>OX336389.2:348368808-349652239 GCA_946902985.2 Meconema thalassinum
TAAGCACTTGTATATCAATAAACGTTTGCACAGAACACCACCAAAACACTCCGACCGATTAAATACTCAATATATCGCACATAAACACATAAACATATGTGGAAATCAACAACCTCAAGTCGCCTGTAGCTCTGCGTAGCGGAGAGTGCCAACCCGATCCGTATTCATTACTTACTATTGAGGGAGAAGAGATCACACTTTTTATTCTATTCGTTATGGCTATGCTGCAGACGGCAATGGGTTTCTGCGGCGAATCATCACAGGCGATGAAACGTGGGTTCACCGCTTCACCCCCGAAACGAAGAGAACATCAAAGGAATGGGTGCACCCCTTATCACCACAACGAAAGAAGGCCAAGGTTCAACCTTCAGTCGATAAGGTATGGCGACAGTGTTCTTTGACATGGAGGGCTTGCTGCACATGGAATTCATGCCGAAAGGAACGACGATCAACGCGGCAACGTATTGTCAAACGTTGCACCGGTTGCGCAAAGTGATTAAAGAGATGCGCCGGGGGCAATTGAGCGCCGGTGTGATTTTGTTGCACGATAACGCAACACCTCACAAGGCCCGCCAAACGAGTGAACCACTGCAGCATTTCAAGTGGGAGGTCTGGCAACATCCACCCTACAGTCCCGACCTAGCGCCATGTGACTTTCATCTGTTCGGTAAGCTCAAAACGGAGCTCGGTGGGCGACGTTTCCAGACAGATGAGGATGTGAAGGCCGCTGTCTCCGTGTGGTTGCAGAACGCTGGAGGAACTTTCTATGCATCCGGCATCGACAAGTTGGTTGTTTGTTCTCAGAAATGTTTGGAGTCTTTTGGAAACTATGTGGAAAAGTGACGTTACATTGTATGTCGTTATAGGCGTGTTGCTGTTGTGTAGGTGGTGTAATAAATGGCCATAACTGGGAAGTGCAACTTATTTTTTGATCTGCCCTCGTACAACCGGTAACTTAACGCTTGTAGTCCCGCACTTTATATAATAGGACGTTACAATATTGCGTTGCAACCTTGGACTCGTACACATTTTTTGTCAATTTCAAAAATGATAAAGTTGAATAGAGTATAGTGTTTGTTGATTTTTGGGTGGATATAATACAGTGTGGAGATAAGGACTTCTTGTCAGACTCATTAAGGCAGTGCCTTGTCTCAAGTTTATGATCCTAAGAGGCAACACATTGAACAACAGACAGTTCCAAATCTTCTCAGAATATAACAGTAGTAGATTTCACAAGCTTAGTAACTCGCTACCATAACGGTCAGTTTTGTCTCACCTTATAAAGCACTAGCTTTGGTGTACTTTACAGCCCAATACTGCTAAGGTGTGTGGTTGAACAGTTCTCACACCCGACTGGTTTGATTTCCAACTCTTGCAGACTAGGCACATCACCTCTGGTACGCTTCATTCTACTCTTGTCCACTGGCTACCTGTAATTAGGAATCACACCACCTCACATCAGGAGACAGCAAATTTCTCCTCATTCATCAAGAAACAAAACTGCAAATCACAAGACTTGAATCTTGAAAGCCACTGTGGAAGACAGCTTTGGCTCTAACACGCTTAACCTCCTGGTACCCTGGAGAGATGAATGAGCATTACCACTCCCTGTAAGGAATTGTTAAGATCAGCGATCCAACTGCAAAACCTGATGGATTCAGCCTTCCTCGAACGATCTGCCTGAAGCTCAATCGTGTACACATTGCTGTTGGTAGATGTGTCTTGAACATTACGTGTGTGACAACATATCGGAACGTTCAGTCTACAGCATTTCATGGTCCTCGCAGCCTGGATGGAGTTACTTCAAAACTCCTACAAACCAGCTTCCTAATGTGAGGAATTGAATGTACACTTCACGCCACGGTTTTTGGCCGGTGAGCCCCGATTGCGCAGTCGCACAGAGGACAGGTGGTGGGCCTCAGGCATGTGCAATTGATACATGAGTTGCTTTCCGCGCATCTGAAAACTCCTGTATCAATTGCACATGTATGAGGCTCACAGACTGTCCTCTGTTCGACTGCGAAACCGGAACTGACCGGCCATAAACCGTGGCGTGAACTGTATATGCTGGATTATAGCCGCCTATGTATAAATCTTTGTGATTACATTTGATGTTAATTGAATATCAAGTTCATGAGCAAACAACCTAGCTCTTAACAATATGCTATCAAAGGGAGACTAAAGCTATTGTATAACTAGCAACCTGTTGCCCATAGCCACAACTTCTCAACTAGCACTTACACCAACTACTAACACAATCTGTGTATGAAATTACAGCCTTTCTTAAAATCTTGTAAATTGTTTCCTAAGCCACATTGATTCATCTAAGAAAGTTAGGCACTAGCCCAAGAACAACCATTATTTTACAAAATTGTAACTTTATTGAGGTTATGGTACCATTATAGAATATAAATAATTAAGATGCCAACTGACTATTATTAACCAAAATATGAACTGCTGTACATTGAAGGCTAGTGTAACTTGCATCCAGTACTTCGTTGAGTCTGAAACAAATTCTACCGATATCGTTCTCATTAACATTAAATTGAACAGACTGGTCTCCCCGAACGAAGAATTCAAGCAAATTTGGAGTGAACTAGAGTTGTATGATCATGAAAATGAGGAATGCAACACTGCCTATTGAGAAGAATTCGAAGATACAATGTTCATGGGGTCAAACCAGGGCTAGATTTGTGACTGTACGCACCGGTACACCATACCGAAACCTCTGATCGGGGGAAATGTCGAATATATAACATAATTTTTTAGAACTGTGGAACGTTAGTTGTAAGTCAAGGTCAACTTGGTCTATGACTGGACTGTACTTCAAAGTACGTGGAATCTTGGCTGCTTCGGGGACGGCACTCCGCTCTGGTGAGAGCACTCTCAGCAAGGTGAGAGAGAGAGAGGAGGCACATACAACAAAACCTTTTCTAAACTTTGGACAATTTTATAAACTGTGATGTAAAACATGTTTAAGTACAGCACCTGTTATAATAAATAATTATTTCAGAAAACTGTAAAGACAAAATTATAAACAAAGAACTAAAAGATTGTAGGTGAACATGTGTGTATTTTGAAACCGAATGTATTTAATTTTTTAAATTATTCAAAAAAAATTAAATTGAAATAATGTACATTGTTTGAATGGCAGCTTAGTTGGCCTACATTAAAATTTAATATAGGCCAACGGCTATGGTAAGAAAAATGTTGCTAAAACAGGCTCAATTTAATTTGAAATTGCAACCAAAATTAGATTGCTACTTTGTCCCCTGATTAATTATTAAAGGTGTTCAGAAATGCATAAAAATATCGTTTTTAGAACTCTATATTTCATAAAGCCCCCACCCCTCTCCCACAGTACCGGAACCTCTTTTTTTACAAATCAAGCACTGGGTCAAACTATAAAAGGGAATCAACATGTGAAACATGCTTGGGAATGATGAGTCTTCAAACGACATGTTTAGAAACATAAAACTACCAAAATATGCTATTTCTTTAGTGGGATTGTAACTATCTGGCTACACTCAATGATAGGTTTGGAGGCCTGGTGGTCAACAAAAATGACCTATCAAACATAGAAAAGTTCCACTACTTGCTTTCCTACTTGAAAGGTGAAGCAAAAGACAACTCGAGGAACATCAGCATTTGTGACACCAACTTTCAAGTAGCGTATAATATTCTGGTCAGTCGTTATCATTCACACATATTGATTGCAGCTGAATTATGGAAACCTCAAATAAATTAGGTTCAACCGAGAGTAAAATATACCATCTGATCAATACATTTCAAAAGCAATACAGACACCCTTTATGCCCTAAATCCACAACCACGTATTCTAGATTTACTTCTGAATGAATTCTTACTCGCTCAACTAGACAAACAACTACGGTTCGAGTTCGAAATGGATCATTGCTCATCTTGATGCAGTAGGATCCAAGGAGCTCGCTAGTTTCTTGGAAAGGCATTGTCAGACACTACAACTCGGCTCTTGTACACAACCACCTGCGACCAGTTTTATCAATAAACTCAAACCAAGGCCACGGATGACACAACAACAGTCATACATTTCATGCTAACATCTGTTCATAAGAGCGTACAGTATACAAATGTTTGAATTTCCTTATATTAATCTCTGGTGAAAAGCACAAGTTGATCAAGGATAGCAAACATTTCACCAAATGCCTTAGTCCATCACACACTTGTTTCCTTAGTTTAGGGACTGCGA
Organism: Meconema thalassinum; assembly: GCA_946902985.2. Classification (NCBI taxonomy): domain Eukaryota; kingdom Metazoa; phylum Arthropoda; class Insecta; order Orthoptera; family Tettigoniidae; genus Meconema; species Meconema thalassinum. The sequence goes on from OX336389.2 coordinate 348,373,037, forward strand.
CAACGCGGTCATGTAGACACACACTTGGAGTGCATGCAAATCCAGTACTGCCTTTAAGGCATGCAGGAAATACCGAGCTATCTCAGTTAAAATCTAAGTCTCAAATGGAATATATCATTTATGAGCAGAATTAGAAGTGGCTCCCAAAGCAACTTCATCTCTGAGCAGATGGTCCAACAGCTTAAACTCAATATGAAAAGGATAACTGGATGTACTGGGCTTGGCGGAAACAAGATGGAAAGGAGAAGGTCGCAGAGAACTGAGGAAAGGGTACCGGTTGTACTGGAGTGGGAACAGTGAAGGAAGGAGCAGCGGAGTAGGAGTAGTTGTGAGAGATGGAATGAAGGAGGAGGTAAAGGGAATAAGTGACAGGATCATGAAGATCAGAGTAACTGTAAAGGGAAGAAGCCTGGAGATAGCCCAGGTATATGCCCCTCAAGTTGGATGTACAGCTCAAGAGAAGGAAGACTTTGAGGAGGAGCTACAACAGCAGATGAATGGTCAGTGCATCATTGTCATGGGAGATTTGAATGCACATGTAGGAAGTGAAAGGCAAGGATATGAAAATGTATTGGGAGCAGAAGGATGGGGTAGCAGGAATGAAGAAGGGAGAAAGTTGCTGGATTTTTGCAAGAGAAACGGTTTAGTGGTAGGCAACTCCTGGTTCCGGAAGAAAGAAAGCCACAAAGTAACGTGGTACAGCAGTGATTTAACAAAGAAATCTTTGGTAGATTACATGCTGTACGACTGGGAAATGAAGATAAGTGTCAGAGATATAAAGGTAATACCATCAGAAGCCTTAGATAGCGACCACAGAATACTTGTAATGAACCTGGGCGTTGTTAAGGATAGCAAGAGGACAGAGTACCAGGAAAGGAGAATCAAAGTATGGAAACTCAAGGAAAATGAAGTCAAGGAAGAATTCCAGAAGATAATAAGGGAAAAGATGCCAACAGACAATCCTAAAACAGGGGAAGAGGAATGGAAGCAATTCAAAAACACAATGGTGGAAGCTGCAGTGGCAGTATGTGGAAGAACAAGCAACAGAAAGCGGTGTAAAGAGACACCATGGTGGAATGAGAGAGTAAAAGAAGCTGTGGGAAGGAAGAACAAGGCTTTCAGAGTGTGGTTCCAGGAAAGAACTGATCTGGCAAGGGAAGATTATAAGATAAAGAAGAAAGAAGCAAACAAGATTTGTCGCAGAGGAGAGGAAGAAGTGGATGGTAAAGTGGACAGAGATGATGGAGGAAGACAGCAGAGGAAATAAGAAAGTACTTTATGGGATGGTCAAAAGTAATGTTAATAATGTTATTGGTTTTACGTCCCTTTTAACTACACTGGCTTTTAGAGACGCCGGAGTGCCGGAATTTTGCCCCGAAGGGGATCTTTAACGTGCCAGTAAATCTACGGACACGGCTCCCTCGCATTTGAGCACCCTCAAATGCCAGCTGACTGCGCCAGGATACGAACCTGCAACCTTGGGCTCAGCAAGCGAGAACGTTACCCCTGAGCCACGCAGCCAGCCGGTCAAAAGTAAGAGAAGAGGTCTGCGAGAGGATGTGGTAATGATGGACAAAAAACGGAACTGAGGTACACAACAAAGAGACACTCAAGACAGTGTGGAAAGAGTACTTTGAGGATTTGCTGAATCCAAATGGTCATAGGGAGGAAGACAATGTATTGGAAGATGGAGAAGACAACACAGGAATGGAAAAGGACCTGACTTGGAGAGAACTGGAAATGGCTATAGACAAGATGAAAGGAGGAAGGGCACCAGGTGTGGATGACGTGAGTGTTGAAATGGTGAAGGCAGCAGGGGAGGTTGGGAAACAGTGGCTGTACCGTGTGATGAGGGTGATATGGAAGGAGAAAAAGACCCCAGAAGATTGGAAGAAAGGATTAATTGTCCCAATACTTAAGAAAGGAAGCAGAAAGGAGTGTAGAAATTACAGGGCAGTCACACTCATACCTCACTGTGCCAAGATATATGAAAAGATATTAGAAAGTAGAATACGATCCAAAGTGGAGAGACAATTGAGAGAGGAACAGTATGGATTCAGACCTGGGAGATCAACAGTGGATCTCATATTTTCAGTGAGACAGCTCCAGGAACACCACTACGAATTTGGAGAGGATCTGTTGATGGCCTTCCTGGACATCGAAAAGGCCTATGATAGTGTGTGTAGGGAGAAGGTTTGGAAAGCAATGGAAAACATGGGAGTGGAAAAAGAGACTGTAGGCAGAGTGAAGGAGATGTATTGTGGAAGTGTGAGTTGTGTGAAAGTGGGAGGGGAAAGAACAGACTGGTTCAGACAAATAAGTGGCCTGAAACAGGGTAGTGCGCTGTCACCCCTTCTCTTTATTGTGGTTATGGACGAGGTAATGACACGGATAGCAGGAAAGATAGGAGAAGATAAGATGAAGGCAATGGTGTTTGCAGATGATCTCATAGTCTGGGGAAACAAGGAGGAGGAAATCCAAGGAGCAACTGAAGGCTTGGGAAGAAACAGTGGGAGAGTACGGATGGAAGTTCAACATCAGTAAATGTGAGATCCTGTTAACGACCAGGAAAAAGGACAGACCAATGAGTGGGATAACACTTGGAGGTGGACAGCTGAAGAAGGTGGAAAGTCTCAAGTACTTGGGAAGTATAGTGGAGGAAAATGGGAGAAATGACAAAGAGATTACGGAACGTAGCAGACAGGCAGAAGCATTTCTGAGAAGCATTAGGAGCTTAGTGTGGAATAAAGATGTCCCACAAAAAATCAAGGAAGTGTTATACAGAAGCTACTATATCCCGATACTGACCTATGCTTCAGAAACGTGGACAATGAAGAAAAGAGACATAAGCAGAATACAGGCAGGTGAAATGAAGTTCCTGCGAAGTAGGATCGGAGTAACAAGAAGAGACAGGGTGAGGAATGAAAAGGTCAGGGAAATGGTGAAAGAGGAGCCCTTGCAAGGTAGGATTGAGACATCAAGACTGAGGTGGTATGGACACTTAAAGAGAATGGATGAGAAGAAGATTCCCAAGAGGATACATGAGATGCAGATGCAGAAGAAACGACCAAGGGGAAGACCAAGAGATCGATGGCTGAAAGGAGTGGAGGAATGTGTCAAGAAGAGAGGCGAGGACTGGACCAGAGTGACAGCGGAGAGATGGTGGGAAGAAAGAAATAAGTGGCGAGGCTTATGTTCCAAACAGACCCAGCCTGGGGCTGGAAACTGTACAAGACGATGATGATGATGAACTGCCATATTCCTGCAAGCATTTGGTGAACTGATGTCCGAAGCTGATTCATCAGTAATGTACAGGGTCTTTTTTTAGGTCGCTCCGCAGCACCATTCAGAGCACGACACGGCTGGCGCAATGACACTCCGTCCCTAGCCGTATAATACAATGGTTATTGCTACCGTACTGGATTAGATCATCGTAGCCGTCATGACGGGAATATATCTCTCGGGTTATCGCCTTCCGTGCATGTTCCCCTGATACTAGGAGCAACCTAAAGAAAGAAAAAAAAACCTGTATAAGTGCACTTGACAATCAGCGGATTTCATTCTGTTATCTCTACTTACGTGGCGTTTGGAATATTATTTCTTTCTTCCAACACATGAATTTGCTTTTCGAAGGAGCAAAAGTACTGGCGATGCCATCACTCTCTTCCAAACCACAGTAGTTCTTTGATATTCATGGGGCCTCTACACCGCTGATCTGGAAACGTTTACCACCCCACATGCTCGTATCATGACGTACTTCGTAAAACTTTTTCCATGGCTCATAATCACAAGATTCACGGTCATGTAAATCTACAATCTTCTTCCCTCATAAAACTTCCACCGCGGTACAGGAATGTTACAAGTCAATTCAACAATCCCTAATAGTCGTGCATGAATGGTTTTTGAGGCATGGATTTGAAACATTGCCCCAAAGAAATGCAGCAATGGTTCTTACCTCTACCAGTCGTCTTTAGACTACCACAATTATATATAGGTACTCATTTTATTCCAGTCCCAACCTCCTATAAATACTTGGGAATACGCCTAGATGTCAAAATAAACTGGACCACTCATTTTAGTTCCTGACAAACAGCGCTCAACCAAAAGATACTTATTCTTCGATCTCTTCTCGACGAAATTCGGGTGCCGATCCAATAGTTCTCCTACGCGTTTACAGAAATATTATTCGCAACGTAATGGACTGCACCAGTAATTTTTTTATATTGTCCCTCGAACGTCTCTGACGAAACTCGACACTTTACAACCTCAAGCTCTTTGTATTGTTATTGGTGCCCTTTCCTCTTCCCCTACAAACGCACTACTTGTAGAAACAGACGAACTTCCGTTATGCCTGCGCTGATATATTTTGTAGTGAATATCTCCTCAAAATCCTGTCCCTATACAACTATCCCTTACTTCCCAAACTGCAACTTTTGTCCAAATATCGTACCCGTAATCTCGTTTTTACTGCTTGCTTCTCGTTCATCAGTACCTGCTCCCACTCAAACCCAATATTTTACAAACCCGTACACATTTGATGAATAGTTTCACCTTTTCTCCCCAACTTTACGATGCCGTTGCTTTCCTCAATACTCTGCAGTCACTCCCTACACCCACTGAAGCCCCTTCCTACATTTGCAATTGCCAACTTCTTACATTTCTTGACCAATATCCTGATCATATAGCCTTCTATACAGATGGCTCTAAGCACACACATTGCAATTCTACTGGAGCAATTCCCACCTTAACTAAGTCGCCGAAATGTTCCTTGCCAAATGATACTTCCATCTTTACTGCTGAAGCATTCGCAATACGTCAAGCTTTACCGTCTATCAAACAACAGTCACTGCAACAAGCTATAATACTGATTCTCGCAGTGTTTTGTCCGCTCTTTAATATCTCGAAAAATCACAACACTGGAAGCCTATTTGTATTCCATCCAAAAATTGTCATATGAATTATTTGCTCAAGGCATTGAGATTATTATTGTTATTTTGTGGATCCCTGGCAATTAAGAGGCAGATACGTTAGCCAAATCTGCGAAACTGGCACTCGGATCCCAGTATAATATTTCCATTCCTTCGACTGACTTGTTACAAAAATTCAAACATCATATTCGCCAAGAATGCTGAATTCAATGGGAATCGTCTTCTCAATTAATGGGAAAGGGCACAGTCAGTGCCCGTGAATGCTGTGAAAGGTTCAACTCATAGGGTTAGGACTACTGTTCTGACTCAGTGAGGAAAGCAATGGCAAACTACCTCACTCCTCTTCTTGCCTAGAATGCCTCAAAATAGCGCTGCCTTGGGTTTTTGTGGGTATCTACTCACATAACGTAACGGCGGTACTTTTTGAGGATCCAACCAGCCTTCGGGCTGACTACCTAACAGACAGAGAATAATTATTACTATCAACTCCCAACACATCTACCCATTACCCCTTGGTATTGCTACGTGTACTTATACTCACCGACATATTACTACCATTATTCGTCTACGACTCAAGCAAATTTTTGCGCCGGTCAGATTTCTCAAATTTAAACTCCGCGAAATTGTTGTTTGTGATTGCGGAACTGCGGTAGGTATCATCCATTACCAGTTATCCTATGTTCACTTTTAGAATGTCAACGTTCTCAATTTTATCAGATTTATCAAAAATTGGATACGTTCTCCCACTGAATATAGCCTGCCTAAGTCACACCACATCAAATCCTGTCATTTGTGTGATTTCTTCATTTCTAGATGGCTGCCAATTACGCTTATACTAGGACATTCGATAAGTAATGGCAACATTGCTAAAACATCACAAAGAATATTATTTGGTTAATTTTGACTTTACGAACTTCATTTATAGTCTCCTGCCATGTGAACAGTACGTTGCCAAATCTTCGAAGACGACGCACTCCTTCTGCAACACCATTTCTGGATATCTCTCTCACTGATCGATCTAGAGCTCTCTGGATGTCAACTCTTGATTGAAATCGAGCACCTCGTAGTAGTTCTTTGATCTTTGAGAATAAGTCGTAATTTGGTAAATGTTCGAGTACTTCCCAGTTTCACCTTGTAAACAAATTTCTCACTGTTGCGGCTGCATGGCAACGAGCATTGTCATGTAACACAATAGAACTCCCAATGGCTTGAGGTTGCTTATGACGCCATGCTGGGCGCAATTGATGTTCCAAGTAACGCAAGTAGTAGTTTGCATTTACATTTATACCATGAGGTACAGCATATACCAAGATTATGCCTTCATAATCATAACACCCAATAATCAATTTCAAAGGATCCTGCAATGCTCGACATCCTTTTGGGCGTTGTGATTCTGTATGTCGCCATTTGCTTGACAAAAACTACTCTGTAAAGAACACAACAGAACTAGTAATAGCATTGAACACCCTACAAATGAAACCTAGCTTCAGGTTAGTATCCTTCGACGTAACTAACATGTACACCAATATTCCGATTATTGAAGCAATCAACACTATCGAAAACAACTTAAAATCCAACAATTCGGTAAAAGAAATTGAAGAGATTGTGAGATTACTGAGGGTCGTTCTCACCCAAAACGTGTTAAAATTCGACAATAAAATATACACACAGAGAGAAGGCCTAGCAATGGGATCGCCACTAAGTGGGTTAATCGCTGACATCTTCATCAATGCACTAGAAAATGCGTTCTTAGAAAAGACTTCAACAAAGGGAATAGTAATATGGAAAAGATACGTAGATGATGTAATTTGCATCTACGATACTGAACTAACAAGCGAAGAAACAATTCTCCAATCCATTAATAGCCTTCACCACTCTATCAAATTCACTAAGGAATCCGAAATAGACCGGAAAATAAATTATCTCGATATAACTATTGAACGTAAAGACAACGACCTTTCATATTCCATATTCCGGAAAGCAACACAAACCTCGCATGCAATCGACAGTCTAATCACCCCAGTACGCACAAACTAGCGGGTTTCAATTCAATGGTGCACAGGGCTTTAAACATACCCATGTCAAAAGACAACTATAATAAGGAAATAAGAACTATTATGCAAATAGCAAGGGAAAACAACTTCTCGCCAAGCAAAATAAATCAAATTATAGCCAAACATAAAAATAAAGATAAAACGATTCCCAAACCGGACAGTAATGAGAAAAAATTTGCGTGTTTTAACTATGTGAATGCGAATACATATAAAATCACTAACCTATTCAAAAAGCAAGGCATAAAGATAGCTTTCACGACGAAAAACACAACCGCTAGGCACCTCCTAAATAGTAATCTAAATAAACGTGACCCGTATTCAAGGTCAGGGGTATATTCTATAACGTGCCAAGACACCGATTGTCAAGCTAATTACATCGGGCAGAGTGGAAGGCGAGTAGACACACGTTATAATGAACATAGGAATGCGATAAGATACGGAACACATTCAGCCGTGTGCGAATATATGTGTGACGCAGGGCACAGCTTTACCAACATAGAGTCGGACCTTAAAATAATCCATCACGAATCGAAAGGCAGAGCTCTTGACATAAAGGAAGCAATCGAGATACACCTAGCCAAACGAAACAATCCCAACAATCTAAATGAACACACGTTCATGGAGAGCTCACCCCTCTTCACGCTACTAAAAAACACACCCTGTCGGAAACAAAACACAATTTAGCGACACAGCCAAGCTAGATAAAAAAGGGGGGAAATTAGGGGTTTTTTAATAGGTAAATGTTATCTGGATCAGGTGTACGATGTACTTTTCTTCTGCAATAAACCAAGGCCCATATTCGTGGCAGTATTAAAGGTGCCAGGACGTCCTCATAAGACCGTCAACGCTTAGTTCGAATGGGTTATGCTCCACGCGTGGCGAGGGCTAATCCACGGTCTTTAATAGTTGTAGACCCACCTCATTCAATAACATACATCTTATCTAGGTTGGCAACACCTCACATAAACACATCGCTATCACTCCCCACAGCACGTAGGGGCAGGGGTGAGAAAGCAGGGAAAAACCAGTCGTTAAGATAACCACCGCAGTCGACCGCACAGTGAGTTCCAGTGAGCACGAAAACTGCGAGTAGCTGTAGTACGGAAGACAATCAGATAAGTAGTTAGCCTAAAATTTTATAGTTTAACCATAGTTTACAACCATATAATCTCTCTAAAGTACAATCTACGGATAGCTATCACCATTTAGCATTTCACCTAACATATATACTGCATTTAGCATACACTGACAGTTGCAGTACCAATACTGCAACTAAATAATTGTACATATTGTAAATATTTTCACCTGTATTTCAAACATAGATTTTGTAGCCTAAGTGTAATGGATCTGATGATGATCGCTTGACGATCGAAACTGGTCATCCTAGTGTTTATTAATCTCATGTAATTTATTTCAGGATTAGGGCATAACTCATCTCATTTGGGTACATTCGTGTTGACCGACTGAAAAGCACTAAACTCTTATTTGCTTGATTGTCGTTTCAGCTCAGGTGTGTACGTCCATATCCATGTCTCATCCATTGTGATAACGCGACGAAGAAAGGCCTTATCTTCATGTTCTTATCGCTCCAAATGCATTCTTGCTGTGTCCATTCGCTGCTACTTTCCAATTTCGGTTCGAGTGTGTGGAACCCCGTGGGTACAAACTTTTCGCATCTTCAGCTTTTTTTCTTAAAATGTGATGGACAGACGATGCTGCAATACCAAGTTGCTTGGAAATCTCCACACATGTCCAGCGCCTGTCTTTTTCCAATAATGCCATTACAACCTGAACAAGGAGATTGTCAGTTGCAGCAACAGGTCTACCAGCACGTGCTCTGTGTTAATATTCCTGTCTTCCTTCATGGGAGGCTTCCACCCACCTCGCAATAGTTCGATAGTCTAAGGTAGGACTTCTCTCCCACAAGCTTCTTGCAATGCTCTAAAGCACTGAGTGCACATTTTCCTCTTGCAACTTTGATTTTTATGAAACACCTTTGTTCATATTTACTGAACATCTTTATAGGGCGGTATTACTTAGTCAATGTGAGAAACAGTTAATGTATTCACAAATATCAGCTATTTCGAGACTTTCAATATTACAGATTTATACAACAAAACTGCTCAACAATATACAGTCATCCCTCGTTATACGCGTTCTCACTTTACGCGTTTACGCTATAACGGGATTTAAAAAAATGTACATACTGAAATAAAATTTAAAAAATTTACAAATTAGGTTGCGGATTCACAATCACACTGTGGAACGATTTTGTGATAGAGTGTGCAAGGTGGCGCTCGGCGTGTAGTCAGTCTCAAGGAGAGCGCTGAGTGGCTGTGTTGCGTTGTTTCAGTGTTGACTGGCGGCATGTGCTCTATATTTAAGAGAGCATCGAGTTAAATAGCTGTGTTTTATTGTTTCTAAAAACATTATGTAGAAAAGAGAGTGTGAAGAAAAGCTGAAAGTTATAAAGCTATATGAACGCAATGAGCACACTGTGGACATTGCCAGAGCTACAGGAATCTCGGAATCAACTCTGAGAACCAGAAGAAGTCAAGCAGAAAAAATTAAAGAAAGCTGCAAAAGTGCGACCAGAACATATCTGTCAATATGATAAAAGAGGACCTCCGGCCAGGGCTGGCATGCGAAACGAAATGTATTATCAATTTAATTTAGCGTCGCGAAATTAAATTGTTCATTGGATTAACATTTCGCTCCTGGTGCGAAATAAAATTCCTTACAGACTTCTAATTTCGCTCCTGGCGCGAAATTAAATTCATTACTGACTTTTAATTTATCTCCCGGCGCGAAATGAAATTCTTTATAGACTTTTAATTTTGCTCCTAGCGCAAAATGAAATTCTTTATAGACTTTTAATTTTGCTCCTGGCGCGAAATAAAACTCGTTACAGGCTTTTTAATTTCGCTCCTGGCACGAAATAAAATTTGGTAACGACTATCAATTCCATTCCCGGCATTTACTGTAGTCCCTCCCCGACCTGAAATTAAAATGCATGGAGCATTTCATTTCGTGTCTGAAATCTCTCTCTTTTCTTCCCCGAAAGCCTTATTTGTTCCGTCTATTTCTCCTGCCGCGTCCTACACCTAGCCAGCATCTACATTCGTCCGTGCCACCCCATCCTCCAAGACTTCATTGCCTTCGTGGCTGTAGTCTTCCTCCATTTCATTCTAATGAGCCACCTCAACCTTCATTCTCGTTTGGCCCTAGAACTTCGTAGTCTAGACATCTACTTACGTCACATAGACGCCACCCTCGCCCCTCTCCCAAAACCTACCCATCTTTCCTCCAATACCACACCACCCCCGACGTAGTCATTGCTCATAACTCCCTCCTCCATCTGTTTGACGTGTCTGTCCTGTCCCTCATAGGAGGTGATCACGCTCCCGTTTTACTCACCTTCCCTCTTCCCCCTCGCAATACTCCACTATCACCCCCCAGGATGGTCCAGAATTTCTGCACAGCATACTGGCAGGAATACTGCGCCCACGTCAACGATCACCACCGTACGGACCATCGCCCACTTGATGACCAGACGACGGTCGATGCATATACTGCACACTTAGAAACTACACCAAAACATGCCTCCCAGCTAGCCATCCCCCCTCATCCCAACGACCCCTCCCCCCCCCCTATACCCCCCAAGACACGTCGTCTGTTCACTTTATCCCACTCCTACACTTCATATCTACGGACCCGTGACCGCTATTTCCTACAGCGCCACAGACAGTCACTTCGGCTAGTCAAATCCTACATCGAGGCCCACAAGCGCCTTTCGTGGCACACCATCTACTCCCGACTAAACAGAGTGTTTTCTTCTGTCTCTACCTACTGGCGACACCTAAACCGGTTAACCGGCGAGACCTCCACACCACACTACCTCATTCTACAGGGTGTCATTTATGTACTGTACCCTTAAGAGCCGTGTAGGGGATGGGTATAGGACCAAATTGAGATAGGGAACCTGGGGTCGGAATGGCCTCCTAACCCCAGAAAACAGGGTTGTTTCAGGCCCTCCGCCCCTGTAAAGTAGGGAAGTGCGCCATGTGTTACTCTGAGGTCAGGCACTCTTTCGCTGTCAACGGTCTTGGCGCGACCACCGCTCAACGCTGCGTTAGCCGAGAGGATAGTGGCGAAGCGCGGTGCCGCGGTGGTCCCGGGTTCGTTTCTCCTGGGGTGCCATGCCTTCATTTTTTTCTTGTTCCTTTTCTTTATTTCTAGAGGGGTAGGAGGGGGCGTAGTTATAGTTGTGTTTATTCTGTGCTGATTTTTTAAAACTATCGTTGATTCTGTAAATTAATTGCCTTTTGATTATTAGTATCAACGAGTTACGTGTGTTTCTGTAGTAGTTAAAGACGACGGAACTATCAATTAGCAAGAGGAATGCAACTCTCGGCTAACGCAGCGTTGAGCGGTGGTCGCGCCAAGACTGTTGACAGCGAAAGAGTGCCTGACCTCAAAGTAACACATGGCGCGCTTCCCTACTTTACAGGGGCAGAGGGCCTGAAACAAACTTGTTTTCTGGGGTTAGGAGGCCATTCCGACCCCAGGTTCCCTATCTCAATTTGGTCCTAAACCCATCCCCTACACGCCCCTTAAGGGTACTCAAGTACATAAATGACACCCTGTATACTGGGTGATTCATAATTCCTATTACAAACTTCTGGGGGTTGTAGAGGGGTCTAAGTAGAACACAGTTGGAATAGGACCCCTTGTCCGAACATTATCGTTTTGATACAAAATCGGTTTGAAGATCACTTTCATTTTACATCGCCCGCTTCACGGAACGCAAATAACATTGGCTGAGGGCAACCTCTGCAGTCCCCTTATGCCATACAGTAGGCTACGTATCTCTTCTGTTCACAAACCGTAGTGACAGTGAGTCCGCTTTCACAGCACTTGTGATCCAGTCAGGGCGCAGTACAGGACGAGACCGCAGTCCAATGATATCGTGTCGTCGATTCGTTTACAAACGGTAGTGACAGTAAGTCCCCTTTGACAGCAGTTGTGATCCAGTCATTCAGCGGTACAGGATTGCGGCATACACTTTTGAAGAGTACACCGAGATGTTACTAATGTACGGCGAAGCTGGACGTAATTGTCGAGCTGCACAACACATGTATCATGAACGTTTTCCGCCTCACCCCATCTCATACATTTTTTTGAAACTACCAAAAGGGCTGCGAGAAACCCGTACATTCCAATCGAGGAGGGCGGATTGTGGTGCTCCACAGACGCGTCGCACTGTCTATTTTGAAGAGGACTTCCTTCATCACGCAGAAGAGGACCCGTCGACAAGTACGTGAAACATTGTCGATGCCGTGAATGGGTCCCAATCAAGCGTCTAGTGTGTTTTCCGCGACCAGCAACTGCACTCTTTCTACCCACAGAAAGTTCAAGCAAAGGGCCCGGCAGATTTCGCGCCACGTGCCAACTTCTGTGCTTGGTTGCTACACCAGTGTATTAACACACCCCACTTTCCGCGTCACGTTCTTTTCACCGATGAAGTTCAATTCACCAGGGAAGCTTTTTTTAACTGTCGAAACTGTCACATTTGGGCTGAAGAAAATCCGCATGCCCACAGCCACATGGATTTCAGCAACGGTTCGGCTTGAATGTATGGGCTGGCCATCTGATTGGATCGTACTTTCTTCCTTACCGCCTAACAAGTCCTCTTCCTGCAAGAGGTACTGGTTGAGTTCTGTGAAGATTTGCCATTGGTACTACGTCAGCAAATGTGGTACCATCATGATGGCGTACCAGCGCACTTTGCACGTGCAGTTCGCGAACATCTTGACCAAACATCAGGGAAAGATGGATAGGTCGAGGTGGTCCGTTTTAGTGGCCACCACGATTGCCAGATTTAATTCCCCTCGACATTTTCCTGTGGGGCCATATGAACAACCTTGTTTATGAGACTCCTGTCGAGTCGGAAGATCTTGATGCTCGCGTTCTTGCGTCAGCGCACATTATTAAACACACACCAGTTCTCGTGGGACGTGTGTATGACAACACGCTGCGCAGGTACACGTTGTGTAATGAACAGCAGGGTCGCCACGTGGAACAACTCTTGTAGTGCATACTAAGGTTGCGTTCACGGTAGCAAACAGTTGATCAACTGTTGAAGAAATTACGATGTGAACGTGGTGTGATGGAGCGCTCCCTAAACATGTTCCATGGAGCGGACGCCATTTTATGGAGCGTAGAAAAACTTCGCTCCATCCACGGAACATGTTTAAATCCAACATGGCGTAGCATAAAGTAGATTTAAAAACAAATGTAAACATTGTGGAAATCGCTCAAAATAGTTCCTAAACTGATGAATACTGAAATAATAATGAAGAACACAACATCACGGTCCCTCTATAGCCTATAAAATGACCTGCATTGTGTTAAATTCGTGATATATCTTTATTCCGATTTACGGACCGCAGTTGCAACAAATTTTAACCTATGTGTGAAACAACATAACCTGATATATCGGATGTTACATCCTTTCTTTTGTTCCAAGTATTAAAAATTATATGAATTCAGGTGTGTGGTTTCCTTTTTAGTGGCAATGTGCAATTTTAAAGTTTTTAAATCGATGTTTCAGCGTTTTTTCATCACTTGTCTGGGGTAATTTGGTCTGAAAATACGATTTTAACCTACGCTTTGGGCTGAATACTGTACCTCGACGAATATATTGTTGTGTAGGCAGTAGGCCTATAGAGAGAATCAAACTTCTAGGCTACCGGTACTGTATAAAAATACCTTTTATTTGGAGCAAGCATAGGCTACTGGTAGGCCTACTGTATAAAAAATACCTGCATTGTACTGGGCCTACCCCAAATTCTGATAGGCTAAGACCTATTGTCAAGAGTCTTGACTCAAAAATAAATTATTTCAATACCGTAGGCTACCGGTACTTGTTGGGTTAAGGATTTGCATGCAATAGGATATAAGAATTACCGTAGGTCTGTTTGTGCCTGCATTATTAGGTGATTCTTCCAATAGAAAACTGAGTGTTTGGCTGATCAGAATGTAATGACTGGGAAATACTAGTAGCCTATCAGTATTTTTCTTTTCATGGTATTATCAGACTTATCTGAACAGTTCTCTTGCTTCTTGGATGCTGTTTAGGTCTAGATTAGCCTACACATCCACATTCCTTTCAAGAATGCTGAGAAACCTATTCACTAGGCCAATATTTTTTCTTGAAACAGTCGTAAATGTTTCACTAAATTGTACGGTATTTTATATTCACACATCTCATTATCAGACCGCAAGACCTCCCCCGGCTTTCAGCTTGGACTGAATGAAGTCAATTTGGTCTTGTATAGGCCCTAGCCTATAAATATGTTTCTATGTTTGAAAGAAACCAGCAAGCATTTCAAGTACCGGTAACCATTACTTTTCTTTTCATGGCATTAGCAGTGTTATCTTAACAGTTATCTTGCTTCTCGGTTGCTGTTCAGGTCTAGATTAAACATCCACATTCCTTTCAATGTAATGAATATTACCTACCATACTGGTACCATTGGCTATAATTGGGCAAGCTCAATAGCCAATGTTCACTGCAGTAGGCTACCAGTACCTTACATGAAGAAGCTGGGAATGATTATGCACTGAAACTCAAGCTATAATATATATATATATACTGTATATAAATTTCTTTTCTTACACAAGGAGAGAAAATTAAGCACTCTTCAACATAGCACTTACCCAGTTTGTCCTTTATTTCCTTCACTTTCGGTATCTCAACATGCCTGAGTATTAACATTTTGTGACAATTATTGTATGCACATACTGTATTCTGTCCATGCTTCAATTAATCCAACACCATAATTTCCATCCATGACTTCCTTTTGTCAAACGAGCGATGATTTACTCTCAGGGAACAGGTTAGGTCTCTGTACTCAAATATGAGCTGACTAATAAGTAAAATGAATTATGGGAATGGATTTAGAAATTGTGACATAAGGCTAAATTATTTTACTCACTTCCTTGTCTGTACAGTACCGGTATGTTATGGTACATATTCGTCTCTATTTTATCAGTACAGGATAACTTTCAAAATGCTGTGGTGGCAGTAGTAGTGCATGCATTTTTAACTGAGGCTAGGATTGGGAAGGAGGCTTTAAGTTACAAGCTTAGTAACCTGTAAAGGAAATTGTTAGTAAAATGATAACTTAAAGGGAGTGAGGAGTCATGAATATTACCTACTAGTACTGTACAGTATAGGCTACAATTAGGCAAGTTCACTAGCCTAGGTTCACTGCAGTAGGCTACCAAGAAGCTGGTAATGGTTAGGCCTATGTACTGAAACTCAAGAAATATAATATATTTCTCTTCTTACACAAGCAGAGAAGATTGATCACTGTTCAACACAGCACTTACCCAGTTTGTCCAATATTTTCTTACCTTATCGCAGCTTGCCTGAGTTTTAACACCTCATTACAGTGATGCTTCACTTTATAATCTGCATATTCTATCACACAGCAGTATTTGCTGCTGACCACAGAAGACCTGACGTTCTTGTTCGGTGAGTGAATGAACTATGTTTGTAACAAAACTACACCTATAGGTTTGCTGTATTGTAGTTTCATTTGTATTCAATCTGGTAATGAGCCTAGGTGGAAGATATTACTTCTTTTAACACTTAGTTTGCTGATTCGTCCCAACCATCTCTCTACCAGGCACATATTGAGCAACAAAGGGAATCGTTAGTAACCAAGTATCAATATCTTTAAGAGAGTGATGAGTCATGAATGTTACCTTCGGTAATGCTATGTAATTGAGCGAGCCCACTAGCCAAGCCCCATTGAAGTACCAGTATCGTACATCCAGCAGCTGGTAATGATTACCGGTATGTACTGAAATTCAAGATAAAATGTAGTCATTGCTGCTTTTCGGGTACAAAATTATAAATATATAAACACACTCCTGGGAAAAAATACTTGTATTAGTTAGTTATCACACTTAAATGGGCAATGGGCAACTAATACATGTAATTGTTTCCAGGAGTGTGTTTACATATTTATAATTTTGTACCCCACGTTGACCGACTGCTTAGGAGTCATTCATCCTGGTACTCTCCTGCTTTTTACATCTTCTTCTTTTTTTTTCAGTTTATATTTTTGCAGTCTAGTTTCCTCTACCTCATTCTGTACTGTCCAGACTTAGGTAGCAATAATTTTAAAATGCCCTGTTTTCCTTAATTCTTTCTATGTTACTGGACCATTTGTTGACATGATCTATTGAAAAATCAATTGTGAAAGCATCTTTTAGACAACTGTTTTCAACCAAAAATCTGTAGCCTAACATTTTTCATTTTCATTAGATGAATAGTAAGTAGCCTATAGGGAATATGGTATGGAAACCAGTTGTGTATTGATAGGAGGAGAATGGACTGCCAAGTAAGAGACTAAGTTAATCCATCAACAGTTCATGTTGTGCCTTTCTCTTTAAGTACGGTACTAATATTGGGGTGCAAACAAGTAAGGTACCGGTATAACAAGGATAATACAGACTCGTACTATGATTTCCTTTGCTTTAGATGAGGGACCCAGAAATTTTATTTCTAGATGCTGGTTATAATTTTAAAGGGTGGAACCTTGAGGTCATCTGACCTTATTAGATAGGGGGAAGGGTAATGATCCAGATAAATACCTCTAGTTGACAGGTAGGGACAAAGTGATTTATATCCTTGTAGTGTTTCAAATTAAGTTTGCAATCTAACCTGATTTTTTTGTAAATACAATTAATTTGTATAGTACAGTAACTAAAAACTGTATAGCACAGTTAAGCTGTTGAATAAATCCAAAAGCTTCAAATCCTTGAGAAGAAAACTAGAGTGAAAAAGAAAAGATATAAGGAGCAGGAAAGTATCAGGATGAAGGATACCTAAGAACAAATTAGTTAGATGAAGCAGTGCTAACAAATAATGAAGTCATCGTGTGTGGATGACTGGTAAGAGGTTTACTGCTAGACTTAAGACTCTTGACCCTTCTCATAGGATATAAGCCTACATTAATAAAATCAAAGCTATATTGATATTCTTGAATAAATATTCGTCTATTGAGACGTAGGCCTAACCTACCTTGTTCAATTTGAAGGGATTAAAATGACTTTAATTATCATAAGTCTTGGGATATACCACCTTAATATACCGTACCATACGTTAAACTGTTAAGTATTCTTTACCGTAGCCGAACTAGCATAACACAATAAATGCCGTATCAGAAAGGCAAGAAACTTACGTACGTCGGCCTAATATTATCGGGAGCAAGGTATGGCTTGATACATGTTCACAGCCTTCGGTACATAGTTTCAAAGCAATTTCGTTCCGAGTTGCGAAACTAAAGGTAAATTAGATTCTGATCTAATATCAGTATTCACTCTCACAAGATTATCTGATCATTTCAACATCGCAGGCTTGAGGATAGTACATCGCCCTTGTCCACTTTCGAACAACGCGCGCTGCTACAGATCAGATGGAGCAAACCGTTCACAGTTACTCATAAAACCTGATCCCGCTCCCGATGCATCAGCTTTGGAGCTGTTGATCAACTGTTTGCTACCGTGAACGCAACCTTTGTGTCTGTAGTGAAGTGGGATATGTGCAATCGAGTCAAACTGGTTTGGTATCGAAACGATGCATGTCCGGACATGGGTTCCTAATCAAAATGTGATCTACTTAGTCCCCTCTACAACCCCCAGAAGTTTGCAATAGGAATTATGAATCACCCTGTATAATGGGACAGCAACCCCAGACGACGCAGCCAAATGGGAGTTGTTCGTTTACCTTCAATGTCTGTCCGCATGGCACATTAGTTTTCTTGTCCGCTATGGAAAAGGTAGAGGTACTTGTTGCCTCATTGTACACCAAGTACTGCGTTACGAACGCCAGGGAGGGCTGGACCCGAGTCCGAGGTTCAGTCAACGACGATGGTGATGTTGATGCCACAGCACTGACTTTCTCCTACACTGGAGTGATGACCATTGAATGACTCACGTTGCTGTTGCGGCCCAGCATTTGGTGCAGGTGGTCTACGCTAATACTGTTGCCAACGTCGGGACTTTGAACATCATACCGAACATAATTTAATTCTCGAAACGAATATATTTTAATTTCCACAACGAAAAGAAATGTTCCATGCATTTTAAATTCATGCCGGGGGTCATAACTTAATACCATTTGGGAATTTTATTTCGCCTCCGGAACGAAATTAAATGTCTGTAACGATTTTTATTTCGCGCCGGGAGCGAAATTAAAAGTCTGTGACGAAATTAATTTCATGCCGGGAGAGAAATTAAAAGTCAGGAACGAAATTAATTTCACGCCGGGAGCGAAATTAAAAGTCTGGAACGATATTAAAAGTCTGCAACAAAATTAATTTCGCTTCGAATTAAGTTTTGCTTTGATTTAATTACGTGCCAACAATCATTATAATTTCGCTCCCGAATATCGCGCTTATGGCGAAATTAAATTATTTTCGCCCCTACAGCCATGCATTTAATTTCGCATGCTAGCCCTGCCTCCGGCTTTGCAGTCTCCAGAGATCGCCTCACTTTGTTGTCAGGAGGAAAGCGTCTCGAGACCATAAAATCAAAGCCCTGTTGGTTTATCATTGCGAGAACCCACGCGCACTCAATTGCATTTCTTTAACACTCGTAGGCTTTTTATTTTTCCCTTGAAATAGTCCCTATCTCCTATCGAACCCATATTATTCACTTAACGCGTTTTCGTATTACGTGATGATTACTCGGAAAAAATCTATCGCGTAAATCAAGGGATACCTGTACTATAAGATTACAATTACTTACTTACATTACTTATCGAATGCCCTAGTAGCTTTAATTACTTTCCTTCCCCTATATGTTGCCCAGGTTTATCCCAAGTAATATCTAAGTGGCCTTGGTGGGTCAATAGGCATTAAGCGATAGAGCCTCTGTGTACGTGTTTACCTTACCCTTCTCGTACATGATAATCAGTTTTACTTATTTAAACACAAATTATGCTAAATGTTCCGGTATAACTCAACAAAATGACAGTGTTTCGCCCCGGTGTGCCATTGGGCTCTTCAGTTGGTTAAAGCACACCTCACCAAGACACTGTCTAGTACACACTATACAATTTTCATAAGAAAATATGCATTGTCCGTTGAGCCATAATATATTTAAACACAAATAGTGCTAAATGTTCCGGCATAACTCAACAAGATGACAGTGTTTCGCCCCGGTGTGCTATTGGGCTCTTCAGTTGGTTAAAGCACACCTCACCAAGACACTGTCTAGTGCACACTGGGAAGGCCATTGCAAGACGTATTTGATACATGTGTATCCGCGTCACGAGCAAGCCAGTGCACTATGGGAGTCAAAACTCCATTCCAAAGCAATTATAACCTTACCTTGGCATTGAATATACAATTTTCATAAGAAAATATGCATTGTCCGTTGAGCCATAATATATTTAAACACAAATAGTGCTAAATGTTCCGGCATAACTCAACAAGATGACAGTGTTTCGCCCCGGTGTGCTATTGGGCTCTTCAGTTGGTTAAAGCACACCTCACCAAGACACTGTCTAGTGCACACTGGGAAGGCCATTGCAAGACGTATTTGATACATGTGTATCCGCGTCACGAGCAAGCCAGTGCACTATGGGAGTCAAAACTCCATTCCAAAGCAATTATAACCTTACCTTGGCATTGAATATACAATTTTCATAAGAAAATATGCATTGTCCGTTGAGCCATAATATATTTAAACACAAATAGTGCTAAATGTTCCGGCATAACTCAACAAGATGACAGTGTTTCGCCCCGGTGTGCTATTGGGCTCTTCAGTTGGTTAAAGCACACCTCACCAAGACACTGTCTAGTGCACACTGGGAAGGCCATTGCAAGACGTATTTGATACATGTGTATCCGCGTCACGAGCAAGCCAGTGCACTATGGGAGTCAAAACTCCATTCCAAAGCAATTATAACCTTACCTTGGCATTGAATATACAATTTTCATAAGAAAATATGCATTGTCCGTTGAGCCATAATATATTTAAACACAAATAGTGCTAAATGTTCCGGCATAACTCAACAAGATGACAGTGTTTCGCCCCGGTGTGCTATTGGGCTCTTCAGTTGGTTAAAGCACACCTCACCAAGACACTGTCTAGTGCACACTGGGAAGGCCATTGCAAGACGTATTTGATACATGTGTATCCGCGTCACGAGCAAGCCAGTGCACTATGGGAGTCAAAACTCCATTCCAAAGCAATTATAACCTTACCTTGGCATTGAATATACAATTTTCATAAGAAAATATGCATTGTCCGTTGAGCCATAATATATTTAAACACAAATAGTGCTAAATGTTCCGGCATAACTCAACAAGATGACAGTGTTTCGCCCCGGTGTGCTATTGGGCTCTTCAGTTGGTTAAAGCACACCTCACCAAGACACTGTCTAGTGCACACTGGGAAGGCCATTGCAAGACGTATTTGATACATGTGTATCCGCGTCACGAGCAAGCCAGTGCACTATGGGAGTCAAAACTCCATTCCAAAGCAATTATAACCTTACCTTGGCATTGAATATACAATTTTCATAAGAAAATATGCATTGTCCGTTGAGCCATAATATATTTAAACACAAATAGTGCTAAATGTTCCGGCATAACTCAACAAGATGACAGTGTTTCGCCCCGGTGTGCTATTGGGCTCTTCAGTTGGTTAAAGCACACCTCACCAAGACACTGTCTAGTGCACACTGGGAAGGCCATTGCAAGACGTATTTGATACATGTGTATCCGCGTCACGAGCAAGCCAGTGCACTATGGGAGTCAAAACTCCATTCCAAAGCAATTATAACCTTACCTTGGCATTGAATATACAATTTTCATAAGAAAATATGCATTGTCCGTTGAGCCATAATATATTTAAACACAAATAGTGCTAAATGTTCCGGCATAACTCAACAAGATGACAGTGTTTCGCCCCGGTGTGCTATTGGGCTCTTCAGTTGGTTAAAGCACACCTCACCAAGACACTGTCTAGTGCACACTGGGAAGGCCATTGCAAGACGTATTTGATACATGTGTATCCGCGTCACGAGCAAGCCAGTGCACTATGGGAGTCAAAACTCCATTCCAAAGCAATTATAACCTTACCTTGGCATTGAATATACAATTTTCATAAGAAAATATGCATTGTCCATTGAGCCATAATATATTTAAACACAAATAGTGCTAAATGTTCCGGCATAACTCAACAAGATGACAGTGTTTCGCCCCGGTGTGCTATTGGGCTCTTCAGTTGGTTAAAGCACACCTCACCAAGACACTGTCTAGTGCACACTGGGAAGGCCATTGCAAGACGTATTTGATACATGTGTATCCGCGTCACGAGCAAGCCAGTGCACTATGGGAGTCAAAACTCCATTCCAAAGCAATTATAACCTTACCTTGGCATTGAATATACAATTTTCATAAGAAAATATGCATTGTCCGTTGAGCCATAATATATTTAAACACAAATAGTGCTAAATGTTCCGGCATAACTCAACAAGATGAGTGTTTCGCCCCGGTGTGCTATTGGGCTCTTCAGTTGGTTAAAGCACACCTCACCAAGACACTGTCTAGTGCACACTGGGAAGGCCATTGCAAGACGTATTTGATACATGTGTATCCGCGTCACGAGCAAGCCAGTGCACTATGGGAGTCAAAACTCCATTCCAAAGCAATTATAACCTTACCATGGCATTGAATATACAATTTTCATAAGAAAATATGCATTGTCCGTTGAGCCATAATATATTTAAACACAAATAGTGCTAAATGTTCCGGCATAACTCAACAAGATGACAGTGTTTCGCCCCGGTGTGCTATTGGGCTCTTCAGTTGGTTAAAGCACACCTCACCAAGACACTGTCTAGTGCACACTGGGAAGGCCATTGCAAGACGTATTTGATACATGTGTATCCGCGTCACGAGCAAGCCAGTGCACTATGGGAGTCAAAACTCCATTCCAAAGCAATTATAACCTTACCTTGGCATTGAATATACAATTTTCATAAGAAAATATGCATTGTCCGTTGAGCCATAATATATTTAAACACAAATAGTGCTAAATGTTCCGGCATAACTCAACAAGATGACAGTGTTTCGCCCCGGTGTGCTATTGGGCTCTTCAGTTGGTTAAAGCACACCTCACCAAGACACTGTCTAGTGCACATATATTGCACAAATATAGTGCTATTTGTGTTTAAATATATTATGGCTCAACGGACAATGCATATTTTCTTATGAAAATTGTATATTCAATGCCAAGGTAAGGTTATAATTGCTTTGGAATGGAGTTTTGACTCCCATAGTGCACTGGCTTGCTCGTGACGCGGATACACATGTATCAAATACGTCTTGCAATGGCCTTCCCAGTGTGCACTAGACAGTGTCTTGGTGAGGTGTGCTTTAACCAACTGAAGAGCCCAATAGCACACCGGGGCGAAACACTGTCATCTTGTTGAGTTATGCCGGAACATTTAGCACTATTTGTGTTTAAATATATTATGGCTCAACGGACAATGCATATTTTCTTATGAATATTGTATATTCAATGCCAAGGTAAGGTTATAATTGCTTTGGAATGGAGTTTTGACTCCCATAGTGCACTGGCTTGCTCGTGACGCGGATACACATGTATCAAATACGTCTTGCAATGGCCTTCCCAGTGTGCACTAGACAGTGTCTTGGTGAGGTGTGCTTTAACCAACTGAAGAGCCCAATAGCACACCGGGGCGAAACACTGTCATCTTGTTGAGTTATGCCGGAACATTTAGCACTATTTGTGTTTAAATATATTATGGCTCAACGGACAATGCATATTTTCTTATGAAAATTGTATATTCAATGCCAAGGTAAGGTTATAATTGCTTTGGAATGGAGTTTTGACTCCCATAGTGCACTGGCTTGCTCGTGACGCGGATACACATGTATCAAATACGTCTTGCAATGGCCTTCCCAGTGTGCACTAGACAGTGTCTTGGTGAGGTGTGCTTTAACCAACTGAAGAGCCCAATAGCACACCGGGGCGAAACACTGTCATCTTGTTGAGTTATGCCGGAACATTTAGCACTATTTGTGTTTAAATATATTATGGCTCAACGGACAATGCATATTTTCTTATGAAAATTGTATATTCAATGCCAAGGTAAGGTTATAATTGCTTTGGAATGGAGTTTTGACTCCCATAGTGCACTGGCTTGCTCGTGACGCGGATACACATGTATCAAATACGTCTTGCAATGGCCTTCCCAGTGTGCACTAGACAGTGTCTTGGTGAGGTGTGCTTTAACCAACTGAAGAGCCCAATAGCACACCGGGGCGAAACACTGTCATCTTGTTGAGTTATGCCGGAACATTTAGCACTATTTGTGTTTAAATATATTATGGCTCAACGGACAATGCATATTTTCTTATGAAAATTGTATATTCAATGCCAAGGTAAGGTTATAATTGCTTTGGAATGGAGTTTTGACTCCCATAGTGCACTGGCTTGCTCGTGACGCGGATACACATGTATCAAATACGTCTTGCAATGGCCTTCCCAGTGTGCACTAGACAGTGTCTTGGTGAGGTGTGCTTTAACCAACTGAAGAGCCCAATAGCACACCGGGGCGAAACACTGTCATCTTGTTGAGTTATGCCGGAACATTTAGCACTATTTGTGTTTAAATATATTATGGCTCAACGGACAATGCATATTTTCTTATGAAAATTGTATATTCAATGCCAAGGTAAGGTTATAATTGCTTTGGAATGGAGTTTTGACTCCCATAGTGCACTGGCTTGCTCGTGACGCGGATACACATGTATCAAATACGTCTTGCAATGGCCTTCCCAGTGTGCACTAGACAGTGTCTTGGTGAGGTGTGCTTTAACCAACTGAAGAGCCCAATAGCACACCGGGGCGAAACACTGTCATCTTGTTGAGTTATGCCGGAACATTTAGCACTATTTGTGTTTAAATATATTATGGCTCAACGGACAATGCATATTTTCTTATGAAAATTGTATATTCAATGCCAAGGTAAGGTTATAATTGCTTTGGAATGGAGTTTTGACTCCCATAGTGCACTGGCTTGCTCGTGACGCGGATACACATGTATCAAATACGTCTTGCAATGGCCTTCCCAGTGTGCACTAGACAGTGTCTTGGTGAGGTGTGCTTTAACCAACTGAAGAGCCCAATAGCACACCGGGGCGAAACACTGTCATCTTGTTGAGTTATGCCGGAACATTTAGCACTATTTGTGTTTAAATATATTATGGCTCAACGGACAATGCATATTTTCTTATGAAAATTGTATATTCAATGCCAAGGTAAGGTTATAATTGCTTTGGAATGGAGTTTTGACTCCCATAGTGCACTGGCTTGCTCGTGACGCGGATACACATGTATCAAATACGTCTTGCAATGGCCTTCCCAGTGTGCACTAGACAGTGTCTTGGTGAGGTGTGCTTTAACCAACTGAAGAGCCCAATAGCACACCGGGGCGAAACACTGTCATCTTGTTGAGTTATGCCGGAACATTTAGCACTATTTGTGTTTAAATATATTATGGCTCAACGGACAATGCATATTTTCTTATGAAAATTGTATATTCAATGCCAAGGTAAGGTTATAATTGCTTTGGAATGGAGTTTTGACTCCCATAGTGCACTGGCTTGCTCGTGACGCGGATACACATGTATCAAATACGTCTTGCAATGGCCTTCCCAGTGTGCACTAGACAGTGTCTTGGTGAGGTGTGCTTTAACCAACTGAAGAGCCCAATAGCACACCGGGGCGAAACACTGTCATCTTGTTGAGTTATGCCGGAACATTTAGCACTATTTGTGTTTAAATATAGTACACACTGGGAAGGCCATTGCAAGACGCATTTGACACATGAGTATCCACGTCACGAGCAAAGCCAGTGCACTATGGGAGTCGAAACTCCATTCCAAAGCAATTATAACCTTACCTTGGCATTGAATATATAATTTTCCAAAGAAAAAGATGTATTGTCCGTTGAGCCATTATATATTTAAACACAAATTGTGCTAAATGTTCCGGCATAACTCAACAAAATGACAGTGTTTCGCCCCGGTGTGCCATTGGGCTCTTCAGTTGGTTAAAGCACACCTCACCAAGACACTATCTAGTACACACTGGGAAGGCCATTGCAAGACGCATTTGACACATGTGTATCCACGTCACGAGCAAAGCCAGTGCACTATGGGAGTCGAAACTCCACTCCAAAGCAATTATAACCTTACCTTGGCATTGAATATATAATTTTCAAAAGAAAAATATGTATTGTCCGTTGAGCCATTATATAAACACAAATTGTACTAAATGTTCCGGCATAACTCAACAAAATGACAGTGTTTCGCCCCGGTGTGCCATTGGGCTCTTCAGTAGGTTAAAGCACACCTCACCAAGACACTGTCTAGTACACACTGGGAAGGCCATTGCAAGACGCATTTGACACATGTGTATCCACGTCACGAGCAAAGCCAGTGCTCTATGGGAGTCGAAACTCCATTCCAAAGCAATTATAACCTTACCTTGGCATTGAATATATAATTTTCAAAAGAAAAATATGTATTGTCCGTTGAGCCATTATATATTTAAACACAAATTGTGCTAAATGTTCCGGCATAACTCAACAAAATGACAGTGTTTCGCCCCGGTGTGCCATTGGGCTCTTCAGTAGGTTAAAGCACACCTCACCAAGACACTGTCTAGTACACACTGGGAAGGCCATTGCAAGACGCATTTGACACATGTGTATCCACGTCACGAGCAAAGCCAGTGCACTATGGGAGTCGAAACTCCATTCCAAAGCAATTATAACCTTACCTTGGCATTGAATATATAATTTTCAAAAGAAAAATATGTATTGTCCGTTGAGCCATTATATATTTAAACACAAATTGTGCTAAATGTTCCGGCATAACTCAACAAAATGACAGTGTTTCGCCCCGGTGTGCCATTGGGCTCTTCAGTTGGTTAAAGCTCACCTCACCAAGACACTGTCTAGTACACACTGGGAAGGCCATTGCAATACGCATTTGACACATGTGTATCCACGTCACGAGCAAAGCCAGTGCACTATGGGTGTCGAAACTCTATTCCAAAGCAATTATAACCTTACCTTGGCATTGAATATATAATTTTCAAAAGAAAAATATGTATTGTCCGTTGAGCCATTATATATTTAAACACAAATTGTGCTAAATGTTCCGGCATAACTCAACAAAATGACAGTGTTTCGCCCCGGTGTGCCATTGGGCTCTTCAGTTGGTTAAAGCACACCTCACCAAGACACTGCCTAGTACACACTTAGCACAATTTGTGTTTAAATATATAATGGCTCAACGGACAATACATATTTTTCTTTTGAAAGTTATATATTAAATGCCAAGGTAAGGTTATAATTGCTTTGGAATGGAGTTTTGACTCCCATAGTGCACTGGCTTTGCTCGTGATGTGGATACACATGTGTCAAATGCGTCTTGCAATGGCCTTCCCAGTGTGTACTAGACAGTGTCTTGGTGAGGTGTGCTTTAACCAACTGAAGAGCCCAATGGCACACCGGGGCGAAACACTGTCATTTTGTTGAGTTATGCCGGAATATTTAGCACAATTTGTGTTTAAAATATATAATGGCTCAACGGACAATACATATTTTTCTTTTGTAAATTATATAATCAGTTTTACGTCGATATTATTTTCATCGCCCCGAAATGCCTTCCCCGAATTCACTCTCTCCTACCAACCACATTTAATGCAGCATAACCCGTGTTGGTTGGCCAAAAAATTCCAGCAGAAGGAGACAATGTACATGCGATAGTTGTTTCAACGTGTCAGTGAGGTGGACCGGTGATTATGTGTTATTTTGAGCAGTGATAGATTAACATGTATTTCCACAGTACGATATTTTTAAGTTGTGAGGAAGCACTTCACAGAGTTATTTGTCCGTATCCTAAACTTGGTTGGTGAAGGCAATATTCTTTAACAGTTTATGCATATAAAATTAAGAATAACGTAATATTCTTTCGCAAGTGTCACTAATGCAATGCAGTGACAGCCGGGAGACGATGTGTTTCAAGACAGTGAGAGGCAGGTTGTGGGAACATGATTGCCCTGGGCGAAGTCGCTCGGTTCATGCAAGCTGCTTTAGCGAGTGTAATAGCGTAAAAAAATTACGACATACGAGAGATTGTTACACAATGGTTTATGAATGTGCATTTGCAAACCGATTGCCATACTAGTCGACCACTGAATACAAAGGCAGTACTGTACTAAGACTACAGGATGGTTCAACAGTATGAGGTGGTATTTGTTGTAATCTCATACTGTCTGGAATCTTGATCCCGTGAGTCGACAGGGCTATGTCAGACGGAAACAACGAGAACACTGTTCGAGTTGGTGAACTTTTAATATGTAAAATTAATAGTCGAGGTGAATGGGTACACAAATGTATTCATAGCTCAGATCTGTAGCAAATCATGGACTTAAATCAAATTATCGACAGGATGTTCATTTCAAATAATATAAGAAAAATATTCTAGGATGCCTTATTTTAGGAATCAGGAAGTTACATAGGATTTCACACTCTAGAATTAGGATTTTGTTGAATTCAAATGGTACATTTTGAAAAGGTGGTGACATATTCACATAGAATGAAACATGAAAACCCATGCAGTAAAGATATCAGGTTGTATTATAAAGAAATATGTCACCAAATGAAGCATATTAGCAGGTAATCCAAACTAGTTGTATTTATTGATAGTCAGAGACTAAAATTTTGTGACACCTACGACATGACAGTATTTGTTTTTTTATTTTTATTATTTGATAGAAATTCAGTATTGCTTTGGAGCAAGTATGATTAAATAATGGAATAAATCATGAATGTAAATAATGGTGATACTTGATTGAAATATACGGGGAAAATAATTCATGAATCCATATATGCTGTGGATTGATTATAAAATAATGAAGAGTTGAAATAGTGTGATACTATTTGTGAATTTATTAAAGAGAAGGATAGTTATAGGAATCCACTGATGAGTAGGACGTGTTCATGTGATATTGATTAGGTGTTATTTAGTGAGATTGCCACTCACAATTTCTCAAAAATACCTCAAGAATAATTAAGTTGTGAGGAAATCTAAATTTATGTTGAACTTGTAGAAGCAGTTCATTATAGTACTGTGATTAACTTAAAGAACTGTATAATAAATTTCATATTGAAAGTAATGGATAAAATATTGGTTAAGAAAGATATCACTAATTTTAACAAGTAATCTTAATGGTTTGTGAAGGGTGAATATGGACAGAATTTAAAGGATTGATGGGGTCTTAACTGAAATATGATTATTGAAAGTCATGCAAATACTAGCCCATGGGTGGCCATAATGAGGCTCGCGAGCCACATGCAGCTTTTGTGTCAATCTCGTGCGATTCCTTGATACCAAGCTGAGAGTAAAAATAATACATATTTTAAAAAGTGTATATAAGTAAATAAAACAAAGGGGCGTTTCGGCCATAACATTTTGGAAGAAGAAAACCCACTAACCTGAGAGTGTGCTTAGAGACTTATCTCAATATTTAGGACTTCTTACGTATGTAAATCACTGTATTCATTTCTTAAGTTCATTAAAACTGAATATCGATTTGAACTGATGAACATTGAAGTGTACTCGTGCGAACTGCGCCTACCAATTATCAGGCTGATTTCAAACAACTAACAGAAAAAATTAACACTCAAAAAAGCACTTCTGAAACATAAAATCCTATTTATTGTTATATAAACAATAATAATTTCTTCATTTTTATATCATAAAAACTAAAGGAGGTAGGAGACTTCTGTTACTTAGAAAGCAAAATGACCAGTGATGGACGAAGCAAAGAGAATATAAAAAGTAGGTTGGCAAGGAAAGCATTTTTACAGAAAAGAAATCTGTTGACATCAAATATAGATTTAGCTATTAGAAATTCATTTTTGAAGTCTTTGTCTGGAGCGTAGCACTCTATGGAAATGAAACTTGGACTGTTGGCGCAACAGAAATAGAAGCATTTGAAATGTTGTGTTACAAGAGAATGATGGAGATCAGATGGGTAGATAGAATAACAAATGGAGTATTATACTCTGTGAGCTGCCTGAATGGGATTAACAGTTCTCGCCTCGCCATGTGGTCTGAGAACGAGGTTGCCAAACTGTACAAGACAGAGTTACAGCTGCTGACCAGGCACTGAAGCACGTGGACTGTAATATTGCAACACAGAGTATTATGACGTCAACTATGCGAACATGGATTGATCAAGAGGCAGAGGGGTGATGACTGACGTGGAATTGCCGGCCAAATGTCAATACCATTCTGGCAGCTCACATGGGACAGTAGAGATGTTTCTGGCGAATGCTAATCAAGAGAAGAGACAGGTTGGTATGACAAATACTAAGACACCCAGGAATAGCAAAGTTAGTTATGGAAGGAAGGGTCGAGGGAAAGAACTGTAGGGGTAGAGCAAGGTTAGATTATGTTCAACAGATTGACTCGGATGTTAGGTGTGGTAGCTATGTTAAGATGAAACAATTAGCTCATGACAGGGAAGCATCGACAGCTGCATCAAACCTTCAAAAGACTAAAGTCTGAAACACACAAGAAATGTACCATCATTTTGTAAACCATTAATTTCTTAACAATATGGTTCGTTTCGAAACAGCTTCATAAAATTTCGGCTCCCAAAGTTAAGGTTAGTGGCCACCCTTGTACTAGCCTATGTATAAATGGAACATCCTGTATATTTGTAAAGTGTAGGCCTATATTGAATAATTAGCTAAGGAGGAGATTTCATTAATTTAGGGTAGAATTCATTAATTAAATTAATTCATGTATTTTTCACACCACATGAAGGACATTCTATGCTGTTAGTTTAAATCTCAAGGTAGGACTGAAGAGGTTTATGGTCCAAATTACCTTAAATTTCAGTGAAGTATTTGAATTTTTACCCACATCAATACTTTTTCTTTTTCTTATTTCTCGTCAGAAATGATTGAAATAAATGGTTGCAAATATCGTAGTGACTCATTCACACCCACTGAGATTATGTTGAATCTCACCCTTCCAGCTATACCTTTTTTTTTTAATAATCCAAACTGAATCTTATCCATAAGTCAGATCTATTTGTGCTCTTTCTTCTTCGGCATTAATTGTGATGTTTTATAGCTGGGCCATCCAATTCGATGTCTATTAACGGGCACAACTGTGAAGAACACTGCACAAGCATTAAAAGAATAGGTGTGCTTCCCTGTGAACCTTCCTTGACAGATACTATAAATTATTTATTATGCTTTAAGGAGTTAATGGCTCATATACAAAGGAATTGTACATTTGAGCGTTGTGGGTGACAATTTACAGATTTATTTTTACAATTTACAATGTACATAGTGGCAAGATATGATTTTTGATTTCTTGAGAAGATAGTTCATGATTCGAGTCCCTGATTTTTTGTTTTAACGATATTCACAAAATATTTCAACAAACATCACAACGATATATTTACCCCACATGTGCCATTTCTTTCGATGTTGAAGCCATGAAATATTGCGAAATAAAGTTATTTTGCGAAATGTGTTATTTTCATCCTAAATGCTGATAATAAGATTTCTAAAAAATATTAACGTTAAAATTAATTGAAATAGTTCCAATATCTGTCATTTGATAGAAAATAAGATATCTTAAATATAAACGTTTCATAAGATACGGTTTAACGAAGTCCCTTCTCGAGCTTGATTGGTTGAAGTCCTGAAATCGTGGAAACAATGCTCTGCCTGTACTTTGGGGACAACTTGAGTTTCACGAGTAGTGAGAAAAAGACTATGGTAGTTATCGAATATATTTGTTGAAATAAATGTTAGGTTAGGACAGAAAAAAGAATTCATTGAGTTTTAGTTTTTTTGATATTTTTTTTTACCTGGACTAAATTGTTCGTTATAACCCCAAATCTTTCTAAAGGGTTCATTATTTCATCAAATTCGTGCACCATACACATAATTATTAAGCACACTCACACCTCACTTTTCTATTTCACCGCTTTGAACATTTTTATTTCACCACTTGGAAGCCTTTTATATTTCCATAAATCAGGGTCCCTAATCATGATATCTCCTCATATTGTGTTCTGCTTGCCACGGTGGGGGAGTGGTTATCATGACGGATTACTAACCCCCAAGCTTGCAGGTTCGCTCCTGGCCGTGGTAAGTGATTTTTGAAAGGCGGCAAAAATCACGACACGCATGTCATACGATGTTGGCATGTTAAAGAACCCATTTGAATTCAGTAGGCCTTGTTCATAATGGCAAAATTAATCTCGGAATTTTCCGTCAACACAAAGTTCCTCATTTCTTTACTAGAAAGCGCTATAGTATCAAGGAGCTTAGATATCTAACCTCCTTGGCCTTCACAGTGCTTCAAGGAACAACAAAATACACCATGCAAGCTGCCCTCTGGGTGTCAAATAACAAATCTTGCACCCGATACCCGAGGCCATATGGTACTATTATTTTGTCTTCATATAGGCATTGCATACAAACTGTTTTAATCTCATTTTAAAGATTGGTAATCTCTTGCTGAAGCACATTATGTGCTAGTACTACCATATTGTTTAAAATTGTTGTGGAAAAGTGATATGTCATTTGAATGTCTTGTTTTGTAGGATGTAATTCTGATTGTGTGGTGAAATCAAGATTAGTGTGGATACTAAATATCATAAACTTCCCAGGTCTCTTTATATGTACGCCCTGAAGTTTGGATATGTGTATTGGCCGTCTGTAAGAGTAGCCTAAAACGTTATGTGGAAAAATCAGTGAAAATTTTCAATTGACAGGTTTGAGACAATTGACAACCATTAAAAATGATCAAATTATTCGCAGTTGTTAACTAATTTTATATGCAATTAATTTTAATTGATTCAAGTCCAACACTGTATTGTGTATTGATCTCGTACTGTAAGTACTATAATTCTGTGTTGTAAAATACAATACCTATGCTTTGTTTTATTTCAGGTGTCATGCCAAGTGGCCGCAATGGAACTACGAAAAAGGATTCTGTTGCTGATAATTATCAATCGGGATCCAATCATAATGATGTTTCGGGAAGTGACATAGGTGATAACAGTGAAGATGATCTTATTTGGTGTAAAAAGCTAGGTGAAGACAATGAAGAATTTGATAGTACTAATATAAGGATCCCCAGGAATTATTACCTACCAGTACCGAATCTTATAGGACTAAATAGTGCAGTTGCTTCATATGTCTCCTCTGTAAAGAAACCTTTGGTAGAGTATTCTGATGTGAGCTCAGAGGATCTTTCTGGGCCAGAGGCAGGTGAGATCCAGACGGATGACAGTGAGCATATCAGTCTGAGTGAAGGTGAAGTAAGTCCAGTGAAGGAACATTCTCTTTCAAGGAAAAAGGAGAAGTCTTATAAACCGCATTCCAGTAAAAAGACTCGTTCTACCTCTTCATCAACAACTGATCTAACATTGCCAAGAACTGCCTCTTCACAAGAATCATCATTCAGTTCATCATCTTCATCAAGTACAGAACGTAGTAATAGTGCAGTCAAGCGCAGAAATCACAGAGTGTCAGGGTCTTCATCGGACTCTCAAGATAGTAATTTGAAACCTTCTATTCGGTCTCCATCTGTTGAAAAGCATATTAACCGCTCACCACCCTTGGAAAAGCTCCTTCAATCGTCAACTCTGAGAGATCTTTCCAATCAATCCCCTTCCAGAGCTGAATATCATAGTCGTTCACCTTCTGCAGATCTACTTGCTCGCATATCCTCCCCTCCAATTTCAGACTTGCAGGATAGTAGAAATATGTCTCCATCCACTGCTTTAGAAGTTTATAAAAAGTTAAAAAATGAAATGCGGAGTGGTCGTGAAACAAGTGGGAGCAGACGCAAAGACAAAAAGCGTAAACGGGATCGAAAGTCTATAAAATCCAAGAGTAATAGGCGACGAAGTAGAAGTCCAGGTGATAAGAAGAAGAAGAAGAAGAAGAAGATATATTCCAAATCTGAGAGCTCTAGTTTAAGCTCATCAAGAAGTTGTTCGCCAGTACATCGCCCAAAGCTATTGGGAGAAGGTGAAAGTGATGTTGAGTCAAAAAAATCATTGCAGTCATGGCTTCGATTAACATCAGCTGAACTACCTGCTCCACCTTCTTCATCTCCCACTGGCCATGATACTCATGCTGCATACTCTCCTCGTCTTATTGGCACCCCTGTAAGTCCTCCAGATAGTGATATGGACATAGAACCTTTGGGTGAAGGAGCAGGTGCTACTCCACTATGTTCATCAGAAAGATCACATCAACGAACTCCTGTCCATTCACCCCACACTCCACCTCTTCCTCCAAAAGCCTATGAGAGGCTGGAGACTACTTGGCAGCCTATAGGTTCTGATCTCTGTAAAAGTAGTAGCAATTCCCCAAAGAGGCCGACCCTTAGCCCTTCTGTAAAGCTTTCTGCCAAGTCAAAGGAGAAAAATATGTCTGAACCAGCAGAAGTTGTCATTCTTGATGATGATGATGATTATGGTTCTAGTAATCCAAAGGATGGGAGAGAACATAGGTCTCCTTCACCACTTCAACACTACCAGAGTGGCCAACATAACACGCGGGGTCAACACTATGCATCTAGTCAGCACAACAGTGCCAGATACAGCAGAAGCCCAGTGCTCCGCAAAAGGAGGAAGTCTAAGAGTACCCGAGATCGCCGTTCAAGTAAGAGACAGCGAGAGAGGTCACGGAAGAGTAGGTCCCGTAAGATGCGCTCTGCAAGTAGATCTCCACTAAGGTGAGCATAAAACTTTTCAAAATTGTATTTTTTTGAGGCAAGTATATATTTTCTGGACATTAATTTATGATTACTATGTTCCTATTTCTCTTTTAATAATAATATTAATAATAATATAATGACCCTTGGAAGTACAGCCCATGAGGGCCTAGGCCTACCAAGCGACCGCTGCCCAGCCATTTGGCTGCACATATTGGGGTGATGCGTGGTCAGCGCGTCGAGTCCCCTCGGCCGTTAATCTTGGTTTTCGTGACCGGGGCGCTGCCTCACTTTCAGACAGCTACTCAGTTGTTCTCACGAGGCTGAGTGTACCTGACGGAGCCGGTAATCGAACCCGGGGCCTTCGGTGAGAGGCAAGCGCGCTACCCCAACACCACGGGGCCGGCTCAATTTCTCTTTTGAAATGATCAATTCTGTTGTTATAATTGGTTCTAATTCTGTGAGGAAAGAATGCTAGGAGACAAAAAACAATTTCTAAAAGAATAGAATATTGGATTTATAAAAGGTTAAAGAACTTTTTAAATTAATAAATGAACCTATGGAAGCTATTTTTCATCATTTTTTTTTTTCTTAAGAAATTTTTGCCGTTTTAGAACCAGTTTTAGTTTACCCTTATTCATGAGAATAACTTTATCTGTGCATCTACTGCAGTAGTCCGCACAACAGTGCCAGGCACAGCAGAAGTCCAGTGCTCTGCAAAAGGAGGAAGCCTAAGAGTACCTGAGATCCCCGAGATGCATAACAATTTTATGTGTGCGACTTTTATATACAAATTTGACATGAAAAATATGATTCACGATCTGGGTGACCTAATTCTTGGTGGTGGTGACTGTTTTAAGGGGTCATCTGCTCCTAATGATCAGGATGATAATGAAAATCAATGAATGTGAAATGAATACTACAACTACTACTAACTTATGACTAACATATATACTAGAAAAAGAATTGGACAAAAATAAAGGAATAAGGGCAATAAAAGCCAGGGTAAAGAAATGCCTTCAACCCTCAGAGAATGAATATTGAGGGACTTGGAAGAGAGTAGAGCCGTGAAAGGCAGGTAGGAAAGGGAAATAATAATGATGTTATTGGACAGGGAAGCATGGAGAGCTGCATTAAACCAGTCGAAAGACTGAAGACTAAAACAACAACATTGGTTTTACGTCCCTTTTAACTACTGCAGCTTTTTAGAGATGCCAGGTTGCCAGAATTTTGCCCCAATGGGGATCTTTAACGTGCCAGTAAATCTAATGACACGGCTCCCCCGCATTTGCGCACCCTCAAATACCAACTGACCACGCCAGGATTTGATCCTGCAACCTTTGGCACAGCAAGCGAGCCACACGGCCAGCCGGAAAGGGAAAGAGAGTCCTCCCAAAAATCACTGAAAAGGATCTTCTTTGGTCGTTTGGGCAACCTATAGAACATGGTGCTTGTGTTTTAGCTGTTGTCGGCCACTTCTGGTGTTCTTGGTGGATTGTTTGGCGGTTGCTTTCGTACTGAAATCTTGAGCCTTTCTATTGGACCAGTATTCTTTCATTTTTATGCTGAACTCTATCTTTCCTTCCTCGGACCATTTCCTGGATGCGTTGTGGTGAGCATCTGTAATGGAGGTGAGGGAAGGTCTGGTTTCAATTGTCAGTAGGTAGCAACTCCTGTCATTTATTGTGTCTTGCTGAATATGAAGTTTAGCAAGATCCTTCTAAACTTATTTGATTCACAGGGACCCAGTGGCTTTACCCTTCTTGGCTACATTGAAGATCTTATAAGACAGCCTGTGGTGGTTCATTCTGTACAGGTGGCCGTAGAAAGCCAGGTGTCCTTCTGATGGCATCTGTGAGGTTTTTCTGGTGTTTGTAGAATTCACAATTTGGTTTGTACCATAGTCTTCCGTCTTATAAGATCCTTGGTCCCACTATTTTTTGCCTGAATTGGTCTTTCCTGTACCTTGAGAGCCCTTAGGGTGGTTTCTTAGTTAGAAACGGGCACTCATCTGCGTAGAGGATTGATGGTCTGACTAGTGTTATAGTGTCTTAGTTTGACAATCATCTACAGAAGTTTCGAGGTGTACAGTTTTCTCCTTTGTTTGAGAGCCATTATTGACTAAAAATAGGGGAAAAATAATATAAAAAATAATTTGATAAAGGATAAGTAGATTCCTTAGTTAAAAGTTAAATTACATCAGAAAAGGGTTGAGGTAACCCAACAAATCCAACTTTATTAGGCCCCTTGAGATCTTCTGAGATCCATTCTCCAAGTTATTTTACTACTTTCACTCTCTTGATATGATTAGTATCACTGACTCTCGTGGTATTAGGGGCGTCTCGAATGTTGGTAACGAACTCTTGTCTTTCCGATGATGATCAACAGACCCATTTTCGCTTCTATTGAGTACGGTGTTTGGAGTTGCGTGGTGGCCTCTTGCATGCCAGTTCGTCATTGAACATTAGGCAAGTGATCCTTAGGTTATCTGCTTTGATACCCATCCTTAATCCAGTGTCGACTGGTCGACTGACAATTTTTTCCAGAACAGAGTTAAATAATATGCAAAATATACCATCTCCTTTCCTCACCCCTGTTTTGATTGGGAAACTCTCTGAGAGCTGCCCTCAAAACTTGACTCTGGAAGCAGTATTGAAAAGGGAGGCTTGTACCAACCTAGTGATATTGTCATTAAGTCATAGTTCCCCTAGGATTCTGAAGAGAGTAGTTCTATCTACGGAGTCTTATGCCTTCTGGAAGTCCACGGATGTGACTACCTACTTTCTGGCTTGTTTCTTGCTGAATTGGAGGATGGCTTTAAGGTTTTGTATTTGTTCAGTACGAGACCTCGATGATCTGAAACCAGCTTGGTATTCCCCTATCTGATTGTCTGCCTCGTTACATGCCGTTCTATGGTTTTGGAAAATATCTTATGACTGCTAAGAGTGATATTCCTCTGTAATTTCCAGGGTTTGTTTTGTTTCCTTGTGGATTGGGTGAATAACGGCTGACGTCCAGTCATCTGGAAGCCTCTCACAAGCCTATATGTCCAAGATCACTGTGTAGATATGCCTGAAGGTTTAGTGTTGTATTCCATTAGATCCCAGGCGAGCGGGATTGATGATATACCTATTAAAATTATACATTACATTATTGGTGCCGTTCTCCCCATTCTCACACACATTTTTAATTACTGTTTAAACAATGGCACACTGCCTTCTATCTGGAAATACGCCAAAGTGATCCCTCTTCCTAAGATACCATGCCCACTGCTACCGTCCGACTACCGCTCTGTATCTATTCTCCCTGCTCTCTCCAAAGTACTGGAACGGTTAGTACAAACTCAAATATTGGAATATTTGAACTCTCACTCTCTACTTGACCCACTCCAGTCTGGTTTCAAGAAGGGCCATAGCACAGCTACAGCCTTACTTAAGGTGACTGATGACATCAGACAAGCAATGGACCAAAGACAAGTAACAATACTCACACTCCTCGATTTCAGCGGTGCATTTGACACAATAGATATACCGATCCCCTCATAAGTTATTAAACTCATTAAAAAACAACTACATTGGGCCTCCAGTAACACTGCATTTAATCACCATCCCATTTTGTAAAGAAGTAAGGAACCTTGGGTTAACCTTAACTGAAACTCTCGACTGGTCACCACATACAGGGTCTTTCATATAAAGTAAGAACGGCGAGCGGCGGTTTTGTCATTCGCTGCTGAAGCCGGCTTGGCCGAGCTTGTGACGCACCACGGCCCCCTGCTGTAGTATTGAAAGCGCGCGCATAGTACAAACTTGACCTTGCAATAAGCGTGCAGGTGTTGTCAGTCGCCAGTCTGAACCACAGCTGCTAACATGTTGAGACAGTTATCATTGCAACATCGTACTTTTGTATGTAAAATTTATTTTAATTACGATTCGGCTCGGCGTGTACGTGATGCATTTGTTCAGCAATTTCCTGATGAAGTGCCACCTTCACTAGCACAGATTCACGTAATTGTAAATAACTTTGACACTACTGGTTCAGTGCTCAATAAAAAACACAAAATATAAAATCAGAAAAAATACAGTGGCATGACTCACTCGCGTCAGCCAAAATGTGGTTACCAGATACAATGCCTGTATAACCCAGGAAGGACGACACTTCCAGCAACTTTTATAAGGTAATATTTCATAGAGGATTGTACACACGCTTAGAGCAGGGGGCCACGGCTCGCCACAAGCTCGGTCAAGGCCACCACACTAGCGGATAACAAACCCGCCACTTGGCGTTCTTACTTTATATGAAAGACCCTGTATAAGAAATACACGTAAAAAGATATACGCATCCCTTCACCCACTCGTGCGCCATAAGAACATTTTACCACTAGACATTAAGTTTAAACTCATCCAGACACTAATACTACCAATTCTAAACTACTGTGACATCGTTCTCGTTGACGCGACTCATGGACAAACAATGAAACCCCAACAAGCATTGAACTCTTGTCTTCTGTTTGCTTTCAATCTAAGATACGATGCCCACATAACCCCAAGCTACCGTGCTCTTTCATGGCTTGAACCTGATGAACGCCGTAAATTTCACTTGCTGACATCTATCTATCGATTTCTGCATGAAAACACCCCCACGTACATGTCATCAAAATTTAGTTACTTGTCCTCATATCATAATCGAAGCACTCGATCTGGCTCTTCCCTTGCCATCCCCATCAACCACTCATCCATGTTTAACTGCTCTTTTGCTGTAGCTGGGTCTCGACTATGGAATTCAACTCCTCCCGATATCAGAAATTCCACAACAATAAATAACTTTAAGGCTGCATGCCGAGATTACCTGTTGAATACTGCTGATTGCCCCGTGTGAATGGTGATGGATGATAGGACGTATGACTGAGCTAGGATTTTATCTAGGATATTATAGAATGGTCTATGACATTGTGATTATGATTATTATTATTTGCATTGTTATAATTATTACTATCATTATTCATGTGCCTTTTTCATTAATATTAGTATTAGCATAATTAATTTACTCCTTATTTATCATCATAATTTTTTGTATTTCTGAAATTGTCTCATATGTACTGGTACCATATTTCGTGGTTAAGTGTAAGAGAAGGGCCATGAGCCCTAACTTCGCCACTACCGAAGACATAAGATAAATAAATAAAAAAAAAACATTTATAAGTTACTTATTACAAGAAATATCCATTTCAGGTTTAATTTTCCGTCTTATTCAACCCAATTTATTACTAGCGTTATTCTGGGTACATGTTTCGGACTTTACCACAATTCCTTCCTCAGCCCACTCAACTTAATATTAGGCCACATCAGTAAAATATAAACATCACATTCCTCATCGAAGGCGAAAAACACATAATTATAATACACTAAACACACTGAAAAATTGTTAAAAATTAAAAGCAAACAACATGCATAATAGAATTTAAAGTTACTCCATTGCTTATTTTACAAAATTTTTACCCTGTATAAATGTCGTTTGACATTCTTGTTACTGTTGTGGTACATTATTGAGTAACATTTGGATAAAATGAATAAAATTGGGAAAAAAATTATCAAAAAAAGTTAATGTTACAACATAACGAATAGAATAAAAAGTGTGATCTCTTCTCCCTCAATAGCATGTAATGAATACGGATCGGGTTGGCACTCGCCGCTACGCAGCGCTACAGTCGACTTGAGATTGTTGATTTCCACATGTTTATGTGTTCATGTGCGATATATTAAGTATTTAATCGGTCGGAGTGTTTTGGTGGTGTTCTGTGCAAACGTTTATTGATATACAAGTGCTTACACTATTACTTCATAGTATAAATACCTGAAATGCTATTGTTGGAAGCATTAACTGAAATGGAATTTAATTTCTTGTCGTGTGTTGACGTTATCTTCGTGTGTTAATTTTATTGTTATTTAATGTAAGTAAACAGCAGTTTAGCCCTTACATTTTCATGAGTGCTTAATGTGAGTAGTGAAGATGCCTTGCTGTTTTGTACCAGGATGCAGATCTAGCTATGGGGACTGTAAAGAGGTCAGACGGTTTTTCAAACCTCCTAAAGATAAGGAACGTTTTATCAAGTGCAAAGGGGCCATACCAGGGAAGAATAGGGGACTTACTGAAAAGTCCTTCAGAAGATTTAATTGTTAAATTTGACAAATTTGTGATAGAAGGGAAGGAAGTAGTACTTCTCCCAAGAACCAACTGGCGATTGAAAGACTATTCTGTTCCACATATATTTCCTAATTTGCCTAAGTATTTGTCCAGTATGGTATAAATAAAAATGCTCTTGATGCCTTTAAAGACTACTTCTGTGAAGAAAGGGATGAGAATAAAAAATGAGTTTAAAAAAAAAAATATAGCCTATCTACCGTAATGCTGAAGGAGGCGTGATCAGTTTTAGGCAATAGCCTACTCCAAGAAGGGGTCATGACTGTGCCTTCTATGTCTGTTAAATGTTAAGTGCTTCTGAAATGATGGTAGTTTATTGAGTTTGGTGTTTGTGGAGTGAAATTTATGGGTATAATTGATTTTTGTAATATTCTAAGGTAAAGTTGAAGGAGCCATGATCGGGTTTAGGCTATAGCCTACTCTATGAAGGGGTCATGACTATGCCTTCTAGTCTGTTTAATGTTATGTTCTTCTGAAATGATGGTAGTTTACTGATTTTGGTGTTTGTGGAGTGAAATTTATGATCATAATTGAATTTTATAGTAATCTACGGTAAAGTTGAAAGTTGCGTTCGTACGGCTTTTTTTTTTTTGCTGTGTTGCAAGACTGTTAAGGTAATGTAAAATGTGTAACAACGTGAAGAAATCCTTTCTGATAGCGAGGTTAATTTTTCCGTTCTTTTTTTAAATTTACCGATAGCTGGCAAAACTAATTGCATTTTGAACTTGCTTTCTGTCTTCGCTTATTGTCGAAACTGGGCTATTACAGGAGACGACTTATTAAATTATAATTGGGCACAGTAAAGTAAATGGAGATGTTGAACTTATTAGCGCCTATATCTTGCGGTGTTTTAACATGTAAAACAGGTCGCAAGGTTTTAAAAGTCTCGTAAGCGCCAATGCTAACTTACATCACAGATCGGAGCCAGCGCTGCGCTGCGGCGGACCAGGCGTACTAGGCCAGTGATATCACTTCTTATTCTATTCGTTATGGTTACAATATGTTCTCTAAGTGACCGTGTAACAAATTTTTAGTACTGTACTTTGTAATCAATATAATAATAACTAGTATTATGAAACTACTGATAATAATATTAATAATATTAGCCTTTCTACACAAAATCATGGAAAAGTGCTTAGTTAGTTATTGTTGTTTTAAGGGGCGGAACTACGAGGTCATCCGCCCCCAAGGAAAAGTGCTTGCACAATGAACTGAACAGTTACCTAAATAAATACAATATATGAATAGAACATCAGTATGGTTTTAGGAAAGAAAAAAAAAAAAGCACAATTATTGGTTAGATGAGTTTGTCAATATAGTTAAAGATGCCTCAGAGCTTATCATATTTATGGTCTTTTTATCTGAGGCATTAACTCATGATAAACTATT
The DNA here is from genome assembly GCA_946902985.2 of Meconema thalassinum. Lineage (NCBI taxonomy): Eukaryota > Metazoa > Arthropoda > Insecta > Orthoptera > Tettigoniidae > Meconema > Meconema thalassinum. The sequence goes on from OX336389.2 coordinate 348,414,500, forward strand.
GAACAAGCTACAAGATGCTCGTTTAAGAGGCTGTACCTGTAAACCTTTGGAAGTTACCTCAAAAACAGATAGATATCTGCAAAAATACAGTATTTGTTAATGATATTGATGAAACTTCAGAACGTTTCAAGATTCTTATCTATGCTGGCGACACCACAATATTTACCATATATAATGATCCCAAAATGGCCTTCGTGAGACTACAACAATAACATAACTAAATGGTGCCACGAGAACAACCTCTATATTAATACCAAGAAATCTAAAATTTTGCACATCACATATTAGAATTCTTCAAACTATGATACCACAAAGGTTACATTTCTTCAGCAAAATATTCCTGACAACTACAATTGTAACGACTTTATAATGTGCACTACTACACATAAAATTATTATACCTAGTCTTTCCATAAATACTGTCACTAAGTTCCCAATAAATTTACACCAAATGGTTTGAGATGTTTTAATATCCTAATATTAGTTAAGTGGATGTGTAACAAATTAAAATCACATGTATTATCCAAAATGGCCATCTTTGGCACGAACTTTGTGGCCATTCATCGATTGAATTACGCACCACTTCCATCGGAAAATCTGCTGTTGCCTTCAAAATAGAACACTTGAAACTTTCAATATTTGGATGTGTCTTCTTGCAAGCCATCTCCTGAATCTTGGACCACAATTTGTACTCCAGGGGTTTTAGGTCTGGGCTTGCAGAAGGCCAATCCGAGCTCGAAATAAAGTCCGGAACATTGGCCCCAAGCCACGCACTCCGGAGATGTGCAAGTCTTATGTGCTGGAGCCGAATCCTGCTGGAAGCTCCAGCGTTCTCCACGGAAGAGGGTGTTGTTGAGTTTCTTGATCAGTGGCTCCAACACTGTCTCCTGACACACTTTGGCCGACATTTTGACCCCTTTCTCACAGAAATGGAGGTCCGTGGTACCTTCGGTGCTCACGCCCCACCACGCCATAAGAAATTAACAATGATGGCCCCTCGGATCCTTGTAGCCTATTCAGCAGCTTGTGTCATTTTGGGCATTAAAAGTCTCCTCAACACTGAAAATTCTTTCATAAGTAAAAAGGATTTTTCGGTTACCATTTGCTGCGTAACGCGAAAAAGCATTTTGATTTTAAGAGTCTCTGTTCCTTCAGCGCATTTTTGAGGAGGTATCCTTTCCGTTGTTTGTAAGCACGAAGTCCCAGGTCACTGCTCAATGTGCGAGACAAAGACATTTTGGACATTTTCAGCTCATAAGTCATCGCAGACTGTCTTTGCACCAGATTTCTTCGCACTCAAGCCGCCACTGCTTTCACCAATTCTAGAGTCTGCATATTGCGTGGTGTACCTACTCTGTCTTGGTCTTTCACAGTTACTGTTTCAAGGAAGCGCTGGATAGTGCGGTACATGAACCTTTTGCTTACTTTGAGTTTCTGGAGAATTTTGAAAATTTCACCTGGGGATTTGCCTACCTTGTGCAACGCGACCACAGCTACACAATTTTCGTGATCGCCCCATTCCATCTTAAAAATGAACACACAGAACTTTCCACTACTGCAGCTGCATTCAGAATGACTCATAGCTGGTGCTACAACACAGGAATTTGGAGGCCCTTCCTAGGGGAAAAGTACAGCCACTCTCAAAGGTTGTCAGCATTTATGGTAAGACTAGGTATAGGAGTAACAATAGACTAACACTTTAAAATGAACTCTCATATCATAAATATGATCAGAAATTTAAGAACCAGCCTACTGTATACACCTTCTGTAACCTTAAATTTGATGTTGATAATAAATTACACTTACCAAATAGTCTGGTCGAAACTACCCTGTGTACTCGTGAGCATGCGAATTGTGTACATTATCAGGTATCATTTTACTAAGCATTTTCTCGGATTGTAGTAAGACAATGCCTGCGATTCTGATAAAATGTAAAGAGTAGTCAATTCTGAACTGGATGGTGACTATATGATGCCATTTGGTGATTAGGATACCTGGAAAATTAATTCATTGTAAGAAAAGAAAATTCAGAAGAAAGTAATGGTTGATTCAGTTGTTTTGTGACCAAATGTCCTCCAATTGTTTTCACATATTGAGAATAGATACCATCAGAATAGTAACCTATTTGTTTGATTAAAATTAGAATAGAATTTAGGAAAATAAATCCAACCGTGTCCTGCCTGACAGTCGCTTTCCATCTGAAAGTTCCTTCCCCTAATGTCTTTCCGCAGCTTTTTAAGCATCGTACCTAATCTGTTCTGAACATGGCCACAACACTCAACTTGGTAACTTTAGTGTCACCACATACTTGATTCTTACTCACCTTGTTGAAGGCTTTGGAGTCCCCATCACCTAGATATGTGTACTGTATATCTAACATTGCACCGAGTCAATGATTTCTAAAACTTTTCAAAACGCCCTCACTTTCCATTCCCCCACTGTACCCCTCATAGTTTTTAACACACTCATGGTTGCACTCTGTTTCTGTAATACCATGACAAGTATGGCAATACCCCGTTAAACACACTATATTTATTACTTTACCATTATGTACTGAGGTAGCAGTGACAACACCATCGAGGGAACAATGACCTCTTTGCTGCTCATGATCCATCAAAGGCTACAGCAATGTCTCCGGATGATTCATTCAAACTGCTTGAACAACTGCCTGTTTGATGGACACTTCAGATACCTCAGATAAACTGTTCAGTAATAATTTATCATTCTTACTAAAACATGTCGGAGGAGAAGGTAGGTCCATTATACCACAAAAGATATGTGCTGCCTTCGTGCTCTTGCCAATAGTACACATACTGTATACTAGCCTCAGATTGATTTTGTATGCATTTTTCACAATACTAGAAGGCATTTTTGATGCAGAGTTACTGCATACACTACATCCTATAGATACTGTAATTTAGTAGCTAAACCCTTCCTACTGCTCTCCTGTTCCGTGATCTCCATACCGTTATAATTGTCACACTGTTTACATTGCCTCGCCAGTTCTAACAAAATACCCACATCCACTATCATAAATCCTCGCGAAAGATCCGTGGAATCAATAAAGAAACTATCATTGCTCTCCATAGTCACATGTAATAGCTATTTTCCGGAGGAACTGTAAAATGTTTGGTTAGGTTCACATGAGACCAAAGCTTTTTTAAAAATAATTTCATTAATGCAGCCAATAGCCATTTATTTTATTTTCGGGATGGTCAGGGAAGGGATTTTGGAAGGATATCGACCGTGGGCCTATTAAAAGGAACCGTCCTGGCATTTACCTAGGGGTGATAATGGGAAACCACGAAAACCATTTTCAGGATTTCTAATCCACGCTCTGCCGATGCCAGCGAGGCACGAGGTAGCGCATTAGTTTTCTAGTCCACTGGTCCACGGCCGATTTCCTTTCAAAATCTCTTCCTGGACCCGTCCAGAAGAGAAAATTAAATGCCCATTGGCTGCATTAATAAGATTATTTAAAAAAAAAAATGCTTTGGTCTCGTGTGAACCTAACCAAACATTTTGCAGTTCTCCGAAAAAAATAACTATTACAAATGACTACGGAGAGTGATGATAGTTTTTGTATTGATTCCATGGATCTTTCCCGAGGATTTGTGATAGTGGATGTGGGCATTTTGTTGGATTGGTGAGGCAGTCAGTCAAATGTGAACAATGACAATGATAATGGAATGGAGATCGCAGAACAGGAGAGCAGTAGGAAGGGTTTAGCTACTAAATTATCTATAGGTTGTCGTGTATGTAGTAATTCTGCATCAAAAATTACTTCTAGTATTGTGAAAAATGCATACGAAATCAATCCGAGTTCAATGTACAGTATGCTTAATGCTGGCAAATGCTCGAAGGCAGCACAGATTGAACTGGTTTCCCTTGAACAATAAACATCCCCAACTTCTTTATGAGAGGCATTATTTATTTAATTTGATGAAATATGTAAGGCATTATTTATATAATTTGATGAAATACAACACTAAACAAGTATATCAATAACTTTATACAATACAGCACTTCGAAATTGAACTTTCAATTACGATATCCAGGCAACACGAACAATGTGTATCCAAAGAATAAAAGGCATACATATTCAAAGAGTGTGCAGAAACGGTTTCATGGAGCTTAAACATAAGCCAGGATAGCCAACCCACGCAAAATGCTTTTTCAATGACGACTTCTATGGTTCATCAGGACACCAAAACCCTACATAGTTTCGAGTGGTAACCCGTTTTTGAATTCCCGAACGAAAGTCGACCAAATTCCCGTATTTTAAAACTCTGAGACTAAAGTTAGCATACTGAATTGCTGAAAAATGAATCTTAAAACACGAATCAAGTTTTTCTAACGTAAGTGTAACTGCATAGCGACAGTATGTTGTTTCATGATGAGACGTCTAAACGCGTACTAAAGTCTGTTCGCCGAGTCGGGATAGTGAAAGTAAACACCGTTGTACACGTGTTTGCAGGGCTACCCGCAAGGGGTGCATAGAGCTGTGCCTGTTGAAGGTACGCCAACTTCAGTGCTGTGTATAGCCTACATGTGATGCGGGCTGACTTATCGGTTACATGCTACAGCACGGTTTATTTATTGTTCGTTTATGTATTTATTTAATTAATTAATAAGTTCTTAACTGCTTATGACAGGCAACAGTATGCGGTGCAGCAAGTCTTATCTTTTCTAGGGCTACGGCATGACTGATAATCTCGTAAAATGGCCGAGAACGGCATCGATAACGTTCATACCGACATTTCTCCGTGTCTTGGCTACCGTTGTCCAGCAGAGCCGATGGCGTGAACTGAGCGTGTTTCCCTGTCCGGGTAGCCAGTGGCACTGTCTCGACTCAGCGAATAGATATAGAGACAAATTAAGTCCATCTGGATTGGTCATTATACAGATCAGAGACTATCCAGTTTATGACGAAGTATAACTTGTGATCGTGAAAGTCACGGGAATCTTGCAATACACGAACGGTGCCGATCACATCCAATTGCGTACCGTACTCACGATTTCCCAAAGTCAGACCACTCTCCACTGTAAACTCGCGACCACAGAGTAGAAACTGCGAGAATTAAGTCAACCCGCTTGCGAGTGGCGCCGATACCTACTCGCCACATTCGATCATGCCCGATTGTGAACTCGCCACCTTCCACTTTGCTAGGCCAATGGGAATCTCGTCAAATGGCCGAGAACGGCATCGATAACGTTCATACCGACATTTCTCCGTGTCTGTCCGCGAGAACCGAGATCTCATCAAACGAACAGGTGAGCGGCGTCGATTGCGTAAATCTTTATATTTCAGCCTCGAGGAGGCCGCGAGGATAACGGGAATCTCGTAAAATGGCAGAGAGCGGCGTCGATTGTGTAACATCGTGACATTTATCCCTGTCTGACCGAGATAACGGGAATCTCGTCAAACGGACCATGAACGGCACCGATTGCATAACATCGCAATATTTATCGATATTCAACCGCGAGGATAAAGTGAAACCTGTCCAACGGCCGAGAGCTGTGTTGATTGTGTAACATCGCAATACAGTACCTTCTCGCATTGTTCCCCAGAATCCAGCCTCGACCTTGAAGTCGTAGGAACGGCAGAAATCTCATTAAAGTGACGGACGGTGACGCAGGCGAAAGGCGAAGTAGCATAATGGTTCCTACTTCTGATGAATATCCTTCCTCATCACATTGAGCTTTGCAAACGTACCCATTGACATACAAATATCAGCTCTGTATAAAAGTAACTGGTCTCCTCTGTGAATAACAATGCAGACTGAGTCCTGTCCGTCATTGTCTAGCAAAACGCGGCGGCGTGAGTAGTTCTGCGTGGTTCGTTACGGACGGCGGTCGGCCAGGCAAAGCAGTCGCAATCGACGCTGCTGCGTCGTGGCGTTGGCTGGGCTATCACCATGCTTAGCGCTCTAAGTGGCGGTGGCACAAAATATGGGTGGCAGCGCTGTCTGCAGGCAAAATAGAAGGCTGAGCGTTCGGAGGCTAAGAAGTCAGGCATTATGAGATTTTTCAAGATTTCCCGGATCAAATGAGAAACTCCCGTATATTTCCCGCATTATTCCCGGGTCACTAAAATTTTCCTGTATATTTCCCGTATTGCTCGACACCCTGCCCTAATAAACTATATACAGTTGAACCTGACTTATACGTATATCAAGGGGAAGGGAAAAGACTACTTGTAACTCAGAATTACCTAGAAATCAGACTTACACAATACATCACTGAAAAACCAATGGAATAGACCTACATGTGTACTACCCTACCAGGGAATTGTTACCGCTAGCTGTGGAGCGCAGCTGTAGTGTACACATTACGTCATCTCGCCTCGTTATGGCAGCAGCGAGCGGTTCCGGAGCAAGAGGGGAACGCATGTACAATCATACAATGAGAACACACCACACAGCCACGACCCAGCATGAATCATGCACACAAATGATATGCGATGAGGTTTCGCTGGCGTGTAGCCGGGCGGAGCGGAGCGCATAAGTTCCGATTTCCGCCACCGGTAACAATTTGCTGGTAGGGTAGTAAATCCTAGCAAACAATATATACATTAAGACATAAAATACAGTGCTGTATTATTTTGAACTTGGTTCAGCCTTAAGAAATCGGATAGTTGGCTTGTTTCACTTTTCTTGCTTTCTCCTTTTACAAACTTAGTAATGAATTCAAAGCATTTTCGCATTGATGTAACGCCTACACTCATCGATTGAACTTAACACTCAACTTAGTTCAGGTGTTTCAAGATTCAAGTCTGTATCTCCATCTCCATCTCCATCACTGTCACTATCGCTTGTAGCTGGTGGTCCATCACCACCGTGTTGTTGGCATATATCAGCAATAATCTCTTAATCCCATTGTTCCCCATATACAGCCGGATTATCATCGAAATGCACAAAAGTATCGAAATATGCACCCTCCGGTAGCGCTAGCTCATTGCCAGACATAATTCCGTCCCCTTAATCATCATTAGAGGCAGCCTCTTCCAGTAAGACACCAGCTTTGCAGAAACAGTTGCTGATTGTGGAGGATGACACCTGCTTCCAGGCAGCCGAAATAAAGTCCACGGCCTGTAGTAAATTAATGGCGAGAGGTTCATTTCCTGCATCACTCAGTGTTTTAAAATGTTGAACCAGCATTTTTTTATAATGCACTTTGAAATTTGTAATGATGCCCAAATCAAGCGGTTGTAGAACACTGCTACAGTTAGGAGGGAAGAGTTCCACTCGGACTTTCTCCAGAATGATTTGGGGTGGATGTGCTGCTCATCGATCCATAAGAGGAAGGATCTTCCTCTGTTTCTTTTTCGTTTTAATGTCCAGTTTTTTCAACCACAGTTCCATTAGAAGCATAGTCATCCAAGAATTTCTGTTGGATTCATATTCCGTAGGTTTTGTTTTCGCGCCCTTAAAACCTCGGATTCTTCGATTTTGCTATCAAAAGTGAAGGAAGTTTGTCCAATCCATCTGCATTGGTGGGGAGAAGAATTATTACTTGAATTTTACTTTTCTTCCCTTCATGGTAGGAGTCGCCTTTTTCAGGCAATGTTTTATTAGGAAAGAGACTGTAGAATAAGCCGGTCTCATCACAATTGTAGATGTTTGTAGGCTGGTAATCGCTTAATGATACCCAGCAGAACCTCTTCTTTCCAGTGTTGCACCGTGACGTCATCCACAGCTTTTGAGTCACCACAAATTTTTCTCCCTGTGATGCCATGACGATCTTTAAATCCTTGCAACCATCCTGACGAAGCCTTGAAATCAGGAGTGATACTCATCATTTTAGCTAAATCTATCGCCTTTGCCTTCAGCATCTCTCTTTATTCGGCTTTTCCCAATTAATTGGGGTCGCCGGAGCCAACCAGGCTCATTTTGGTTTTGGCCGGGGTTTAAGGCCGGATGCCCTTCCTGACACCACGTGATTTTTCAGTGGAAGATTCCACCCCGCTGTCACCGGAATTCGATCCCCGGCTGTCCGGGTGAAAGACTAGCAACTAAGCCACTGCGCCATCACGCTCCCCGCCTTTGCCTTCAGCATGACGCCACTAATTGGTAGAGCTGCAGCCCCCTTTTGCTGGAACCATGTAGAAAGAGCTTTCTCCAAATCTTCGTACCTCCCTTCTTGTTTTAAAAACTCATCCAAAATAGTGCTTTTTACTGATGACTGTACATAGCGTGGTATAAGCAATCCCTAAGTCTGAAGCACTTTCAGTTTTTGTTTTGTGTGGATTAGCGTGCACTTCTCGTATGAATTTTACTTTCTCATGTAGTGTATAACTTTTCCTTGTTGTGTTCTCCTTGGCTAATCAGAAACAACTGAATGACAAAAACTACTGTTCAACAGTAAGTACCAAATACTGGCACCGTGGTCGTTTTACTTGTCCATTGTTCCCGCGAAAGAAATTCTCATATTCTATCAAAACACAGAGTTTCGCAGAGTGATATTGTTGACCCTTACACACTGGTGGCATAACAAAGGCCAACCGAGCGAGTTCCCTTCGCTCTCTATCTCGCTCCTCCTTTAGGTGCGTCGTTTTTGACCTTCACATGCCCGCTAAAGATTAAGTCCCCCAGGGGCTCGCATCTAGTGGGACGTGGGTTGGCGACCACGGGACTCCAGCTGAGTCCGGCATTGCTTCCACTTACATGTGCCGGGATCCTCTCCGTCTTCTTTCCTGTCGACCTCCCTTGGTCGACTCTTGTTCTTTTCCGACCCCGACGGTATTAGGGTATCCGAGGCCTAGGGAGTCTTTGACTTTCCCGCCTTAATTGGACCTTGTCTCATCTTTCCTGATTCCTCCTCCTTCGAGGGGTCAGACCTCTTGTTTTCTTTTCATTATATTTCCTTTTCTCTTAAAGATTCCCGCACTGTTTTTGTTAATTGGCTCCCCGTGTATCTAAATTCCCTTTAGCGATTTTTTTTTCATCCACACTACATTTTGTAGGTATTTTCAATCTACGTTGCATTTTGTAAGTCTTTTCGATCTAAATTGCATTTTGTGAGTGTTTTCAACCTTAATTGCTTTTTGTAAAGATTGACAATCTAAATTGCTTTTTAGTAAGTCTTTCAATATAGGAGCAGGACATTTTTGTGGGTATTTTGAATTTTAATTGCATTTTGTAAGTATTTTCAACCTAAACCGCATTTCGCAAGAATTTTAAATCTAAATTGCAATTTGTACGGTGGGCATTTTGGAAGTATTTTGATTCTCAATTGCATTTTGTGGGTATTTTGAATCTAAAAACATTTTGTAAGTATTTTCAATCTAAATTGCATTTTGTAAGTATTGTCAATCCAAATGAGTAGTTTGAATCTACCGTTCATTTTGTAAGCATTTTCAATTTCAATTGCATTTTGTAGGTATTTTGAATTTCAATTGCACTTTGTGAGTACTTTGAATCTGAACCGGCCTTTTCAATCTAAATTCCATTGCTAATTTTCAATTTCAATTGCATTTTGTAAGTATTTTGAACCTCAATTGCATTTTGTACATATTTTCAATCTCATTTGCATTTTGTAAGTATTTTGAATTTCAGTTGCACTTTGTAAGTATTTCGACTCTACATTGCATTTTGTATGTATTTTGAACCTAGCCTACATTTTGTGCGTATTTTTCAATCTATTCCTTTTGTGAGTTTTTTCGTTCTAAATTCCCTTTTGTACGTATTACTGCTCTCCATTTTGTGAGTAGTTTCAAACTGAGTTCCTTTTTGTAAGTATTTTCCATCTCACTTAATTTTCGTTCTGGTTTCCATTTCATTGTCATTTTCACTATCACCCAGACCTAGATGTTAGGCCCCTTAAAACAACAATTATCTTCATCATCATCATCATCATCATCATCATCATCATCATCATAAAGATTAAGTTACAAGCCGAGTCGGCGGTTTCGGTGCGGAAACAAAAGAAAATAAATTTGTTTGAATATGCGAATTTATTTCATGGGAACAATCAAGAGCATGTCTCACATGAGACAGATACTCAGTGTTCTGTTTCAGCACCGAAACCCAACCGCTCTACTTCCGTCTTCGCTGACAAAGTGGGAACTACATAAATGCAGTATGTAGTTTCTTTTATTACAGTACGTTCTCATTAAATTATAATTACGCAAAACTCTGATGTATTTCACTGACACTTCATACCATCATACGTATAACAGAGAATTACCGATAAATGGATTGAGGAGTGCGTCAGGCCTCGGCAGCCGGCACAGTTCATATCCTCGCCACTAGATGGGGGCTTCATTCCATTCCTGACCCGGTCGGAGACTGGAAGCAGGCTGTGGATTTTCATTTCACCGATAAATGGATTACGTATAAATAAGATTTAATTAACGCGCTTTTAAATTACATTTTGCCGGGACCTAAAAGAAATTACATACAAATACGTATTACGCATAACAGAGTTACATATAAAGCAGGTTCAACTGTATATGTATTTAGATTCAGAAAAGAATGGAAAATTTTATGGGGCAAAAAAAATAAGTCTATTTTTTTCATCATGTAAGAGTACAGTGCCCTTATGGTATTTTACTTGCTTGGGGAAGTCAATACACTATCCTCATAACATCCCTTCAGCAACTCAAATAGATTTTTCAAACTTGATAAGACCATCCCATATTTATACACAAGGTATTTTACTTGCTTGGGGAAGTCAATACTCTCTCCTCATAAAACACCTTCAGGACACTCAAAATACATTTTTCAAAGGTGATAAGACCATCCCATATTTTTATATACTGACGGACACAAACATCTCAACACTACAATTTCTTAGAAACACTTGACATTTATTAAAAATTCCAGTCACTTCTAAGACACTAATCTACTATTTTATGATAAAACATTGTGGAACTAGGGTGTCTTAACACCAACGAAAGTAGCGTAAAAGGAGCTAATTTTACAAACGCGTAACGAAAGTTATGATACGTAATTAATTTTTATGTCTGCATAGTTGGAGGTTTCGAAAATTTCCCGAGGTTGGGTTAAATCATTTAAACTCGCACCGCTAGGTTCACAGATTGCGATGGAGCGAGTTTCTCTTACACGGCGCCGTTTGCGTAATAGATCTGTGTGTCCCTGTGTCCGAACTCAAGGAAGTGTATACTGAGGATACCTTACGATGAGTTCTTAGTTTTATTTGAATAATTTTTCTGTATTATTAGGGACCCTAGCTTTTCTTGAGACATTTATTCGCGTTATTTTCTGAAACTCGACAGAAACCTCTCATTTCTGTCATTGACTTCTAAATTTGGAAAAGTATCTCCAATTGAAGTCCAGAAATAATGCGAAATAATTTAATGCCGGAAAATTGCAAAATATTACCTTTTCGAAAAAATATTCTTGAAATAACATCGAAATATATGAAGAACTCTCTGGAATAACGTCGGAAGCGCCTCATTTTGTCAAAACGATGTTTCAATTTCTTTGTTTTACATTTATTTTGTGTAAATTGGAATATATGTGTGTTTAAACAGCCATTGTCCTTATGATAATGACAAGAATTGTTTTCAAAGATACAATTTTGATGATTCCACAGTAACTTGTTTCAAATCTCAACATTTTATTAAGTGGCGCTTACAACATTATTCCATGGAACTCTTCATATATAATTTTAAAATCTCACCGTCTCATAAGTTAGCGACATCCTTTGTCTCCGTTAAGTATTGTTAATTCGAAATCCCGCTATATGTCGGATTTTCCTTCTAACTTTGGTTCCATTGGATATAATCTGTCTAAAATTTACTAGTTATCTCGAAAACCTGTGTAATTCGTAATTCGAAAGAAAATGTGCCCTCTCGTGGTATTATTCGTGCAATTCTCTCAGAATAATTCGTAATATTAATTACCTACTTTGAACGTTCTTCCGCCAAAATGACATCCTCAAGTTGGCCGGTGGACTGCATGTCATGCCTGAGGGAATCTCGTCAAACTGGCTGATATAGGCGCCGGTTGCGTAAAATCATAAAATCCATGCCCGATCGGGAACTTGTGTGACCACGAAGACTGCGGAATCCTGTCAAAAGTGAGTAGGCGCCCATCACGAGACATCCGAAAACACACTTGGAACATTTCCCATGACCGTATACTTAAAAGCATACCGGGAGCAGGAAGTTCGTCAACCTATTTGAAAGCCTCTTTGACTATGTAGCATCGCGATACTCATTTCTCCTCTGATCCACTGCGAATTCCCACCCACAGAATAGAGACAGCGGGAATCAGGTCACCCCATTTACGAGCAACGCCAACTACAAATAATATGTCCATAACTGCTCATAAGTTTGACCATGCCCAACTTCAACTTCCACTCTGCTAGGATGTACAAGCTGACAGTCATTTGAACGGCTGGGTGTGGCGCCGATTGCGTACTATAGTATGTCTTAACTAACCTTAAGAAAGTTACTAAAAAGCAAATATGGCCGCCACCTTAAGTGTTGCAAAACTTACATTTAACTTCAAAAAATTAAACCCAGCACAGCCACGTAACACACATCTCAAAGGAAACAAAACAAATTATATATCCTTACCTACATACATTTTTCATAAAGATGTGAGGCAGTCCTTGTTCAAGTTAGGGACATCTTGGTCATCAATCCTCAGTGGTCAAAGTCATAAGCACTATTATGGTTGTGAAGTTAACTTTGGGTTTCTAGAGTGCCTTTTAAACCAGCATATAAAATGTATAACTACAAAAATATTATTAAGTTAGTTATTCACGGTTTTTACCACTTTCACTGGGGAGCTATAGATGAACATGTGCATTTATTTTCTTCATATACACACTGGGGAAAAAAAAATCCCAACCAAGAAGGGGTTGTGCTAGATTAACTAACGTTGGTAGGCGTGCTTATACATCTGAAAGATGATGTTGAGTCAAATTTCCCGCATATCGCCTTAGTGTGGCGATAGTAGTGGCCCCATGACGTTGCACATTAGGTTTGCTTTAAATACGGGCTCTACTTTGTGAGAGCCTTAGTTACCTCTGAGATTGAACGGAGTGACTGTGAGTGGGTCATGAATGCCTTTACGACTATGAAGAGGCCAGTATCAACAGCTCACTGCGCTTCAACGATGCCGTGTAATAGGGCTATGTGAAGGTGGATTTTCCTTCCGCGTTATTGCAGAACGACCTGTCAGGAATGCCTCCACTGTGCATGCATGCTGGCAGCAGCAGTCACGAGAAGGTGCGGTCGCAAGAAGACCGGGCTTCGGACCTCCCTGTGGCACCACTGAGAGGGAGGACCGCAGTATTAGGCGTATGGCTATGGCGCATCGGACGGCGTCTGTAGCAGCAGTTGGCACCTCAGTGACGCAACAAACTGTTCGAAATCAGTTACTTGAAAGACAGCTCCGAGCCAGACGCCCTGCGGCGTGCATTCGACTTACACCATCATTGGAGGACGGAGTGAAGGTCCGTTGTGCTTTCCAATGAAAGCTGATTTTGCCTAGGTGCCAGTGATGGCCGTGTGTTGGTTAGGAGGAGGCCAGGTGAGCATCTGCATTCCACCTGTTAGCGGCTTCGGCACACTGGACCTACACCGGGCGGTCTGGTCTGGGGAGCAATTTCCTATGTCAGCTGGAGCACTCTTGTGGTTATCCCACGCACCCTGACTGCAGATGTGTACGTCCGTCTGGTGATTCGACCTGTTGTGCTGCCATTCATGAACAGCATTCGTGGGGGTGTTTTCCAACAGGATAACGCATGCCCCCATGCCGCGTTTGTACTCAACGTGCTCTACAGAGTGTCGACATGTTGCCTTGGCCTGCTCAATCCCTGATCTGTCATCAATCGGGCACGTATGGGACATCATTGGACGACAACTCAAGCACCATCCACAATCGGCATTAACTGTCCCTGTATTGACTGACCAAGTGCAAAAGGCATTGAACTCCATCCCACAAGCTGACATCCGGCACCTGTATGACGCAATGCATGCACGTTTGCATGAATGCATTGAATAGTCAGGCGATTATACCGGTTATTTGCGATGGCTTTTCTCGCACGGACATTAACCTGTTTGGTACCTTTAATCAATTAAATATGTTACCTCGCCTAATATATTGCCGAAATTTCCACACTCTACATTCCTTATTTCATGGTGTTGGGATATTCTTTTCTGCCAGTGTATTTTTATAATTGAACCAAAAATGCTGACTCTGTTGTTAAGATGAGTGTTCAGGGAAGGATTCAGAAATAGGAGAGAAATAAGAGAGTTCATATTTGCTTATTATTTCTGAAGTGGTTATTTCTTGCATGCATATTGTGTCTGTATTGATCCCAGGTACCACTGGACTGAAGGCCAAATCAACCTTCGTGAGATACCTTCACAAACTAACACATATCACCGTACACATCGATTTGAACTAGTACCAGCACAAGACAGTTACTATCGGGGCAGTGAGTAAGGATTGGGTGTGGTTATGAAACTAGCCCATGCACATGCCAAAGAGGAAAGTTCAAAATCTACTGCAAATAACCAAACATTTAAGATAAAAATCTTGTGTCCTCAAGTGGTTTATTTACCAAAGATCCCTAGCCTACTCTGTATTGTGGAAATGATGGCTAGTCCACAAGCTAACTAGAAAATAAACACTTCTGAAATAAATTACATCCTACATTACTGTCCAAATATCCCATCAAGAAGTTGCAATAAAAAAACCATTGCAAAAATACAAGCCAAGAAATGGCACGAAAACAGTCACTATGTAAATACAAATGTCATTGCTCCTATCTCCGGCAACAAATGGCTAATTTCTTGACATTCTACAATGCTTGGTAAGATCCGACAAGTAAACAAAATAAAAGTTACAATGGTGCCATTTCCAACATTTAAATTAACTTAATAAATTGAGCTAGATAAATTCTGTACATCTTGTCCTACAAAATATTGCATCTGAAAATCGAACCTAAGCGGTACAACAACAAATAATATACAAGGTCTTTTTTTTTTTAGGTCGCTCCGAGTATCAGGGGAACATGCACGGAAGGCGATAGCCCGGCCAGGTGACTCAATTGCCGAGAGACATATCCCGTCATGACGGCCAAGATGAACAAATTCAGTACGGTAGCGATAAGCAAGTGCGCATTATATGGCTAGGGACGGAGTGTCATTGCGCCAGCCGTGCCGTGCTCGTGGTGCTGCGGAGGGCCTAAAAAAAGACCCTGTACAAGAATAATCATGATCTCACCTGGGTTGTCACAATGGTGACAGCTCATCAGCTGTTCCTCAAAAAAGTAGTCTCGCATTCGGTTAAGTCTCATATTTAGTTCTATAACTATAAAGTCCACTTTTCAATGTGTTTTATTGAAAAGTGGACTTCATAATTATAGATATAGATTTCAATACGGGTAAAAATTGTGAACATGACGAAAGTCATAGACATGCATCATATTTGGGTTACAAATGTCTTAAGAATGCTTCTCTAGATTATTAGGGTATTTTTATTCTTCGGCTGGTGATATTTACTTCGTTACTTTTATATTTGCTGAAGGTAATTGATGGGAGATGCTTGCCTTTGTTTAATTTCAATTTTATGTGAAAACCTACTTCATGTTGTCTTATTTAATAATTCAATTATGTTTCTTTTATTCACTAGGCATTTCTTTTATATTGTTTGATTATTATTAATAATAAACACCTTATACTCTTCCACATAACAGTGCAATACTCCAGTAACAACTTTGTCAGCTACAACAATCACATGATATAACCTATTTAGATCGTAGGCTTTCGCGGCCGGTGTCTAGTTGATCACCTATACACAACGCGGCTTCATCCTGTAAGCCTAGATGATAAACATATAACCTGTCGTCGGTGGCTTCAGTCCCACAACCTAATATAATATAATTCCCCACTTGCACGTTCTAATTCATTATCAATTACCAACTTAAGCTCTCACAGCTTCATAAATCATTTATTATGTCACGACAACATGTGTCTGACTCACGTAGTACCTCACAATAATGTGCAATCTCATTTAACCAAGCTTCAGTATTATTAATATATTTCAATTTAAGACATGATTTTCGTAATGTGCTGTAACTTCGCTCTTCAATATACACATGGCATGTCATATCAATTGTACTAGCATTTGTTTCCATCCAGTTTGGCTTCGTACAATGCCTACATTCTAGTCTGCAGTAAGATTTGTCAATATTCGTCTTACTTACTTAATTCCTGCCGCTCCTTCCGGAGCATAGGGCCTTGGCGAAATTTCTCCACGCAGTACGGTTCCTGGCCATTCTCTTCACTTGACTCCAGTTCTTGTCCACCTCTGCAATTTCATTTTCGATCGTCCTCTTCCAGGTCTTCTTAGGTCAACCTCGCTTCCTGGCGCCTTGAGGATTCCAGTCTAGCGCCGCCCTCTCAATAGCTCCGTCCGGCTTCCTTAGTGTGTGACCAATCCAGCGCCATTTCCTCTCCTTGATCTGGATGCTAATCGGTTGTTGATTGCTGATGGTCCAAAGATCTTCATTTGAGATTATGTCCGGCCACCTCACATTCATGATGCGACGCAGACATCTGTTAATGAACACCTGTAGCTGGTTGTTGATCGGTTTTGTGACTTTCCATGTTTCACAGCCGTAGAGAAGAATCGACTTTACGTTGCTATTGAAAAGGCGGAGCTTGGTCTTCCTGGAAATGTTTCTATTTCTCCAGATGGGGTAGAGCTGGACAAAGGCACCATTTGCCTTCCTGATATGGCTTCGAACATCTTCCTCTGCTCCCCCATCATTTGTGACTATACTTCCAAGGTAGAGGAAGGACTCAACTCGTTCAATATCCTTTCCGTTGACTGTCAAACTAGTCGTGATGTCAGAATTTATCCTCATCTCTTTGGTCTTGTTGGTGTTGATCATCAGTCCTGCACGTTCTGCTTCTCTCTGCAACCTCCCCAGCTTATCTTCTATGTCTCGGTACCTTTGTGCCATAAGACAAATGTCGTCTGCGAAATCCAGATCTTCAAGCCTGTCATTTATACCCCATTGAATACCCCTCTTCCGTCCTCCCTTTACCTTCTTCATCACACTATCCAGGACCAACAGGAACAGAGTGGGGGAAAGGACACACCCGTCTCACTCCGGAACTGACCTTTATCTTTTCTGTTAATTTGCCTTCGTGAAGAACCTGGCACTCATACCCTTCGTACATTTCTTCCATGATTCTGATGATCTTTGTTGGAATTTTATATTCCTCGAGGGTCTTCCACATGATTCTTTGATTTACGGAGTGGGGACGTGGTGGCTCAGCGGTCTAGCTGTATGCCTCTCACCAAGGCGGTCCGGGTTCGATTCCCAGTCAATGCATGTGAGATTTTCGAAGTGAAATGCCATGTCCTGTGGTTCGGATTCCACGTAAAAA
This sequence comes from Meconema thalassinum, assembly GCA_946902985.2. NCBI lineage: Eukaryota > Metazoa > Arthropoda > Insecta > Orthoptera > Tettigoniidae > Meconema > Meconema thalassinum. The sequence goes on from OX336389.2 coordinate 348,431,882, forward strand.
GGAGGTCCCGTGGCTCATAATCACAAGATTCACGGTCACGTAAAACTACAATCTTCCTTCCTTCCTTCCTTCCGATTTACGGAGTCGAAGGCTTTCTCGAAGTCAACAAATGTGAGGTAAAGGGTATTCCGCCACTCCACACTCTGCTCCAGGATGATTCGGAGGGTGTTGATGAGATCCACACATCTGCGATGTTGTCGAAATCCAGCCTGTTCCTTCCGAAGCCTTTTTTCTACGCAGTCTTTTATACGATTCAGGATGACTCTCGCCAGCACTTTGCTTGGAATGGACAGCAAGGTGATACCCCTCCAGTTGTTACAGTGTGTGGTGTCCCCTTTCTTCGGCAACTTGACTATCAACCCCTTCTTCCAGTCGGTTGGTATTTTCTCCTCCTTCCAGATCTTCTCCAACAGCGGGTGCAGCAGATCGATCGTAATATCCAGGTCTGCTTTCAGTACTTCCGCTGGGATATTATCCAGACCTGGTGCCTTCCCGCATTTCATCTGCTTCAACGCTGTCCGTATTTCGCCCAGAGTTGGGGAGTCGAGGCTGATGCTTGGGTCATTTTCTGCTTCCTCTTCATCTTCTCCTCGCTGCTTACTTTCTCGTCCTCCCATCTCTATTAAGAACCTCCGCAAAGTGTTCTCTCCATCTTGTCAGCTGCTGTTCACACGTCGTGAGGATCTCGCCCGTCTTGCTCTTCACAGGCCTAGTTTTATTAAAACCTTTCTTCGGAAGCATCTTTGTGATGCCATAGAGCTCCTTAACGTCCCCCCTTCTTGCCGCTTCTTCTGCTTTCTCCGTCTGCTCATCAATCCACCTCCTATGATCCTTCCGTACACTCCTCTTTACCTCCCTGTTTGCTGATGAATACTTTGCTTGTGTGAGAGCCTTCTGCTGCCTAGTCTTGCAGGTGTTGAGCTTGGTCTTAATCTCCTTCCTATAATTTATCTTGTCCCAGGTCTGATCGGATATCCATTCTTTCCGCAGGTAGTTCTTGTACCCGAGCTGCATCTCATTGGTTTCCACGAAGATATTCTTTACCTCGCTCCACACAGTCTCCACGTCCTTCTCTGTCTCGGAGTCCAACACATGGAATTTATTTCTGAGTTCCAGTTTAAATTGGTCCAATCTCTGCTGGTTCTTAAGCTTGCCCACATCAAACTTGTTGTGCCGAGTGTTAAACTTTCGGCGGACTGCGACGATCCTCATGCGGAAGTTGGCAACCACAAGATGATGGTCACTACCAACGTCCGCTCCTCTCTTGTTCCTAACATCTTCCAAGCTTCTTCTGAACCTCCTGCTCACCGCGATGTGATCAATTTGATTTTCTGTGACTTGATCAGAAGACACCCAGGTGACCTTGTGGCACCGCCTATGTGGAAATACCGTGCCACCCATCACCAAATCCTGACTGGCGCAATATTCCGTAAATTTCTCCCCATTGTCATTCATCTCACCAAGGCCATGTTTACCCATGATCTGCTCCAACCCCTCATTGTTTGAGCCCACCTTCGCATTGAAGTTTCCCATAACAATGAGAATGTCCTTCTTACTTGTTTGTCTTGTGACATCTCGCAGCATTTGGTAGAATTCTTCCTTCTTCTCTGGCTCCGACTGTTCTGTAGGCGCATAGCATTGGATGATGATCACATTCCTGATCTTTGTCTTGAACCTAGCAAACATGAGCCTACTAGAAATTGGCTTTCACTCCATAAGGCTTCTCTTTGCATTTCTGTTGAGCAGCAACCCCACTCCATCCCTGTGTTCTTCATCATCGCCCCCAGAATAGAGAAATGTAATTCCATCTGTTGTCTGTATTTCACCAAATCCTGGCCACCTCACTTCACTCAATCCTAGGATATCCAGCCCATAGTTCTTCATCTCCTGTGTCACTTGTTTCAGTCTGGTTTTCTCCATCAAGGTCCTCACATTCCAGAAACCGATTTTCGTAGTCCTCTTCATGCCAAAAGTCGTCATCAGGTTATCCGTCCGGTTTTGTAATTTCGCTTCAGTTTCCGTAATCAGTTTATTTAAGAGGAGCGAGTGATTAACCCACTGCCTCCGAGTGCCTTGGAGGGGCTGCCACCTTAAGCCTGAGGCACCAGGCTGATTTTCTGTCAGGGTTTCTTCCCTTAGCCTTTGAAGAATCAACTCCAAACTACAAGGCAGCAGTTGTTTCACCAGAGCCCCGTTAGCCGCAATTTCTTCAGGGTTCCTGTAAGGCCTTCACAGCTACCGTAGCGGTCTTGAGGCACACAAAGTCCCCACTGTACTTCACCCCTACAGGCAATCCCCTACTTAATTACGTTGCCCATCTCCCACGACGAGGACGAGGGGTTGGATTTGTGGGAGACCAATATTCGTCTGGCTCTGGTTTATTATTCACTCAGCTTGCTTTAACTCTTTCAAGCACATGAAATTGACAGGAAGTCTGATCCCTGAGGCACAAGATATTTATTTATTCACAATAAGCTCTGTGCGCATGACAACAGACAATAGCCACATAAACACAAAATGGGGGGAAAGAAGTAATTAGTATCACCTAGTAACTACTGTCGACCAAAGTATTATGTGTACTCGAGTTTGATGGTTGTTTGTTAAGTAACCAATAGACCTACATAAAATCCAATACCATCAACATTTTCGTCGTTCTATTTTACGTTAGTTCATGTAGGTTTGGATTTTTTAATTTATATTTTAATATTTTTTATCGCAGTTGGAACACAATAAGTGCACGTTTTTAAGCGTGTTTCAACCATGCGTCACATTTAAGAATTATTATCTCAAAAGCCCGTCATCAGATCAAATCCAGATTTTAACACAATATACATTGGAATGTTGTATAACTGGTTTATTAATTTAACAATTTTGTGTGTCCAAGAAACAATGTTGTTATCATTGTTGTAAGATAACGTTTTCTCGGCTCGGGGTGGTTGGAAAATGTAGTTCTTGGTTGCGTTGTAATCGTTATACATCAAAAAGTTATGCTGTATGACTGTGAAATACGTAAATTAATTCACTTATTTTATATCGGTTTGTATTTGTACGAGGAAATAACACATGGTTCAACAGCTTGCCGCTCCAGCAAAAGCTGTACAGCGTTGCTGAGATGGAGCCCATCACCGCCGAGCGAGACGCGCCATGGTGCGTGTGGGCACCTTTTCGGCAACGCTGTACAGCTGTTCCCGGCGCGGCTAGCTGGTGAACCATGTGTTATTTCCTCGTACAATTACAAACCGATATAAAATAAGTGAATTAATTTACGTATTTCACAGTCATACAGCATAACTTTTTGATGTATAACGATTACATCGCAACCAAGAACTACATTTTCCAACCACCCCGAGCCGAGAAAAAGTTACCTTACAAAAATGATAACAACTTTGTTTCTTGGACACACACAATTTTGAAATTAATAAACCAGTTATACAACATTCCAATGTATATTGTGTTAAAATTTGGATTCGATCTGATGACGGGTTATTGAGATAATAATTCTTAAATATGACGCATGGTTGAAACACGCTTAAAACTTGCACTTTTTGTGTTCCAACTGCGATAAAAAATATTAAAATATAAATTTAAAAATCCAAACCTACATGAACTAACGCAAAACAGAACGACGAAAATGATGATGTTATTGGATTTTATGTAGGTCTATTGGTTACTTCACAAACAACCTTCAAACTCGAGTGCATATAATACTTTGGTTGACAGTAGTAGCGTCATAACACAGCATGGTATAGAGAGTGTACCAGCATGCTGGAAGAGGAAGACCTTCACTATTTGGTGGTACATTACCTGTACCACCATGCATTGAAGGTATGACAGCTGATGCTTCATTTATTGCACCTGTGCTTCTATGGGGACAGTAATATTAGGGACTAGAATTTTTCCTCTGGGCCTGAAATTAAGTACCAGTTTCATGTTTACCTGGAGGGAGTGTGGGAAGGAAACAGAAAAAAACATGCTAAGGATGGCTGCTGTCAATGCTGGTATTTGAATCTTCAATGTTGAGACATTTATTCTGTGTTCAATAATACCTTTTCTCCCAAATTGTTTTGTGATACTACATTTTGATAATTTCTTTACTTTATGACCCTGCTTGAACAAGGCACCCCACAATCATCTCACTTGTTTGTTGTGTTTTTTTTTTTTTTTTTTTTTTTTATAATATTTTAGAACTATGATGATTTGTTATGTTTTATCTTTGAAGGTCGAGACGTCTTCCAAGCCACTCCATGTCTAGATCCAGAAGCCGCAGCTTGCATAGATGGCGAAGATCATCAGTATCTCCTTCCCGATCTTTCCGTGGATTTGGACGTAGGCGAAGTCGCTCACCAAGTTACTTTGGAAGCTATGGCCAAATTCGCCGATCTCGTTCTCGTAGTTGGAACAGACTTCATAGAAGGGTATTGTCTCGGAGTCCAAAGCTTCGTCTTCGTTCTCGAAGCTTCTCTCCACGCCGACGATCCATCACTCCTCGTTCGATACGTTCCCGTAGCCCTCTTTCTCCACCAAGAAAAATTTCAAGACAACATCGATCCAGGAGTCCCCGTAGTCCAAAGAATCTTCCGTCATCTGCATCTAAAGATCTTCGTGTCGCCAATATGAGTCAGACTAGTCTTTTTGCTGAACTGGTGAAGGATAAGAACACTCGTGAGTTAGCTATGAAGCGTTTAGCTGCTATAAAGGAGAAGCGTGCGAATCGGGATGACGTTGAGGTTATTACATTGGACAAGGATGAACCCTGTAATGACGTTTCAGAACCTTCGTCGGTTGGAGTGCCTGTTTTGGATATAAATAGTATACCTGTCCCAAGAGACCTAAAGATTCAAGATAGGGATGCTACTCCTGTAGTAATGGATGAAACTTCAGTGTCAACTCCCAATATGAATTGTAGTGAGTTATCTTCTCAAAACCATACTGGTGCTCATGCTGCCTTTAACACGGGTTCGAATTTGCCTTCAGTGTCTGTTTCATCTTGTGCTGAAATGGAGTTACATCAGGTTGCTCCCACAACTTTTCTTAATGTAGGAATGATGATCAATTTTAAAAATGAAGTACAAAGTAGTTTCCCTCAGTGTAAAGAAGAAAAGGGCAATTCCAGTGCTGTACAGAATGTTGGTGAAGATAAAATTAGTGATTCTTTTAGGACGAAACAGTTGGGTAAGATAGTAGGAGACTGTGTGGGTGATAGTAAAATAACTATTCCAGTGAATGATGGCAGTAAGCTTGTACCAAAGCATACAAATCTCACTAAACTTCCTATGCCACCCGTTGTTGATCAGAGTGACCTAGAGACCATTGATTCACCTCCCAGCAATCCGTCCAGTCCTGAGCCAGTGAAAATAAAAGCACCAGGCATAAAGGATCTTCCCATGCCACCAGGTAAGGAAATTCAGTTATTTTCATTTTAGGCTATTAGGCTATTCAGTGTCCAGTGTGGTATGGTCATCTTAAATTCAGTGTTCATGACAAATGCCATCCTGAGTTTGACGTTTGTACATCAGTTAGTAGCTGTAAGTACAGTACATAGCATTTCACGTTTGCAATGATGTAATGTGTAGGTCAACATCTTTACACTGAGTAAGGTAAATGCACCAATGGTCGTCATGTTAAGACAGATTTGGTCAAGAAAATATATACACCTTATACATTTTGGTAAATTTAATCAACAAAAGCACTGTACCTAACCTCAAACTCTAGGAAACTCTCAATATCGAAAATATTCGTTTTTGGAAAAATTACGTATTTAAAAAAAAAGTGTGTTTTTGCCCTAGTCCTCGGCACGATGTCTTAAGATTTTTCCTGTATTCGTCACCCATTTGCACCAATTGCCGTCACGTTGTTAGTTTTCCTTGTCTGCTGTTTATAATGCATTTCTGTCAATTGTTGCGTAAGACACCGATTTATCGACTTGGAGGCTAACATTTACGAATAAAACAGTACCAGTAATAATGTTTTTTTAATAAAAAATGAAGACGGCATCGGGAAGCGGGAAGGGTGGGTAGAACACATACGGGCATGAAAATATTCGTAATTCTGCTCTAAACACATTTATTATAAGTTATTTTTGTATTAACTTTAAGTGCAATATTAATAATAATTGAAATTCGAACAATATAACCACAAGAACGTGTATTGATGTAGGATTCCCCGACCGGTGTTCAAGAGCGAATGGTCATTTTCTGGGCTGTTATGCCGTGATTTTTTTTGTTTTGTTTTGTTACGGGGGATGGGAGGCGTAGTCACATAAAACGTGAGACCAGACCATGGCATAACATAACGTCTGCGTTGAACAATCGCCGACGGTCTGAGAAGATAGTCTGTAAGTCGTTTTCCACCAAATAGTGGTAGGTTTTAATTTGATGTTCTGTAATATTGCAGCACGGTTTACTGTCAAATTTTGAGGGATTCGTAGAAACAGGCTTGGATTTCTTTTTAGAAAAGATTCACACCATTTCCTCCCTGGCCGCCCATCTTTGAAAGGAGTGTCCCTCTTCAATTCTTTTGTGAGGCACTGGACGCTAATTTGCAAATCTTCCTTTGTTACTGGGAACACCGCTTTTCCTAGTGAGATAACCCATTGAACTAACACCCTTTGTTAAAAAGAAACTTGGCCCCATTTTCCTCTCTCTAGTTTTTCCTTTAATTTTGTCCGAGAGGGCGTTTCTCGGAACACCATTCCTCACTGCGGCCGTTGTAATACTCGTGCCGTCCTCCTCAACGACCTTAATAGCAGCTTCCATTTGCTGAATATCGTAGGATAATTGAGAAATGTGCGTTTCGACATAATGCATGAAAGCAAAGATTTAGTCTTAGAATATATTTTTCATCTCTACTTAAAAAAATCCCCTTTAGCTCACCTATAAACCCTACGCCTAGACCTACTCATGATAATAATGTTATTTGTTTTACGTCCCTTTTAACTACTGCGGCTTTAGAGACACCTGTGTTGCCGGAATTTTGCCCTGAAGGGGGATCTATAACGCGCCAGTAAATCTACTGACACGGCTCCCTCGCATTTGCGCACCCTCAAATTCCAGATGACTGCGCCAGGGTTCGATCCTGCAACAGCAGACAAGAACGTTACCGCTTAGCCACGCAGCCAGCGTAGACCTACGGCTGTCAAAGAGACAGATCTACATAATAACAGCACACTGTAAATGTTTATTGGTTCTGAAACGTTAACGCAAACTTAAACATTATCGTGCACTAGTGTCCGTCACGCATGTGCTCTTAAGATCGTCAGCTATGACGACTATTGGACACGATGATCAAACGACAATTTAATTAATGCAGGGTGCTTCAGAACTATATTATAAGTATATTGCCGCTGTTAGTTAGGTCTTACAAGGCGATATGACAATGTGCCAGTTTTCGTCACAAATGACGAGCATTGGTAAAGTGCGTGTTTTTAAATCCAGTGTTCGTCACCAGCATTTCTAACCAAACTACGAACGTGAGCACGAAAAAGCAAATCGCGTATGTTACAGAAACAATTACCAACTATCAGGGGGGCCTACTACTGTCTTCCGCGCTTCTCATCACGTGACATCTTGCTTGCTGGTGACGTCACACGGAGGGAACATGCTGTCACCATAAGATAGTTGGCTTGCAATAGTAGAATGCATAGTTGTTGAAAATCGCGCGTCTAGCTAGAATACCGTTGCATACTTGATTTGTTTTCCAGGAGGATACACGAGATGAAGTGGGAAGGAAAGAGACAGAGAGACAGGTGGCTGAAGGGGGTGGAAGAAAGCGTGAAGAAGAGAGGAGAAGACTGGACAAGGGTGGAGGCTGATAGATGGTGGGCAGACAGAAGACGTTGGAGAGGCTTGTGTTCCAAACAGACCCGGCCAGTGGCTGGAAACTGTGCAAGATGATGATGATGACTTGATTTGTTTTATCGTGCCTTGTGATTAACCATGAGTAATGGCAGTAAATACAAAGTTAATTGTGCTTTAGCACAGCGGGGCCCAACTCCGTTGATACTAGTGTTATGTATCACAGGTTTCGAAAAGGAGAGGAGCTCAGACGAGTGTGGGTGACGCTGTAAGCGAAGTGACAAATTCAACCCCGATAACGCTCGAGTGTGTTCTATACATTTTTGTCCAGAAGATTATGAACGAGATTTGAAAAATGAACATTTGGCATTACCACAGAGAAAAATATTGCGTGCGGATGCTGTTCCGTCTATTACAGTTCCCGGCTCAAGCAACAGCGGGGCCGATAACCCAGATGTTAGGCCCCTTAAAACATATTATCATCATCATCAAGCAACAGCCTAAGCACCTTCGCTGACTAAATTGCAGAACAGGTATTTGTTTAATTATTGAGTGTACGAGTAATTTTATTTGGTTCAATAAATACTTTTATCGGTACTTGGAGGAATCTACTATCTCAAAAGAAGCTACAGTACTTATTTGTCAGCCTAGAGTTGATGCAGCACAAAGAGGTGTGATTCTCTAGAATTCTATGTAATTATGGTAGTCTTAGTATTTGTTATTTAACAATTTAGATTTTATTCTCGTACGTGGCATAAATATCATGAAATACAACTCTTATTTAAACTCTACAGGAGGGGCAGATGACCTCGTAGCTCCGCCACTTAAAACAACAGTAACTACTACTACTAAACTCTACAGGACGCCAGTGGCAGAGAAAAGCGTCATGAAGCAAAGAGCGTGAGGAAACTGGCACTATCGACTTTTTTGAGAAAGAAAAAAAAAAAAAAAAAAACGGAAACTTGATCAAGGAACTAACACTGAATCACTGCATACAACTCATTAAACGGGTTGAGGTTTTGGAAAATATAAATGTGGATTTAAGACTAAGGTAAGCGGCTCTAAGAAAGCTCAAAACCCCAAGATATATTGTATCAATGAAAGTGCATATGGGTACTCTTAGAAGGGAGATGGTAAAAGCTCTCTCCACTTGTTTTACTGCAGGGCAGATTCTATGTTTATTAGGAGTTAAGAAGAGGGTGAAATGGTCTTCAGAGGACATAGCAAATGCCCTCGCACTAAGATCACTTTCGAAGGAAGCATATGAATATTTGAGAAAACTCAACATTCCGCTACCATGCCGTTCAACTCGACAGAAATGGATTCTGCAATTTAAGTGCAGACCTGAAATTCTGAGAGAGGTGCTTTGTCTGTTGAAAGCCAGAGCGCAAATAACAAGGACTCGGAAAAAATTGCAGTTTTGTCGTTTGATGAAATGAATATTGACGGCTGAATATCCTACGATTCATCAGACGATCGCATATTATGGCCCCACAGTAACGTCCTGGTAGCTATGGTCCGAGGGCTGTTTGCTAAATGGAAGCAGCCCACTTTTTATAACTTCGATGTAACAATGATTTCAGAGTTGTTACAAAACATTATTAGCCAGCTTGAGGGTTGTGGCATACGTATTATCGCAGTAACTAGTGATTAAAGTCTGGAAGAAACTACATGTAAGTTAAACAGTAATAAAAGTTTTCTCAGCAATCCAGTGGACAGTAACAGAAATGTGTGGGTTTTCTGTGATGTACCCCATCTGTTGAAATTCTTAAGAAATCACTTTCTAGCTGAAGGTTTCGTGTAAGACGATGGCTCAGAACTTCAGGAGAAGACAATAGAAGACCTACGTCAGGACGCGGACTCTAATCCATATACGTCACCTCAACAAGAGACGCAAAATAAAGGCCATGGAAAAGTATTCATTGTGGTGTTTGAAGCCATATTTTCAGTGTTGCCTTAGTAAACAAGTGTTTAGTGCTTTTCAGTCGGTCAACACGAATGTACCCAAAAGAGATGGGTTATGCCCTAATCCTGAAATAAATTACATGAGATTAATAAAACACTAGGATGACCAGTTTCGATCGTCAAGCGATCATCATCAGATCCATTACACTTAGGCTATAAAATCTATGTTTGAAATACAGGTGAAAATATTTACAATATGTACAATTATTTAGTTGCAGTATTGGTACTGCAACTGTCAGTGTATGCTAAATGCAGTATATATGTTAGGTGAAATTCTAAATGGTGATAGCTATCCGGAGATTGTACTTTAGAGAGATTATATGGTTGTAAACTATGGTTAAACTATAAAATTTTAGGCTAACTACTTATCTGATTGTCTTCCGTATTACAGCTACTCGCAGTTTTCGTGCTTACTAGAACTCACTGTACGGTCGACTGCGGTGGTTATCTTAACGACTGGTTTTTCCCTCCCTTCTCCCCCCTACCCCTACGTGCTGTGGGGAGTGATCGCGATGTGTTTATGTGAGGTGTTGCCAACCTAGATAAGATGTATGTTATTGAATGAGGTGGGTCTGCAACTATTAAAGACCGTGGATTAGCCCTCGCCACGCGTGGAGCATAACCCATTCGAACTAAGCGTTGACGGTCTTATGAGGACGTCCCGGCACCTTTAATACTGCCGCGAATATGGGCCTTGGTTTATTGCAGAAGAAAAGTACATCGTACACCTGATCCAGATAACATTTACCTATTAAAAACCCCCTAATTTCCCCCCTTTTTTTATCTAGCTTGGCTGTGTCGCTAAATTGTGTTTTGTTTCCGACAGGGTGTGTTTTTTAGTAGCGTGAAGAGGGGTGAGCTCTCCATGAACGTGTGTTCATTTAGATTGTTGGGATTGTTTCGTTTGGCTAGGTGTATCTCGATTGCTTCCTTTATGTCAAGAGCTCTGCCTTTCGATTCGTGATGGATTATTTTAAGGTCCGACTCAATGTTGGTAAAGCTGTGCCCTGCATCACACATATGTTCGCACACGGCTGAATGTGTTCCGTATCTTATCGCATTCCTATGTTCATTATAACGTGTGTCTACTCGCCTTCCACTCTGCCCGATGTAATTAGCTTGACAATCGGTGTCTTGGCACGTTATAGAATATACCCCTGACCTTGAATACGGGTCACGTTTATTTAGATTACTATTTAGGAGGTGCCTAGCGGTTGTGTTTTTCGTCGTGAAAGCTATCTTTATGCCTTGCTTTTTGAATAGGTTAGTGATTTTATATGTATTCGCATTCACATAGTTGAAACGCGCAAATTTTTTCTCATTACTGTCCGGTTTGGGAATCGTTTGATCTTTACTTTTATGTTTGGCTATAATTTGATTTATTTTGCTTGGCGAGAAGTTGTTTTCCTTTGCTATTTGCATAATAGTTCTTATTTCCTTATTATAGTTGTCTTTTGACATGGGTATGTTTAAAGCCCTGTGCACCATTGAGTTGAAACCCGCTAGTTTGTGCGTACTGGGGTGATTAGACTGATTGTCGATTGCATGCGAGGTTTGTGTTGCTTTCCGGAATATGGAATATAAAAGGTCGTTGTCTTTACGTTCAACAGTTATATCGAGATAATTTATTTTCCGGTCTATTTCGGATTCCTTAGTGAATTTGATAGAGTGGTGAAGGCTATTAATGGATTGGAGAATTGTTTCTTCGCTTGTTAGTTCAGTATCGTAGATGCAAATTACATCATCTACGTATCTTTTCCATATTACTATTCCCTTTGTTGAAGTCTTTTCTAAGAACGCATTTTCTAGTGCATTGATGAAGATGTCAGCGATTAACCCACTTAGTGGCGATCCCATTGCTAGGCCTTCTCTCTGTGTGTATATTTTATTGTCGAATTGAAACACGTTTTGGTTGAGAACGACCCTCAGTAATCGCACAATCTCTTCAATTTCTTTTACCGAATTGTTGGATTTTAAGTTGTTTTCGATAGTGTTGATTGCTTCAATAATCGGAATATTGGTGTACATGTTAGTTACGTCGAAGGATACTAGCCTGAAGCTAGGTTTCATTTTTAGGGTGTTCAATGCTGTTACTAGTTCTGTTGTGTTCTTTTACAGAGTTGTTTTTGTCGTTGGAAAGACGGCATTTTAAGATTTTTAGTAACTCTTTGCTGATTTTGTAATTAGGGGCATTCCTACAATTGACTATTGGTCTCATTGGGCATTCCTTTTTGTGTATTTTTGGTTGTCCCCTCAATGACGGTATTTTCGGGTTCATGTTTATTAGTTTTGATTTTTCGGCTTTGGTCAGTATGTATTCTGTTTCTTTTAGCGCACTTTTTATTTGTTTTTGGAATTTGTTGGTGGGGTCTTTTGTTAATTCCTTGATTTCGTTGTTGTTTAGGAATTCGACTGTTTTTTCAATGTATTCTGTTTTGTTCAAAATTACTGTAGTGTTTCCCTTATCTGCTTTTGTGATGATTAAGTCATGTTCTTTTATTTTTTGTTTCAACGACTTTATTTCTTTGAGTTGTTTGTTGTTTTGAATGTTATTGCTATCGCCCTCTCGTTTGAGGATTTTTTTGGCTTCGTTGGTGGCGAGATTTTTGGTTAATTCCCTGTCTTCTGCTGGGAGCTTGTGACTGGCTATCTCAATATCTGTGATCAACTGTTTTATATTGTGGTTCGTGTGTGCGTCTGTGCAGTTGTATTTCAAACCTTTGTCTAAAATATTCATTTCACCTTGAGAAAAGGTTACGTTCGTTCTGTTGTTTACTCTGCTGTGGAAATTGAATTCATTGTTATTCGTGTGCTGTTCGTTAGATCGATGGTTCTGTGTTTCTCCTAGTTTTCTTAATTTATTTTCTAGCGTTTCATGCTTCCTCGTTGCTCTGATTTTGATGGTGTCATGTAGGTGCTCGGTGAAGCTGTCCCATTGGGCTGCGTGCCAGAAATTACTTAGTTGCAATTGAATGTCGTATAATTGTTGGTTAATTTTTTGCTTTCTTATGTATGCAAATCTTAATTCGTTTTTTATCCAAAGCGCTTTGGCTTGTTTAGTTGAAATGATCGAGGCTGGTGTGTTCGGTACGGTTTTAATTGGTACGTATTTAGGTGTGAGGTTTAGTTCTATACATTTTTTGTTGAACCAAATTGACTTGTCTAAATTCATGAGTTTAAGCCTGAGTGATTTGAATTTCTTGGCTTCACGATTTGCCTGACTAGCCGTGAACATTGTGGTGTTTGAAGCCATATTTTCAGTGTTGCCTTAGTAAACAAGTGTTTAGTGCTTTTCAGTCGGTCAACACGAATGTACCCAAAAGAGATGGGTTATGCCCTAATCCTGAAATAAATTACATGAGATTAATAAAACACTAGGATGACCAGTTTCGATCGTCAAGCGATCATCATCAGATCCATTACACTTAGGCTATAAAATCTATGTTTGAAATACAGGTGAAAATATTTACAATATGTACAATTATTTAGTTGCAGTATTGGTACTGCAACTGTCAGTGTATGCTAAATGCAGTATATATGTTAGGTGAAATTCTAAATGGTGATAGCTATCCGGAGATTGTACTTTAGAGAGATTATATGGTTGTAAACTATGGTTAAACTATAAAATTTTAGGCTAACTACTTATCTGATTGTCTTCCGTATTACAGCTACTCGCAGTTTTCGTGCTTACTAGAACTCACTGTACGGTCGACTGCGGTGGTTATCTTAACGACTGGTTTTTCCCTCCCTTCTCCCCCCTACCCCTACGTGCTGTGGGGAGTGATCGCGATGTGTTTATGTGAGGTGTTGCCAACCTAGATAAGATGTATGTTATTGAATGAGGTGGGTCTGCAACTATTAAAGACCGTGGATTAGCCCTCGCCACGCGTGGAGCATAACCCATTCGAACTAAGCGTTGACGGTCTTATGAGGACGTCCCGGCACCTTTAATACTGCCGCGAATATGGGCCTTGGTTTATTGCAGAAGAAAAGTACATCGTACACCTGATCCAGATAACATTTACCTATTAAAAACCCCCTAATTTCCCCCCTTTTTTTATCTAGCTTGGCTGTGTCGCTAAATTGTGTTTTGTTTCCGACAGGGTGTGTTTTTTAGTAGCGTGAAGAGGGGTGAGCTCTCCATGAACGTGTGTTCATTTAGATTGTTGGGATTGTTTCGTTTGGCTAGGTGTATCTCGATTGCTTCCTTTATGTCAAGAGCTCTGCCTTTCGATTCGTGATGGATTATTTTAAGGTCCGACTCAATGTTGGTAAAGCTGTGCCCTGCATCACACATATGTTCGCACACGGCTGAATGTGTTCCGTATCTTATCGCATTCCTATGTTCATTATAACGTGTGTCTACTCGCCTTCCACTCTGCCCGATGTAATTAGCCTGACAATCGGTGTCTTGGCACGTTATAGAATATACCCCTGACCTTGAATACGGGTCAGGGGTATATTCTATAACGTGCCAAGACACCGATTGTCAAGCTAATTACATCGGGCAGAGTGGAAGGCGAGTAGACACACGTTATAATGAACATAGGAATGCGATAAGATACGGAACACATTCAGCCGTGTGCGAACATATGTGTGATGCAGGGCACAGCTTTACCAACATTGAGTCGGACCTTAAAATAATCCATCACGAATCGAAAGGCAGAGCTCTTGACATAAAGGAAGCAATCGAGATACACCTAGCCAAACGAAACAATCCCAACAATCTAAATGAACACACGTTCATGGAGAGCTCACCCCTCTTCACGCTACTAAAAAACACACCCTGTCGGAAACAAAACACAATTTAGCGACACAGCCAAGCTAGATAAAAAAAGGGGGGAAATTAGGGGGTTTTTAATAGGTAAATGTTATCTGGATCAGGTGTACGATGTACTTTTCTTCTGCAATAAACCAAGGCCCATATTCGCGGCAGTATTAAAGGTGCCGGGACGTCCTCATAAGACCGTCAACGCTTAGTTCGAATGGGTTATGCTCCACGCGTGGCGAGGGCTAATCCACGGTCTTTAATAGTTGCAGACCCACCTCATTCAATAACATACATCTTATCTAGGTTGGCAACACCTCACATAAACACATCGCGATCACTCCCCACAGCACGTAGGGGTAGGGGGGAGAAGGGAGGGAAAAACCAGTCGTTAAGATAACCACCGCAGTCGACCGTACAGTGAGTTCTAGTAAGCACGAAAACTGCGAGTAGCTGTAATACGGAAGACAATCAGATAAGTAGTTAGCCTAAAATTTTATAGTTTAACCATAGTTTACAACCATATAATCTCTCTAAAGTACAATCTCCGGATAGCTATCACCATTTAGAATTTCACCTAACATATATACTGCATTTAGCATACACTGACAGTTGCAGTACCAATACTGCAACTAAATAATTGTACATATTGTAAATATTTTCACCTGTATTTCAAACATAGATTTTATAGCCTAAGTGTAATGGATCTGATGATGATCGCTTGACGATCGAAACTGGTCATCCTAGTGTTTTATTAATCTCATGTAATTTATTTCAGGATTAGGGCATAACCCATCTCTTTTGGGTACATTCGTGTTGACCGACTGAAAAGCACTAAACACTTGTTTACTAAGGCAACACTGAAAATATGGCTTCAAACACCACAATGTTCACGGCTAGTCAGGCAAATCGTGAAGCCAAGAAATTCAAATCACTCAGGCTTAAACTCATGAATTTAGACAAGTCAATTTGGTTCAACAAAAAATGTATAGAACTAAACCTCACACCTAAATACGTACCAATTAAAACCGTACTGAACACACCAGCCTCGATCATTTCAACTAAACAAGCCAAAGCGCTTTGGATAAAAAACGAATTAAGATTTGCATACATAAGAAAGCAAAAAATTAACCAACAATTATACGACATTCAATTGCAACTAAGTAATTTCTGGCACGCAGCCCAATGGGACAGCTTCACCGAGCACCTACATGACACCATCAAAATCAGAGCAACGAGGAAGCATGAAACGCTAGAAAATAAATTAAGAAAACTAGGAGAAACACAGAACCATCGATCTAACGAACAGCACACGAATAACAATGAATTCAATTTCCACAGCAGAGTAAACAACAGAACGAACGTAACCTTTTCTCAAGGTGAAATGAATATTTTAGACAAAGGTTTGAAATACAACTGCACAGACGCACACACGAACCACAATATAAAACAGTTGATCACAGATATTGAGATAGCCAGTCACAAGCTCCCAGCAGAAGACAGGGAATTAACCAAAAATCTCGCCACCAACGAAGCCAAAAAAATCCTCAAACGAGAGGGCGATAGCAATAACATTCAAAACAACAAACAACTCAAAGAAATAAAGTCGTTGAAACAAAAAATAAAAGAACATGACTTAATCATCACAAAAGCAGATAAGGGAAACACTACAGTAATTTTGAACAAAACAGAATACATTGAAAAAACAGTCGAATTCCTAAACAACAACGAAATCAAGGAATTAACAAAAGACCCCACCAACAAATTCCAAAAACAAATAAAAAGTGCGCTAAAAGAAACAGAATACATACTGACCAAAGCCGAAAAATCAAAACTAATAAACATGAACCCGAAAATACCGTCATTGAGGGGACAACCAAAAATACACAAAAAGGAATGCCCAATGAGACCAATAGTCAATTGTAGGAATGCCCCTAATTACAAAATCAGCAAAGTGTTACTAAAAATCTTAAAATGCCGTCTTTCCAACGACAAAAACAACTCTGTAAAGAACACAACAGAACTAGTAACAGCATTGAACACCCTAAAAATGAAACCTAGCTTCAGGCTAGTATCCTTCGACGTAACTAACATGTACACCAATATTCCGATTATTGAAGCAATCAACACTATCGAAAACAACTTAAAATCCAACAATTCGGTAAAAGAAATTGAAGAGATTGTGCGATTACTGAGGGTCGTTCTCAACCAAAACGTGTTTCAATTCGACAATAAAATATACACACAGAGAGAAGGCCTAGCAATGGGATCGCCACTAAGTGGGTTAATCGCTGACATCTTCATCAATGCACTAGAAAATGCGTTCTTAGAAAAGACTTCAACAAAGGGAATAGTAATATGGAAAAGATACGTAGATGATGTAATTTGCATCTACGATACTGAACTAACAAGCGAAGAAACAATTCTCCAATCCATTAATAGCCTTCACCACTCTATCAAATTCACTAAGGAATCCGAAATAGACCGGAAAATAAATTATCTCGATATAACTGTTGAACGTAAAGACAACGACCTTTTATATTCCATATTCCGGAAAGCAACACAAACCTCGCATGCAATCGACAATCAGTCTAATCACCCCAGTACGCACAAACTAGCGGGTTTCAACTCAATGGTGCACAGGGCTTTAAACATACCCATGTCAAAAGACAACTATAATAAGGAAATAAGAACTATTATGCAAATAGCAAAGGAAAACAACTTCTCGCCAAGCAAAATAAATCAAATTATAGCCAAACATAAAAGTAAAGATCAAACGATTCCCAAACCGGACAGTAATGAGAAAAAATTTGCGCGTTTCAACTATGTGAATGCGAATACATATAAAATCACTAACCTATTCAAAAAGCAAGGCATAAAGATAGCTTTAACGACGAAAAACACAACCGCTAGGCACCTCCTAAATCATCATCATCATCTTGTACAGTTTCCAGCCCCAGGCTGGGTCTGTTTGGAACATAAGCCTCGCCACTTAGTTCTTTCCTCCCACCACCTCTCCGCTGTCACTCTGGTCCAGTCCTCGCCTCTCTTCTTGACACATTCCTCCACTCCTTTCAGCCATCTATCTCTTGGTCTTCCCCTTGGTCGTTTCTTCTGTATCTGCATCTCATGTATCCTCTTGGGAATCTTCTTCTTATCCATTCTCTTTAAGTGTCCATACCACCTCAGTCTTGATGTCTCAATCCTACCTTGCAAGGGCTCCTCTTTCACCATTTCCCTGACTTTTTCATTCCTCACCCTGTCTCTTCTTGTTACTCCGATCCTACTTCGCAGGAACTTCATTTCACCTGCCTGTATTTTGCTTATGTCTCTTTTCTTCATTGTCCACGTTTCTGAAGCGTAGGTCAGTATCGGGATATAGTAGCTTCTGTATAACACTTCCTTGCTTTTTTGTGGGACATCTTTATTCCACACTAAGCTCCTAATGCTTCTCAGAAATGATTCTGCCTGTCTGCCACGTTCCGTAATCTCTTTGTCATTTCTCCCATTTTCCTCCACTATACTTCCCAAGTACTTGAGACTTTCCACCTTCTTCAGCTGTCCACCTCCAAGTGTTATCCCACTCATTGGTCTGTCCTTTTTCCTGGTCGTTATCAGGATCTCACATTTACTGATGTTGAACTTCCATCCGTACTCTCCCACTGTTTCTTCCCAAGCCTTCAGTTGCTCCTGAATTTCCTCCTCCTTGTTTCCCCAGACCATGAGATCATCTGCAAACACCATTGCTTTCATCTTATCTTCTCCTATCTTTCCTGCTATCCGTGTCATTACCTCGTCCATAACCACAATAAAGAGAAGGGGTGACAGTGCACTACCCTGTTTCAGGCCACTCATTTGTCTGAACCACTCTGTTCTTTCCCCTCCCACTTTCACACAACTCACACTTCCACAATACATCTCCTTCACTCTGCCTACAGTCTCTTTTTCCACTCCCATGTTTTCCATTGCTTTCCAAACCTTCTCCCTACACACACTATCATAGGCCTTTTCGATGTCCAGGAAGGCCATCAGCAGATCCTCTCCAAATTCGTAGTGGTGTTCCTGGAGCTGTCTCACTGAAAATATGAGATCCACTGTTGATCTCCCAGGTCTGAATCCATACTGCTCCTCTCTCAATTTTCTCTCTACTTTGGCTCGTATTCTACTTTCTAATATCTTTTCATATATCTTGGCACAGTGAGGTATGAGTGTGACTCCCCTGTAATTTCTGCATTCCTTTCTGCTTCCTTTCTTAAATATTGGGACAATTAATCCTTTCTTCCAATCTTCTGGGGTCTTTTTCTCCTTCCATATCACCCTCATCACACGGTACAGCCACTGTTTCCCAACCTCCCCTGCTGCCTTCACCATTTCAACACTCACTTCATCCACACCTGGTGCCCTTCCTCCTTTCATCTTTACTATAGCCATTTCCAGTTCTCTCCAAGTCAGGTCCTTTTCCATTCCTGTGTTGTCTTCTCCATCTTCCAATACATTGTCTTCCTCCCTATGACCATTTGGATTCAGCAAATCCTCAAAGTACTCTTTCCACACTGTCTTGAGTGCCTCTTTGTTGTGTACCTCATTTCCGCTTTTGTCCATCATTACCACATCCTCTCGCAGACCTCTTCTCTTACTTTTGACCATCCCATAAAGTACTTTCTTATTTCCTCTGCTGTCTTCCTCCATCATCTCTGTCCACTTTACCATCCACTTCTTCCTCTCCTCTGCGACAATCTTGTTTGCTTCTTTCTTCTTTATCTTATAATCTTCCCTTGTCAGATCAGTTCTTTCCTGGAACCACACTCTGAAAGCCTTGTTCTTCCTTCCCACAGCTTCTTTTACTCTCTCATTCCACCATGGTGTCTCTTTACACCGCTTTCTGTTGCTTGTTCTTCCACATACTGCCACTGCAGCTTCCACCATTGTGTTTTTGAATTGCTTCCATTCCTCTTCCCCTGTTTTAGGATTGTCTGTTGGCATCCTTTCCCTTATTATCTTCTGGAATTCTTCCTTGACTTCCTTTTCCTTGAGTTTCCATACTTTGATTCTCCTTTCCTGGTACTCTGTCCTCTTGCTATCCTTAACAACTCCCAGGTTCATTACAAGTATTCTGTGGTCGCTATCTAAGGCCTCTGATGGTATTACCTTTATATCTCTGACACTTCTCTTCATTTCCCAGTCGTACAGCATGTAATCTACCAAAGATTTCTTTGTTAAATCACTGCTGTACCACGTTACCTTGTGGCTTTCTTTCTTCCGGAACCAGGAGTTGCCTACCACTAAACCGTTTCTCTTGCAAAAATCCAGCAACTTTCTCCCTTCTTCATTCCTGCTACCCCATCCTTCTGCTCCCAATACATTTTCATATCCTTGCCTTTCACTTCCTACATGTGCATTCAAATCTCCCATGACAATGATGCTCTGCCCATTCAACTGCTGTTGTAGCTCCTCCTCAAAGTCTTCCTTCTCTTGAGCTGTACATCCAACTTGAGGGGCATACACCTGGGCTATCTCCAGGCTTCTTCCCTTTACATTTACTCTGATCTTCATGATCCTGTCACTTATTCCCTTTACCTCTTCCTTCATTCCATCTCTCACAACTACTCCTACTCCGCTGCTCCTTCCTTCACTGTTCCCACTCCAGTACAACCGGTACCCTTTCCTCAGTTCTCTGCGACCTTCTCCTTTCCATCTTGTTTCTGCCAAGCCCAGTACATCCAGTTTTCTTCTCTCCATCACATCTACAATCTCCTCCACTTTTCCTGTCAGTGTCTGTATGTTTAATGTCCCAACTCGTAGTCCATTAGCATATCCGGGTCGTCGTCGTTTGCATCCGTCCTTTCCGAGGCCTGTTCCTGGTTTGAAAGCGAATATGATATCCACTACTGGCTTGCTAGGCCTATCGTAGCTTCACCAGAGTCCCGTCAGCCGTCACTTTTCAGGGTTCCCATAGAGCCTTCACAGCTACCGTAGCGGTCCCGGGGCACACAAAGTCCCCACTGTACTTCACCCCTACAGGCAATCCCCTACTTCATGCCGTTGCCCGTCTCCCACCACGTGGAGGAGGGGTTGGACTTGTGGGAGTAATCTAAATAAACGTGACCCGTATTCAAGGTCAGGGGTATATTCTATAACGTGCCAAGACACCGATTGTCAAGCTAATTACATTGGGCAGAGTGGAAGGCGAGTAGACACACGTTATAATGAACATAGGAATGCGATAAGATACGGAACACATTCAGCCGTGTGCGAACATATGTGTGATGCAGGGCACAGCTTTACCAACATTGAGTCGGACCTTAAAATAATCCATCACGAATCGAAAGGCAGAGCTCTTGACATAAAGGAAGCAATCGAGATACACCTAGCCAAACGAAACAATCCCAACAATCTAAATGAACACACGTTCATGGAGAGCTCACCCCTCTTCACGCTACTAAAAAACACACCCTGTCGGAAACAAAACACAATTTAGCGACACAGCCAAGCTAGATAAAAAAAGGGGGGAAATTAGGGGGTTTTTAATAGGTAAATGTTATCTGGATCAGGTGTACGATGTACTTTTCTTCTGCAATAAACCAAGGCCCATATTCGCGGCAGTATTAAAGGTGCCGGGACGTCCTCATAAGACCGTCAACGCTTAGTTCGAATGGGTTATGCTCCACGCGTGGCGAGGGCTAATCCACGGTCTTTAATAGTTGCAGACCCACCTCATTCAATAACATACATCTTATCTAGGTTGGCAACACCTCACATAAACACATCGCGATCACTCCCCACAGCACGTAGGGGTAGGGGGGAGAAGGGAGGGAAAAACCAGTCGTTAAGATAACCACCGCAGTCGACCGTACAGTGAGTTCTAGTAAGCACGAAAACTGCGAGTAGCTGTAATACGGAAGACAATCAGATAAGTAGTTAGCCTAAAATTTTATAGTTTAACCATAGTTTACAACCATATAATCTCTCTAAAGTACAATCTCCGGATAGCTATCACCATTTAGAATTTCACCTAACATATATACTGCATTTAGCATACACTGACAGTTGCAGTACCAATACTGCAACTAAATAATTGTACATATTGTAAATATTTTCACCTGTATTTCAAACATAGATTTTATAGCCTAAGTGTAATGGATCTGATGATGATCGCTTGACGATCGAAACTGGTCATCCTAGTGTTTTATTAATCTCATGTAATTTATTTCAGGATTAGGGCATAACCCATCTCTTTTGGGTACATTCGTGTTGACCGACTGAAAAGCACTAAACACTTGGAAAAGTATTCGTTGATGAAGAGACGAATGTGGGTAGCCTCGGCCTCCTTAAACAAGTAATAAGTCTGCAAAATATGAGTTGTGGACACACTTATACTAACAGCTGTTCTAGTGTTTATATGTACTCAGTAGTTAATTCTAACAATATACCTGGTTGTTTTTCCTCTTAATACTGTACCTTATTTTTAATTTATTACATGTACAGTTTCGATTATCGTTGACTCTCATTGGACCAATAATTTATTGAGGTATTGTGAATTATTGAGTGTACCATCCTTGGGGCTAGTGTGAACTACAGGCACCTGGCTGCTGCCAGCCTGAGGAGCCCTCCCGTCCGCGTCACACGCGGTGAGCCAATGAGAGCGCAGCGAGCGGGAATGACCTACCTAATATACTCTAACTACCTTGACCAACTATATCACACACTTGTAACATTTTAAAATGTCGGAACATAACATGCATGCTCATAATTAACTCGCGTGCCTGCTTAACACATGCGAGAAGCAATATGCCGCGTCAAGACAGCTCAAGTCACACGAGTTGTTTGATGCTGGGAATCACCTATTACATCGCACACATGATTTCGCAAAGTTGCTCCTTATCGGCAACGAAGGTATGACGAATCTCGTAAGACTTCGTACGTTGAGAAAGACCCGTTGACATGCTTATTTTTTGTACTTATATACGGAAGTGATGACGACTGGCTCAGTGACGAAAACCGGTACAGTTACCTTACCATTGTCTGCTTGTTATGGTCGGCCCCTAACCCGTGTTGACACAGGTGTCATATTGACTGTTATTTATGGATCTCCCTCTAACTGTTTAAATAAACAGTGTACCCAATCCCATTTTACTTATAAATTTATATAAATATATTATACACTCGTGTCCAAAATGAAAGCAACAAACTGCTTTTTCTCCATCCTGTGGCTAGTTCACGATATAATCAGACGAACTGTCAACAAATGTCCGTACAATCGTGTTCTGCACGGAAGATTGCATTCCTGTCATATTACAACCATGCTAACGGTGACGTCAGGACACCTGTCAAACGGGGTGGTGTTTACTGGGTAATTCCGCATCAACACTCACTGTGTACACATGCACAGGAGTTGCAGTATGGCACAGAGAATACGCCTAGAATACCCTCTGTGGTGGAGGGCCATAGGAGGAATGGAAGCAGGACAGTCGCACAGTGATGTGGTCAGTTGGCTGCATGTGAATCGTTCTGTTGTTTCAAGGATGTGGCGACAGTTTGTAGAGTCCGAAAATGTATCCCGAAGATCAGGGCAGGGTCGACCACGTGTGATATCAGAAAGAGAGGACCGTTATTTGGCTGTAAGGGCATGACGGTACCGCCGTAATACTGCACAGCAACTGCCATCTCACCTCGCAGCATCCATTGGAACAGTTGTATCGAGGCAAACAATGTACAGAAGGTTTCGGCAGAGTGGCCTTTATTGTCGGAGACCTGCTGTATGTGTACCCCTGACACGTCTGCACAGAAGGGAATGTCTAGAGTGGAGTTGTCAGCATGTCAACTGGACGGTCGAACAGTGGGCCAATGTTCTTTTCACAGATGAGTCCCAATTTGGTCTGGAGAGTGATTCTCGACGGATTCGCATCTGGAGAGAATCTGGAACATGATATCGGAACCCAAACCTTGTGGAAAGAGACAGATATTGAGGAGGATCTCTAATGGTGTGGGCAGGGATTATGTTGACTACTCGAACACCTCTTCAGGAAATTGTACGGGTAAGTCGGCGAGGTTTAACTGCAGTCAGGTACCATGACTAGATCTTGGACCTCATGTTCGGTTGTTGCGAGGTGCTATGGGCCCAGACTTCGTACTGATGGATGATAATGCCCAACTTCATAGACCACAGGTGGTTGATGTTTTCTTTGAAACGGAGGCTATTGCACATATGGTGTGGTCTGCTCGTTCTCCCGATTTGAAACCCATAGAGCATGTCTGGGATGCACTAAGGAGACGAGTAGCATCACGTCAGCATCCACCAACTACTCTCCAAAAGTTGCAAGCTGCTCTGCAGGAAGGATGGGCATATTTGCCTCAACATGAGTGATGACCTCATTTGCAGGATGACCGCCGTTGTCAGGCCTGTATTGCTGCCAGAGGTGGTCACACCCCATACTGAGCTCATTAACCAGTGTCGGAATGTGTGTGCAAATTCATGAAGTTAAAAAAATTGAAGAACATTTTTGTCTACTGTCATGCATGTTGCAGTAATTTACTTTCTGTATTCTTTACATTGTTGCAACTTTACTATTACCTGTTTATACTGTTTTGTGGCTAAATAAACGCATCCTCACAACATTTTCGTTTGTTGCTTTAATTTTGGACACCAGTGTGTGTGATACATATACAGGGTTTAATTGATATGATGATGATGATTGTTTTAAGGAGCCTAACATCTAGGTTATCGGCCCCTAAGGTGTAATTGATAAACGTGACATCCCTTACACTGGTGACAGAAGAGACTATTCTAAGCTTCCTAGGTAAAAAATATGTCACCTATCTTTAAATTGAAAATTAAACATTAAAAAGTCAACGTTTGTAGGTTTTTCAGAAATTGTTCAAGCAGAAAGTGCAATTCAAGTCTGGGGGGACCTGGGGCAGGATGAGGTAGTTTAAGGCATGGTTAGGGCGGAGCAAGAAGTAGTTGCATAGTCGGATCGTTGAC
Source organism: Meconema thalassinum (assembly GCA_946902985.2). Lineage (NCBI taxonomy): Eukaryota > Metazoa > Arthropoda > Insecta > Orthoptera > Tettigoniidae > Meconema > Meconema thalassinum. The sequence goes on from OX336389.2 coordinate 348,456,390, forward strand.
CTTCCTGCTGAGGAGTGGAGGGTATCAGCTCATATGAGGATATCTGTAGCTCACTCGTCTTGTAAACCCCTATGTAAGTAAATTGTGTTGTTGTTGTTGTTGGGACCTCACATACTGGCTTGGGATATTTGGACCGGTAGTATTGTGTAGCCTACCTCGTAAGTGTGGAAGTACTTGATTGATGTTGATGTAAAAGATAAAATAATTTCATTAATCAACCCTGGTGTGTAGTTGGCTTCCGGCACGTGAAAGAAATACTGTGGGACAAAATTCCGACATTCCGTCGTCTGTTCAGAACTAGCATTTAAGACGGACGTAATATTGTGGGTATTTGTAATTCAGGTGATGATTGGGCAGAAGGTGGCCGAGGCTTTAGTTTAGGGACCATCCCGGCATTTGCAGGGGGAGGGGTGGGAAACCATTGAAAACTACTGCCAAGATTTAATATTAGTACGGTAGGCCTACATAATAATAATGATAGCGAGGCTGTGTAGCTCAGGTAGTAGTGTGCTGTCATTCTCGAGGGTTTTATCTTGGGTCAGTCATGTAATAAATGAAGGTGAGCATTTTACGACAGCCTTATGGATTTAATAGCACGTATTAGAAATTTTGCGAACAAATTCCGGCAACTCTACTTCCATGAAAAAAGTAATAATGGCGTGTCTAAAAACCTATTATTAGTATTATTATTATTATTATGATTATTATTATTATTGCAGGTGTTGCACTGCCTTCGTACAAAGTTTGACCAACGGTTCCTTTCATTAATTTACCAAATCTTTAGGATTTCAACTATCTAATATTTGTAGTCTACTATACCGTAGACCAATAAGTTACGTCATAGGCCATGAGGTTGGCTGAATCCTAATCAGATCCACCATCACTAGTCATTAAGGTTCGGATGCTTAGGACCTAAGGAAACGAGAAATATGCAGGCAAATATGCCCTGAAATACTGAAATATGATCCAGAAAAAGGTACAATATGACCTAATACATTTACATGCTTTCTAAAAACAAGTGTTAATAATGAAGTGAAATGTTATTTTTATTATTAATTCTACATTCAAACCTAAAAAATTGTTAAAATAATACGCTGATAGAAATGTTTACCTCAAATTTTAATGGCAAAATGTTTCAAGAGACTTGCGGAAAGCAGCACATTCTTCACCTTTTCTTGCATTAAAAACTGCGACACAAATCACATTTCTTGTAATAGAAAGAAAATGCCCTAAGATAACAAATACTACCAAGTTTAGTTACAGTTAAATATTTTCTGATAGTCTTCAAAAATTGGCAAGTTTTTACATTTTTAGCGCCACTAACGCACACCTTGCAGCGGCCTTAAACCTTACTAGTCAAGCTGGCCACTCCCCATGGAGATATGAATGAGCTGTTGATAGGCTAGGTTTGTGTCATTGGAAAACACAGCGAGGATGTCACTCAACTTCAGACTCTGGTCACATTCCACAGCATTGGAGGGGATGCAGATGGGGAGATATCAGCTGTGCTGTTTAGGGCAACGCAGTCTAAGCCCTTTTCCAAGACATTGACCGATTATTTAATTCCACCTACACTAATAAAGGTACGACTAAATTTCATGAAGATATTTGCTTAGAGTAACATCTTCTATCGCCAGGTTAATGGACTTTACGTATATGAATTACACCCTGTATATATATATATATATATACATATTCATATAGCATACATAGAAGTAGCCGTGAAACCTCACATGAAGTCTTTCGAGTTCAGCCTTGGTAATATGCGACAAATTTATTATGTTATGTTGATGCAACAATGTGTTAAACATCTATTTATCAACATAATAATACTTGCAGTATTTATGCACATTCCGGAGGATCTAACCAAGGCTGCACTAGATAGACAGGCCACAAGGCTCCGGCCGTGACGTCACAAAAGTGGTCCACGTGTAGCGTGGCAGTAAACGGCCCGCTCTCACTGTCACCATGGTATTGTTCATTTATTGAGCCTTATCGATGTATTTGAACAAGCCTTCAATTGTAGTTGTATTTAGGCTTGTGTATTACATGAGTTTTATGCGGGGGAGGGGAAGTGGCAGGGCAGTATATGTACCAGTATTACCTCAATAGACATTTCCTTACATAAATTTAAGCTGACAACTGTCATTTGTAACGGAACACAGTTTCATGTAAAAGATTAAAACCCATAATACCTATAAAAATAGTTTTAATGTTTCTAGGCAAATATACACAATTCACATTAATAGGCTAGAACCTTTCTTAAAAATGAGGCTTCTGTTTAAACTTTCAATTCCTAAGGTTTCAATTTATCAATTTTTCTTTTCTTTGGCGATTTATAGGTGTCCTTACTTGAGGATTTCTTCTTCTTAGCCATGAGTTTGTCTTCGATAACTTTTCTATAGTTATTAATTAATATATTAGGGGCTGATAACCTAGATGTTAGGCCCCTTAAAACAACAATTATCATCATCATTAATATATTACAAAAGATGCCTATACATTTGTCAACAAAATTTTTAAAGCTACTTCCACAATAATTGCAGGTTCCAAACACGACGTTTTCATTCTCCAGAACATTGTTGACAAGCAAAATCAGAATGTTTCTTTGAGAGTCGCATTGTAAAAACATCGATTCATACCTAGTCTAGCCATAAATACTGTTACAACTTAAAAAGTGAAAAACGCAAATATTATGAGAAGTATTTTAATTTGCTGTTTGTATGTTGTTCTTACAGGCATTCTTTACACAAATCACCAATCACTTTTCGAAATGTTCACCTTTGGCACTGATACAGGCTCTGAGTCTTTGTGGCCACTCGTCTATGGCGGAACGGAGGACATCCAGGGGGGAATCCGCCACTGCTGACAATAAGGAACGCTTTAAACTTCCAATGGTGGGGTGTGTCTTCTTGCAGACAATGCCCTCAAGCACTGACCACAGTCGGTAGTTCAAAGGGTTCAGGTCCGGACTGTTACTGGACCAATCTTCAGTTGAAATGAAGTCGGGGACATGATGCTGAAGCCACCCTTGAGTTGACCTAGCCTTGTGGGCTGGAGCAGAATCGTGCTGGAAAGTCCAGGGTTGGTTTTGAAACAATATGCCACTTAAGTTCTTCACAATAGGCTCTAAAACGGTGCTTTCGTACACTCTGGCGCTGGTTTTAACACCCTTTTCGCAGAAATGCAGCTGGGTGGTGCCAGAATAACTCGCCCCCCACCATACCATCTCAGAGGAGGAATGATGGGCCCTCTGAACTTTTGGAGCCTTTTTACTGGCTTCCCGAGATGATGATGCATAAACCCTGTCATTTTGCACATTGAAAGATTCTTCAATAGCGAATACCTTTCCATCGGTGAAGAGGATGTTTCGATGACCATTTTGCGCGTAACGCTGCAGGAGACGTCAACATTTAAGCACTCGCAGCTTCTTTAGACGCGCTTCAAGGTAATGTCCTGTTCGTCGGCGATAAGCCCGTAGTCCAAGGTCCTCTGACAGAAGCCTTGATAATGACCTTTTTGAAATGTTCATTTCATGGGCCATGATAACCTCCTTCCGCACCGCATTTCTCCGAATACGAGCCGCCACTGCCTTTTTTGCTGCTCGAGTCCTGACACTGCGTGGGCGACCCTCCCTCGGACGATCCTTGACCGTCCCGGTTGCAGTGAATCGCTCAATGGTCCGGTACACAAACATACGACTGATTTTCAGCTTTTGCAGCGTCTTGAAAATGTCACTTGGAGTTTTTCCAACTTTATGTAATGCTATCACTGCAACACGATTTTCATAATCATGTTGAAACCTGGAGCTAGATGCTTCCTCTTTCACAGATAAGTTAACAATGGTTCAAGGTTAACGTGTGCACATTGGTAGTTCTTTACCTGCCAAACCGGTTGTACAGTTTGTGTCAAAAGTTTGTAACAGTATTTATGGCTAGACTGGGTTCTTATCACTTATAAGTGAATGAAAATCCACAGCCTGCTTCCAGTCTCCGACCGGGTCAGGAATGGAATGAATGAAGCCCCCATCTAGCGGCGAGGATATGAACTGTGCCGGCTGCCAAGGCCTGATGCACTCCTCTGGGGCAATGATTAAATGAATGACAAATGAAATGATAGTGGAGAGTGTTGCTGGAATGAAATTTTGACAGGGAAAACCGGAGTACCCGGAGAAAAACCTGTCTGCCTCCGTTTTGTCCAGCACAGATCTCACATGGAGTGACCGGGATTTGAACCACGGACCCAGCGGTGAGAGGCCGGCATGCTGCCGCCTAAGCCACGGAGGCTTATTATCACTTATAAGTATAGTAAATAATTTAAATTGTGTGATCAAAATGTTAACAATAAAATCTGATGGATATTTTAAAGCTCCCCTGTCGATTACATTGAAATAATAATTTTCTTCTTGCTTTAACACATCTGACGTTTCATTATCTTTTAACAATAAAACATCTTGACAACTTCTACATTTACAGTTTTTCATAATTATTTTACAAATATATCCACCAATATAAACTAGGCAGGGTGAGGTTTGGTAAGGAACGTTGACTGTCTTATCTTCTTATATGCCCTAGAGTATGCAAAAAATATTGATGTGAACCATGTTATGAGTACCGTATTTGCTCGCGTATATCTCGCACCCCATTTTTTTTATTTGAAATTTCAGGGGGAAAATAGTACTCGCTTATATCTCGCATTCATTACTGACGCCGTCATATAAATGACCGTAATACCCTTGAGGTAGAGACATTTTCGATTTAGCGCGCCACAACAGTCGTTATTGTCCAGGAATTTACCCGATGCTATGCTAACAGGAAGAGCGAGCAACAACGAGATGATCCGAACTTCGATACGAGCCGATTAGGGATCGAGGCGCCGCGTGCAAGCATACGGCGAGTGTGAGTGTTAGCACGCTGTACATCGTTAGTCTTCGGCCGCGGTTGGCTAAATTCACCGCCTTGAGACACGTTCGAATTAGCGCGCCACCACATTTGCGCAAGTAGGCATACTGTTACAACGCAGAGAAACGCAGTTCATTCTTCTCGAATCTCAATGATTTCGTCTTTACGCATTGCGTCGCATCAGAGCTCGGCCGCGTGCAAGCATACGGCGCAGCGTGAGTGTTAGCACTCTGTACATCGTTCGCCGCGGTTGGCTAAATTCTCCGCCTTGAGACACTTTCGAATTAGCGATTAGCGCGCCACAATTGCGCAAGTAGGCCTACTGTTACATCGCAGAGAAACGCAGTTCAGGCTTCTCGAATCTCAATGATTTCGTCTTTACGCATTGCGTCGCATCAGAGCTCGGCCGCGTGCAAGCATACGGCGCAGCGTGAGTGTTAGCACGCTGTACATCTTTCGCCGCGTCTTCGGCCGCGGTTGGCTAAATTCGCCGCCTTGAGACACGTTCGAATTAGCGATTAGCGCGCCACAACAGTTGCGCAAGTAGGCCTACTGTTACATCGCAGAGAAACGCAGTTCAGTCTTCTCGAATCTCAATGATTTCGTCTTTACGCATTGCGTCGCATCAGAGCTCGGCCGCTTGCAAGCATACGGCGCAGCGTGAGTGTTAGCACGCTGTACATCGTTCGTCGCGGTTGGCTAAATTCGCCGCCTTGAGACACGTTCGAATTAGCGATTAGCGCGCCACAACAGTTGCGCAAGTAGGCCTACTGTTACATCGCAGAGAAACGCAGTTCAGTCTTCTCGAATCTCAATGATTTCGTCTTTACGCATTGCGTCGCATCAGAGCTCGGCCGCGTGCAAGCATACGGCGCAGCGTGAGTGTTAGCACGCTGTACATCGTTTGCCGCGTCTTCGGCCGCGGTTGGCTAAATTCGAGCTTGCTCGTGCATTTAGCGAGGAATCGATATGGAAGATGATCGATCGTATCGATCGCTAAGCATCTGCGCTCTAAATTCCTTTTCTGCCTTGAATCATCCTTAACGAGCGTATGACGTCTTTTTCCGAGGTTCTTAATGTCACATAACCATAACGAATAGAAATAAATGGTTTCAACGGACATCATTGTGAAGAGCTTCTTGAAGACGGGCATCGCAAATGCATTGGACGGGAGTCAGGATGAAGCAGTATGGGATGATGACCAGAATGATGCACGCGAAAGTATCTCGGAGATTGGCAGCAGTGACGGCAGTGACAATGAATAGGGCGAGTCCCGTATGCCAGTTGCCTTGTTTCAATAATGCTAATTTTGTGTTTTTTCGGGAATACGGTCATTCCATGCGTATATCTCGAACCGAAAATTTTCACACATATTTTCGGTCAAAAAAATGCGAGATATACGCGAGCAAATACGGTATACAGAAAAAAGACACTTTCTTTGCAAAGGCTAAGTTTAACTGTCCCTTGCAATTTCGTCGATTATTTTGTTCACAGTTTCTATTTTGTCGTGGTCAGTCACTTTAGAGTCACAAGCAGGACTAAACAGGAAGTTACAGATACTTCTCAAATTCGAGCATTTTAACATCTTGCCTCCTTCACCTAATGCAAGTATATCAGGGCTATCCTTGATCAAAAAAGCATGCTTTACGGCTTTAAAATCAAGAGTCTTGTTTGATGTTAGGGAAGTACCAATTTTCGGAACATTTTCCTCAGTCATATAAATTTTGAAAATACAGAGTCTTTGGCTGTCAAAATAGACAAAAACTTTGTCAAAATCTAATTTGCATTTAATACTGAAATTACACTTAACTTCGTCGAAGTCCTTGATCCTTTCTTCCTCAGCTTTCTTTCTTTCTTCTTTCCGTTTATCAATTTCTTTTTGTCTTTGAATAGGAGTTTTCCTCGGTATTGGAAGATTTTTAGACTGGCTGGCATATTTTCAAACTGAGTAGGAATAGCATCGTTTGAGAGTTTCAAATGGTCATGTTTTACAGTTAAATGGACCCATCGGGTCATTTAACAGAATCCTCCCTAATTATGAACCTTTCGTCAAAGTGTTTTATGCACACAGCAGAGCTTGCCGAAGGGACAAATTCGGTTCGATGGTTGGATAAGATCCACTTTTGTTTCCGAACCAAGTCAGTAGGGTATTTAAACACTGAAATATAGACGTTTTGAACTGTAGTTGCTTCTACAACCAGGTACACAACACGACGTGGGCATAATTCACTATGTTCACGCACGTTTCAATCATTAAATACCATTGATAACTTCACTGCTGCGAGTTTCAGCTCAGCCTACAAGTCACTGGCGAGAAGTGAAGCGGCCGGCCACTTGTGTGACGTAGCGACCAAAGTAGAGGGGGAGCCTTATGGCCTGTCTATCTATTTGGTCTTGTTCTAACCCAGCGCTGACAACGGCTATCCTGAGTGGGATTTCCACACTCCCTCCAGTCAAATGTGTCCCTTCCCAGTGCTAGTGATAAACCAAAAACTTTTGACCGATCGGCCACTTTTGGAGAGACTTTTTCGGAAGGCACAGTCCAGAATAAAGGATTCTAAAGGTTGTATAAATGGTTCGTATCTTCTCCGATGGTAATTCAAGTTTAGAATGAGGTTTCTCCGTCAATAAGGAAAATCAAAAAGACTCTGGTAGCAAGGCGATTGGTGTACGACTCAGTCAAAATGCTAGTGGGGTCTCAATGTACAAGACCTTGTGATTGACAAGTTTTTGATAAATTCTGCAAGAAATACAATAAGTCAGTGTATAGATGTTATTTCCAGAAAGAGAGCAGAAGATGAGGAAAGGCATCTGAAATTGAACAGGAAAAGGCAGGCTGAGCTACAAATTATGGAACGGGAAGTCAGGAAAGCAAAGTTAAGGGAAGATAAGGGTTAGGAACTGGAACTGTTTGAAGACAGCATCAGGAAATTGGCTGATGAGTGAAAGTAGTTATGTGAATGGAAGCACACTGATATGTAGCGATCTTTGTACATAAAATGTAAGCAAGTGCCTACTGTCGGCGCAGGAATTATGTGCACTGAAGTTTGGAGATAAATAGCAAAATAACCAAAGGGCTTTCAGAAAACCAAGTAACATAAACATTTTCCTTGTTTATTTGTGTGTTGACTGTACATAGAGCAGTGGTGGTATCTTATATAGTATAGGCACTAGCAAGTGTGCCTGTATAACCTACAGTGTGTATAGTACAGTGTTACTACATGATACTACTACAGTACATGGAGCAGTGGTGGTATCTTATATAGTATAGGCACTAGCAAGTGTGCTCACATAACCTACATAAGGAAGTGTGATGTTATACAGGGATAGTCTCAGTAGAATAAAGTAGAGAGTGATAGAGGAGTAACACCTCTTTAAAAAACCTTGGTCCAGCTGGTCCGGCTGGTAGTACCTTGTTAGGGTCCCTTGCCAGGGTTACGGTGAAGTCCTCAACGGTACCTGCAGTGGAAGAGGTGATCTCTGGCACATTGTGGTTGGCCGATGGGGCAGCCTATTGCTCAGGTTTAATAGGGCAAACTATTGTCCATATTTATGATGGGCACATTCTGGCCCAACGGCAAAATGAGCGGAGGAGGAGTCAATCACCCTTATGGCTCCCAACGGTCATAGAGGCGGAAGAGGTCAGGCCAGACGGACTGGCTGTAAAGGCGCACCTCAGTAGTACTTGAGTATGCGGCAGTTCGTTGCAGTCTCTGTTACTGCGTTTACATGGCGAACTCAAATCGATTTGAGTACACTTAGAGTATTGAATACGGTCATGTAAACGGGACTCAGATCGTATTGAGTTTCAAGGTCGATACGGTAAAATTGTGGGATCGAATCGTATCCAAACAGGTCTTCAGGAACATGTAAACGTGGATCGTATTGAAAGCCATTCTGCGCGTTCTTGAGTTACATTTTTAAACTAATTTAGGCCTACTTTCGTCTGTCGCCTGACTCTCGAATCGCTTGTTTTACTTTCTGCCCATATTCTTCGTTACTGTCTGTGTTCCTGTCGTTGTTGATAAGCTTAGTTTGTTTGCACGCATTTTTTAGCGTTAATGTATTTTTGTCTGTTTTACTTTTAATGTCTGGTGTATCCGTACGTAAAATGTGGTCAACAGAAAAAGTGAAAATACACCATCATACTTTGCCGCTTAATTCGTTCCTTTTCCCATTTGTCCACTAGATTTAATATATTGAATATAGACTGGCTGAATGGTGCAGTGGTAACTTTCTTGCCTGTTTTTCCCAAGGTAGCAGGATCGAATCCTGGCGCAGTCAGGGTGCTTTAGGCCTAAATGCGAAGGAGCCGTGTCAGTAGACTTACTGGCGCGTTACATATCTTATTCAGGGCAACATTCCGGCAACCCGGCGTCTCTAAAAGCTTCAGTAATTAAAAGGGACGTGAAACCAATAATATTTTATCATTATTAAACTGGACTTAAACTTGTTAAGAACAACTAACATCAAAATCTTCCGCACATCCATTTGTCATGTTTACAAATAACCCGTCAAATACGACGTCGGATAATAATTACGGGTCTTTTATGTTTTGCTGTTTAAAACGAGTTAACCAACATAACTGCAGGTTGGCCACCTTAAATTATATACCGTGAACTGAAACTGCTCATGTAAACGGGCATTGTACTGAAAACAGGATCGTATTCAAATCGATTTGAGTTCACCATGTAAACGTAGTATGTGTTTGGTCCTGCATGTCTCATTCTTTGTGAGCCGCAGGATAAGGCTCAGAGATCATAGTGTGTGGGTCTCGTCCTGGCAAGCAGAGATCCACCCTAAACAAATTCACGCCAGTGGCACTTCTTCCAAACGTCACTTACTTTCAAAGTCCAACGGCGATGGGATATGGATGGTGGGGGCAGGTTATGGGTGTAACTGGAAGCTCCTAGTTCGGACCTGCACGTTGGCAGCAGATGTGTGATGGTCGTCTTCCGGAGACTCTGTGAACACTCGGGGATTCGGTCCTGCATCTGTGTTTGGGCAGGCTAATTTAGTATCACCACTGCCCACCCCACATGGGGAAGGCCCTAGAAAAGGTGGGCTAAACATTGGAAGTCACAATCTTGGTCCGGCTGGGCAACCACACTCAGCAGGTCACCCCTCATGCGGTCGAAACTCAAAAAGAGTAAAGAATCACAAATTGATTATTGGATCATGGGAACATCAGAACTTTGCTTGATATGGACAATAATGTTAGACCTGAGAGAAGGTCAGCTCTTGTAACCCATGAGTTATCAAGACTCAACGTTGACATTGCTGCTCTCAGTGAATCTAGGCTGTCTTCTGAAGGCAAGATTACTGAATCTGGAACAGGATATACCATCTTCTGGAGAGGAACGGAGGAGGGTGAATGTCGTATTCATGCTGTGGGCTTTGCTGTGGAGACCAAACTGGTAAATTATCACCAACTTACGCCCATTGCAATCAGCGAAAGGCTCATGACTCTCCGCATACCACTCTCAGGAGGTTCCTTTATGACACTCATCTCTGCCTATGCTCCTACCTTAGATTCTGATGATGAAGTAAAGGCTCAATTCTATGATCAGCTAAGTGAAATCATCTCCAAGGTACCACCTGCAGATAAACTCTTGCTCCTCGGTGATTTCAATGCCCGAGTTGGGAAAGATCACAGGCTATGGAATAATGTGATAGGCAAACAGAGACTTGGAAAATGTAATCCCAATGGACTGTTGCTTCTTGGTCTTCGTGCAGAACACAAACTTTTCATTACCAACAGGCAGTTCCGGCTACCTAACCGCTTCAAAACCATGTGGATGCATCCTCGTTCCAAACATTGGCACATTCTTGATTATATCATTACCCTGCAATGTGATAAGAAGGACATTCTTATTACCAGAACAGCAAGGAATATAGACGATTGTTGGACAGATCATAAACTTCTTATATGTAAGCTCAGGATGTCCATCTGACCTAAACCACCTAGGAACATCAAAAATTTGCCAAGAAAGAAGTTTAATACATCCAAACTTCAGGATGAATCCATGTACAAACATTTTGGAAACAGGATCGTCACCCAGTTATCAGAAAACCCAGTAATGAATGACATTCAGCAAGAATGGGCCACAATACAGAAGATTATCACACAGTCAGCTGAGGAAACCATTGGTTTTATAGTGCGGAAAAGACAAGACTGGTTTGATGACAACAATGAAGAAGTTCTGTCTCTCATCAATGCCATACGGAATGCCTATCTTGCCCATCTTCAAGACCCAACTTCCAACACAAAGAGAGATAAACTACAGGAGCTCAAGGGTAAATGTCAGACGCAGATAAGGCAGATTAAAAATACTTGGGGGCAACAGAAGGCTCCGGAACTGCAGAGACTATCGGTTGCTCGAGACTTGAGGAACTTCTATGCAGTACTCAAGGAAATATATGGACCATCTCTCTCATCATCAGGTACAGTGAATAGTGCTGATAATTCTACTACCTTTACTGACAGTCGTCAAGAAATCTTGGAAAGCTGAAAGGAGCACTTCTCCAATCTCCTAAATCGTCCTTCAGCAGCTGCTGAAGACTTCCTTTGTGATGTACCGCAACAACCTGAACAACTAAGGTTGGCAGTACCTCCTACGTATCATGAATTCACTGCAGCTCTCACTCAATTGAAACCCAGAAAGGCACCTGGCTCAGATAACATCCCTCTGGAACTAATTCAAGCCGGAGGTCATTCCCTCAAAACAAGGATTTTCACCCTTATCCCCAGAATATGGGAATCAAGAAAGGTACCTGGAGACCTAAAGAATGCCACTATCATCACGATCTTTAAGAAGGGTGATAGCAGTGTTTGTGGCAACTACCGTGGTATATAACTGCTATCAATTGTGGAGAAGATTCTTGCAAGAATTCTACTTAACCGCCTCAAGGTAATCTCTGAGAAGATCCTCCCAGAGTCACAATGTGGATTTAGAGCTTCCAGAAGCACAATTGACTAGATTTTCTGTGTGAGACTGCTACAAGAAAAATGTAGAGAACAACAGAATCCACTCTTCTTAGTCTTTTATGACTTGGAAAAGGCATTTGATTTGGTTCCAAGACCAGCCATGTGGGCGGTGCTGAAGCGGTTTGGTTGCCCTCAGCGTTTTGTAGATCTAATCAAGGCTTTCCATGATGGCATGACAGGTCACGTTTGCCATCAGAATAAGATGTCCGATGAATTTCCTATTACCCATGGACTGAAACAAGGATGTGTACTGGCTCCAATGCTTTTTGCGCTGTACTTGGCTGCAATGCTTTATGATTCACCCACAAACATCCCAGGTGTGGAGGTCAAGTATTATTTTGATGGAGGGCTTTTCAACCTGACTCGTCTCCGCTCCTTGAGGAAAACTCGGGTTACTAATGTTACTAATATGTTGTATGCAGATGATGCTGCGGCACCAACTCTCACACCAGAAGAGCTGCAAGAGTCAGTTAATTGTTACAAAAGTGCATGTGATCGCTTTGGTCTTATCATAAATGTCAATAAGACTAAAGTCTTGGCACAACCTTCACCAGGCACACCTCTTCCTCAGTTCAATATCTCCATCTCAAATTTGCCATTAGAGCAGGTAGACCACTTCTCCTACCTGGGCAGTACCATTTCTGTGAGCTGTACCTGTGAGCAGGATGTGGATAAGAGAATTGGCGCAGCCCATGCAGCATATGGACGATTAGCGCACCGGGTCTTCATGAATAAAGATCTGTCCATTAGTACAAAGCTTATGGTGTACAAAGCAGTAGTCATTTCTATATTGTTGTATGGCTGTGAATCGTGGACCCTTTACAGACGTGATCTTAGGAAGCTTGAGCGCTTCCACCTACAAAAACTTCGATCAGTCCTAAGGATTAAATGGGGAGACCGCATTACCAATATTGCTGTTCTTGAAAAGGCTCAAATCAACAGCATAGAATCATCCATAATAGGTCACCAATTTAGATGGATTGGCCATGTCCATCGGATGGATGATGTGAGATTACCTCGTCAAATGCCATATGGTGAGTAATGCTATGGCACCAGACCTCATGGTGGACCTAAGAGGCGCTACAAGGACCAATTTAAGCAGACCCTGAAATTGACAGGTCTTGATTCACAAACCTGGGACATGCTGGTTGCAGACCGCTCAACTTGGCGCCGTACCATCTCGGATACTGTAAAAACGTTCGAAAGGTATCGACGCACACATGAAGAGGCCAAGCGTCAAGCTAGGAAACTAATTTAAAATGCTTTATCCAAATCCGCCAATCAATACAATAAAATGTGCCGTTAAGCACTAGGAACGATACATGTTTCGAACCTTATCAATGCGGTTCTTCATCAGTCTTGTATTAGCACAGCATAAACAAAGACTAGAGTAATGACATAATATCATGCAAGTACACATAAAAACCCTCAATACATACATTAGAAGACAATTAAAAACATTTCTAACAGACACTCTTATTTAAAATCACTGTATTATGGGTTTGTCAAGTTCCCATACTAGAGTGCTGTTTTTCATGCTGTAATGCGCAGTGAAGTGCTTCATGTCTAAACAATTATAACACTTTAAAAACAATTACAACACTTTAAAAATATATTATAAAACTGCTAGTTCTTGTAAAGTCATTAGTTACATTTATGTTGGCTTCTGTCTTGTCTATAAATTCTTCTGACAAAGAGCATAGTGAGATTCTATTAGCTGATAAAAACGTTGTCAAATGCGGATGAAAGATGGAAAATTGTCCGAACTGAGCAGCTTGTACGAGCTCTATGGTCCGCCGAACAACGTAATACGGCCTCTGTTAAGCAAAATTGAGTGATTAAGTAAATGAAAGGAAAAACCAAAATGAAAAAAGATGAAACAAAAACACAAAAAAGAGAGCAACTGATCGCCAAGAGTAAGGGCGTATAGACTTGAAGTTTACCTTATTGGACCGATACGTGCAAGGTCACGCCAGGTCAAGCCAGCTGCAGCAACTGCGTGCTCCAAAGAGAGGCAAAGTCGAGTTTCAACAGGAGGGGTGGGTCTAATATCAGGAGGGAGTAGCGTGACAGCGTTGAGGGGGGTAAAACTGTATGGGAATAAAGGGTGGGGGTTAGAGTGTGGGGAGATGGAGGTGGGGGGAGGAAACTCCGAGCAGCCCAAACACGTCCTCCTCCAGCAATACTATGTGACTTGTGTGGACGCTTGTTCTATGCCAGGATTGGACTCTTTAGTCACCGTAAACACATTCATGAACTGGACTGAAGGAAGAAGATTTATACTCTGATTCGAGTTAAAGCCGATGATGATGATGACTGATGATACAGTTAACTTTTAGTAATGCATTTAAGATCTTTTGTGACAGGTAAAATATAATATGTACCGGTCTTTGGCGGGTCTCGAGGGAAGTGTTCGCATCTTGCGAAGGTACAAAGCCCTCAGTTTTGTAACCACGTTTCTTCTGCAGAGAGTGAAAAATCAATTTCTTTTTAATCTAATTTGAGCGATTCACATGTTTCCTTTTTCTTTCATAAAGGCCTCTTCTAGTCCTGTTTTCGTTTGCTCTTACCTTGTTTCTGGCACTGGATTGGGTTTTGAAGCATGTCGTTTAGAACTGTTATAGTGTCACCATGTGCTCAACCGTCTACAATTTCAAATGACAGACATCTTGCCTACTAGAATCTTCCATCCAGTTATCCTGCACACTGATTAGCTGTCTCCTGCTCTGGTCAATCACCTGCTTGCTCCACTATGTCACCGGTCCAGCCAGCTGTATTTCAGCTGACCACCTTCGGCTCTGAGACTACTTATTCCGCACTTGTTCTTCGTAACACTTCGTCTTTACTTTGCCTGCACATCTACGCTAGTCTACTAACAGGTTATTATGTGTGTGCGCGCCAGTAAACACGGCAAGCTAAGCCGGCTGTGACTAGCACAGATCGCGGCCGCACGTACCTGGTTCAGCTGGTGGTTTGGCGCGCACTTTCACACTTTTACCACACATGTTCAATAATGTGTACTTACAGTGCTCGTAGGCGATGCTGAAAATGTCTTCCCTCTCTTGTAACACACACCTGACATCTTCTGATGAAAGAATGTATCTCAACTCTCTTATTATTTACGGTGCCTGTTTCCTTAAATCGTTTAGCTAGCCTCCTAATTGTACTGGCATTAGGCACAGGTCTTCCTGGAATCTTGATTCAAAATGTTCGTCTTGTTTCAGAACAAGATTTTCTGCT
Source organism: Meconema thalassinum (assembly GCA_946902985.2). Classification (NCBI taxonomy): domain Eukaryota; kingdom Metazoa; phylum Arthropoda; class Insecta; order Orthoptera; family Tettigoniidae; genus Meconema; species Meconema thalassinum. Next base: position 348,471,519 of record OX336389.2, read on the forward strand.
TTTCATATATGAATTATGGATATACACACGTTCGCGCAATGTGAATTGGTGTCTAGGCATGACCAACAATCACAGTAATCACAATACTCACTAAACGTGCAACACTAACGTCTGAGCTTTGCAAATACACGCCCATATGAATGACAAAACACGTGTGAACGATATGAGTCAACGGAGCGGGTTACTGCACCGGCTGGCCCGGGTGTGCGCGGCCGATATCTGCGCTAGTCAAAGCCGGCCTAGCTTGCCGTGTTTACTGGCGCGCAATCACATAATAACCCTGTAGAACTCGACGTGACAATGGCTATCATTACTGAACTCTCTTCTTTTCTTCAAAGAAAATACTTCGACAATTTGTGAAGTGCAGTAGCGGCATGCTACTTCTGATTGATTCATGATCAACTCGGCATGCTTCAGCTGACCAAGCATGGTCAATACTTAAACCCAGCAACTTATTGAAAGGCTTCTATGAAATGCTCGACTTTGCATTTCTTTTCGGTCAGATCCACTCTGAACATTGCAACCACTCAATTGGTGCTACTTCTTAGTAATTGTATGACAAGCTGGACTTTACGCATCAAATCTGTGATATAGCTATGTTTCGCCATTAAAAATAAATAAAATGTTTTTAACCCATAATGGTTCTAATTGTGCTCTATTTTGAGAATGAAAGTGCTACAACTCGTGGGTGACAACCACAAACCTGCAAACAAAGATATGTAACATACTGTGTTCATTATCCATAAAGTGTCAGAAACTTTCACATAACCTTAAAAATTCACTTGTGTATTAATAAGTGTACTCATGTTTTATTCGCTCAAATTTGTCATAAACTTTTGCAGCCCCGCTATTGCTTCTGCATTCTTTGCGCTCTTTGAGATTTCTTTCAAGCTCGCTTGAGAGCTTGAAAAATGAAAATCCACAGCCTGCTTCCAGTCTCCGACCGGGTCAGGAATGGAATGAATGAAGCCCCCATCTAGCGGCGAGGATGTAAACTGTGCCGGCTGCCGAGGCCTGACGCACTCCTCTGGGGCAATGATTAAATGAATGACAGATGAAATGAAATGATAGTGGAGAGTGTTGCTGGAATGAAATTTTGACAGGGAAAACCGGAGTACCCGGAGAAAAACCTGTCTGCCTCCGTTATGTCCAGCACAGATCTCTCATGGAGTGACCGGGATTTGAACCACGGACCCAGCGGGGAGAGGCCAGCGTGCTGCCGCCTAAGCCACGGAGGCTACTGCTTGAGAGCTTATTCTTTAAAAATTTAGTAACTTCCGCTTTGCTTGGATTTTTACCCATATGGCTTTAATTATTCTTTTTCATGGCTCTTTGCTATTGGCCAGCAATGATTGCCTTATTTGTCTTATAATTCGGGATTTGGACTCCATATACTTTTGAACCTAACCTTACAAGCTCTATTGATGCTTTCTGCGTCTTGCTTGCATTTCGGGATTTGGTCCCCGAATGCTTATGAGATACAATCATTCTTTTCTTCCCTCTTTCACATATCGACTGCTTTTTGCAATTTTTGTTTCGTAAAGAGTGTTTCAACACGCTTACTTGGCTTGATTTGCGTCAACGTGCATTTCTCTATTGGTGTCTTGGGATTGGGTACCCAAGCACCTAGAGTTCTTATCTTTGAACTTAATGCTTTGCTGGCACTTTGGGATTTGGCCCCCAAGTGCCCGCCAAGATTTAGTTATATTTTACTCTTGTTGTTTTTGCACTTTCTTGCTTAGTGACAAACTGTTTCTAAACTAAATTACTATAGCTTACGCTTCTTTTTTCACTGGTGTCTTGGGATTGGGTCCCCAAGCACAGTGAATTTGAAGCTCTGGAATTTATGCTTGTTTTGCATGTTGGGATTTGACCCCCGACTGCACGCTAGTGGCAAATTTTCCTTAACTTTTTTTCTGTTCACACTCACACAAGCACTGTGAAACTGTTAACGCTAACTTGTAAGCATTCAACTCGTTCATGATTTATGGGACTTGGTCCTCTTTTACTAAATTTGGGCTTTAATCGTTCGCTGTTGTATATTCTATCCCCATAAGGGAACTTATTCTTATTTAATGAAAGATTTACTTATCATAAAACACAGTTTAACCTCTTTTGTCCTCTCTCTGTGATGATTATCAATAAATGCAATGTATTTAAGCAATGTGTTCTTTCCTTTTGTTTTCCTAACCTCATATCGCCGAAATCCTTTTTTAACGCTGAACTTTGTTAGACTTGAGAAGCTTCTCTTCGAGTTCTGTCTGAAACCGGAGGTCTAGCATCGACAGTTCTCTACCAGGAAGCATGGATTTAAAAGATTCACAACTCTCAACTCCATTCTGCTACAACAACAACATTTTTATATGTTTTATTCGTATACCTGCAACCCTATATACCTATCATATACCTATCCCCAGGTGGCGGATAGGGGGCCCCTCCAGTAACGGTAGGGTTGGTTCGAATACCCTCCAATAGAACCCTCGGACCAACAGGTAGCCCAATTCTTGGGGGCTTTAGAATACTGAGACACCCTCTCTCCAGGGGCTATAAATATGGAGGGCCCTGCTCTGGGATATGAGTGAAGACCTCAACAGCACCTGCGGTGGAGGAGGAGTCTTTTGGTACAGTGCAGATGGTGGAGGAGGCAACCCAGTGCTCGGGTTAATAGAGCAAAAGGTATATGTCCGTATATTGGACATATATCAGGCACCGAACGTCGTCCGGGATAAGGCGACCACTTTTATCAAGTGCCAACGGTTTCTTCGGAGGGCGGATGAGCGGGTAGAAGAAGGGCACTCTCTTGTCCTTGGAGGGGGAAACTGCTCCTAAAGGCGGAAGAGCTACTAGGTGGCCAACGGCATAGAATGGAGAAGGCAACGGGAAACCACTCCATTAAAGATCCTAGGATATCCCAAGTATAGCAGCCATGATGAGTTTCTCTATTGATTGTGATTCTACTGATCATGGGAATCGGAAACCAAGATCCGGCAAGCGAGGAAACAGTAGCGAGGCCTCTTCGGTCGTCATTCAACGAAACCCTCGCACTGACAATTGCAAATTCACTGTTGGTACATGGAACGTAAGAACTCTTCTACAACCTGGACGGCTTGAGGAGGTAAAAAACTCTATGATTAAGAAGAATCTAGATGTCCTTTGAATGTGTGAAACTAGATGGTTAGGAAATGGAGACTTCATTTCTGATGACTTCAGGATAATCCACGCAGGCAATACCAAAGCCGGAAATAGTGGTGTAGCGATTGTATTAAGAGGAAAATGGACTCACAACGTAGTCAACACATATCACATTAGTGACAGAATTCTAATGATACAAGTAAAAGCAATTCCAGTTGATTTGGTGATGATACAAACATATTTCCCCACTTCAAATGCTGATAATGAATAAATTGAAGAAATGTTAACATTTTGATCACACAATTTAAATTATTTACTATACTTATAAGTAAGCCTCCATGGCTTAGGCGGCAGCACGCCGGCCTCTCACCGCTGGGTCCGTGGTTCAAATCCCGGTCACTCCATGTGAGATCTGTGCTGGACAAAACGGAGGCAGACAGGTTTTTCTCCGGGTACTCCGGTTTTCCCTGTCAAAATTTCATTCCAGCAACACTCTCCACTATCATTTCATTTCATCTGTCATTCATTTAATCATTGCCCCAGAGGAGTGCGTCAGGCCTCGGCAGCCGGCACAGTTCATATCCTCGCCGCTAGATGGGGGCTTCATTCATTCCATTCCTGACCCGGTCGGAGACTGGAAGCAGGCTGTGGATTTTCATTTTTTCACTATACTTATAAGTGATAAGAACCCAGTCTAGCCATAAATACTGTTACAAACTTTTGACACTAACTGTACAACCGGTTTGGCAGGTAAAGAACTACTGATTTTCAGCTTTTGCAGCGTCTTGAAAATGTCACTTGGAGATTTTCCAACTTTATGTAATGCTATCACTGCAACACGATTTTCATAATCACCCCATTGCATGTTGAAACCTGGAGCTAGATGCTTCCTCTTTCACAGACAAGTTAACAATGGTTCAAGGTTAACGTGTGCACATTGGTAGTTTAATCATCAAAGAGAGACTAAGCAAGAAAATAGAACAACATCTGGATAGTGATCAGTATGGATTTAGAACAAGGAAAGGGACTAGGGAGGCTATCCTAGCATTACGTCAGATTTTAGAAAGAAGACTGGAAGTTAATCGTAAAACCCATATAGTATTCATTGATATAGAAAAGGCATTTGATAATGTTAATTGGAAAACCTTATTTCTTACATTGGCCAAAGTCGGGATTGACTGGAAAGACAGGCGCCTTATTCTGAACTTATATAAAAATCAAACTACTGAAATAACAGTTAATGGCAATAAATGAGAAGCAAAAATAAGAAGAGGTGTAAGGCAGGGTTGTCCTCTATCACCATATCTCTTGAATATCTATATAGAAGCTGCAGTAAATGCATTAAAAGAGAAAACAAAAGGATTAAAATTTAATGGAGTACAGGTTCATAGCATTCGCTTTGCAGATGATATTGCACTTTTCGCAAACTCTGCATGTGAAATGAATAGAATGTTAAACATTTTTCAGAAATCCTTAGGAAAATTCGGGCTAAGAGTTAATTCTCGGAAGACAAAATTAATGGTGGTTGATAAAAAGAAACAGCCAGTTTTAGCTAATATAATGTTAAATGATAGTGCCATTGAACAAGTAACGGAATTTTGCTATTTGGGAAGTGTGATTAATTATGACAACAGATGCATCTCAGAAATTAAGAAAAGAATAGTGTTGGCGAAGAAACCCTTTCAAAATAAGAAGAATTTGCTGCTCAATGAGCACCTCAACTTGAAGATAAGGAAGTCATTTCTCAAGACCTTTGTTTGGAGTGTGTTGACCTATGGTTGTGAAACATGGACACTGGGGAAAAGAGAAGAATCAAAACTTGAGGCAGCTGAAATGTGGTTTTGGAGACGAAGGACCCGAACAAGCTGGGTGGAAAGAAAGAGAAATGAGCTTGTTCTGAACCAAATTCAGGAGAATCGATGCCTGTTGAACACCATCAAGAAAAGGAAATCAAAATTCATGGGACACGTACTCAGACATGACACTCTCCTCCAGGTCATTTTCGAAGGAAAAATTTTGGGGAAGAAACCAAGGAGACGACCAAGACAATCGTATCTCAAGAACATTGTCAAGGAAATGGAATGTGACTCGTATGCCAATATGAAGAGGACTGCTGAAGACCGTAAGAAATGGCTGCAACGACAAGGCTTTTAGCCTTTAGAAGATGATGATGTTTTCTGTGTGTATGTGAAGTTTCCGAATTTTATCTCCAACACAATCAGCTAAACAATCAATTCTGTGAAAGGCTCGTATTTTGAAACTGGACTCCCGGAGAAGTTCGTTCTTGGGTGCGTTGTAATCCACGTATGCTAAGCGTTGCCTATAACTTATTTAACTATCCATAATGTAAAAAAAGGGGGTTAAGTTTATATGGATTGATATTTAGTATGATTTTGGTGAGTGTTCACGGCAGGCGAGATTAGTAGGAAAATTTATGCTGTGTTGCCGATTTCACCCGCTCTGACTTGCCAGAGAACGTCACTGACTGATCAGCACTCTGTTGTCAATGTGGATGACTCTGCTTCACAAACCAATAATAATAACACTCTTGGAATGTAGTAGATTTATCTTCTTTCCTCGATTTTGGCCATCTTTGGACCGCGTAAAATAACCCATTGCATTCTGTCTCTTATTTCCTTTATCCTTTCTTGCCTTCCAGTAGTTCTTCATTACTTGACTTTGTCTCCTTCTTCTCTCTTCCGTCCAGATGTTAACCCGCTTCATCTTTTCCTTCCCCTGGAAACCCTTGAAATTTTTGATCATATTTCTGAAAAGTGGTCTGTCCTGAATAATATCTATTGTTACTTCCATCTTTTCCATATCCCTTTTTATACTTTGTACCCATTGATTACCATTCTTGCTTTTGTATACATGACTGAAAATTTGTTTTGTTAGTCTGGTGTTATTCATCCTCATTACGTGTGCAAAGAAATTTCCTGATCGTATCTTAGATTTTTTCAATTTCTTTATTTTTTATTGAGGTCGTCATTTGTTCTGTATCTGAACTCGCCACTTTCTGTTTTTAACGTCTATTTCGACTTTTTTAATGGAAAACATACATTCTGAAGCATAAGGACTTTCCAGCTTAATTACCGTATTGTAATGTCGGATTTTAGTTACAATAGAAAGATTTTCTTATTGTAGGTATCCTTTGTCAGTTGAAAAGCTTGTTCCAATTTTCGTATTCTTGCTTTATTTGCTTCTTTGTCTCGTCCATTAATTTGAATCATTTCTCCCAAATACTTAACCCTCGTAGTGCCGGCCTCCTGATCTTCATGTGTGCTAAGATTGCCAGAGAGAAAATGTGTATTATGCAGCACTGAAGAAAATAACATATACTACCCTCACTTTTCAAGATATTTCACTGTAGTTTACACCGCCTTGTAGCTAAGTGATGCCTCTCTTTACTCATTGTAATAATATCATAAAAATAATTCACAGTGCCAAGTAAAAAAAAAAAAAAAAATTCTCATGCAATTTTGAAAAAAAATAAACAAATCAAATTTGGATCTCTATACTACCTAGTATTTTGATTGTACTCACCTAAATTTTTGTGTTTCTGTGCACATTGACTTATTGTTTACCACTTTACAAAATATCACTATCTTGAGATAGATAGTTCTTCCAAAAAACAACTTTTCCTGATCACCACTCACACCTGTTATATGTACGTTTAGGGCCAGGCGTCTCGAGAAATACAAGAGAGGGTTGAAATTGGATATCGTGATCAGATTTAATTTCACGGAAATCGGGAACCTGGTCATCATCGTTACTATCTCCGTCAACTCGGGCATTATTCCCGTCACTATCATTACTGTCTGAATCAGAAATTTCATGAACCACTGTCGCACGAGTAGGTTTGTTTACATCATCACTGTCGTCACTATTTGAATTATTACCGGCATCATTATCACTCTCAGCATAATCTGAATCATCGCCTGATTCGACATAATCAGAATCATCACTCAGTGAATTATCATACTCTACCAAATCATCATAATTTTCAAACACAACACGAGAACTAGTCGCCATTATTACAAACACATGGACTGCAGGTAGGCGCCAAACAACTGAAATTGAAAAATTCATAACATAAACACAACACAAAAGACAGAGATTCTAGTGGTAGATTTAGAAACTACGTAGTTTCTTCCACAGTGCGGTACCGACAGGAGCTGCTATCTGCCATATTATTTGCTAACTATTACAACTTATTTGGACAGTTGCAACACGGAGCGCGACTTTTAGCTAGCATATAGAGGAGCGCTATCGCGCTCCCCGGCACTCTAAGAGTTAAACTTTTCTACCTTGTCAATTTTTCCAGAGTCTGTTATTAAAACTGCAGGAGAATTTCTAATATTAGTCATAAATTTGGTCTTCTCAAAAGATATCTGAAGTCCAACTTTCTTTGCTATCTTTCTCAAAAGGTTTATTTGGACACAAGCTGTTTGTATATTTTATGAAAGAATGGCAATGTCATCAGCAAAGGCCAAGCAATTGATACCTTCCCCTTTAAATTTCGATCCAAGTCTTATTTCATGGTAGAGCCCTCTTTCCTTGAGCTTTTCTTCCCAGTCCCTTATTACCTTTTCTAGAACACAGTTGAAAAAAATTGTAGGCAGTCCGTCTCCCTGTCTCACACCGGTATTAATTAAAAATTCCATTTATATTATGTAGACTTGTATTTCTTTAGAAAATACTTGTACAACGCCACCTGTAGGACTTATGTGAAATGGTGTCTGGCAGTATACCTTTGTAGTCTGTCTTTGTGTTACGTGGATTTTAGCTTTGAAGAATCATTTTAAAATTTTAATTATGTATACATTACAATTAAGGTGACTCTCGATGGCATTAAAATACAAAATGTAAAACAGAGTACGGTAAGCAAGTCTCAGAAACATGACGTGTAAGTAAATAAATAAATAAATAAATATTGTAAGTAAGCAAATAAACAATCAAATACATAAGTAATGCAAACTAAAAGAATTAAAATAAATATAAAAATACATTTTCATGTTTTCCGGTATTCTTTTGTAGTGTACCCATTCCAATGACGGAGAATGTGTGGTCATGATCCAGCGTAGCTCAATGAGTCGGGGGTGTTACGTTCATTCCCACTACATGGCACATACGCTCGGATAATGGGCAAGAGGGTTAGCAAATTCTACACAAATAATCCACAATTTACTGAAATATTGATTTAATTATCTAAGGCACCCTTAACAGAGTACAACAAACAAATAAAATAACAATTAATTAATTAATTGATTTACTCAATAATCTTCTTACAATAATCAATATCTTACACACACAGCCTTGCTTAAGTCTTTAGACCCTTTTTGGTCTCTGTTTACCAACTTTTATTTATTTTATGAATAACATAAGTGATTCTACACTTTATCATATTTATTATTAATTGTTCAAAGCCTGTACAACATGTACTCTATCATTACATCCCCTTTATTGGGTATTTACTTCAAGTTTTTATTCTCATTTAAATTCACTTATTATTTGGTGTTGTAACCGAATTTATTCAGTTACAGTAGCTCACCCTCGGGTTTTGCTTCGTGCATTTAGTTTGGGGTATTTTATTCGTATCTTATTATATTGGGTTAACGTGGGGTTGCAGAGGTGATTTTTATTGTGCCTGTGTGTTTTTGTGGACGGATTCATATTTGGATGGTCCGGACAACCTAGGATCATTGTTTATTAATTATCGTTTTTTGGATATTTGATATTATAAAATACGGGGTTTTGCGATTTATTACGTTTTGGGAATAAGGATATAAGACTGTATTAAGTAGAAGCATTATTTCATTTTGGTTTGGGGTTAATTGCTTTATTTTGACCTAGTAATGTTAAATGTTAGATTCGTGGCTGTACTATAAAGGTACAATGTATTGGTATTTTCGAGTGCTGGATATGTGACATACCCGGAAAAGACGGGCAGTAATTCGGCTTGTGTGGGATCACCTAGGCTATTTATGGCATGAACTCCCATGAACTTCGTGTGGAAACTACTGTGTGACGTCAGTGTGGATTTTGACTGTCTGATGTTCATGTGTTGACACGGATGTTCCGCTAGGAGCCGGCCACGCGCAACTTAGTTCCGGCAGAAACGTTGGGGTTATGTAGCCCTGCGCCAGTGCATATAATGGCGTGTCTGGCGTTCTGAGCTCGTCTTATTGCTTTATCGGCAGAACACTGATCTACTAACGCCCAGGGTCGTTTTACGTGACATGGTTTCCGTAACGAACAGTTAGAGATCGTCTTCTTGCTTTTACAGCGAAAGTCCGTTTGTCTACTTGCAATTTAGTGTCGTTATTACTCGATCATGGTATCGTAATACGAACGAGCAGTGACTAATTTTTAGCTATCCACTGAGCTCTTACGGGCTATTGGAGGCTACGTACATTTCATGGGTCCATCCATACCATGGGCTGTCGGTAATAACTTACCACGCCTAAAAGGATGATCAGTCGTAAACATTTCATCGAAGTCATGCGAGAATGGAGACGTGAACGTGCAGTTCCAGAAGAAAGAACGTGTGTAGATATTTTGTGTACGGACGGTACAGTGTATATACGTAGGTGGCTGTTATGCCTGGGTTAGATATGGCCGTAGTGTTTTTCCTGCTCTCAGAGCCTAAATTCAGTGGCAAGGTACTGTATCATTTCACGAGTGTATGAAGGGTATTTTATGTTGTATATTATGTATATACCGTATGTGTATAGTACAGCCAATAGATTATCTCTTTAAAATTCGAGTGAGTTTATATTCCTGTCTTCCATGAACCTGGTACATCAGCAAACGCATGCCAAATGCCCCACACCTGGGATAAGGGTTTTCATAGTCGGGGCAACAGTTATGTACCGTATTTTATTCTATTTTTTTCAGGAAGACCCATATGGTCGACCTTGGCGCCCATTCAAAGTCGGGAGTAATGTTAAAATCACTTGTGGCCTGTATTTAAAGGCAGTAAATTCTGTAGGTTTGTGGTAATGTGGGTAGTTAAAGTTAAATCAACTCCAGCGAGCAGGGTGAGAGTGTTTCAGTGTGTGACCTGAGTTTGTCACTCTACCCCTTGATCCAATTCAATCTCTATCAGGCTTTGACAATTTTCCAAAACACATATTAATTTTACACTCATTAATTGATGTTGGTGGTGAAATCTCAAATTTTCATCTTCACTTAAATGACACATGCTAGGTTTATGTTTATGTCAAACTATGCACCAATTTCTCATGACTTATGGCTCACACTCCCATTAAAGTCTTTAGTCATACAATTTCTTTACCCGTTCATTCTAAGATATAAGGTAAGAACCATAATTAGTACATTACCGTACTTACATTATTTATTATTTTTATTATGCTCAAAATGCATATATTTCTTTAAAATTTTTGCAGGAAAGATTAAGTTCAATCTCAACAACTCTGATATATACTTTTCAAAATCATAACATGATTCATTAATTATTTTTACATTTGTAATTTTTATTGCTAGTCGCAATGGTCAGCAGGTTTCACTAGGCTGGATCATATTTCAAATGATGCCATCAGAAATCGGTTTGGTGTTGCTCCAATCGGGAAAAAAATGCAGGAAAACCGTTTGAGATGGTTTGGACATGTGCTGCGCGCAGAGGGCGACACAATGACAAAAGCAGCTTACACACTGGATGTGGCTGGAAAGAGGCCCAGAGGGCGACCAAGGCAACGGTGGGCCGATACACTGCACAATGATCTAAAGGCTGTCAATCTTCATCCAGACATGGCCCATGACCGAGGGAAATGGAGACTACGATCCCACATAGCGGACCCTGCCACAAGGTGGGACAAACGCTAAAGAAAAAGAAGAAGAAGATTGCTAGTCGCGTAATATTCTTGAGATCCCCCGCGCTCTGCACACAAAGGCTCTATTCATTCACTAGCCTGACCCAGTGCGGTGAGGAATTCCTCCTCACACCACCAGTCTGCTTTGGCTACAATTTATGAGCGACCACTGCTATTAATTATTCAGGCCTTTTTACTTTTCACTCTGCGTTTCGCTTTTACTGGGAATCCAAGCATATTTAAATCCCTATTTATTTGTGCAATTGATTTGCTAATATTCATAATATTTCATATATTGGTTTATATTTTTGTGGGTTACTTGTTTGGTGATAATGATGATTTATAGTGATTTAATTTAACTTAGGGGCAATACCTTTTCCCTTTTTTATGCTGCAGTGGTAATAAAAAATAAAACAGTACGAACCAGACGCCATGCTGGCCACCCGTTAATGTCTGGTCAATCGAACTAGACTGTTTCACCCCAGCTTCGAAATCCGACACAACAATAGCATCCACTCAACTACAACACAGTTTTTCAAGGGCTGTTTGCGTGGTCATAACAAAATACTTACGAGGGAATCCTTGCGTCCTCATTAAACATACATACGGGACTGCTACGTGAAGCCGGGATTACCTCTTAACGCTTCCAACGTGTCATCATCTCTAAGCATCTTACCTATGCGCTACCGTCGAACTAATGACCCATCGCTTCCTTGATAACCATACGAAGATTAGACATATACACCTATCTCCCAAACAATCCACAATAACGATTTCATTTAACTCATTACTAGCTTGAGTATATTTTTGTTTTGCGTTTCGATATGATTATTCCATTCAGAATGATCATATCTACTCCGTCCGCAGTTACGTTTCCTTTATTATTTATTTCTGTGGTCCTTTTGGGCTCATATTATACATTTACTAACATTGCATACCCCCATTAAGGTTTTATAACAATTAAACATTCCAACATTTCAGCGTAATGGTCATTTTAACATCTTAAACATTTTTATTATGGACTTCCAATCCTGTATTTATTTAATCTTTCCTGAGTTAATTATCATTCATATTTATACTGACTCTATTCTTCATTCATGACGTTATATTGATCTTATCATTTGGTTCCCCCTTCAATTTATCTTTTACAACATATTATTATTTAATGCGGGCTTCACATTTCAACGAATATCATATTTATCCTTCCCAAGTTTTTAACCATTTAATTTTGGTTACAACAACACATTTTGCATGGTACATTTCAAATCAACATGGTGCATAATTTGACATTAGTAATGAAATATCATTACTTACCCCATTGATCTGGAGGTTTGTTCTTCTTGCCGTCGTGGTTCACCCACCTGACATTTTAGCATAATTTCATCTCGCCACTGTGAGTGATACTAATTACACACGGTGTTATACCTCTTACAAACATATTATTACACATGACATTATACATATTAAAATACTAACACTACCACTTACACTGTGGTTTTAAACATATAAAAATTTTAACACTACCACTCACACTGTGGTTATAAAAATAGAAACACGTTATTTTATACTTGACACTCGTTATTTAGCGTATTCACAATTTTCGTTACTTGATTTCCTCGGTAACATTCCCTGGATCGAATCTCAGATGAGCTGGTGAAGTTACCTCCCAGGCGTCTCTGACGACTCCTAATGTTCTAGATCCCTCCGAATGTTTCTTGATTTTCCGCCCTGTCTCTTCCTAGCTGGCAAAATCCTTCATCAATTTAACCCTTATGGGTTTCTATATCTTTTGTCTCTATTCTCAACGTATGGAGCTTAACCCTTTGTTTTCACTGAAGTTAGTCTGTATTTTATTGCTACCATCGTTTTTGATTGTTCTAGCAATTTGCGCACCTTATTGCGAACTGTCTATGTGATTACTAGGCCTCCTTCAAGGTCCTTATACTCCTATCGCTTCTTTGTCCTTTAACTCGAGCTCGTAGCACTTCTCAGCTCGGTCTGAACCTACGTTCCTTTATATTTGACGCAGTGTCCTCAGCATGTAACTGAATCTTACTATTGTTCTGAGCTAACGTGGCCTCACTTAGGCTCGAATAGCTGGCTGTAGCGTAAGATGGATTTCCATCAAGTTTATGAATTAACTATAACACAGATTTACTAACGTGGTCTTGAACCAACGTGACGTGATATGACTGCGACTTTGAATCAATGTAAAGTGCCTCCTCCGAGGTGTACAAGTTGACTATAACATGCCTCTGCAAGGCGTACTAGATGACTTCAAACCAGTGTGGTCCTCCCTTAGGACTCGCAGATTGACTGACATTGATTCGGCTCCACCATCCTTTTATCTAGATTGGACTGAGAGTTAGTCCCTTAATTGTTTCAAGAGCCTAACTTTTTATTCCTTGCTCCTACTTTCATGTAAAAATTATCTGCATGTAGCTTATACTCTAAATGTCACTAATACATTTTGCGGATTTGAATTCCTTCGTCCCATTATTTTATATTAAGTTATTATCCCTACTATGGGGCCTTGCTCATTACTTCTTTTCTTCCGCATATCAATGCACCTGAACTCACTGACGTAATGCTTGTCTCAGCAGTTATTATTTATTCAAATATTACAGCGTTTCAATACTCTAGAAAATCGCATTTCATTTTAGATTTCTTAATCTGCTTGTTCATTTTAATTTCATTTGCCAATTTAAAAGTTACACATTTTTTGATTGTAAGGCAAGTTCTTCCCCCTTGCCTACGTATATTTTTAAGCTGAATTGCATTAATTGAGTTCTTCCCCTCGGGGTAATAATCATAAACAGAGAAATATTTCCCCCATTATTTCTGGCATTATGCGCTCATAAACACTTCAAATCTCGCTGGCTTGCGCGCGTGACATCATGCTTTTAATGGTCAACAAATTCCTTCTTTGAGCACGTATTAATGAGTTTCAAGCCCTGGTCTGCCTCTATAACCTGACGTTAATTAGTATTTATTCTTCCTGTATTTTTAAATTAAACATCTGCGTCTTCCCAACGCTTTGTTTCAGGACAGAATTCACAGAATCTTTTCTTCATTCTTATGTCTTTACTATATTTTCCCAAGTAATCGCATGTTCGAATCTTGTACCAATCTCTGATTGGGTACAGTAGATGTAGATTTTTTAGCCTATTGTCATTTATGAAAACGTAGGCTTATGAGATCACCCTTTGTCCGTGTATGCATATGTGTGTGTATGCGTATATGTGTATGTGCCCCTAATAAAATCTAAACGGCTGGAGCGATTTCAATGAGACTCAGTAAGATCCTTGTACTATTCCATCTTTTCATCCCGACTGTGCCCTTCATAATTTAATTATCTCTCACCATTCCAACAGGGTGGCTGTGCTAAATATTTCACCGGCATTCTGTATCTCCGAAACTATTACTGATAAACTGCGATACTAGAAGTTCACCTATGTGACTTTCAAAAAACTATTAAGTACAAAATGAACATGGCGGCCCAGCGAAGTTGAAATATTTAATAGACTTTTCTCGTGATTTAACCATCTGAGCGCAGTGAAACATGGTACAGCAAATGTGTATACACATTGTAATGCACTGGCATCTAATTTAGTTCAATCTTTACATAAGCTCAAGATGGCGGCTGTGCAAAATTATAAAATTAAATTTTTAATTTCTTGTGTCCTAATCATGCGATTGAAGTGAAGGTTTGAATATTGAACCTACACAATAATCGTCATATAATAGTACATAACTCGATGGCCTACTTATATAAAAATCCAACATGGCAACTATCCGAAATATTTAGACGGCTCTCAATATCTACTAATCTATGACAGCAATCAAACTGAAATTTTGTATGTTTATAATAGTACATTATGCAACGACGCGAGTTTTATAATTTCCATACGAGTGTCTTAATTACCATTATAGGCGAGTTGCATACGACTGTTTATGTTCGACGATAATTATAACTTTATTGTATGTTTTAACATAAATATTCATAAATATCTGTTCAGTCACTAGAATGTTGTGATCGGGTGCTGCGGTGGGTAGTATATCTCCGTTGTCCAAGCTCTCTGGACAACCGACGCATGCGCTCTGTGTGCTTCAATGCCATATGTTTAGATTGTGCTCCAGTATTCAGTAAAACTGTCACGGAAGTCGTTTCAAAACCATGCGCTGTGTAGAAATTGATTTTGGGGATATTAAGGTACAGTGCCATTTCTTGTGTCATATTCACCAGTTTATTTACGCGAACATATGGACGGTGCAATTTCGGTAATTTATATAGACATGCTGGATTTTGAGCGCATGCGCGAAGGTATCCTTATCTAATTGATCACACAACTGTTTCTTGAGCTCTGATTGGTGGGAGAAACTGTTTCATAATGAAAAATAGTGTTATAATGAGCCTCATTATGATACAGTTTTCTGACACATAATAGTTAGGGTCGAACATAAAGGCTATGGGACTTTCAATAACCTGGTGAGTACAAATCCAACATGGCGGCGACACGAAATTTAAATTTTAATAGACACGATATTAAATCAAACTTTTGTCCAAAAGAATTTGTGATATGACCAAACCTTACCCCCAAGGGATGAGCAAAATGCTTTTGGAATTATAAGAAATGGGATTTCTCGTATGCTAGACGTGGGGAATGTTTGTAGGTATCATTACCATTACAATGCCAATTCATGTGTTGTTGCTTATTTTTGGGGCTGTGACATCGTGGTCATAAAACCCCGTGTACTTGGGTGTACTTTGCCTGGTGAAATCTACCTCCACCTTAGAGCGTGCCGAAAAGGAATTTTTATGACTTTCAGAAGGTCACAGAACACAACTAATTGTAACACTACTGCCTTAAGTGCCCAGCTAGGGTTTATTTATCATATGAAAAGATATCCGAGTCCTCTTATCTTATGTTTGCGCAGCTATGAGCGTGAACGAGTAAGTGTGTGGAGCCTCTTACGATGCGAAAAGTGGTCCCTTTTCTTAGTATTAAATAAACCTCATGTTTTAGCAGTGATTATTGTCAGAGAGCTTTTAAATTCACGCAGTGAGTAGCTGACAGTCTAAGCAATACATAGGCTACAAAAACGAAAATTCTACATTCTACTCCCTTGAGTGGATTTTTATGATTATCTCGTGAACTGTTACCCGAGAAGTGGTCTCTTTCTTATGCACGCACATAAGTTGTGACAAAAGAAGTCTTTACACACATTAGTTTATCTTACACTCACTCAAAGTTAGGCGATTCATAGCTCACTCAGGTAATAATCAGCCACACATACAGTACATGCATATTAATCATATAGCAAGAACAGATAGTGTCGGGAGTAACATTTGACCAGAGTAAGCATGGCAGGTAATGAGTCAGTCCTCTCCGGACAGTGCTGAACAGCGGACCTTCTGACAGGTGTTTCCAGCAATCAGATAAGTGGTTCACTTAAGTGTTAAGTAGCAAGTTTACATGTTTTAAAAAAATAACTAATAATAATGAAAACACAGTAATTAAAGAAGTGCTGTAAAATTAACTCACGAAAAATTTGATAGATAGAAATTATGGTACTTTTTTAACAAAATAATTGTGTATATTGTTGTACATTTTTTTTTTTTCAAGGCCTTGAGTGAACAGATCTGATGATGTTCATTGGATGAACGAAACAAGTCATCCAATTAACCTTTTATTTTGGGAAGTGCATCTAACAGGGTGTCTACCGGTAACGAAAAGTAACTAATTTTTATGTCTGGATATTTGGAGGTAACGAGGTCAGTTTAAATCACTTAAACTCGCGGCGCTAGGCTCAAAGATTGCGATGGAGCAAGTTTCACGTAAGCGATGCCGATTGCGTAATCAATGCATACTGAGGATACCTTGAGTGGTATACATCGGTGCGACGTGTATATAGGGCATCAAGAAGAGTGTTTAGTATTGCGTGAAAAATGTTTCTGTATTAATAGGGACCCTGACTTTTATAAGAAGTACAACTTTAAATTTTCCGCCTAATCAATACTTTGTACTTCTTGTATATTCGGTCAATATGGAACCTGAAATGAGTGCTATTCCTAATACCATGGCTTTTAGCGAGACGTTTATTCGCGAAATCTTCCAAAACTCAACAGAAACCTATAATTTCTGTCATTGACCTCTAAATTTGGAAAATATCTCAAATTGAAGTCTCGAATGAACGCGAATAATTTAATGTCACATAGTTGTAAAAAAAATACCGTTTCGAAAACAAAATCTAGAAATACCAACGAAATATATTTAAAAAAATCTCTGTCTCCTAAGTTTGCGACATCCAGCATGATTAATTTGAAATTCCGTTATATGGTGATTGATGTTCGACGATGTTGAACTGTAATTATTATATGTCAGAAGACTGTATCATAATGAGGGTCATTATAACACTATTTTTCATTATGAATCAGTTTCTCCCACCAATCAGAGCTCAAGAAACAGTTGTGTGACCAATTAGCTAAGGATAGCATCGCAGCTACGCTGACTTCCACGGCCTCCTATTTTAAATTTCACTGCATGGCTAGTGTCATAGTGGGGTATTTGAGGAGGCCATGGTCAAATACAAGGTATTCTCTGCGTCCCATGCGCTCTGTTCAGTACATAAAAGTGGCGAAATCTCAACAGATATTTATGAATATTTATGTTCGATATAATTATCGTCGAACATAAACAGTCGTATGCAACTCGCCTATAATGGTAATTCAGACACTCGTATGGAAATTATAAAACTCCCTTCGCTCGTTTTATAAACATACTCGTGTTGTAATTATTGCCATTATAGGCTCGTTGCATAATGTACTATTTTTGTTCCATCGGATATATAATCTAACTGGTTATTTCGAAAACTTGTATAGGGATAATTCAAAAGAAAATGTGCCCTCTTGTGGTATTATTCGTGCGATCCTCTCATAATAATTCGTAATATTCTGTACCTGCTTCGAACGTTCATCCTCCAAAATCACATTCTCAAGACGGCCGGCTCACCGCACAACTTGCTGCGGGAATCTCGTCAAACGGACCGAGATCAACGCTGGTTGCGTAAAACCAAAAACCCGTGCCCGATAGCGAACTTGTGAGCACGAGCACTGCGGGAATCCTGTCAAAGATGATTGGGCATACATCACGAACCATCCCGAAACCTACTCGCCACTTTTCTCATAATCGTATACTTATAAGCGTACGGGGAGCGAGAAATGCATCAACCCACTTAAAAACGACACTGGCTACGTAGCATCGCGATACTCATTTTTCCTCGTGATCCTCCTCGAACTCCCGACCACAGCATAGGGACAGCGGGAATCACGGCACCCCACTTACGAGCGGCGCTGACCATACAACATGTCTATAACTGCTCGTGAATTTTAACCATGCCCAACCTCGAATTTGCCTCCGTCATTCTGCTAAGACAGACAGACAATAAGATAATCGTTGAATGACCGGATGTGGCACCCATTGAATAATATCGCGTTCTCAGTGTCCAACAGCGAGGACAACGTGAATCTCGTAAAATGGCCTAGAGCGGCAGTGATGGAGTAACTTAGAGATATTTCTCCGCATTCGATGGCTAGTATAACCCAGGGTGTCGAGCGATACGGGATATGCGGAAAATATACTGGAACTTTAGTGACCCGGAAAAATGCGGGAAATATAACTTACGGGAGTTTCGCATTTGATCCCGGAAATCTTGAAAAGTCTCATAATGCCAGACTTCTGAGCCACCGAACGCTCGGTAGAGTCATGCTGCTCGGCCTTCCATTTCGCCTGCAGACCGCACCGCAATTTGCATCACCGCCGCTTAGGGTGCTAAGCGGGGTGAGAGCCCAGCCAACGTCACGACACGGCAGCGTCGAATGAGACTGCTTTGCCTGGCCGACCGTCGGTCATACCCCATCCCCGTGGAGCTCACGCGCAACGCCGAGCTCGTTGCTAGACAATGACTGACAGGACTCAGCCTGCATTGTTATGCACCGAAAAGACCAGTTATTTTTTATGCAGAGCTGATATTTTTGTCAATGGGTACGTTTGCAAAGCTCAATGTGATCGGGAAGGATATTCAATGGAAGTAGAAACCATTATGCCACTTCACCTTTCACCTACGTCGCCGTCTGTCATTGAAACGAGATATTTGCTGTTCCTTCGGCTTCGAGGTCGAGGCTGGGTACTGCGGAACAATGAGGGTAGGTAGCCTACTGTATATCGCTGTTACACAATCAACACAACTCGCGGCCGTTTGACAGGTTTCAATTTATCCTCCCGGTCGAATATCGATAAATATTGTGATATTACGCAATCGACGCCGTTCGTGGTCCGTTTGACGAGATTCCCATTATCTTAATCAGACATGGATAAATATTGCAATGTTACGAAATCGGCGCCGTCCGTGGTCCGTTTGACGAGATTCCCGTTCTTCTCGCGGTCAGACACGGATAAATATTGCTATGTTACGTATCGGCGCCGTTCGTGGTCCGTTGACAAGACTTCCCTTGTTCTCGCAGTCGGGTACGGATACATATCGCGATGTTACGCAATTGACGCCGCTCTCCGCCATTTGAAGAGATTAACGTTGACCTAGCAAAGTGGGAGGTGGCAAGTTCGCAGTCGGGCATGATCGAATGTGGCGGGTAGGTATCGGCGCAACTCGCAGGCGGGTTGACTTAATTCTCGCGGTTTCTACTCTGTGGTCGCGAGTTTATGGTGGAGTGCGGTCTGCCATTGGGGAAGTCATGAGTACGGTACTGCACCCTTATATCTGGATGATCCACCAAAATCCCAGGCTGGAAAAAATAATGGATTGTAGCATCTTGAAGTCCCGGCTAAAAGCAACATGGTGCTACTTGTCGAAAACACTCAGAATAAGGAACCGGATTTTTTAAACGGAATGTGCTATAGTAACTAACTACAGAACAGTAGGGTTCTCTATCTACTCAGGAGAAATGAGAATCTATGAAAATCTCGGACTTAAGGATGCGGATCAGGTCCCTCGGGAACTTCCACCCTACAGCACATTCCACTACCATTTAACTACCAAGATAATGTCAATTTCCTATAAAAGATCAGGGAATCGTAACAACGTGCCTGTCGTATTTATTCACTAAACAATCCAATTACACGTTTCCTAACACTAGCATTGATTATAGGCATTGATAACGTTAAATAAGATCAAATGACCAAATGTCATTGCTTCAGTTACATGAAATACATTTTCGTTTCTTTTAGAAACCATAAAAGTTATTTCAAACGCTTTTATAAGCTTAAATAAAATCATGACTTAAATAGCAGCAAACAACTGCTGTGCCCTAGGTAACGGGAGTTTTATATCAAGAAAAATGTTATGAAGTAAAAAAAGAATATCCCCAAAAATAAATGAAGTTACCCCTGACGTAGATCTCCGTCATTACAAATACTATTCATTACTCTATACAATTTATCTCCCGCCTCCTATCACTGAAATTCTTCTCATGAAAGCGATAAAAAAAATCTCTACTTACATTTAAATTACAAGAAAAAATTACAATGCGCGTAAATATAACAATAAACCTTTCTTTAAATTCTCAATGTAATTTATGTACAACACAAATAGTAACGTTGTAGTTCAGCAACTACTCATTATAAAATAAAATATGTACAACGGTCCAACTGCTTTCTCTACTGACAATATAGACTGAAATTGTCTTCCCATTTCTTTACTGCTTCTCAACGGACTTTAGAAAATAATCCTTCACCATACTATGTCTTATTCGTGAAAGAGTGACAATTCGGGATTCTATAATCCATACAATTAAGTAGAGGCATAGTTCATAGACCTCCTACAACTGGTCTGTCGTCATAATAAAAATACTTAATAAAAATAAACTTCCACTGCGTTGAATAATTACCGTAAATTCAATATCTAATTAAGAACCATTTAAATAGAACTCAGTTTACTCTCAGTTTCAACAAAGATCCATTGATCCTATCATTTCTTTCAGATTGAACTTCGTCTAGGATCCGCTGTCCTGTGAATTTCAAGGAGTTTCAACTCTGTGAGACTATTGCAATAACTTCCAATACTAATAAACAATAATACTGCATCTTCATAAAACATCTTATTTCAACCTCAAAATATGCGCAAGTCTGTCACTACAGACATTCTTTCAATAATTGACCAATGGCTTCACAATTGCCCATTGTCATTCAACAAATACCTCGGTCTGCTACGGGAATAATAATCTCTCTCTCAGAGATGCTTCGCAGTTTCTTCCAAAAAACATATACTTCTTAACTCACTCCTCATAGTTACAACATTCTTATTAATACTATTTAATTAAAAAAAATACTGGTTCTATCAATGAATTAATTTAACAGGTAATACGATAAAATACTAGTCTTCAAATAACAATCTTATTTCTTTGTATCACTCACATTTCATAAAAGCTTTCAATTAGCTGTAATATTTATTTTAATCTTTCTTCACATTCTTATTACTTTAAAAATACGCTGTAAATCGTATTTGTTAACTTAACGTTGTATTCCTTTACATATTCTTCCTTTAATATATTTCTCACAAACTTTAATACTTTATAATTGTTAGTCACCAAATATTTATAACCAAATGTGTTTAATAAGTTATCAGATCGTGACTACATAGATCTCTACATAAGATCTTTAAGAATCGCATTCTCTAAAATATATATCTGTATAACACTCTTGGAACAGATTTCCATTATTATTATCGTTGACAAAAAACTATATCATACAATTCAAAAATTGACAAAATGTGATCTGAACACATTTAAACTTTACCATAAAAATATTCTGGACTAAACTGTAAAATCTCTTCATTAAAATTTCGCAAGTCGCAAAATTCCAAAAATTCCAAATAAAATTCTAAATACTCATAATCGACGAAAAACGTGGATAAACATTCGCATGATGTAGCTATGAAAATATAACTTCGAAATTTACAATAATATTCTTAAAAACGTAGATAAATGGCATCAATAAATAGTTGTCGGATATTCTTAAATGTTTTACAATACTCTACAAATTGGGATAAATCGTTCGTCCGTGGACTACCGTGTGTTGCGTTATAGATGACTAGAAGTGGGCTTTCTTTGGTATCCTTTAGAAACGGATTGTTTCCAATAGCGCGAGACTGCATGATGTCGTGCAGTCTTCTACGATCTCCTACAGAAGTTCCCATGCGGTCAGGTCCGGGATTCGAACTCCGTCATCATCGTGTTGCTGTTCCTTCTGCTTGTGAATCTTCTTGTATGAGATGGGAAAGCCCTTTCTCTCTTGATTGGCGCTGGGCCCACCCTAGCCGCCCTCGTTCTGGAATTCTTCAGTCTTCTTTCGCCAAAGTTCTGAGATATATTGTCATTTTAGTTGTTGAAATGACTTGTAGATGTAGAATTTTCTGCATGGGAGAGACGAGATGTTAATCTCTCCCACGAGATTGATGTTATGTCATTTCGAATATTCTTGCTGCCGTCACAGTTCTGTCCCCATAACTTCTTAGTTGATCATCATGACTCCTGTAGATTCATTTATAAATTCCTCCCTCAACTTCAGGAATTTCGACATGGTTAATAATGTAGATTGGTTTCGATAACTTTTATATTTCGTTGAATGTCGACTTTATATATCTGCTTGCACAAACTAAGTGCCTTCGTTCGTGAATCTCTATTTGCTTTGTTGTATTGTTGAGTAACGTGTTGAGACGTCCTTATCCGCTGAAATTGTAAGTATTAAGAGCCTCGATTCTTCTCTCATTTCCCCCTCATCAAATTTCCAAGTCCGCGTCCTTTTCAGAACATGGATCTGATGGGTCGCTTATTATCGATGATCATAATAATCCTTATATTACATAAATAATTAGCGGCAAATTTAATAAATAGTTCTTATTTATTTATTATTTAATATCTTCCATGATATTACGATGTGTTAAAACCATCCTGGTAATTAGCTATGCTCATTACATTGCTTACTCTTGTATAAGTAAAGTCGCTTCTCATTGGCTGCGTGCCACGCGCCGTGCCCGCGTCTTCCCCTTCCACACTCCAGACACACTTACAACACGTGCTGGGGTGGGCTGTCCTTCGGGAGTCCTCGATTCTGCTCGTGCACGCTCGTTCCGTCTTTGTTCGAACGACGCAGTCTAGCTCCAAGTTCCCCACGTGACTGCTAATATTCTCATTGGTCAACTCGGTTAACTCTGCGATGTAGTTTTGTGTCGACTTCCAGAGTCGCTATATTTTATCATGGGACAATTTAGAAAACTTTTGAAGAGATGAACAATTTCCTGGCTCATATCCATATAAGAGCACAGTACGTTATTTGATGTGATCGGCACTGTTCGTGTATGACAGGATTCCCGTGACTTTCACAATCACAAGTTATACTTCGTCGTAATGTAGATAATGACCAATCCAGATGGTCTTCAATTGTCTCTAGCAGGCTACGTGTTTAGACGTCTCATCATTAAACAACATACGGTACTGTCGCTATGAAGTTACACTTACGCTAGAAAAACTTGATTCGCGCTTTAAGATTCATTTTTCACCTATTCGGTAGGCGAACTCTAGTCTCAGAGAGATCTAAAATATATGGGAATTTGGTTGATTTTCGTTCGGGAAATGCGGGAATTTATAACGGGTCACCGCTTGACACCGTGTAACTGGATTCTTGTCAGACGGACAGCAAGCAGCGCCAATTGCGTAATGAAGCTATATTTTCCCTTGCCGGACCTCAAGGACAATGGAAATCTCGTCAAACAACTACAAGTGAAACCAATTGTGTAAATCGTGACATTTCTCCGTGATCAACCGTAAAGACTGCGGGAATCTCGTCAAACGGCTGAGAGCAGCGCCGATCGTGTAACATCTGGATATTTCTCCGTACTTATCTGCGAAGACAGAATTTGGTGACGATCATGTAATGTCGCATATATTCCTTCGTGTTCTTGAATTAAAAGGTGACTAAAATGTAACTAAAAGATAACGAAAGGTAGCTAAAAAGTGGCTAATTTTTACTTCATCCCTACAGTTGACACCCTGATCTAGTGTAAAAAGTTAATAATTAGTCTGTTATTTTTTCCAGCTTAACAAGTATTGTAATTTCCTGCCCGATTTAGTTGGGTACATTGATGTGTTCACTGACTGAAAAGCAATTCTTTTGCTAGATCACAAAAGCACACTGAGTGAACAAGTGGCTTCTAAAACTTCTACAGTAAAACAAAAACAAAGAACATAGATATGTTTATGCTTTTCTTCAAAACTGTTCATACAAAACATACCGTAACTATTTTGTATTATTTTATTTTCATAAATATACCTTTTTTTAAAGTCGTTTTTACCCTCCATGTTGGTTTTTCCCATGGACTCAGCGAGGGATCCCACCATTACCACCTCTACGGGCAGTGTCCTGGAGCTAGGATCATCTGGTCGGGGGATACAACTGGGGGAGTAGGATCAGCACCTCGCCAAGGCGACCGGCCTCACCTGCAAAGTGAACAGGGGCCTCATGAGGGATGGGAAGGGAGGGGGAAGATTGGGAGGGATAGACAAGGAAAAGGGAAGGAGGCGGCCGTGGCCTTACAGTAGGTACTTTACCCGTAAAAATCAAGGAGGTGCTCGCTGGTCATTCAAAGCGTAGCTGGATTTTTGAAAAGTGAACGTCCCGGCTTAAGATCATATCACAGTCCCGCCAGTGAGTTCTCCAAGATTATACACAGCAAGCTTGAAACATGTTATGGATAAAACAACCAGCTTTTATACGTAAGTGTGCAAACTTACCTGCTTTTCTCGGGGCTTTGTCGAAGGGGAAAAAAAAAAAAAAAAACATCCTATCTATTTTAGGCCGTTCCATAACATGTCTCATTTATATAGGAATAAAGGAACTCCGAACAAACGTGTAGAAAAATTTAAATTTATTAATAAAACTACATAACAATTCAAAATCTACATAACGCCCTAAATTTAAATATTCATTTACGCCACTGACATTCAAATACAAATTCCCTACATTTATATATGCGTAAACTGTTGAAATTTAAAGACGCTTTGCCGTCTACAAGTGTTGAAAATAAATCTAAACATTATATTGCTGCTCCTACACAGCGAACATTCCATTTAAATAATTGGCATACTTCAGTCGCGTGTCTGAGAACGCATCTGGACTGGTTATGTGATAGCCTTCTCGCCTGTCCTTCCACACCGCGGGTGCGAGACTTTCATTCATTTGTTTCTCGACCCTCACACAGTAACGGGTCTGCATGCTTGTCAGCTGTTGTGGTCGAGACTGGACTCACAATGCTAGCAAATGAACACGCAAAATGCAGTTCTTGCGTTTGATAAAATAAACTTGATAAAAACTGTCATATCTCTTCAAATTCTAGTTGAAATTCATTCATACTTTAAACTCTCATTCTTACAATTGCGATCGTTGTTCATGACCAACAATGCTGGCATACACACTGTTTTCACAATAAAAATCAAACACTCATTTAAAAAAATATTCGCTCCTTCTAGCTATAACCTAAGTCAAAAACAATTTAAAATTACCATCATTATTATTATCGAAGATAAACAACCCTTAATATTATCAAAATAAAATATTTACACACTATGTACAAGTGTCTATCGCTTCTAAGACTTGTTCTTGAGCGATACGACCGCGTTAGTTTCATTATCAACGCTCCTTTTTCATGATAGTATTAATTTACTATAGCCTTCCATAGCATCATCGTTCCAAAATAAATTCGTAAGTTGAATGTCGATTCACTATCGTAGATGGTAAAGTTCATTTGGTTGGTCAACGAAAGATTATATCTTCTCATAGTCGAGAATGACTGTACATGGAAATACATTAAATGTACTGGGTGGAAGTGTACGTAATGTATCATGTTGTCTCTGTAATCTATTTATCTAGATGTTATAGATCTTCTCATTGTTTCTTAACGTTGTTCCATTGTTGCTATCACAATTCTATCTTGATATATCCCAAACGCGTAATAGTTTTAATACATCATCACACACATACTTAAAAAGTCATAAACTATTTCCTCTTCATAATTGTCTGTAGCCATCATAATGTTCATACACAATAAAGTCACTATGTTTATACAATATCACTGTACTTATTTCGAGCTGCAACGTGGACTTGCTTGGGTTGAAGTCGCACTGCACTAAAATGATATTCTCAGCTCGGAGTTGAGTAACTTTGTCTGACAACACAAAGTCTCAAATATCTCGTAAAATAATCTATGGATTTTACTGAATCTTCTAGTGGTGAAGCCTTATCACTGGATAAGTAAAATGATAACTCTCATAATTCCTAGCGGTGAAGCCTCATCACTGGATAAGTAAAATGATAACCCTCATAGTTCGACAAAGTCGAACACTTGTCCGCTATTAAGCAAATTGTCCGCTGCTCAACTTCGCCTAGATCGAAGCGGGGCTCGCGAGAAATGTTGGCCGGTAACACCGCTGCCTATAGTGTCGCGTAGGACCTCACACTGTATCACGTCTACGGGAATGAATTACCTCCGGACGATACGTCTTGTCGCTATGAAGTCAGTCGAGAGAAGAACACTCTTGGCTGTCGTTCCCTCTTCATCTCGTCTGAAATTCGCACCATTGCTCATCCTGCGCAGTTAGTGGCGCGTACTTGCATTAATGCTTATTACGGTGAAATTCTTCCGTTTGACGTCATTCAAAGTGGTAGTAATATCTTCTTTTAACTTTCTTCATGTTTTCAATGGAGTAAAATTGTTACATAGGGCTTAAATGGCATAGTTAATTACTTTAACTAGTAAAAATCCAAGTCTGCTTCCTTAAACCCTCCTCTCATAGGCAATGATATATTTTATAACAATTAACTGGTAATATTCGCGCAGTTTCCTTGTTGCTATGCACATTCCAATGATCGAGAATATTCTGGGCGTCTGATCACGTGATGGGTTTCTCCCATAGCTTGCATTCGCTAACAAATCTCGCCTTGAGCCAACTTCCAAGATTTATATTCCAATGTTAAATTTTATCATGGGCTCGGATAATAACATCATTTTCATCATAAATCATCCAAATTTTCGGGCGCAGTACCATCCCGGCATTTGTCAGAAGACGGAGTGGGAAACCACGGAAAACCACTTCGAGGATAGCTGAGGTGGGAATCGAACCCTCTCTACTCATTTGGACTACCCGAGGCTGAGTAGACCCCATTCCAGTCCTCATACCACTTTTCAAATTTCGTTGCAGAGCCGGGAATCGAACCCAGGACCTCCGAGGTGGCTGCAAATCACGCTGACCACTACGCAATGGAGGGGACATAAATATACCTTAACAGTGTAATATAGGAGTGTACATTTGAGTAAAAATAAGGGGAAAAAAAAGTATATCTTACATGTGATAATCAAGTATGAGTCTTAAATATTCATTTCGATTTTACAATGAAACCTGATGTGTTGGAAAAAAATGGACTTTAGTTCTGGATTCAAGATTCCTGAAATATAAAATAAATTGTTCTATGATCAGAATGCTCAAATTTGAAGGCATTTGTTATTTCAATCACCAGGAGAGACAAACTCGGTATATGTTTTGATAACTTTAAAGGCATATTCCATGCATACTTTTTAAGTGCATATATTTCTCACTACTGGTGTTACCTATGAACACTGCTCCATTCTCATCCTCTTTCTTTAAGTGCATATATTTCTCACTACTGGTTTTACCTAGGAACACTGCTTCATTCTCATCCTCTTTTTGTATTGGGTTTGTGGTACAGTCCTTTTCTTCTTAGCCCACTATGACAAGGTCGTGATAGAGTAAAGAAAAAATAACCGATTGCCGGATTGCTAATGTGGAATGCGTCCTCTCATGTTAGAAAGGGTTTCCCAATTTGAACAGATCAGTCATTGAGTCAGTCGATTTATTTTTTTGCACTGTCGTTGAGGGAAAAAATCTGTGTTAAGATGAGTGTCTTTAAGTGAATAATTTGTCTTACTGTATGATAGAGTAAATGAAGGAGGCTTTTTCTTTTATAGAAAATATCTTTTATGAGCTATACTGAGATTTTGGATTAATTTTCAGTGGCCTTAGACTCTGCAGAACCCAGTCCAGATGAAGATATTTCCTTAACTCCTCCACTGCCAGCTACCAAGGATTCACTTTCAACTTTACCACATAGAAAATTGAAACGACCAAGGATATTATCCCTTCATAGGGGTGGCAAGGGAAACCTTGCTTCCATTTCAGCTGCCAGTAGCAAAAGCTGGGGTGAGCGCTGTGTTGATGTCTTTGAAGTCATATCACAAATTGGAGAAGGAACTTACGGCCAAGTATATAAGGCGAGGGATCGACAATTAGGTAAGTGATGATTGAAGTCTCTACCATCTTTATTGTAATTGGAAGTAAAATTTTAATTGGCTGATTTCCTGTATTTACTGTATCAAAGATTCATTCTGTATGACCTACCCGAACAGAAAAGTTGTAGCCCAATGAATAAGGCATCCCAACTGAAAGGACCGAGTTCCAATCCCTGACTGTATTAGAGGAGCCAGTTTTGAATCTGTGACATTTAAGTTGATAGTAATGCTTAACGATTTATACTTGCAAATTTTAAAAAATGAACCACATTTTGCCTTTTAATTCAACAATTTATGAAAGAACACCATTTTCAAACCCTTGTGCCAATTACAATTCACAAACAAGTACTGGACAGTAATGCAGGTTATCAAAGTTTCACATGCAACAATACATGGGGAGGATGATGATGTTCCCAGCCTCTACCTAAAACAATAACACTAGGGAAACCTGATGTTTCTTGGAAAGGAGTGGCATATTGTTTCAAAACATTATTTTCTCAGAAGAGTGAGAGTTGAAAATGAGACTGCCCTTCGAACTAAAACCCATGTCTCTTGCATTCTGATCCGGTGTGAATTACATATCTTTTATGTGTGTGAATATTTTATTGTTTCTGTGCAGGAGTAGTTTGGAAATAGCATGCAGTTGAATGAAGAGCTTGTACTGAATTATGAGCATGAGAATCAAACATGTTGGACATCTTGTTCTAGTAGAGGGATTGCCATTTATTGTTTTCCTTCATTTAGTTTCTAATATTCCTGGTCTCAACAGCACAAGTAAAATTTTATCTAAATTTTTCTCTTTCACAGTTTAATGTTCAAGTAATCTCTGTTACTAAAGGATTGATTCCGAGCCAAGCACAAAATGAGAATATCGCAGTATTCACTAGTCAAGTTAATTCCAGGAGATCCTGGAGATTCCCTACAAGATATAATGCATAACTACAGTAGAACAACTACTTCCTGAACATCAATGCCATTTCAGCACCCCCACCTTTCTCGTCATGATGGGCTCTTCACATGTCAAGACGTTGAGAAATGAATAGGTAAAAGGCACGGTGTTCACATTACCATCCTTCCTGCCTCCTGTTGTATTGAACTGATGGAACTGTGAAAGGTTGGTGCTACAGGTACCCTTTAGAGGTAGGACCACGCAGCGTAGCCGTGCTTGTTAAATTGTGTACCACGGCGGCGAGGGCAGCTGTAGCAAGTTTGGAGGTCACAGTATTCACTCTTGTATGTACTACAGTGAGGGCCTTCCGTATAGAACAGAGCTTTGCTTGGGCGCGGGGTGGGCAGAGTGTGATTGGTCACCGCCACTTGACTAGCATTTAGCGATAACGCAAGAGCAGGCCGGGAAGTCCCCACTGCTTACATTGAATTTATTAGATAAGAACCTGGCAAGATACCTTAGTTAAGATAATTAAGACAAGTGGTGAAGTACTGTAGGCTGTCCCGTATCCTGTGATTATTAAATACATTAAAAATTGTAAATGTGTTAAACTATTAGGGCGCTACGCTACTGCTAGCGCCAGGCCGTGCTCGACACGCGGCTAGCCACAGTACCCCGGTTGCCTCGCGGCCTCCGCAACTCTCCGTTCAATAGGGAGGGTCCTCATTGTATTACATCTTATAGGGAATATCCAGGATCTCCTGGAATAAACTTGACTAGTGAATACTGTGACATTCTCATTTTGTGCTTGGCTCGGGATCAACCTTTTAGTAAATAGAAATGACTTTAACTTTAAACTGTTCAAAGAGCAAGTTTTAGATAAAATTTTACTAGTGCTATTGAGATCAGGAATATTATAGACTGAATGAAGAAAAACAATAAATGGCATCTCCCTACTAGAACAAGATGTCACGGCACTGAAAGTGGCTATCCTGAGTGTGTTTTATCCCCAGGATTTTCAACACTCACTCCAGGTAAATAACGGGATATTACCTTTCTTAAAGTCCCGGGGGACCTACCGCATCCCTATCCCGAATACAGGATCACACAGTACTACAGTCGTCACAAGAATACAGGTTATCAGACAAGTTCAACACATGCCCAACTACATGGGGCTAATGACCAAGATTTCCCAAGCCCCTCAAATAAATTAACAACATTATAGGTAGAGTTGAAGAGCCTCCTTGGCTTAGGCGGCAGCACGCCGGCCTCTCACCGCTGGGTCCGTGGTTCAAATCCCGGTCACTCCATGTGAGATTGGTGCTGGACAAAGCGGAGGCAGACAGGTTTTTCTCCGGGTACTCCGGTTTTCCCTGTCATCATTTCATTCCAGCACCACACTCCACTATCACTTCATTTCATCTGTCATTGCCCCAAAGGAGTGAGACAGGCTTCGACAGCCGGCACTGTTCATATCCTCGCTGCTAGATGGGGGCTTCATTCATTCCATTCCTGACCCGGTTGGTCGTCTGGAAGCAGGCTGTGGATTTCACTTTCATAGGTAGAGTTGAAAATCCTAAATTTCACATTTTGAATTGTGGGTGAAGCATTTTGAAGCAAATTGAGAGAAATCAGTCATCAAGTACAACATAACATGCAATTAAAATGTAATTTAATCACATAATATTGCTCATAATTGAATAGAAAATATATAAATAATATACAAGTTGACAACACACATCAATATGCTAGCATTTTGGTCTCAGGCTGGAAGACTACAACCATAGTCGATTCAAAATAGGGACTTACTTACCAAAGAACAGATACAGTAACAATCACTGTTAAAGATCAATCTATAACACTGAGACCCTCAAAGTTTGCCCCAGGAACTCAGTGCATTATTTTCTGAACATGTACATATCTTAAGGGAACCTGGCAGTGTAGAGTAGCCTACAATGCAACTGCTTAATAAAAGCTTCATTATTAGGTAACAATAGCACCTAGAAACAGACACAATTTCATAATATTATGGGCATTTGAAAAAATATTTCTCTAGACTTTACATTTTCTCTCAAGAACTGTGGGCCAGATCAAGTTGATATTTTGCACACTTGCTTATGAGATAAAAACTGTGAAGCAAAATGAACGTAATCAGACTAAACATAAAATAATTAAAAATAAGAAACATATGCATTTGGGAGTGGCGACCCCATCTTAATAATAGCCTAAAATGAAAGCAAATATAGTTCAGCCTCGGAAAATGCTAGGGCGTCCCCTTCAGGCGACGCGCAGTTCTTCAGATGCTGGGGGAGCCGTGAGAAATGGGCGACCATCATCACAATATATCCGAATAGGGACAGTCAACATCTTAACCCTGACGGACAAGACTGAGGAGTTAGTGGACTTCATGATGGAGGAGGATATAGACATCCTCGTCCTCAGCGAAACGAAATGGAAAGGAAAAGGGGAAAGAAAACTAAAGGAAGGATACAGGCTATTTTACAGTGGAGGACAGGAGGCAAGAAATGGAGTAGGAATGATTATAAGAAGGATGTCCTAGAGTATGTGGAGGAGGTGAAGAAGATAAGTGTGAGCCGTCTGGCCTTTCGCAGATGTAATTGCAGTGGAAGTGTGTACCAATTAGCCTGGCGCTGGGCCCATTAAACCGGACTATGGTTATGAAGATATCAGAGGTGAGGGATTGAACGTACATTCACTGCGATGTGAATGCAAGTTCTATTCGAATGCGCTATTCATTGAGAACCATGGGCCTAGCTTAAAGAAATAAAGACTAAATAACGGACTAAATAAGGTACACATACTCAACACTAAAGTAAAGGAACGGTACTGTATTCTCCAAGGAAATATTCCTAAGGTATGACGAGGAAGCTTAACACGCTAATGTAAGGTTATGTGGTTGACAAGATAATCTGACAGTTCAAGGGACCGTGACATTAAGGTTATGGGCGATACTAGGTAAAGGTACAGGGGAACGTATATGGGGGAAGAATGCTCATAGGAAACGTGAGTCTGCCGTCAAAGAACAAACGGCAGAAGGAGGTGAGGGAGTACGAGAGGGACGGAGTATTAATAAAAGCGTGCGTAGATATGACGTAAATGAATAAACACAAAATGAGAGGCAACTAACCGAAATGAAATAAACACGAGAGATGTTACGTTACACAAAAATGAAAGATATCCATCAAAATACGTTACGCTAGAAAAGGGATTAAGCCATACTCGTGGGCTTGCATATGAAAACGCAATCCTAAGATAAGAGGCAAACAAAAAGATAAGAGGTATGGCATAGGTCTTACTGGAGAACGCACTATACAGTAAACCGTACCAAATACCTACACAAAAAGATACGACAATAGGGGGACAAAGATAACAGGAACGATACAGACGCACAATGGACATACTAGAATAGGCGATACGCCCTAGTATTCCATACGATAACCAAATACGCACACACACATACAGGGATAGTAAGTTGTAACATACCTTGATGGATCTGCTTAATCCAGCATCGCGGAATTACATTAAATAAACTAGATTCGCACCTCTATGTGCACCTTTATGATAAACACAAACGAACGGGTAAAAAAACGGATAGAAAAGCAAGGCATCTCGAAAACTAGAGTGGGTGCACAAACAAAAAGGTCCTACCAGGATAGAAAAAACAGAAGACTGCCCAGAGAGTAACAAACGGTTGTGACAGGTGACTGAAAAAAGAAGATAAAAAGGTAAGAGGTGTCACTAATCACGATTCGGCATAGCAAGAAATCACTATAGCGAACCTTGATCAGCAATTATAGAAATGTCCACTGATCTGCTCGGCTATTCTGGCCAGTAATAATCAAGAAGGAAAGAGAACAATTCTGATAATTGACACGCCAAAGGAAAGAAAAAAAAAGTGGGGAAGACTACAGGAGGAAGAAAAACAGTTCAGATTCCCTCACACTCCCCCAAAATTTTTGTTGCATCCAACAAAATAGACGAACAAAAATTTTTATAAAACAAACACAAGAAAGGGAGGATACAGGATACATCACGAAAATGTGACGGGAAGGACCTAGAAGTAGGGGGAAGACGGGGAGGACTCAAAAGGAGTGTATTTCATTGAAGAAAAATATAAAAATCAAAGAACGAAAATTTTACAATAAGAGAATAAGTTAAATAAGTCAAATAATATAAGAAAATAAAAACCCTAGCTTCCTCGCCAAAATATTTACAAAAATTACAAAGGTACAAGGTTACAATATATAATAAATATAAGTATATCAAAAGCTGTCTTCCATAATCTCCCAAGGTAGGATGTCAGAGAATAGATATCGATAATTAACTAAAACAAGAAAGAACGATTAATTGAGAGCGATATTAATTTATTCTAACAATGGGATAAAGTTGAGTGGTGACCATCAAGGTACTCCGACAAAGATTAAATTTGGGACGAAGAAAAAAAATGACTAGACGTCGTCTATTTAAATATTATTCGAAGAAATAACCTGAAAAGAAGTAGATAATTATAATTGATAGCAACGCCATCTTGCGCCATCACACGTTAAATCGAAGCAAATAGAGCTGGAAAACATGTCACCAGAACAAATAAACATTTAAGAGAAAGAGAAGAAATGTGACTAAGATAGGTGGACTTGCTTACAAAAAGCTTCAGTTAGATAATATGAGCGGTAGATATTTGTTGGAGGTTTTCGTCACGTACAAGTTTCATGGTACGCCCTTGCATTGCTCACAGAGTGGAGTTCTCCAATACCTAGTGTTTTTCCTGAAAAGCAATGATATACCTTCCTACGTTGAATCTATTTGTGATGGGAAGAACATCAGTCATCACCGAAGCGTAGTCCCTGCTGAAATAAATCTTCTTAGCCTCATTAGTTTTCCTGGCGGGGGTTACATCGTGGACACTTAGTTCTAATTACATCGCGTAATCCACAACCGAAACAGCAAACCTTAAGACGGTCTGTGCACATACAGAAATGATGTTCTTTACCACAATTCCAACATGTATGTGAACTGTCATGTTCACCAGTACGAAAAGAATCACGACGAGGACGTATATTAATAAGTGTGGTATCTGTTGCAACATTGGATCGGACATGATTAACAGATGGGGGTCGAGTTCTGTTGACTGCGGATAGATGGCGCGATTGAACTTCGCAGGCCTACTAGCAGTGGAATGAGTAATTAACGTATGTGGTAGGCGACAATGTCTAGCATTGTTGACAGTAGGCGAAGCAACACTTGGAGTAAAAGAATCGTATCCTTCAGTGCTATTAAAAGCAGTTCGGGAAACATAGTATCAGAGGGAGGAGGTGGTGGAATATACTCCTTACACAGGCGATTATTACTTTCGAATTCCCTTCCCAAGCTAAGGATGTCATCAATAACGAATACAGAAGATCTACGTACATAGAACTTATATTCTGGATGTAGGTTATGATGTATTTATCAATAGTTTCTTGACCAGTTAATGGAATGGGAAGACGAGACATTAACATTCGAATAGCCGTGACATAATCATCCACACTTTCATTCGGACCCTGAGTACGAGCACAAATCTCTCTTTTCAACGAGAAGTCAAAATCACGAGAAGTGAAGCACTCTCTAATTGAACGAGTAAAAACAGACCAAGAGCAGAACGGGAATTCTACCAGACGGTGCCATTTAAGGGCATTACTGGTTAGGAGTATTGGTAAACAGTGGATAATACTGTCAGGCGTTAACTGGTGACATTGGCATAATTCTTCAAACCTGGCAATAAATTCGAAAACAGACGAGGTAGCATTTTCACCAGAAAACTTCATGTCCCACTTACTGACAATACTGGCTACGTTACCGTGATTACTAGAATAATTACGTGCAGAGAGAGAATTGTACTTGCAACTTAAAGGGTCAAACATCGATAAATCATTTTTTAACGGCATCGTAGGAATTTCACACGGATTACAAGACATAGACGGGGTGACAGGGAACAAACTAACCTTCTTGGGTGTGGTACATTTTTCCAGTTTCATACTTGTGTTTGCGTTACAATCCATAACATAAGAAATGAAGACACTTAGACACAAATGCAAGTACAAATACCAATTAGTGCCTCTACCAACACACAAATTAATGGAAAGTTACAATACCTTGAAAAGCAGTCATAAAGATGTAGAGAAATGTTACTCCCTTATTCCTAAAAATATGTGTTTCAGCAGTACGGTAATGGGATGGGGTATCCAATTGTTTTTATTGGCGATGATATATAATGGCCTAGTTGTCAACAAACCGCAGCCATCTTTCCTTCCCGACACATTAAAAAAAAAAAAAAAAACTATGTTGTACCTTATTGCCAACTTACACATACAGGTTGACGTATTTGTGGGCTAAGCGGTCCTCTTATGTCATTTTGGGGAATGAAACTAGGTGTAGTTACATGTAGAGCGATACATTCGAATAGTAACCACAAGTTCTGGCTACCATTTTGATCTGTCTGGCCTTTCGCAGATGTAATTGCAGTGGAAGTGTGTACCAATTAGCCTGGCGCTAGGCCCATTAAACCGGACTAAGGTTATGAAGGTATCAGAGGCGATGGAGTGAACGTACATTCACTGCGATGTGAATGCAAGTTCTATTCGAATGCGCTATTCATTGAGAACCATGGGCCTAGCTTAGCCTATCTTAAAGAAATAAAGACTAAATAACGGACTAAATAAGGTACACATACTCAACACTAAAGTAAAGGAACGGTACTGTATTCTCCAAGGAAATATTCCTAAGGTATGACGAGGAAGCTTAACACGCTAATGTAAGGTTATGTGGTTGACAAGATAATCTGACAGTTCAAGGGACCGTGACATTAAGGTTATGGGCAATACTAGGTAAAGGTATAGAGGAACGTATATGGGGGAAGAATGCTCATAAAGAGTAACATTACATTGTGAAGAGAAACAAATTATAAGGGCTAGACAAGAAGTCAGGAAACGTGAGTCTGCCGTCAAAGAACGAACGGCAACTCAAATAACCTTGAAGGAGGTGAGGGAGTACGAGAGGGACGGAGTATTAATAAAAGCGTGCGTAGATATGACGTAAATGAATAAACACAAAATGAGAGGCAACTAACCGAAATGAAATAACACGAGAGATGTTACGTTACACAAAAATGAAAGATATCCATAAAAATACGTTACGCTAGAAAAGGGATTAAGCCATACTCGTGGACTTGCATATGAAAACTCAATCCTAAGATAAGAGGCAAACAAAAAGATAAGAGGTATGGCATAGGTCTTACTGGAGAACGCACTATACAGTAAACCGTACCAAATACCTACACAAAAAGATACGATGATAGGGGGACATAGATAACAGGAACGATACAGACGCACAATGGACATACTAGAATAGGCGATATGCCCTAATATTCCATACGATAACCAAATACGCACACACACATACAGGGATAGTAAGTTGTAACATACCTTGATGGATCTGCTTAATCCGGCATCGCGGAATTACATTAAATAAACTAGATTCGCACCTCTACGCGCACCTTTATGATAAACACAAATAAACGGGTAAAAACGGATAGAAAAGCAAGCCATCTCGAAAACGAGAGCAGGCGCACAAACAAAAAGGTCCTACCAGGTTAGAAAAAACAGAAGACTGCCCAGAGAGTAACAAACGGTTGTGACAGGTGACTGAAAAAAGAAGATAAAAAGGTAAGAGGTGTCACTAATCACGATTCGGCATAGCAAGAAATCACTATAGCGAACCTTGATCAGCAATTATAGAAATGTCCACTGATCTGCTCGGCTATTCTGGCCAGTAATAATCAAGAAGAAAAGAGAACAATTCTGATAATTGACACGCCAAAGGAAAGAAAAAAAAAAGGGGGAAGACTACAGGAGGAAGAAAAACAGTTCAAGTGACAGGATGATCATCGGAAGGATACAGTTCCAGACAGGTACAAAAGAACCGTTTCAAATATAAGCTCCACAAACGGGGAATAAAGAAGAGAATTTAGAAGAATTCCTAGAAGATGTAGAATAATATTGAGGATAAAGAAATAATGGTAATGGGTGATTTGAATGCACAAGTGGGAAGAGACAGACAAGGAAGAGAGGAGATTTTGGGACCATATGGCTATGGCAGTAAGAATCCAGAAGGGCATTTCTTAATGGACTTCTGTCAGTGTAACCAATTAATTTTAGGGAATACGTGGTTCAGAAAGAAAAATAGTCAGAAGATAACAAGGTATGGATGGGGAGATAAAAGAATGAAAACTCTGATAGACTATGTATTAGTCGAAAAAGGACATCGGAAAGAGCTAATGGATGTCACAGCCATGCCAGAGGAAGCCTTTGGAGGAGACCATAGGGCAGTGGTAGCAAGACTAAAAGTAGGAAAGGTCGTGATATTACCAGAAAAAAAGGAAAGAAAGATTAAGGTCTGGAGACTAAAGGAAAAGGAGGTTGCAGAAGAGTTTAAGAAAGAATTGCACGAACAGATACCAAGGACGGATATTACCCATGTGGAACAAAAATGGGAAAAGTTTAAGAGTGCATTTGTAAACAGTGCAGAGAAAACATGTGGTAGAACATCAGGAAAGGTACGGAAAAAGGCGACAAAATGGTGGAATGATTGAGTGAAAGAAAAGGTTAGAAAGAAGAAGAAAGCTTGGAAGGAATGGAAAACAAAAAAGACTGAAGAAAGTAGAGCAAAATATATAGAAACAAACAGAGATTGCAAGAAAGTAATTGCAGAGGAAAAGAAGAAAAGCTGGGAAGAATTCACCCAGGAAGTAAGGGAGGATTTAAATTGTGGAAAAAAATGCTATTTGGAATTATAAAAAGTAGAAGGAATGAAAAGGTGAACACTGGGTTCGTGAAAAACAAAGAGGGTGATACATTGACAAAACCAGAAGAGATAACGGACAGATGGAGAGAATATTTCAGCGAGCTGTTGAAGGTGAGACGTCAGGCATGCAGAGAAGTTACACAAACAGCCAAAACGGTGGAGGAAAAAATAGAAGAAGTACCAGACGTTACTATGGCAGAAGTGGAATGGGCAGTTAGGAAGATGAAGATGGGGAAAGCTGTGGGAATCGATGAAGTGGCAATAGAAATGATCAAGGCGGCAGGACCAGTGGGACTGCAGTGGACATACAGACGTCTCAGGAGTGTGTGGAGGGAGAAGGAAGTTCCTGAATACTGGAAGAAGGGAATAATATTGGCAATATTCAAGAAAGGAGACAGGAAGGTGTGTGGTAACTACCGAGGAATCACCATCATCTCGCATGTTGCCAAAGTAATGGAAAGAATCCTAGAAAAAAGAATTAGAGTAAAAGTAGAAAGCCAAATAGAGGAGGAGCAGTTTGGATTTAAAGGAGGCAGGTCAACGGTGGAACCCATTTTCATTCTGAGACAGAACATTGAAAAGAGTTGGAAATATGGGAAGGATATGGTAATGACTTTTAGCATCCCTAGAACAAAAGTTTGGGAAAGCTTAGGCAAGGAACTGAGAGACATGATAAATGGAATGTGCATGGATTGTTACAGTAGTGTGAAGACTAGAGTCAGGACATCTGAATGGTTTAAAATTGACACTGAACTGAAGCAAGGAAGTGTGCTGTCACACTTATTGTTCTTAATGGTGATGGATGACATCATGAAGTCAGCAATGAAAGACTATAGTAGGGCAAAGATTAAGATAATGTTGTTTGCAGACGATGTTGTGATCTGGGGCGAGGATGAGATGGAGGTACAAGATCAGTTAGACGTAATAAATGAAAAGATTGAGCAATGGGCATTGAAGATAAATGTGGAGAAGAGTAAAACAGTGGTGATGAGTAGAGCTAAGAAGGAATAGGAGTAATCAACGTCGGAGATAAGGAATTGGAAGTGGTGAAACACTTCTAATACTTGGGAAGTGAACTGACTGAAGATGGAAGACTAGATTTGGAAATTAGCAGAAGAATACAACTCGGGAGTGCTTTCTACCAACAGGTACGGGGACTAGTATGGAACAAGGATATACCAATTAAGGCTAAAGAAGTTATGTACAAAGTATATTATGTTCCATAATGACATATGCAGCAGACACTTGGGCAATGACTAAGAGGGATGAGAGCAGAGTACAGGTAGCCGAGATGAGATTCCTGAGAAGTATGGTCCTGAAAACGAGGAGATATAGAGTGAGAAATGAAGATATACGGAAAGAACTGGGAGTACAGAAACTACATGACAAACTGGTGAAAAACAGATTGAGATGGTCTGGACATGTCAAACGGATGAATGAAGAAAGGCTAGCAAGACGAGCACTGGAACGACGGATGACAGGGAAGAGACGACTGGGAGGACCAAAAATGCGTTGGATGGACTCGGTGAAGTATAGCATTAGAAAACGGAACCTGGATTGGAATACAGTGTCGGAAGAGGAATGGTGGAACGACAGAACAAGTGGACAGGAACCATATTTGCCCCCACCCAGTGTTAGCCGGGAAAGGGGAAATGAAGATGAATGAAAGAAACATATGAGTCGTCTAGTATCAAAACCGGCCAAGTCACAAAATTTACGAAAATGAGTTATGGTTATCAATTGGAAGTAGAAGTACAGCACTATCAGGCGAAACAAGAATATGCTTCAAAATCGTCCATGTCTTCATGTTACACAGCACTGAATTCTTGGTCGTGCAACAGAATTGGCCAAGTCATGCAGGCAGTGCTTTCAAAACCGGCCATGTCAAAGAACGAGTAGCAATCTTCATGTCGCAGCATTATTGTCTGGAATCTAGCGTTGTTAGATTACGCATGAATGTGATATCAGTAGGCAACATTGTTCCTGATTTGGTTTACTCTTCGAAGTCATAATAATTTGTATTTTGTTCGTTTGCAACACTGACTTCCGTATTCGCGGGCTTCTTACCGCATTGGCGCGAAAGCAATCGTATTTCCTGTGTGCTCGTATTTTGTCATTATTGTGTAGTGTAACGTGTATATTGTTCCCATTTTAATAATGATTCTATTAACATAAGTGACTCATTTTCTTTTACTGTGTTCAAGATCTAGTGAACTACTAACTTTTAATGATATAATACCTATTTTGTATTCTCCTCAGCTTTCTGATGTTCATCTTCATATATTAGGCTACTATCCAATTTAAGCAGAATGCTTTCGTTTTTATTGCAATAAAAACAGGTAATTAAAATGTCAATTTATTTTAATTTAATTGCCTTTTTTCACTGGAATTTGGAATTTAAAAAGAAAAGTTTTACAAAAAGGACTAAAATTATACCAAATTGCAACAAAAACAGCCAAGTCAAAATTAATATTAACAAAAAAGAAGGGTTCATTATGAATCAGATTTCTCAAAATAGCAGAACTTAAATATTAAACCATTATGGATATAACTATGCAATAAAATCTTTTGTGACCACCATTGCTTTGTCTCTAGAGGTTTTTCATCCATACTGAAAAATATGCCTTCAGTGACTTGGCCGGTTTTGATACTAGACGACTCATATCTGAAATAATGGCTCAAAATGTTGACGAATTAAAATATTCATAAAATCTAAACTAAATGCATATCGAAAACAAATTTAGTTTACAAAATTTAACATTATCAGTAGATTGCAAATTACAGCCTCATCTGATTACGTACAGTAACCCCCCAGGGGCTCACATCTAGTGGGACGTGGGTTGGCGACCACGGGGCCCCAGCTGAGTCCGGGTTTGCTTCCACTTACTTGTGCCGGGCTCCTCTCCGTCTTCTTTCCTGTCGACCTCACTTGGTCAACTCTTGTTCTCTTCCGACCCCGACGGTATTAAGGTATCCGAGGCCTAGGGAGTCTCTTCCTTTCCCGCCTTAATTGACCCTTGTCTCATCTTTCCTGATACCCTTCTTCTGGGAGGGGTCAGCCTTCTTTTTCTTTTCCTGTTATCTCCTGCCTTCTGCTCAAGGCCCTCAAGGAGGTAGGGTGTATGTAGCCCCACCACTTCTGGTGCACCCTAGAAAGTGCTACACCCTCAGGGGCTCACGGCTGGTGAGTTCGGTAGTTGGCGACCCCGAGGGATTCCTGAGCTGGGTCCGTTTTCCCTTTTGTCCCTTACCTTTGGGGCAGACCCTCTCCTCTCTCCCCTCTCCTCTCCTCTTTTCATTATATTTCCTTTTTCCTTTCAGATTCCCGCACTGTTTTTGTTACTTGGTTCCCCGTGTATCTAAATTCCCTTTAGCGATTTTTTTTTGTTGCTATTTTGAATCTACGTTGCATTGTTAGTTTTTTTTCGATCTAAATTACATCTTGCGATTGTTTTCAACCTCAATTGCATTTTGTAAAGATTGACAATCTAAATTGCTTTTTAGTAAGTCTTTCATTGTAGGTTTCAGGGCATTTTAGTGAGTATTTTGAATTTAAATTGCATTTTGTAAGTATTTTCAACCAAAACCACATTTTGCAAGAATTTTAAATCTAAATTGCATTTTGTTTGATGGGCATTTTGCAAATATTTGGTTCTCAATTGCATTTTGCGGGTATTTTGAATCTAAATTACATTTTGTCAAGTATTTTCAATCTAAATTGCATTTTGTAAGTATTGTCAATCCACATGAGTCGTTTGAATCTACCGTGCATTTTGTAAGCATTTTCAATTTCAATTGCATTTTGTAAGTATTTTTAATTTCAATTGCACTTTGTGAATAATTTGGATTGGAACTGGTATCTTTCAATCTGAATTGCATTTTGTATTTTCAATTTCAATTGCATTTTGTAAGTATTTTGAACCTCAATTGCATTTTGTACGTATTTTCAATCTCATTTGCATCTTGTAAGTATTTTGAATTTCAGTTGCATTTTGTAAGTATTTCGACGCTACATTGCATTTTGTACGTAATTTGAACCTATCCTGCATTTTGTAGGTATTTTTCAATCTATTCTTTTTGTGAATCTTTTCGTTCTAAATTCCCTTTTGTCAGAACATTTTGTGAGTTGTTTGAATCTGAGTTCCTTTTTGTAAGTATTTTCCGTCTCACTTAATTTTCGTTCTAGTTTCCATTTCATTATCGTTTTCGCTATCACCCAGATCATTAGGGGCCGATAACCTAGATGATAGGCCCCTTAAAACAACAATTATCATCATCAACCTACAACTTCAGAGGAAAAGATACCTAACTAGAAAAACATTTCAAAATGTTGACAATAGTTTTAGTATGTTCAAATGTCCATAATTATTTTAATGTACCGGTATTATACATTTCTATGATAACTTTGTAACCCCCAGCTGTGAATGTTGTTGGTAAACTGTGAAATTGTGAAGTTTTTAGTTGTCATTTTTAACCTACTGTAAGAATTAAACTTTCATTAAGAGTTAGATTGTTGGCTCTTCTACACTACCAGGTTCCCTTAAAACATTCCTTGCAAAATTTAATTGGGTCCGGCCAATTACGTTTTCAGTTATCTTTAGAACGTTGAAATACCACACAAAATTACACACCACTTCCAGGGGTTTAATATGTTTGTTGTTGCAATTTATTGCATGTATTACCGCCATGATATTTTTTTTCTTAGATGTAATGTTAAATGAGTCTCTTTTTGCTACAAAGTAAACAAAAAATTGCTATAACACCTTTTTATTGCAAGTAGGCTATATATTTCCCAAACCTGCAATTAGAATGGGTTTGTATTTTAGCATTAGTCAACATTTTAACAGCCAGTCGATGGCTCCGGGCTTGCTTCTACACATAGTTCTACTTGTCCCTTAGAGCTGGTATACAGGGTGAACAAAAAATACTGCATTTGGAGGTCGGCATGCAGTTCCTCTTTAACAAAACTTCAATAGAAGTTTGAAAAAATGGCCCGGCTAACTCAAACATTTTACCAGCGTTTCGCCCCAGTGTACCAGTGGGCTCATCAGTTGGTATGGTACACCTCACCAAGACGCATGGTTAGTACGTACTGAGAAGGCCACTGCAAGGCTCAAATGATGCCACGAGCAGTGCCAATGTACTATGAGAGACAAGCTCCCTTTTTCAAAAATAAAACCTTACCTTGGCAATCCAAGATGGAAGTAACTGTTTCCGAAGGATACAGGATGTTTATTTTCCGAATGAGCCAAATGTACTTTAACAAAACTTCAAAAAGAAGTTTGAAAAATGGCATGGGTAACTCAAACATTTTACGAGGGTTTCGTCCCAGTGTACCATTGGGCTTATCAGTTTGTATGGTACACCTCACCAAGACGCATGGTTAGTACATACTGAGAAGGCCACTGCAAGTCTCATAATGATGCCACGAGCAGTGCCAATGTACTATGAGAGACAGGTTCCCTTTTTCAAACTTCTTTTTGAAGTTTTGTTAAAGTACAATTAGCTCATTCGAAAAATAAAATCCTGTATCCTTCGGAAACAGTTACTTCCATGCGGTTCCTCGTCGAAATTCACGACAAAAGTTTATATTACAAAACCTAGTCCCGCCCATAGGTTTAACAGAAATGCGTGTTAAGAAACGAGGCTCTGGCAACGTTGTAACCGCATGCAGCAAGGCCATAAACAGGTCGCAGGAACTCTGCTCTGCCGAAGCTGTCTTATTAGCTCAGTGAGACGAGGTAATGCCATAAATGCCGGTTGTGCGGATGCGCCGATGGTCAAGTCGCGTTCACGCCAATTTTGTTTTTCAGTTGAATGAAAATCCTCAGCCTGTTTCCAGTCTCCGACCGGGTCAGGAATGGAATGAATGAAGCCCTCATCAAATTGCATCCAATGTACACCTCCACTATGCAATACACTATGTTGTGTACTATGTCTTACCGTTACCTTTATTTAAATATTCACACGTAACATGAACTTCTTACAGATGTAAACGACCCCCTTTTTTTCGTCCATGGCACAAATAAAGCCAATATATCATAATAGTGGATACAGTAACATCGTCTCTATCCAACGCGGTACAAAGAAACACACTACTGTAGGTAGCCTACACTAGATTGCCCATTATGATACGTACTGTGCCCGAATTCTCCAATCAGCACCTATATCCGCTGAACCGTAAAAGATTGCAGACGCATAGATAAGTAAAATACTTAGCTACCTAGTAGTACCATTTACTGCTAAGTAAAATTGGGAATTCTAGGATCATACAGCGTATATTTATATAATGATAATATGTACCAGACTAGGTACAAATTTCTACTAACATTTACATTTAAGCAATTCGAGAAATTCCAGTCTCGAGGGGTGATTAGGTCTAACTGTAGTGGGCGCCTGTAGCTACCTAGTAGTACCATTTTCGACGTTGATAAAATGAGCAAGATAAGATGAGCTATGATAAAATTGACTAAGTCGCTAAAAAGCGCTAGCCGTTTATTGATCTAGGACAATACATAAATGTCCCTAACGTAAATCAGTAACTTGTGTCCTCCTCGACACTTCAAA
Organism: Meconema thalassinum; assembly: GCA_946902985.2. NCBI lineage: Eukaryota > Metazoa > Arthropoda > Insecta > Orthoptera > Tettigoniidae > Meconema > Meconema thalassinum. The sequence goes on from OX336389.2 coordinate 348,516,171, forward strand.
AATGAAAAAAAAAACCTGAAATGTGGCATTTATACACAATGTCCTAGAAATAAAAATTGGAGAATTCCTCTCCTAGAATAATATAGCTTTACTCTGCTATTAAACAAAATTAACACGAAAAATTTCATAAATATTTAACCCTTGTGAAGTTCCTCTGAACCTCCACTGAAGTATGAAAAATATGAAACGACGTTGTTTCAAACACTACCCTAAATTATACAGTGTGTTTCATTACTCAACCATAGTTCCAAATCTATATTTGCATGATGAAAATAACTAAAGGTTAATTTTATATATAAATATGTACAAGAATTTTGTGATGCGCACACATTTTAATTTCTACATTGAAATTATTTATGTTTCTTCCTGTCATATATGTGAGTCTTCATTTCTCTATTTTTGAACAATCACCACAACTTTTATCGGTTGAAAGTATTAAAATACTCGTTTAATCAAAAGAACATAAGTGACAAATTATGAAGTTCAGCACTGCTCTAACATTTTACTCCGATCTGATAATAACTTCCGATAATTATGTAATTCTTTGCTAGACATTCAGTTACTTCAATAAACGTGAATATTCAAGGTGCATGGCATTCCAACTTCATTCCACACCTTCATTTCAAAATTACACAAACAATTATAATATTTACTTGACACCCTGTACAGAAACTTTGCCTCAATGCCTGACCCCAGTTGGAAAGACAGATTGGTTTAGGAACAAGACTGGACTAAGACAGGGGAGTGTGCTGTCACCTCTTTTATTCATAATGGTAATGGATGAAATTGTAAAGGAAACAAAGGAAGCATATGGACATAAAGAAATGAAGTTACTACTATTTGCAGACGATATTGTGGTCTGGGGAAGGAACACCGAAGAAGTGCAAAAACAACTAGATGCACTGAATGAAAATATTCAGAAGTATGGCCTGAAAATCAGTATAGAGAAAAGCAAGACCATGGTGATGACAAGAGGGGAAAGACAAGAAAAGGGCACTGTGAAAATTGGAAGTCAGAGTTTGGTAATTGTGGACACGTTCAAATACCTAGGAAGTGAATTGATGCAAACTGGTAGGTTGGACATGGAGATTGGCAGGAGGGTACAGCAGAGCAATGCATTCTATCAAAGTGTAAGAAAACTTGTTTGGGATAAGGAAGTACCAAGGAAAAGCAAGGAGGTAATGTATAAAATGTACTATGTACCCATATTAACTTATGCAGCTGAGACTTGGACCCTGACGAGCAGGCAAGAGAGTAGAATCCAATCCAGTGAAATGAAATTCCTAAGAAGTATGATAGGAAAGACAAGGAAAGACTGAGTGAGGAATGAAGATGTTAGGAAGGAAGTTGGGATGGGAAAACTAAATGAGAGAATTGAGAAGAATAAACTAAGGTGGTTTGGACATATAAAGAGGATGGAGGAAAATAGAATACCAAGACAGATGCTGGAGGCCTAGTGCAAGGGTAAGAGAGCAAGGGGAAGACCTAGAACAAGGTGGATCGATTAAGTGAAGAACAGCGTGAGAAAAAGGAATCTGGACTGGGACAAGATCGTGGAAGAAGAATTGTGGAAGGAAAGAGGAAAGTGGAGAAGTGCCATAAATACCCCGACCCGGCAGGAGCTGGATAAGGGGAAATGATGATGATGATGATGATGATGATAAGCATTTCCTATCTTCCTGAGAATTCAAATACTGAATTTAATTCAGTTAAGTCCAAATGACTTATTTTCAGACACTGGGTAGATTTACAAAAGATCTCCCCGTCTTTTCTTCGTCTTTTAATTACAATTTACTAACACTGAAGTTTCTGAGTTATCTTCTTAAACGATTATGTTTTACAAATTCTATCTAGAATTTTTAATGCTCTAAATATTTTCTTTGACAAAATATTAATGTTCTTGGAACATTTTATTACTTGGAAATATGGTTAATTCCATTTCTTAATACACAGCATAGTTCTTCCTAACTATCTGTTTCATTACAATGAAAATGACATTAAATGATTTAATTGACTGTGTCATTTATTTTAGACTTTCTTCTAAAAGATTTAGTGTGGTGTAGTAATACAATTATTGTACACAGTCGGTTTATGATAATTTTCAAAACTCGAATCCACATCATGAGTTTGCGAAATTTATTTAACTTCCGTGACGTAACTAACTTTTTAAGTATACTGTACTGTATTTCGATATTTCAATATTGTTCCAATACTCTGCATAAAACCGATTTACATAATTTTACGCAGAATGAACGATTCTAAATGATTCTACAATTTACTAATTTAACGCTTAAGATGGCAATTCGCTAATAAAGATTGTCAAAATGACTGAAATTAGCAATAAAAAAATGGCAATAAAATACTAATTTAACTGGATTAAAGATCTACACAAATATAAATGATTAAAATTATACGTTTGGTCAACTGGATAAACACAGAACTATCTACTATACAACAAAATGTAATACAATCACTTCACTACCTTTGCTGCCGTCGAGATCTCTGCTGGTTATTCTTTCCAAGCAACAGTGTTTCGCGTGAAAACACAGCTCTCAGCTGCACGAAACATATGGGACCTGGACTGCTCGTTACATCACAGTAGGGCAAGGTCAATGTTTGGCTTGGGTCGTCAATCTTGCTGCTAGCGGCAAGTCGCGCCCCCTCCCTCTCTCGACTCCGCATGCTGTTAGTTCTTCTGATGTGACACCATCAATACGTCTGGATCTCTTCTTATAGTCGAAACTCGATTGATTACAAATGTTCCTGAGAGTATTCTCGGTGAATGCGAACTCTCGTGATGTAGTACAGATTCGTTCTGCATTTTTCAGCATCGCGTGGATGTTTCATCGCGCTATCCATTTTGTAGTGTTCTAGATATCACTTGTCATCAATGTAGTCTCAACTTCCCTATATGATGCGCTTAGCACGAAGTCATTACTAGGTTAAGGTTTAAGCCTGTAATATTTCCCCGCTGCCAATCTGTTATCTGCATTGTTAATAGCTTAAAGATGACTAGTATTTTGTATATAATACTGCTATTTCTCCGTATAATGTTTGTTGTAGTTATCTGAGCGTATTCTAGCTCTGCTGTTGAAATGATTTGTATGACAGCTGTGTTTCAAATGTGCACAGTCTCGCCGTAGTAAGCTTTTATAAATAAGCTCAGTTGTGCTCCGTTTCCTATTGTAAAGTGTATAGTAACTTCACCGGCCTTGCAACTCTGCTAGCATGGTCGAACGTGGCTCTTCCTTGAGTCACTGCCTTCTCAACTAGCACATCGCTTTCGTTCTACGGTGCTCTATCGTAAAGCACCCGCTTTGAAACTTCCAGGTCTAACCCAGACCTGATCTGAATAAAGAATGAGACCTGGCTTGCCTCTGCTCGCGTCAATATAACAGCTCTCCCCCTCCTAGCTCTGTTCTGACGTAGCGGCTCTCTTCTCCTTACGTGTCTGCCTTGTGCCGTATTTCTCCTCCTTTGTGATGACACACCTCGCCTCCCGGAAGTAAATCCGTGCATTCAGGACGGTAGGCCTCCCATTGTTCTAATAATTTACGCAATTATTATTTAAACAATTTGAATCATTCCTCCTTTCATTCCCGTACTTGTTTATACTGACAATAAAACATGGTAATAAATTAATCTTCAGCCTAAAATTTTCAGATCTTCTATTTTATAAGGAATAAAAGATTTTAATACGTTCGTTTTATTTTTCATGAGTCCCAGTTCATATCCCGTCTGTATCTAGGTATTGGCCTCGAATAAATTCGGACGCAGTACCAGAATTCCATAGTGTACGTTTGACATCCAGTCTTATCTTCACAGAGCCGGTACATACACTTACGAGCAACGGTCACTTCACAGCAGATGTTCAAAGCGACCACCTTGCATTTGCAAACACTTCGCCACTTGTTGGAGCATACTTTGCCCGACCCTATGCAACACACCTGCATCCACCATTGCAGATGCAGCATGCACACGAGCTATTAAGTCTTGTACATCCATGGGTGGAGTACTATAAACTTGTTCCATTAAGTGTCCCCACAAATAAAAATCTAGTGGATTAAGGTCCGGGGAACGTGGAACATTGGACAACCACGACCAATCCATTTCCATGGAAACGCTTCATTTAAATAGGTAGGCACAGTCATTCCAAAGTGTGGCGTAGCACCATCATGCTGAAACTATAGCTGTCAGCAAACATCAAGTGGAACGTTTTCTAAAGCATCAGGCAAAGTATTGCCAAGAAACGTACGATAGAGAGGGGCATTCGACTTGTCCGGCAATAGGTAAGGACCTAAAAGCACTCCTCCCACGATTCCAGCCCACAGGTTAATGCCAAAGCGTGCCTCAAAGCCACGTTAACAGGTGACATGTGGGTTGTGGTCATACCAATAATGGCTGTTGTGACGGTTGAAAATACCTTCCCGAGTGAGGCTACATTCGTCACTCCAAATCACATTCTTAATAAAATGTTCGTTATCTTCAACTTGTTGCAAAAGCCATTAACAGAACTGTACTCGTTGAATGCGGTCTTCTGGCCGCTGGTGTTGAGTTAATGTGTAATGATATGGATACAGTTCTTCGTCGTGCAACACGTCAACAACGATTCTAATGGGTTGAGGGGGTCTCTGCCCAATCAATACAATTTATTATTGGCAATTAACAATTTATTGCCTCTGGGGACATGTTTCGGGCCTCATGGGCCCTTCTTCAGCCGCAATGATTATGTACATATTCACATCCATCATATTAATTAGACACAAATCATGTATATTTTGAGAAAAACATTAAAAGTAACACTCTAAAAGCTAATTCTAAAATATCATATTAACCATATTATAAAAAACAAAAACAAGTACAGCTAAAAGTGACACATGTGGTCTAAGTGACCTTCTTAATGTTTTGATCTGGTATGATGCCCTGTTCAAAGTGCTATTAAAATATTTATTTAAAATGTTTAAAATATTTGGAGATAATTAGAAGATGACCAATGGGCTTATTGGCTCTCCATTATAATTCGGCGTCCTATTTTTCAGCCAATCTTCATGTTTTGGCTTGAGAGTATATTTTGGATACAGTTCTTCGTCGTGCAACACGTCAACAACGATTCTAATGGGTTGAGGGGGTCTCTGCCCAATCAATACAATTTATTATTGGCAATTAACAATTTATTGCCTCTGGGGACATGTTTCGGGCCTCATGGGCCCTTCTTCAGCCGCAATGATTATGTACATATTCACATCCATCATATTAATTAGACACAAATCATGCATATTTTGAGAAAAACATTAAAAGTAACACTCTAAAAGCTAATTCTAAAATATCATATTAACCATATTATAAAAAACAAAAACAAGTACAGCTAAAAGTGACACATGTGGTCTAAGTGACCTTCTTAATGTTTTGATCTGGTATGATGCCCTGTTCAAAGTGCTATTAAAATATTTATTTAAAATGTTTAAAATATTTGGAGATAATTAGAAGATGACCAATGGGCTTATTGGCTCTCCATTATAATTCGGCGTCCTATTTTTCAGCCAATCTTCATGTTTTGGCTTGAGAGTATATTTTGAACCAAAGCTGGACCGTTGTCTTTCCGGCCTTTTTCTTTAATGCTGGATTGGGTAGAGACATTACAACCTTGTGATGAAACGTCAATCGGAACCTATGAAGGGGCGAACCAGCCAAAGGGTATGTCTGCTGTCCAAACTATAAAGAGATAATAATGGGTCTTAGAAAGAATGAATGCGTCAGAAAAACGAGGGATAAAACGAAAATGTATAGTGATAACTTACTAAGCTCGAATTGAAGGTATAACTGACTGTCAGCCTTCCTACCTGGAGGCTGTAATGGGAAGAAAAAGAAGTAACATTATAGTCGCCTACACGTATGAACATGTGAGAAGATAACTCAGGCGCCGGATTGCTTACCTTTACTTAAGCTGTTTGGAGGTTCAGAGTGTGCTGTGTCTGACGGCACGTTGCTGTGTGAACTGAGCTGGCCCGACCTTGTAGCAGGTCAGGAACTGGAAGGAGGGGAGGGGGAGGGAGGAGATGAGTGTGGGGGTAATGATTGACTTGTTGTAAAGCGGAGTATGTCTTAGGTTTGTGGCCTAATTGGCAGGCTATGTGTGAGGGGGGGGGGTGCCTTTACGTGGAGAGGATAGATAAACACATAGCCTGCCAATTAGGCCACAAACCTAAGACATACTCCGCTTTACAACAAGTCAATCATTACCCCCACACTCATCTCCTCCCTCCCCCTCCCCTCCTTCCAGTTCCTGACCTGCTACAAGGTCGGGCCAGCTCAGTTCACACAGCAACGTGCAGTCAGACACAGCACACTCTGAACCTCCAAACAGCTTAAGTAAAGGTAAGCAATCCGGCGCCTGAGTTATCTTCTCACATGTTCATACGTGTAGGCGACTATAATGTTACTTCTTTTTCTTCCCATTACAGCCTCCAGGTAGGAAGGCTGACAGTCAGTTATACCTTCAATTCGAGCTTAGTAAGTTATCACTATACATTTTCGTTTTATCCCTCGTTTTTCTGACGCATTCATTCTTTCTAAGACCCATTATTATCTCTTTATAGTTTGGACAGCAGACATACCCTTTGGCTGGTTCGCCCCTTCATAGGTTCCGATTGACGTTTCATCACAAGGTTGTAATGTCTCTACCCAATCCAGCATTAAAGAAAAAGGCCGGAAAGACAACGGTCCAGCTTTGGTTCAAAATATACTCTCAAGCCAAAACATGAAGATTGGCTGAAAAATAGGATGCCGAATTATAATGGAGAGCCAATAAGCCCATTGGTCATCTTCTAATTATCTCCAAATATTTTAAACATTTTAAATAAATATTTTAATAGCACTTTGAACAGGGCATCATACCAGATCAAAACATTAAGAAGGTCACTTAGACCACATGTGTCACTTTTTGCTGTACTTGTTTTTGTTTTTTTATAATATGGTTAATATGATATTTTAGAATTAGCTTTTAGAGTGTTACTTTTAATGTTTTTCTCAAAATATGCATGATTTGTGTCTAATTAATATGATGGATGTGAATATGTACATAATCTTTGCGGCTGAAGAAGGGCCCATGAGGCCCGAAACATGTCCCCAGAGGCAATAAATTGTTAATTGCCAATAATAAATTGTATTGATTGGGCGGAGACCCCCTCAACCCATTAGAATCGTTATTGTACTCGTCAATATGGACCTTGTGAAATGGATAATCCTCCAATTAGTCTTCAACACATCAACAACCAGTGTTTGAGATACCTGGAACTGCCTTGCAATATCACATGTACTTCGCCGAGGTGATTGGTGAATGGTTTCAAGAATTGCGTCCTCTGTTTTTGGAGTACGTATAGTCCTTGGTCGACCTCTGTCCACTACTTGTGGACGAAGATTACCAGTTTCCCGCAGGTGTTGTTCAAGGCGACGAAAAACATTCTTATCGGGATGACGCCTTTGAGGGTACCGTGCTGCATACTCACGAGCAGCAGCAGAAGCTTGGTTATCGGATGCACCCAACACTAAAAGCATATTGACGTATTCGCCGTTTGTGAACTCCATCATGAAGCCGCCCTAAAGGGAACTTGACAGGACCAGTTATGGTTGTGCACTGCGTGGTTAGTCGACTCATGCATGCCGTTTAATGTATCACACTGTCATGTGACAAAATGATGTGATGCTTACAGACTCAGTTAAACGACGGGAACTAGGAAACTGACGTCACACACACAAAAAAGAAAGAAAGAAAAAAAAAAGACCTGACGTAGATTCGAACCGTAGCTCCATGGTGAATGTGAGTTTGATAAGGTAGCAGTCTACTGAGTGAGCTGCGACGGCTGGTACGGTAGAGCGGGATGATGCACATTTCTCTATACATTCCGATGCACTGCAGGATGTGACTGTTGCCAGCTTTCTGTTTTCATATTTGTGTTTTCAAACAGCACCCGATCCGATTTTGTTATAGAAACTTTTGTCTTGCAATTGGATGAGGAATCGCATGCCGACCTCCAAGTGTGGCATATTTTGTTCGCCCTGTATAAGAACATATGTCATTTGCATGGGGTTTATTCTTGAACTTTGGATATTGTAACCAGTGTACAGTAACAAAGATTTGTTGTGGTTACAATGACAAAATATGTTTACAAAATTTCTATTCTAAGATCAAAAATGTTTCTTTTTTGAGCAGAAAACAAATAATTTAGCATTTTATCGTGAATTCCAAAGGGCTCAACTCATTATGTAGAGGTCTTAAAATGTGGATACATGAATTGATAAGTTTTGAAAAATTTTTGCATGTATCGCTTATTCTAAAATCCTCCAACTCTACCTACAAGACTTGTTTAACTGTGCAGTGTGATTTACAGGTAGTTTTGTTGCAAGAGTTCAAACTTGGCCATATGGATGAGGAATGCAAATAACACACACCAAGGGTGGATTGTGACTCCTCAAAAGCATATGTTATAGCAGATCTAGACATTATCCTTTTTTAATTTGCCAGATGGTCCAATCTTCCATTTAAAACATTTCTATCCATCTACTAGAAATAGGGAAATTGATGGGAATAGACAGCTGAGTACACTATGAACTGATGGAGCATCAAGAGCATCAGCTGGTGAACATTTGCAATAATCTGTTGTTTCGTTACCAGAATCGTATTACAACTTGATCGAATTATGACTTTTGAGGACAAGAGGGTCCTATATGATGATAATGAGCAAACACTTGTTGGATGTTACAGCTACCACACAAGAATTGGTTGTTAGTGTTGTGGATAGCACCTTTGGCGCTGTCACTGCACAGAAATTGACAAAATACACTACAGCCTTCTTTGGTCAATAGGATGTTTTCTATGACCTTCCACAAAATCCTAAAAATTACAAAAGAGCATCTCAGTGACCGCACCGTGCATAATCGCATGAGCACCAATACACTACCACATGTCTATGCATATACGCCACTTCCTGACAAGTAGAGTATTCAGGAATCGGGATGATGCAAAAAGAGCCTTCCAGGAATAAATATATTGCCTTGCGGGACCCACACTTCTTCAGGGATAGGATTGAGAGCCTTGTATATTGTTGGCAGAAATGCCTTGCTGTGGACAGAAACTGTTTAGAATAAAGCAGATAAGTTATGTTTTCTACACTCAAAAAGTATGAAACTGACCATCTATTTCCAAACCACCTCATTTTTAGCCTACTTTCGATTTTTGCAAAAAATGAAAGTAGACTTATGAGATCACTACAAGGCCAAAAAATTGTGTTTGTGTGTGTGTGTGTATGTGTGTGTACTCTGCATGGCTGTCCCCCCCCCCTTATCAATTCGAACACTGTGAAACCGAATTGAACAAAATTTGGTACAGAGGTAGCACTAGCAAAGGGCACCTCAGTGTCATGCTGTATATCGCCGCCATCTTGACAGAAACATAATGGCGGCCACCCAAATGTTAAAAGCTTAAATCAAATTACAACCAACCTAATCATCTGATCTCTACCAAATTTTGCAACAACATACCGTTTTGTGGGAAGCATCTTTTGACCAAACTACAAGGTCATCAGCCCAATAGTTTGCAGATGGGGGCCATGTATGTGTGTAAATAGATTCCCCCTATCAATTCAAACACGGTGAAACCGAATTGAACGACATTTGGTACAGAGGTAGCACTAGCAAAGGGCACCTCAGTGTCATGTTTTATATTGCCGCCATCTTGACGGAAACGTAATGGCGGCCACCCAAATATTAAAAGCATATTAGGACCAACCTAACCATCTGATCTCTACCAAATTTTGCAACAGGATGCCTTTATGTATGAAGCATCCGTTGACCAGGCTGCAAAGTCATCAGTCCAATAGTTTGCAGATGGCGGCCACGTATGTGTGCAAATCGATTCCCCCTATCAATTCAAACACGGTGAAACCGAAGTGAACGAAATTTGGTACAGAGGTAGTGCTAGCAAAGGGCACCTCAGTGTCATGTATTATATCGCCGCCATCTTGACGGAAACGTATGGCGGCAACCCAAATGTTAAAAGCTTAAAACAAATTACGACCAACCTAATCATATGATCTCTACCAAATTTTTCAACAAAATACCGTTTTGCGGGAAGCATCTTTTGACCAAACTACAAGGTTATCAACCCAATAGTTGGCAGATAGCGGCCATGTATGTGTGCAAATCGATTCTCCTTATCAATTCCAACACAACTGAACCCAAATCGAACCACCTTCGGTACAGAGGTAGCACTAGGGAGGGGCAACTCAGTGCCATGTTGTATATCGCCGCCATCATAACGAAAAAGGAATGGCGCACACCCAAATGTTCTGAGCTTAAATCAAATTACGGCTAACTTAATCATCCAATCACTACCAAATTTTGCAACAACCTACCGTAATGTGGGAAGCGTCTTTTATCCAAACTAAACGTCATCAGTCAAATAGTTTCCAGGAAGTGGATGTATGAATCATGCAAGTATTATAGCCTCATCGTAACTTATGATTAAACAAGGCCTGGCCTCAACAATTCAGTTATCGTACCTAGGGAGGTTTAATCTGTCCTCATAGAGGTGACCGGTAAGATATTAGCATCTTATGATAGAATATGAAACCGTAGAAGTTACTAACAGGTCACGCTTACCGTGCTATTTCGTTGTGGGCGCGTGCCGTCCCGATGTCAACATGGCCGCTATTTTTGCTCATAAATACATATATTTCCGTACCTTCCTAAGTTTATATCCTTTTAGGAATGTACTGAACAAAATAATACATATTTAGTATCAAATGGTTTATAGTTACGCCAGAAAACGTAAATGAAATTTTTTTTGTTCAACACAAAATATAATACAGTTATACTAGACCAGTTGTTTATCAAGTATTAATGTAGGGTATCCGTGGCGTAATGGTAGCGACTTGGGCTCTTAGTCTGGGGGTTCGTGGATCAAATCACTGCAGGTTCAAATTTTGTTACTTCGTTCTTTTTGGTATTTATTGATTTATAACTACTCAAACATTATGTTAAGCATATACACTCTAGTGTGTATTTGCAATCGAAAATATTATATTAGATACTTATAACAGCACATATTTTAACACTCCAATGCCGCGATCAATATTCGTTGACCTTGGTCCGCGGTAGAGACTATTGTTGTTGTTTTTGTTGTTGATTCTTTAGGAGTTTTGCGGCATCGTGGTCTTGTAGCCCCGTTTACTTGGGTGTGTATAGAAGTTGTCTGATAACCTGTGTCACTGTGATGTCTGTAGGATCACTAGTGTGTGTACTTTTATACTAGGAAGGATTTGGGTAGGAAGCTGTTGTTGTTGTTGTTTCATTTGAGATGCATAGACATCATGGTCACTTAGCCCCGTGTACTTGGGTGAGTGTTGAATTTTGTCTGATAACCTGTGTTATTGTGATGGCTCTATTAGTGTGTGTATATAATATAATTCAGGTGAGGATTCAACCAATCAACGTTTAATATCCTTAGAGCACGTTGTATTTCAACACACTACTACAACATTCAATTATACTCCCTGAGAAAGACAAAGAGTTATTACTTTACCCATGCATTTAGGAGAAAGTAGGCTATATGTTCTTTACTGAACATCTTGTTTATTATAATTTGAAACTAGTCATATTTTAATGGAAATAGGTGGTCTCCGCTAGCATTCTGAGACGAACTCTCTTTACTCTTACTTCATTTTTAGCCAATAATATTTTTGATTGCAAATACGCACTATATATGCTTAACATTATAACATGTGAGTAGTTTTAAATCAATAAATGCCAAAAAAAAAAAAAAAAAACACGGTAAAGAAATTTGAACCTGCGGGGAATTGATCCACGGATCCCCAGATTATCAGCTCAAGGCGCTACCATTACGCCATGGACGCTCTACGATAATACTTGATAAACAACTGGTTTAGTATAAGTATAATATTTTGTGTTGAAATCAATTATTTCATTAGCAATTTCTGGTGTTTCTATAAACCATTTGATACTAAATATGTATGATTTTGTTTAGTACATTCTTAAAAGTATATAAACTTAGGAAGTTTCAGAAATATTTACGAGGAAAAATAGGACCATTTTGACAATGGGACGGCACGGGACCACAACGATATGGCATGGTAAGCCTGACCTGTTAGTTACTTCTACGGTTACATATTCTATAATAATACGTCAATATCCTACCGGTCACCTCTTTGAGGACAGATGAAACCTCCCTATGTGCAATAAGCTGAATTGTTGGGGCCAGGCCTTGTTGAATCGTAAGTTACGGTTAGGCTATAATATATGCATGATTCATACATCCACCATCTTGAAACTATTTGGCTGATGACCTTGTTTGGGTAAAAGATGCTTCCCACATTAAGGTATATTGTTGCAAAATTTGGTAGAGATCGGATGATTAGGTTAGTCGTAATTTGATTTAAGCTTTGAACATTTGGGTGGCCACCATTACTTTTCCGTCAAGATGGCGGCAATATAAAACATGACATGGAGGTGCCCTTTACTAGTGCTACCTCTGTACCAAATGTCGTTCAATTCGGTTTCACACTGTTTGAATTGATATGGGGAATCGATTTGAACACATACATGGCCGCCATCTGCAAACTATTAGGCTTATGACCTTGTATCTGGGATAAAAGAAGCTTCCCACATAAAGGTTTGTTGTTGCAAAATTTGGTAGAGATCAGATGATTAGGTTAGTCGAAATTTGATTTAAGGTTTGAACATTTGGGTGGCCGCCATTACGTTTTCGTCAAGATGGTGGCGATATAAAACATGACACTGAGGTGGCGTTTGCAAGTTCTACCTCTGTACACAATTTCATTAAATTCGGTTTGACCGTGTTTGAATTGATAGGGGGGGGGGGGCAGACATGCAGAGTACACACACTCAGACACACAGACAGACACAATTTTTGGCACTGTTGATCTCATAAGTCTACTTTCATTTTTTGCAAAAATCGAAAGTAGGCTAAAAATAGGTTTATGAGATCACCCTTTGTCCGTGTGTCCCCCTAATAAAATCTAAATGGCTGGAGGGATTTCAATGAAACTCGGTAAGATACTTGTACTATTCCGTCTTTTCGTCCCGACCATGTCCTTGGAGGCTTTGCGGAATATTACACCGGCATTCTATATCTCCGAAACTATTACTGATAAACTGCGATACTAAAAGTTCACCTATGTGACTTTCAAAAAAATAGAAGTACAGAACGAACATGCCGGCCAAGCGAAGTTGAAACATATAAATAGACTTTTCTCGCGATTTAACCATCCGAGCGCAATGAAACATGCTACAGCAAATGTTTATACACATTTTAATGCAATGACATCTAATTTAGTTCAATTGTTTACATAACCTCAAGATGGCGACTGTGAAAAATGTTTAAATTAAGTTTTTACTTCTAGTGTCCTAATCATGAGATCGATGCCAACGTTTGAATAATGAACCTACACAATAATCTTCATATAATGGTACATAACTCTATGGCCTGCATATATATTAATACAACATGGCGACCATCCGAAATATTTAGACGATTCTCAATATCTACTTATCTATGACAACAATCAAACTGAAATTATATATGTTGATAAAAGCTATGAACATAAGTTCACCTATTGGACTTTCAAAAAGCTGGTGAGCACAAATCCAACATGGTGGCGACGCCAAATTTAAATATTTAAATCGACGTTTCTCGTGATTTAACCATCCGAGTGCAGCAAAACTTAGTACAGTAAATGCTTATAAGAATTTTAATCTACTGGCATCTAATTTATTTCAATTGTTTTCATAATCACAAGATGGCGGCTGTGCGTAATTCTAAAATCTCGTTTTTACTTCCTGTGTCCCATTCATGCGATTGAAGTTCAAATAATACACTTACGGAATAATCTTCATGTATTAAGTTAGTACATAACTTGATGGCCTACATATATAAAAATCCAACATGGTGACCATCCGAAATATTTAGACGGTTCTCAATATCTATGAATCTATTACAGCATCAAACTGAAATGTTGTATGATGATAGAGGCAATTAACATAAGTTGGATATGTGAAAATAGGCTATTTAATTCTACCTGGAACTACTTGTTTTATTTTTTGCCAGCTTATATTTTGCACTACTACTGTGGTGGACTTCAACGAGGCAAGCTAAATGCCCATCTTGTGTACCACGATGTGTACTGGCTTGTGACTCTGGTGGAAATGACGATGTGTGGTGTCCCAACTGTGGACACACATTCAATCAATACTTAAGTGACACAAACGTTTGTCAAGGAGTTGTGAACATTTAATAAATGGGGGGTTTATGTATTAACTACAAGTTAGTCGGCCCTATGAACAGAATTTATGTAGATTCAAGCCCACAGAGTGGGACTGACTCAATAAAACCAGTACAAGCCATATATATGAAATGAAACATAATAATAATAATAATAATGATAACACCAATAACTGTAACAACAATTTGAATTATGATCCCGGTTGTGCAACATAGATAAAGCTGCAAAACACTTATGTTCATATGTTCCACCTGCAACTACTTGGAAGATAGACAATGTTAATGTGAGTGTTTCATAGTTTTGCCTGGGTTGTACAACTCATGTCTTTTCACAATTACTACTGTTGATAGTGTGAAGATTTGAGCGATAGCCTGGCGGCCGCCATATTGTTGTCTGGCTGACAGGCGGAAGGCGCTGGACGGCCAATTCGGCAAGTGCTGATTAGGCTAGGCCCCTTCCCGTGCAACGTTGAATAGAGTCAACAGGAATAGACTTGAATCTACTGGAGTCAGAAAGGAAGATCCAGAACACCCAACAAGGAGGGACTGGACGTTGCCAGAAGCCAACCACCGAGAACTTTCTAAAGAATGGACTAGCCGTATATATCAGCGGAGGAGCGACGTTGTCAGTTAGTTGAGTTGAGGCTGCGTGCCGCGCAGAGCATGCTGAGTAGAAATAAATGTAAAGTAATATCGAAGACAGTGGTGTGGATATACCTAAATACAGAGTACCGAAGAGACATCTTCTCTCACACTGAAACACTCAAACCTCACCGCTTGAGTTGATTTAACTTTAACTACCCCTTGAACACAAACCTACAGAATTTACTGCCTTTAAATACAGTCAACAAGTTAGTGAATTTAACATTAATTTCCCGACTTTAAATGGGCGCCAAGGTTGATCATATGGATCTTCCAGAATAAAATAAAATAAATAGCAGTTTCCCGACATTGAGACCCTCCCTATCCCAGGTGTAGGGCATTACACATGCGTTCGCTGATGTTACCAGGTTCATGCAGGACAGGAATAATCATTGATATATTTGAATACTACAATATATTCTGGCTGTACTGGTTTTTACATATATATACACTGTTTACACACATGTTATCGACCCTTTAAGATGCACTTGTAATAATGTTTGTTACAGTACCTTCATCATCATCATCATCATTTCCCCTTATCCAGCTCCTGCCGGGTCGGGGTATTTATGGCACTTCTCCACTTTCCTCTTTCCTTCCACAATTCTTCTTCCACGATCTTGTCCCAGTCCAGACTTCTTTTTCTCACGCTGTTCTTCACTGAATCGATCCACCTTGTTCTAGGTCTTCCCCTTGCTCTCTTACCCTTGCACTTGGCCTCCAGCATCTGTCTTGGTATTCTATTTTCCTCCATCCTCATTACATGTCCAAACCACCTTAGTTTATTCTTCTCAATTCTCTCATTTAGTTTTCCCATCCCAACTTCCTTCCTAACATCTTCATTCCTCACTATGTCTTTCCTTGTCTTTCCTATCATACTTCTTTGGAATTTCATTTCACTGGATTGGATTCTACTCTCTTGCCTGCTCGTCAGGGTCCAAGTCTCAGCTGCATAAGTTAATATGGGAACATAGTACATTTTATACATTACCTTCTTGCTTTTCCTTGGTACTTCCTTATCCCAAACAAGTTTTCTTACACTTTGATAGAATGCATTGCTCTGCTGTACCCTCCTGCCAATCTCCATGTCCAACCTACCAGTTTGCATCAATTCACTTCCTAGGTATTTGAACGTGTCCACAATTTCCAAACTCTGACTTCCAATTTTCACAGTGCCCTTTCCTTGTCTTTCCCCTCTTGTCATCACCGTGGTCTTGCATTTCTCTATACTGATTTTCAGGCCATACTTCTGAATATTTTCATTCAGTGCATCTAGTTGTTTTTGCACTTCTTCGGTGTTCCTTCCCCAGACCACAATATCGTCTGCAAATAATAGTAATTTCATTTCTTTATGTCCATATGCTTCCTTTGTTTCCTTTACAATTTCATCCATTACCATTATGAATAAAAGAGGTGACAGCACACTCCCCTGTCTTAGTCCAGTCTTGTTCCTAAACCAATCTGTCTTTCCAACTGGGGTCAGTACCCTGCTAACACAGTTGTTGTACATTGCTTGCACCATTTCCAACATTTCTCTTCCCAGTCTCTTCTTAACCATGGTTTCCCATACCTTCTCTCTGGGGACACTATCATATGCCTTTTCTAGATCTATGAAAGTCATGATCAAATCCTCTCCATATTCCCAGTTCTTTTCCATCACCTGCCTCAAGCTAAAGATTGGGTCCACTGTGGATCTTCCACTCCTGAAGCCATACTGTTCCTCTTGCAACTCTCCTTCCACCTTTCTTCTCATTCTTCTTTCTAATATCCTTTCCAGTATTTTTACTATCTGTGATAAGAGGGTGATCCCTCTATAGTTATCACACATTTTCTTGTCCCCTTTCTTAAACACTGGTATTATTAGCCCTTTCTCCCAGTCTTCTGGTACACATTTCCGTTTCCACACACACTTTAGCAGTCGATACAGCCATTGCATACCAACAGGTCCAGCAGCCTTTATCATTTCTACACTGATTTCATCCACCCCTGTTGCTTTTCCCATCTTCATTTTCTGTACTGCTAATTCCACCTCCAGCATTGTTATATCATCTTCTATTATAGAGTCGTCAGGCTGTGTCACTTCGATCTCACCAGTACAATTGCTCACATTCAATAGCTTATCGAAATACTCCTTCCATCGTCCCTTTATCTCTTCTGGGTGTGTTAACAACTCTCCATCTTCCTTTTTCACCAGCTTTGTAGTAACTCTTTCTTTCCTCTTACTTCTTAGAAGCCCATACAGCATCCTTTTACTGCCACTTACATCTGTTTCCATTCTTCGTGTAAATTCTTCCCAACTTTTCTTCTTTTCTTCTCCTACCACTTTCTTACACCTCCGTTTGCTGTCGTGATACTCCTTTTGCTTTCTTCTGTTTGATCTCGGTTCCATTCTTTCCACGCAGACTTCTTTTCTTTCACTGCTTTCCTCACTTCCTCATTCCACCACGGTGTCTCCTTCTCTTTCACTCTTGTTGACGTCCTACCACAAGCACTCTCTGCTGCACAAGCAAATGCCTTTTTAAAGTGGGACCATTCCTCTTCTACATTTCCCACTTCAGTAACTGGGATTTGTTGCTTCAATCTCTCCTGAAAATCTTCCTGTACAGCTTTGTCTTTCAATTTCCATACCTTATTCACTGAATTTACGCTCCTTGAGCAACAACCACTTCGCTCAGTCCTAGGCATGACAGCCTCCTGTACATTTTTACAATCGTACAGTTTCTACACAAATTCTACACATGTTTCAGACTGTTTCACTTCTAATTATTTTTCTTCGATGTTGATACGCAGTTCTCCCTCTCTCCACGACTTCATGATGAAATGTTTTTGAATGATGATCATCCTTTTTGTCGTGATAAAGCATTACCAACAGCCTATGGTATTTGAACCAAACCATGAAATATAGTGTAGCTACCAATAGCCCCATAAGAGCTGTTTGCTAAAGTCTCTGCTCCTTCGTGTTACGATACCATGACCGGTAACAACGACTTTGATTCGCAAGATGACTTGGCGATGAAATGTTGAATGATTATCCTTCTGGCGTGATAAAATGTTTTATGAACAGCGTATGGTGTTTGGACCGAACCATGGAATACCATGTAGCTACCAATAGCCCCTAAGAGCTCAGTGGTTTGCTAAAAGTCTCTGCTCGTTCGTGTTGCGATACCATGACCAGTAACGACGACACCGATTCGCAAGTAGACATGGACTTTGCTGTAAAAGCAAGAAGACGAAGACAGAAACCCCAACACTCCATTTTAACCACAGGCGAACGAATATCCTTCCACCGAAAGCTGCGCTCATTCCAGCTGGAACTATTTGGTGCGCGCCCGCTCCAAGCGGATATACGTGGCAACGTGTGAACATTTGGCAATCGTAATTCACTCGGACGTCACTCAGTGCTTTTCCTACGGTAAGTTCATCAGAGTTCACTCTATTTATAGCCCAGGAAATACCTAGACTTGACACAACAAGTTGAATTATCGCTTAACTTTTCCGGGTGTGTCAATTTTCAGGCTTCGAAATTCTGATTCATTTGTACCTTGCAGTACAGCCTGTAATTGAAACATTAACATTACTAGTTACAATAAACACATTAACCCCAAACCAAAATGAAATAATGCTTCTACTCAAGAAAATAATACAGTCTCTATATCCCTGTTCCCAAAACGTAATAAATCGCAATAGTATTTTATAATATCAAACCTCCAAAAACCGATAATTGATAAACAACTAATCTAATCGGCCCGGAACATCTGAAAATGAATCCGTCCACAAAAATACACAGGCACAATAAAAATCACCGCTCCTTCCTCGACTTTAACCCAATATAATAAGATATTAATAAATTACCCCTAACTTACTGCACAAGGCAAAAACCTGAGGGTGAGCTTATGCAACTGAATAAATTCCTTTACAGGCGCCCCCACAAGGATCAATCTCTAACTACAAGGTTGTAGATTTGCTCCTTGTCCCTCACACAAATACACTAGTACTCCTGTCTTGTCATATCGTGAGCAAGATCTCTGGGTGACATATAGCTTGAGGTTAGCAATGTTATATGTACCTAGGACCTTGCCATCGATGGTAATCAATCTGTTTATCCTACGGTCTATAACAAATGGACCGCAATAAAGTTGGAAGAACTTCTACATACATTTCTGCTCTGCCGATGAAAGATGTGGCACTCGCAACAATACCAGATCACCTACCTTTAACTTAACCCCCTCCCTTCTCTGCTGTTTTAAATGTTTCTTACCTACAGCTATTAAATTATCCCTTACTTGTTTTATCGTTAAATCCCTGGGTACAGCTTCTTCTGTTGACAAACCCAAAATCCTAGCTAGTTCACTGGTAGGCTGCCTTCCCAGCTGGACCCCTATGGGAGTGAGCCCCGTGCTTTCGTGTTTGGTGATATTGATACATCGCTCGATATCACCAAGCACTGAAAACCAGGAATTATGACTGTCACTCACTTAAGTCCTGAATATGCGACCCTGTTCCCGCATAATTCTCTCCAACATATTCCCTTGCGGATATCTAATAGAGGAATATACACACTGGGTGCCAACTTCACTAAGCTTGGTACTCCATATCTTTGCTGTGAATTGGGTCCCAAGGTCAGAGAGTATCCGGAGTGGCCTTCCAAACTCCGGTATGTACTTCAGTACAATGCACTTCACACAAGCTCTGGCAGTAGCTTTCCTCAAAGGGTAAAGCCTGACATACTTTGAAAATGCATCCACCACCACAAACACATACTGGAACCCGAACCTAGGGCTCACCAGAGGACCATAAGAGGTCGACACCGACCAGATCTCCCTACTCCTGTGCCAACACAGCCTGCCTAGCTCCCTCCAAGTAGTGTGCGGGGTGTTAACATTTTTGGCAAAGCTCACACGTAGCCAGAATCTTCCTCACCATGCACTGCATGTCCTTCCAGTAGAAGTGTCGCTTCAGAGCGGCCAAAACCTTCTCCGCACCAAAGTACCCAAACTCCCTGTGAGTGTACCACGTAATGTCTTCCACCAACACACAAGGAACACACACCACACGTCCCCATGACACTTCATGGCTACCATGCGGTTCACCCATTTGAACTGCTTGGTGCCCATGACCACAATGTCATCATCACCACTAGCCTCCAGCTCTACAACAATACTTCCAAGCTGCTCGTCCCTTCTCTGTTCCTTGTTCAACTTGTTGTGTGTCAAGTCTAGGTATTTCCTGGGCTATAAATAGCTTGAACTCCCATGAAGCGGCGAGAACAAACACCCCATATTTACTAGATTACGTGACTAAAATGACAAGAAAATACTACAACACAACTCATCATCCCAACCCTTTAGTAAATAATCAGGGAGCCTACGAACCCGACAGACATGATACTAGGAAACGAAGACCAAAATACATATTTATAATCAAAGAAATTCTACAAAACAACGATGTCTAAAATCTAAAACACGGCCTCTGGGACGGGGTATGTCTACCTCAGGTGAATCACTATTATGGAGGGACATGCTGCGCCTCGCAGGCCAATTAAAGTAAATACATACATAACAGCCACAGTTGAACGCTACGAACTACTGCTACAAAAATGACTACGAGCAACTGCAGACAACTAATTAAACCACTTCTTCACCTCCCAAAGGGCCGTTTTAACAACAAATAGGCAAGTCGCCTGCCAAATAACAGCAGAGACCTTCTAGGCACGGAATTCTACAACTAATATCTATTGGCGCATCCGGGGCTCGAAAGGAGCTTTATCCACTAAACAACACGTAGTCATATTTCGAACCCTCTAACTAGATAACAAATAGTAAAAAATATTTAATTATAAACTGAAAACCATATTCAATAAGGAAAATCAGACAACCAATCACAGAGCAGCAACAGCCAATGGCAAAGCGAACTAACGAGTACATAAGGTTCTCCATCTAGCCACATCAGTAAGATGAAAATTTATCCTATTTCAACTAGTCGTTCACCGACAACAAATAATTAACTAATTAACCTAATTAAACAAATCATTATTATTACCAATAGAACTCTCTGAACACTATAATTGCGAGGCTGATGGGGCTCTGTCGGCCGCTCTGCTTCGCTCGCAGTCAGCGCCTTCATTCAGAGATTATGAAGCGGCGAGTGGAAATATACTGAGTTGACGTTTGGAGCCGTTCGGGTCCGTCCGTGAGCGATCATGTTTGATGGTTTAGAGCTAGCTAAAATTTAAAAGTTTTTTTTAGGGATGGCGAGCTAATTAGGAGATGTGCTGTAAAAATAGCACCTTCATTTGGAGATAATAGGATGGCTAAAAATTTTGAAACAGTTTCCTTGTATCATCAGTCAATTAATAGAAGAATTAATGATATGGCTGATGTAGTTTCAGGTTCTCTCGAGCATTTTGGAAAAATGTGAATTTTACTCTCTAGCTCTAGATGAGAGCACAGATATAGCTGACATCGGCCAGCTCGTTATCTTTGTCAGAACAATAAACAAAGAATTTGAAATTCATGAAGAACTGTTGCAATTAAAATCATTAGAAACCAGCAAAAACGTTATTGACATATTCAATGCACTGGATGATGTCATTTCTAAATATGGAAGTTTTGTGAAGTGCTCTGGCATTGCAACAGATAGAGCTGAAGCAATGGTTGGTCCTAACATTGGTTTAGTAGGACTGTGTAAAGAAAAACGATTGAATTTTTTGTTTTTCCACTGAATTATCCACCAGGAGGCTCTCTGTGGAAAAATTATAAGGCTCAGTGAGACAATGAAAACTGTTGTAAATACTGTAAATTTAATAAGGGGAGGCAATAGAGCCTGTAGACACAGAGCATTTATTGCATTCCTGGACAATTTGGAAGCTGAGTATGATGACATTTCTTTGTACTGTGAAGTGCATTGACTAAGTGCTGGAAATTGCTTGCAACAGTTTTTTGGGTTGAGGAATGAAATTCTTGCTTTTCTCAAAAATGAAAACATTGGGCATGAGTATCAAGAAAAACTGGAAGGAATCCAGTTTTTAAATAATCTTGCTTTTCTGTCAGATTTAACATCCCATCTAAATGCTTTAAATCTGAAACTACAAGGCAGAAAACAAAATATCTCCCAGCTTTATGGACATACTAGCAGTAGTGCCCAGCTTTGCCCGATGGATTTATTTGTTTTATGGATGATAATGAATACTACTACAGAACTGGAACATGATACTTAAACTACCAGAAAAAAAAATAATTAAATATAACTTTTTGTGGTGGTGGTGGTGGTGGTGAGGGTGATAAGCAGTACAGTATAATGGACGTAACATTTAGGTCATTTTCCCCTAATGATAATGATAATAATGAATAGGAAAACGGCTATTTACTAACTACAGCACTGACACATGTAATTTACAAACAAATTTCTAAAAATGATTAGAAATAGGAGTAAGTGAAATAAAAGACACTGCCTAGGGCCTATATCTCATTGTCTGTTAGAAATGTAGAGACCAATAGTGCCGTTTTTTGACGCATAGCGCTGTAGGAAAATAATCAGAACACTTTGGAAAACTTCGGCTGTCCCGAGCTCCTGAGTTGGCAATAGTATCATTTATGGCCACATAGCGCTCAACGATAAGTTTCTGAATAAATTAAGGTAAATTTGAAGGCACCAACACTTATTGCAGCTGATAACCTCAATGTATTGCACCAACACCATTGCACTTATACAGATGCATAATATGTTCATGATGATAACTGTCTTAAGGGGCAAAATAAATCTTTTTTTACTAATTACTCCCCGTGACTACAATTTATAAGCAGTGCAAGATTTAACTATTTTTGCAATTCTGCACCAGAACACTGGTAGGGGCGACGTGATGCAGCCCGAATTGCTAGTCAACAATAGACTATTGTTCCAGTTACACTACTACGGACATGAATGATTCTAGGGCCTTTATACATGGTTTTCAAATTCAGTTTGTTTGTTATTCTAAATGTAGGGAATGGAGAGCGTTGTCCAAAATATCAAGTGGACAGTATTACCAGCAGGGTTTCAAAGTGTATGTATAATTTGGTGTAATTAGGAGGAATGGTGTAGATTTGTGATAAAGGGCCTAAATGCAGGGAATTAAGTGGTCTGTCCGAAATTTAAAGTGGACAGTGTCACCCGCAGGGTTCCAAAGGGTAAGTGTACAAAATGTGGTTCAGATCGGTGAACCGGTGTGGATTTTTGTCAAAGGGCCTAAATGTAGGGAATGGAGTGGTCTGTCCGAAATTTAAAGTGGACAGGGTTACCCGCGGTGTTCCAAAGGGTGTGTATACAAATTTTGGTTCAGATCTGTGAAATGGTGTAGATTTGTGCCAAAGGGCCTAAATGCAGGGAATGGAGTGATCTGTCCGAAATTTCATGTAAACAGTGTTACTCGCAGGATTTAAAGGCTAAGTATACACATTTTGGTTCAGATCGGTGAAAAGTGTAGATTTATGCCAAAGGGCCTAAATGCAGGGAATGGAGTGGTCTGTCCAAAATTTAACATAGCCTAAACTATTCCTCTTGAATCTGGCTTGATATAAAAAAAGAATTTTTCGAATCCGACTGGTAGTTCCAGAGATTATTGCGTTTAAAACATACAAACACTTCAGCTTTATTATATTAGTATAGATTGAGGGCATCCACAAAAAACTTGAAGTAATGCGAATTGCATTGAAGGCAACTAATATGGCACACTTCCCATCTTGTCAGCAGTTGAAAGAAGAAAAAAGTGACATAAATTTTAGTATATTTCATGAAATGATAATAGATATCAAGAAAGAGTTCCAGAACAGATTCCAGGATTTTGACTTCCTAATATCAAAACTTGCACTGTTCAACAACCCCATGGATATTGAAGTGAGTGAGGTGCCCTGCGACCTTCAAATGGAAATTTGGGATCTTCTGTCAGACCCATTCTACCAGACTAAAATGTGTGATGTCCCTGAAAATTTCTAAACTGATTTCTAAAGAAAGTTTTCCTAAACTGCTTAAATTCTCTCTGTAAGCGTTATCACTGTTTGGCAGTACGTATGGGTGCGAAAGTGCTTTTTCTGCTCTCAAACAAAGTAAATCAAAAAACAAGAAATCGAATTGAAATGGAATCGAGCCTGAGACTTTGCCTTACTGAACTTGCAGTGGACATTGATACTGTTACGTGCCACCCCCTAGTGGCAATTCCGATAACTGGATTACGGTGGGTAGAAAGCACAACACCAATTACTGCTATAAAGAGAAGTTAGCTTTATTGCTTGCAGGTCAGAAATATACACCGTTCAATAAGCACATAGAAACAATTAGCTGTCTTACAGAAGCTCCCTCCTGTATGGAGCTCGACTCCCCCTTTCACTCGGCCTTGCAGTTAATCCTCTCGCTAATGAGTCCGGTCCCGTACACTGGCTGGAAATAGCTGCACTAAGTCTGTCACTCACTGTTTTGCAACTCACCACAATGACCTCTGTCGCACTAGGTAAGCACACTCTTCAATACCCAGCCTCTCCGTATGATTCACACTCCTTCACTGTCAAGAGAATCAGCTTCACTAGGGGTTTCGCAAGTCACCACACTTCTGTCGCTCTGGATAAACGCTCGCTCTAGCCCATAAAACACAACACACACTGCTTGACAGGTCGCTCTTATATAGCAGGCCGGTGACTCAATAAATGCTTCTAGACCCATCCAGGGTTCACGGCTTCTCGAGGTTTCCTTCACTGGCTGAGTCACGAATATTCTGGACCATCCCTTTGTCCTAGTAGTCCTGTTGCATAAGGCGCACGCAATACACTGAGGCAGAGCAGCCCAGCCCTGGGGCAGTTGTGACTCATGCGGCGAGCGATGAAACAAACTCACAGCCGTGACAATACACTTGTATCAGGAAAGCAGTCCCAATCAACACATTGATTTCTCAACTGTAAAATGAAGTGGTATATTAAACTAGTAATATTAAACTTCTTTTAATATAAATTTTAATAAATGTTCTTGAGTAAAATATGTAATACGTTTTCTTTCTTGAATGTCTCTGGCCCTCACAATCCTATACTAAAATTTGATTGGCCTTCGGGTAACTTAAGGCTGGACCACCCTGTTCTAGGCTGTGATCCTTTCCTCTGCATAGTACTTCCTATTTGACTAACATGCCATCCTTTTTTTTTTACTCAGATTTAAAAATAAATATTATTGTACACTTGGTAACTTGGACTATTTGATTACAGGCGATCTTGTGGCTCTGAAGAAAGTTCGTTTGGAGAATGAGAAAGAGGGCTTTCCAATTACAGCTGTTCGGGAGATAAAAATCCTACGACAACTCAACCATAAGAATATTGTCAATTTGCGTGAGATTGTTACGGACAAGGAAGATGCACTCGACTTCCGCAAGGTATGATAAGCATTTATCACTGGCAAGTGTTTTTTTTTTTTTGAAATTACCCTGACTGTATTTTTGTCAGTCACTACCACCGTTGTCTGCAGGATTGCCTTATTCTATATACAGGGCAACAATTTTTTTGCAGTCAATCTCACCACCATGGGATTCTCCATCGAAAATGACGTTATGTATATATTTACAAATATTCCTATGTTGCTTACATACTGCTTTTTAGAGACTTTAAGTTTGTGAAGAGAGCATTCAAGTGATGTTCAGATACAGTGTAGTTGTGTGACTGAGTGGGTTATAACACTTACATCAATGGTTTCACACTAAACAGCTCTATGTTGCCCTTGATGTCCTTCGTTCAAGTATAACACACGTAAGTTTTCTTGAGCTCTGGTAACTTGCGCTGCGAGGAGTAGTGGACTATCATTTCCACCTCTCTTCCTCCAGTGCAGCCAGAAGTATAACCAACACTACTATCATAATGTCATATTGCCATGTAAGATAAATGAGTTAGGCTGCATTGTCATGTACATGCACACCAATTGTCTCAGTGGCTTCGGTGGCGTAGTTGGTAGCATGCTGAACTGCTGTGTCCAAGATGGCGGGTTGAAACCCGGCCGGAGTAGTGGGATTTTTGAAGAGCGTTAAAATCCTTCAGTATGCCTACCTTCGGAGGGGAAGTAAAGCCGGTGGTCTCATGTCGTAAATGTATGGCATGTAAAAGATCCTTCCACTAACTAAACTTGTGTGAATCTAAATTTCTAGGTTAGAGTTAGTTGAAACGCTCTATCTAAGTTCCAACATTCACCACTAGGTGTCAGTGTCATCTGGTAGCGAAAGTTGGAACTATTTGAAATGGAATGGAACTTGTAGCTCACCCCATGGGTGTCCGCTTGAAGCAACTGCAGCCTCTGGCGAGCCGAACATGTCCTCGGACACTCCCGGCACTAAAAGCCGTATGCTAAGAAAAACAAAAACAAATTGTCTCATTAATTATGACAGTTTTAATTTGCAATCGTAGTCTACAGGGAAGCACACTCAACACTGTTATTTTCTTTAGTGTTGATAATTCATTCATTTTTTTTTTTTCCAATATTCAAGACCATCATGTGGGAGGATATGAGTTTACCTATAAATTTTCAAGCAGCAAAGTTTTGAGGAAATTTGTCTGGTGTAGCTCTCAACCCAACTTCATGAATAATCACTATAAAAGAAAATCATTAATAAAGCCATCAATTAAGGTAAAAAAATGGTTTTCTTACATTTATGTGGAATTATCATGTGATCTACGCATGTGAATAGGCAGAATAGCCTATATGTGTTTGACGGTAGCCATTTGTCATTATTAGGCTATAAAGTGTGATTTTATAAAACTCCATGTTAGTAGCCAGAAAATGTAGCAAAAGTATTTGCTAGTAGTGGGATTTGAACATACAACACAGATAACGGATGGAAACTTTGTGATGTTGCCTCTATTCCTGTGATACCTAGACATGTTCGTATGTTGTAAGCTTAGGTCATTGGTTGGATTCAATACTTATTGCTCCCTAGTTTGCAATGCATGGTATCTAGATTCTGCCTATAAATTAAAATGAATACTGTGTTTGCTCGCGTATATCTCGAACTTTTTTAACCGAAAATATGTGTGAAAATTTTCGATGCATGATAGATGCTGGAAATGACCGTATTCCCGAAAAAATACAAAATTTGCATTATTGAAATGAGGCAACTGGCATATGGCACTCGCCCTATTCATTGTCACTGCCTTCACTGCTGCCAATCTCCGAGGTACTCTCGCGTGCATCATTCTGGTCATCATCCCATACAGCTTCATCCTGACTTCCGTCCAACGCATTTGCGATGCACGCCTCCAAGAAGCTCTTCACAACAATGTCCGTCGACACCATTTATTTCTATTCATTATGGTTATGCGACATTAAGAACCTATGAAAAAGACGTCATACGCTCGTTGAGGATGAAAAGGCTGAATGTGTTCCGTATCTTATCGCATTCCTATGTTCATTATAATTTGTATGCGAACAGCTTTACTAAAATCGAAACTGACCTAAAAGTAATCCATCACGAATCGAAAGGCAGAGCTCTCGACATAAAGGAAGCAATCGAGATTCACCTAGCGAAACAAAACAATCCCAACAATCTAAATGAACACACTTTTATGGAGAGTTCACCTCTTTTCACTCTACTAAAAAACACACCCTGTCGAAAACAAGACACAACTTGGCGATACAGCCAAGCTAGATAAAAATAAGGGGGGAAAATAGCGGTGGTTATAGGTAAATGTTATTTGGATCAGGTGTACTATGTACTTTTTTCTGCAATAAACCTAGGCCGTTGTGCACGGCAGTATTAAAGGTGCCGGGACGTCTTCAATAGACCGTGTACCGCTTAGTTTAAATGGCATTTTAGTCCACGCGTGGCGAAGATGGTTCCACGGTCTTTAATAGTTGTAGATCTTCCTGTATTCAATAACATACATTCTTATCTAGACTTGGCAACGTCACACAAATAAACATGGCACTGACCTCAGAACGAACATAGTAACAAAAGGGGGAAAAAGGGAAAAACCAGTCTCGTCCAGTTAACACCCGGGTTAGTCGACTATAACTGGCACCAGAGTGAACACAGAACTGCTTGAAGTCCCAGTTATGAAGACAACCGGATAAGTATCAGCCTGTATTAATACAGTATAACCATAGTTGATTTTGTATAACCATATAATCACCCCGAACAGACAAAATTACGGATTTTTATCACCAGTTTAGAATTTCACCTAACATCAGATATACCACATTTAGCATACACTGACAGTTGCAATACCAACACTGCAACTAAATAATTGTACATATTGTATATATTTTTCACCTGTATTCTCAAACATAGAAGCTATAGCCTAAGTGTAATGAATCTGATGATGATTGGTTGACGATCGAAACTGGTCATCCTAGTGTATTTATTAATCTCATGTAATTTATTTCAGGATTAGGGCATAATCCAGCTCTATTTGGGTCTATTCGTGTTAACCGACTGAAAAGCACCAAACTTTTTTTACTTAGGCAACACTGAAAAATGGCTTCAAACCTCACAATGCTTTATCTTTCACTAGCAGTAGTGCCTGGCTTCGCCCGGTGGATTTATTTGTTTTATGGATGATAATGAATACTATTACAGAACTGGCACATGATGAACTACCAGCAAAAAAATAAAAAAAAATAAAAAATTAGATATAACTTTTTGTGGTGGTGGTGGTAGTTGTAGTGAGGGTGATAGTACAGTATAATGGACGTAACATTTAGGGCATTTTCCCCTAATGATAATGATAATAATGAATAGGGAAATAGCTATTTAATAACTACAGCACTGACACATGTAATTTACAAACAAATTTCTAAAAATGATTAGAAAGAGGAGTAAGTGAAATAAAAGACACTGCCTAGGGCCTATATCTCATTGTCTGTTAGAAATGTAGAGACCAATAGTGTCGTCTTTTGTCGCATAACGCCGTAGGAAAATAATGAGAACACTTTGGTAAACTTCGGCTGTCCCGAGCTCCGGAGGTAGCAATAGTATCATTTATGGCCACATAACGATCAACGATAAGTTTCGGAATAAATTAAGGTAAATTTGAAGGCACCAACGCTTATTGCAGCTGATAACCTCAATGTATTGCACCAACACCATTGCACTTACACAGATGCATAATATGTTCATGATGATAACTGTTTTAAGGGGCAAAAGAAATCTTATTGCACTAATTACTCCCCGTGACTGCAATTTATAAGCAGCGCAAGATTTAACTATTTTCGCAATTCTGCACCAGAACACTGGTAGGGGCGACATGCTGCGACCTGAACTGCCAGTCAACAATCGACTTATTAAAATATTCTTACAGTTACACTACTACGGACATGAATGATTCTAGGGCCTTAATACAGGGTTTTCAAGTTCAGTTTGTTTGTTATTCTAAATGTAGGGAATGGAGAGCGTTGTCCAAAATATCAAGTGGACAGTGTTACCAGCAGGGTTTCAAAGTGTATGTATAATTTGGTGCAATTAGGAGGAACGGTGTAGATTTGTGATAAAGGGCCTAAATGCAGGGAATGGAGTGGTCTGTCCGAAATTTAAAGTGGTCGGTGTCACCTGCAGGGTTCCAAAGGGTCATCATCATCATCTTGCACAGTTTCCAGCCACTGGCCGGGTCTGTTTGGAACACAAGCCTCTCCAACGTCTTCTGTCTTCCCACCATCTCTCAGCCTCCACCCTTGTCTAGTCTTCTCCTCTCTTCTTCACGCTTTCTTCCACCCCCTTCAGCCACCTGTCTCTCGGTCTTCCTCTCGGTCTCTTTCCTTCCCACTTCGTCTCGTGTACTCTCCTGGGTATCCTCTTCTCCTCCATTCGTTTTACATGTCCATACCATCTAAGTCTAGATTTCTCTATACCATCCTGTAATGGTTCCTCCTTCATTAATTCTCTGGTCCTCTCATTTCTTATTCTGTCCATCTTTGTAGCTCCAATACTGCTTCTCAAGAACCTCATCTCACTGGCCTGTATTTTGCACTTCTCCCTTCCTTTCATAACCCAGGTCTCCGAGGCATACGTCAGGATAGGGACATAGTATGTCCGATATATGATCTTTTTGCTGTTCTGAGGGACATCCTTGCTCCATAACATGCTTCTCACACTCCTCCGAAATGCTTCTGCCTGCCTCCCCCGCTCATTTATTTCTCTATCGTTTCTTCCATTCTTGTATCAGGCTTCCCAGATACTTGAAACTCTCCACTTTATTCAGCTGTTCCCCACCAATTGTTATTCCCGTTGTGGTTCTTTCCTTCTTCCTTGTTGTGATCACCATCTCACTCTTATTTATGCTAAATTTCATCCCATATCCTTGTATTATTCCTTCCCACACGTCCAACTGTTCCTGTACCTCCTCCTCCTTGTTTCCCCAAATCATCTGCAAACACCATTGATTTCATCTTTCCTTCCCCAATTACATGTGCCGTTCGGGTCATTACGTCATCCATCACCACAATGAAAAGTAACGGTGACAGTGCACTTCCTTGTTTCAGGCCGTTTCTCTGTTCCAACCAGTCTGATCTCTCTCCTCCCACTTTCACACAGCTCACGCTTCCCTTGTACATCTCTTTTATCCTCTTTATAGTCTATTTCTCTACTCCTCTATGCTCCAGGGACTTCCATACTTTGTTTCTGCATACACTGTCATATGCTTTCTCAATGTCCAGGAAGGCCATCAATAGATCTGTTCCATACTCATAGTGCTGTTCTTGTAACTGCCTTACAGCAAAAATAAAATCCACTGTGAACCTTCCTGCTCTGAAGCCATGCTGTTCTTCCCTCATCCCTCCTTCTATCCTTGTCCTAATTCTCTTTCCCAAAACTTTCTCGAAGATCTTTGCACAATGACTCATCAGTGTTATTCCCAGACAGTTTCTGCAATCTGCTCTACTACCTTTCTTGAAGATCGGGACAATTGTTCGTTTTTTCCAGTCCTCTGGGGTCTTCCTTTCCTTCCATGCTGTCCTCATCACTCGGTACAACCATTGTATCCCCACCTCTCCTGCTGCTCTCACCATCTCCACACTCAACTCATCCACACCCGGTGCCTTCCCTCCTTTCATCTTTGTCACTGCATCTTCCACTTCTTTCCATGTTAAGTCCTTTTCTGTTTGCAGTTCATCTTCCTCTTCCCTGATTTCTTCCCCCTCACCATCTTTTCCATTTGGGTTCAGAAGTTCTTCAAAATATTCTTTCCACATTTTTTTTTTCTTCCCTATTTTCTATCTCTTGTCCCCTTTTGTTCACCATTCTAACATAATCCGTAGGATCCTTCCACCTCTCATTTTTTACCATCCCATACAGGACCTTTTTTGTACCTTCACTATCCTCCTTCATCATCTTTGTCCACTCTCCCATCCACTTTCTTCTCTCCTCAGCCACTACTCTCTTCGCCTCCTTCTTTCTTTCCTGGTACTCTTCCCTTGTCTCTACCGTCCTATTTTGATACCACCTCCTAAAGGCTCTATTCTTTTCCCTTACTATATCTTTTGTCTTCTCATTCCACCATGGTGTTTCCTTCCACCTCTTCTTACTAATTGTCCTCCCACATACTGCTTCTGCTGCACCTACTAGTGTCTTCTTAAATCTAGCCCATTCCTCTTCCACCCCTCTTTCTTCATCTGTTGGAATTCCTTCCTTTACCATTTTGAGGTACTCGACCCTTCTATCCCCTTCTTTCAGTTTCCATATCCTTATACGTCTTTCCTGGTTCTCAGTCCCTTTCTTCTCCTTATTCCCTCTCAGGTTCATTACCAGCAATCGATGGTCGCTATCCAGGTTCTCCGATGGTATAACCTTGATGTCCGTGATGTTCTTATTTAGTTCTTTCTCATACAGTATATAGTCGACCACCGACTTCCTGGTCAAGTCATCACTGTACCATGTGATTGTGTGGCTCTCTCCTTTCTTAAACCAGGAGTTCCCAACTAGCGGGCTGTTCCTCTGGCAGAAGTCCAACAGTCTCTTTCCTTCCTCATTTCTTCCGCCCCAACCCTCTGGTCCTAGAACACTCTCATAACCTTGTCTTTCTCTTCCTACATGGGCATTCAGATCCCCCATAACAATCATATTTCTTCCTACCAGCTGCTTCTGCAATTCCTCTTCAAACTCCTCCTCCTCTTCAGAGGCGCAGCCTACTTGTGGAGCATACACTTGCACTATTTCCACGGTCTCTCCCCTCAGTGCTACTTTCACTTTCATCATCCTATCACTTATTCTCCTCACTTCTTCTTTTAAACCATCTCGTACTACTACTACTCCCACTCCATTCCTCTTTCCCTCTTCGTTCCCACTCCAGTACAGTCTATAGCCTTTTCTCAGTTCTCTCCATCCTTCCCCTTTCCACTTTGTTTCTGCCAATCCCAGTAAATCCAACTTCCTTCTTTCCATCATATCCACTATCTCCTCCACCTTCCCCGTCAGCGTTCTTAGGTTTAAAGTTCCAAATCTTAGTCAGTGTGTACAGCCGTGTCGTCGTCTATTAAATCCATCATGTCCGAGGCTCATTCCATTTTTGAAAGCATTTGTTTCATCCACTACTGGCTTGCTGGGCCTATCGTAGCTTCACCAGAGCCCCGTTAGCCGTCACTTTTCAGGGTTCCTGTAGGACCTTCACAGCTACCGTAACGGTCCCGGGGCACACGAAGTCCCCACTGTACTTCGCCCCTACAGGCGATCCCCTACTTTGTGCCGTTGCCCGTCTCCCACGACGTGGACGAGGGGTTGGACTTATGGGAGACGGTTCCAAAGGGTAAGTGTACAAAATGTGGTCCAGATCGGTGAAACGGTGTAGATTTGTGCCAATGGACCTGAATGCAGGGAATGGAGTGGTCTGTCCGAAATTTCAAGCAGACAGTGTTACTCGCAGGGTTCCAAAGGATAAGTGTGTGAAATTTGGTCCAGATCGGTGAAACGGTGTAGATTTGTGCCAAAGGGCCTAAATGCAGGGAATGGAGTGGTCTGTCCGAAATTTCATTTAAACAGTGTTACTCGCAGGGTTCCACAGGGTAAGTATACACAATTTGGTTCAGATCTGTGAAACGGTGTAGATTTGTGTCAAAGAGCCCAAATGCAGGGAATGGAGTGCTCTGTCCGAAATTTCATGCTGACAGTGTTACTCGCAGGGTTCCCAAGGGTAAGTATACAAATTTTGGTTCACATCTGTGAAACGGTGTAGATTTGTGCCAAAGGGCATAAATACAGGGAATGGAATGATCTGTCATAAATTTCATGCAGACAGTGTTACTCGCAGTGTTCTAAAGGTTAAGTATACAAATTTTGGTTCAGATCGGTGAAACGGTGTAGATTTGTGACATCCAGATAATAGCCCATTTACCAATAAGTCTGAACCCCAGAGAATACCAAGGAATAGCGATAGATCTTAACATAATTGAAAAGGAGGAATCTCATGATTCAAAAATAACAAAGTTCTTAAGAGGAATAACAAGTATGGATAAGCAAGAGTCTTATGCGAGGGTATAGAACAATTGTAATTTAATGGGGAAAAAGACCCAATTTTTAAAGAGAGAAAAAAATTCCATTAAAATAATATTAACAATTTGATAGTGTTTGGGGGCAAATCCCAATACACTAGCGATGAGAGTATCCTAATAGTTGTTAACTTTCTTACACTGAGTAATGATTGAAAGTAACACGTCTCCCATCCAGCAGGCTGGGAGGTGATCTCATTACAAAGCAAAAGATTGGAAAGCAAGTTTGCAAGCACGTTTGGGAGCCAAATCCCAATACACTAGTAGGGAAAGATAGAATTTCATTGTAATTAATGATTTGCAAGTATTTGGGGGCCAAAAACCAAAATACAAACGAGACAAGAATTTCATTAATTGTGATTAATGATTTGCATGTACTCGGGGAGCAAGTCCCAAGATACAAGCGAGACCAGAATTTCATTAATTGTGGTGAACAACATTTGGGGGCCAAATCCAAATATGCGAGAAAGAATGATTAGTGACCATGAAAAAAGAAATATTCATCAAAGCCAGGTGGGCAGAAACCCCAGTGATTGGCAAAAATGTATAAGTATGTGAAACAAAAAAGCTCATATCTACCAGTAACGAAAAAGTAACCGGGTAATGAAAATTTTCTGAAGGCGGGTCGAATCATTTAAACTCACGCACGCATGTTCGCGAATCCCACTATAGCACTCTGCCTGTAACGTCAAGTCTCACATAGCATAGACCTTAAATGGTGGCTGATGATGGGTGGATGGTTGAGCTAATCTGATTCATACTTTCGTCTACAGATAGTGTGCCACTCGCATCTGCTGAGAACGAAAGTAGGTGGTAATCTGGGAACGAGAGGGAGTTGCAGATGTACTAATGTTGAATTTCAGGTTTATAGGTTAGTCGAAGTAAGAAGTCGCGTTGAGAAGTTTGGAATCGTTGTAGAAAGGACGTCGTCTAGTTTATAATCATGAGGTTTAAGAACCATGTATGATCACAAGTCCTTTTCTTCATATAAGTCAATACCATATATCTGTATACATAGGCATTGTCATAACTACTCCCACGGAACAGGGCCGTATCCATAAATTAATATCGAGACAAAGTGAAACATTTCTGCATATAAAAGGCAAATATTACGATTTCAGTAACATTTTTTCACGTAGGTTGTTTTAAGTTTATAGGCATGGGATCACAAAATTCAGTTTCTAACGGGAGAAAAATAGGGTTTTGAAAAAAAAAAAAAAAAAAAAAAAACAAACAAACTAACTCATTCTAAACCTCTTGAGTTTCAAACGTGAGCTCTTTGATAAATTTCAAGAGATACGTGTCCAGAAATTTTGTCAAAGTACAGAAGCAAATTGACAAATGAAGCTGAACCGTTCTTAAAACATATTGTTCTTAATATGTGATTATCCCTATTTCATTCAAACGGCCACTCAACCCCAGGTGGAAGTTGGTCGTCACCTCTGTCAATACATCATCAACCACTCCCAAGGTCTGTGTAATGACTGATACACAGTCTTCAGTTGATTATCAGCTCGTGTCTCAAAACATTGGGTTCCTCGTCATTGATAATACTCATCATCATCATCTTGCACAGTTTCCAGCCACTGGCCGGGTCTGTTTGGAACACAAGCCTCTCCAACGTCTTCTGTCTTCCCACCATCTCTCAGCCTCCACCCTTGTCCAGTCTTCTCCTCTCTTCTTCACGCTTTCTTCCACCCCCTTCAGCCACCTGTCTCTCGGTCTTCCCCTCGGTCTCTTTCCTTCCCACTTCGTCTCGTGTACTCTCCTGGGTATCCTCTTCTCCTCCATTCGTTTTACATGTCCATACCATCTAAGTCTAGATTTCTCTATACCATCCTGTAATGGTTCCTCCTTCATTAATTCTCTGGTCCTCTCATTTCTTATTCTGTCCATCTTTGTAGCTCCAATACTGCTTCTCAAGAACCTCATCTCACTGGCCTGTATTTTGCTCTTCTCCCTTCCTTTCATAACCCAGGTCTCCGAGGCATACGTCAGGATAGGGACATAGTACGTCCGATATATGATCTTTTTGCTGTTCTGAGGGACATCCTTGCTCCATAACATGCTTCTCACACTCCTCCGAAATGCTTCTGCCTGCCTCCCCCGCTCATTTATTTCTCTATCGTTTCTTCCATTATCTTGTATCAGGCTTCCCAGATACTTAAAACTCTCCACTTTCTTCAGCTGTTCCCCACCAATTGTTATTCCCGTTGTGGTTCTTTCCTTCTTCCTTGTTGTGATCACCATCTCACTCTTATTTATGCTAAATTTCATCCCATATCCTTGTATTATTCCATCCCACACGTCCAACTGTTCCTGTACCTCCTCCTCCTTGTTTCCCCAAATCATCAAATCATCTGCAAACACCATTGCTTTCATCTTTCCGTCCCCAATTACTTGTGCCACTCGGGTCATTATGTCATCCATCACCACAATGAAAAGTAACGGTGACAGTGCACTTCCTTGTTTCAGGCCGTTTCTTTGTTCCAACCAGTCAGATCTCTCTCCTCCCACTTTCACACAGCTCACGCTTCCCTTGTACATCTCCTTTATCCTCTTTATAGTCCATTTCTCTACTCCTCTATCCTCCAGGGACTTCCATACTTTGTTTCTGCATACACTGTCATATGCTTTCTCAATGTCCAGGAAGGCCATCAGTAGATCTGTTCCATACTCATAGTGCTGTTCTTGTAACTGCCTTACAGCAAAAATCAAATCCACTGTGGACCTTCCTGCTCTGAAGCCATGTTGTTCTTCCCTCATCCCTCCTTCTATCCTTGTCCTAATTCTCTTTTCCAAAACTTTCTCGAAGATCTTTGTACAATGACTCATCAGTGTTATTCCCCGATAGTTTCTGCAATCTGTTCTACTACCTTTCTTGAAGATCGGGACAATGATTCCTTTTTTCCAGTCCTCTGGGGTCTTCCTTTCCTTCCATGCTGTCCTCATCACTCGGTACAGCCACTGTATCCCCACCTCTCCTGCTGCTCTCACCATCTCCACACTCAACTCCTCCACACCCGGTGCCTTCCCTCCTTTCATCTTGTTCACTGCATCTTCCACTTCTTTCCATGTTAAGTCCTTTTCTGTTTGTAGTTCATCTTCCTCTTCCCCGATTTCTTCCTCCTCACCATCTTTTCCATTTGGGTTCAGAAGTTCTTCAAAATATTCTTTCCACATTTTCTCCAGTTCTTCCCTATTTTCTATCTCTTGTCCCCTTTTGTTCACCATTCTAACATAATCCGTAGGATCCTTCCGCCTCTTATTTTTTACCATCCCATACAGGACCTTTTTTGTACCTTCACTATCCTCCTCCATCATCTTTGTCCACTCTTCCATCCACTTCCTTCTCTCCTCAGCCACCACTCTCTTCGCCTCCTTCTTTCTTTCCTGGTACTCTTCCCTTGTCTCTACCGTCCTATTTTGATACCACCTCCTAAAGGCTCTATTCTTTTCCCTTACTATATCTTTTGTCTTCTCATTCCACCATGGTTTTTCCTTCCACCTCTTCTTACTACTTGTCCTCCCACATACTGCTTCTGCTGCACCCACTAGTGTCTTCTTAAATCTAGCCCATTCCTCTTCCACCCCTCTTTCTTCATCTGTTGGAATTCCTTCCTTTACCATTTTGAGGTACTCGACCCTTCTATCCCCTTCTTTCAGTTTCCATATCCTTATAAGTCTTTCCTGGTTCTCAGTCCCTTTCTTCTCCTTACTCCCTCTCAGGTTCATTACCAGTAATCGATGGTCGCTATCCAGGTTCTCCGATGGTATAACCTTGATGTCCGTGATGTTCTTATTTAGTTCTTTCTCATACAGTATATAGTCGACCACCGACTTCCTGGTCAAGTCATCACTGTACCATGTGATTGTGTGGCTCTCTCTTTTCTTAAACCAGGAGTTCCCAACTAGCAGGCTGTTCCTCTGGCAGAAGTCCAACAGTCTCTTTCCTTCCTCATTTCTTCCACCCCAACCCTCTGGTCCTAGAACACTCTCATAACCTTGTCTTTCTCTTCCTACATGGGCATTGAGGTCCCCCATAACAATCATATTTTTTCCTACCAGCTGCTTCTGCAATTCCTCTTCAAACTCCTCCTTCTCTTCAGAAGCGCAGCCTACTTGTGGAGCATATACTTGCACTATTTCTACGGTCTCTCCCCTCAGTGCTACTTTCACTTTCATCATCCTATCACTTATTCTCCTCACTTCTTCTTTTAAACCATCTCGTACTACTACTCCCACTCCATTCCTCTTTCCCTCTTCGTTCCCACTCCAGTACAGTCTATAGCCTTTTCTCAGTACTCTCCTTCCTTCCCCTTTCCACATTGTTTCTGCCAATCCCAATAAATCCAACTTCCTTCTTTCCATCATATCCACTATCTCCTCCACCTTCCCCGTCAGCGTTCTTAGGTTTAAAGTTCCAAATCTTAGTCCGTGTGTACAGCCGTGTCGTCGTCTATTAAATCCATCCTGTCCGAGGCTCGTTCCATTTTTGAAAGCATTTGGTTTTATCCACTACTGGCTTGCTGGGCCTATCGTAGCTTCACCAGAGCCCCGTTAGCCGTCACTTTTCAGGGTTCCTGTAGGACCTTCACAGCTACCGTAACGGTCCCGGGGCACACGAAGTCCCCACTGTACTTCGCCCCTACAGGCAATCCCCTACTTTGTGCCGTTGCCCGTCTCCCACGACGTGGACGAGGGGTTGGACTTATGGGAGACTATCTGAATTAAATACAGTATATCTCATTTCGTCGACGTACGGTCAATTTACACGTGCGATAACGTATCTGCATTCTGTGTTAAGAGGTGCATAGTAATGTCCTTCCCAGTGTGGTGGTGTGTGGCTAAACTAGTTATAGCTCAATAATTCAATATATTCTACGGTATTAAAGTTGCCTGAACATGGCTGCTGGTACCACGTGACCCGCCCAGCCAGTAAAAAGCAAGACCTCAATATTGTCGTCACTGTCTTAATCAGGGTGTCTACTGGAAGTATGAAGTAAAAATTAGTTACTTTTTAGTTACCTTTAGCTACTTTTTAGCTACCTCTTATTTTACAATGTCTCTGCGATCTACTGTACAAGCATAGGAGCTCATTGTGCGTACGGCCCTGATTTAATTCCCATTTCTGCCATGGAGAATTTCAACCCAGGTATGAGGAGATGAAGCTGATAAAGTGTAAACAAAGCATTGCTCTAGCAAATA
Source organism: Meconema thalassinum (assembly GCA_946902985.2). NCBI lineage: Eukaryota > Metazoa > Arthropoda > Insecta > Orthoptera > Tettigoniidae > Meconema > Meconema thalassinum. The sequence continues at coordinate 348,554,803 of OX336389.2, forward strand.
ACATCTCATTCATTCACAACGAGTAAGCAACAGTACATTAGCAAGGTGTTGGCAAGCAGTGACATAAGCCAACAAATGAACCCGCGCAAAGAATAAGGGATTCTGCGCCATTTTTGTAGTTTTGTGTTAAGTACATTTTTGTTGTTTGAAAGCGTGCTATTGCGTGAATTTCGTCAAAATTTTATATGAGTGGTCCCTACTACCATATAAACATTGTAGTTTACTTGTGTGCTGCTTCAGTGATCACTGAACATAGATATAGGCATATTTTTGTCTATAAAATAGGTTTTGTTGTCTCGGAGCCCACTCGTTAACAGCATGAATTTCTTTTGACTGGAGTCCTTATTCCACTGAATGGACAGTAATAGCTATAATGATACACATACTGATCTTTGTTGTTTGTTGTTGTAGTTGTTGTTGATTCTTTTAGAGGCTTTGCGACATTGCGGTCATGTAGCCCCATGTATTTGGGTATGTGTAAAATTTGTCTGATAGCCTGTATCACTGTGATGTCTGTACTAGTGTGTGTATCCATAACTGAGGTACGATGTGGGTAGGAAGCGACCGTGGCCTTAAGTTAGGTACCATCCTAGCATTTTCCGGGAGTAGAAGAGGGAAGTCACGGAAAGCCACGTCCAGGATGACTGGGATGGGAATTGAACCCGTCTCTTCTCAATTCTGCCTCAAGACGTTGAGTGTACTCCGCTTCAGCCCTCAGACCAGAATTATAGTTCTTGACAGAGCCGGGAATCGACTCGGACCTCCACGGTGACAGCCAAGAATGCTAGCCACTACGGAACGAGGCGGACAAAACACTGCTTGGATGGTTCCTCAGTTTAGGGGCTGCGACAACGCGGTCATGTTGCCCCGTGTACTTTGGGTGTGTGTAGAATCTGTCTGATAACCAGTTTTAATTGTGCATTAGTGTATGTTATCTGTTTTAATTCAAGTAAGGACTGCAGATGATCAATTTCAAGTAGTTCCTACTTTTGCTACCAAATGCTACTGTCAACGACACCTAGCTGCGAACTTGGCAATTAGATGCCACTGCAACCGGCACCTGGCTACGAACGTTGGAACTACAGAGCGTTAATCAAAACTAACCTACAAATTTGTCCTCACACAATTGTAGTCAGTGGATTGTTCTTTTTCATGCCACAAATCTATGACATGAGACCGCCGGCTTTACTTCCCCTCCAAATGAGGGCATAATGAGGGAATTTTAACTCGCTTAAAAAATCCAACGACTTTGGCCGGGTTTGAACCCGCGATCCTGGGCATAGAAGCTCAGCATGCTACCAAGGGTTGCAGAGGGGACGTTCAAGTTACTCTTGGGGAACAACTAAAATGTAGTTCTCTTTCTTTTCCAGACCTATTGTAACAATCCTATTGTGGTTTTTCTCTTTTGGGTGGGAAGAAACACAATCATATTACTGACATGATTTGGGAAGAGTGAAGATTGACAAAGATATTTTGGAAACAGTGAGTCATTCGTACATCAGGTAGTGAGCTAGGCGAGATTTCAACGGGTTATCACATTCAAATGATGTCTTCCTTATAAGCGTGGCGATAATGAAACCGATGACAACACCGAATTATGTGAAAAGATTCATCTTGCAGAGGGTCTCATTCACACGTCTACACACAGAACGTTACTGGACTGCAAACACAGACTTGGATCTCTAAAAGAACATGTGTTTCGAATATTTTAAAACCTTCTCTTGATTATTCCCCCCACAACATTCAGAGTGCGCTGAAAGTTGAGGAGGTGATGGATGCGTGTGCACTAGCACCTTTTAGCACCCCTTGGCTACCTGCGTCCTTGCGCTCCAACTCTCATACCAGCATTAAAGATCCTCCATCGTAGAGCTGGGGATCGAACCTGGAACCTACGGTGCTGGTCTCATAGAACTGAGGATATTATACTAAATTTATATAAATTAGGACTTCAGGAGACAAGGTTGTACTATGGTGTCTTCCCCCTGAAAAGTTATATTTTTTCCGGGTTCATCCTTATGGCAAAGAGGACATCGATTATCGTAGAATCTTTTATGCTAAGACATTACGAGCCACTTATTCTCTACAGTAGCTGTGGTGGTTTAGGGGCAAGTGTAATAACTGCCCTTTTTTAGAAGATTCGGGTTAGATCCCCGGGTTTGCTATGGGGAATTTAAATCCTGGTATGAGTGTTGGAACAAAGTACACTTAAAATTGTGAGGATAACAGAGGAGTAGATTCCAGGTACCTTCCTTGCCTATCCTAAAAATGGTCTTCAGTAGTTTCCCATTTCTACTCCAAACAAATATCAGGATGATAGCCTACCTAACATTCCAAATTCACATTCCTACAAATTCGTCCCGCAAACACGTACACACCCTAGCAATCACCACAATAACGCAGGTTATAAGACGGCTCACGCACTCAAGTACATGGGGCTGATGACAACGATGCCCCCAAGTCCCTAAATAAAACAACTTACTCTCTACATATCAACAGGGTTATATTCAAATATCTGCTTCCCAAATTGAAACCTATTAATAACAAATTCTGGCATGCAGACACCCAGGTGAAAACACAGAGGTCCTTTTTCTACTCACCTCTTTTGGTTGTATTTTTTCTGGAATTTTACCTCCATGACGATTTTCATATGCTTCCCCAGCATCTTTCAACATCTTTTTATTGAAATCCTTTAATTTTTGTATGCTCCGTTTACGTCTACGGCCGATATTGTCACGTTTGCTAGCTGACGGAGAGATCTTCAACTTCCTGACGCCCCCCCATCTTGGAATACCAGAGTCCTTTCAATTGCAAATATCTACCCATAGGAGGCACTTGTGTGCACGTTTAACACGTCATTTCATGCTACATGCGACCAGGTACCTATTTCCATCATAATCCCAAGACAGAACAAGGTGGCGCGGAGTCCCTTATTCATTGCGCGGGTTCAAATACTGAACAGGCTGAATATTGATCATGGACCCACTTCTTAATCTATCTATCTATCTATATATATAAAGCTCAATGTTTGTCTGTCTGTCTGTCTGTCTGTTATGTATACAAATCCACACCGTTTCACCGATCTGAACCAAAATTTGTATACTTACCCTTCGGAACCCTGCGGGTAACCCTGTCCACTTGAAATTTCCGACAGACCACCCCTTTCCCTGCATTTAGGCCCTTTGGCCCAAATCTACACCGTTTCACCGATCTCAACCAAAATTAGTATACTTACCCTATGTAACCCTGTGAATAACACTGTCCACTTAAAATTTCGGACAGACCACCCCATTTCCTGCATTTAGGCCCTTTGGCAAACTTCTACACCGTTTCACCGATCCGAACCAAAATTTGTATACTTACCCTTTGTAACCCTGCGGGTAACCCTGTCCACTTGAAATTTCGGACAGACCACCCCATTCTCTGCATTTAGGCCCTTTGGCTCAAATCTACACCGTTTCACCGATCAGAACCAAAATTTGTATACTTACCCTTTGGTACCCTGTGAATGACACTGTCCACTTAAAATTGCGAACAGACCACTCCATTCCCTGCATTTAGGCCCTTTGGCACAAATCTACACCGTTTCACAGATCTCAACCAAAATTTGTTATTTACCGTCTGGAACTCTGCGAGTAACACTGCCTGCTTGAAATTTCGGACAGACCACTCCATTCCCTGCATTTAGGCCCTTTGGCACAAATCTACACCGTTTCACCGATCAGAACCAAAATGTGTATACTTACCCTTTGTAACCCTGTGAATATCACTGTCCACCTAAAATTTCGGACAGACCACCCCATTCCCTGCATGTAGGCCCTTTGGCACAAATCTACACCGTTTCACCGATCAGAACCAAAATTTAAATACTTACCCTTTGGTACCCTGCGAGTAACACTGTCTGCTTGAAATTGCGGGCAGACCACTCCATTCCCGGAAAGAGGACAGGGTCCGTCCCAAAGGCAATGGAAAGAAGGGGTAAAACCGGACCCAGCTCAGGAAACCCTCAGGGTTGCCAGCTCCCGAATTCACCAGCCATGAGCCCTTGAGGATGTAGCACTATCTAGGGTGCACCAGAAGTGGTGGGGCTACATACACTCTGCCTCCTTGAGGGTCTTGAGCAGAAGACATGAGATATTAAGAAAAGAAAAAGAAGGCTGACGCCTCGAAGAATGAGGCTATCAGGAATGATTAAACAAGGGCCAATTAAGGCGGGAAAGTGAAAGAGTCGCTAGGCCTCGGATACACTGATACCATCGGAGTCGGAAGAGAACAAGAGTTTGATCAAGGGAGGCCGACAGGAAAGAGAACTGAAAGGAGCCCGGCACCAGTAAGTAGAAGCAATGCTGGACTCAGCAGGGGTCCCGTGGTCGCAAACCCACGTCCCACAAGTTGTGAGACCCTGGTGGGTGGAGGGGGGAGGAGGGGGCAGGTGTGAGAATAGCTTACTGATTCATCGCGAGGTGACATGAGAGAAATGTCCAGTCCCCGCCGTGTTACCTGGTATTGCTGACTATGCTGATGTTCATACAGGGTCTTTGCTCAAACCACTGTAGTGTTACGAAAGAATGAGTGATTCACCGGTCAATGTGAATTGGACCGGGACCCCCCCCCCCCCCCCCCCCCCCCTCCGAACGTCTGTCATCATATTTCGACATCATCTGCGATATTCTCAGGTTTGTGCAGCTTGGACCCGAGCTGTACTCGATAAGCTCTTTCACTACACGCATCGAGTATAGGCCTAAGCCAGAAAATAACGTTCAGACTTTGGAAGACATCGAAGGTAGAGATCTGAATTACCTATATCAGATTTAAAATTACACCATGTTCGTTTAGTAGTCATTTTTCATTACCTTATTATTATCATCATAAGGGCAAATGACCTAGATGTTACGCCCATTATACCACTAATCACCACACACAATAAGTCTTCATCGCCTGTGAATTTTGAAATATTTATTTCTATCACGGTAGTTTGTAAGTTTGTCGTGTCAATTCAACTGTAGTTTTCATTACCATCCTCATCAAAAGGGCAAATGACCTAGATGTTACGTCCATTATACTACTAAGTAACACCACAGTCTTCATCGCCTGCGATTTTTAAAATGCGTATTTCCATTATTTTGTAAGTTTGATATACCCGTTCAGTAGTAGTAGTCTTCATTATCATCCTCATCAAAGGGGCAAATGACCTAGATGTTACGTCCATTATACTATTAAGCAACACCAGAGTCTACCTAGCCTGTGATTTAAAAAATATGTATTTCCATTAGTTTGTAAGTTTGATATACCCGTTCAGTAGCAGTCTTCTTCATTATCATCCTCATCAAAAGGGCAAATGACCTAGATGTTACGTCCATTATACAGTACTACTAAGCAACACCACAGTCTTCATCGCCTGTGATTTTTAAAATGTGTATTTCCATTAGTTTGTAAGTTTGATATACCCGTTCAGTAGTAGTAGTCTTCATTGTCATCCTCATCAAAAGGGCAAATGACCTCTCATTCCTTTAAAGTATCAATTTTTCCCATTCGTTGATAAGTTACATGTGCCAGTAGTCGCTTCTATGTTCATCATCACTATGTAGAAGATGTTTTGCGTCAGAAGAAAAGACAACTGGATGCTCAGGAACGTTAACGATATATCGACTGCGAAATCTGAAAGCTTCTTGGAGGAATTGCATCAGACATTTATCGTACAGTTTAAACCTTAACAAGACGAAACTTTTAACCAGATAGCGATCTAAGTGAGAGCTCTGTGGCAAAAAATAATCAAGTCTTTCCCGAAATATGAGTCCTAAAATGACTTTTCTATTATTTTCTAAGTTTCATATGTCAGTTATGTAGTAATTTTCAATATCATCCTGATCAGTAGGGCAAATTACCTAGATGTTACGCCCTCAACGTCATTGGGGGAAAATGACCTAGATTTTAAGTCCATTATATTTCTAACCACCACATAAAGTCTTCTACGACTGAGATGTCACGAATTCTGGGGCCGCTAACGACATAACTCGACTCGGACTGAAGTCAAATATCACGAGAATGATCATTATTTTACAGAGCCTCCCATAGTGACTTAAGTATAAACATTGTCACTGGGTTTGATAATGTAAGAAATGAATACATAAATAAATATAATTTATGACGTTGAGTGTTAAGGAGACTGAAATATTATCATCATTCCACCGGGCGAAGCCGGGTACTACTGCTAGTCAATTATAAATAGGAAAAGAAAATGTTATTACTCATCTTTGATAAATTTCAAGAGATACGTGTCCAGAAATTTTGGCAAAGTATCTTCCGACATATGCAGTGTGTAAATCTGGATCAAAGTTTCACTTACAGACCTAGTTTACGTTCTCTAAACAATAAATAGTAAGGAAAGTCCACATTGATCAAATAAAGTTTTCATTGAGGCAGATAAAAATGAAACAACACTGCAAGAAAACATTAACACACTAAATAGAATTTCACTGGATTATCTGTGTTCAGGTATTGTGTGATTATGAGTGTTTTACTGGTAGTATTTTGTTCACGGTAGTATTTTTCGTTACTAGAATTTAATATTTAGTCAATAGTAGAAGGTTAGTATTTTTGTTAGTAGAATTGCTCCATTACTTTACCCTGAAAGAGAGTAGCAGCCTTTCAGAATAAATCAATTCTTTACCTGTCTATTAGATGGTTAAGATACTGATAACATTAGCCTAATAATGGCTATACTGCGTTCTGCTGCACGGCTGAAAGCAACGGGAAACTACAGCCGTGATGCTAATCTCTATGCATTATTACTGTACATGTTATGATGGTCTCCTCTCTTGTAAAATTCCAATCCGAAGGTAAACTAGTCCCCAGTTCGGATCTCTGGGTGGGGACTACTCGAGAGGAGGTTAACATCATAGAAGTGACAAAGAGGAAATCTGACATTTTACGGGTCGAAGCGTGGACTGTTAGAAATCTTAGAATGGGAAATGGATAGGTTGAGGTTGGATTTGGTTGAGATTAGTGAAATGCGCTGGCAGGAAGAACAGGACTTTTGGTCAGTAGACTATACGGTCACTAGCTCTAAATCACACAATGGCTATGCGGGGGTAGGTCTCATATTAAGTAGGAAACTTGGACAGCGGGTGGAATATTATGAGCAAAATAGTGAACAGATTATTGTGGCAAAAATCAATACAAAACCTACGTACACCACAGTGGTACAAGTCAATCTGCCTACCAGTCAAGCTGATGATGAAGATGTTGAAAACATCTATGAAGAAATAGATGAAATTCTGAGTTATGTCAAGGGTGATGAAAATGTTATAGTAATGGGAGATTGGAATGCTGTGGTAGGAAAAGGAGGAGAACGGAAGATAGTAGGAGATTTCGGATTAGGTGAAAGGAATGATCGAGGAAGCAGGCTGATGGAATTCTGCACCGAGCATGCGTTGGTCATAGCTAACACCTTATTCAGTAACCACAATAGAAGAATATACACATCGATGAGACCAGGAGATACAGGTCCTTACCAAATCGACTTCATTATGGTCAAGCAGAGATTTTGGATTGCAAAACATATCCTGGAGTTGACATAAACTCTATTTGGGGCTACATGGTCGCGTTGTTGCAGCCCCTAAACTTAAGAACCAACCAATCTGGTTGTTATGAAATACAGAGTAAAGTTGAAGAAACTGAAAAAAAGTCAAAAGCTAAAAAGGTGGGCAATAGACAGACTGAAAGAGAAGGATGTAAACGAAAGATTCAACAAGAGTATAAAGGAACGAATAATGAAAAACCCTAAACAAACTTCAATTGCCGACGAATGGGCACTTTTGAAGAATGGAATAACAAAATCCGCAGAGGAAAACATTGGTAGGAAAGAAAGAATAGGTAGAAAACCATAGATCACTCTGGATATAGTAGAATTAATGGATGAAAGGCGGAAACACAAGAATGTAAGGGATGAAAAGGGGAAAGCAGAAAACAGACGTCTGAGAAATGAGGTTAATAACAAGTGCAAGGAAGCGAAAGAAGAATGGTTGAAAGAGGTATAGAAAATTGTCTGAAATTAGGAAAACAGCTTACCGAAGGATTAAGAATACTTTTGGGGAAAATAAGACTAAGAGCTGTAATATTAAGGACACAGATGGAAAGCCTCTAACAGATATGGAAGAGAAGGTTGAGAGATGGAAAGCTTTCATAGAGTGTTTTTTATAAGGGAAATGAGATTGAGAATCATGTAATGGAAAGGGAAGAGGAAATTGATGATGCGAAAGGAGATTTAACATTCAGATCAGAATTTGACAGAGCATTGGAAGACTCGAACAGGAACAAAGCACCAGGCATATATGATATACCGATTGAGTTGCTAAGCTGCATAGGTAATGAAGGTCTGACAAGGTTATTTCACTTGGTGTGTAGCATTTATAAGACAGGTGAGGTACCCTCTGATTTCAAGAAGAATGTTATCATCGCTATATCAAAGAAAACAGGAGCTGACAGATGTAAAGATGACCGTACAATCAGCTTAATCGCTCATGCTTCAAAGATCCTGTCTAGAATAATTTACAAGAGGATGGAAAGCCAGAGAGAAATGGAGTTCGGTGAAGACCTGTTTGGTTTCTGGAGAAATGTTGGAAGAAGGGAAGCTGTACTAAGTCTTAGGCTGATTTTGGAAGCTAGAATAAGGAAAGATAAGAGAACGTTCTTGGGATTTGTAGACTTAGAAAGGGCTTTTGATACCGTTCATTGGGCTAAATTGTTTGACATTTTGAAAACGATAGGAATAAAGTACAGGGATAGGAGGGTGCTCTACAATATATACAGAAACCAGACAGCAGTCATTTGAGCTGAAAGACATTAGAGAGAAGCTGGTATTCAGAAAGGTGTAAGGCAAGGCTGCAATTTATCACCCATACTTTTCAATCTTTACATTGAACAAGCAATGAAGGAAATTAGAGAAAATTTAAATTGGGAGTGAAGATTCAAGGAGAAATAATTTCAACTCTGAGATTTGCTGATGACATCATCATCTTGGCCCATATGCCCGAGGATTTGAATGAGTTTTTGAATGGTATGGACTCTGTCTTGAGGAAAGAATTCATGATGAAAATCAATAAATGTAAAACAAAAATATTGGAATGCAGCAGAAATAAATCAGAAACCTCTAGGGACATCAAATTGGCAGGTGCAAAGCTAAAGGAAGTAGGAGACTTCTGTTACTTAGGAAGCAAAATAACCAGTGATGGACGATGCAAAGAGGATAGAAAAAGTAGGTTGGCTCAAGCAAGGAAAGCATTTCTACAGGAAAGGAATCGGTTGACATCAAAAATAGATTTAGGTAATAGGAAGTCATTTTTGAAAGCCTTTGTCTGGAGCATGGCCCTGTATGGAAGTGAATTTTTACTATTGATGCAGCAGAAAAGAGGAGAATCAAAGCATTTGGAATGTGGTGTTACAGGAAAATGATGATCAGATGGGTAGATAGAGCTGCAAATCCCCTCAGGGGCTCACATCTAGTGGGACGTGGGTTGGCGACCACGGGACCCCAGCTGAGTCCGGCATTGCTTCCACTTACTTGTGCCGTGCTCCTCTCCGTCTTCTTTCCTGTCGACCTCCCTTGGTCAACTCTTGTTCTCTTCCTGCCCCGACGGTATTACGTTATCCGAGGCCTAGGGAGTCTTTCACTTTCCCGCCTTAATTGGCCCTTGTCTCATCTTTCCTGATACCCTCCTTCTGTGAGGGGTCAGCCTTCTTTTTCTTTTCCTTTTACCTCCTGCCTTGTGCTCAAGGCCCTTAAGGAGGCAGGGTGTATGTAGCCCCACCACTTCTGGTGCACCGTAGATACTGCTACACCCTCAGGGGCTTACGGCTGGTGAGTTCGGGAGTTAGCGACCCCGAGGGATTCCTGAGCTGGGTCCGTTTTCCCCTTTTGTCCCTTACCTTTGGGGCGGACCTTCTCCTCTCTCCCCTCTCCTCTCCTCTTTTCATTATATTTACTTTTCTCTTTAAGATTCCCGCACTGTTTTTGTTACTTGGTTCACCGTGTATCTAAATTCCCTTCTAGCGATTTTTTTAAGGCATTTTTAATCTACGTTGCTTTTTGTATGTTTTTTCGATCTAAATTACATCTCGCGATTGTTTTCAACCTCAATTGCATTTTGTAAAGATTGACAATCTAAATTGCTTTTTAGTAAGTCTTTCAATATGGCGGAGCGACCTTTGTGAGTATTTTGAATTTCAATTGCATTTTGTAAGTATTTTCAACCAAAACCGCATTTCGCACGAATTTTGAATCTAAATTGCATTTTGATTGGCAGGCATTTTGCACATATTTTGATTCTCAATTGCATTTTGTGGGTATTTTGAATCTAAATTACATTTTGTCAAGTATTTTCAATCTAAATTGCATTTTGTAAGTATTGTCAATCCACATGAGTCGTTTGAATCTACTGTACATTTTGTAAGCATTTTCAATATCAATTGCATTTTGTAAGTATTTTGAATTCCAATTGCACTTTGTGAGTATTTTGAATCTGAACCGGCTTTTTTTCAATCTAACTTGCATTGTGTATTTTCAATTTCAATTGCATTTTGTAAGTATTTTGAACCTCAATTGCATTTTGTACGTGTTTTCGATTTCATTTGCATTTTGTAAGTATTTTGAATTTCAGTTGCATTTTGTAAGTATTTCGACGCTACATTGCATTTTGTACGTATTTTGAATCTCGCCTACGTCTTGTGGGTCTTTTTTCAATCTATTCTTTTTGTGCAACTTTTCGTTCTAAATTCCCTTTTGTAAGACCATATTGTGAGTTGTTTCCATCTGAGTTCCTTTTTGTACGTATTTTCCGTCTCGGATAATTTTGTCCTGGTTTCCATTTCATTATCATTTTCACTATCACCCAGATCATTAGAGGCCGATAACCTCGATGTTAGGCCCCTTAAAACAACAATTATCATCATCATCAGAGCTGCAAATACAGAGGTATTAAGACTGGTGGGAGAGGAGAGATGTTTCTGGCAACTGCTAATGAAGAGAAGAGATAGGTTGGTAGGACACTTACTAAGACAAGTAGCAATAGCAAGCTGAGTTATGGAAATAAGGGTCGAGGACAAGAACTGTAGGGGTAGATCAAGGTTAGAATATGTTAAGCATATATTGCCTCGGATGTAGGGTGTGGTAGCTATGTAGAGATGAAACGATTAGCTTAGGACAGGTAGACATGGAGAGCTGCATCAAACCAGTCAAAAGACTGAAGACTCAAACAACAACGTGTCCCAGAATTTTTTTATTTGAAATATTTTTATTAGTTGTGAAAACGTGTATGTCTCTGAAACTGCTTGAGTGATAAATCTCGTACTCTGGAAAAATACTGTTCAAATATTCACGTCTGCAGCTCCCTTGCGTTCTCTGTAGATGCGAATGGTGCGCTATTTCTTGGCGAGTGTGCGAATCTGCTGTAGCTCAATCTTCCACCAATCATAAGTTGGCACTTTAGTACCTATAATAAGAATTTATTGCAGCCAAAAGGCCAAAATTAGAGAATTTACATCTTACTGTACTCGGTCAATGATAATGTTCTTTTGGAGCACTTTGATAGGTGGTACCTGTCACATTTCTGGTTACACAGCTCACATACACAGCTATCGCTTGTGTTATGGTACGATTTTGTTGCACACACTGTGTGATAAAAACCGTGGATGGCGTGTCTCGTCACGACATGTCTCAGTTCCTGGTTTTCCTTCATCCAGTTCCTGTCCACCATGGCGCTTGTAGCGTGGAAGTCCGGATCTATATCTTCGCTTTTGGCTTTCCTCCTCTCCAGATGTTTAGAGTAATGTTCTGTAGCTGGTAGAAGCAGTTGGGTTCTTAGGTCTTCTGCGTAGTAGGTCTCCTTTGTTAGTCAATAGACCATTCTTGTTGGTGCTGCTTTTCCCACTCGCAGTGCATTTTTGAGGAAGCGGGCTTTGACTCGTTCTATTTTTTCAAAGTCACTGGTTTTAGACGTTCCCAGATCAGTTCTAATCCGTACGTTACTATAGGGGATATGGCGGCGTTAAAAAGTCTCATTGCTGTAACTAGGGACAGAGCTGGAAGGTTCTTTATGGCTGAGATTGCTCTTGTGGCTGCTGCAGTTCTCTCCTGAATATGGCATCTAAACGACTTTGTAGTAGTTCGCAAGGTAATTCCAAGATACCTAAATTGATTGACAATTTTCAGATGTTCAGAACGTCGACATAAAATATTTCAACCATCTCTTTGAAAATATTTTACATGCTATCAAACTTGAGTCGACAAGGACGCTTTAGCATGAATACTTCGAAAGCATCAGTAATGGCTTACTAAATACATGGAGGGGAAATAGCTTATATTAATTATGTGGATTCCAGAGTTGACCTAGCGCAACGAAGGAAGAAACATGAAGGTGTGGTACTGCATCTCCAACCACAGTCCACTGAAGTCACAAATGCAAATACAACTACATGAGTTTCCGATGCCACCAAGGAAATCTCATAATGTAATCGCAACAACCTACAAATTCACTGAAGACCTTCGAGACAGGGGCCGATTGACGACAGAACCATCCGGTTCAGAGGCGAACGTGAGATCCCAGTTCGTGTCCGAGGAACGAGCGAAAGCAGTAATTGTTCAACTCCAGGCGCACAGGAGATGTCGCCGGCGGAGCATGCGAGTCCAGCTGTTCGTAACCCCAGGCAGGCAAGCCCGCCTGACTCGAAGCTATTCTTGGAATGCGAGCCAGGAATGCAGTCGTCCACTTCATCAATAACCCAGGTTATCAAGAGATTATTAAGGGCAGAAGTTAGTTGAGCGCTTATATTATATTCAGTAGTTGATTGCCATGTTTTGGGTATCTTGAATTGACCAATATTTTATGTACTATTAATTTCCATGTTTTTAACTTTTGTTAGTCCATTTTAAATGTTATTTTAGTCATTTCAAGTTAATATTTTAAACGTCATCGTGTGTCGATTATGACGTTGCGTAAATTTTATTTTTATTCTTCGTCGTAAATTTTGATAGTGAATAATTTTTCGATCGTATTCGAATTTGTTTTATAGATAGTGGAATGCTTCAATATTACATGTATGCTTCATTATGATATTTCAAATATTCATCGTAAATGTTGTATCATGTCTTAGACAGCATCATAATATTATAAATGCTTCATAGTATTTTTATTTTTCGAATTCTACGGAATATGTCAATTTTATATGATTCAGATCATATGTACAATTATTTAAAGCTGAAGATAATTAAAAACAATTGACTGAGTTCAATATCGAACGTCAGAGTGTTTGTTTGGAAGAAAGCAACAGATTGTTGACAATAATGTATTTGCAAGAGCGGAATTATGGCAACGCTAAGCTAGTGGTAAAATAGGAAAGAATGCGAGATGTAATTGGAATGCATCGATCTATTGTAATGCCGGAAGTTAGATAATATTGAAATGAATGTTTATTCATTAAATGTAACAAGTGTTGTGAGGATATGGAATTTATTTTTGTTAATCAGATGTTTACATACAGACAAATATTTTAAGCTGTAAGTTGTTCTACGTAACATGGTTTTATGAAGTTAACGATAATAAGGTAATGTCACAAATGAATCGCTACGGTGTGTAATAAGATGAAATATGTTATAGAAATTATAAGCAATGGAATTGGAACAAGTTAAGAGTATTTACGAGCACGATATGGAATGTATAATCGATAGAGGTTGCTGTAATCTGAAATATATATCATGTATTCGTGTGTGGTGAAGTAGAATTATTGAAATTCCGTGCAGTCGTAAGTTGAGATGTGGAGAAATGTTAACAGTGAAATGTTTGCGTATAATGTAACGCCAGTTGTGAAACTTGTTCAGTGGAAGTATAAATATTTCAATGTTTACGACGTGGAATAGCGATCTGTAAAAGGTATAAACGACAGTGTTGTCAGTGGAAACAATGTAAAAATAATGCGATGTATATAAATGAGAAGTCGAGTACCGCAAACCACTATATTCAAGTATGATAATAAACACTAAGATAGTCTGTTATATAATTCATCTTTTATCGATTTTATTAATGACTAGCAGTAGTACCCGGCTTCGCCCGGTGGAATGATGATAATATTTCAGTCTCCTTAACACTCAACGTCATAAATTATATTTATTTATGTATTCATTTCTTACATTATCAAACCCAGTGACAATGTTTATACTTAAGTCACTATGGGAGGCTCTGTAAAATAATGATCATTCTCGTGATATTTGATTTCAGTCCGAGTCGAGATATGTCGTTAGCGGTCCCAGAATTCGTGACATCTCAGTCGTAGAAGACTTTATGTGGTGGTTAGAAATATAATGGACTTAAAATCTAGGTCATTTGCCCCCAATGACGTTGAGGGCGTAACATCTAGGTAATTTGCCCTACTGATCAGGATGATATTGAAAATTACTACATAACTGACATATGAAACTTAGAAAATAATAGAAAAGTCATTTTTAGGACTCATATTTCGGGAAAGACTTGATTATTTTTTGCCACAGAGCTCTCACTTAGATCGCTATCTGGTTAAAAGTTTCGTCTTGTTAAGGTTTAAACTGTACGATAAATGTCTGATGCAATTCCTCCAAGAAGTTTTCAGATTTCGCAGTCGATATATCGTTAACGTTCCTGAGCATCCAGTTGTCTTTTCTTCTGACGCAAAACATCTTCTACATAGTGATGATGAACATAGAAGCGACTACTGGCACATGTAACTTATCAACGAATGGGAAAAATTGATACTTTAAAGGAATTGTAATGGATTTTAGTTAGTGCCCCATGTTGGTAGCGACAAATGTAATGGTTTCGCTAGCCCACACTGTTGGGAGAGAAATGTAACTGTTTACCTTTGCCTAAGCTATGTTGTTTTAATGGGCGCCAAGACCTCAATGCAATGTTGAAATCTAAATTTGTATTTAACAACGTCTAGCTCTGGCAGAACACATTCAAGACTCTATTCACTCAGATCGTGGTATGATTTGATCATTAACCCAACAAACAATTGTATCAGGAGAAGGAATTGGTCTATATCTAATGCTACCTACTGAAAGCAAAGATTGCATTGTAAAAGAAATGAATTTATTATATAAAACAAGTATAGCAAAATTAATAATAATAATAAGTTTAAAATTTAAATTGGAGCGTTGTGATTTGAATATTACCGATAGAAAATTACGTGAAAACGGAGTCTGATAAATTGATTTTACTCTTATTTCCAAGCTATGAAGTTACTGAAATATGAAATATAAAACAAAGAAAATGAGAGATTGCGTATTTCTGCGTCATGTGCGCTTACCATTGGAAATTGCCAAAGCATCTCCCTCGTTCTTGATGATGCTGTGTGCTTCCCACAGTCTCCTGGACGTCGTCATCTCCGTCGAAATTTGATGATATCCTGGTAGATTATATAATTCTATGGTCCGTACCTCGGACCCAAACTCGCGTAAAACCGCACTGGTTACGTTTTACAAAAGTTTGTCGCTAACTCCACTGAACATCGGAGCGACACGCACTTGCGACCGTACACCGCAAGTTCTACACAGATAGTCCTCGTCCCACGGAACATCGGAGCGACTCCCGCGTATATCCACACTCGGCAAGTATTTCACGGATAGTCCTCGTCTCACGGCGCGTCGAACGATATATTCACCTGTCGGCTCCCCCACTCCGGAGCAGTCTCCTAGCTTACGTTGTCTCCGCTGATTCGCTGCACCCTACGCGCTAGATCCCCACTCCTTCCTCATTACACTCCGCGGGAGGGAGAAGTCGATTTCCGTTTCAACAATTCGCCTTTTCTAGACCTTGCGACCCAAGATTGCGTCATGCTCCTCGACAAGATTCAGCGTGTACTTGAAATCCCAGTGAGTCATCTCTCTCAAATACCCTAACTGACAAAAACTCCGTAAAATTCCGTAATCAGATAATTTTCTATGATATCGTCGTTCGTAATAATTTGCTGGATAGGGTTTTCTAAGACATAGAAAACCTATCTGAATGCTAATAATTTTTATAAAATGCTCCGAAAATACCTTAATAATAATTATAATAAATTAATAATAATAATAAATTACCATGAAAAATTCTCTTGGCTGAACAATTTGCCGCGTAAATAAATATAGAATGGCTTCCTACTGACTTATGCCAGTTGCATAAAACCCCTCGAAAAACACGTTACATATTCGCCTCGGATCATCGGATGATTTACCGTGACGACGGTCCATTATCCGATTATCCCAGACACGTTAATAAACCCCATCCAAAATACATATTACATAAACGAAATCACCCTAAATTACAGATATATACACTCATATTTTTTCTTCACGCACTTTGCGTCAAAGTTTGTTGTCACTATGGATTGCACTTTGCAACCAGTCCAATGTTTCTCATATAAAATAGTGTTCCACGGATATTTCCGCCTCTCAAATTCCTCTATGTTGGAGAAATAGACATAATAAATGTGTGAGCACTATGTATTTATGATGTCATATCACACGCATTGAAGGTGTTCTGATATATTTATATCACCATAGAACTTCCTAATTTCACTGGAGGTCCCCTCCTTATGGTGACATTTAATTCCACTTATCACTGAGCACACGATCACACTATTGTGGCAGCGCCTCGTGACCATAATACTTAATCTCTCTTTAAAGTAGACTAAATTAATATTGACTTCTGAAAAAAAAACAGTAAATGCGCATTACATATAACACCAAATATTTCTGTGCCGTAATCGCCCTGTCTTGTTAAGTTCCCGTTAACCATATTCTACTTAATACTAGTTCTCAACACAGACCATTTCTCCTCACACAAATAATACCATTGTACAAATTATCTTAAATTACACACTTACAAATCATACATGGCGAGGCCGTAAACAGAAATCACGTGTGCTGATATGTATGAGTTTCATGAAGGACTGTCTCGCATTCTGATGGCCCATCTTTTATCTCGTGGACGCCTTAAGCTAACAAGCC
Source organism: Meconema thalassinum (assembly GCA_946902985.2). Classification (NCBI taxonomy): domain Eukaryota; kingdom Metazoa; phylum Arthropoda; class Insecta; order Orthoptera; family Tettigoniidae; genus Meconema; species Meconema thalassinum. The sequence continues at coordinate 348,571,817 of OX336389.2, forward strand.
CTATTCAAGCGCTCCCCCATCTCTTGGAGATAAATGGGAACCCATCAGCGCTGCCAAAATGGCCTTGGTGCATCGAGACAATTTAGTGCTCAACAGCATCCGACAATCCCGTCATATTTCCCTGTACCTTAAAAACTCTCATTTACTTACATACTACCCCCCTGTGTGACTTCCGATACGCCTGCCTTAAGACCAGATCCTCCACGCACCAGATACCACACTTACTCATTTGATAGGCTGGCTCGCCAGCTAAACACACTCACTTTATGACACATATTTTCGTAGACTATGTATATTATACGTCCCGTATAATCTGTTTCCCTCAATATTCTCCAGCACATATGCTGTTTTCCCAATACGTTTGGAAACTATAAATGTTTCTGCGTCACCTGCTTCCAACCTTGCAAGTGGCTCCCTTTAAATGAACGTCATCACGTTGCTCTACTAGCATATTTCTCAGTGTCTGTAACGATGCCCTGTTGCTACTGTCCACACCTGCTAACCCTACTTTCCTCTGGTGTCACACCTCTACTCGACACTCTATGACCTAAAAATGTCACTTCTGACTGACAGAATGACGACTTAGACAGCTTCAAAGTGAACCCTGCCTGATCTAACTTCTGAAAAACTATATTTAAATGACGTAGATGCTCCTCAAAACTGCGTGAACTAATTACCATATCATCTATGTAAATGGTTACAAACTCTCCTGTGTCATCCCCTAATGCGATGTTTAAAGCCCTAATTAAAGCTGCTGAACTACTCTTTAACCCATAAGGTGTTCTACAAAATTGATAAAGGTTATATTTATGACTAAAAGCTGTAAATGGTCTATCTTCGTACATAAGTGGCACTTGCCAAAAACTGGAACTCAAATCTACACAAGTGAAATACTTCTTCCCCTCAAATGTTTGCATTAATTCCTCTATTGACATAGATTTCAGCTGATCTGAACTAATTCTACTGTTAACCAAACGAGCGTCTAAACAAATACGAACAGTGCCGTCGGTCTTGGGTACCGTGATCAAAGAATTAACATATGGACTGTTCGAGTGCTCAATAATCCCATCTTCAAGCATCTGATTAATTTGTGCCTCAACTGCACTCTGATATGCGAAAGGTACAGGATATCTATGTCCTGTGAATACTGACCTATCAATAACGTTCAATGAATGTGTATAGCAATTGGTCATACCAATGCGATCCTCAAAAACTCTCCTATTACACCATAACACATCATAGAGCCGAACACACTGTTCATCCTCTATATTTCCCTGAAATGCAGCCTCACGTAACGAGTCCTCTAGACTTCCGTTCGTAATCACACTGCCCACAAAACATGGAGAACCCCGCTCTACGGCTGGCGATATCTCATTTAAAGTACAAATCACACCTACAACACTACTTCTCTGAATTTGGTCATTGAACGCTACTTCTACTTCAGAATCTCCCCATTTAAATTTCAAACTCCCTACATCATAACATAAGTTACCAGACACTCTACTTAGCCACTCTGAACCCAAGATAACACTGAATACTAAATTTGGAATTACAAGGCAAATCTGCTTCTCTACATGATTATTAATTTTAATGTCTACTAAAACTTGCTTAGAAATTACTTTAGACCTCTTCCCAACAGCTGTGATAACAAAAGTGCTTTTAATTGGCATCTCCTCAAAATTTACTCCAGTTCCTTTCATTTTATCATAAAATGCACTACTTATGCAACTCTTCATACAACCACTATCAATTAAAACATCTGTGTACGCCTCGGACACGTTAAATTTAACTATGGGGCTCTTACTAACCACTTCCTGAATAATACCTTCATCATTTAGTTCATGTAATAATTCATTTCTTACATTTAGGTCATAGGGTTCCTGTATAATTGTATGGACAGGGCATGCTACAGACTGAGATTCTGACCTTACTTCGCAGCCTGGTTCGCGTTTAAAGAACCGCTACAGCTGGCCGTAGTACTACTAACTACTGAACTAGTCTGGTTGTTCTGGGCTGTGTTGTCATTGTTTGGCTGTATATTACTACCACTAGGCTGTCCTCTTCCTTGACCCCTATTCTGGTTGTAATTATTGTCATTATAATTTCTCCCTTGATTTCCCCTGAAATCATTGTTTCTCCCTTGATTTCCCCTGTAATCATTGTTCCTCCCTTGATACTGATTACCATAGCCATTTCCTCTGTTCTGATATAGCTGATTATTATTATTTCTATTTTGAGCGTTGGCCCCTTCGCCACCGTTCCCTTGAACTTCCTGATGCCTGGCTTCATCAGGTCTATTATTATTATTACCCTGGTTCCGATTGAAATTGTCCTCATAACCCCCTTTCCCTAGTGCATCAAATGTGCTTAACAAATTTTCTACTTGTAATATAGTCTTTACATTCTGGATACAAGCAGCCTCCTTGATCCTATAGGGAAAGTGCCTAAGTAGCAACCTTACCACATCACTTTCCTCCTTCAAGCCATCCAGATATTTACACACTAATACCTGCCCTAAAAAGTATTCGGTCATGGTGGAGCTTCCTTTAGGGTTATATTTACCACACACTACTCCCTCACGATGCTGCGACTGAATAACCTCATTCCAGAACTTTTCACAGAATTTCATTTTAAAATCATTGATATCAGTAAACTTGTCTCTGTAGACAGCAAACCAATTCCTCGTTTCCCCCACAAACACTTGTTCTAAAATTTCAACTACCTGGCACCACTCAATACTACCATTTTCCAACCTCTCCCCGAATTTATTTTCTATAGTGTTCATGAACTCCATTGGGCACCCCTGTCGATTGCTGAACTTACCCAGTTCTACCTCCCTGTGTGTGCTATTCACAAAAACTGGCCTATTCTGACTATTTTCTTGCCTGATCCTAGCTTTTAATTTTAATTCTAATTCTGCGATTTTCTCCTCAGCCTTCCTCTCAATACTGTTTACTGTTAATTTAATGTTTCCTTCTGATTCTTCTACTTTATCATATAGCTTTGCTTGTTTCTCCTCAATCTTGCTAATGCTTTCCCTATTACTCTCTCTTAAATCATTTACTTCTGCAACTACTTGTGAGTGGACTTTCTCAATTCTACCCCCCAGCTGTTCCTTAACCTCTTTAGTAGCTACCTGAATTTTGTCAATTTCTCCCCCCAATTGCTTTTTGACCTGCTGTGTTTCCAGTTGCACTAGTTCTTTTAAATTTTCAGCCTGTGTACTGATTCTAATTTCCAACTCCTCCTGTACTTTTCCTAATTTTCTGTCTACATCTGCAATAATCTCTTTAGCCTTTTCTTCCATCACCCCCCTGATCTCACCTCTAATCAGTTCGAATTTGTCACTCATTTCCCTACTGTTTTTTTCTAATTTAGCATTTAAAGTTTCAGTACTCTCTCTATTTTCCTTACTGTTTTGTTCTAATCTGGCGTTTAAAGTTTCATTACTCTCTCTATTTTCCCTACTGTTTTGTTCTAATTTTGCATTATTCTGTTCTAATTTTGCATTATTCTGTTCTAATTTTGCATTTAAAGCTTCTGTACTTTCTTTATTTTCCCTACTGTTTTGTTCTAATTTTGCATTATTCTGTTCTAATTTTGCATTTAAAGCATCTGTACTTTCTTTATTTTCCCTACTGTTTTGTTCTAATTTTGCATTATTCTGTTCTAATTTTGCATTTAAAGCATCACTACTAACTTTGTTCTGATACATGAACTCGAGAAGTAAAGTTTTTAATTCTGGTTGGCCGCCTACACTCCCTGTTTCAGTATCGGGATTTACCTCCGCTACCCCGGTACTACCATCACTCGTCATACTGCTCGTATCATCATTCTCCAGTTGATGACCACTACGTAACCTCATCTGTCTTTCTTTCTCATCCCCCATAATGATATACACTGATAAAGACAAATAACCCCCAAAATACAGGCACAGAAATATATACCCTTCTCCTTCCACAAATGTTATTAGGTTTTCAGCCCCACGTTGGGCGCCAAATGTAATGGATTTTAGTTAGTGCCCCATGTTGGTAGCGACAAATGTAATGGTTTCGCTAGCCCACACTGTTGGGAGAGAAATGTAACTGTTTACCTTTGCCTAAGCTATGTTGTTTTAATGGGCGCCAAGACCTCAATGCAATGTTGAAATCTAAATTTGTATTTAACAACGTCTAGCTCTGGCAGAACACATTCAAGACTCTATTCACTCAGATCGTGGTATGATTTGATCATTAACCCAACAAACAATTGTATCAGGAGAAGGAATTGGTCTATATCTAATGCTACCTACTGAAAGCAAAGATTGCATTGTAAAAGAAATGAATTTATTATATAAAACAAGTATAGCAAAATTAATAATAATAATAAGTTTAAAATTTAAATTGGAGCGTTGTGATTTGAATATTACCGATAGAAAATTACGTGAAAACGGAGTCTGATAAATTGATTTTACTCTTATTTCCAAGCTATGAAGTTACTGAAATATGAAATATAAAACAAAGAAAATGAGAGATTGCGTATTTCTGCGTCATGTGCGCCTACCATTGGAAATTGCCAAAGCATCTCCCTCGTTCTTGATGATGCTGTGTGCTTCCCACAGTCTCCTGGACGTCGTCATCTCCGTCGAAATTTGATGATATCCTGGTAGATTATATAATTCTATGGTCCGTACCTCGGACCCAAACTCGCGTAAAACCGCACTGGTTACGTTTTACAAAAGTTTGTCGCTAACTCCACTGAACATCGGAGCGACACGCACTTGCGACCGTACACCGCAAGTTCTACACAGATAGTCCTCGTCCCACGGAACATCGGAGCGACTCCCGCGTATATCCACACTCGGCAAGTATTTCACGGATAGTCCTCGTCTCACGGCGCGTCGAACGATATATTCACCTGTCGGCTCCCCCACTCCGGAGCAGTCTCCTAGCTTACGTTGTCTCCGCTGATTCGCTGCACCCTACGCGCTAGATCCCCACTCCTTCCTCATTACACTCCGCGGGAGGGAGAAGTCGATTTCCGTTTCAACAATTCGCCTTTTCTAGACCTTGCGACCCAAGATTGCGTCATGCTCCTCGACAAGATTCAGCGTGTACTTGAAATCCCAGTGAGTCATCTCTCTCAAATACCCTAACTGACAAAAACTCCGTAAAATTCCGTAATCAGATAATTTTCTATGATATCGTCGTTCGTAATAATTTGCTGGATAGGGTTTTCTAAGACATAGAAAACCTATCTGAATGCTAATAATTTTTATAAAATGCTCCGAAAATACCTTAATAATAATTATAATAAATTAATAATAATAATAAATTACCATGAAAAATTCTCTTGGCTGAACAATTTGCCGCGTAAATAAATATAGAATGGCTTCCTACTGACTTATGCCAGTTGCATAAAACCCCTCGAAAAACACGTTACAGAATGAGAGGTCATTTGCCCTTTTGATGAGGATGACAATGAAGACTACTACTACTGAACGGGTATATCAAACTTACAAACTAATGGAAATACACATTTTAAAAATCACAGGCGATGAAGACTGTGGTGTTGCTTAGTAGTACTGTATAATGGACGTAACATCTAGGTCATTTGCCCTTTTGATGAGGATGATAATGAAGAAGACTGCTACTGAACGGGTATATCAAACTTACAAACTAATGGAAATACATATTTTTTAAATCACAGGCTAGGTAGACTCTGGTGTTGCTTAATAGTATAATGGACGTAACATCTAGGTCATTTGCCCCTTTGATGAGGATGATAATGAAGACTACTACTACTGAACGGGTATATCAAACTTACAAAATAATGGAAATACGCATTTTAAAAATCGCAGGCGATGAAGACTGTGGTGTTACTTAGTAGTATAATGGACGTAACATCTAGGTCATTTGCCCTTTTGATGAGGATGGTAATGAAAACTACAGTTGAATTGACACGACAAACTTACAAACTACCGTGATAGAAATAAATATTTCAAAATTCACAGGCGATGAAGACTTATTGTGTGTGGTGATTAGTGGTATAATGGGCGTAACATCTAGGTCATTTGCCCTTATGATGATAATAATAAGGTAATGAAAAATGACTACTAAACGAACATGGTGTAATTTTAAATCTGATATAGGTAATTCAGATCTCTACCTTCGATGTCTTCCAAAGTCTGAACGTTATTTTCTGGCTTAGGCCTATACTCGATGCGTGTAGTGAAAGAGCTTATCGAGTACAGCTCGGGTCCAAGCTGCACAAACCTGAGAATATCGCAGATGATGTCGAAATATGATGACAGACGTTCGGAGGGGGGGGGGGGGGGGGGGGGGGGTCCCGGTCCAATTAACATTGACCGGTGAATCACTCATTCTTTCGTAACACTACAGTGGTTTGAGCAAAGACCCTGTATGAACATCAGCATAGTCAGCAATACCAGGTAACACGGCGGGGACTGGACATTTCTCTCATGTCACCTCGCGATGAATCAGTAAGCTATTCTCACACCTGCCCCCTCCTCCCCCCTCCACCCACCAGGGTCTCACAACTTGTGGGACGTGGGTTTGCGACCACGGGACCCCTGCTGAGTCCGGCATTGCTTCTACTTACTGGTGCTGGGCTCCTTTCAGTTCTCTTTCCTGTCGGCCTCCCTTGGTCAAACTCTTGTTCTCTTCCGACTCCGATGGTATCAGTGTATCCGAGGCCTAGCGACTCTTTCATTTTCCCGCCTTAATTGGCCCTTGTTTAATCATTCCTGATAGCCTCATTCTTCGAGGCGTCAGCCTTCTTTTTCTTTTCTTAATATCTCATGTCTTCTGCTCAAGACCCTCAAGGAGGCAGGGTGTATGTAGCCCCACCACTTCTGGTGCACCCTAGATAGTGCTACATCCTCAAGGGCTCATGGCTGGTGAATTCGGGAGCTGGCAACCCTGAGGGTTTCCTGAGCTGGGTCCGGTTTTACCCCTTCTTTCCATTGCCTTTGGGACGGACCCTGTCCTCTTTCCGGGAATGGAGTGGTCTGCCCGCAATTTCAAGCAGACAGTGTTACTCGCAGGGTACCAAAGGGTAAGTATTTAAATTTTGGTTCTGATCGGTGAAACGGTGTAGATTTGTGCCAAAGGGCCTACATGCAGGGAATGGGGTGGTCTGTCCGAAATTTTAGGTGGACAGTGATATTCACAGGGTTACAAAGGGTAAGTATACACATTTTGGTTCTGATCGGTGAAACGGTGTAGATTTGTGCCAAAGGGCCTAAATGCAGGGAATGGAGTGGTCTGTCCGAAATTTCAAGCAGGCAGTGTTACTCGCAGAGTTCCAGACGGTAAATAACAAATTTTGGTTGAGATCTGTGAAACGGTGTAGATTTGTGCCAAAGGGCCTAAATGCAGGGAATGGAGTGGTCTGTTCGCAATTTTAAGTGGACAGTGTCATTCACAGGGTACCAAAGGGTAAGTATACAAATTTTGGTTCTGATCGGTGAAACGGTGTAGATTTGAGCCAAAGGGCCTAAATGCAGAGAATGGGGTGGTCTGTCCGAAATTTCAAGTGGACAGGGTTACCCGCAGGGTTACAAAGGGTAAGTATACAAATTTTGGTTCGGATCGGTGAAACGGTGTAGAAGTTTGCCAAAGGGCCTAAATGCAGGAAATGGGGTGGTCTGTCCGAAATTTTAAGTGGACAGTGTTATTCACAGGGTTACATAGGGTAAGTATACTAATTTTGGTTGAGATCGGTGAAACGGTGTAGATTTGGGCCAAAGGGCCTAAATGCAGGGAAAGGGGTGGTCTGTCGGAAATTTCAAGTGGACAGGGTTACCCGCAGGGTTCCGAAGGGTAAGTATACAAATTTTGGTTCAGATCGGTGAAACGGTGTGGATTTGTATACATAACAGACAGACAGACAGACAGACAGACAAACATTGAGCTTTATATATATAGATAGATAGATTGTGACAATTATTGAACAGTAATTAGCTTAATTGTTCCTTACTTATGTTCACATTGAATTGACGACTTAAAGCGATTTTAAAGAGATATAGTGTGATCTTATAAAGAGAATTACGTAAAGAAGTAGTATTGTGATCTAGAAAGATCGTGGAGAAGTAAGGAATATCGCGCAGGCCACGATAAAATTGAGAAATCTTGTAAATATTTAATAATAATAATAATAATTTGAATTTCAAAACATTTTTATTAGGATGTAATGTTTAAAGGAACGTCATATTAAGGAGACCCATGTATCATTTAGGGTGAGAAATGTAAATAGAAAGCATTATTTTACGAGAATCAAGTAGTAGTAGATGTACAGTGTGATCAACATGTAGTTGATATTTTTAAACATTTTATAGACAAGATGTCTATCAGTATAATTTTCATTTTCTCCTTAATGAGGACACAGTGAAGTCCTAATACCGAAATTCACGGTATATTTTGCTTCTAGAAGAAGTCATTATTTTATTGAGTAAGAAGTTTAATTTTTTTTAAAACATGTGATCTGATTAATTGTTTTTGGACATAGTTTATTTGTGTTGTCCTCTTGAATAAATATTGGCAACCACTGGTTAGTTTGCCTGTTCCTTTTTATAGAACTTTGCGATCTCTTCATTTAATAATTAGTTGCGGTGGTACTACTAGATAGGTACTGACGCCCACATTTTTAAACCGTTCATCCTCGAGATTACGAGAATCTCGTCCTCCAATACTTTGTTCAAGGATTTGTATGTAATTAGGTAGTAGTACTATATTATTTTTATAAATATCTTTGTACCGAGAGGCTCCTAGATAACCATCTAGCAGGGATTTGTTGGTTTATCTAGCTGGGTATCAGCATCCCTTATGATCCTTTCCATCCTTCGGATAATAGGTGGTGGTTATGTGAATTTCGGGTACAGTACCAGTACCAATGTTACACCATTAGTAACCAAGTGGGGGAAACCTGCCATACAGGTTGTGAAAAGTACGCTCGCAACAGGCTGTATTGTCCTGGGGGGTACATTTGCTGTTATGGCATTATTAATTGAAAGAAGTCACAATAACTCATTAGGCCATTGTAATGTAAAAAGTTAAGTTTAAATGTCTTATTTGCCCTCCATTTACTTTAATCTCTTTGATTGTGCTGTACTGAAATGTAACTTTACCTTCTCATCGGATACAACATTGGGCAGTCTAGATTTAACATGTAAATCAAGATGTTTAATTTTGTATTTAAATATAATTTTATATTTACTATCATGTGTCGAGGACAGTAGCTAACAGATAAATTTTAGCATGTAAGTTCAATAGTTCAACCATTATAAAACTGATCTTGGACACATTTTTTTTAGCGTATGGCTTTTATGCCGGGAGTGTCCAAGGACATGTTCGGCTCGCCAGTTTTGTAGCTGCTTCGAGACGGACACCCAGTGGGTGAGCTACAAGTGCCGTTGGGGAGGACAGTTGGAAGGGAAGGACGAGGAGTTGGAAGGTAGTGGCTGTGGCCTATAGTTAGGGACCAACCCCGGCATTTGCCTGGAAGGAAGATGGGAAACCACAGAAGACCATCTTCAAGGTTGCCGGCGGGGGGATTCGAACCTCCTCGCCTCCCGGATGTGAGCGACTGCCAGCAGTCATGCCGTAACGACCACGGCTAACTCACCCGGTTTGGACACAATACCTGAACTCAAATAATCCAGTGAAAACCTATGGATTGTGTTAATGATTTCTTATAGTGTGTTTTCTTTTTTATCTGCCTCAATGAAAACTTCATTTGATCAATGTGGACTTTACTCACTAGTTAATGTTATAGAATGTAAACTAAGTCTTGGTTGGTTCCTCAGTTTAAGGGCTGTGACAACGCGGCCATGTAGCTCCATGTGTGTAGAATATGTCTGATGACCGGTGTTAATTGTGATGGCAGTATTAGTGTGTGTTATCTCTAATTCAACTGCAGACGATCAATTTCAAGAGTAGTTTCTACTTTTGCTACCAAATGCTACCGTCAACGATACCTAGCTGCGAAATTGGCTGTTTAGATGCCATAACAACCGGCACTTTGCGGTGAACGTTGGAACTTAAGAGCGTTAATCAAATCTAACGTACAAATTTAGCTTCACACAATTGTAGTTGGTGGAAGGTTTTTTAACATGCCATATATCTAAGACATGGGCCCGCAGGCTTTACTTCCCCTCTGAAGAAAGGCATACTGAGGGATTTTTAACGCTCTTAAAAAATCCCACGACAGTGGCTGGGTGTGAGCCCGCGATCTTGGGCTTAGAAGCTCAGCATGCTACCAACTACGCCACCAAAGACGCCGTAAACTAGGACTGTTGTGAGTGAAACTTTGATCCAGATTTCCACACTGCAAATATTGGAAGAAGAGTAATAACATTTTCTTTTCCTATTTGTTATTAAGAAATGCAGATCCATGATCAATATTTATCCTGTTCAGTATTTATTGGCTTACATCACTGCTTACCAACTCCTTGCTAATGTACTGTTGCATACTCGTTGTGAGGCGGCTTCGGTGGCGTAGTTGGTAGCATGCTGAGCTTCTATGCCCAAGATAGCGGGTTCAAACCCGGCCGAAGCCGTCGGATTTTTTAAGAGCGTTAAAAATCCCTCAGTATGCCTTCCTTCGGAGGGGAAGTAAAGCCGGCGGTCCCATGTCATAGATTTATGGCATGTTAAAGATCTTTCCACTAATTACACCTGTGTGAAACTAAATTGGATAGGTTAAGAATGTAAACAACGCTCTTAGGTTGCTACGTTCGTTGCCAAGAGCCGACTGCGGTGGCGTCTAGTAGCTAGTTCTGAACTAGGCCTAGTAGTCGTTGACGGTGGCGTTTGGCGGCAAAAGTAGGAACTATTTGAAAATTCAAAGTTGCAGTCCCTACTTGAATTAAAAAAAAAACAGATACACACACTAATACAGTCATCACAATTAACACCGGTTATCAGACAGATTCTACACACACCCAAAGTACACGGGGCTACATGACCGCGTTGTCGCAGCCCCTAAACTAAGGAACCAACCAACCAACCATACTCGTTGTGAATGAATGAGATGTTATTTGCCAGAGCAATGCTTTGTTTACACTTTATCAGCTGCAACTCCTCTTACCAGGGCTGACATTTTCCATGGCAGAAAGAGGAATTAAATCAGGGCCGTGTGTACGATGAGTTCCTATGCTTGTAGATCACGGGGACATCGTGAAATAAGAGGTTGCTAAAAAGTAACTAAAACCTAACTAATTTTTACTTCATACTTCCAGTAGACACCCTGAAAGAGCTAGGAAGAATTTCTAATATGTATAGAAATTGAAACAGTACTTCTGAGGGTAAAGAGCCATTAACAAATTTGAGCGGACAATACATGAGCCCAGAAAGAAACTAATGCAAGCTAGTTTTAGGTTAAGTGATGAATTCTGACACTGGAAAGTTAAACGTAATTTACTTATCTCAAGTTGCAGAGAGTTGTAGATGTCATATACATTTGTAGCACTTTCTTCTCTCCAGGAGAATAAAATATGAACCATAATTGGCTAATGTATGTTTCAATGGCGAAACATAAAAGATCTGACGAAGATCACATTTGTAAAAGTAGTGAGTTAACACATCATGATTGTAGTTTGAAACCAGTGAAACAGGTCTAGCTGAATAAAAATGCTGATTTGCATTTTCGTTGAAGACTAAGTTTAAAAGGTTGCACAGCGCTGAATGACTATGGTTGGCCAACCGTCTAGTATAGATTCGATCTTGCAGACCTCGATCGAGAAAGTGAAGCAAGTCGATTCACTCCACGAGTGTCGCTGTGAAGAGAAGAGAAGAGATGAGCAGAGCTTTGGCGAATAGTGCAGAAGGTAGCCAAGAAATTCTCGGCTTATATATGGTTGGTTGAGCAGATGATGTCATGAAGCTCGAAGGTGATTGGTTGCAGGTGCAAACAGCCAATCAGCTTGAAGAAGCTGGCATGGAAGGCTCCTGACGGCAAAATGTCTGCCATTTGAATTTGCAGTGCGTAGTATACAGACGAGGGATCACTCTAACAGTTCTAAGTAACATACTGTGCCCGAATCTCGCATAGCCACCACCTATATCCGCAGATGGAAAAGGATTGTAAGAACGTCGATACCCAGCCAGATAAATCAACTCTTCCCTACTAGGTGAATGACTAGGAAACCCTCGACGCATACCGGTCATGCAATAACGCTACTAATTACTTACACATTTACTAGCAAATGAATATCCATAACAAGATGGTAGGACGAGAATCTCGGATCTCGAGCTTGAACGGTGAAGTTGAGACTAAGTGAGTTCTAGTAACTAACTGGCAGTATTATCGCACGTCGATTGCGAAATGAAAAATGATCAGTTTCTATAAAAAATGGGCAGGCAAACAAAAATAGTGTCTGTGAATTTCTTAACTAAAGTATTTACAAGTCATTAAATCTCCCTAACACAAATAAAATAAATTTAAATTGAAATTAAAATATTTAATTTTGTAGATGGTCCTTCTATCTGTCAAACAAACTTTTTGTAAAGTTTAAGTTACTCACACGTAATAATTCAAGAATTTTAGTTAAGTAGTTATGTTTGATAGTCACCCTGTGAGTCGATCACTTTTAGCAGTCTGATCAAAATCCGCTGTTCTTAAAAGAAATGTAATTTACAATACACTGCCCTACATTATACACTTATCGATTTAAAAACATGAACATAATGCGAATAAAAATTATTAAACTATTAAAAATGATGAAAATATTTACACAAGTAGAAATTACCATGTCCAGCACGGTATTCAAAAACACATACAAGATCTTTCGCGATCTGACAATCTTAAAACGCTTCTGTTTCTTTAAACACTCGTTCACAAACAATATATTTTTCTGGTATATTTTGAGTTTCTGTCATCATAAATAGAACTATAGTAACGAACGGTCAAGTTAATTACAGCTCTGAAATGTCATATCAATGGATAAAATACAATAAACTTAAAAACGATGCGGAACTACTCAGTTATTTTCAGTATACTTCGTTGATTTCGTAATAACACTTTCTGACATGCACAACACAAATACCAACCCTAATGTCGGTTACTTTTTTAACATACTGTATCAATACTTTGCTCCAATCAGCAATACACTTATTTCCTTTCGTAAACGGTGAACAACATCTTATAATAGCGTCAGCTACACTTCCAAAACTTGACATATTCCTTTCCTCTCCTCTCAACAATGATCACAATAATAATGCACGGTATTCCTTCAATAAAAACCCATCTTGCTACACTCCAAACGTGTAGAAGAATTTGTGATCCTACTAAGTAAACACGACCTGTGAAATACTGTTCATGGTGCACTTCCTAACAAACACCTCTCCAAATTAATTATCTTCGTGCTCTTTAAATAACATTAAAATTATTGTTCACTACAATTCACCTTGTACAATATTCCACTTCACTTCCATTAACGCATTTCGTTAATAAACTTTCACAACATACAGTTTTTCCACGTTACAATAAAATATTAACATTAATAAACCGTAGTCTGCTCGTCTTTACTGTTAATAACAATAATACATATCCTCCCTATCTGGTATACTTTTAATGAAGAAGCAAGATGGCGGCGAGTGAGAGACGGGCAGTGAGTTGGCTCCGTACATATTTAATTTTCTTGTTTGTAAATAGAGTAATAGCGAGTTCTAAAGTTTCTCTGAGTGAGTGTGTGGATATAAGAAGTTCGATCGTGAACGCAAAGTGCTGGGAAGACATTCTCGTAAGTAGCAAATGTGAATTTAGTTCGTTAGTATTGTGTTCATCATCTCGGCCAGTGCCTGAACTGCTGCCCCGCCACCCTACCTGGCTCAAGGTTGCACGGCTGAAGTCAGACCACCCTCGTCAGCCGCTCCCTCCCATCTCTCACAGCTGTGGTTGGGGACCCTTTCTCTTGGCCTTGGCTGGTGACGTGCAAGTTAATCCGGGCCCAGTAACTGTAAAATGTGTGAAGTGTGACTCTGTAGGACGAGTAAACCAGATCCGGATTCAGTGCTCAGAATGTCAACAGTTTGTGCATCGTACTTGTGCCAAATTGACTGCAGGTCAATCTAGAAAAATATCAAGAGGTGAAAATTCGTTCTTCTGCTGGCAGTGCTCCATGCCGCAGTTGTCAAACTCACTATTCGATAGCTCCACTAATTCGGTTTCCACGCAATCATCTCAATACCGTAAATCAACTAGCAATATTTCAGTTCTAAATTTTAACGCACGCAGCATAATGCATCCGAAACGCAAACCTCTCGTTGATGCTTGGTTGATAGAAGAAGCCCCATCACTCATCTGTGTGTCTGAAACTTGGCTCAATCCCTCCATTTACAACAATGAGGTGATTTCGGACAGTTACATAATATTTAGAAATGACAGGCCCTCTACAGGTGGTGGAGTTCTCATAGCTTGTCTCCCAGAGCTACAACCCAGAAGCGTGCCCGAACTCGAAGTAGAGGCGGAGGTAGTTTGGATACAGATTACAACCAAGCAGGGTCCCATTCTGGTTGGCTCTGCATACCGAGCCCCGGGTTCTAAAGACCTCCACAACGAAGCCCTTCTTCGCTCCCTCTCAAGAGCTCAGGCGCTACAGAATAAATTCTTCGCTATTCTCCTGCTAGGTGACTTCAACCTTCAAATTGACTGGCTCTCTAACGATACTCCGAAAGCTCTTAATTCTCTTTCTGAAAAATTTCTATCATGCTTTTACGGCCTATTTCTTCAGCAGCTGGTAAAGCAACCCACTCGAATCACGGACCATAGCAGAACCACCCTGGACCTAGTGCTCACAGATAATGTGGACATAGTGGACTCCGTTGAAGTAATTGAAGGCGTGTGTGATCATGAAGCAACCAGGGTTGAACTGAAATTACTCCACCCAAAATTGAAGAAAATATACAAAACAGCTCTCAACTACAACAAAGCCAACTGGTCATTATTAAATTCTCTGTTTCGCTCCAATCTTCCGGTAGTGCACACCGTTGACATAGAAACCCTCTGGACAGAGTGGAAAACTATATTCTGGCAGTGTGTACAACAGTGCATTCCACAAGTTAAATTAAATGGCAATCGTCGATCTCCTTGGATTACCAATGAGATTGTACTAATGTTAAAAAAGAGAAATAAATTGTACAAAAAATGGAAACATAACCCTACCCCCACTAATCTCCATAAGTACAAGATCCAACGGAATTTAACAAAAATCACCATTAGAAACAGCCATAGCAATTTCATCTGGAATTTGGGCTCCTCGGACACGAAATCTCTGTGGCGATATATCAGCTCCAGATCAAGAAGCACGCCCTCCACGAATTTCACGTATAATGGCAAAATTTTATCTGAACCCGCGGAGATTGCTCAATCATTTTGCTCCTCCTTCTCTCAGAACTTTTCTTCCTTTACGCCATCACAAAATTATATAATAGATCGAAATATTCCTTTCCCTAAACTTGAATCCATTTATTTCTCCGTTGATGAGGTCTGCAAGTTGTTGTCATCTTTACCCCCCAATTCCGCTACTGGGCCTGATAATATACCCGCAAGAATTCTCAAAACGTGTGCTCAGGCCCTCGCTCCATCCATCTGCACAGTATTTAACACATCTTTTCAATATGGGAAACTACCATCTGATTGGAAAATCGCCAACGTTGTTCCTGTCCACAAAACTGGTAATAAGGAATCAGTAACCAACTACCGCCCCATATCATTGACATCCATATTGTGTAAGGTAATGGAGCGTCTGCTATCGAGGGAGATGTTGCGTTTCCTGAAAGAAACAGGTTCTCTTAACGAACACCAGCATGGGTTTCTGCCTGGACGTTCCTGTACAACGCTACTCACATCAGCTGTGGACGACTGGCAACAAACTTTGGAAAGAATACCAGGCGGTCAAGTGGATCTCGTTACTCTCGATTGGACCAAGGCTTTTGATCAGGTTCCCCATTCACGTCTCCTTGATAAACTGCGCTCCTACAGCTTCGGTGGTAAACTAGTGGGGTGGTTGACTGACTTTTTTACAAACCGGCATCAGAGAGTAGTCTTCCAAGGCGCACATTCCTCTACTGTTTTGGTCCCATCTGGTGTCCCTCAAGGATCTGTCCTTGGTCCTCTACTTTTCAACATATTCATGTTGGATCTTCCCCATGCAGTCTCCTCAAACATCTACCAATATGCCGACGACACAACCCTCTATCGCAAGATCAAAGACAATAGTGACCTCACCGCCCTGCAGGAGGATCTAAATAACATCAGTGTCTGGTGCAAAATTAACGGCCTGGCTGTCAATTCTTCCAAAAGTAATCTAATCTCCCTAACCCGTAATCGAATTCCAGCGGCCAACCCTTATCACTTTGAAAACACTCCGATTCCCCGTGTGCAGTGCGTCAAACTTCTTGGACTCAACATCACTTCCGACCTGAAATGGAACACCCACACCGACGCAGTGAGGAACCAAGCTGCACGCCAACTGGGTATGCTAAGCAGAAATCTACGTGGCTGCCGTACCAAAGTGAAGAGGACCGCCTACCTGAGTCTAGTACGACCGCTGCTAATTCACGCGTGCCCTTCATGGAGCCCCGGCACCAAGGGAAATATCCTTAAGCTTGAACAGATACAAAATCGTGCCACTAAATTCATTCTTTCGAAAAATTCCGACGTAGACTCTAAAATCAGACGCCAAAAATGTAGCCTTCCATCTATTGAGAACCTATTTACCCAAATTGATTTGTTATACCTGAGAAAACTTTTTAATAATACTGACTCATCTGCTATTTTAGACAAAATTTCCCTTGGCTACCGATCAGCTCAGAAGGGCCGCGGAGTTACGCTGTACGCCCCACTACCCAGGACTGAGTCGTACAAATTGGGGTTTGTAAATAGATCGGTCTGTGCATGGAACAGCCTACCGTGTTCCCTGAAGGCCAGCAACAATAATGCCGTTCAGTTCAAGAGGAAGCTGCGGCATTATTTGTTCATGAAGTAGGTTGTTCCTCATAAATTATGCCCCGATTCTTTGTTGTGCTAGTGTTTCCTGTGTATCTCCATTTACAATATTTATGTGACCTCTTCTCTTGTTTTCCTGCCTTATCCTATATAATTTTACCATCCCTCTAATGTATACTGTAAATAATTTATCATTGCTCGATTCTCACTAATTGCCATCTTGTGTACATATGTAAATATAACCCAGTATATATAGTGGGGGCTCTGACGCATCCCGAATGCGAAGTGGGGCTTTGCTCTTTTCAGAGGCTCCCTTCAGTGTAATGTAAATATAGTGTAAGGCACTGATGAATAAATATGAAATGAAATGAAATGAATCAATTATTCATTTATAAACTTGTTTCATTACATAGAAGACCTCAGGTAGATTTACAAATCACCTGGTCTGTGGTTTCGTTATAGCAAATTATTCCAGTATAATTGTTGCTAATTATAGGCATCATTTGATCTCTATTGTCAACAATATGGTCCTATTTCATAGTTTAAATCCGTTATAACAATTGTCCATGACTACATTAATGTCCTATTACAGTAATATTCCACAATTGGAATTGTCATACTCCAAGAATATTATTTATAATATTTCAATAAATGTTGCATTTATATTCTGACACAATAACAATGTTTTAATCAATGTTCTAGCATTTTGCAATAATGCTTTCTCTTAAGAACGATGCAATCTGGCAATATTGACGCATTCTGTCGCTTGTTACGCATTTTTATCGATCAAAGCATTCCATTCCTTAAAACAGTTTCGTTTCAAGGTGAGCATATTAAAACGTTTCCTAAAATACAAAAACAGAATATCAAAATCTAAATACAAATGAAATTACGTCAAAAACGACACACGCTGACGTATAATAAAATTTACTGTGAAATCTCTATAATTGACAACATAATAGCATGGGCTATGAGTAAGAAAATCTACTGAGATATTAGAACATTGAATTTTCTACCTTTCTGATGAGCTGCTGTCGAGATACCTGGTCTGATATACATGATGTTCTTCCCTCGGGTCGGCACGTGCTTGTCGCCTGCCTCAAAGCGAGTTCCTGCTAGGCGCGTGACAATCAGCTGTCCGGCTTCCTCCCTGCTCAAGCTGCGAACACCTGGGCTTGCTGTCTATCCTCCCTGCTAACGGCTCTTCTTGCTTCGCGACTACGAACAAACAAACGCCTCTTTCCGTCGTCTTCGTGTAGCATCTTGTCATCATTGTAGGTTTGAACGTCTCTGCTTGACATCTCTCCAAGTTGGTAGTGGACATTTGAATCGTATTGTTGAAGGTAAATTCAGAATACTGCATGTTGTATGAGCAGTTGTAGTATCATCGATCCATGGTCGTCAAGATCACTCAGAATTCCCACTCCATAATGTAGACTAACCTCCTTCCATAGTTTAGTGCTTCATGACAGTCTCCTTAATAAGTGTCGAATAAGAATGTCCCCCCTGACTCGCGGACATTATCATCGTAAATGTTTGATGAATGTTGAGAAGAAATACTGTTTCAATATAGTAGCCTGTGAATGCAATGCTACTCGTCGTTCTGTGGAAATGTGAAGCTGTAGAATCGAAGTCTCCCCCCAATACGTGTTGAAATATAAACTGCTGCTTTCAATAGCAAGCTAATGCGTTTTGTGATTTGCCGGCTTCACCTACTCTTCCTCGGTGATAGCTGTGTCTCCTTACGGTCCAGTCTCCTGGCCGTACTTCCAATTTAACAGTGAGCTCTCCTGGGACACTCTGAAATGCAGGTCTGCTCTGTTCAAGTCGCTAAGTAGGAATGAAATCTGCGCTCGTGACAATTGTGCGCGTGGCAAACTAGAATGTATTCCTAGCCTCGCACAGAGTCCTATTAAACTGAATTTCGCTTATATCTTCTCTCCTGTTCATAAATATATAATTCTGTTTTGACAATTATATTTCATTTTCTCTTCTGCATCTGTGGAAGTGCTAATATCGCTTTATATAAGTAAATTTAATATAATAGCGATTCCCACAAAAATTATGTGATCCAATCTGATTGGCTGTTGAGTTATCATGAAAAACTCCCTGTTCTAGCCTCTTATCAGCGTGTCGTGTGCATAATTTTGTTATTGTCACCTCGGCCAACCAAAACTGGTCTTAGGCTTGCTAACTTGAAGCCTTGGTCATATTCCAGTGTCGAAAGATCTGACTCTCCCTGGGATAAATTATCATTCACTGAAATATTCCCAAATTTAATTCTTTCAAAATATTCCAAACATTTCCAAAAAGTCGTCAATATACTTGATTCACTTCCTAAAACACATTTGTGAATAAAATATTGTTCCAATTCCGAATTCCATTTCTTAGATCATCAGGTTCACAAGTCGGTTCGATCCTCGGCTGAAGCTGGGCTGAATTCGAGTTCAATACGGTACTGCAATACCAGTCCAGCATCAGAAAAAACAAGGTAAGGAAGACGAGAGAAAAAAAAAAAGGAAAATAAGGTCTCAAAAAATACCTTTGCTAAACAAAGCAACACACATGGTTCGATCAAATTTTAGGTTAAATTAGAAAAGAAAAAATATTGATTTTTCTCACTCTGAAAAGTAAATCTTGGTAACAAATTACAGGCTTTGTGCCTTTCGCAAAAGCAAATAAGTACTTTCCTGCCAATGATCCCATCTATTTGTCCCAGCAACCATTTGTGCTATCGTCTAGCTTATGTATGAGATATCATGAATCTACCCAGCTCACATTTCCTTACAGTAAGGCAAGTCTAAATACTGAGCAATGTAGGGAGAGTTTCGTCGCTACACTAACTTCTTTCTTGGAGCATACTGAAGATTGCAATTGAGAACTCACTGCATTTGCTTTTCTACACCTCCAATCTATATCCTTCCCTTTCTACCTACCATCCTGAGAGAATTACACAGACTTGAATCCGTAACATCGAACCTGACTAGCTCATGGGCATGGAGTTGTGTAAAATCCGTGCCCAAGCGAACGTACTTGGCAAAAAGGCCGGGATCCTTCTTGAAGAGGTGCTCGGTGCGAGGAAACTTGTATTTCTTGTCACGCACCTGTTTATTGGTGGGTTTCTTCTTCCCATGCCAGTTTGTGTGGCAGTGGGGGAAGTGGTTGAATCCTTTTCCGGAAGCGTCTGGCTTCTGGTTGGCAAACAGAAAGTCTAGGACCGCCTTACTATATACACAGTATCAACCACTTCAAGGGAGATGGTGGCACCATGGACCGCATCTCTTAATAGATGTGGCACCTCCCGGTTCCAGATGGTCCCGAACCAGATAAAATGAAAATGTTTGTTACATGGTACTGTACCCGATATGCAATTGGGACTATCGGCTACGCTGATATGTTGGAAGTATGTGTTTGGAAAGAATGTGATAGCGATGGAAATTTCGGTTTTTTGAAACTTGACAGGAGGGAGCGACACATCAAGATCATGACGCGCGACGTAGTCTACAAGGGAGTAATTTATTTATTTCCTTATTTCAAGACCTCCAAGAATAGCAGAAGAGAGAGAGAGAAAATTTCATTAATATCGCTTACGCAAATTGGAACCCCGTAATGGAAGTAACGCATGGATAGTTATGTAATTGGTACTCCAGTCGCTGGGTGTTTGACTTCAGAGCGGACGTGACACAACCCCACCGCGAGAGGGATGTATGATCACGTGCTGAGCGAGAGAGGAGAAAGCAGGAGGGGTGAGAAGGTAGAGGCAGTTGACCGGCTGGCTGGAAGTAGTTACTTTTCGTTCGTTCTGCAAGTCAGTGAACTCATATCTAGTCATGAAGACCATCGGTTCGAGTGAGCTAGTCGACAGTTCATAATCTTGAGGTATCCGAGTGATGCAGAAACTTTGAGTAAGCTATTTTCTTTAAGCAAAGTAATAGCATGACACTTCAATCGAGTTCGTGACAGCATATAAGCTGGACTTTGTGAATTGTGTAGCAACTTTTGTAACAGCGTGCAGGGGCAGCCAACCTGGCTTGCTTCTTCAAATCTAGTTCAAATCACGGACATGCACAGGCGTGCTGGGCCGCGACTTCACATAATGCATTCGTACCGTAGCACAATGTATAATATCACACACACTTACAAGCTTATAACTTGATGAGCTTTGAATGTTACATTTCGAGGTACAATTCTTCACCTATTAGTCAAGGGAACATGGGCGACCACGAGTTCTCGGAACTTTACAATTCTCCGTCTATTAGTCAAGGGAACATGGGCGACCACGAGTTCTCGGAACTTTACAATGAATCATAAATTAGTCAAGTGGATCTAGTGAAT
Source organism: Meconema thalassinum (assembly GCA_946902985.2). Taxonomy (NCBI): domain Eukaryota; kingdom Metazoa; phylum Arthropoda; class Insecta; order Orthoptera; family Tettigoniidae; genus Meconema; species Meconema thalassinum. The sequence goes on from OX336389.2 coordinate 348,593,099, forward strand.
GAGTGATAATAACTTCAGATTTGGACATTGGTTTATGTGCCTACAAAGTGAACACATACATGAACACAGGGTGTTTGAAAATAATTTGCACATTTCACATAAATTTCATTCGGCACATTCACATAAAGCGTCCGGTGCATAAATACATCGACTTTAACATATACTTCTGGAACAGTGGCGAAACATTATGAACACTATAATGGGGTAACCATTCAAGATGAACAGTCAAACGCTTTTATGGAATATTGTGGAGATTCTTTACAAAATGGACACTTCAAACTTTAATATGGGGCACTAAACACAGAAGAGGCATAATGGCAGAGCGGAGTGGTGGTCCCGAGGTCAACCCAGAGTGAGGAGCGTACCAATTCGAGGTGAAGGCATCCGATGTAGAAGATCTTTATGAATCGTTAAGGAATGCGTCGATCTTCCAAGAAATCTTTTGCGAATTTTAGGGTACTCGACGATCTTTAGAAATTGGATATTAAAGCAGCTGTTTCAACAACCAGGTATTGTAAGCGCATACATGAGTATTTTTTTCTTTGATATGATGTAGACATGAGCACATACGTATAATAGGGCAAGTATTACATTGAAATTGTTCAGATATGAGTGAAATAAGATTTTTCTTCGTGGATATGAAGGCATGCAGCTGACGTCATGCAGTTTCATATAATAACCGTTTCTAGTCTTTTAAAATGAGTTAATAGGAATTAATATTGTTTTCTTTTATTGGCGACGTCAATTCATAACACTTTGGTGTTAGTTTTTTGATCGAGTGTTGTTTTTGCTCGCTGCTTGCAAACAGGTGTTCGTTTCTTTTCCACGTTAAGTCGCTTTAGCGAGCATGTGTCGATTATATGTGACTTTTCAGTAGTAGTTCATTCCAATCCGAAACATTATTTCATCTAGTCTACGATGTGGGGCCTGTTGCTTTTAGCAGCTGTGTAGTGTTAACCACTTAACCCGCACTAGGGCCTCATACTTTCATCTGAATGGATTTGGACAGTAAGAGGATAAACTACAATTGACAGTCAGATATTTTTGATCATTGTGTAAGATATAATAATGATAAATGTAAGCAGGATTACACTCGAGTAATTCTTGAATTGATCCTGATTTATTTTTGAGTATGGTAATTTATTAAATTCAGCAGTTCTTTTGAACTTCGTTTGTTTGAAACAATCTGGGATTTTTCAAATAATTATTTCTTCTAATAGGAAGTATTCGAATCAGACATAAATCTCAGGCAGAGAATAAACCATTTGGAATATGAAACTTTTGACCTGTTCTTTGAATGCATTTAACCGACAGGCTACATATATATTTTTTGGGGGAATTTATCCAGAGCAGTAATATTTATGAATTTAATTCATGCTTGATGCACATTCAGATTTATCTCAGTGATTTACATGTTGTTTTTCTGAGAGGTTAACATAGTTATTTGACCACAGGCTTAAGAGGTCAGCAGTATAAATAATAGGAGCCAGTTTATACAGTCGGACACTAAAGTCTACATACACCCCCTTTTTGTAGCATGTTGTGTACAACCTTGGATGCACAGAGGTGGACGTACACCTATGTCTGCGTCCACGTCCACAACAACATAAACCAAGGTCTTCAGACCAGTATCGTGCACTACAAGCGTGCTAGATGCAACAGTGTGTGTTTACTGCGGTACAGAAGTCAACATACACGTCGAGTCTGTCGTCAGTTGTAGGAGAGCCGTTGCAGTGAACACAGCCAAGGTGGTGTGGTTTGTTGATACAGTAGACGTGTATTGCAATACATAATTCGATCGCGTAACATGGATCCAAAGAGAACTAAAATACCAGTGGAGGTGAGGAAAAATATCATTGAGGTCGGTAAAAAGGGCTTTTCACTGCAGACAATTGGGGAAATTGTTAGAAGGAGCCATGCAAGTGTCCAAACTGTAATGAGAAACTACAATGATCGAGGAAGTGTAGAAGACAAAGCTAGATGTGGACGACCACCTGAATTATCTAACAGGGAGCGCCGACACATCATTAGAAAAGTGAATGCAGATCCCAGAATTACAGCTACGGAGTTGGCGGTAGATGTCGCAAATACTAGTGGAAATATCATTCATCCCATCATAGTATGAAGACTTGTGCGCAATCATGAGTTTAACAATAGAACAGCAAGGAAGAAACCGTTCATAAGCAGGGTCAATGAAGAGAAGCGCCTTGACTTTGCAACTCTGCATCGAAATAAAAATTCCACATTTTGGAATGCAGTGCTTTTCACGGATGAGAGTAAGTTCAACATCTTCCAGTGCGATGGAAAGCAAAAGGTGTGGCGAAAAAGGAACGAAAGTTTGAAGAAGAAAACTCTTGTCCCATCAGTGAAGCATGGTGGTGGAAACATTCTTGTGTGGGGTTGCATGTCTGGAGGTGGGGTTGGAAATTTAGTATTTATTGAGGACATTATAGATAAATGGAAGTATCTGATCATCTTAAAGGAGAATTTGAAACAATCTGCGGAGAAACTGGGACTCGGAACAGACTGAGTGTTTCAGCAAGACAATGACCCGAAGCATACGGCCATTGTCGTAAAAGAATGGCTACTTTACAATGTACCAAAACAGTTGCATTCACCTCCCCAGTCACCAGACATCAACCCAATTGAACATCTGTGGGGAGAACTGAAGCGTAGGATAAAAAAATACAACAGCAAAAGCAAAGCTGATTTGAAAGCAGCCTTAGTGAAAGAGTGGCAGAACTTCACAGCTGCGGATACACAAATATTGGTGGAATCGATGCCTCGCCATTTGGAAGCTGTGATCGAAGCAAAGGGCAGCAATACAAAAATTAAATCGTGCCTGCAAGTGAACAATATTACAGTATATGTTTACTTTTGTACCAGACCGATGTTCCATTTGTATGCTCAAGATGTCAGTATATGGAACTATTATTCAGTATGAAGTATATTTGTTGTTTTTTCGTTCCTAAGATGCCTTGTTTATGTCACAGAAAGTGAATACAGAATATTTTCTTGATTGATTGTGACTTTATGTGTTAATTTTAGGGTGTATGTAGACTTAAGTGTCCAACTGCAGATTGTGATGCTTATTTGAGTGCCTGGATTCATGAGGAGTTTTGCCAATTTATTGTGAGAACATTGCCACTAGTTATGAGAAGTTACCACTTGGGAGAAAATAGTGACTGATAGGTTCGAGCAAACCCAGTCTAATTTGTAGGTCAAGCCGAGTGCTGATTAATATGTTGTGTGGAATCGTCATAATGATATTGTAATAAATTTAATAAAGTGGTTTAATGAGTTAATGAGGTAGTGTTTGTGGATGAACTGTAGTTCATAAGATTTTTTGATGGATGATAGCATCCTGATATAGTGGATTGTTGGCAATTATGGTAATGGCAGTAAATATTGTTCTTGACTGAAAGATAAGTTCAGTCCTTGCAGTTAATTGATTATTAACATTTGGGCACTCCGATAAATGTTATAAAATTTTATGACACCTCCGAAAGCTGATTAGTTGAATTTTTCTGGAGATCTTGAAACAACTTATGCTGTTTTTTGGAGGAGAAAAAAAACGCTCTGGATATGATAAATTTCTTAAATAATCTGATCTGATAATTCTTGCTGAGATGAGATAAAATAATTTGTATTGACATCTGAATAAGAAATAATAATAATAAGTGAAAGAAATGATAACGATTTTTCTGATAATAATTTAGAATGAACTGATGATGATGATTAAAGGATAACGATTTCTAGATGGTTAAAGAATAATGATTAATTAAATGATGGAATTTTCATGAATTTCCTTACATAAGGATTGTGAGATAGTCACAATGATTGATAGTTGATATTCAGAATTTAAGTAATTTAATTGACTAGATTAATGATTAGACAATTATCATTGATATCCGAACACTATTGAATTTTGATTAAAATATATATTATAAAGCTTTCCGTGGCTTAGGCGGCAGCACGCCGGCCTCTCACCGCTGGGTCCGTGGTTCAAATCCCGGTCACTCCATGTGAGATCTGTGCTGGACAAAACGGAGGCAGACAGGTTTTTCTCCGGGTACTCCGGTTTTCCCTGTCAAAATTTCATTCCAGCAACACTCGCCACTATCATTTCATTTCATCTGTCATTCATTTAATCATTGCCCCAGAGGAGTGCGTCAGGCCTCGGCAGCCGGCACAGTCCATATCCTCGCCGCTAGATGGGGGCTTCATTCATTCCATTCCTGACCCGGTCGGAGACTGGAAGCAGGCTGTGGATTTTTTTTTTCATTTGTGAATATGGTGATGGGAGCGAACAGACATTTTTCATAAACCAACACTCAACATAATTGATATATGTAATACATGTGTGTTTAAATAATTATTTTCAGTTCACATGCAATCCATGTTAATGATTAAATACTGATAGGGCTCAGAGATCACGAGTGTCATGTTTCAAGTGTTTGTGCTTCTGTGATCTTAAGCAACCAAGAAAAACTTTTAGTTCTTTTTGTTTAACATGTGAACGTAAATTTTGAGGGGAAATGGTTGGAGTTGATATGAACATTTCGTCCTGACTAATTTATCCACCATGTTCCGTGGTAGGACTTTCTTCTGATAGTCTCGCATTGAGCAACTCAAGATTTTAATACATTTTAAGTTTCTTTAAAAATGTTTTCATGAAGCTACCTTTCCTCATGTCCTTTTCCTAGTAATTTAAGGCTTAACCAGGAAGGATGTGACTGATGGGAATCCAGGCGAATGGCGCCCTTTGTATTAATAATTAATGTTGCTTTCATCCGTAAACGACCCCGAGACACTTTGTCTCGTGCAACCCATAGCTGACTGTTTTTTTTTTTGTATCTTTTCTTACTGGATTCCAACACATGCCTTATTTCATTTCATATTTACAGTGTGTGTGTGTGTGTGTACCGCAACGTTTGGTGTGTGATGCTATGTCAGCTGGGTCGTCGCATACCATAACGGAACAGGTACAGTATGTGCGAAAAGTCACCCGTAGCGCAAGTAAAGGTCGAAGGTTTGATTCCCCTGCCGTTACTGAGTAGTACGTTCGAGTTAGCGACGTATGACCCGGTTCTGTATGGTATTGTGTTAATAAAAATTGTATGAAGACATTTGTTACATCAGTTGTGTGAAAAGTGACCAGTAGCTCAAGTAATGGTTGAGAGTTCAATTCCCCTGCCGGTACTAAGTAGTAAATTCGAGTTAGCGACGTATGTCCTGGTTCTGTATGGCATTGTTTGATAAAAATAAAACGTTTTGTTTCATGGAATATGTGAGAAGTCTCCCATAGCGCAAGTAAAGGTCCAGGATTTGATTCTCCTTCTGGTAAAGTGTGGTAAATACGAATTTTCGATGTATAACACAGTTCAGTACGGTATTGTGTTGTTGCGCCCATAGCGCCCCTGAAGGTCGGTGATGCCTGGATGGTTCCTAACATATGGCCACGACCGCCTCCTTCCCAATCCTAACCTGAAATTCAAATAAACACACCACTACAGAGACTTCAATAATACAGGTTATCAGAAATAAAGAAATAAAAAATTGTAATGTATAATGTATTTATATTGATAATAATGGATGCTCTGCTTGTGATAATAACTAACTAGTTAATATAATCTATTTTTTTAAATTTTCGCTATCTCTGCTCCCAATTATATATGTTACGGGCAGATGTCCTTGCAGTGCCGCCCTTTAAATAACAATAACTGACTCGTAAATAGAACCTAATTACTGTATATATTTTTCGCTCTCTCAATTCTAGGCAGGAAAACAGTAATTCCTTTTCCTTCTTCCTTCTTTTCATTCCTTCTGGAAGCTCTGATTGCCATGTACTGTACATTGAGTTCCATTGGTGCATCCAAGCATTCATAACCCTAGGGAAAGATGTTGACGTATACGGAAGTGTGTTAGTTTCTTAAGTTCTTTGGGGCTTTCCCGATCTTTGTCGACATTGGCTAATTCATGCCAAAATGTCAAACTCGCAAGAAAGCAACATCTCACACCGGATGGAGTTCCTGAATGGAATGCTTTAAATACACAGAAGATAAGTGATTCTGCCCTACCAGCTATGTATACACCGATGGTAGCCCTGCTTCATGTGAACACCAGACCTAACAAGTTAAAACAGATCATATTTTTTGACAATTGAGTGCACTTGGCTCAGTAATTTCAATAAAAGATGAAATTCCCGGAAAGGACTGAAAAACTCACAGTGCTAATGTGTGATGTCAAAAATCCAGGAACTTCATGTCTTCAGATGGCACAAATTCAGATAATAGGACCTACTGGAAGGAGTAAACTTCTGCAATGTATTCTAGACAACAGTGCCCAGTCCATCTTCATCAATTCCTCCTTAGTTGATTCATTGCAACTTACAATCACTGGTAACAAAAATTTAGGTATAATGACATATGAGTCATCTGCCATTATCTCAAGTTCTAGACAGCAAATCAACTTTGATGCTAGGGGCTTTTGTACAAATGCAGGCTCACACTTACAACCTTCGAGAGCAACAACACACGTTCACCTCATTTATTAGTGCCATGAGACATCAGTATGTTTACTTCAGGTAGTAAAATTAAGCTCAATGGTACAAAGGACTACTTGACTGAATCACCCATTGAAATTCTAATCGGTGCAGATCATTACTGGAAATTTATAAAAATGGAACAGCCAATCAGCCTCCAGCCATAGCCTGACTTGAATTTCAGTTGCTTTTTGTAAGTATTTCGACGCTACATTGCATTTTGTACGTATTTTGAATCTAGCCTACATTTTGTGGGTCTTTTTCAATCTATTCTTTTGTGAATCTTTTCTGACAACAATTTGATCTTTCCCTTCACTAAGATGAGCACATCATCTGCAAATGCAATCACCTTCGTGCACTGCTTGTAGTTTAAGTTAAAAAGTGAGTCGTATTGGATGTTCCAGTATCCCGCCCCCCAGGGGCTCACGTTTAGTGGGACGTGGGTTGGCGACCACGGGACCCCAGCTGAGTCTGGCATTGCTTCCACTTACTTGTGCCGGGCTCCTCTCCGCCTTCTTTCCTGTCGACCTCCCTTGGTCAACTCTTGTTCTCTTCCGACCCCGACGGTATTAGGTTATCCGAGGCCTAGGGAGTCTTTCACTTTCCCACCTTAATTGGTCCTTGTCTCATCTTTCCTGATACCCTCCTTCTGTGAGGGGTCAGCCTTCTTTTTCTTTTCCTTTTACCTCCTGCCTTGTGCTCAAGGCCCTTAAGGAGGCAGGGTGTATGTAACCCCACCACTTCTGGTGCACCGTCGATAATGCTACACCCTCAGGGGCTCACGGCTGGTGAGTTCGGGAGTTGGCGACCCCGAGGGATTCCTGAGCTGGGTCCGTTTTCCCCTTTTGTCCCTTACCTTTGGGGCGGACCTTCTCCTCTCTCCCCTCTCCTCTCCTCTTTTCATTATATTTACTTTTCTCTTTAAGATTCCCGCACTGTTTTTGTTACTTGGTTCACCGTGTATCTAAATTCCCTTCTAGTGATTTTTTAAAAGGCATTTTTAATCTACGTTGCTTTTTGTATGTTTTTTTCGATCTAAGTTACATGTCGCGATTGTTTTCAACCTCAATTGCATTTTGTAAAGATTGACAATCTAAATTGCTTTTTAGTAAGTCTTTCAATATGGCGGAGCGACCTTTGTGAGTATTTTGAATTTCAATTGCATTTTGTAAGTATTTTCAACCAAAACCGCATTTCGCACGAATTTTGAATCTAAATTGCATTTTTGTTTGGTGGGCATTTTGCAAATATTTTGATTCTCAATTGCATTTTGTGGGTATTTTGTATATAAATTACATTTTGTCGAGTATTTTCAATCTAAATTGCATTTTGTAAGCATTGTCAATCCACAAGAGTCGTTTGAATCTACCGTACATTTTGTAAGCATTTTCAATTTCAATTGCATTTTGTAAGTATTTTGAATTCCAATTGCACTTTGTGAGTAATTTGGATTGGAACCGGCTTTTTCAATCTAACTCGCATTGTGTATTTTCAATTTCAATTGCATTTTGTAAGTATTTTGAACCTCAATTGCATTTTGTACGTATTTTCGATCTCATTTGCATTTTGTAAGTATTTTGAATTTCAGTTGCTTTTTGTAAGTATTTCGACGCTACATTGCATTTTGTACGTATTTTGAATCTAGCCTACATTTTGTGGGTCTTCTTCAATCTATTCTTTTGTGAATCCTTTCGTTCTAAATTCCCTTTTGTAAGACCATATTGTGAGTTGTTTCCATCTGAGTTCCTTTTTCTACGTATTTTCCGTCTCACATAATGTTCGTTCTGGTTTCCATTTCATTCTCATTTTCGCTATCACCCAGATCATTAGGGGCCGATAACCTAGATGTTAGGCCCCTTAAAACTACAATTATCATCATCATCATCCAGTATCCCGGTCCGCAGCACGAACCCTGCGGACATCCTTTACTTATGTTTCTTTCTATGACGACCAAATCAATTTTCAGAGTACGTCTCCTCTCACTGAGATAACTTTGCACGAGTTTGTAGAGGTTTTTAGGGCAGTCGAAACCTTTCAGTGCGTTCAAGATCCCAGGGCACCAGGCCGCATCAAAGGCTCCTTTAATGTCCAAACTGATCATTATGACATTCTTTTAATTTTTGAGACCATCTTCAACAAACGGCTTAACTGCCATCAATGCATCGATTGTTCCTGGTTGCGGCGTGAAACCAAACTGATTTCTGTTTAGGAGGTCTCTGGAGTTAATGTGGTGCATTATTCGATTTATAAGTAGCTTTTCCTGCACTTTAGCGACTACATTCAGTAGACTTATCAGTCGATATTTAGAAACATCATCGCTGTTTTCTCTTCCAGGTTTAATTATAGGTACAATGATGGCCCTTTTCCATACTCTTGGGAAGCATCCCGTCAATTAGTGGGGCAGGACAAAGAGAGGAGAAGAGGGTGGAGTTGTAGAAGTCTGCGCAAGTGCTAGTGTGTGTTACCATGTCTCCTGAACTTTGGCCTGCCAGATTGGCCACCTGACAGTGGCTTCTCAAGATAGCGACTATGTAGAATATTTTTTTTTTAGCACAGGTAACCTGGCACTGTGCCACACATTGCAGCTATAGGCTCCGTGCGTTAGAAGGAGAAATGCTCCGCCACGCTACGAGTGGCCGGAATTGTAAGCTGTTGCGGTTTACCGCGGACCACAGAAATATCAGCTGTCATCACACAGCGTGTTGCCATGGCAGACTTGATAATAACTGTAGGATTTCAGAGTATTTTATCTGACAATAATCGGCCCAATTCTTCGAAGAAAGGCCGTCTACTTGCAGAAAGTGGGCATGTTTTAAATTTAGTAGAAAAGCAGTTTGCAGGAAATACCAACAGTGTAATAACTGCTAATGTGATAAGAGAAACATCAGTTCGCCAGAAACCTTATCATGTCACAATAGAGGTAACGTATCTATTCATTTTATGCATTAGTTATGGGTGACGGCAGGGGCAGATGACCACGTAGTTCCGCCCCTTAAAACATCAATAACTAACTGGGGTGACAGCGGCATTAATGTTCATGTACACGCAATTTCTAATACGATATAATGTTATCGTAGGTTAATGCTACTAGAGAGACGATCGCATGTTCCTGTGAATGCCCAGCTGGATCGTCAGAGAAGTGCAAGCATATTTCAGCAGTTATTCATGCAGTTAATTCAGAGCATGTAACGTCGCGAACCGATCAACCCTGTGAATGGTCTAGACCTTGAATCTCAAACGCGGGGAAAGAGAAATATAACAAGGGGAAGAGGTTATAAGAACTTTTTCCCACAAAAAGGCAGAGGCTTGATGTAAAACCAGCTGAAATTCCCGATTTGAAAACCCCATGTATACTATCCAAAATTTTAAATGAGGAGAAAAAGTCAGAATCAGTTAAAGTTGCCAATGAATTGCTAGGAAATTTAATAACAGATGTCACAGTTATGGTTCAGAATAATGCATGTAAAAATGTAATAACAACATTATTAATGAAACAGGAGACTACATCTGTAATAACGGTAATTGATGTGTGTAGTGTTAGCAATTCTGCACTAGCAAGTTATTTTTATAACACTCATGTTGTAATTAATAAGACTCAAGCAGCTGACATTTGTGTAAAAACCTTACATCAATCGAAGTCTGACCTCTGGTTTTCAGAAAGGAAGAAAAGGATCTCTGCAAGTAAGGCACATTCAATTAAAACTAGGAGAAAAGATCATGAGAAGTTGGTAAATACACTCTTGAACCCTAAATGTCTTAATGGTAGGGGTCTTAGAAATGTCACATTTGGAAAAAAGTTAGAAAAAACTGCACTTGCCAAATACACAAATCTATGTGGTAAAACAGTTGTTGAGAGTGGTCTCATAATTCATCTCACCCATCCTTGGTTGTGTGCTAGTCCTGATGGTATAGTAATGGTGAATGGGAAGCCAGAAAGGGTACTGGAAATTAAGTGTCCTATTTCATGTAAAGACAAACCAATCATAGGTGAAAATGAGGAGATTAATATACCCTATCTTACAAGAAATTCAGAAGGAAATTAGGAACTGAAACCAAATCATGCATAGTTCACTCAATGCCAGTTGTTGATGTACTGTTGTGGGCTTGATGCTTGTGACTTTTTCATTTATACAGACAACCATAATTCCATTCTTTTAGAAATTCAAAGAAATGATATGTTCTTAAAGGTCTGTATTGAAAAGTTGCAACAGTTTTTCTTCACACACTATTTAAGGGAACTAACGTGCAGATTTAATAATGGGCTTCAGACATCAAGGGAGGTTGTACATTTGTCATAACACAACTCGTATGCACAATGTCATCAACACTACATAATAGCTCACTTGGAATTTTTTGAAGTATGTTATATACTTTCACTCTTTGAATGCACCGTTCAACATGAATTCACACACTAGCAATATTGTAAGTGTCATCAACTTCTTCAGGTGTCAAATGACCTTCATGCATGAAGGGTGGCATTACTAAAATTGCATTGCTGTCCTCCAATATAGTTTTTATACCAGGGAAACCTTTATCAGCCATTATTTGATCTCCTGATTCTATCAATTTCAAAATTCCACAGTCATTTGTGATAAAACTGTCACTAGCTCGACCACCATAACATTTGGAAACAAATGTCACCATACCACAAGGTACAATTGCAATAAGGACCTTAGCAGTATATGTAGACTTATAATTAGAGTACATATACACACGCTGGCTTATCTCAGGAGGCTGTTCTGTTTTAATTTCAGTGCAGTCTATAATAGCTCTACAATTTGGATAGTTATCTTTAAAAACAGAAGGCAATGTAGCATTAACAGTATCCTTGCTAGGCCAGAAAACCCACTTTTTTGTTGCTTGTGCCAGTACAGGTAAAACAGATTGAAATATCCTAGAAATATTACTACGGTGAATATTGAAAATAACAGCAAGGGCAGCAAATGGTAAGGCTAACTTCATTTTCATTAAGAATACCAAGAGTCTATTTTCTTTACTAATTTTGCGTGTATTAGTGTCTGGCAGCAAGTTTAAAAATATATTAAAAATTTCTTTGTTGACACCAGCCAGAACATTTAATTGTGATTCATCAGAAACTGAACTATAACCAAAAAATCCTCTTTCTTAATATGGGAAGTCAGGCCCAGACAATTTACTAACATGTCTAGGTTTAGCATGTAATGTGTGAAGGGATGATATATTTGCTTGTATGCTGACACTGTTTCCATCCAATTCACAACTGAATTCAAAATTGCTTTCTACATCACAATGTTTGTTTGTCTGAGTTTGGGCATCAGCTTTCATGGACACTAGAGCAGGCTCACTAGTTTGCAGATCTAATATATCAGGTGTTGAAATGACTAGATTTCTATTTACACTTCTCTTCTTCAATCTCATAAATCTGCTGAGAGAGCCTGTTCCTGTTGACTTTCTTCTGTAACATTCAGGAAAGATACTTGGTACATATGCTTGACTAGCAGGATGTTGAGATTTACACCCTCCTATGAAATGTGTACTGCAGATTCTAGATGATTTTGAAGGTGTCCACAAAGTACCATCTGCCCTATAAAACAAATTGTGTAAATGTGGCAAATTTATGTAAACATACCTTTTAAAGTATGGGCAATCTGTAAATGCAAATATTATTTTGAACACATTTTGTAAAATTTGACTTGGATCTGTATTAGGCCTATATTTATTTGAATTTCTATTGTAATGAGTTCAAATTATTTTGTGACTATCTGGTTTCATAATAATATGTTTGTAGGACTATTTAAAATACTGTAATGCTTTTTTTATTTAATGTTTATGTATAACTACTGTACCCATGTGAGTAATCTCGATGGAAAATATGCTTCCGCCTCCAGCTAGCGTCAGGACTCTGGCGTGTACCGTTCCCCCATTGAGCAGTTGCATATTTTGGATCTGAGGCTAAAGGGTATCAACTCTACAATGATAAGGCACAACTCTATTCTAAAACTTTAATTCAGTAATAAAATCATGGCTTCAAACAAACAAAACAATCCCCACAACCATAAAACAAAATCAAACAAAAATTACTTCCATAATCCACTAATATTAACATAATATTATCATAATAAAATCATATCATAACTCAAACCTTTACCCTTATCAACTTCACAATATACTCTAGTGCGCTGATGCACATACAACTTCAGAAACAAACTGTACTTTAATTCTACTGTCATCCAATGTGACTTCTTTAATTTCACAAAATTACTTATTCCTTAAACCTCGTCTTAATTTGACAATTATGTGTACAGTGTGTGTTTGATCTTTCTCTTCCCACCAAATGCTTTACATGCATTAGCCTATTCAGGTGTTGCACAGCAGTCTACGTGCAACTCCATAATTATGTAAGCTACCCCTACACTTCCTCTATTTATATAGCTCCGCCGCATGCCGTTGTGATTTCATCTTAAAAACGTTAGTTATTGCTGTGTCGGTTGGTACTATTAAACTACCCTTGCGCGCGTAGCCTGTGGTGTCGAGTAACCAACTTCTGAAAAAGTTGTCAGTGACAGTACAAATGCAACGTCTAACCATTCGTTAGATTGCTAAAATCATGAACCATCAGGGTGATCTATAATTATCAATGTGTTCTTAAACCACATGACTTCATTACTCAATATAACAATGTTTCATCTCATGTCATTAACAGGGTCTAAAATCTGCCCTTTTTAAACTTTCTTTCACGGTTCGCTTGACGGCCCAACCCTCTTTCGAGCGGCCTGTATACAATAGAAGTGGAGTGAGGTTCCAACATTACCTCGACCCTCGCTTCCTGTCTCATGGCTTTCTCCCCAAGCAGTATAAGATTTTACAAGACAAATACCGTGGTCCCAGTGACACACATATCCCAATGGATTTAAACTGATTATTATGCAAATAGGTACTGGATGAGCTTTAACATTTATTCCTACCCTGAGGATAATAATAACTGGCACCAAATCGGCCCATTTCAACATGAAGGCACGAGATTCATAAAACATTGGTCTAGTAGGTAACCGGTATCTTAAATAAATGCTGCGGTCAGCCACACATGCTGCCGTCATAAGATTCGCTTCAACGAGCCGAATCACTCAATCATAAGTTCTCGGGGAATCAGATAGAGTGCAGAGATGTCCATCGTTTTCCTCTCACCTATCACGGGATTCGAACCCTGAACATTCCATATCCATCATCAGAGTTAGGGTCCAATCACTAATTACACTCTGGCACAAAGCACATCTCCCAGTATGCCCACGGCATACGAGATTTCATACGTCGAATAGACTACCTGGTTCCCGACCTAATGTTATGACCGTCGTCCTATAATTATAAAGAGAAATCTATCAATTACTCTATAAGCTTTTACTCAAGCTGCAAATTCATTTCACTAGAAAGCTCTTCCATTTCCTGGCATAATTATATTCCCATTAATACAATATATTCTGATATAAAACTCTTTTCTTAATCCCTTAACGTAATCTTACTGTATAATCTTACTGCTTAGATCGATAAGTCTTCCCATTAGCGTAAATATTTCTTGCTTACCACATTTTGCCTGATGCATTCATTCATACCTTTTATTCATTATTATTATTCTCACTGACATAAATTACCAAAATCCGAACACAACTTAACCATCTTAAAATCCGAACAACCGTGCTCGTTACGTTACGTTTACATAACTGATTTGCCATTTTTAATGAGAGTGGTAACGATTAATCCACTTACTGATGCAAAATAACATCTCAACTCTACTAAAATCAACACAATAATGATTAAACCTGAAGGGTCTATCTCCTAATACTGGTTCTTACTGGCATCTTTATAACTCTGAAATCACATTACATGCAGTGGCCTATACTTCTACCTCAACATAATTTGTGGGTTACTCACATATACAGGCTCCTCATGGTGGCTCCAACCACTTATATCCTTCCGGGTCGCCTGCCATATGCAGATTTAGTGCGACATTTGCATCTTGAATACACACATTTTATGATGCATATCTTCCACTAACCACACGCCACTTTGCATTTCCATAAAGAAGCTATTGCTTCCAAAACACATGACACTTTATAACACTTATTAAACCATTAATTTAAAAGATATTTCACATATTATTTACACATAACACACGTCACTTTTTACACTTTTCATTGGTTGAAATTCCCCGGCAAAAATATCAGAATTGCAGGTGTCGACGGCATCTTCCGTGCTCCTACCAACTCGTGATTGAAAGTCTGGTTCAACTGCCCCCGGAATTCACCAACAGTCTATCAATAATCCTACGGTAAACGTCCTGCTTTGCATAAATATGCTTACTTCCGTCCTGAGCGTTACTATTTGGTATTCTTAAGACATTACCAAATGCTTCGTAAAGTTTCTCCCAGCGTAATTAGGCATGTATAACCAGTCAATATATTATACGTTGCGCTTAACACTGTACATAATTTTTACACAGATTATTACTTTCAATAGTTCTGCAACTTATCTCACACGGTGCTTTCTATGTGAACACAAACCACTGTTCGTACTGCTGACTACACATGCAGCACGACTGTCATTAATAAAAGCTTTCTAAAAGTTTTACTGCGCGGCTTCCCCAGTCGAAGTCCGGGCCTCCTTCCTTGCCTTCGGTAATACACATTTCACACAATAAAGTTCGTTGATTACCGTACTTCTTATTAATTCCTGACTATACATTATTATCTTCTCACTTGGTGCATTACGATGTGCGGTGAATATAATGGTTAACACTCCAATGTTCAAACCTTTGTTTGAGCGTCCTTTCCTGAGCCGGACCGATATACGTTCCGCCTCAACAACTGTCTCCGACTGTCTGACAAACTGTGTTCTGCCAAGGGTCGACTCCCTTATATTGGTTTCACACAAAAAGTAGAGCTAAATTTTCCCGCGCTATCTCGACTCTTCTCCCAGCATGATTCTGGTCTCGAAACCAAGCTCATCGGGTTCCTTTTCCTTCACTGATCCCAGGACTATCTGCGTGCTGAAGGATCGATCGGCGAATTAATTAATATTTATTGTTTTCTCCATAGCGTGGGGACGCGGTTTCTGTGGGAATCCCTGGCGACATCGTCAAACCCAGCCGCGAACATCCATAGTCTTATGTCCTTCCGCACTTCATTAAATATGCGTCAATTTCGCAGATTAAAGGCTCTAAAATTAGCCTCCTGGCTAAAGATTCACCTGTGTGCAACTCTCATGTCATTGCGTTACTCCAATCACGAGTAATCAATGATTTTCCTTGGGATCTCTCCCCACTCTTCTCAGTCCTATTCTCAGTCGGGGAAAAACTGGGTCATTATTCAACTCCCCAACCTCTTCCAGACGACATAACTAGGTCAGCGAGATTGACACGGCTCCAAGAGTCTCCTCCTACTATTCTGGGCCTATTAGTAAAACGTCAAACTCTCTACTTCTGCGTTCCAAGTCCAGCATAGCCTACTCCAAGTAGTCCAATAATGCTGTATTCCGCTCCTTTTCCCTGCATTATTTTAATAAATAATGTCATTATCAACTGAAATCACACCAGTGATTACATATATACTTTCCTCTAGGGGTTTTTACAATGAAACTCCCTCAACAGACCTCGGGTTCGTTCCCTGGTGGAACCTTTATTCTGGGATCACAGTCTCTGAGATCCACGTTCGATATCAGTCAGCATGACCCCCTCGGGTTCACTACACACTTCTAATATATTTCTGTAGGCTATTAATATTTTGTTCCTATTTTTTGTCATGTACCAGGGCCTATTTCTGTAAATATAATATTAATCCACTAGCCTTTCGAATCCACTTCGTGAGGTCGGGGAGGAAATCTAAAAAAAATCACACTTTGCTCGGTATTAAGGTATCTGTTATTTAATTATTAAGGCTATCATTAAGACTACTGTGTGATAGAATATCTCTATTATGATGTTTGTGCTTTAAAAATATGGTCTACTGGTGCGGACCTTACCTTGGAAGTATAGCATTACTGTAATTATTTTGGTTGTTACTGTTAACCTATTTGTAAAAGTCATGGTTAGTATAGGTTCTGTACTGTGTAATTTAGTATTAATTAAAATATTGAAATTCCCCATTACTTACTTCTTGCGATTTACTGCTAAAATCCACTGTCTTTTCAAATCCATTTCGTGAGCTCGTGATGGAAAACTATAAAATTTCACACTTTGCTCTGTATTGCAGTATCTATTATTGCAGCCAACAACACAGCACATAACATTGCCAGAACGTTTTGACATTTTTTAAATAATAATCTGAAGACAACACTATAAAATATTGAATAAACACATGTAAAAATTCACTCTTATTGCATCGTCTTACGATCAGCTGTTGATAAACAAGACCGTGTGTAGTTCACGTAGTATCCACCCGCAGCAGCACCCTGCAGAACGCACGGTGCCTATTATGACTGTCCGAACAAACCAAGAGGGATCATCACATCACACAACCACTGTAACTGTAATTTTTAATACTTCTCTCATATTCTAATCCAGCTGTTAGGGATTACTGTTTAATCAGCTATATTTGATACTGTTAAGTTTGTACTTCAATGAAAGCTAAGAGATTAAATACATTTGTCATCCTTCTTTAAAAAAAAATCACCAGGGAGGTTTTAAACTGGAGATCTTGAAAGTAAAGAAGAGATACAATAGTTGTTTGGCCACAGTACTGTTGTAACGGTTCGATCCCATAGCTGTTAGATTTATAGGGTTATTCATTTATTATCATGTCATTATTATTAATTGGTACATCCATGAGATGATTTTTATATAAGATAATTGTAAGCGGTTTTTATTCTTTTATTCAGTTAGATTGAAAGCAAGAGTGAAAGCAATGTACGAGGGAAGCAAAAGCTGTGTAAAGGTGGGAAGAGAGAGAACGGAATGGTTTCAACTGGAGAGTGGTCTGAAACAGGGAAGTGCCCTCTCACCCCTGTTATTTATAGTGGTGATGGATGAAATCATACGAAAAGTGGTAAATAGCATTGGGGAAAGGAAAATGAAGGCAATGTTGTTTGCTGATGACCTTCTGGTATGGGGAGAGGATGAGGAAGAAGTACAAGAGCAATTAGATGAGTGGGAGAAGGTAGTGTTATCATATGGGATGAAGTTCTCAGCACAAAAGAGTGAAGTGGTCATCACAACGAGGAAGAAGAACAGACTGGATATGGGCATAACACTTGGAGGACAGCAGTTGCAGAAAGTAGAATGCTTCAAGTACTTGGGAAGCATGATTGAAGAAAAGGGAGGCAATAGGATGGAAATAAATGAGAGGGGAACGTGCGCAGATGGATTTTTCAAGAGTGTTAGGGGGATGATATGGAATAAAGATGTACCACAAAAATGTAAAGGAATCATCTACAAGACATACTTTGTGCCAATTTTGACATATGGTTCAGAAACATGGGTGATGAAGGAAAGGGACAAGAATAAAATACGAGCAGTGGAGATGAAGTTCCAGAGGAGTAGGGTAGGAGTGACAAGAATGGACAGAGTAAGGAATGAGAGAGTCAGGGAGATGGTAAGAGAGGAACCATTGCAAAATAGAGTAGAGCGATCTAGGCTACAATGGTATGGACATGTGAGGAGGATGCAAGAGGAGAGGATACCGAAGAAGATGTTTGGAATGGAAATGACGGGAAGGAGGCCAAGGGGAAGACCAAGGGACAGATGGACAAAAGAAGTTAAGAAGAGTGTGGAGGAAAGAGGAGTGTGCTGGGACACAGTAAATGACGAGAGATGGTGGATGGACAGGAAACGATGGAGAGGCTTATGTTCCAAGCAGACCCGACCAGCGGTTGGAAACTGCTCAAGATGATGATGATTCAGTTAGATTTGTATTTAACTATTCAATTGTAAGAGACGTATGTAAAATATTAATACATTGCAAAACGAAACATCGCAATAGCATAAACCCCGGTGACGCAGTATCGTTTCACAACGGCAGGTAGTCATTGGCACGAGATTTTAGAAACCCATGACTAAGACTCACGTGTGGACCATCTCAAAGGAATGGAACATATTATTTCAACTCATGGTGCAACTAACACGCCATTTCTACTGAAGGTACGCTTCTAAATACTGCAAGTTGTGGCGCAACTAAGTCGTCCCGTGGTGAATGAACCAAGAAACCAGTGGAGAGGGAAGTTTACGACTCACGTGACAAGGAAACTATTGGTACCAGCACCCTCGACAAGACATTCATTGATCAACAACTCTCAATGAAGGGAGGAAGTAATAACCTTGCTTCCTGGTATAGCAAGGAACTGAGTATACAGATTCGACGCTGAACGATGTCCTGCCGATATCTATATCAGTATATAGTGGGTTATATGCCTACTCAACGGTCTTTATACAGATGGCAACGTACCTGAAGAAGGTATACCATATCTACTGAGATATCACATTTTCAACATAAAACGGAACATCGAGATCATCGTTTTTTTAATGAACGTCAACTGGGTGAGCAGACAATTAAATATCCGACGTCTCTGTAATATGTAACTTCAAGATTAATATTCAATTCAAATGTTAATTTTCTTTTAAATAATTAAACCGCAGTTGGTAATTTAAATTCTTTGTCATTATTAATATTTTGTTTTTGTATTTAATAAATTTTTTCTTTAACTTCATGCCTATTTCTTTCATTGTAGTTAACATACTATAGGCAAATCAATCTTACACCTTGATTAAATACTGAATGGTTAGTCAACTACATTACGTCACGACCAGGGGTAAGTGGTCTCAAACTCTACTGCTGAAAGCCAAGGATACATATTAAATTTCGATTCACTATCATAAATAGGGATCTGGCATCCAACTCATATCATATTATACTATAAAGGTAAGTACATACCACAGTGTATTTATTATTATTGGGGCCGATAACCTAAATGTTAGGCCCCTTAGAACAACAATCATCATCATCATCATCATCATATTTATTATCTTGCTTGTTTAATCGAACCATTACATTTAGCACCACAACGAAAGGTACTCATATTACGACCCATTACATTTGTCACCACATCGTAAGGGCTATTATTTCTCATATTGCAACCCATTACACTGTGTTGCCATATTTCTTCAAATGAATGACATTATACTATGCCTTTGAGTGATGCCACACTGTGCCAAAGTTTGACCTCTATGAAGAAAACTTAAGCAACATAGAATTTTTATTGATACAAACATGACGTTATCTTTAATAGAGAATCTCTTGCCCATCTCTTTTTCTGTATCTTGCATGTAATTATCATTTCTGGTAATGTGAGAACCAATTACATAGAAAACTTGGAAGCCATTTGATGTAGTGTAATATATAGTTTGGAAATGTATTATTGTATTTATTTCTGGATTTTAAAGAAATATTTTAGTAGGTTTATTAATATTAACTGCCCAAGATAGCTGGAGCCATGTCTACATGTTAGCTAGTTGAAAAGCTAGCTTTGCACAGAACTTATGACATACATGGAAATTACAGTGGAGTTGGCAAGTAACAAGCCTTTCAGTATTCCACGCCCTTTAAAGAAGAATCTTTGGTTTCCCCTCAAGAGTACATGTTGCACAGTTATTTTGTGATTTAGCAACATGCTATTCTGTCATAATACAGCATTTGGTTGTTCAATAGCTTTGATGATGTGCTTTGGTATTATTTTAACAAGATTTTCTCAGTCATACCTATCACATTTCCTTTTTTATTCTACTGATGCCAATTAGTTATGTATTTCTTTTGTCTCTTCATTAGGATAAAGGCTCCTTTTACCTTGTATTTGAGTACATGGACCATGATTTGATGGGCTTGCTGGAGTCTGGCATGGTGGACTTCAGCGAGACTCATAATGCTTCAATTATGCGTCAGCTTCTCGATGGTCTCAATTACTGCCATAAGAAGGCATTTCTTCACCGTGACATCAAATGCAGCAACATACTTATGAATAACAGGTGAATATAAATACTTGTTGGTTCATTGGTTTGCATGGTATTTGCTTTAGAAATGAAATGTTGGAATCCAAATACTAAGGTCGATCCAGAAATAAGGTTCCCATCAATGTTACATATAGACAATATTTTTTATTCTCATTGAAATTTACATCATTAGAAAGCAGACAGTTTCCTCTATTTTTCCACATAATCGCCTTTTTCTTTTCTATGCATTTCTGTAGACGGTACTCCAACTTCTGTATCCCAAAGTCGTAGAACTCAGCCGCCAACCCGTTGAGGAAGCGTGTCACCGATGTTTTGACATCATTGTCGTTCTGGAAGCGTTGGCTACCCTAATGATCCTTTAACTTGGGGAACAAGTGATAATCACTAGGCGCGAGGTCTGGACTGTAGGGTGGGTGGGGCACGATAGTCCACCCAAAGTGTGTCAAAAGTCCCTGGGTTTGACGGGAGACGTGAGGTCGAGCATTGTCATCAAGCAGCGTTACATCCGCTGTTAGTCATCCTCGCTGGCGGTTCTGGATACCTCGCTTGAGTTTCCTCAGTGTTGCACAATAACTGTCAGAGTTGATGTCCCACGTTCCATGAAATCGATCAGCAGTATCCGCTTACGATCCCAAAAATCACTTGCCATCACTTTGCCAGCAGAAAGCGTTTGTTTGAACTTCTTTGCGACTGGTGACACTGAGTGACGCCACTGTTTGGATTGTTCTTTCCTTTCGGAAGTGAAATGAAACACCCATGTTTTGTCACCCGTAACAATGGAGTCCAACAATCCTTCCTTACCTGCTTGACACATTTGAAGAAACTGGCGAGCACAGTCAAGGTGTTTCTCCTTGTGGTCTGATGTCAATAGCCGCGGTACGCATCGAGCACAATACTTGCGATACCCCAATGTTTCAGTCAAAGCTCTTTCCACTGTACCGTAAGAACTCCCAGGAATCTCAGCAACAAGGTTACGGACGGTGATCCTCCTGTTTTGAAGCACTTTGTGCCGGATCGTCTCGAGAAACGCCTCCAAAACTGACGGTCTTCCACTCCGTTCCTCATCGTGGACATCCTTTCGACCGGCACTAAACTCCCTGCACAACTTTCGAACGTGTTGAACAGACATACAGTGGTCACCATACACCTCTGACAACTAACTATGAATATCCACAGGAGGAGTCCCTCTGGCATTCAAAAAGAGAATTACAGAACGAATTTCGCACCTGGCTGGATCAACAATGGCAGCCTCCATCTCGGACAGCTGCTGATCCAAGACTGTGCGGCGCAGTAAAACGCGACCGGGTGGAATCGCGAGTGGGGGAACAGCCGCACACAGCGCTGTTGCCCGATTTGGCCTCGCACCTTCCCGTACGGCTTGAGGTCTTTGGGAACCTTATTTCTGGATCGGCCCTCGTATATTTCTTTTGAAATGCTGGGTTTTTCTTCCTTGTAGATTATAAGTCTAATACATGGATGTGTCTTTGACCCATAATTTAAACCAATCACCTGTAGAATACAACTCACAAGACTGCTTTTTGTGGTCTCAGGGTATGCATTAAAACTCTGGTCCCAAAGGTCCTGGATTCGATTCCTGGCCTTGCCAAGAAATCAAATTCATTCTGAGTGTTGGAATGGGGTGCATTCAGTCTTGTGGGGCAAAACTGAGAAGAGATTTCGATTTATATCTCAACTATCCTACAAGTAGTTTTCCATGGTTTCCCACTTCTACTTACAGACAAATGCTAGGATGGTTCCAAAATTAAGGCCGCAGCTGCCTCCTTCTCAATCATAGTTTCAATTTCAAATGCACCCAGTACTAGACACCACAAGAACTACATACACCCGAAGTACATGGGGCTAAAATTACCATGATGCCCAAGTCCATAAAAGAAAACAACTCACTCACAAGGGAAGTCCTTGAGTTGTAGTATTTTGGCATGCAGATAATTGGTGCAATATACTGTTCTGTTCATTCTAAAAATGAAAACTGTGCCGGCCTAAGTTAATGTTTAATGCCGCTTGTTCACAGTTTAAGTTGGTGGTGGATTGTGGTGAGTGAATTAAGAATAGATCATACTTGAATGGCTGATGATTGACTCAACTCGGAGCTGGTAAGATAGAAGGGAAACCACAGCAAAACAGAAAGTGTTGGCCTGTCTCAATATAGTGGCATTAGCCCAGATGATGTTTGTGACCAAATTCTAGATTCTGGAGAATGATAACCAGCTGTGTAAATCTCCTCCATTTCAGTGTTCATGTATGTAACAATATGTAAACTAAACAATAAATGCACACAACACATGTACTTGTTTTGTCTACTTTCTGTGTATTTTCCAAATAACATATGGTATATCAACATATCGTGAGCCTTACCTTAACGTATGGTACCATTTGGATTTTTATATGTGGAAAATAAAATTGCGTCACCCTGCTTACAATGTGTCGATTTAGTCACTCTTACAGGGAGTGTATAACCTATTGACCTGATGTCACAGGTATCTATTTTTCTCTAAGAACAAGCAGTGGCTATTTTGCAGATCTGACTGTTTAATTACCGACATTTGTTTACTATATAGGGAGATTTTCATTTTCACTTCATTTTAGATTCATAACTTACGACAAGATCTAGCTGAGATCGAATAGGATTTTATGTTCTGCCAAGTGTTATTACAAACCAGTGTAATTTCATGAAAGATTTGTGCTTGAAGCGTACATCACTGTGACATTCACGCATTAATCATGCAGATCTTAGAAGGAAAGGAATGACAAAAGAAATTGAAGTATACAGAAAAAACTTCATTATCTGTAAGTAATCAATTATTAGTTCCAGTAGGCCATTGAGGTTAAGTTTGCTTGAATACCAGTTTCTCCTATCGCATATAGAAAACTCGGAGCAGACCCCGATCTATTTTAAATGCCAAGACTCTCTACTATTAATGCCAAAGGAGTTTCAAGCATACTTGTTAAAACCACGGGAGCTGAGAAATGGTTCTGTACATTATTGCTGGGAATTATGACTGATGGAGGGAAACTTCCTCCGTATGCTATCTTTAAAAGGAAAACCTTGCAGAAGGGCAAATTTCCCTGAGGGATTGTTATCCACGTGCATGAGAAGTAGTGGATGGTGGCAGATCTGATGATAGACTGGTTGCACACCGTGTGATATCACCGCCTGGGAGCCTTGCTGCAGAAGAAGTTACTGCTGTGCTGGCCAGTTTATTCGAGGTCACCTTGTTGATGCGTTAAAAAACAAGATGCTGCAAATGAACACCCACACTGCTATTATAATTCTATCCTTCAGCCACTCGATATGTCCGTGAACAAGCCGTTTAAAGACCACGAGGCATTTTTATGTTGACTGGATGGCAGCTGGAAACCACTCGCTGACAAAAGGTGGGAAAATTTAAAAAACGCCCGTTGAAACTGTGTGCGAGTGGATAATTCGAGCCTGGGGACTCATCACGCCAGAAATCGTTGGGCGAAGTTTCAAGAAAACTGGCATATCCTGTGTCTTGGGTGGATCGGATGATGGTGCCATATGGGAAACAAACGATCCTGCAAATGTTAATTAAGAAGGCAGTTTAGACAGCGACTGTGGAGACGGTGATGATGGCAGCAATGATGGAGGCTTTCACAATGATAAATGAAATAACAGGTAATGCAATTTTTGTTGTTGTTGTTAATTTCTCACATAATAATGCATCTACTTTTAATTTTAAAAGTTGAATATTCCTAATGATATTTTCCATTTGCTTCAGATGCAGTGAACGTGAAATTAGGCCAAGCCTACCACGCACAGATACTTGCCGCAATTGCGGTAGATTTATATCGGGCTAATATTGTATAAATGGTCCATAATTGTATTTTTTAAACCTGGATAATACATTTTCTATTTTGAAGTACATTTTCAATGCTGTTGGTATGTATGCTGTAGTTATTTAAAGGGTATTTTGATATCTATTCATTTTTGAGATATGCACATGTAAGACCACCTCAATTTTTCAACATTAAAAATGGGATAAAAACCTGGTCTTATATGCAAGTAAATACGGTAGATCTATAGATCATATAGTTCGAGTTTGATGTGCAGTAGCTGATTTGTGTCTTCCGAGATTCATTTTAGTCTAATAAATGCATTAGTGTATCATTCTTATTTAATATTTAAACCTTCAGTTTATTTCTCATGCGAAATATGATTGCTGACAGCCAAGTTAGTGCTAGTGGGCTGCATCTGAGGGTTTCGCTTGAATACCATGGTACCTCCCTGATGATGATATACCGTACCTACCAAATAATGCATTGGATTGAGAGGTATTCCCTCTCTTTGCAACCATGAGCGGCCAGTGCTTATTCACATAAACCAAGTAGCTGCTGACGATTGGAGTGAGGAACAGTTAGTTGTCAATGACCAGTTTTCCAACTCTGTGATGTATGTGTTTGGAGTTTTTGTTTTGGGAAGTTTTGATTTTTCTATGGATCTTGGAGTATCAGCTCCTTTCTTACCAAGTTTTATGTTTCTAGGGTACCAGGAAATGCTACAGTAATAGTTACTTCAACTGATGTAAGCTTTCATGGCCAGGTGAATAACCTTTAAAACAGCATTTCGGGTTCTTAGGGCGTGTTAAACGTTTCTTGATTTCTGATGCGTTTCCCCAGAGAGTATGGCTGGCATTTTCAAAGATTTGTTGTTAGGCCTAGCAATTCCGAGTATGCAAGTTCAGTAGTGCATGTGAAGAATGGTGATCCTAGACGGTGTGTCGATTACTGCCCATTGAATGGTTTGAAGTTGTGCTTGTCTGAGGCAATTAAATTGCCCTCACGTAAATTTCTAAAATCCCTGCCGGAGCCGGGAATTGAACCCGGGGCATCCGAGTGTGATAGGCGCACTACCCCTAAACCATGGGGCCGGCTGAGAACCAATGTAGTATATTCAAAAGTAATGGCATATCAAGTTGTTGTAATAGCAACACTGCTTTATAGTACCGAAACATGGACTCTATAACCATAAAATTTTAAAAATTGCATCAACATCACAGTTCTTGAGAAAGCAGAAATGTCTAGTATAGAAGTGTCTATAATGAAAGATGGATGGGACATGTCCGCCACATGAATGGTACCAGGCTTCCCCAACAAATTCATTATGTTGAACTTCGCTCGGGAACAAGACAAATCTTTGAAGAGATTTATAGACCAGCTCAAAATGATCTTGAAGGTGACCAGTATAAATCCACAAACCTGACAAGCATGTGCCAAAGATCACCGAATTTGACACCACACAATATCGGCTGCTGTTGAAGGGTTTGAAGGAGGGCACTGTAAACACAGAGGCCAAGCGACGTGCACGAAAGCTCTAGCAAGCTCAACCATGCCCACCTCCACCCATTCAATGCAATTTGTGTGGGCGCATGTTTCGTGGGCACCACATGATTTGAGTGTGATTTTATAGTTTGCAGGAGGAGATGTGTATACTCTAAAACTAGTCATATTTAACAATAACATGTTTTGAATAGTCTCACTCTTCTTCAGCAACATATTCAATAAACTACAAGCATCAAACTGTTGAGACATACAAAATATGCTTGGTTAAAAGTAATATGAACATTGATAAAAGAAGGGACGTACAATGGTGGTGAGTAGGGTTAGGATGTGTATAATCTAAAAATGTTGAGAAGTTTGCAAGCAAGTATGATCTTAAAAAGCTAAATATAACCGATCATATACATTACATGCATATTTAATGACACAAAATTGCTTCATTTTTTGAAATATTGATTCATCATCATCATCATCATCATCTTGTACAGTTTCCAGCCCCAGGCTGGGTCTGTTTGGAACATAAGCCTCGCCACTTAGTTCTTTCCTCCCACCACCTCTCCGCTGTCACTCTGGTCCAGTCCTCGCCTCTCTTCTTGACACATTCCTCCACTCCTTTCAGCCATCTATCTCTTGGTCTTCCCCTTGGTCGTTTCTTCTGTATCTGCATCTCATGTATCCTCTTGGGAATCTTCTTCTCATCCATTCTCTTTAAGTGTCCATACCACCTCAGTCTTGATGTCTCAATCCTACCTTGCAATGGCTCCTCTTTCACCATTTCCCTGACCTTTTCATTCCTCACCCTGTCTCTTCTTGTTACTCCGATCCTACTTCGCAGGAACTTCATTTCACCTGCCTGTATTCTGCTTATGTCTCTTTTCTTCATTGTCCACGTTTCTGAAGCATAGGTCAGTATGGGGATATAGTAGCTTCTGTATAACACTTCCTTGCTTTTTTGTGGGACATCTTTATTCCACACTAAGCTCCTAATGCTTCTCAGAAATGCTTCTGCCTGTCTGCCACGTTCCGTAATCTCTTTGTCATTTCTCCCATTTTCCTCCACTATACTTCCCAAGTACTTGAGACTTTCCACCTTCTTCAGCTGTCCACCTCCAAGTGTTATCCCACTCATTGGTCTGTCCTTTTTCCTGGTCGTTAACAGGATCTCACATTTACTGATGTTGAACTTCCATCCGTACTCTCCCACTGTTTCTTCCCAAGCCTTCAGTTGCTCCTGAATTTCCTCCTCCTTGTTTCCCCAGACCATGAGATCATCTGCAAACACCATTGCTTTCATCTTATCTTCTCCTATCTTTCCTGCTATCCGTGTCATTACCTCGTCCATAACCACAATAAAGAGAAGGGGTGACAGTGCACTACCCTGTTTCAGGCCACTCATTTGTCTGAACCAGTCTGTTCTTTCCCCTCCCACTTTCACACAACTCACACTTCCACAATACATCTCCTTCACTCTGCCTACAGTCTCTTTTTCCACTCCCATGTTTTCCATTGCTTTCCAAACCTTCTCCCTACACACACTATCATAGGCCTTTTCGATGTCCAGGAAGGCCATCAGCAGATCCTCTCCAAATTCGTAGTGGTGTTCCTGGAGCTGTCTCACTGAAAATATGAGATCCACTGTTGATCTCCCAGGTCTGAATCCATACTGAGAGAGGAGAGAGGAAATATTGATTCACATTATTTAAACATTAAATTACTGGTTTAATTTTCTCTCTCTTAATGTTTTAAGCTTCCATATAAACAGCACATCATCTTCATTCCATTCACATTTCTTGGTTATGTATAGAACATGAACCGTGCTCAGCTTGATGTGGATAAATCAATTAGTGGAATAAACCTCTATGTTATGCATACCCTCATTTACTACAAGGCCACACTCCATTGACCGACAGCCCGTACTATCAGCAAACTATAGTTATATAATGCTTCTGAATATAAGATGATGTCCACAAATATAACCGAAATATGACCTTAAATCGCTAAATATATGCACAATATGACCTAAATGTGCTAACGTATGACATAAAACATATCTAAATGTAATCAGAAATGTCCTGTTTGTTTAGCTCAATGCTATGACTGAAATGAAAGTTTGAGGAAGAAATTATGTCATAAACATCCCATCCCATCCCAAGTGATGTGAAAAGTTGCTGAAAACAATTATTTGATATAAGTGAAGGTTTTGGTAAAATCTTGTTGATTCATTCAGTGCCAACATTTAAATTTATTATGTTTTTTGAACCTTGAGTTAGTAAAAATATGTGTCAGTTGTCAATTGGGGGAGTTCCCAATGCTCCTTTGTCGGTCTGGCTGGATATTCTTTCAAATAAATAAGCAACGTGGTGGCTGGAGTTAAAAATTGAACACTTGCATTGAGCAAATATAGGAATCCCTGGATAAAGTGAATTGAAAGATTACAAATCATACTACACTGCCAGAAAACAATATCCAAACACCTTGAAATAAGGAATGTAGAGTACGGAAAAGTGCTTCTGCTGTCATAGGAAATTGCTCTCTAGACCAGAACGGTGTCGACGCCGCAGACAGGTGGAATGCGGGCGCTCACCTGGCCTCCTTCTAACCAACACACGGCCATCACTGGCACCATCAAAAACCACAACGGACCTCCACTCCATCCTCCAATGAGCTCTCGCTTGACACCACTGAAGTCGCAGATGGTGGTGGTTTGGTGTAAGTCGAATGCACGCCGCAGAGCGTCTGGCTCGGAGATCCTTCAAGAAACCGATTTTGAACAGTATGTAGCGTCACTGTGGTGCCAACTGCCGCTTGAATTGCTGCTGCAGACACTGTCCGATGTGCCAAAGCCATACGCCTAATAAGGTAGTCCTCCCTCTCGGTGGTGCCACGGTGACGTCCGGAGCCCGGTCTTCTTGCGACCGAACCTTCTCGTGACCACTGCTGCCAGCACGCATGCACAGTGGAGACATTCTTGCCAAGTATTCTGCAATAGCGTGGAAGGAAAATCCACCTTCACGTAGCCCTATTACACGACCTCGTTCAAACGCAGTGAGCTTTTGATACTGGCCTCTTTGTCGTCGTACAGGCATTCTTGACCCACTCACAGTCACTCCGTCCAATCTCACAGGTAACTAACGCTCTTGCACCGTACAGCCCATAGGTAAAGCAATGATGATGTGCAACGTCATGGGTCACTACTAGTGCCACGCTAATGCAATTTGTGGGAACTTTGAATCAACGTCATCTTTCAGATGTATAAACACGCCTACCAACATTCGTTAATCTAGCACAACCTCTTTTTGGTGTTGGGATATTTCCTTCTGCCAGTGTATTTATATATATATATATACTGTAAGTCATGGGTTCACAGGAGTGCATTAAGAAGCTGCGGCCATATGGGCTCCAGCAGGGACAGATAATACATTACCAACGTGAAAAGAACAAAGAAATACACACCGGATCATTTTAACACACATACCAATGGTTAGCTCATAATTCATTCTACTAATCTAAATTATGAAACATGTAGTATGCCAGAATGTAGCAGAAGACTTAAATCTGTGCTTGCTAAGGAGGAAAGAGAAGAAACTATTTGAGATCTAAGCAAACAGACAGGGCTCTGTCATACATACAGTGAAGGATCTTAAGCAATTTACCACTCCCAGTTACTGTGTGATATAATTGAAACTCGATAAGCTGCCACTGATTAAGTTAGGCACTCACAGGTTCATATGAGGGACTATATGAGGTATGGATATTGGCGTAGAAAGGCTAATCAGATTTTTATCATTTCAAATGATCTTGTCGACTTCATCGTTATGCTTAGGTCCACCGTTATGCGTCACGGTTATGGCGTGTATGACGTCATCATGTTGTTCAGTGCATATGCACCGAGTCTGAGTTTACTCCTGGGGTCTGGCGTTATGCGATACGGTGACGGCGAGTTCGTGACGTCATGCAGCAGAGTACAAAGAGTCCTGGGGCTTCGAGCGAAGCGAGAAGCCCTCCTGAGCCTTTCTTACATGTGTAGCATTTGTACCATGCGTCATTTGAAATGATATAAAGTCTAGTCTCTCAGACTGACTGTATCTTTTTAGTTATATTTAACATGCTTCTATCCCATTTCTGATGCAGGAGAAAGTAGTTTTACACTGGAGGCTGTATCGACTGCTTGTCTGCAGTGTATTTGTTTCCATGTTTAAATATGGTTACAAGAGAGATGTATACAAATATGTTACAGTAACATATTTTTCCCGTTGGATACACTTAACACCAGAGATGTAACTGAGGCCTGTGCATGCACGGTTTGTTATCCTGGATAGAGATGTCCCAATTGGACTGTCCTCCAGAACATAGAACGGTGTCTACAAGAAAGTAGATGGCTTATGCCAATTCCAATTTTCACCTACTGAACGTCACCCTGATAACGAAGAGAGAATACCTAATACAGTTCCACAAGCACTTGGGAGAAGATCATGCAATATTGCATGTGAATTCAATGTGGCACAAAGCCTACATTGATTACATGATGAACGGTATTACCCACTCCACAAATCATAAACTTTCTCAAGACTGGCATTCCTGGGTACAATTTTGTGAAAAGGTTGATCAGATTTTTTTTAGAAACATTATGCAAACTTTAGCATGTTTTGCCTATGTCAACATTCATATCAGCAATCAGTGGAGAATCCATCACTGCCAAGTAAGGTTTAGTAGAAATGTATTGTAATCATAGTTTTTAGGAGCCCTGGCACAACCATAATCATACTGATTAGAGAACTTGTAGATTGAAATATTTGGTCATTGTAATTTCATTTTGCTATATAAGATGACGTGTAACATAAACACAATATACAGTAAGTTGTTTTGAGATCTTCTGGTTGCAATAAAAAATATGGTGAAAAATTAATGATTCATGGTGGAATTTGGTCTGCTCTTGTCATATGAATGGGGAGAATTTTTGACAAATAGATGTTAGTTCATGAAACGAGAGTCTGTGATTGAATGA
This sequence comes from Meconema thalassinum, assembly GCA_946902985.2. Classification (NCBI taxonomy): domain Eukaryota; kingdom Metazoa; phylum Arthropoda; class Insecta; order Orthoptera; family Tettigoniidae; genus Meconema; species Meconema thalassinum. The sequence goes on from OX336389.2 coordinate 348,623,933, forward strand.
GTGAGCATATTCGTAACCAAGGGAACCATCATGGAAGAAAGATAGTTTGTCTCCTTATATTTGTGGCTGGAGCTCTGTGACTGGCCCTTGCTTATTTAACCAGTGATGACTATGTGATAAAAGTGTATTTTCCTTCTTAGGACTTCTATAAATTTCAGCCCTGGGCCAATCTCCAGTCTGTAGGACTTATTTAAATCTGTGTTGCGCTATTAACTGAAATATTCAAGATTTGCAATGGAACATGGGTTCAGAGTAGAAGCATTGTCCAAGAGCCTATTCGAGTGCTTGAGACAAGAGGTCAGTGAGGAACGAGCATCTCGTGGATGGACGACTAGTGGGGAGGAGCAGAATAAGGATCTGAGTTTCAAGGCAGGAAGCTCACAGCTGCACAAGAACAGGCAGCAGTAACCTAAACCTTGCAAACAAAGTAAAGGTAATTCACTATTGATTTCGGACACACAGTGTATCATAGTTATTTTTTCCCCCATTTTGTACTAGTATACATATTCAACCAGAAGATCAGTCTTTTTGTGGTGTACCTACCGTATTTGCTCGCATATAACTTGCACTTTTTTTTTACAGAAAACGTGTGTGAAAATTTTCGGTGCGAGATATACGCGGGGAATGATTGTAACTTATTCCCGAAAAAAATTGCATTCTTGAAACAAGGCAACTGGCATACGGTACTCGCCCTATTCATTGTCACTGCCGTCACTGCTGCCAATCTCCGAGGTACTCTCGCGTGCATCATTCTGGTCATCATCCCATATTGCTTCATCCTGACTTCCGTTTAATGCATTTGCGATGCCCGTCTTCAAGAAGCTCTTCACAACAATGTCCATCGACACCATAACCCCTGCCCGTATAACCCAATCACACAAGAGTTCAACTGACGGCCTCTTTATTTTGCCTGCTGGCGTGAGGTCGTGGCCCCCTCCCGCCATCCATTTGGCGTACAATTTACGAATGTTGTCCTTGAAGGGCTTATTGATGGAAACTCCTAAGGGCTGTAGACAATGTGTGAGTCCACCAGGAATTACGAGATCGGTTTTCATTTCTTGAAGACGTTTCTTCGTGTCTTCCACCAAGTGTCCGCGGAAACTGTCCCACACTAGCATTGCCGGGCGTCGAAGCAATGCCCCTGGCCGTGCTCCCCACACTGTACAGACTCACTCCTGGACAAGAGCTGTATCCATCCATCCTTTCTCTTGAACACGAACATGAATGCCTTTGGGAAACTTCGCTTTAGGCATTGTTTTTCTTTTGAAAATAACATATGGTGGCAATTTTCTTCCGTCCGCGGTTATTGCTAGCATGACTGACCAGCGCTGTTTTTCACACCAGTTGTACGTACAAAGACGCTAGATTCTCCCTTCTTGTTGATGGTAGTGTTGCATGGCATGTCGAAGTTGATCGGAGTCTGATCTGCGTTGCCAATTTGAGATAACAGGTAATTGTTTCTCTTCCGCATTGCTATCACATGGCGATGAAAATCCATAATTTTGACGTTAAAATCACTTGGTATTCTCTGACAGATGTTCGCCTTCGCAGACATAAGCCCTTTCGTTTCATGAATCTACGGTTCCAACCCCGGCTCGCTTTTAGATCCGAATAGCTGATACCTCGTTTATTCGCTAGTTTATGTGCTTTACAGCATCTCGTGCGAGATAATAAAGCCATCATTTCGCAACTCCGTTACGTAACTAAGCAACTCATCTTCCAGCACAGGAAACTTACCAGTTTTTGGCCTTCTGAATGCTTTACGTGTTCGGTTGGTGGTTTCTAGCACGGCTTTCTGTTTAAGCCAGTAGCGAACATTAAAATCAGTCACACTGAATTCTCGACCAGCAGCTCTTTTACCATGTTCTTCTGCGTATTTTATCACTTTGAGTATAAACCCAGCCATATAACTTCCACGTTTCTCCATAACTTAAAGATCAATGTACACAAGGAAACAATCACACCTAACTGAAACACAACACTGGAACGCGAAGACAGAGTACCGGTACTGATGTCGACAATGCAACTGACGGACAACAAATACCGTGAAATAAAAGAAACCTCTGCCGCCAAAACGAACAATAACATCATTGCGTATTGATGACTGTTGTGGCACGCTAATCGCTAATTCGAACGTGTCTCAAGGCGGCGTCTCGCTCCCGATTCGGCTAGTATCGGACAAGTTCGGATCAACTCGTTGATGCTCGCTCTTCCTGTTTTTATTGCTTCAGGTAAGTTCCTGGACAATGACGACTATTGTGGCGCGCTAAATCGAACGTGTCTCTACCTCATGGTTATTACGGTCATTTATATGATGGAGTCAGAAATGAATGCAAGATATGAGAGTACATTTTTCCCTGACATTTCAAATAAAACAAGAAGTTCCGTGAAGAACTATACAGCCTATTTTCATATATCCTACTCATGTTAGTAGCCTCGATCAATATACAAATTTTCAGTTTGATTGTTGTAATAGATTCGTAGATATTGAGAGCCATCTAAATATTTCAGATGGTCGCTATGTTGGATTTTATATATGTACTATTACATGAATATTATTGTGTACGTGTGGTATTCAAACTTCAATCGCATGATTAGGACACAAGAAGTAAAAACGAGATTTTAAAATTTCGCACAGCTGCCATCTTGTGGTTATGAAAACAATTGAAACAAATTAGATGCCAGTGGATTAACATTTGTATAAGCATTTACCGTACAAAGTTTCACTGCACTCGGATGGTTAAATCGCGAGAAACTTCCATTTAAATATTTATACTTTGGGTCGCCGCCATGTTGGATTTGTGCTCACCAGGTTATTGAAAGTCCTATAGGTGAACTTATGTTTATAGTCTCTATGAACATAAAAAAAAAAAAACAGTTTGATTGCTGTAAAAGATTCGTAGATACTGAGAACCGTCTAAATATTTCAGATGGTCGCCATTTTGGATTGTTATGTGTATTGGCCATAGAGTTATGTACCATTAAAGGAAGATTATTGCGTAGCTTCATTATTCAAACTTTCACTTCGATCGCATGATTTCGACACAAGAAATAAAAAAAATATTTTAAAATTACGCACAGCCGTCCTCTTGAGGTTATGTAAAAAATTGAACAAAATTAGATGCCAGTGAATTACAATGTGTATAAACATTTACTGTACCATATTTCACTGCGCTCAGATGGTCAAATCGCGAGAAAAGGCTATGAAAATATTTCAACTTCGCTTGGCCGCCATATTCGCTTTGTATTTTACAGGTTTTGAAAGTCTCATAGCTGATCTCCTAGTAGTACCCTTTATCACGGAACAGAATTTCAGGGTGATATCAGAATAGTTTCGGAGATATAGAATGCCGGTGAAAAATTTTGCACAGCCGCCATCTTGAGGTTATGTAGACAATTGAACTTAATTAGATGCCAGTGCATTACAGTGTGTTTAAACATTTGCTGTACCAAGTTTCATTGCGTTTGGATGGTTAAATCGTGAGAAAAGGCAATTTAAAAGTTTCAAATTTGCTTGGCCGCCGTGTTCGTTTTGTAGTTAACAGGTTTTTGAAATCTCCATAGGTGAACTTATAGTAGTGCTCTTTATCACCATACAAAACTTCAGGGTGATATCAGTAATGGTTTCGGAGATACGGAATGCCGGTGAAATCTTTCACACAGCCGCCATGTTGGATTGGTGAGACGTAATAGCATTTGAAAGGCACAGTCGGGGTCGGCCAAAATTGTTCTATGACTTCTCCGAGTTTCATTAACATCACTCCAGCCGTTTAGAAGTTATTAGAGGTGGGACACACATTACACAGGCACACACACATCACACAGACACACATGCACACACACACACACACACACACACATGGACAAAAGGTGATCTCATAAGCCTATTTTTTCATAAAATGAAAATAGGCTAAAAATGGGCTGCGAGATATACATGTGCATGTTAGCAATTGAAGCAAGTAACAACATTTTATATAAATCTGATGTTAATCACTTACCATACAGTGATTCAGCTTGAAAAAGCACTTACTAATCCGAATATCTGCGGTGTTTGATAGTTTCTCTTTTATTTATAATTTTTAAATTACTCTTTTCTTTTTATCCTTACATTGGAGATTATAAATGCTGGAAGTGTTTTAAAGATTGTGTTGTGACCGTTTGACCGAAGTCCCACGACCACATGAGCATGAATTTCAACATACGCCGAGCATAAGACTCAAAAACGTCTCGGGGTCTATCTGAGCAAAACAACAAATAAAAATAATAAACTAGCCAGACGGATATCGAAATTCACACTCCTTCAAGGATGGAAGGAAATGCAAATAATTCGTGTATGACACCAGTTTCTTAAAAATATCCCAGTTTAATTTAACTGTCCACACATCCTATACTGAAATACAATAAGTTCCCCAGGGAGAAATATAAAATTCCAGACCTGAAAAACAAAGACATCCTACGCTCCCCCTGGGATCCTCATCTAACTGTATTTGCCATATTTCTCAAATAACAGCCTTTTTATAACAAGCAAAAATTTTAAACTATACGCAAGATATTCACATGATGATGTCTGGGATATTTTCAGTCCATCCCAACATCTTTCAATTATATTTTTCAAACTGTACACTTTATCCTCGATGTGCAGAAAATTAATAGTCTATTCTGACTTCAGGATTTGCTATTTACAAGAGTATCAGTGTATTTCATATTTCTGCACTGTTTAGATGATCTTAAAATTTGTATTAGTTTTCACATATTCAAAATCACTTTTTTTTTCTCTCCGTGTGGCCTCCTGAGAGGCCGAGTGTAGGTCTTTCTAGTCGACGCCCGTGGGCGACCTGCACGTCGGGAGGAATAGATAAAGATGAATGAAACTGGCCAAGGATGTGGATGGAAGCGGCCGTAGCCTGTCAGAAGGTACTGCCCCCAGCATTTGCCTGGTGTTGAAATTTGGAAACCACGGAAATCCATTTCAAGGACGGGCGACGGTGGGGCTCGAACCCACGCGTCTACCGAGTCAGCAGAGAGCTTGGCCCCATGACTTAGCGCTGCGCTTTAGCGAGTGTAGCCACTGCTGTCGGTTCAAAATCACTAATATGGAATCTCCTGTTCACAAAAGATGGGAAATTCAAAAATTTAAACTCCTCAATCGACCATCCATTATTATTTCAAGACTCTGAACATGCTCAAGACATTCTTTCAAAATATTACAACATTTTATTTTATTTTATTTGATCTTTTTTTTTAAATTCCTGGTGAAAGAATTATTTATAATTATCCAACTGGGGTTTTACAATTTTTAATGGATCAGAAATATATAATCTAACATCGGCATGATTCTTTTAGGTTTCATCCAACATCTAGTTAATGCCTCCCATAATTCCATTATGTTGAATGGGACACGGTAAAGTCTTTAGCAATTCTAAAAATCGTTTTCGGCTTGAAATACCAATATTTAAACAAAAATTGTACTAAATGTTCTGGCATAACTCAACAAAATGACAGTGTTTCGCCCCGGTGTGCAATTGGGCTCTTCAGTTGGTTAATGCACACCTCACCAAGACACTGTCTAGTACACACTGGGAAGGCCATTGCAAGACGTATTTGATACATGTGTATCCACGTCACGAGCAAAGCCAGTGCACTATGGGAGTCGAAACTCCACTCCAAAGCAATTATAACCTTACCTTGGCATTGAATATATAATTTTCCAAAGAAAAATATGTATTGCCCATTGAGCCATTATATATTTAAACACAAATTGTGCTAAATGTTCCGGCATAACTCAACAAAATGACAGTGTTTCGCCCCGGTGTGCAATTGGGCTCTTCAGTTGGTTAATGCACACCTCACCAAGACACTGCCTAGTACACACTGGGAAGGCCATTGCAAGACGTATTTGATACAAGTGTATCCACGTCACGAGCAAAGCCAGTGCACTATGGGAGTCGAAACTCCACTCCAAAGCAATTATAACCTTACCTTGGCATTGAATATATAATTTTCCAAAGAAAAATATGTATATGTTGAGTTATGCCGGAACATTTAGCACAATTTGTGTTTAAATATATAATGGCTCAACGGGAAATACATATTTTTCTTTGGAAAATTATATATTCAATGCCAAGGAAAGGTTATAATTGCTTTGGAGTGGAGTTTCGACTCCCATAGTGCACTGGCTTTGCTCGTGACGTGGATACACATGTATCAAATACGTCTCGCAATGGCCTTCCCAGTGTGTACTAGACAGTGTCTTGGTGAGATGTGCATTAACCAACTGAAGAGCCCAATTGCACACCGGGGCGAAACACAGTCATTTTGTTGAGTTATGCCGGAACATTTAGCACAATTTGTGTTTAAATATATAATGGCTCAACGGGCAATACATATTTTTCTTTGGAAAAATTATATATTGAAATACCAACTCATTCATTTTAAGTGGCCACACCAATGTTGGCAATTATACTGCAATTTCAGAATGTAGAATTTTTCTGATGACAGGCATCACTGGCTTTATACGTGAAAGACTTCATCGTTCTCATTCATCAATTACCAGAGTATGGGGCAATAAATCGACCCTCAAAACTCGGATTCACATTTTTTTTTACCAATGCATTTCTTCACAACATTAGTCCATTATTTTTCAATAACGACCCATCAGCTACACAGGCTGGATTCAATGACTCATTACAATTACCATATGGGATCATGTCACATGCATGTAACCCCATCAAATATACCATTATTATTACTGCCAGGCCCATCACATAGATGTAATTAAAAATCAATGTCTTCTCTATTACACACCCGATTCCATTCCTCATACACATAAATCCCGTACATTACACAATTTTCTTCAAACAATCGTGCTTCCAACATGTCATTATAATCAAAAGCTCTGATGTTCGTAATTAAAATCCATTATTAAACAATTATTATTATCCATTAATTATCACTAGGAATTGTTATTATCTAAACAGGTTCCAAACATATGATCATTGCTGATTAGTTACATTGTTCGACTATCAGTCGTAATGCATTCGGGTATCACATATCCTACACATTTACAGAATTATATTACAATTTTTGTTTCAGATAAAAATTAACAAAATTATTATAAAGTCACAGAAAATTGCATTCCTGTTCTATAATTATTCCTCTGGAATATTATTCAAACATGACACGGATGTCCGCTTTCATCCTCGACAAAGCTAATTCATAATTAAAATCTCCTAATAAATGGGTCGAGAAAAAAAAAAAATTACATGAACAAATATTTAAACAAACTCCACTAATCTTCTTCTGCGCGAATGGGTCTCCCAGGACCACGCGGAATCAACACTTCTTGGCCTTGATGTTTGCCCAATAACTCTTCATGCGCAACGATTGAGCTAGTCTTCGTTGCTGCGACCAGACGTGTCTGGTAGGTCTTCTCTCTTCTGCCTCAAAACCCCGTGTATGAGTAATTTTCCTAATTTCCTCTCGATCCTTGAGATTGGGAAAACCTAATTCAGCCAAGTCTTTTTCCGCCTGTTTGTACCAATTGGACCTTGTTGCCTTTTTCTGCAAAAGCGTATAGATTTTATTTGTTAACTTAGTTGGGTCCATTCTGTCCAAATGTCCCATGAATTGGATCCTTCTCATACGGATTGTGTCTGTGATTTTAGTAATTTTTAAATAGATGTCAGCATTAGGTTTCGGAAGGTAAATTCCATCTTTTATCCTTGGTCCCAAAATTTTTCACATGATTTTGCGTTCCTTAATCTCCAATTGATTTCTCAGTGTTTTATGTTGTAGATTAAGTGTCTCGGCTGCACAAAGGGCTGCAGGCAAGACTACTGTGTTATAATGTTGAATTTTACAATTCCAAGAGAGGCATTTTTTGTTATAAACTTGTTTTGTCAAATGGAAAGCAGTTTCCATTTTCTGTAGTCTTGCTTCTATAGCTTTTCTTTCGTTGCCAGTTTCATTGATCCATTCACCCAAATACTTGAAGTCTTTCACTCAGGAGACCTGACAATTACCGATGCGGAGTGTATTCGGAGCAGTTTTAATATCCGTCATAAATTTTGTTTTGTCAAAAGAAATCCGTAAGCCGATTTTTGCTGCGTGTTCTTGGAGTAATTCAGGTTGTTTCTGGGCATCAGAAATGCTTGGAGCAATTAACGCCATGTCATCCGCAAATGCCAAACAGTCTAGTGCTATCCCTTTGAGTTTTGGTCCTAGTCTATGGGATGGTGCACCAGTTCGTCTCCATTCTCGGACGACTTTTTCGAGCGCACAATTAAACAACAATGGAGATAATCCATCTCCTTGACGCACTCCTGTATCAATTGAAAATTCTGCGCTCAGTCCTCCCATAAATTTTACCTTTGAACTTGTATTCAAGAGGGTATCTTTGATGATTGATGTTGTCTTGCGATGTAATCCAAATTTTGAGAGTACAGCAACAAGGGATTCACGGTCAATGCTGTCATAAGCCTTTGCAAAGTCAACAAAAGTAATGACATAATTTTTGTTTGACATTTTACGGAAGTAAGACACTGAGTTTTTCAGATTGATAATTTGCTCTGTACACGATCAGCCTTTCCGGAACCCACGTTGATATTCACCAATCTGCAGATCCAGTTGAAGATAGGTGCGGGCTTTGAACAAAATTTTGTAAATTACAGAGAGTAATGAGATCCCTCGGTAATTGCTTGGGTTCGTTTTGCTACCTTTCTTGTATACTGGATGGATGATCGCCATCTTCCAATCTAGAGGAATTTTTTCAGTTTGCCAGATTTCATCAATAATTTCTTTGAGTTTGATGATGAGGTTTTCACCTACATTTTTCCATAGTTCTGCAACGATCTGGTCCTCTCCCGACGCTTTGTTGTTTTCATGGATTGGGTTATTTCACGAATTTCCTGTAGGTCCAGTGGTTCAGAGTCAGGATTCCTTAGAGTATGACAAAATTGAAATGTTTCCTGAGTTTTCTCACAATTGAGTAGTTTGCCAAAATAATCTGCAAGAAGTGCACAATTTTCAGAGTTGGAGTGGGCGATGTTCCCACTGTTATTTTGAAACAGGAGAGAAGGTGGTGAATATTTAGTTAATTTCTGCTTGAATGTTCTATTGTAATTTCTAGAATGATGTTTCTTGAAGTCCTCTTCTATATCTTTTAAGTTAGTGTTTTCATGATTTTTACGAATCACTTAGCGATTTTGTTACTGTTTTTCTAACGATATTGTAGCGTCCTCCACTGATATTTAAAGCTCTCGAGCATTATTATTAGGTATAGAATGGTTCAAATACCATCTACAGCGTTGCCTAAAGTCATGGCTGTGTTTATCCGGCTGAATTCCAAAATGAAGATTTTCCATCAAAAGGCCCCAGAAAATAAATTGGCTAAGAAAATTCACGAATGTTGCTGTGGCTTTCCAAAATACATTAAATCAGTAGAATCCTACATGGTAGACAGAATAGTCGAAATTGCGAATAAAATACACTAGCTACTATAGTAAAGATGTGGCTTACATTCCGACGATCTTGTAGAAAGACTCCTTCTTACGTTGCATTTCACCGATCAGGTGTATGCAAGCACATCGGCCCACGATCAGATGTTCCAACAGCGTTCCCTGCCTGGCCTCCATCATCGTAGACAGCGTTTCCAGATATCTCCTGACATCTCACCTCCGTTTCGTTGAACGACACATTACGACGGTTCGGTTCATCTTGTTACAAATATAATGCATATCTGGCACCATAATGTTAACTTTCGTGTTCCAATTTTAACACTTGTAGCTTCTGCCACTTCAAAATCACCTATCTCGACTAAGCACTGTCTAGAATATTCACTCCATGATTCGAATACAATTTGACTGCCTCGGCCGTTCGTTCAAATTCTCACGTACTTGCTTTAGACTCTCAATATCTGGAGCGATACACTTACAATCTAAGAGCGGTTTTCAAAGTATTTCAGTACCACTGCTATCCACTATGCTATCCAGTTCCACGATGCCTATGTGGGTACAGAGTATTACTCTCCACTGATTCCCCCCAGGGGCTCACATCTAGTGGGACGTGGGTTGGCGACCATGGGACCCCAGTTGAGTCCGGCATTGCTTCCACTTACTTGTGCCGGGCTCCTCTCTGTCTTCTTTCCTGTCTACCTCCCTTGGTCAACTCTTGTTCTTTTCCGACCCCGATGGTATTAGGGTATCCGAGCCCTAGGGAGTCTCACATTCCCGCCTTAATTGGCCCTTGTCTCATCTTTACTGATCCCTCCTTCTTTAAGGGGTCGGATCTCTTGTTTTCTTTTCATTATATATCCTTTTCTCTTGAAGTTTCCCGCACTGTTTTTGTTAATTGGCTCCCCATGTATCTAAATTCCCTTTAGCATTTTTTTTTAGCCTCTACACTCCATTTTGTAGGTCTTTTCCATCTACGTTGCATTTTGTAGGTTCTTTCAATCTAAATTGCATTTTGCGAGTGTTTTCAACCTCAATTGCATTTTGTAAGGATTATCTAAATTGCTTTAAAGTAAGTCTTTCGATATAAGGGGCGGAACTTTTGCGAGTATTTTGAATTTCAATTGCATTTAGTATTTTCAACCTAAACTGCTTTTTGCAAGTATTTTCAATCTAAATTGCATTTTGTAATTTGCGCATGTTGCAACTATTTTGATTCTCAATTGCACTTTGTGAGTATTTTGAATCTGAACCGTCCTTTTTCAATCTAAATTGCATTGTGTATTTTCAATTTCAATTGCATTTTGTAAGTATTTTGAACCTCAATTGCATTTTGTATGTATTTTCAATCTCATTTGCATTTTGTAAATATTTTGACTTTCACTTGCATTTTGTAAGTATTTCGATTGTGCATTTCATTTTGTACGTATTTTTCAATCTATTCCTTTTGTGAGTATTTTCGTTCTAAATTCCCTTTTGTAAGTATTACCGATCTCCATTTTGTGAGTAGTTTCAATCTGAGTTCCTTTTTGTAAGTATTTTCCATCTCACATAATTTTCGTTCTGGTTTCCATTTCATTCTCATTTTCGCTATCACCCAGATCATTAGGGGCCGATAACCTAGATGTTAGGCCCCTTAAAACAACAATTATCATCATCATCATAATTCTATCCTTCCTGCGAGTACAGAGTATTACTCCATAGATTTGCTCACACAAAATCTAGGCTCGCCTACGGTGCCTAGCATGTTAAGTCCAAACCATTATCGTCGGCTAAGTTCCCTGCTCTTAGAAAGGTATCCTCAGATTTGAGTCGTCAAGCTTGACCAGATCTTCCGCGTGTCAGATCTCAGGTCGTTCTGACTGCTCCCCGCACAACCTGTTGCTCGCTGCTTGCCGCCTCGCTATCCACGTGGTGAAAATACTTCTTGTGGGATTTACTTCCTCCATTTTTGGTCCGTATTGACTTTGATGATTTATTGCAAATATGTTAGTCCATCGATCAATACATCAAGTTGCATATAATTCATCAGTGGTACATGTTTCGGGCTATTAAATAGCCCTTCCTCAGCCACAATTTATCGAATCTAAAGAAACAATCTCATCTCATCAAAGACACTGTAACAACATTAAAAACATGCATGAGACTTGGTAAAAACAGGTCAACACCATGGAATAAAATGTATGTACCGAACCCTTGCAAAGAAGCTTATGAGACTCAGTTTCGGGGGGTGTAACAGTCCATATCGTAAGTTGTTGTTAAAGCGCTTCATTAACATGCAGGGTAACATATAACAAAATAACATGCAGGAAAAAGTGAAGCCAGGGTTATAACAAATGAATTTAATGACAGATCATCTATTTACAAAATGAATTAACAAACAAAACTCCCATAATGACTCCCACTGAATAAATTAAATTTGCCAAAACTAGGCCGAATCTCAGGAGAGATTATTACTCGGACCAAGTGTCCCAAGAAAATCAACAATAATGACAATGTATGCGCGAGTGCTGTTCTACATGCTTCACGATGAGTACAATTGAATGCATGATTCGTCATCATCCGGAATAAACTTTCAGAAGACGAATCCGCATTACCTAGAGCTAGACAGACGCGGGGAACAACTTTACAACACTTAAAACTAAACCGACACTTCCTATACTTAAAATAAACAACACAATAATTTCCGCATGAAATTGGAATCAAAACTGCCGTAGCAAAACATTACTGCCTAAAAATTAGGACTTCATACAAATCAACACAAGTAAGTTAACACGTGACCAACAAAAGAAATACACATATGACCGCCGTCATTTTTACAAGTAAAATACCACTACACCACTCGGGCGTCACATACAAAATTTACATGAACTGAGTCATAGAACAAATCACTAGGCTCAAAGCCAACATTTACATCATTAACACAACATTCCATCCATACGACATGCAATAATCCGTCACAAACATGGCGAACTCCCCAATTAATTATGGTTCAAAATAACCATCACAAAAGAACAGGTTTGCTAAATGAATGCTTAAAGGGGCCAGTCGGACAACAGGACTGCCTAACAAAATAAGTCACCAGGCTAGACGGGCGATTCGTGGAAATCTGCATATCTGTCAACCCACGTGTCAAAATAACCTCGACCTCCCAAGGCATGGGATCCAGTCTCGAAGAAGCGTGCCCCAAAGCACAATAATACGTGTGTGTGTGTGTCAGAACAAAATATATCTCAGCATTTCCCCTAGGAAATCCAAGAATCAGCATATGGACAAGGAACAGTGGTCTCCACGGAGCACCCTGCCTGTCCATCAAAATACAACAACAACAAATAGAAGGGCGGTAGGACCTCTACCCCTCTTCACGTAGAATCAAAACACACACCTGACACAATAACACACACAGAATCACACGTATGGGTTTGACAGACCCTGAAATAAAATGACATAAATATTTTCCACCTGCTGGCGCCTCCGTCCTATGCCTGTGACTATCGAACCTGAAAAGGACTCAAAAAAATTAGAACTAAGGTGTTCTACAATTACATCTTAAATTGTTGCGCTCGGCAACCCTAATATGAATAATAACCTGTTCAGCAAACATCTTACAGTAATTACCTCCCTTTCCTATCAAAAAAATATGAACTTTAATAAAGCACCACTTATCGAATGTAACGGATTTCGCATTCGCATGGATAAAAATCACGTACACGCGCCGTGTACACTAAATATGACTCCACAGAAAAATAATACACAACAAACAACTTTGGCCACGCGCCAACGTACATTTAAAACATTTAGTGTCGGTGCAAGAAAAACACTCTAAAATAAGAAAAAGAAGAAAATGAACTATTTACAAAGTTCCCCCGCCGTATCTAACTACATATTGAATAATCAATTTTTGTACATCACCGTATCAGCTTGTAGAACATATAACTTCCATCTCGGCTCATTTCCCTACGGGAAATTAGCCCTCCATCGTTGTCTTCGTAGAAGCGTTGGACATCACTCCGGCTCCTAACCACACGTCGGACATCTTGGTGTAGTCTCCTCGACATAAAAGTTCAATGTTATTATAAATTGCCTGGCTATAATCGCTTGTGAGTTACTAATTTCGCCCACGATTGTCCTATGCGATTAATCAACGAAGACTTTCCCTAGCTCTCCCTTACACACGCACAATACAACACTTGAAAAATACAATAAAAATTTACATGAACTATACACTTCAAACCCATCGTCACTGGCTTGACAATACAAGTTTTAAATCTGACTGTATCGCAGTCGTTATCTCGCTCGGTAATCTCTACTGCTCTTCTGAACCTTCGCTCGCGTTGAGCGCTAATTGGAATGTTACTCAAGTCTTGCCCCTAAGAGCTGAAAATAGTTGTCTTCAAAATAATATTTAAGTACTTAAGATCACCACGCAAACTGGCGTGAAGTTAGCTCACCAGAGCTCAAACGAATAGACTTCAAATAATATTAGAGCTTTAAAAATCACTACGCAAACTGGCGTGAAGTTAGCTCACCAGAGCTCAAAACGAATGACATCGAAACAGCGTCTCATCGATCAATTTATTGGAAACTGACAGAGTGAGGAGGAGTGGGGTGAATTAAGAAAAAATTTCTAGAGTTTTCATCTCACACACATGGGACTAGTGTCAATCTTCATCATTTAATTCAAACGTCTCAGCGCACTCATGCGGAGATATTTCGGATCGGCGGTTCTTTAGATAATCAATTCCGCGCGCTTTTTACCAGTGACGCCACCCATCGCGTGGTTTTGGCTTGGTCTCTCCTGATTGGGTGATTCAATCGTAGGTCGGTTGCAAGGAAACTCGTGACCATCCCCTTATGACTCCAATTCTGGTGCATGTTGTTACACAATTTGGCCTTGAACTCAGCTTACCCCGGCCGTTTTCAAGAATAGCTACCAAGCCCTGCTTCTGTGGCAATCATTGCAACACACTAACTTGCCTTCCTCTTTATCAACTTCCACAAGTACTGCCTGGGCCGCAGTAATAATAATAATAAATCATGAATACTTATTTATCGCAGATTAATAAGGGTTCAGTACACATCGTTAAAAGATCACTAAAAAGGCTCTCCGGCCCATGAGTTTGTGGAAAAGTGAGTAAGTTCACTTGGAATATTGTCACTACATGAAGTCAGCCAGTCACTGTTCATTTTTACTGATATCAATGCGGCTTGAAGGAGTTTGAACATTTCTTGACATGGACGCCTGGAGCGTCAAATTGTGTTAATATGCGGTCGAAACGGACGAAAAATGGATCCCAAGGAACGTGGCCAGTTAGCTCTAGCGAAGAAGCTGATGGTCCATAAGTGAAACAAGAGGAGCCAAAATCTTAAAGAAACAGAAAGAAAGGCCAACAATTAAAGAGAGCCCAAGAAAACAGGGAAGGCAAACCCAATCGTGTAGAAAACCAGCGAAGTCATACCTGAGGAGAGACCCACGTGCGAACGTGGCCTGGGAGAGCATAGGAAACACTGACACGCTGGGTTGAGCTGAGCAAGTCAAGAGAGGCAAGGCAAGGGAGGGGGGACGGAGAGGCGGGGAAAGGCTGTGCGGAGAATGAGCGCAAAAGAGGGCAAGGTTGTGGCTATCGTGTGGGGAGCACAGGTGTAGGCAAACCGAAAGAAAAAGAACATTTTATGGGGGTTTGTTTAAGAAATGTTCAAACTCCTCCAAGCCGCATTGATATCAGTAAAAATGAACAGTGACTGGCTGACTTCATGTAGTGACAATATTCCAAGTGAACTTACTTTTCCACGAACTCATGGGCCGGA
Organism: Meconema thalassinum; assembly: GCA_946902985.2. Classification (NCBI taxonomy): domain Eukaryota; kingdom Metazoa; phylum Arthropoda; class Insecta; order Orthoptera; family Tettigoniidae; genus Meconema; species Meconema thalassinum. Next base: position 348,639,190 of record OX336389.2, read on the forward strand.
GAGCCTTTTTAGTGATCTTTTAACGATGTGTAGATAAATTTTATTCCATGGTGTTGACCTGTTTTTACCAAGTTTTATGCATGCTTTTAATGTTGTTGCAGTGTCTTTGATGTGATGATATTGTTTCTTTAGATTCGATAAATTGTGGCTGAGGAAGGGCTATTTAATAGCCCGAAACATGTACCACTGTTGAATTATATGTAACTTGATGTATTGATCGACTTACTTACTTAATTCCTGCCGCTCCTTCCGGAGCATAGGGCCTTGGCGAAATTTCTCCACGCAGTACGGTTCCTGGCCATTCTCTTCACTTGACTCCAGTTCTTGTCCACCGCTGCAATTTCATTTTCGATCGTCCTCTTCCAGGTCTTCTTAGGTCGACCTCGCTTCCTGGCGCCTTGAGGATTCCAGTCTAGCGCCGCCCTCTCAATAGCTCCGTCCGGCTTCCTTAGTGTGTGACCAATCCAGCGCCATTTCCTCTCCTTGATCTGGATGCTAATCGGTTGTTGATTGGTGATGGTCCAAAGATCTTCATTTGAGATTATGTCCGGCCACCTCACATTCATGATGCGACGCAGACATCTGTTAATGAACACCTGTAGCTGGTTGTTGATCGGTTTTGTGACTTTCCATGTTTCACAGCCGTAGAGAAGAATCGACTTTACGTTGCTATTGAAAAGGCAGAGCTTGGTCTTCCTGGAAATGTTTCTATTTCTCCAGATGGGGTAGAGCTGGACAAATATTGTTCGACGGACTAACATATTTGCAATAAATAAATGAAAATAGTTCTTGCGCCAGTGGTTCATCTATCTTCAAATATCTTCCGACTCAGTTAATGGATTCTCTTGATCCCTTCAGCACAATTCCTGTAAATATAGTCTACGTATTCCCACGATGTTTCGGTGGCTCGACCTTTTCATATTTATAATCATTACCATTTCTTCCTTTTTACAACACGGAGATGCTATCTCTCTCTGGTGTCAGCTGGATGAAACAAACCAAACTAAAATCCGCGCGCTCTTCAAAACTCGTGGCTCAACAAAAAAAAAAAAAAAAAAAACTGTGCATTTCATCAATATGGATACGGTGTTGCATGCAACTAATAACAGTTTTAGTTGTATTTTAGCTACCTACCTGTATGATGATGTTGTTATTGTTAATTCATGTTAGGGGCTTGGGATTCTTGGTCATCAACCCCATGTATTAGGGTGTGTGCTGAACTTGTGTGATAACCTGTATTCTTGTGATGACTGTAGGAGTGTGTGTAACTGTGGCAGGGTCAGGGATGAAGTAGGTGTCCCGGGACTTGAAGTGAGGTACTATATGGGCATTTGCCTGGAGGGAGTGTAGAAACCCCCGGGAAAAAACCATACCCAGGATAGCCACTGACAGTGCCAGGATTCGAACCTCCAATCTCCAGACTTGCTGCTGCTGCCCTCGTGTCTTTGGTGCACAATTTGACAAGCACAGCTATGCTATGGGGTTCCTATCTTTAACGGAGGTCATTAGTGTATGATAGGGCACCCTTTGTCCAAACGTAAGCACTGGGGAACTGGAAAGTGTTACCATCATTGAAATGTTTTCCCTTTAATGATGAAATTTCAATTTTGAGGAGTGTACAGTACATGTACAGTAATTAATCCAACTTCCTGTCTTTTAACCTTTATGAATTACACTGATCAGTTGAATTCTAGTGAAGTATTTTGATAAGATTTAAGAGGATTCCAGCTGTTAGGTTATGTTATATATTGATTGAGTACAAGCCATATACAGTAGATGCTGAGAGTTGAAATGACATAGCATAACCTTTGGGCATGATAAATAGAAGACAGTGAAGTCACTCATAGAGTTGAAGCACGATTCATAGTATGGAGCTAGTGTATACAAAATCAAAACTCACTGCACTTCCTGATGTGTGCGATTATATTTTATCAATTAAATAATCATTTGAAAACTGAGTTTATGATATATCCGGTTGATCGACACAACTATACCAGACCCAAAACAACTGTGAACATGAGGGAGGAGCCAGATTCACTCGCTCACCTGAGCCAGCCAATAAATAGCATAGCGCAGCGTTGCCTAGCTAATTCAACTGGCTGCGCCGTATGAAATCGTTATTTCTCTCCGCGCACGAAAATAAATAATTCTTCAATTATTTTGATGACCCTATGTTACAGAGCAAAAAAGTTTGAAGCTGACTGTCCGAAACTTGTGGCGGTACGACCAGCCATTCGGGAGATAACATCTGGCCTTGAACTGGAGGGATAATTAGGGAGCGAATGATTTAGGTGTTGAAATATTTAGGTTCGCCGGGAAAGATACCGAAGAGTGACAGTATTGCTGTATCAATTCAGTGTGTAGGAGTGAAGCTTTAAGAAGTGCTGTGAGCTTAAGTTTTGTATTCATAGGCTAACAATGTTCCTTAGCAAGCCGAGTGGCAGCCGAACAGTTTTACACAGCCAGGCAAGAAATATAATTTTTAGTGTATATGGCCTTTAAAAGAAGCTTTCGAATACAGAAGTACGTGAAAACACATCTGATAACCTGTGATATTGAGGTGTCGGCATTTTTTTTTTTTAATCGAGTCTAATAAAACTCACTTCTTCACCTCATGAGGCATAGTGTACCCAGCTCTAACCCTGAGACCAGAACTAAATGTCTTGATTGAGCCGTGAATCGAATCCGGACCTCACGGGTAAAAGCAAGAGTTGATGATGATGGTGGTGGTGGTGGTGGTGGTGGTGATGATGATGATGATGATGATGATGATTGTTTTAGGGTCTTTACGACATCGTCGTCATGTAGCCCCGCCTATTGGGGTGCATGTGGAATTTGTCTAATAACCTGTGTTACTGTGATGTCTGTACTAGAGTGTGTATTTGTAATTGAGGTAGGATTTGGGTAGGAAGCGGCCATGGCCTTACGTTTGGTACCATCCCGGCATTTGCCCGGAGTAGAAGAGTGAATCCACAGAAAAACCACTTCCAGGATGGCTGAGGTAGGAATCTAACCCACATCTTCCCCGTTTTGCATCACGAGACTGAGTGTACCCTGTTCCAGCCCTCAGACGAGAAATATATTTCTTGGGAATCGTACCCGGGCCTCTGTGGTGACAGCCAAGAATGAACAGCAAGTGTGCTAGCCATTACACCACAAGGCGGTCCCCAATAAACAAAAACTGATCTCAATAAATTGTTTTCTATATTTCTATTACCTTATAAAGAGTCCACAAACAATGTTACTCAGAATGACATGAGGTGTAGATTACGTCATGTGAAATAATAACGTTGTTGTTTCATTTGTGGGTCTAGGACAAAAAGGAAGATTGTAGTTTTACGTGACCGTGAATCTTGTGATTATGATCCACGGGACCTCCTTTTTACGTGGAATCCGAACGACAGGACATGCCATTTCTCTTCAAAAATCTCACATGCATTGACCGGGAATCGAACCCGGACCGCCTTGGTGAGAGGCATACAGCTAGACCGCTGAGCCACCACGCCCCAAGGGGGGGCTAGGACATCTTGGTGCTTTAGCTCCATGTACTTGTATGAAAATCTGGGTTACTGTGGTGTCTATATTAGAGTGTGTGTATTTGTATTCTGGTGAGGATTGGGAAGGAGGCGGTCGTGGCTTTAAGTTAGGAACCATCCAGGCATTTGCCTGGAGTAGAAATAGGAAACCACTTCCAGGATGGCTGAGGTAGGAATCTAACCCACATCTTTCCAGTTTTGCCTCACGAGGCTGATCGCACCCCGTTCCAGTCCTCAGACTTGACATTATGGGGTTTGAAGCCATTTTTCAGAGTTGCCTTATAATAGACTCAGTCATGGTTCCGTATTGATTGACAATCAAGTATAATAAAATTGGGGTATCCGCCTGATCAATACACAAAATTTATATATGGGTCTATATTAAAACCATTTGGTACATGTTTCGGGGCCTATTATGATGGCCCCTTCATCAGCCAATAACATACAGATTATCAGTATAATCATAGGATACATTGTTAAAGGGAACACTAACATGTAAAAAGAATGGATGAAAATGGAACATAATCATGAAAAAATGATGTGGTGATAAAAACACTTGAATGTGACAAAAATTACAGAGACATTTAAAAATGTTAACAGGCGACATATGAAAAAACACTTCAAAACAACATTTTAAAACAGGGGCACTTTAAGTGTTTGTCAAGACAAATCTTTCGTGTGTCCATATGAAAACAAAAATACCAGCAGGGTATCGTATCTAAAAGCAAAAGTTCATTCCATGAAAATCGTTGAGTATGTTGTTACCAAACCAATCCTATTGGACCTGGCTGTCTTGTGACTCCTATTAAATGGAGGATTGTTGTTAGTTCGAAGATATATTTCGCCTATGACGAGGATCGAAACAGGCCAAGTTAAAACGAGCCTCTTGAGAATAGAAGCAAGGGGAATTTCTTAAAAACTTGAAGACATGTATAGATCAGTCCAAAAGATCCATTTTCTGAGTGGCAAAAGAGCCTTAGAGAGATCCTGAGGAGGAAACGAGAAACGAAAATTTTAGTATAGAAAAATAAATAAAATATAGGGAACTAAAAAAATATATATCTTTTGGGAACAAAATAGTGAAAATAGCTCTTTAGGCTGATACAAAATAACTCACAGTATAACGGAACGAACACCGGGTGTCTGAAGCAGGAGACGCAGCGTCCAACAGACTTAGAAGTGTGACAACAATGCGGGAAGGAAAGAGGGGAGGTGGGGAGCGCTGTTGTGGCGATAGTGAGGCGGGGTTGGGAGGGGTTAAGGGGAGGGTGTCGGGGAGGGCAAAACAGCTGAGGAGTGAGCTCAAGGCGGCTTATTATAATCTTTATTTGTTGTTGTAATAAAATCTGCTAGGGTGTCGAACAAAACATTAGAGTCGAAATATATTTCATTGAGGTTTGGGGGGTTGAAAATTCTTTGGGCTGTGTTGATTTCGATGGACTCCAAAATGTTCATTAAAGAGCCTTTGTTAAGGTGATGTAGAATTTCAAGGTCATCGTCAATGTGAAATTATGGTTCATATCATTCATGTGGGAAGCCATGGCTGAAAATTTTCTATATTTAGTAGCGTTGATATGCTCAGAAAATCTAGTAGAGAAGCTTCTCCCGGTTTGTCTAATGTAATTAGTATTGCAGTCATTACAATTTAACTTGTAGATACCGGGTGAGTTAGCCGAGGTCGTTGCGGCATGACTGTTGGCAGTCGCTCACATCCGGGAGGCGAGGAGGTTCGAATCCCCCCGCCGGCAACCTTGAAGATGGTCTTCTGTGGTTTCCCATCTTCCTTCCAGGCAAATGCCGGGGTTGGTCCCTAACTATAGGCCACAGCCGCTACCTTCCAACTCCTCGACCCTCCCTTCCAACTTTCCTCTCCAACGGTACTTGTAGCTGACCCATTGGGTGTCCGTCTCGAAGCAGCTACAAAACTGGCGAGCCGAACCTGTCCTCGGACACTCCCGGCACTAAAAGCCATACGCTTAAAAAAAAAACAAAAAAAAACTTGTAGATACCAGAGGCTCTGTGCTTATCTTTAGGATTCAAAGTGTGTGAGTTAAAAAATAGGTTCCTATTGGTATGACTGGTTTTATATGCTATTTTCATATTGCATTTCTTGAAAATGTTGGTGATACTGTATGTGGCATTATTGTGAGGTGAAAACCGTATATGTTGGTTTGTCGATTTTTTTCTGGTATGAGGTGGGTGGCTGGTTTATTTTTGATTTTCCTGAGAATATTATTCACATAATTCCGACTAAATCCATTAACTTTGGCTATTTGATGGATAATTTTAATTTCGGTATTGAAATCCTGTAATTTTTGTCACATTCAAGTGTTTTTATCACCACATCATTTTTTCATGATTATGTTCCATTTTCATCCATTCTTTTTACATGTTAGCACAACGAATAGAACATAAAGTGTGATCTCTTCTCCCTCAATAGCATGTAATGAATACGGATCGGGTTGGCACTCGCCGCTACGCAGCACTACAGTCGACTTGAGATTGTTGATTTCCACATATGTTTATGTGTTTATATGCGATATATTAAGTATTTAATCGGTCGGAGTGGTTTGGTGGTGTGCTGTGCAATCGTTTATTGATATACAAGTGCTTACACTATTACTTCATAGTATTAATACCTGAAATGCTATTGTAGGAAGCATTAACTGAAATGGAATTTAATTTCTTGTCGTGTGTTGACGTTATCTTCGTGTGTTAATTTTATTGTTATTTAATGTAAGTAAACAGCAGTTTAGCCCTTACATTTTCATGAGTGCTTAATGTGAGTAGTGAAGATGCCTCGCTCTTTTGTACCAGGATGCAGATCTAGCTATGGGGACTGTAAAGAGGTCAGACGGTTTTTCAAACCTCCTAAAGATAAGGAACGTTTTATCAAGTGCAAAGGGGCCATACCAGGGAAGGATAGGGAACTTACTGAAAAGTCCTACATCTGTGATGCTCACTTTACAGAAGATTTAATTGTTAAATTTGACAAATTTGTGATAGAAGGGAAGGAAGTATTACTTCTCCCAAGAACCAACTGGCGATTGAAAGACTATTCTGTTCCACATGTATTTCCTAATTTGCCTAAGTATTTGTCCAGTATGGTGTAAATAAAAATGCTCTTGATGCCATTAAAGACTACTTCTGTGAAGAAAGGGATGAGAATAAAAAGACAATGAGTTAAAAAACTTATATGTACCGTAATGCTGAAGGAGGCGTGATCAGTTTTTGACAATAGCCTACTCTATGAAGGGGTCTTGACTATGCCTTCTATGTCTGTTTAATGTTAACTTCTTCTGAAATGATGGTAGTTTACTGATTTTGGTGTTTGTGGAGTGAAATTTATGGTTATTATTGAATTTTATAGTAATCTATGGTCAAGTTGAAAGTTGCGTTCGTACGGCTTTTTTTTTTTTTTCTGTGTTGCAAGTCTGTCAAGGGAATGCAAAATGTGTAACAAAGTGAAGAAATCCTTTCTGATAGCAAGGTTAATTTTTCCGTTCTTTTTTTTAAAATTTACCGATAGCTGGCAAAACTAGAACTTGCTCTCTGTCTTCGCTTATTGTCGAAACTGGACTATTACAGGAGACGACTTATTAAATTATAATTGGGCACAGTAAAGTAAGTGGAGTTGTCAAACTTATTAGCGCCTATGAGGATATCTTGCGGTGTTTTAACATGTAAAACAGGTCGCAAGGTTTTAAAAGTCTCGTAAGCGCCAATGCTAACTTACATCACAGATCGGAGCCAGAGCTGCGCTGCGGAAGACCAGGCGTACTAGACCAGTGATATCACTTCTTATTCTATTCGTTATGATGTTAGTTTTACCTTTTATCAATGTATCCTATGATTATACTGATAATCTGTATGTTATTGGCTGATGAAGGGGCCATCATAATAGGCCCCGAAACATGTACCAAATGGTTTTAATATAGACTCATATATAAATTTTGTGTATTGATCAAGCGGATACCCCAATTTTATTATACTTGAGTGTTGCCTTAGTAAATAAAAGTTTGGTGCTTTTCAGTCGGTCAACACGAATATACCCAAAAGAGTTGGGTTATATCCTAATCCTGAAAAAAATTACATGTGATTAATACATACACTAGGATGACCAGTTTCGATCGTCAAGCGATCATCATCAGATCCATTACACTTAGGCTATAAAATCTATGTCTGAAAATACGGGTGAAAATATTTACAGTATGTACACTTATTTAGTTGCAGTATTGGTAATGCAACTCGTCGGTATTTGTTACTTGTAATCTATATGATGTTTTGGTGAGATACATAAAGTGGTGATATAACTCCAGAATTTGTCTGTTTGGAGTGACTATGTGGTTGTTGTGAATGGTCAATTCTGATTGTACTGTATTGTACAGGCTACTTATCTGGTTAGGGGTCATGTGCAGTCCAGCAGCGAGCAGTTCACTTGGACTCTGGTAACACGAGACTGACTGGTATGCCATCTCGCTGGGCTGCTTCCCCCCACCCCTTGCCCCGCATTCGTAAGTGCTGTGTGTACCAAGTGCAGGTGTACCTGTGGTGGGTTGCCAAGTCTAGACATGATGTTTCCAGAACGGTCTTCGACTATTAAAGACCGTGGGATATATTCTCGCCACACATAAACTACAAGCCATATAAGCGCTGCCTGGACTAGAGCATAGTAGAGGTCTCTTATTAATTTGTAATTGACAATATGTTTTAAATTGTGAAATATATAGTTGGTTCTTCTTATTTTACTTGTAAGGTGTTTGCATTGGCTTTTCCATTTCATGTCACTACCTATAAATAATCCCAGATATTTAACTGTATCCACTTTAGCTATTTTAGGACAGTCTCAGTGCTGATTACAGTTCAAAGTGTGTATTTTTAGTTCATCAAAATCATCTTCAACTGCTTTTAAACTGAATCTTACGAACTTTGATTCAGTTATATTTAAAAATAGTTCGTTACCATCTAGCCATATCTTTAAGATTTTCAATGCAGCAGTTGTAATTTGTTTTACATTTCGCCATGTTTTACCTTCAACACAAACTACCGTATCATCTGCATATGATATGACATTAACATTTTCAATTCCATGTATAGATGATTCAATGTTGTTGATAAAATTCAAAAATAATAATGGACCCAGCACAGTGCTTTGTGATATTCCTCTTTTCACTGAGGTAGACTTGTAGTTCTATTTATTCTCAGGGACAGATGACCTCGTAGTTCCACCCCTTAAAACAACAATAACTAACTCCATTTCATCATCATCATCATCATTTCCCCTTATCCAGCTCCTGCCGGGTCGGGGTATTTATGGCACTTCTCCACTTTCCTCTTTCCTTCCACCATTCTTCTTCCACGATCTTGTCCCAGTCCAGATTTCTTTTTCTCACGCTGTTCTTCACTGAATCAATCCACCTTGTTCTAGGTCTTCCTCTTGCTCTCTTACCCTTGCACTTCGCCTCCAGCATCTGTCTTGGTATTCTATTTTCCTCCATCCTCTTTACATGTCCAAACCACCTTAGTTTATTCTTCTCAATTCTCTCGTTTAGTTTTCCCATCCCAACTTCCTTCCTAACATCTTCATTCCTCACTCTGTCTTTCCTTGTCTTTCCTATCATACTTCTTAGGAATTTCATTTCACTGGCTTGGATTCTACTCTCTTGCCTGCTTGTCAGGGTCCAAGTCTCAGCTGCATAAGTTAATATGGGAACATAGTACACTTTATACATTACCTCCTTGCTTTTCCTTGGTACTTCCTTATCCCAAACAAGTTTTCTTACACTTTGATAGAATGCATTGCTCTGCTGTACCCTCCTGCAAATCTCCATGTCCAACCTACCAGTTTGCATCAATTCACTTCCTAGGTATTTGAACGTGTCCACAATTTCCAAACTCTGACTTCCAATTTTCACAGTGCCCTTTCCTTGTCTTTCCCCTCTTGTCATCACTATGGTCTTGCTTTTCTCTATACTGATTTTCAGGCCGTACTTCTGAATATTTTCGTTCAGTGCATCTAGTTGTTTTTGCACTTCTTCGGTGTTCCTTCCCCAGACCACAATATCATCTGCAAATAACAGTAACTTCATTTCTTTATGTCCATATGCTTCCTTTGTTTCCTTTACAATTTCATCCATCACCATTATGAACAAGAGAGATGACAGCACACTCCCCTGTCTTAGTCCAGTCTTGTTCCTAAACCAATCTGTCTTTCCAACTGGGGTCAGTACCCTGCTAACACAGTTGTTGTACATTGCTTGCACCATTTCCAACATTTCTCTTCCCAGTCTCTTCTTAACCATGGTTTCCCATACCTTCTCTCTGGGGACACTATCATATGCCTTTTCTAGATCTATGAAAGTCATGATCAAATCATCTCCATATTCCCAGTTCTTTTCCATCACCTGCCTCAAGCTAAAGATTGGGTCAACGGTGGATCTTCCACTCCTGAAGCCATACTGTTCCTCTTGCAACTCTCCTTCCACCTTTCTTCTCATTCTTCTTTCTAATATCCTTTCCAGTATTTTTACTATCTGTGATAAGAGGGTGATCCCTCTATAGTTATCACACACCTCCTTGTCCCCCTTCTTAAACACTGGTATTATTAGCCCTTTCTCCCAGTCTTCTGGTACACATTTCCGTTTCCACACACACTTTAGCAGTCGATACAACCATTGCATACCAACAGGTCCAGCAGCCTTTATCATTTCTACACTGATTTCATCCATCCCTGTTGCTTTTCCCATCTTTATTTTCTGTACTGCTAATTCCACCTCCAGCATTGTTATATCATCTTCTGTTATAGAGTCGTCAGGTTGTGTCACTTCCATCTCACCAGTACAATTGCTCACATTCAATAGCTTATCGAAATACTCCTTCCATCGTCCCTTTATCTCTTCTGGGTGTGTTAACAACTCTCCATCCTCCTTTTTCACCAGCTTTGTGGTAACTCTTTCTTTCCTCTTACTTCTTAGAAGCTCATACAGCATCCTTTTACTGCCACTTACATCTGTTTCCATTCTTCGTGTAAATTCTTCCCAACTTTTCTTCTTTTCTTCTCCTACCACTTTCTTACACCTCCGTTTGCTGTCGTGATACTTCCTTTGCTTTCTTCTGTTTGATCTCGGTTCCATTCTTTCCATGCAGACTTCTTTTCTTTCACTGCTTTCCTCACTTCCTCATTCCACCACGATGTCTCCTTCTCTTTCACTCTTGTTGACGTCCTACCACAAGCACTCTCTGCTGCACCAACAAATGCCTTTTTAAAGTGGGACCATTCCTCTTCTATGTTTTCCACTTCAGTAACTGGGATTTGTTGCTTCAATCTCTCCTGAAAATCTTCCTGTACAGTTTTGTCTTTCAATTTCCATACTTTTATTTTGCTTTCTCTGATCTCCTTTAGGTTTTCCAATTTTTCAAGATTAATTGGAAGAATATCCATTTCGCAAGGTCCGTATTGACGTGTACAATGACAATTTCAATGGGTCTCCGCCCAATCAATACAAGTATACAAACTTGTATTGATTGGGCGGAGACCACTCAACCCATTGAAATTGTCATTTCCAATTTTTCCCATCTAAATTTTGCCACCACAACTCTATGGTCCCCATCAAATGCTTCTCCTGGTAAAGCTGTCACATCTATCAGCTTTCTGTGATTAGTCCTTTCCACCAGAAAGTAGTCAATTACTGATTTTGTTCTTCTATCGCCCCAACCATATCTCGTAATTTTCCTGCTGTTTTTCTTCCGAAACCATGAATTACCCACTATCAGTCCATTCCTTTCACAGAAGTTTACAAGTTCCTCTCCTTCCCGCTTCTTTTTCCCATATCCATATGGTCCAATGACTTCTTCCTTTCCTTGTCTCTCGTTTCCGACTTGTGCATTCATATCTCCCATGATCACCACTTCTACATCTGAAATTACTCTTTCTACATCCTCCAGGAATACTTCAATATCTTCTTCTCTGTTTCCAGTCTGTGGTGCATACACTTGTATGAAGTCCATCACGTCATTTTTCATCTTCATTCTAATTTTCATTATTCTGTCACTTACACACTCGACCACTTCATCATATTCCTCCAGTTGTTTCGAGGTTATCAGTCCCACGCCATTTTTTTGCCTCTTGGCCACCACTCCAGTATAATGTATATCCTTTCCTCAATTTCTTCCTTCCTTTACCTTTCCATTTCACTTCACTCAGTCCCATCAATCCAATATTCTCCCTCTCCATGAAGTCTACCACCTCTTCCACCTTGCCTGTCAGGGTCATGACATTCATGATTCCCATTTTCATTTATTCATTTATTCTAGCGTATTGAACAGTCAAATAACTTTCTATCAATCCCGTGCTATGCCTCTGATGCCATATCTCTCCATCTTCTGAAGGAGAATATGGTGAGGTATGGTGTCAAAAGTCTTCTCCAAGTCGAGAAATCTGCCCAAGGTTGGTTTCATACTGTTCATATTTTCATAAATTCGCCTAGTTAATTCCCCAATAGCATCAGTGGTGCTGACATTTTTTATAAAGCCAAATTGTCTAGTTAATAGTAAATTGTGTTTCTTCAAAAACTGATAAATATGATTTTTTTAAACATTTTTCAAATAATTTTGATCTGATTGTCATTAACAATATAGGTCTATAGTTCTTTAGTTCTCAAGGACTGCCTGCTTTTTGTAGCGGTTTTACAATTGTAATTTTTAATGGCTTTGGGAAGTATCCAAGTGAAAGTGACTCGTTTATTATTGCTATCAAAGGACTCTATTCCCATTGCTTTAGTGTTTCTTATTTCGTGTATGTACTTATGTAAATCCGCTTCGGTAAGCGGAATAAAAAACAGGAATATAATTGTTGATAGTGGTCAGTTTTAGCTTTATTAAGCAATTCGTTAAGCAATTTCTATACCTCTTATATTCCTTCTTCATGGCAATTTTCTCTTTATTTGCTATGTATTCCAGATACAACCTATCTCTGGTGTGAATGGACTTAATTAGTGCGTGCGTTATCCACTCCTGTCTCCTTCGTTGCTTTGAATTTAATTGTATTGAAGAATTTTTTATGCAAGTTTGGATAGTTTGTATAAATTTATCTACTTTAGAATCCATGAGGTTGTTCCCTAATACTGTATCCCAATTAATATTGCTCAATTTATTTTTAAGCATCTCACTATCCAACTTAAATCTAGGTTTACGTATATTACGCTGAGCTGCTTCTAAGTCACGGCCCTTTTCAAGATTTATACTAACTAATATAGGACAATGATCTGTAATTCTGCTGAGATATAATGGGTAAGATGGTATCATTTGAAATACATGGTGTCCACAGGCAGGAAAAGTCAGGAATTTTGTTTTTGGTCAGGAAAAGTCAGGAAAAAGTGTGTAAAACTGGCGTGAGTCAGGAAAAAATGGCGAAAAGTATTAGAAAGTCTGGAATTTTATATTAACCATAGAGTAATTTGTGTTTAACAGCCATATTTTGATGTTACTAGTTCAACTAATCTCTGAAGATAAAAAGCAATAACTCACTGGACATTATGGTATGTTTCCATTTTTACAGTACATCACAGTAAAAACCTCTTTTACCTATTTTTTGGCATTGGCGTAGGGATGTGGCGACCCCATCACCCAGCACATTGCACTTTATTTTGTATTTGAAATGAATAAAGATGCGAGCGTTGGGTAGCTATGGGGATGGTGGGGGCTGCAAAATTAAAAAGAAATATATATATATATATATATTTGTTTTCTCAATAACCCTCTTTTCCGATGTTACGATGACTTCGCGAGTCAGGAATTTTGTTGAAAAATGGTCAGGAAAAGTCAGGAAGATTGACATTGAAAATTCTGTGGACACCATGAAATACCGCTACGAATAAGTGCATGATAATAAAAGTTTTGCTCGTTGAAGTTTCTCTAAAACTATGCTCATGCAGTAAGTTTAAATATTCATTAGAGTCATACTCATCAAATAATACCATGCTGCATATTGCAGAAGCTATGACAGTCAGAGAACAGACCAGGAATTATAGCACTAGGGGGCAGTCCCACCACCATGTAAGACAACCACTATATAGAAAGAAAAATTTCTTGGGTTGCTTAGTTAATTGTTGTATAGGTACAGTTCTAAAATCTGGCAGTAACAACAGTGTACCGGTACATCATTGAACTATACACCTCAACAAAAGTTTGGAGACCACCTTGTGGTGTAACGGCTAGCAATCATAGCTGTCACCCTGAAGGTCCAGGTTTGATTCCTGGCTCTGCCAAGAAATTTAATTCTGGTCTGAGGGCTGGAACGGGGTACACTCATTCGTGTGAGGCAATGCAGAGAAGAGGTGAGTTAGATTCCTCCTTCAGCCATCCTAGAAGTGGTTTTCTCACTTCTACTCCAGGCAAATGCTGGGATGGTTCCTAACTTAAGGCCATAGCCGCTTCCTTTCCAACCCTCACCCGAATGACAAATACACACACTAATACAGCCATTAAAATAACACAGGTTATCAGACGTAAATTCCATTTAGAAGAAACAATATAGTAGCGTGACAGAATGGTAATTGTATCTGCTCAATAACTATAAGATCCCCGGCTTGATACTACAAGGTTTTTTTTTTTTTAATGAAGAATATTCAGAAACTTAATGTTTCCTTTCTTGTCTGCAGTTGAAACACAATAGATTGTATTTCAATTAAATCATAGCAGCAGCAATACAGGCAGGATTATCAAGTTGGAGTGGGAAGGATAAAGAGGAACAGCAACTTACCTGGATAAGTACCCAATAGACACACACTGCATAGAGCAGGAAATCACAAAAAACAAATATTTCCACTAGATCATAGTGTTGGAGGAAGTAGAGACAAAAAGAGTCAGCTGTACCCAGGATTGCTCTCTGTCAGGTGTTGTTTGAGGGGATGGCCATCATGGTGGGGGGAAAAGGAAATGGAGAAAATGTTGCATCAGAGGTGTGGAATGTACCTATAGAAGCTACCGTAATGCTAAGTTCTACATGTTCAAATTAACTGGTGTGCAATCTTCGAGTTTCTGATGGCAGAAGAGAGAGCTGAGGGGGGAAGGTCTAGTGAAAACTCTGAAACACAGTCTTTAGTTTAGAAAGCGCACTCAAACCAAAAGTATCATTTAAAAAAATTACATGATACATCCTGAAATATAAAAGGATGCCATATTCTACAGCCTTATCAACAGAGCCATAAGGGTGCCCATTATTCCAACCAACTACAGTAAAGAAATTAATAATTTCTATCAAATATTTAAAGAAAATGGTTACACACACACAATTATATCACAAACATTTACTAACAAGCCCAACACAACTCTAATTAAAGATCAAGATAAAAACAAAAAAGTCCACAGTATTTATCATCTTCTGGACAAGCTGAGTAATGAAAGTTAGCGAAGTTCCACTTTCAACCAGCCAGTGATGGAATCTCCTGATTCCAGCCAACTACTCATAAACCAAAGAACAAATAATCTCAATACCAGGTCAGCTATTACAGACAAATTTCGTACAAAATCATTGAAGGCAATTGCTCTACGGCATAAGGTACGGTATCTGAAGCTTATACATGGTATCAAATCACAATACATAGATACCTTTTTACCGTGTAATGGTAGTCTAGGGGATAGCAGGCTTGACAATTGTTCAAGGAACCAATTTTAGGTGGTTCGGATCCCACCTCAGCAGGCTTTTTTGCCTGCCAATTTTTGTTTAATTTTTATGCTTGGTGTTTCATTACATCCCATTTAATTTTAATATACAAATTCCTGTACGTGTTTTAATATTAGGAATCATTTGTGCCCCTAATTCTTGGTGGTGTGATGAATTATCACTAACCATTGGATAGACCAATTAAGTCTCCATTATCAAACGTATTTTGAGTGAGTTCAAAATAGAAAAATGTTTGAGCGTTAAGGAACATGGGCTGGAGAATATAACACAAGAAAAGAGAATAGAGAGAGCAGGTAGCTTTAACATATATATTCAAGAAATATGCACATTCATTTTCATATCTTTACAGGTTAACATAATTTGAAAGAGCAATGTTTTCTTAACAAAATAATAATTCCATCTGTCTTTGAACATTAAGACAAGGTAAGTGCCTTTGAGCACAACTTAATTAAATTGTTTCTTGAAGGAGAAAAATTAGTAACGCAGCTTATGAATGTAGCTGATGGCTGGCAGGGAGCAAATCCTGCCATACCTTAGGAAAGAAAGTAGGGGAAACTATAGAAGTTACCAAGAAAGACATAGCCTATGAAGGGAGCTAATGGCTGACAGGGGCTTAATCCTGCAGTACCCTATGAAGAAGAAATACATGAGTTGCCAAGATGCAACTAAATATTTCCGAAGAAAATGCAATGGCAGACACAGGTAAAAGTGAACTGCATGAATGCTGACCATGAAAGATTTCCAATGAAATTGAGATGGCAGAAGCAGGTTGGCAAGTAGGCCTATTACTTGAAAGTGAAACATGAAATGTTCTAACAAGGAAAGTACACAAGTAAAAATGCAATGGCCGACGCATGTATGCGTAAGAATTAAAGAGATTATTCCCAAAGGAAAAATAGCTAAAGCAAGCCGATATGTTATGCCAAATGGGAGGAGCCAGCTGATATATTAAAATTGAGGAGGCTTCTGAGGTAGGCTTGTATGAAACTAACATGATAAAGCAGAAAGTACATTGCACAATACATGGTACAAAATACTTAGCTTAATGGCGAAGTGTGGGTAGCCAATGAGCGCGTAGCGTATGAATTCCAGTTCGCCACGAGGTTTCAAAGAGTGTAGAACAACCTTTTAACACTTAGAAAAATGTCTTAGAGGTGAGCTATGGCTATAACCTAACAAGTAAGTAATTAAATCATTTTAAACATGCTTGGTTTAAACGAGGAGGCAAAATACAAAATGAACTGTCACGAGCACATGGTGACGAAAATGAGGTTATGAAAAATTAAATTCTGGTCTGACTTTAGCACTTTCAGAAACTTGAAAAAATTAACAAATTAATTATTCGCAAATGCGAACACTTGGTTCCTGCCCACTATGCTCAGGCTATCAAATGGCCTCTTATTATATATTCAAATAAATTAAAAGAAATAATATATGAAAATAACTCAAAGAAACTTCACTTTTTTCTAAACCTGAAATACCTTGACAAGGAATTCTGCTATTACGTTTGTTGGCATGAGACATTATGTACTTAAGAACGCATTATCCGTTGAGCCCCAACTTACATGATTTGTCATGTGTGTATTAAAATAATTGTGAAAATTAATTTCACTAAGATCATTTTTCTGGCCAAGCTGTGTGCTGGCCGTAATGAGGGGAGGAGCGAGTGAAGTGTTCTGTAACATGCAAGTTACAAACAAGAACACGACAGAGTGAAGTGTTCTGTAACATGCAAGTTACAAACAAGAACAGGACAGAACATTGACTACACTGACGTTTTGAAACTCTGGAAAATGAGGACTGTAATAAGAAAGAAAGAAAGAAAGAAAGAAAGAAAGGAAAAAATGATACATTGAAATAACAAAATAAATAATGGATGATTATTTCTAGAAAGCAAACCGAGAGAATTTTGTAATGTAATGTTTCATATGTTGCATGCTTACCAAGTGTTTGTATTATTTCTGTTTATCAATTATCTAAGCGCTCTCAAGTCCTCCGTACCACGAGAGTTAACTGTATTTCCCTGAGATCAGGTTCTTCACACCCAAAGTATTTCCTCATAGCATCCTTATACTGCTCTCCGTGTCCAGCCCCACATCCTGCATCAGTTTGCTGTTCAATTATTTGAAGCTTTTCACAATTTCAAGATTTCATTCCCTAATTTTTATAGTATGTTTCCAGCCCCTTTCACATGTGCCTTTGTTAAATTTATGTCTTCAGCATTTTTCCCTCATATTACCACTGTTTTCCAT
This sequence comes from Meconema thalassinum, assembly GCA_946902985.2. Taxonomy (NCBI): domain Eukaryota; kingdom Metazoa; phylum Arthropoda; class Insecta; order Orthoptera; family Tettigoniidae; genus Meconema; species Meconema thalassinum. The sequence continues at coordinate 348,656,661 of OX336389.2, forward strand.
TTAGCTGTCTCATACTTTTATGCGTTCTAGAATTAATCGTCAATGCCTAAAGCCATATTGCTCTCTTTGTAATTGTCCTTTCATCTCATTCTCCTTCCACCAATAAGCAACAGCTTTTTTGTAATGTTTTTAGTTAACTCGGATTCCCTTTTATAAATGACTATTAATATAGGTAGGCCTACTATACTAGACCCAAAACAACTGTGAACATGGGCTCGCCCAGTAGCGCGCGTCCAGCTGAGCACTGTTGCCGCAGTGAGACTGGCGGGAGATGACACAGCTCTACACTCGCAGTATACACACGACCTTCCCCGTGGACAAAAGGCGCTCTAAATCTAAGTGCATGTACGAAATGGAGGGCCTAATCCTACGAATATCTATGCTCACAACAGAGTGCGCACAATGTGATATGAGGCAGATATAAGATGCCACACAAACGTTATTCGTGCAAGTGACCACCTCCTGGTGTAGAGCCCAGCATTCTTGGCTGTGGCCCAGGAGGTCCGGGTTCGATTCCCGACTCTGCCAAGCAATTTAATTCTAGTCTGAGGCAAAACAAACGTTTGGTGCTTTTCAGTCGGCCATATACACTACTGTTTGTAGAATGTGAAACACCAAGAACAAGAGATGTGATCACAATGCACTTTATACCACAGATTAGGGACATAACAATACATTACTGATTAGAAGGACAGTCCGGCACATGCACGTTGACGGTCGATCTTCAGTACGGCGTCGCACCACCACGTGCTGCACTCGGAGCCGCTAGAAGTCGTGGCATGGAATCATACAGCGCTTGAATATGCTGCTGGGGAATACCGTCTCACGCGGTTTGTGCGCGCGTCTATAAAGCATCAACAGTGGCGGCAGGTGTTCCTGAACGAACAAGTTGCCGACCGACCCTATCCCAGACATGTTCGTTGAGCGACATGCCAGGCGAACGGGCAGGCATTGTCTGCTGAAATATGGCTTGTGGAACGGCCTGCAAGAGGGGCACTGCTGCGGGCTGTAAAACTTTGGTGATGTAGCGGTCACTGTTCAGATTGCCCGCAAGACATACGCCGTCAATGCAGACGTGTCCACTCCTGTTGCAGCGCTCCAACATCGAGCCAACACCGAGGCCGACGTTGTTCTGTCCGATACGGCCATGCGGAGAAGATGGCGGTTGTCTCACGCTGTAGTCACATTGCTTCGTCCTGTACCCTGTCATCGCAGTGTACGGCCCTCCTCTCTCCACTGGATCAACATACGGCGTACTGTTGACGCAGAGTGCCCTGTACGAGCCTCAATGTCCCGGAACGACTGACCCGCCTCCCGGAGCCCAAGCATTCTGCCCCGTTCAACCGCACTCACATGCTGATAGTCCACCCTGTGATGTCGGCGAGGCATCATTGCACTTGCTTATACTTTTCCACTTGGTATGACGGCCCCATGCCGGCAGAGCTGTGCGGAACACTGACTGGTCCGGTCCCACGACAGAGGGCACTGGTTGGCCAATGTGCACGCCATCTCTCTGCGATTTCAATCCGTTAGTATGGTACCGCAGACCTACATGAGCTCTGTTCTGGGAATGTCTCCGACCATTTCTTCTGGGTGTTTCACTTTCTACAAACAGAACTGTAGAAGGCCAAGGTATTGGACACATAACAGTATACACTTAAAAAGAAGGCACCAAGAATATCAGAGTACTCCAGAGAATTCGTCCTAGATGAGGTCAATGCAGACATCAAAGATATTAAGACAGGCAAAACCCCAGGATTTGATGGGATACACCCAGAATTTTTGATCAACTGCGGAAATAAGACTCGTAAGTGGCTTACAAACTTCTTTACAAATATCATGCTATCGGGCAATCTACCAAAAGTCTTCAAAAGAACAAAAATCATAGCTATACTGAAACCAGATAAACCAGCGAACAGAGCTACTAGTTACCGTCCAATTGCACTCCTGAACTGCTGTTCCAAGCTTTTAGAAAGACTTATCCTTGACAGGATTGGTCCAAAGGTCCATGAAGTCACTCCCATTGAACAAGCAGGATTTAGCCCTAATAGAAGCGTTACAGATCAAGTTCTTAGTCTAACTACTCATTGTATAGAAGCTGGGTTCCAACAACGCCTTAAAACTTCCACGGCCTTTGTTGATCTTTCAGCTGCCTATGATATGGTGTGGAACACTTGTAACACCTGCCAGGCACACGAGCCCAGTAGTAGCAGGCTGTCCTCGCAGAGCGGAGTTTGACCTCCACATGATCTCGCAGGGCTGTTTTCATTTGACATCGGGTCAAGAGTAATAAACAAGATGCCAAATTCTTTTTTTCCATACCGTATGACAGAAGAATTTTCAATTTATCAAAGACAGGTTGCCAAATGCCACATTTGTAACAAAGAATTTGATCAAAATGTTCAGCAATCGCCGTCCAACATCGTCTTCTGCCACATCAGTTGAAGTGTTTTAGGAATTATAATACAAGACATGCCACAAAAGGTGTCCAACAATATAACAATTATAGACATCGACCGTCAACAAATGTGTCTGTCGTCATATAGTGTCAAATGACGTTCTTCATAATAACATAGAACAGAACAAGTGCAAAATGTGTACCTGAAATTTGTGAACGATGCATGCTATTTTTTAGATTTTAGATATTTTTTTAGTGTTTATTTATTGTGTAATGTGTATTTTCCATGCCATCGTAAAGATTTTCGATGTTCTTTGTTTTTAGATGTTTTCTAAATATAAGATTGTGGGCTGAGGAAGGGTCCAAAAGCGGGACTCGAAACATGTAAGGTAAAGGCAGGTAAGATTGCGCAGACTTTAAGATTGCGCAGTGGCATTTTCTTACAGTTGGCAGCACTGGTGACCCAAGCCATTCTGTGGAGAAACGTGTATTGCAAAGTGCTCTTCGAAAGTGTGAACGATTTTGCTGATTCTACTTGTATAAAGTATTAAGAGGTAAGAATAATTAATCATCCTATTTGATGTAATTTGTATTCTTCAGGAAATAAGCCTTAGAGATCCTTTAAATTATGATTTAGTTGAAACAAATAATCCTCTCGCAATGGGAACTCCTAACAAAGACTGTGAGCGGCTCGATGTGCGTATACGTAACTGCTTCTGCCATCTGTTAGCGAAAGTGTTGAACTACGCAGAAACCTGCAAGACCGCGCGCTCTGCGCAGTCTTGGAGGAACTGTGCGCCATCTTGCAGGCACATTCTTGTTCTGTAGAAATCGTTCATATCTACGATATTCTTTCTTTCAGACGTCTATTTAACGGCAGTATGAGCTCAACATACTCAAGAAAATCAGAGAGGAAACTTATATTTACGACAGAAATCTTAGAGGAAGCCAGAAAGAGAATTGAAAATGGTGAAAGTCAAAGAAAAGTGGCTACTTCATTGGGTACTAAGGAATCCACTTTGAGAAATAGATTAAAATTGGTAAGGAAAAAAATAATTACGGTAGTTGGTTAATAATTGTTTATGGCAATTCTTAATTAACTAAATTAAGTAAATTATATTTAAAAATTAAGTTCAATTAAAAATATTTAACAAATATTATAGGCCTACTACAGTACATAAATATTTTCAACTCCAATGTTTAATATTTATTCCTCGAGTAGCCTACGTTATGTAATATATTTCTTCGTTAATTTACAGGGGACTGTACCAATTTCCTTGGGACGTCACAAACCTGTGTTCACGCCAGAACAGGAACAAAAATTGGCCGACCATTTGAGGGAACTGGACAAAAGGTTTTATGGAATTACCAGAAAACAGCTGATGAGTTTAGCGTACGAATTTGCTGAGAGGAATAAGATTGAACATAGGTTCAATAAGAAAACTAGATTAGCAGGAAAGAACTGGGTTTTGGCCTTTTGTAAGAGGCAAAAGCTGTCATTACGCACCCCAGAGAAGTGCAGCATAGGAAGAGCAATTGGATTCAATCGAGTCCAATGTGACCGATTCTATGATAATTTGGCAAGTGTGTGTGTTGATGAAATGTTCCCAGCTCATAGGAAATTTAATATGGACGAGTCCGGTATATCAACCGTGCCTAATACTGTTCCTAAAATTATATCTCCTAAAGGGAAGAAAATAGTCTGTAAGGTCACATCGGGAGAGAGAGGGCAGGCAGTTACCGTAGTGTGTTGTATGGGGCCTACAGGCATATTTGTTCCTCCAGCGATGATCTTTGCGAGGAAGAGAATGAAGCCAGATCTGTACATGGATGCTCCTGAAGGGACATTGCCAATGATATCCGACTCTGGCTATATGAACACTGAGCTCTTTGTAGAGTGGCTCAAACATTTCAAAAACTTTGTAAAGCCATCAAAAGAGGATCCAGTTCTCCTTATACTGGATAACCACATTTCCCACTGCAGCATTGATGCTGTTCTTTACTGCAGGGAACACAGCATCACCTTGCTTTCACTACCACCCCATGCAAGCCACAGGCTTCAGCCTTTGGATGTTGGCTTTTTTGGGCCTCTGAAGAAAGCCTATTCTCAAGAAGCTGATACGTGGTTGGTGAATCATCCTGGCACTGCAATTACACAGGCCAACGTGGCCAGGATCTTCAAATCAGCCTACGAGAGAGCAGCAAAGATGGAGACAGCCGTTCAAGCTTTCATCAAAACTGGAATTCATCCGTTTAACCGGAATGTATTTTTGGATGACGACTTTGCTCCCTCGGAGGTAACATTCCGCCCATCTGTGCAGGAAAATGAACCTGCTGTAGAGGAGCAAATTCAAAATGCAAAAGTTTACGAGCCACAGGTGTCACCTGCTAAGATATCTCCCCTACCAAAGGCAGCTCAAGCAACCAAACGCAAGAGAACTTGCAAAAGGTCTGAAGTTCTATCTTCCTCTCCTTATAAGAATGGCCTTCTTGCAACGAAGAATGAACAAGCAAAAAAACAGGGCAGGAAAACTCTTCACTTCGGTGTAAGTTCAGTAGCGTCAACTTCGTCAGCTGTCACAACTGCCGAAGAAGAGAAAATCGTGTGTCCTTGCTGTGACGAAGAGTATGAGGAACCAATTATTGAAGACTGGGTGCAATGTAGTAGGTGCAAACAGTGGTGGCATGAAGGGTGTTCGAACTATGAAGGCATAGGACTCTTCAAATGCGAATTGTGCTAATGCGTATTCTTACAGGACGCCATGCGCATTCTTAAAGGACAGTGCCTTTAAGACTGCGCATTTGCAATTAATTAAAAAACATTTTTTTACATTTAATATACATTATTTTAAGTGTTCTTTGTATACGCATTGTGTTCGCAATTAATTGAAGTCTTGTTAATAAATTTTGTGTTAAATTGGCCACAAAAGTAGTTTATCTATGGACATAAATACACTAAGTGCGCAATCTTAAGTGCCTTTACCTTACCCCTGAACTGTGACATAAATTAAAGTATTGAATAGGCGGAAAGATTGAAAATTCTTATTCTTCATATCTGTCTCTAGTAAGACCTCAGTTGGAGTATGCCGCCGCAGTATGGGACCCACACCAGTCCTATCTTATAAAAGAACTGGAAGGTGTCCAAAGGAAGGCTGCCAGATATGTGATGTATGATCACAGAAGAACAAGTAGTGTAAGCAGTATAATGAACAAACTAGGGTGGGAAAGCTTAAAGTCAGACGAACACGAATAAGACTAAGGGGCATGTTTCATGCATATAATGGGGAGAAAGCGTGGCAGGATATCAGAGATAGGCTCAAGCTAGAAGGTGTGTTTAAGGGGAAGAATGATCATTGTTGTAAAGTACAGCTGAGCCAATGGAACAGTAACTGGGGAAAATATTCTTTTGTGGGGAGGGGGCAACGGGAATGGAACAGTTTGCCTGGGGACATTTTCTGCCCTTTGACAACAAATATACATAAATTTGGTGAACTACTAAAGAAGTGTGTTTAGTTTGTACAAATACAATAGGGTAAAAACTCTATTTGCAAATAAAGAAATGATGGATTGATTGATTGATTCCGCAAGCTATATTTCCCCATGCCGACCTCAAGGAAATGCATACTGAGGATACCTGGAGTGGAGTGGTTTACATTGGTTCAATGTATATTTTCGGCATCAAGAAGAGTTCAGTTCTGTGTGAAATATTTTTCTGCATTTTTAGGAAACCTAACTTTTCGTGACACGTTTATTCGCGAAAACTTCCGAATCTCAACATGAACCTCTAATTTCTGTTATCATTGACCTCTAAATTTGGAGACTATCTCAAATTGAAGTCCATAAATAACGCGAAATAATATGTCTTATTCTTGCGAAATGATACCATTTCGAAAAGATAGCTTCGAAACACTTATACGGTACTGTATTTTAAAAATCCATCCGTCTCGTAAATTTGCGACATCCATTATGGTTAATTCGAAGATCCGTTATACGTCGATTGTTTCTTCGAACTTTGGTTCCATCGGATATATAATCCAGGGTGTCTACGACCCGGGAAAACCGGGAATTCTCAGGGAATTATGAATTTCTGTAATAATCAGGGAAAAATCAGGGAATTTCTTTGTTAATCAGGGATTTTTCTCCATTTGTCTATATCCCGTAAAAGTGGAAGCAATACTTTCGAATTTCGCGGGAAGTGATCGCTCGTTACTGATGACCAGGGTGTCTACCGGTAACGAAAGTAACGAATTTTACAAACGGGTGACGAAAGTGACGAAAAAGCAACGAATTTTACAAACGGTAACGAACATTTTCTGTAGGCGGCTTGAATCATTTAAACTCGCGCCGCTAGGCTCAGAGATTGCGATGGAGCGAGTTTCACGCAAGCGGCGCCGATTGCATAAGCTATACTTCGCCGTGCCTGAGCTAGAGGAAATGCATACTGTGGACGCCTTGTGTGGTATAGGCTACATCAATTCAACGTACATTTTCGGCATCAAGAATACTTTCTAGTTTTGTGTGAAATATTTTTCTGTTTTATTAGGAAACCTGACTTTTCTCGAGACGTTTGTTCGCGAAAACTTCCGAAACTAAACAGAAACCTCTCATTTCAGTTATCGACCTCTAAATTTTGAGTCAAATTGAAGTCCAAAAATAACGTGAAATAATTTAATGTTGCTATCTTGCGAAATGTTACCGTTTCGAAACAAAAAATACCAAATAGCCTCGAAATACATAATAACCTACCGGTATTTTAAAAATCTGTCTCGTAAATTTGCGACATCCGGTATGGTTAATTCGAAATTCAGTTATATGTCGATTTTTCCTTCGAACTTTGGTTCCATCGGATATATAATCTAACTGGTTATTTCGATAACTTGTATAATTCGTGATTCGCATTCGAAAGAGAATGTGCCCTCTTGTCCTATTATTCGTGCAATCCTCTCAGAATAATTCGTAATATTCGATACGGTCCCTACTTCGAACGTTCATTCTCCAAAATCACATCCTCAACATTCCGAAACCTACTCGCCACTTTTACCATGACCGTATACTTAAAAGCGTACGGGGAGCGAGAAGTGCATCAACCCACTTAGAAATGACTGCTTACGCTGCATCGCGATACTAATTTTCCCTCGTGATCCACCCTGAACTTATGAACTCCCAACCACAGCATAGGGACTGCGGGAATCACGGCGCCGACCATACAACATGTCCATTACTTTTCGTGAATTTTAACCATGCCCAACCTTGAGCCTGCCTCCACCATTCTGTCAGGGCAGATAGGCAGGCAATCGTTGAACGGCTGGATGCAGCGCCGATTGCATAATATCGCGAGGACAACGTGAATCTCGTAAAACGGCCGACAGCGGCAGCGATTGCGTTACATCGCGATATTTCTCCGCCTTCAATGACTAGGACAACTGGATTCTTGTCAAACGGACAGCAAGTGGCGCCGATTGCGTAATAATGCTATATTCTCTCGTGCCCGACCTCAAGGACAATGGAAATCTCGTCGAATGACCAAAAGTGACATCGTTTATCTAAATCGCGATTTTTCTTCGTGTTCTATCTTGAAAACTGCGGGAATCTCGTCAAACGGCTGAGACCAACGCCGATTGTGTAACATCTCGATATTTCTCCATACTTGACTGCAAAGTCAGAATTTGGCGACGATCACGTAACGTCGCATACAATTCTTCGTGATCTACCGCGGGGACAAAGGAAATCTCGCCAAACGGTAAAGAGCAGATCAACCTCTTGATATTAAAACAACGTATTGTGCACAAGACAACATATTAGCTGAAACAACTAATTTGATAATTAATATATAGTATTTTTTTATTATTTATTTTATTTACAGCTTTAAACACAGTTCATTGTTGTTTATCTCCACCGCGTGATGAGCCCCTTTGCTTGCAGACCACAGACGTATCTTGAATTAAAAGGTAACTAAAATTGACTAAAAGGTAACTAAAAAGTAACTAATTTTTACTTCATCCTTACAGTAGACACCCGGATGACAGTGCTCAGCCAATGAGCAGTGCCTTCTCAAGGTCAACTGAACGTATGATGTGGCAACTTTTCCGTTCGCTTTCTGCGCAGGAGCCAACTACGCCATTTTATTGGTTCTTGAGCATTTTGTTCGTTGCGATCAGTATCGCCAATTTAGCGATTTTGTCGGTAGATATAGCTACTTTGGCGACAAAATATTTTAAATTTAGTATTGTTTATAAATATACTCTGTGAGCTGCCTGAATAGGATTGACATTTCAGCGGAAATTCCACGTCACTCATCACCGCTCTGCCTCTTGACCAATCCATGTTCGCATAGTTGATGTCATAATCCTCTGCGTTGCAATATTACCGCCCACGTGCCTCAGTGCCTGGTAGCTTTATCTCTGGCTTGTACAGTTTGGCAATCTCGTTCTCAGACCACATGGAGAGATGAGAACTGTCAATCCTATTCTGGCAGCTCACAGAGTATAATATACTAGCTTCGCCCGGAAACAGTTATGAATGCATTACGTGACAAGCGCTTTTTTTTTTTTTTTTTTCGATGTCAATGAACTACGACCTAGGCCTATATCCGTTTTACGTCTCTGCATGATGGGTTGAAATCACTGACTGGACTATTAATTATATTATCATGGAGATAGCATGTACAACGAATTCTTGTCAGACGTAATTTAAGAATGGCGAGGTGCATGAAACTCAAATCCCCCTCCCGTCCAATCTAAAAACACTTATAGTGGGCGATGTATTGAAGATAGATATATGCTCTCGCGGACTTTTTTTTATAGAACTTTCCGTGCTGAACAATTCTTACACTCATAGTATATTGATATTTTTAACGGTTTGCTCAGTGTAAGCTTCAAAAGCGCATATATTGTGGTATATTGTCTCGATAGTGCTGTTTGAAGTTTACGAAAAATATAACATTTGTGCCATTGTGTGCTAAATCTATAGTGAAAACTTATGGTGTGCAATAATTTCCAGGGTGTTCTTGTGCTGCTGTGGATATATGATTTAGCCCCTAAAATACGTAGTCGTTCAAACACGTGGTTGTGCTACCCCCTATTATATCGTGTGCTATTCGATCTGTGTCTACTCTTGTGCATCGAGGCAAATAACCTCTCGCTCTGCTTACGAATATTTCATTTGTACTTTATACTGTAGTGATCAAAAGGCTTAACGGAAGCTCATGATCACTATGAGGTTGTTAATGTGATCATCTTTACCTTGTAGATGCTGCCAGTTATGTTCAGGCTGGTTCACGATTGGCCCGGGAATGAGAACGGGGGCTCTGGTTAACGACTGGAACGGGAACAGGGAAAATGTTTGATGTTTATGTAATATGATGGATATGCCTAGAGCCCTTAAATGCATATTTATTGCTCCTACGTTCCTTGGCTAGGCTAGAACTTATGTCCTATTTTGTTTTTAATTGCGCCCAGGAAATGTGTTTGTAACACCTTTCAAACTCGGCCTTGTATTATCAGACTAGGTTAAATTATTTTAGACTGATAATGGTGTGTTCTGGCCTGTCGAAACATCATTCATAATGATTTCCTTCATTTAAATGTATTTATAAATTACTAAATTGACGAAATTAATATTATATAAACAGTATTTCATACCAATTGTAACATATGGACTGGAAACACTGGTAACGAATAAAAGGCAAAATAGTAAGATACAAGCAGTAGAAGTGAAATTTTTAAGAACTTCAGCTAAAAAGACAACAAGGGATAGAATTCAAAATATTAAGATCAGAGAAGAGTTAAATATGGAACCGTCAAATCAGAAGATACAGAAAGCAAGGTTACGTTGGTTCGGACATTTCAAAAGAATGGGTAAAGAAAGAGTAGCAAAAAGGGAATTAGAAAGAGAAGTCAAGGGTAAGAGACCAGTTGGAAGACCGAGAAGAAGGTGGTTGGACCAAATTTTGAAGGACATTGGAGAAGCTGGGTTGGATGTGGCAGAAGTGATGGAACAGGAAAAATGGAGGGACAGAAAGGAGTGGAGGAGGCTTGTAAACCACACCCGGGTGGCTGGAGTGGGACTTGGATGATGATTACTCAATTACATCTGTCATGACGAGGTGGACCTAATTCAGAGTGAGAACTTGGAATATGCCTCCCTTCGTCCCTTGGATATGTGTAAATTACTGTATAGGCTTATATTCAGACTTATGCTACTCAGGGAATTCTCTCATTAATTCTGGAAAAATCAGGGAATAATCAGGGAATTCTTTTAACCTGCGACGTAGATTAGTGATTTCAATGGTAATGAAAGGTTTTACAAATTAAATATTGGTCTAAGATGATTCCACTTATATGGTGACACCTTGATGTGTGTATTCAACCTTCCTTTGTCCCTTTTATTGGAGGCATTTACTGTAGCATGACTTAATAGACCTTGCTTATTTTACTGGACAACAAGTTCACTTATTGAAATAAATTTATTTTCACAACTGTTTCCCTTGTGCCGCCATTGCTCACATCTGTTTGGATCCTGGAATTTCCGAGAACAGAAAACATAAAACTTAATTCTATTTTCCTTTTGCTTTCCTGGATTACATTTTGCTTCTTGTTCCTGGAGAGCGCTTAAAACCAACCAAAAATAGCGTGCGTTTCATCACACTTCCCGTTCCCGGGCGAATGTTTAGCATTCTTTACTCAGGGAATTCTCTCATTAATTCTGGAAAAATCAGGGAATAATCAGGGAATTCTTTTACGATGAGTTGGTAGACACCCTGTAATCTAACCGGTTATCTCGAAAAAATATATAATTCGAATTCGAAAGAAAATGTGCTCCTTTTCGTATTATTCGTGCAATTCTCTCAGAATAATTAGTAAAGTTAGATATTTACTTTGAACGTTCATCCTCCAAAATCACATCCTCAAGACGGCCGGCTTGCCGCACGACTTGCCTGCGGGAATCTCGTCAAACAGACCGAGATCGACACCAGTTGCGTAAAATTATAAAACCCGTGCCCGATCGCGAACTTGTGACCACGAGGACTGCGGGTCTCCTGTCAAACGTGATTGGGCATCCATACCACAACATTCCGAAATCTACTCGCCACTTTTCCTATGGCCATAGACTTAAAAGCGTACGGGGAGCGAGAAATGCATCAACCCACATAGAAATGACGGCTTACGTAACTTCGCGATTCTCATTTCTCCTCGTGATCCACCTGATCTCCTAACCACAGCATAGGGACAGCGGGAATCATGACGCCGACCATACAACATGTGCATACTGCTCGTGAACTTAAACCATGCCCAACCTCGAGCCTGCCTCCGCCATTCTGCCAGGACAGATACACAGGCAGACAATCGTTGACCGTCCAGGTGCGGCGCTTATTGCATTATATCGCGTTCTCAGTGTCCAACCGCGAGGACAACGTGAATCTCCTAAAACGGTAGAGAGCAGCTGCAATTGCGGTACATAGCGATATTTCTGCGCATTCGATTACGAGGACAACTAGATTCTTGCTAAACGGACAGCAAGCGGCACAGATTGCGTAATAATGCTTTATTTTCCCGTGCCCGACCTCAAGGACAGAGGAAATATCGTCCAATGACTAAAAGTGACACCGATTATGTAAATCGTGATTTTTCTCCATGTTCTATCATGAAAACTACGGGAATCTCGTCAAATGGCTGAGACCAGTGCCGACCATGTAACATCTCGATATATCTCCATACTTGACTGCGAAGAATTCGGTGACGATCACGTAACAGTCATAAACTGTATTTCTTCGTGCTTTACCACGAGGACAAAGGAAATCTCCCCCCACGGCCAAGACCAGAGCAACCTCTTGATAATCATAACAACTTCTTGTACCTAAGATGGCATATTAGCTGATATAACTCATTTGATATTACATATCTATATTTATTATTTTTTACATTTTTATAACACCATAAGTGAATTTTATTCATCGCTTTAAACACAGTTCATTGTTGTTTTTCTTCACCTCGTGACGAGCTCATATGCTTTCAAACCGCTGACGAACCTTGAATTGAAAGTTAACTAATTTTTATTTCATCCTTACAGTGGACACCCTGATACGGTATGTCTCTTATCGAGTCCATTTTTGCATCTCGGTTAAAGCATGTGGCACCCACTTTGCACAAACCTTGCACATATGCAAGTCAGTCCGTAAAATGCGGAACACTGTTGATGCAGACATACCCGTATGTACAGCTAATTCCGTCACATTCCAACGCCTTTTATCCGCTAAAGAGTTTTTGTTAACAGCCACGTGCAAGGGTAAGAGAGCAAGAGGAAGACCTAGAACAAGGTGGATTGATTCAGTGAAGAACAGCTTAAGAAAAAGAAATCTGGACTGGGACAAGATCGTGGAAGAAGAATGGTGGAAGGAAAGAGGAAAGTGGAGAAGTGCCATAAATACCCCGACCCGGCAGGAGCTGGATAAGGGGAAATGATGATGATGAAATGGAGTTAGTTATTGTTGTTTTAAGGGGTGGAACTACGAGGTCATCTGTCCCTGAGAATAAATAGAACTACAAGTCTACCTCAGTGAAAAGAGGAATACCACAAAGCACTGTGCTGGGTCCATTATTATTTTTGAATTTTATCAACAACATTGAATCATCTATACATGGAATTGAAAATGTTAATGTCATATCATATGCAGATGATACGGTAGTTTGTGTTGAAGGTCAAACATGGCGAAATGTAAAACAAATTGCAACTGCTGCATTGAAAATCTTAAAGATATGGCTAGATGGTAACGAACTATTTTTAAATATAACTGAATCAAAGTTCGTAAGATTCAGTTTAAAAGCAGTTCAAGATGATTTTGATGAACTAAAAATACACACTTTGAACTGTAATCAGCACTGAGACTGTCCTAAAATAGCTAAAGTGGATACAGTTAAATATCTGGGATTATTTATAGGTAGTGACATGAAATGGAAAAGCCATCCATCTCGGAACACAGTCTCTAAGATACTAATGTTTGCATGTGTTGTTTACTTGACGCTAATGCACTCCGACGTCATCTGGTGGTTGCATCCCGTACTGTGTACACCATGTTTTCAAATGTATGTAGTGCAATCAGAATACATAAAATAGTTGCCACAACTTCTGAAATAACCCTCGTATAAAATTAAACTTGAACCCTAGTGATCAGGATCTGACGATAACCGTGTGATGGTCGGAACGTGTAATCCTAATTTTCCCCCATATCAGTTCATAATATTAATACATGCATTTTTTTTTTTAATTTTTTTTTTTTTCTGGAATAGTGTGTTATAAATATAGTTACCCCACCTAATCAAATTGTGCAAAAAGCATGTTGACCGACTGGAAAGTACAAGTTGATAGTTTGTACAGGCAACACTGAAAAATGGCTTCAAAACTTCACATAGAAATTAAGTGCCCAAGAAACAAATATTTTAATACACCAAGCAAGGCTATGCAAGATACCTTAATGAATTTTGAGGACCAGAACATGGGGATGGAGGTTGAAATATTTTTTTGGTCGTACCTGATTTCAGGAATATATAACACATATCACACATATTTTGTGGGCATTGAAGCTACATGGTTAGGATCAAAAAAACGTTTTTTTAACTCAGTGTTGTGTTGCATAACAAATTGAACAAAATATATACAAGAAGGCAGATTTGGGGACTAAGCAGCTATATTTTATAAATTTATTTTTCACATATTGGTGTATTATTTTAGGTCTTCCTTAGCCATAAGGGGCACAATAGATTCCACAAGTCTCAAAACATACCATGATATGGCACATGCAGGTGTGTGTTCTATAAAATGTCATGGAAAACTTCCGTGCATATTCTATCGTTAGATATAATTGAAGTGATAGAAGCCATTTTTCAGTGTTGCCTAGTTACATTAAAGAAAGATTTCAAGTCGGTCAATACAAATTGTGCCAAATTACATCAGGCAGGAAACAAGTGTTTACATGCCCTAACCTGAAAGAAATAAGATATTGTTACAAAATAACACTCTTTTGTGTTCAAAAGGAATTGGATGACATGTTTTGAACATCCAGCGTTCATCTTCAGGAATCTTCAGAATGGGAAGATCAACGCTTGACGTTTAAAACATGTCATCCAATTAAAAAAACCATTTTGTACATAAAAGCATGTTATTGTGTAATAGTATAATATTTCTTTCAGGTTAAGGCATGTAAACACTCTTTTCCTGCCTAAAATAATTGGGCACAATTTGTGTTGACCGACTGGAAATCTTTCTTTTGGCCATTGGCTGCAATAATGTTCTTATTAATCATCGGATATACTCGTAAGATGAAGTCTGTGTGTAGCTCCTGTGTCTGGTTGCACACCCAACTGTGTTTGCTATAAAATACAGTAAAACTTGAATAAAGTGGAAACTTGTCCAATGTGAACAAACTTTATGGTCCTGGTGCACTTGGTATGCCTTTACACGATATTTGTGTTGTATAAAGCAGAATCTGTTTAATGCAGAAACACAAACAAATTATTGATAACATTGTTTAAAATTAACTATTTAATGAACAACATATGCTTTTGCTGTGTAACTTATTTTGGTACACCCATTACTACAAGAGTTTTGTTGCTCTAATTTTGGTGTGGAGTGTGGGTTTCCCAAGTTCCTTGAAGAAACAGATTTATTCCCACTAATTGCCTGACTTGTGATGGTGAAGCAACTGGATTTCCTTTTCTTTCGTAGAAATTGTTATCTTGTATAGTATTTGAGCCCATTTCGCATGCAATAATGCCTGTATCCTATCAGTAGATTTGTGTCAATTTTAAAGACTAGGATGACTAGAACGTATATTGCATTAACATTGAACGAGAAGGTGGAGCTTATTGAAGCAAGTGAATTGGAAAGTTATTTTTGCATAAAATTATGTTATATTTTAGATGTGGAAAAACTCAGCTGAATGAGGCATTACTAAGCAGTGGATGGAGGGCAATGAACAAATGAAGAGGAAAGCCAAAGGGGGAAAAAAAAAAGTTAAAAGAAATCAACTATTTAGTTTGTGATGGTTCGTCAATGCTCTTTCAAAATCTCCCAGTTTGCGGACCTATACTACAGAATGAGGCTCTCACTTTTGCAAAACCACTTTGCAACACTGACTTTAGAGCATCAACTGGTTGGAGGACAGTTTCAAAACAAGGCACAAAGATGAAGGGCAATGGAAGAGGAAGAAGAGGAGGAATGAAGACAGAAAAAATATGCAGTCCTGTGCAAGCTATTCAGTGTGTTAGTGACATGAAATTTGCTGTTGACTGTAATTCACTGCGCTCCTTAAAATACTTTACAGCACTTAAGACTGCTTGAGAAAGATATGACATCAAGGAAGTTGAAACAAGTTTCTTTTTTAGACATGTGGAAGAAGCTAAAAGGAAACTTGTAGTTTAACATGACCGTTAATCATGTGGAATCCGAACCACAGCACATGGCATTTAACTTCGAAAATCTCGCCTGCATTTACCAGGAACTGAACAGAGCCAAACAGCTTGACTGCTGTGTCACTATGCCGTTAATCATGTGAAAGAAGAAATACTGTAATTTGGCCGGTATTCAGTGTTAGAAGTTTGTTGTGTGGTATGGCCTGTGAGTGAGATGTCACCAAAACTGGACTAAAGAAACAAGGGTAAGTAATTTGTTCCATTTTTTCTAATTGTTCAATCCAGAAACTTGCACAATCTGGAAATATTTTTTGGTCCCAGTGGATTCCGCTTTGGATAAGATTTACTAGTAGGGCATAGAAGTTCATGCCCTAAAAATCCAGGAAATATGCTATTAAAAACCTGAAAATTTGCACCATTGAATTGAAAGAATTAATGTCCCTTGGCAGTAGAAAAAACGAGTTAGTATTAAATTAATAAACATACATTATTTCTTTAAAGTTGAAGCAGAAGTGGTCCTGTTGCCAATGTTGTCAGAAGAATTACAGTTCGCAACCATCACAAATTTTCTATCGGAAAACTTTGTTATCTCGCAAAACACTTCAGTAACGTGGAAAACTTCTCATCGTCATAGGAGCTTATTGGGGCATATTTAAATAATGTAAACTAATCCACAGGGTGAGGTGAGTCTATTGGCACGACAGACTGTTCTCCTTTGAGAATGTCTCGATTTTCGCAGATATGCTTATATCCAGGATTTTTTGAAATTACATACCGTATTTGCTCGCATATGACTCGCACTTTTTTGACCAAAAATAAGTGTGAAAATTTTGGGTGTAAAATATACGCTAGGATTTGCGTGCAAAAGACCGTATTCCCAAAAGAACGTAAAATTTGCATTATTGAAACAAGACGATTGGCTTGTCACTGCTGCCAATTGCCAAGCTACTCGCGCGTGCATCATCCTGACTTCCGTACAACACATTTGCGAAGCCCATCATCAAGAAATTCTTCATAACATCTGTCTTCATCATAACTCACACCCGTATAATCCAATTATGCAAGAGTTCAACTGACTGTCTTTTTTATTTTGTCTCCTCTCGTCAGCTTATCGTAACTAACAATACCAGCTCTCGACTTGTTCTAACCTAACAATTATTTAGAGTGTGGAGCACCACCAATAAGCTGACAATCGCACCCCGTGTGGTGTTTTACTGTGTTGCCACATTTGAAGACACTTTAAATGTTAGGTTTGTGGTTTCTAGCGAATCTTTCTGTATAACTTACACCAGCAGCGTATATTAAATTCAGTCGCAATGAATTCTCGACCGGCAGCTCTACGAGTGCGAGGCGATATTACCGTAGTTTTCTGCGCAATCTATTACTAGCCGTATAACTTCCGCGTTTTTATATAACTTAGAGATTGATCTCCACAAGAAAACAATCACACCTAACTGTGAAACAATGGAACATGAAGACAGAATACTGGTACTTGTCGACAATGCAATAGACGGGCAACACATATCGTGAAAGAAAGGAAAGCACCGCCGCCAGAACATCGCGGGCAAGACGTATGACGCTCAGTGGGTGGGAGTTTTTTCTAAAAATTTCTACGATCATCTCTATGAGGGCGTCAGAAATTAATGGGAGATATATGCAAGGATTTGTTTTTCCTGCAATTTCAAATTTTAAAATGGGGTGCGAGATATTCGTGATGCCGAGTTATATGCGAGCTGTTGGATGTTCACATTAGTCATTCAAAAGTTACCTTTTTAGTAACATTTCAGGTCTTGAAGTTTGTGTTCTGTGTTCTGTTATTCTTTCTCCTTTGTGTGCAGTTCAAATATTTGCACATTGTTTATTTCCATTGAAAAAGGAGGCAAGGTTTCTCCGAAACGTATGGTTTAAATTAAAAATACACACGGCATTAGCCCAAAAGCATGAATTATTTATATAAGTTCAAATATTGTTAGCAATGGCTACGTAATCCAAGCATGTTTAATGTAGTTCACTATACAGGGTTCACACAAACTATTTAAGCGGTTTAATGTACCTGTATTATTGAAAGTATATACTGTAGCTTACAGCATTGACACGTATACCAATTAAAAGAGAAACTCCTTAAGTTTTGTCTGAAGGTTGCTGCGGAAAGGCTTAGTACACTGGTCGGCCGCTAGGTGGTGTTGTTTACTCGGCGGTTAGGAGGCTATGTGTCAGTATGCGAGATGACAGCAACAGGCCGCTTATTCTATTCATGAATTTCACTCGACTAAATCTGTAATCGCTGTTCAAAGACATTTCCACACACAATTTCACAAGGAACCCCCAAATAAAAACACTATACGTGCATGGTATTCGAAATTTGTAACCGTAGGATGTCCGTGTAAGAAAAATCCACCGGTCGCCCGTCTGCCTCCGACGAAACTGTTCAGCGAATACGAGAGGCTTATGAGCGAGGTCCGAGGAAATCAACTACTCAGGGAAGCAGAGAGCTTGTTATACCACAGTGAACATATGGAAAGTGCTGTGCAAACGACTGAAACTGAAAGCATACCGTTTACAACTGCTGGTGCCGTCCATAAAACATGTCCATAGCTGTTTGTGAATTTTAACCATGCCCAACCTCGAACTTGCCTCCACCATTCTGCTAGGACTGATAGACAGGCAGACAATTGCATGATATCGCATTCTCAGTGTCCAACTGCTCTTTCTATAGGGAGGGCTCTCACTGTATAAGGTTGTATCCGGTAAATACTCAAGTTTTCAGGGGAAAACACTACAGTACAAGATTGTCCCTTAAAGTCCTCAGTTATATAAATTTAATTTAATATCGTTAGTTCTGTGTGACCAGCACCGATTGCATGGTTATGTTGGTTTTCTTAGCTGCATCGCGAGGTTCCAGGTTCGATCTCCCGCTCTGCCATGGAGGATTTTTAATCCTCGTATGAGGGTCGGAACGTGGGGACATTGCCAAGGAATGCTAGTTAATGACACTTTCCCCACTTCACAATACTACAGTACTTTGTCAAGAATCAATGTTCTCATGTGGTACATGTTTCGGTCCTATTGGAACCTTCTTCAGCCAAATGCATTCTCAAAGTCCAGGACACCATTGGGTACGAGTCAAAAATTAAAAATTACATAAAATAATCATGTTGATAATGACACTGAGGTGGGGTGATTAAATTTCTTTTCAAGTTTTAAAAGTTGTTGCGTACACTCATTCCTTCATAAATATGACGTCTTCTGGGTATTTATGTTGATCTTCATTTTAGATTTATTTTCAAATAGTTTCCCCATTCATCCGATTCTGCAATTTAAAAAAGGAAATCTAAGTAAAATATTTAATTTGAAATTTTTAAATCTTGTGAAAGATTATAAATTAACTTACGTGAAATCCAGAAATCAATTATCGTAAATATTTCTTGTTACATATGTTCAGAATAGTGTGAATCTGTGAAAGGAAATAGACGATAGATTGTGGTTAAATGCGTCTTTTGATCGGGTGTAATGAAAGAGACTTCCATGCGTCGTGTGTGGAGTGACCTCTACTGTGGGCCTTCCTCTAGACACTGAACGATGCCAGCAGCCGACCAGCTGTTGTTAGATCGTATTGCGCGGCGAGGAGGGGGGCAGGTGTGCGGAGGGAGGGGTGTAGGAAGGCTAGTGCACCTGCATCCATCACCTCCTTGCCCTCCACGGCACCCTCAATATTGTGAGGGGGGGAATCAAGAAAATATTTTTAAAATACTCTCAATACATAATCTTTTAGTGATTCACATCTCTGTTTGCAGTCCAGAAAGGTTGTTTGTGCGGACGTGTGAGTGAGAAGCTCTACAAGATGTTTATTACCACATCAATCTGTGTTGTCATGGGTTTCATCAGTATTGCAATGCATTCTTCATTGCAGAGCCGTTTATAAGGATGATGTCATTTGAATGTGATAACTCGTTGACAACCACCTCGCTCACTATCTGATGCACGAATGACTCGCCGTTTTCTAAATAAACTTTGTCAATCTTCATTTTTCGTAAAACATGTCGGTCATATATTTGTGCTCCTTCCCACCCAAAAGAGAAGAATCAGTATAATATTGTTACTATGAGCCTGGAAAAGAAATTGAACCACATTTTAAGTCGTTTCCCCCTAAAACAACTTGAGCATCGCCTCCACACCTCTAGTTCATACATCCTGGACACTTTTCTATTGGAACGAGATACACTCGAGCTTGTGATGCCAAATCACAAGTGAGATGGGTTCAAATGCCACTCTCAACCATTGAACGAGAGTCTTTCTGTGGCTTCCTACTGCCAAGATGACATCGATTCAGTGGAATGAGGACAGCAGTCACAATAAATACATTCTGTAAGCATGTGGGCTCTGAGACAACAAAACCTGTTACAGGGTTCCTTCCTCCACTATTATCGGCATAAATGTCGCAATATATCTTATCAGCGATCACTGAAGCACCACACGAGTCAACTACAATGTTCATATGATAGTAGGGACCACTTATATAAAATTTGGACAAAATTCCTGCAATTGCGCGCTTTCAAACAACAAAACAGTAATTTAAACAAAACTACAAAAATGGCACGGAAGCCCTTCTTCGTTGCGCGGGTTATTTTCTTCATACTCTACCATGGGGACAAAGAAAATCTCGTTAAACAGCCAAGAGCAGAGCAACCTCTTGACAATCATAACAACTTCTTGTACACAAGACGACATATTAGCTGAAACAACTCATTTGATATTAAATATTGATTATTTATTATTTATTTAATTTTTATAGCACTGCAAGTGAATTTTATTTACCGCCTTAAACATTGGTCATTGTTGTATTTTTTCACCGTGTGATGAGCTTCTATGCTTGCAGACCACACACTCATCTTGAATTAAAAGGTAGCTAATTTTTACTTCACCCATACAGTAGGCACCCTGGTGAAGCTGCAATTTGACTTGCTCAGAACCTGGTTTTTCACCGAAGAACCAAACACATACGTGTGAAACATTTCTCTGTTTGTGAACTGGTAACTGCTGGTGAAATTACGGTTTCAAAAGTGGATACAGAGAAGCAACTTGCCGCATACTAACTAAACCATTGTTTGCAACTTGATTCCAACAATTGTGTGACAGTATGGGAGTTTGCAAGTTATTAAATAAGGGAGAGTGTTGATGTTCACATCAGTTATTCAATAACTTATCTTTTTTGTAACATTTCATGTTTTGAAGTTGGTGTTCTGTGTTCACTCTTATTCTTTTTCCTTTTGTGTGCAGTTCTAATATTCCTTTAGCAATGACTACGTAATCCAAGCATGTTTAAAGTAGTCGTTCAATATATATTAAAGAACATTTCAATACAGAGTATGTGTAATCTGGTATAGTAAAGCTTATCAACACTAGCAAATACGGTAATTGACTTTCTCTTTCACTTTTTGACCTATACTACCAGGAAGAGAACTTAGATATAAGGGCGATCCGACAGCTTCCAGTGATGTTATGGCTCTTGGTAAGAAAGAAAAATGGGAGATATGTAAACAAAATTCTCTTCCAATCCTATGCCTGGCCGAATATTTTGAATTATTTCTATTGGTGCAGCATCATTCGCGTCCAATGAATTAACAATCTCATTGACTAATACAATGCTGCATCTAGCTATGTTCCTCATCGAGTCAACACTGGCGCAGGAGGAAGTGGGATATTAAGTGCTGTTGATCTAAACATCTGAAATCTCCAAAGGAGATTTTAGATAAAAAAATTCTTTGTAGAGGCCACAAATTGACTTACCAGAAAGAAAATTGTATTTTCTCCTCAGTGCGATGAAGAGCATGTGCTAAGCAAGTTATATGAATTAAGTTGTGAAAATACATTTAAATGTTTGTCCTGATTTTACCACGTAAGTACCTGCCTTTGCGACAAGTAAAAATAGCTGGTCGTATTTGATACCAGATGGCCGTAATAATTTCAAGGAATTCATCACATTGTTAGTGGCTGGCAATTCACACACATTAAGAAGATATGGTATCTTCTTTTGTTCCCTATTTAAGGCATCGACAATTATATTAGTAATGAAATGGCCCTCAGAATCAGTGGTTTCATCAGCAGACAACCACACGAATTGATCCTCTAGTTTATTCTGTAAATTTGAGATAGTGTTATGGTAACAAAATCCTACATAAGTCTTAATGTACTTCCTTCTGGCACAGGTTGTTTAGTTTATTTGGCAAGAAAACATTGTAATGTGTAATTGTTAATTTTTCACACGGGGATATTGACAGCTAACAATGCTGGGCACAAGTCAAAAGAAAATTCTGTAACCCTACTTTCTGAATACCCTACTAGTTACTTTTGAACAGGCTCTTTATTTGCAAGTTATCTAGTTAAATTCTCCATATGTTTCACTGTGTTTACCTGCTGAACTACTTGAAATCTTTTCTCTCTCCCTACTTATTTTTCACATACTCTACAGAACAGTACCCTATTATCTGTATATATTAAGTCTCCTGAGAACACTTCCTGTAAATTAGTTAATCTACCACTCTTAAGTTGGTCTTACTTTCAGCATTTAAAGGACTCAACTTTATTACAGATATCTGTTTGCGGGAATTGCCTCTTAATGGGAGAGTCACGTATTTTAACCGCCTTAGATATATGGGGGAAATTGGGAAATATATGGGGGAATGCTTCTGGTTTTAATTTCCACCACTCTCTTGGGTATCTCTACTCCTTCACCATTCACCGTAAATGAGTCTATCTTTATTGGGATCTTATTGCAAGAGTGAATATCACACACTAGTACATTATGCAACGAGCCTATAATGGCTATAATTAAGACACGAGTATTTTTTATAAAACGAGCGTATGCGAGTTTTATAATTTCCATACGAGTGTCTTAATTACCATTATAGGCGAGTTGCATACGACTGTTTATGTTCGACGATAATTATAACTTTATTATATGTTTTAACATAAATATTCATAAATATCTGTTGAGAGTCAGCTACTGGAATTTTGTGATCGCAGAGCGAGCGTTGGGTGTTATACCTTCGTCTTTCAAGAGCTTTGAACGGCCGACGCATGCGCTCTGTGGGCTCTCAATGCCATATGCAGCCATATGTTTACATCAGCCGTCCCTCAGTAATATTGTCACCGCAGTCATTTGAAGACAATGCTCTGTGTAGAAATTAGTGTTAGTGATTTTAAGGTACTGTGCTATTTCTTGTCTCATATTCGCCAGTTTATTTACGCGAACATATGGACGGTGGGTATTCCATGTCGGTAATTTATTATAGTTCGATGTTGTGTTTATGTCCGACATGTTGGATTTTGAGCGCATGCGCGAAATTATCGTTTCCTAATTGGTCAATGAACGAGCTCTGATTGGCTGGAGAAACTGTATCGTAATGAAAAACGGTGTTATAATGACCATCATTATGATACAGTTTTCAAACACATAATAGTGAGGGTCGAACATAAAATCAATTATGAGTCAGTTTTTCTGTTTTTTCTTGGGACAGCCTTCTCCCATTTCAGGAAAATACTGCTATCTTTAGGGGGCCAAAAGAAATGCCTACCTGAAGACGATCGGCCATGTCTGATCTTCAGTTGGGTCTTCAGGCACAATAGTGTTGTAGTATTATAGATGGTATTTAAGACATAACACAACTCGCATTACTTATGAACACTTCATAATGTAAACTGTATAACTGTGACAATGGAGAGCAGCTTAGTGCATTTGTTTGATTCCAGCCTCGGATGTGGGTGTTTATGTTGACCTTAAAATTATTACAAATTATTACATAATGTCTTAACAATTTCCTTAAAATAATTGGCTGTTGTGAATAACTAAATGATCTTCACTTACATCATTTACTGGATGAGTGGGTATCAGCTCAACTGCAATAAATAAATGCAGCTTCCTTTGTTTTAATTATTAGGAAATTTTGACAAGGACAGGGATGTTCACGTCTCTTAAGATTAGGCAAATGAACATCTGTTTCATAGGACTACTAAATAATCTGCATTTAACCTATACCAAAAATTACGAAGGTAGATCAAAAAGTTAGTTGCACTAACGCGCTGCAGCAGCGCGCTGTGTGACGCAAACGTGGGCATAGCGGAGAAAGGGACAGACACTGCCCACACCTCTGTTAGGCAGGTCGCTGTGGTGTCTCGTCTTGTATGGTATGAATAGCGGCCAAATGCAATGGCGCGTCGACTGGACGTTCACTCCAAATATGAGGTGCGTGCGACAATCCGATTCCTATGGGCCAAAGGGAAGAATTGCACGATTAAAGAGAAGCGCCGGGGGAAATTGAGCGCCCGTGTGATTTTTGTTGCACGATAACGCAATACCTCACCCTGTGGGTGGGGGTTTAGAATGCACCCATGGTATCCCCTGCCTGTCCTACGACTACGAGGCGACTAAAAGGGGGCGACCTTGACTATTATTTTAGGTTTCCGGCTTGTCTTGCGAATTGGACCTCCCGTGGGTGGGAGGGATGGAATACACTCACAGGTATACCCTGCCAGTCGTAGAAGGCGACAAAAAGGGTTTCTTGGTCTATGTCCCCTCTACGAGTTTGACAGCCAGCTCTAAACGCAACCTTAGTGCGGTATAACTCCCATTAGGTTATATCGCACGTTTCGTACATGTTTTTGAGGTCTGGCACTCAAAATTAATATGTGCGTGCTGTCAGGGGAAGGGCCACCTAAGTGTGAGACTACGCTCAAGAGCCTGTCCGGTCTGCCATACCGACAGGTGGGTGCGCCATGTACCCTGCAATAGTATCTGCCTGACAACGCAGGTCCCCGCACAGCTGCATGCCTGTGCTGGAAAACTCTCTAGTATATGCCAAGGGGTACATGCCTGTATGGCAAATCAAACATCGGACCCCCGGGCAATGCCTTCCAAGCTAGGCGGGCCTTGCCTTGGCTGGGTAGCGCCTACAGAGACAGCCCGTGATTGTGTCGGTGGCATTCAGGGGGGATGAAATGGCCATGGGAAAGAAAAGGAACATCTCCCAACAGGGTGGTCCGCCACCCAAGTCTTTAACTTTTGATTCCCTACGGGGATCAACCCCCTGGGAACAGTCTGTTCGTGAGAATCTGGGTGCTAACACTCCCAAGTTTCTGTTTGCAATCAGAACAGATGGGGGTGATTTCAAGATGGTAGAGTCTATTTTGTTTTCTCGCGACATAAAAGGGGTCTATGGTGAGCTTGAGAAAGTACAAAAGATGAGGAACGGTAGCTTGTTGCTCAAGACTAGGACTGGTGAGCAGGTTGAACAACTTTTGCAGTGTGACCACTTTGGCGATATCCCCCTCAAAGTGGAAAAGCACAAGTCTCTGAATCTGGTCCGGGGAGTTAATTTTCACCGGGACCTGATTCTGAACACTGACGATGAACTCAAGGAGGATATGCGGCACCGTCACGTGACTGATGTCCACTGCATTACGCGCAAGGTCAATGGTCAAATCGTGGACACTGGTGCTTCCATCATTTCCTTTGAGCTTTCGGTGCTCCCGGAGAGAGTCAAGGTAACAAGTTACCGTTGTGACGTACGGCCTTACATCCCTCCACCAACGAGGTGTTATAAAAGCCAGAAGTTCGGGCACATGTTATCCCGATGCTCGAGCCCTGAAATCTGTGGAACATGCGGTAAGGTACCACACGAAGCGGAAGAGTGCACAACACCATATCAGTGCACTAATTGCCCTGGATTTCATTCTCCTCAGGACAGGAACTGCCCTGTCTTCCTGAGTGAGAAGAAAATCCAAGAGATCAAAACCCTGGATGGTCTCACCTACCAGAAGGCCCGCAAGAAGTACCATACCACGATTTCTCCTTCTCCAACGATTGATTATAGCGTTATAATCCCAAATTTGGTACCGGCTACCTCATCTTTTTCTCAGCTGTGAAACCTTCAAATGTACCATCTACATCTACACCCCAGAATCGGAACAAGAGCCCGAAGGTGCCTTCACCCTCACCTTCGGCCACAAAGAAGGCTGTGCGAGTGAAGGCTGCTTCGGCGAAAGCCGCTCCGAAGCCGGCAGAGGCGGCATCGTCGACCAGGGTCAGGAGATCGTCTCCCGTCTAAGTATCTTAAAGAGGCGGGGAAGAAGGGAGCCCGCACTACGCGTTCCCTTACTCCTCCAAAAAAGGGGAAGCCATCCGCCCCACCAGCTGCAGATGCTTCTGCGCCTAGGAACTGCTGCAGCGTTTCAAGTGGGAGGTCTGGCAAAATCCACCCTACAGTCCCGACCTAGCACCATGTGACTTTCATCTGTTCGATAAGCTCAAAACGGAGCTCGGTGGTCGAAGTTTCCAGACCGATGAGGAGGTGAAGGCCACTGTCTCCGTGTGGTTGCAGAACGCTGGAGGAACTTTCTCTGCATCCGGCTTCGACAAGTTGGTTGTGCGTTCGTAGAAATGTTTGGAGTCTCTTGGAAACTATGTGGAAAAGTGACATTACATTGTATGTCATTATAGGCGTGTTGCTGTTGTATAGGTGGTGTAATAAATGGCCATAACTGGGAAGTGCAACTTATTTTTTGATCTGCCCTCGTAAAATGAGTATCTCCACTTGCTATAGGTGTACTGGTTTTGTAGCAAGTTACCGTGACAGTTTAAAAATGGAACACTCCTCTCACAGTTCGAAATAGAATTGATATTTAATCATTATCTTTCATCAGATTACTGACAGCTTTGAAATGAATGTTTGACATTTGTAAGTTATTTGAGTGAGAGTTGAAACATTAAGCCAGTATGCCACCTCTGAGTGAAGGGTCTCCTCTCTGCTATAGGCTTCACCATTGTGCTTTTCAGGAATTACAGAATACTTTACATGAAGTTCCATTATACATGGAAACTAATAAAAATGTGACGTTCAACACAATGGCTTTTAGAACGCTATGGATCAATAAAAATAAAATAAAAACATTGTTCAAGGGAAGTTGGATGCAAACCTCCTACAGCAGCTCTTGTAATGCTTCTTAGGCTTGCACACCCCACTGTGCTAAGCAAGTCTTGAACAAGTGTGGTTCTATGCTCGGTCTCAGTGATGTTACAATGTCCACACTTTACAAATTTGTATCATATTTCCTATGAATTAGTGATGCGTTATAGACGTTTCTGTCATTTACTGTCTTCGGTTTGGCATCATCCTTTCATGAACAAAGAACTCTTCTTTAAGCAATATTAATCAGAACAATGTGTAGCAAGTGCTTCATAATTTTGACATGCCACTGTGCAGGCCTAAAGCTTGACGGAAACTGGTGAAGGGTACTTCAAACTTGTCATGTGTGCCAGCTATTCTGACAAAAAGTGTACAAAGTTGGATTTGTTCTTTTCTTTTTTTAATTTGTTTGAATTACAATACACTTTTGTTTTGCTTTGACTACTGTTATAAGACAAATTCCCCCCTTGTAAATGTTATGATTAATGTGATCAGGGTTTTGAGCAATAAATTAAAAACTAATTTGTTTCTTGTCAGGGGTGAAGTGAAACTGGCAGATTTTGGGCTGGCTAGACTATATAATGCAGAACGAGAACGTCCCTATACTAATAAGGTGATCACATTATGGTATCGGCCACCTGAACTGCTACTGGGGGAGGAGAGATATGGACCAGCTATAGATGTTTGGAGTTGTGGCTGCATATTGGGAGAACTGTTTGCCAAGAAGCCTATGTTTCAGGTGAGTCTATTATGATGATGGTGATCATCATCATCATCATCATTAAGCATTGTATTTGTTCTTGGTATTTTAGATTTGTAAGACTCCCCTTAGAACTTTGTAACCAACAAAATTATTTCTCAGGAAATTAAAAAAATCAGTTTCCAATCTTATTTCTGTGATATTTCACTTCCCATCTTCAAAATCTCTTTTCTCAAAGATTTTTATGAAGATCACAAGAATAAAATTATATATGTTTTCTCATACATATTTAAAATTTTGTTAACTATAGTGCCGCCATCGTTACTTCCGACTTGACAGTTCAACGGCTGGCGATACGGTGTTGCCAGTCCACTAACGCGAATCAGCTGGCGTACATGATTATAGCCGTAAAGTTAACAAAACTCGCGTAATGTGAACAGACATGTTTACACACAACATCATACTCGTGAATAAGTATATAGTAGCAGAAATTACACATATACTGCGGTTAATAGAATATTTCTGATAATGAAGCAGAAAAAAAAAGTAACAAATAAATTACTCACCATTACCGCCTCACGTCTGGGGTCGAAGATAATCCGAGTTCGAGAAAATGTTTTATAAAACCTAGAAAGGGAACACACCACTCATTTCGGAGTCATGTCGTCACGTAAAGAAATGTTGTGGCTTGTCAGCCACTCAATGAGCACATTCTTTCTTGCTGCCATTGTTGGAGCTTTGTCGTGAATGACACTGATACGGGGCAATGTCCATAACAATATTGTGCTCTTCTCAGGCAAGCTGTTCAGCAATATTTCTTCAAACCATTTCCTCTCTTGGCGCTTGTCTTCCTCGTGCTACACCCCGGCATGACACTGTCACACACGCACGGCAGAAATAACACAAACACTTACTGACATAAAGCTAACCTACAACTACACGTAATTATACTACACTATGTCAAATGACAAACAAATACTAAGCTATTAAATAGCATCAGACTAGACTAATATCAAAAAGAAAAGAAAAATGTACGAGAAATACGAGAATACACAAAGTTTGCCAATGAAACTAACCGAGCACAATGCAAACAGCTGACCGCAAGATGTTAGCTGGCAACATCGTCAGCGAAACTCGATTTATCTCGATATATCAATTTGAATGGCTGCCTGTAATTGGCTGGTTAGAGTGCAGCTGTGACGTAGCACTGAAACTTCAAGTCGGAAGTAAGGATGGCGCTAGTATAATTTGCTTATCAAAGTACAGTACTGTAGTAATGGGCACATAAATAGCATTTTATAATATAAGTTTCAATCGAATTGAAAAGTGTACGAGAATTTGTGTTTGAAAAGAATGTGCTGCAATCACTAGGTTATTTATTGAAATAAATATGAAAACTTTTCATTGTTTCTAATTGACAGTTAAATAAACAAAACATGCACAGGTAGATCCTCATAGAACTTTCTGCATTCAGGAATGCAGGTTGTCGAGCGATACGGGAATTATACGGGAATTTTAGTGACCCGGGAAAAATACGGGAATTATACGGGAAATTCGCATTTGATACGGGAAATCTTGAAAAGTCTCATAATGCCCGACTTCTTAGCCCCCGAACGCTCGGTAGAGTCCTCCCTCTCAATCTTCTATTTCGCCGGCAGACCGCGATGCCACCCCCAATTTGCGCCACCGATAGAGCGCTAAGCGGGATGAGAACCCAGCCAACGTCGAATGTATGCTTTGCCTGGCCTGCCGCCGGCGGTACCCTCTCCGCGTGGGGCTACGCGCGCCGCGCTCGTTGCTGACAATGACATACAGGAATCAGTCCGCATTGTTATTCACAGAGGAGACCTGGGTTTTTCGACAAGAGCAGCCCTTAATGAAGCTAACAGATCAAGATATCAGAAAATTCCAGACGCGGATGTGCTGCAATTTCGCACCAACTGCCGGAAATTGTACATTCGTATCCTATGGCTGAAAAAATCAAAGAGTGGTCAACTCTTGCTCACGAGAGACCCGTGCTATTTCCTGCCTAGACACTATAGGGGTCGCTGAGACTCCTAAGTTGGAAGAAGTTACGATCGTCATTGCCCTGGAAATTCTTTGTAATCAGAAGAATTTGCTTTCTGGCGCAATGGCTGACCGCATCAAGAGCAGCTACTCCGCACTTCTGAGACTGCTCTCCGTTACTGCGCGTTTGAAGCAGTTCGACGGAAAAGAGCCACGGTTCGACGTGCTGTGGTCTGAATTAGTGGCTTCAGCACCTTCCTCA
This sequence comes from Meconema thalassinum, assembly GCA_946902985.2. Taxonomy (NCBI): domain Eukaryota; kingdom Metazoa; phylum Arthropoda; class Insecta; order Orthoptera; family Tettigoniidae; genus Meconema; species Meconema thalassinum. The sequence continues at coordinate 348,686,395 of OX336389.2, forward strand.
GTTCCTGCCAGAAACAATCTCACAAGCTTCGTTAAAATGATACTGATTTTGTATCTCAACAATGCAGCTCTAGACAGAGGTTTCTCCCTGAACAAGGAGTGCATGATCGTCAATCTCAAAGAAGCAAGTCTGATTGGCATGCATAGCCTACTGTTCAGGACGCTGTGATGGCAGCTGGTGCAGTAGAAAAGATAACCGTGAGCAAGAGTCCATACTGCATGAAACTCTACGCCGTCTTCAAGGAAACAAAACAGGTGCGAAGCGACGACTAAGGTGGCAGTCGAAAGAAAAGCCACGGAAGGTCTCCAGGAAGGAAAAAAAAAAGTACTGTCACAAGTATTTAATTTTGTGCTTTGTATAACTGGAGTTCCTAGTAACAATCTTGTATTTGTCAAAGCGACTTATTTAAGTCCTTGCAAACACTCAATGCAAATGCGTTACACATACATACATTTCAAAAACTACAAACAATATCTCTCAGCTCTCGACATTTTACTATCAAACACCCGTTACCAACATGTGGCTACAAAATACACCACACGAGTGACAGAATTCTTCTCGTATGGGCAGGCATTGTTTCAGTCGCTTGTTAACCACTGTCTGTGTCGGATTTCCTTTCATTGTCATTGTTTCGTTACTTTTACTTCGCCAAAGTTCGATCCGAGGACTGGACACATCCCGTACAGCATGAACAGAAAGAAATACTGAAGGTGGTCTGGATATCGTGGTGGATGAAATGATTATTAACCTTGGCAATTCATCAAGCTCTGACAAAGACAATGATGGTGGTGATGATGATAGGGACAGTGAAGGAATGGAGGGTGTCAAAGAACCCCTTGCCAAGTGACTGAGGATAATTTATTTATTGGTGTCAGTTCGCTTGCGTCAATCGATAATAGACCACAGGCTTCATAGTGTTCAAAATACCGTCCGTCATTCAATAGCCTACAACTCGAAAATATAAAACCATGGCAATAATATCGCCACAGAGGGGCTTGTTTGAGTGCTCAGTGCTAAATATGTCTTTACCTTAACTTTACTTTTGTATTATCACGAAAGCTAATATTAAACGTAGAGAGTCACGATTAAGTGAGTGTGCATGGTGTAATCTGTCAACTACTGCAGTAAGCTGTGAACGACCTCCACTCAGACTCTTCTTTCATGTTAAAGGATAATCATTGCATGGTGAGTGTTTTTATATTCATTAGCTGTAGAGTATTTGCCCTCTTTGTCGTTTTTTATTGAATTGAATACCGATGATAAAGGTATCATAGCTTCGGTGTGGAATTCATTTATTCATCTAAAAGTATCGTATTTCTCTGTTTGAATGTCCTCGGCGTTGACGCAGGACCGTTTTTTTTAATATATTACGTATAATTGTACAGAAATAATGTCTGAAGTATATAGGGCTGTGTATTATTCAAATCAGTTGATTTACAACAACTCTAAAAACTTAGCAACACAGCTCAGCTGTTCCCAGCTTCCGGCATATCCTTCGCGTTGTTTCCTTCGAAATACAGGGTGTAGGTGAGAATCATGCTCAGAATTCTTGCCGTGTGGCGGTTTGACGTAGGGTCTTGTTATGTGGCGACCGTAGGTTGCGGAGAGGAAAAGCTGGGCAAAGTGATAGGAAGGCTGTCAGTACCGAATGCGCGGGGTTAGCAATACTGTATTTGTCGCCTAATTTACGCGTGTAATAGCGGACACACCTCCAATTTTACTATAAAAGTCGTGATCTAAAAAGGGATAGTGGGTGGGTAACATTTATTGCTACATGACCCCCAAAATTATTCATTATTACAAAGGGTATTTTGACTATTTTCAGTACTGTAGAAGATTGTATCTCCTTGTTCCGGGCTCCTATAGAGCTTACATTTTCTTTCGATTTTTCATTTGCCATAAGACGCGCCACCGGCGTATGGTTATGCATTACCAGCGTCTGGTTTAGTAGTCAGGTAATGGAAGCAATGGGAAGTATGTATTACAATTTTCCTTGCATGTAACTAAGCAACTTATTGTTGTTAAGAGAACGTAAAATGCACCAAGAATGATATGATCTCCAGCTGTGTGCAGTGGGAAGGCTCTGCATGTGTTCATTCCTTATGTATTAATGATGCGAAATGTCAGCTAACGTTGTGCCACATACTACACTCGTAGTCTCTAATTGTTGCACATTTTCCCGTAAATTGCAGCAGTTTATGTTTTAATTGCTTATAAGATCGTGTCAAAGAAAGTGTTCCTCCAATTGGATGATTGTATTTAACATGTATGCACATCTTATAATCTTGGCGAAGTGTATTTTTTCATGGAGCAACTTAACACCGTAGTAGGCACGCAGCTTTTTGTATTTAGTCTTCTGGCATCTTGTTTTAAATTATTGACTAACATATTTCTAAATGCAGACAATCCATACCTCCATTAGGATTCGAGTTCCATAATTCATGCAAAATGAGGTCCTTCGTTTGTGAAATTGGGGTCATAACACCCCTACCCTTTCAGTGATTACAGTATGGTACTTTACGTAGACTAGGGTGAAGATGTAAATGAGCATTAAAAAAATGTTGCCAGTTGTTGGGTTTATTAACTTGCGGTAATATCATCCATAGGTAATGAAAACTGGGCATGGTTGGATTTTAAGGTAGAGCCGCATGTGCTATCAAATCGCTTTCTTGCAATACCTGGAATATGTATAGAATTATAAAATGATTATTGGTTAAATAAGTGTTAATAGATAGGCTATTATAATTATAATGATTAAATAAATATTAAAGAAGAAACGATGCGTTGTTAGTAAATATTAGGCCTACCGGTACGGCGAATCGCCTACAACTCGTAGCTTACGTCACAATTTAACATTTAAACGGGTCACGTTAATGCATAATATGCCAATATAACAACCGGATAGCAAATTATAGTAATATTCTCACATATAACATATATAATTTGCACCAACTTAATTATTGTAGTCTAAGATATGTTAGACCAATGCAGTTTGAAATGTGCAAATCGCACACTTTGTAGGCAAGCTGTTTGTTATGGTCGTCTCTGATGTGAAGTTCTACTAATTACTCTTTTTGGAGACACTTGTCTTTGTAATATTCATGAAAGGCCAACCCTCTAGTTATTATTTCATAAGTTGAACGCCTAAAAACAAAACCACAATCCGAAATAATAAGGAAGATAATCACGAACGTTTCACTGCCAATGAAAATCAAATGGAGATTCGCGGAACGGAAGTTCGTTATGCATAAGCTTCGATGCCATTTTAACTCGTGGAAGCTCTATAAGGTTACGGTACCATACAATTCAATCACTTCCAGTAAATATTTATTATTAGCGGACCCGTGCGAGAAATCTCGCATGTTCGTAAACCACACTGTCTCCAATAGGTTTATAATGAGACACCTAAGGAGAAAGGTTATGTTTTTTATTTCAACCAAATGATTATAGAACACTATTAACATTTCAGGATAAAGGAACGACCTCAGAATGTTAATATGACATGAAACATGCGTCTCAGTGGCCCGTGGACAGCAAGTATGGAGCGTATTATCCTACATCAACGGTGATTGCAAATCGCACACTTCGTACAACTTTTTTAAAGTCCTTTTTTAAAGAAATTATAGATATTTATGAAATTATAGTGCAATAAGTCACCGCTAATGTCTATTCTCTTTCATTTGAATGCTCATTTGTCACGATCGGTCGCTTGTGAGCGCCGCAGGAGGGATGCATACTACTGAAATAATATATATGAAGATGTGACACTCCTATTCTCTACTCTCTCAACCCTCCTCAGGAGTGATGGGCTGCGAGTGGACTTGCGAAGAATCGAGTCTGGAACCGTAAAACTCGAGATACTCGAGTCCGGAATCGAGGCCGAGGACGTTGTCAGTGTTATCCGTGAGCCATATATGGAAACTGCACGATATATAGTAATGTCGGTACGCCTTGGCCAAGTATTGTATTCGATTCCCATCAATGCACAGTGATACAATAGAATATTCAAAATTGGAAACCGGCAAGAAGTGGACTGATGACAGAAAGAAAGAACGCAATACAGTAAAGAGAAATTTCCTTCAACGTGATAATTTGCTAAGCAGTAGTATATATCGCTGTTGATAACGCCAGTAGTCTTATCGATATCTCTGGTTGAGTGGTTAACGGTGCTAACTTTCTCGCAGCGTGCTGGGGTTCGATTCCCGGCGAGGAGGTTTTTTTTTAACTTGATTTTTTAAATTACATTTCTTTCTTTATCATTGCCTAGTCGTTATAATATGAAGCATAGTGTGCATTTTGCAAACGATTTCTCTTGTAAATCACTAGTAGAAAAGTCGTTTGCAAGTTTAGCGAGTGTTGGGAATTTGGCCGCATTCTGTCCTATATCGTAAGTACGGATCGTGACGTCACCGTGGAGACTCGAGTCCTTCGCACGGGTTACTCGTTCAGACTCGGAACTGCTAGACTCGATTCTCGCGAGTCCAAGCGTCACTCGCGCACATCACTACTCCTCAGTAAAACAGTCATTTATATCAGCTCTCCTCAGGTAAACGGTATTTTATTTGTATTCGTAGCATCCCATCCCACCTGCGAGAGAGTTCACTCGCGCGCGCGGGCGCGCACTTTGCTCACGCTACGGGTTAGGCCTAAATATCGCCATCACCCGTGAGCTGCGGAAGTGTCTCCAAAAATGCAGTTACACTTACGCCAGAAAATCTTGATTCGCGCTTTAAGATTCATTTTTCAGCCATTCGGTATGCGAACTCTAGTCTTAGAGGGTTCTAAAATATACGGGAATTTGGTGGATTTTTGTACGGGAAATACGGGAATTATACAGGAATTTGAAAAAAGGCCATCGCTCGACACCCTGGGAATGTATCTGGACATGTCCATCAAATCTTTCTGCTTGTAATGTAGAGTAATGGGGTCATCTCTTGTCATCTGCAGCCAAACTTTCTCAATTATTTTAAATGTGCCTCTGATTAAAGAGTTTTCAATTACGCATAAATCCTTGAAATCGTCCGATTGCAAGACACATAGAATTTATCTCTTACATTAGCATGATTGTAATCCAGTCATTCAGTAAATAGACAGGCCCTGACCTCTTGTTTCTCTCTACCAGAGCAATATCCCTATTGCAGGGTAGGAAGCTGTGTCCTGTGATAAGGAACTTTTGTTCTAAGTAGTTTCTAAGAAGGAGGTGCTGAAGGAGAGCAATCATTCGCCAGTTGTTCTGTTGGATGCATCTGTCAAACCACCTGGTTAAAAACCTTGAAATGTTGACTCAACATATTTTAGACTACACAAAGATACCTCGCCCAATCAACGTTTTGCAATACTTTCGTTCCAGAAGAACATTGCAGCATCATTACTCCCTTCATTATAGATTTCAAAATTATAATAAGAATATTGTCTTTGATAGAATACAGAGGAATGACTAAGTTTAGGACAAAATAAAATCTGTTGTAGAGCTACACTTAAAGTTATAATAGTGTTGTTTTGTTAGGAAATTTCAGTATCAAGGACTAGGGACTAGTATGCTGCATCAGCCCTCATGTGGTTGATCTTGCTTTCTTCTTCCATTTTATGTTTTTATTTTTTTGTTTGAAGCTGCTACAAATTGAATATAGGGTCTGTCACAATATGCACATGAATCACTCCTTGGAACTCCAAACCTAAATTTAAACTCTGACCTGAATATGTAATGTGCAGTGAGAATCAGGATGTTTAATGCAGAAAAGCTGGTGCATCTTTCAAACAGTCAGTTCAGGATCCAAACACATGTTTTCACTTCCTTTTCTGGAGTAATGGTTCTCCTATTTAAGGAATGATGCAATGTTGAATTTTTACCAGAACTTTCATTTCATTCTACTGATGCAGCTGTCATGTCTGCCACGCTTGTCTTCAAGAGGCTTGGAGAATTTAACCTTTTCTATTAACACTTGCAAACATCTTGTTGTTATTGTGAATGCACTGCACAGAATTTTCTGGCAGGCTCTTAATGAGATGCCTCTTATGGGTAAGTAATACTCTACAGTGCACTGTCTACGAGAAGCAGCCTCGTCTACTGTTCTTCGTTTAATATCTTTTAACTTTGACACATGTATTTGCTAAGAAACTAGTCTGGCAATCATAATTTAATTTATTAAAGTCTTCAAAAACTTTTCCATATCTTCCTATTGCAGGATATCACATTTTAAATGTTGACATCAGCAGACACATTCCTGAAACGAAACAATAGACCCTCAGTCACAGGTTTATACTACTACATTATAAAATATATTCAGTTGGTCTGTACGGTACCCCGACGAAATGTAGTGTAACATGAGGTGTGCTGACACTATATACGGTACCTAGAGTGTGAAACATTTCAATACAAATACTGTTTTAATATTTTCTAGAAACAGGCTGCATTGTTTCAAATGAATATTATTTCAGAACATTTTTAAGAAACATGCTACCTAATACATCTTCATAAATACAAGCATTTATATATTCTTGGCTATAGAAGTTACAACATTGTTCCACTTCTTTTGGTGGTAATTTTACTGGCACTGGATGATTTCGGATAGAAATATATGGTAATCCTGCATGTAAGTTTCCTTTTCTCCTATTGCTTTTCCTGTCCTGAAGTTTATTTTCCTTCTACCTTTATTTCCTCGGTGACACAACAACAGGCCTCCATCTTTGTTTCAGTTACAACTAGAGCTGTCGATTTAATCGATTAATCTAAAAATACGATTTACCAATCAATGTGCTTTAGACGATTAATCGAACTGAGAAAGATAGTAATGTGGTGTAGGAAAAGTAATTGTTTTGCATAGCACAAAACCTGTGTATTGTATTATTATTTGCCATTTGGCATGCTAGCATCAGCTATTGTGAGATTGACAGGTCATTAAAGTTAGCTGATGCTCATGCCTTATCGGTTGGAGCTGAAAGGCTTAAGTCAAAATTGCACTTTTTTTAAATTCAATATTCTGAAGTATTGCACCAAGGGCCTCGGAATGGCATAAGAAGGAATTAAGTCGGCCTTCTGCTTATGGCAGAAACCACTGCTATGTGTAGCGCAATCGGAGGAGGAAAGCATTAAGTCGCTGACTTGTTTCCTTTCTCCGCCGTACTGAATGTTGGCGCCCTGCAGGTTTCCCGCCGCTATTACGCGGCATTTCCTCGTTGACAAGAAGTGTGTGTTTACTTGTGCGTTATGTCTCCTAAAAGAAACAGACAAGACAGTCTTCATAAGAAAAACATCATAAAAGATGCTATCCGAAAAGGTTTACCTTACATAAACTACAGTGGGAAGAACATAAATGAGAAGAAATCAGGCAAAAATGGCAGGTTAGTAAACACAGTCTATGTGCCCATAAGTGTGGATTGGTTTTCTGTAGATACCGTACTTGTTCGGTTGTGATATAAATCCAGCTCTTTCATTATCACCAATGCCGTTGTCTACAGCGAGATGGCCAGGAATAAAATAGTTGGCCCTGTATTGGACTGTGACATAGAAATGCTCTTTTTTTTTTTTTTTTTTTTTTTTTAAGATAACGATCACGCAAGTAATCTCATTCAGAATATTTTTATGTTTGTAGGTGCCGCAAGCGTTATTTTGAAAGGATTGGTGACAATGATCAAGTAAACATTCTGGTCACATTCCATGATCTGCCAAGCAATGATTCCCAAGACTTGTATTTACTAGGCCTTATTGAAGCAAGTGATGTTAAACAGCGCAGACCCAGAAAAGAAAACACCGGCGGGGAACAGAAGAATCGTTCGTCATGTTTTCAATATTTTGTCATGATTGGTTCAAGAAGGACAGTGCTGAGTCAGAAAGCTTTCCAAAGTTTACATGCGATAGGTATGAAACGATTATTTAACATAACTCGTGCTTCGTGGAGAAGTGTCGAAAGATAAGCGTGGAAAGAATCGTCAAGTTAACAAAACTTCTGAAAAAGTTAACAAAGCTGTACATGATCATATAACATCATTTCCTGTGTAAACTTCCCACTATGCTGGGAAGGAAGTTCAATATTTGGATGCTCGATTCTGTGTGAAATCCATGTATGAACTTTTCTGTGGTGCAGACCCTGACAACAACTGTTAAATATGATTATTATAGGAAATACTTCCGAGAAACCTTCGATTATAGATTTGGAAGACCCCAGATAGATGTTTGTTCCCTGTGCGAAGAACTCAATTCAAAATTAAAAAGTCCTCACATCTCCGAAAATTCGAAGCTTGCTGCAAAGGCTGAACTGGAAATCCATCTCCACAGGAGTTGAAAATTTTATAGGTCTTTACAAGAAGTGAAATCGTTATGCCAACATACTGAGGACACAGGCGCCGTGCCATAGCTTTTGACTTCATGCAAAATCTGCCATTGCCTAGGATTCCAGTGCAAGAAATATTTTACCTGTGTCAGTTGTGGGTTAATGTATTTAACGTGCATGATCCGAAAACTGGACGCACTGTTGTCTATCTTTATCATGAGGGCAATGGGAGAAGGGGGCTAATGAAGTGTGCTCCTTTTTGAACCACTACGTAACGCATTATATTCCTCAAAGCGTGAAACACCTTCACTTATTATCGGATGGGTGTCCTGGCCAAAATAAAAACCACACCTTAGTCAGAATGTGTATGGGTTTGACAGGTATAGGCAAATTTCAATCAATCACTCATAGGTTTCCTGAACGTGGACATTCATAATTACCTTGCGACAGAAATTTTGGAGTATTTAAGAAGAAAATAAAAACTGTTGATAGACTGTATACACCTAAAGAGTAGGCCTACATTCAAAAGTTCTCGAAAGAGAAACAAAATGAGTATTGTCCGTTGAGCCATTATAATTAACACTAAAAGTGATAAAAATGTCCAGCATAACTCAACACATTGCTAGCATTTCGCCCCAGCGTGCCAATTGGGCTCTTCAGTTGGTAAAGGCACATCTACCAAGACGCGTAGCAGGTACACACTGAGAAGGCCATGCAAGACGCCTCGCCCATTTACCTAAAGAGTATGCAGAGATAATAGCGAATAGTAGAAAAAATGTTGGAGTTAACATCGTGGAATTTGATGAGGTGGTAAATTTCGAAGCATGGTGGCCATGGTAAATTTCGAAGCATGGTGGCCATCGCTGTTCAAGAATACTGCCATATCCGAGGAAAGTATGAAACTACCTAGGAACCAGAAACCATCTTTTGCGCCCATGAAATCAAGCAATTCAAATTAGTCAGCAACAAGACTGGAGTGATTCAAGCACCTGTCTACATAGACTCCCCAGTCATGCATACTTTTTCTTTCTGGGGAAACCCACATTTTTAATGAGCCCTACAATACCTTATGAGAGGGCATATAAGGACAAGGTGCCCATAAACTTGGACATTGGAAAAATAATACAGTATGTTCAACACGGGGACTAGATTTCTACCAGGATATATTGCACTGGCCTACTACGGCAAATGAATGGGAATCCCTGTGATGTGTGGTTGTTGTGGTATGAAAGTGTACCTTCTAGTGGACTGTATATGCATATAAATCATACGGAAGGCTGATTATTCAAATATATATTCATATTAATAACAGGAAAACACAACATAACACTATACAACATGATGGCTGCACATTGTTAATCATACACAGAGAATACAAACAAGTCAAAGATCAAAGACCAGTTCACAAAGAGAATACATACCATCTCATAGCAAAATATGGAACTAAAATAAAGGTAACTGATGAGAGCTGAACATTCTTCCATGTGTTGATTGAATATCAATCAAAATTATTGGAACTGAAACAATCCATAAAACAGAGAACAATATACTGTACAATGGTGTTACAATTCTTGAATATTACTCCACTGGAAGTGGGCAAAGTTTTACTATGGATCTCTTGAGTTCTCCATTGATAATCCTTACAGTTGCCACACGAACCATTCCGTCTGCTCCTGGATGAAGTTCTGTCACGACTGCTAACCTCCATTTTAACGGTGGTAAGTTGTCATTCTTGATGGCGACTACAACTCCAATTTGAAGATTGATTTGGTTGTCTCGCCATTTGGGCCTGTGTTGAAGTTGAGTGAGATAATCCTTATGCCATCGATTCCAGAAATGCTGAACTAGTTGTTGAGTTCCTTTCCACAGGTTCATCCTATTAGAAGGCATTATGGTCAGGTCGGGATCTGGTATTGCAGTTAAACTCGTGCGGACCAGAAAGTGACTTGGAGTTAATGCTGTGGGATCAGGCGGATCTGATGAAAGAGTTGTAATTGGTCTGGAATTTAAGCAGGCTTCAATTTGAGTTAGTATGGTATATAATTCTTCAAATGTCAGTGCACAATTACTAATAACTCGACGAATATGATACTTGACTGATTTAATTCCAGCCTCCCATATGCCACCAAAGTGAGGAGATTGCAGTGGTATGAGGTGCCATTTGATTCCTTTGTTGGTCATATCATTGGTGATATCTTCTTGAACCCTGTTGGTTGTCATGAAATTGTGAAGTTTTTGAAGTTCCTTATCAGCTCCTACAGAGGTAGTTGCATTGTCACTGTAGATGTCTGCTGGCTTTCCTCTTCTTGAAATAAAATGACGTAATGCAGCTAAAAATGATTCCATTGTGAGGTCACTGACTAATTCAATGTGGATTGCCTTTGTAGTGAAGCACAAAAAAAAGTGCTATATAATGCCTTAATTCTCACGTTACTTCTTTTGTTGATAGGACGCAAAAGAATTGGTCCTCCAAAATCAATGCCACAAATGTTGAGGTTTAGGATAATCAGCCATGATTTGCCTCATTGTAATTCCCTTTAATCTGTAACATCTCACTCACTTATGTACCAGCTGTTTTATCACGTTTCAGTCATTTGAATCCAGTAATTCTCACGAAGTGTGGAAAGTAACAATTCAGGTCCTGCGTGAGCATGCTGTAGATGTACATGGCGAATGATGAGTTTTGTAATATGATGCTTGGGTGGTAGTATGATTTGATGTTCGGTGGAGAATGGAAGTGATGCATTTGCTAATCTACCTCCAACTCTAATTATGTCATTGTGTAAAGAAAGACACAGAGTTCTCATCGGACTTTTCTTTGAGACAACTCCAGTAGATCTCAGTTTTGCAATGTCTTCACTGAAGGCTTCATTCAGCGATAATCGAATGCAAGTTTCTAGTTATCTTTGTAGTTCTTAAACTGTAAGTGGTCCTATCATTTTGTCTGTAGGGTTTTTGGCATTGTGAACGAATCTATAGCAGTATGAAACAACTCTTTGAAGCCTTATTAATAATGAGAATTTGAGAATAATGCTATCAGACTGATTGATTACAAGAACTGTTTTTACTTGACGCTGCTCTAATCTGATGGTGAAGTCTCTTTAACATGACTTGATTGAGGCCACTCAGATAAAGGTGCTGATAACCACAGTGGTCCTTCCCACCCAAGTGTCGCTGATTTTAAATTATGTGCACTAACACCTCGGGTTATTAAGTCAGCTGGGTTGTGTTATGACTGAACGTGGTGCCAATTTTCAATCTCTGTTAGTTGTTGAATCTGAGCTACTCTGTTGGCTACAAACGTTTTCCATTGAGACACTGGTGTTGCTAACCATGAGAGTACTATGTTTGAGTCTGTCCTGAGGTAGGTTTCATTAATGTCTAAGTTTAGCTCTGTCATAGTTTTCTTCAATAACTGGGCCAGAAAGGTTGCGCCAAGAAGTTCTAATCAAGAGAGTGTTAGCTTCTTTACTGGGGCGACTCTGGATTTAGAGCAAAGCAATCTAATCTGCGTTTTACCATGTTGATTTACCGAGCGAATGTAAATGCATGCACCATAGGCTCTTTCAGAAGCATCACTGAAACCGTGAATTTGAGTGTTAGTGAGTTTGCCCTTGTTTGTTACTAAATGATCAACTTGAATGCTATTGATATGTCAGCTGATTTTCTAACTTGATCCACTCCAATCTTAAATCATCTGTCAATAATGAATCCCAATCTTGTGCTTTAACCACAGTTTCTGCTGAGACATCTTGTATTGAATTACCAAAGGACTGACGAGGCCTAAGGGGTCGAATATGGATGCTACAACTGATGTAGTACGCTTTGTAATTTGGTTTGTCTTAATATGTCTGATTTTTGTTGCTATGGTCAGTTTATCATCAGTGGGGTGCCATGATAATCCTAACGTTTTTACTGTGCTCTTGCCATCAAATTGGAAAGGTAATGCCATGTGTCTATCTGAATCTGGAAGTGCTTCAAGATGATCTAGATGATTGGAGCACCATTTCTTGAGTGAGAATCCCCCTTTCTTGAGTAGTGCGATTAATTCCTTCTGAATTTGTAACGCTTCGGTGACACTTGAAGACCCACTTAGGACATCGTCTACATAAAAATCTCTCTTCAGGACTTGGGCTGCTGCTGGGTAGAAATTACCTTCTTCTACTTCTGCCAGCTGATTCAAACATTGGGTTGCTGAAAATGTAGCTGATGCTGTACCACAAGTTACTGTCTGTAGTTCGTAGGATTTCAATGGTTCTTCACGAGATTTTCTTCATAATATCCGTTGCAATTTTGTGTCATCCTTGTGCATTCTAATCTGTCTATACATCTTTGTAATGTCAGCTGTAAATGCAATTTTTATGGGTTCTGAAGCGAAGTGTGATCGAATATAAATCTTGTTGCTCAGTTGGTCCTACCATGAGTGTGCTATTCAATGAGACCCCGGTGGAAGATTTTGCTGAACCATCAAAAGCAACTCTTGTGGCAGTTGTAGTGCTATCTGGTTTGAATACTGCATGATGTGGAAGATAGTAACACCCGATGTTGGTGTCTGTGGTGGTTGCTTCCGTCATATGACCTAAATCTTTGTGTTCTGTCATAAATTGTGTATATTCTCTATATAATTCAGGCTGTTTCTGAAATTTCTGCTCTAATAGTTGAAACCTTTGCCTAGCTTGTTCATATGAATTTCCCAATTGTTGATGGTTTTCCTTGAATGGAAGTCTTACTCTGAATCTGCCATCACTATCCCTTGTGGTAGTGTTTTTGAAATGTTGCATGCGCTTTTGCTCCTCTTCTGTTCTTGGTTTAGTGTCTAATTCCTCAATTTCCCAAAATTTGCGTAGTTAATGATCGAGTGTTTCTTCTGTTTCAATAAAGAATGAATTTACTGTGTTGTTACTGACATAATTCTCCTAACAACATTTTCCAGAGATAACCCATCCCAATTGAGTGTTTTGTAGTACTGGATAATCACCTTCGTGTTGTTTACGATCTGCCTTCAGGATGTTGTAGAACAATTCTGCACCAATCATTAAATCGACATTTCCTGGCTGGTAGAAATGTGGATCTGCCAATGTAATGTTGCTTGGAATATCCCACAATTTATAATCTAGTTCGATTGAAGGCATTTGACCAGTCATTTTAGGAACAATGAAACATTTCGTTTTGGCCTTGAATGAAGTTGCCATTGAATGAATTTCAATCTCTACAGCTACACTGTGTTTCATGGTGGATGAAGAGTACCTTCACAACAGCGGTTCTGAGTAGGATATAAGGCTTATTGACGGTGTGATTGTATGGATTTGTGTTTGTATGTATACTGGCAATGGTTACTCTATCTGAGGTAGGTTGATTGACACGTCTCTCTTTTGCTAGTGTCCTCATGCAATAATAAATGGTGTTTTCTATCACATTTACGGCAATTACTCGAAGTACATTGCTTTGTTGAGTGTCCTTGTTTCAGACAATTGAAACAAAGGCCGTTTTACGTACACACTGAGATCTCTGCCGAGGGCTTAATTCCTGCCTTATTTTCTTGATGGCAAAATAAACACTGGTTCTCAACACATGTTACATGAGAATAGGCTGGTGCTTTATTCCTGACTGTACTGGGTTTACTAGCTTGTGATTTGGTTTGTACGTTAATGTTGTTTTGAATGTTTTCAAGTGACAAGCATTGTTGTTCTAGAAACTTAAGTAACTGTTGAAGAGAAGGAATTTCTGTTGGGCTTGTCGCTAATTCCCAACTTTTCCTGGTATTTACATCAATTTGATCAATTACATGCTGTGTTAAAATTATTTCTTCTATGGGATGATCTAATGATAGTGCCTTGAGAGCTTGTTTGCTATTGAATGTATTGATGAATTCCCTAAGATCACTGACCGATTCATTTTGCACAGGTCTAATATTCAAGATTTCCCTGATGTACTTTGAAGTTATAGCTTTCTTATTTTCAAATCTACTGCAAAGCAATTCCCAGGCTACATTGTAATTGCCTTCAGTAATTGGAAGATGTTGCATTAATAGTTTGGCACTGCCTTGAACTGAACTAAGGAGACAGTGAAACTTTTGAATTGTTCCCAAACTATCATTGTTGTGTAGAAGCAATTTGTAATTAACAGCAAATGGGATCCAGTGTTCCTAATTCCCACTGAATGTAGGAAGTTTAATTGTTGGTAGTTTTATATTCGTGACTTCATTTACACTATTGGACTTTGAAGTCAATGGACTACTGGTACTGCCTAGATCAGGAAATAGCAAGCCTTGGATTTTTGCCTTTAGTGAATACAAGGCTGTTTCCACTTCTTCCCTATCTGCAGAATGATCTGAATTAATATCTTCTATTTCAAATTCTGTTTGAACTACGTCATACTTTGATTCGAGTCCCAGGATTGCATCGTACCTAACCCTCAATTCATGCACATTAATGTTGGTTTCTTGATTGAGTTGTTCAACGTAATTTTTAATTCTTGTGATTCTACTCTTTAAGCTTGCACGTTCTCTAATATGTTTGCTTATTTGATCTTGATCCATTATAATGCTGAATAGTCTAAGTACACAAAGGAAGGAGTTGATCTGACCTGTAATAGTTGCTTCTTGCTTCTTGAAATCACTGCCATCCGTGCCCGTGATGGACCAAAAAATGTTGTGGCATGAAGGTGTGCCTTCTAGTGGACTGTATAGGCGTATAAATCATACGGAAGGCAGATTATTCAAATATATATTCATATTAATAACAGGAAAACAAACACAACACTACACGACATGATGGCTGCGCATTGTTAATCATACACAGAGAATACAAACAAGTCAAAGATAAAAGACCAGTTCACAAAGAGAATACATACCATCTTGTGGCAAAATATGGAACTAAAATAAAGGTAACTGATGAGAGCTGAACAGTGGTATTGTAAATTATATTTGTAATGGAATTACATAAGTTTTGTATTAAAATACATTTTAATCGAACTATCATGTGAGATATTCAGTATACATGAACATTAAACTGACCACGGAGCTGAAAACCATTAATTCAAATTATTTTAATTGATTCTGAAAATAGTTTGTTACATTAAAATTGAACCTCCACTAACGCAAATACCGCAAGAGTATCTGGTTTACAATGTATAATATCAACATTGCGTGTTTCTTAAGTTCTCCCAGAGTAATTACGTTTTTTCTCTCTCCTGAAAAGTAGTGAAAACTGACTTAATGACTTTCAGCTCTGACCGATTCAATTGTATCTTTCTCATAGCAAATGGAATTGTAAACATTTTAAAATATATTATTCCAAGGGTTTTTCTTGTTGAACTGATGCTGTGTGAAACAGACTAAAATTCGGCTAATTTACCGATTAACCAATTAAAGGCATTCGTTTAACCGATCAAAATTTTTAATCGATGACAGCTCTATTTACAACATTGTTCACCTTTAAGGAGGCAAAAAATTGCTGCCAACATAACTTTTCTCAAAGAATACTTATTAGCAGTCAGAAGAGGCTGTGGATACAATATTGTTATATCTGTATCACACTTTTCAAGAAATGTTGGTTACAACGTTGTATGGGGAAGCCATTCATTGCCAGATAAATATATTACCCCTCACCTTGTGTGATGAAATGGGCTTTTAACTTCTAGGTTATCAGCCTGGGAAGAATTGTGTGTTGATTAACATTGTGATGGCATATTTTTAGCCTAGTTTTCACATTTTGCAAAAATGATTGAAAAAGTAGAAACGAGATCAATCCGGGGAAATGAGTGTGTGTGTGTGTGTCCCTATCAACTCCTAAATAGCTGCAGCTATCGATACCAAATTTTGTATGAGTAAAGACCTTTACCAGAACATCTCACAACCATATTTGAAAATCACATCAGTGCTACCAACTGTTGAAAAATCACAATTAAGATTGAGCTCTATGTTGGATATATCTAAATGTATGCATGAGAGCTATTCCAAAATTGGCACAAATATAGATAATAAAATTTCATACTAATTTCCTGAAGCCCATATACTGTATAACAGTGTTGCCAACATAATTCTACGCGTGCTGATAGGTCCAATCTTTATGTGGATGTAACGTCCATACTATCAACTGGATTTCAACCAAATTTCGTATGTGTTCCGTGCACTGCAACAGATCCGACTACCTGTATTCTTGAGAATCATCATGGCTGCCAACTTTTGACAAAGGCGCTCTATTGTTTTTTGTTTTTTTTTATCCTAATCTCAATATATCAGAAAGTATGCAGGCCAACAGTTCTAAACTTTGTACACGTATAGTACACGTAGCGATTTGGAGTAGATATCGTCATCTTTCAGGCAGAAGTCACTAAGTCAAAAATTGGCGGTGTTGAGTTAGGTGCAAAACCATACAAACGAAATGATGCTCTATAAGTAGGAGGAACTCACTAAGTCATATTGAGAAGCGTTCCATTGCAAACTGCACTCGCTTATTTCACTAAGTGCATTTTTCCAGTTTATTAGTCAGGCAGAAGTTTCTTAGTCCACTTAGTGACTTCTGCTTGGTGCAAGTTCTTCCTTTGATTATTGTTCAGCAGTATTCACATCGATATAATGCAGCTGTTACAAAAATAACTCCGCCTATTGTTGGCCGTAATAATTAGATAGGGCCAATATGTTCAGAATATTGGGGATTAGGAGAATATATGAGGCAAAAAGATTTTCTACTAAAGCATAGCAGGTCTAATATACCTAAGTGTCGAAGATCCATGAAGGGTGGAAAAGAAACAACATATGCGAAACAATTTTTAATCGTCAAAAATGGGATGCACAAAAGAGTGTGTAGGTTATTCTTCTTAAATACTCTCTGTATCAGCAATGGATCACTAAATGTTGCCTATCAGAGAGCTACAGCATCAGGTACATTCACTTCAGGTGATATGCGGGGGAAACATCAACCTATAAAAAAACTTACTTCCGAGGAAATTGAAAATATAAAACAACACATTGAGAAATTCCCAGTAGTAGAATCTCACTACGTAAGGAAACCTTCTCAGAGGAAATATTTAGACAGTAATCTGTCAATTTCAGAAGTGTATTCCCTCTATGAAGAGCAGTGCAAAGCAAAAAAAGAGAAAGTCCCAAGTTTGACTACATATAAAAGAATTTTCTGTCGTGAATACAACTACTCATTTTTCAAGCCCAAGAAGTACCTATGCTCCATTTGTACTAGGTTTGAGGCAGCACAAGGAACGGAGAAGGAGGCATTAAAAAGGGAATATCTAGAGCATAGGCAAAGAGAAAAAGAAGTCAGCCGACAAAAAGATAAAGCCTCAGAGGATCCAAACTTTATTACTGCGACTTTTGATTTACATAGTGTTTTGCAGATCCCAAGTAGCGACGTATCTCCAATGTACTACAGTCGCAAGCTATGCGCTTATAATTTGACTGTGTATGAGGGAGCCTCTCCAATTAATGCTCATTGTTACACGTGGTATGAAATTAATGGTAAACATGGTTGCACAGGAATAGGAACTTGTCTGTATCAGTTCCTCACCAGTCTGCCTAAAACGGCCACCGAGGTGTCCCTATTTTCAGACACTTGCGGTGGACAAAATAGGAACCAGAATGTAGTTGCTCTCTTGATGTTTGTTGTTCAGACAACAAACATTTCTGTAATAGAACAAACATTTCTTGAATCCGGGCACTCCATGATGGAGTGTGATAGTAGGCTATGCACAGTGCTATCGAGCACCTGAAGAAATTTGTATCCGTGTTTACAATGCATGACTGGTTAAATATTTTCAGTTCTGCTCGTTCTGCAGGGAGGAGGAAGAATGACAATCATTACACTGTCAAGCAGCTTCAGTTGGGAGATTTTATCGACCTAAACTCACTGTCCAGTAGTATTATGTGTAACAAAACCAAGGACAGTGATGGAAATAAAGTAAACTGGTTGAAAGTCAAGTGCTTTAGATTTGAAAAGGATGCACCAGGTATTCTCAAATATCGATCTGGTCATGCTGGAAGATACTCTGCGATGTATACTTTTGGCCGAGGTCACCCAAAAAAGATGCCCACCCTTCAGAAGGCTTACAAAACTTCTTTCCCTATATCAGAACAAAAGTATAAGGATCTTATAAGTCTCTGCAATAAGGGAGAATTTCAAGCATGGTACAACTCCCTACCCCATTCAGGTGCAGTGAAGGATCGAAATCCAGAACCAAGTGTGGACAGTGAAAGTAATGAAAATGAGTAAAACATGACACATGATATCAGTGAGAAAGGTTTACTGATAGTGACATAAGTGTTTTAAATTGTCTTATATTGTCCCACTTTCGTTCTCTGCATCATACTGTGTAGTTATTAGAAATACTGTAATTCAGAGCAATAATAAGTTTCATGCACCTACACATTTATTGTGGGCCAGTAATTGTTATTCTTGCCTTTATAACAACCTACGAAGAGGTTCCTTCCTTTCCCGGCAGAAGTCACTAAGTCCAAAAAAATTAAATTGTTTTTAAATTTTGTACTTCAAATTTGCAAAAATAGTGATCTTATGGAAGCAGGTGGAAGTAATAGTACCAACAACACCAAAAAACATGTTAATATTAACTAATAATGCAAAACTGGTTTTAGGAGTTGTTTGAAACATTGAAACTGCTATAACTCGGAAGTAACATTTTTGACTTAGTGAATTTTGCTTGAACGAGGATGATATGTCGATGACGTCATTAGCATATACGACACGGAAATTACTAACGAAGACACATTGATTCGATCAATCAATAACTTACACCAATCCCCTAAGTTCACAATGGAAATATAACTCAACCAACGCATATACAACTTAGATTTAACTATCCACCGAACGGATAATAATTTAACATACTCCATATTCTGTAAGAAGACTCTGTTGGTGAAATCGGCATCCGCCGGTATCGACCGCCATCCTGATCGAGAGTTGCATAGCGCCCTCTACTAACGTTTCTTCTGTTCATTTTTGATCTGTTCACGGCAATGATGCTTTTAAACGGTTCTTGTATTTTGTGATAAATCAGTTTAATAACATTTAATCGAGCGTTATGTTTCATTGCCGCTTTACTAACATGTTATGGGCCCAGGCAATTGGCGCGGATTTAAATAAACTGAAAACAGGTGACTTAGTGGGATCAAACTGACACACAAAGAGGAGGATGCGTCGGGTCGGCAGACATCGTGTTCTCTCGAGAAACTTCTAGGCATCGACGAAGCGAGAAGGGACAAACACCGCCTTCTCGAATATTGTGTGCTTCGTCATGAGTGAACAGTGAAAAAGCCAATCGCGAGTGTTTTGGACAATAACAAGCGACGCGAGATTTGGCTTATCGCGAGTGTGTCGGACAATAACACGGGAGGAAACGTGCTTATCGGGAGAGTTGTGTACAAAAGCGCACGACGAGATATTTCTCAGGCCCTTTTGCGGGTGTTTCGGACAACAGCACGCGACGCAAAGTGTATGGCCGGTTGTGAGAATTTCAGACAATAACACACGACACAGCAAACAATCGTAAGTGTTTCACAAATTGACACGCGGCACGATTGAAGTGATACAATGAATTGAAATGGCGCTGTGCGCATTGAGGCCTTAGGTCGCAATAATTACGACACGTGGAAGCTGCAAATGCACGCCATACTGGTAAAGAATGACGCGTGGGGTTATGTCAGCCGCCTGATCGTCAAATCCGAGCCGGGTGAGGACAATGCAGCCCAAGTGACCGAGTGGACGACTATGGAAGAAAAGGCCATGTCGAGTTTGCCGGCAACTTTTGAAAACTTAAGAATTGCCATCGAGAGTCGGGACGATCTACCGAAGCCTGAGAATCTATGTACGAAGATAATCGAAGAACACGATGCCCGAGTTGCCTCGTCGACTCCAATGGTAGATCAAGGCGCCATGTATGTGAAGAAGAATGGTTCTTCAAGGAAACCACAGTCGAAACCTCAAAACAAAAGCAATGGCAATTCCGGTGGTAAGAGTGACAAGGAGAATTCGTTTCCCTACAAATGTTCAAAGTGCGGAATCAAAGGACATTAGGCAGCGGACTGCAATGTCAGGGTAAAAAAAAACAGCTCTCGGACACGGTCACTCTTATCAGTCGAGGAACATGATACGTGTCAGATCGCGACGAGCAGTGTCGAAAACCTGTGGTGTCTCGACAGTGGGTGCATGTCTCATCAGTGCAGCGATGCGACTGTGTTTACAGGGATGGACAAAGGCGAGACTGGCAAACTGCGCAACCGCAGAGATAAAGGCCCGAGGAACTGCAAAAATTGCAACAAGTATAGACGGTAAAACATGCAACGTTACTCTCAATAAGATTTTGCACGTTCCTGAGATCCGGACTAATCTCTCATCAGTCTTGGTCATTTTTGGCAAATAGAAGGCTGAAGTTTTCAACCAGAATGGACTGACGAGGTTAGTTGCGAAGCGCAAGGACAATCTCTACTATGCAGGGCACCCCACTGGAAAAATGTCAAAACGCAGTGTCAGAAGACAAGCGCGACAAGAATGTGGTGCAGCCGTGTCATCGAAGGATGGGTCACGTCAACTTTCATGATCTCAATGCGGCAGTGAAGAGCGGATCCATTCGAGGTGTGCAACTGAAAGGGAGATGTGGAGATCTAACGTGTGACATTTGCACGAAATGCAAAATGGCTCGAATACATTTCCCGAATGAGTCAAATCGTGTGACCGGTAAGCTCGATGTTATTCACACAGCCGTTTGCGGCCCCGGGGGTGTTGTGTCGAACGGTGGATCCAAGTACATGATCACATTTACGGACGACTACTCGAGATGGACAGAGGTACGGTTTATGAAGACGAAGTGCGAGGCGTTGCAAATGTTCCGTGAGTACAAGACTTTCGCTTAGAAGCAGCACGGGCTGAAAATAAAGTGCGTACAGTCCGACAATGGATGTGAATGTGTCAACAGGGAATTTGACGAGTTCTTAAAATCTGAGGGGATCAAGTGCCGACTCATAACACCACCTACGCCTGAACAAAATGGTGTGGCCGAGAGCAAAAATCGGACCCATGAAGAAGCAGCACTTTGTTGACTCCTGCAATCTGGCCTACCAATGACATTCTGGGCGGAGGCGATCAACACCCCAAATTATCTGAGGAACCGATGTCCAACCAAAAAGCTAAACGGGAAGACTCCATTTGAGTGCTGGTTCGACAGAACTCCCGACTGCGCACTATTTCAAGGACTTTGGGAGCAAGGTGTTCTGCCTGGCCAATACCCCAAACAAGGGGAAGTTTAGCCCTCGCTCAAAAGAGGGAATTTTTGTTGGTTATTCGGAGCAGTCGAAGGCTTACCGTATCTGGATTCCTGAAATGAAGAAGATCGAGATCACGAGAGATGTTTTGTCTTGTGAGGAGATGACCGCTCCCGAGAAATCAGTCGATGATATGTTCCCGCGTGACTCTCTGGACAAAGATCGCGTTGAACCAGAGGATCCGATCCAAGAACTGGAGTTTGAGCTGGTGTCGAGGGACGAAGTGCTGGCGGAAAACAGACCTGATATTGGTGAATGGGAATTCCCCGATGGCTTCAGAGGCTTTCCTGCCTACGATTACTTTGTTGATCCGGAGATCCAACCCAATGAGCAGCAAGCGGCATCACCTAGGAGAAGAGGCAGACAGCCTCGTTTGATTAGAACTGGAAAATCCGGGCGACCCCGCAAGGACTACGTTGATCGACAAGGGGAAGCGGCTAATGTCGCTGAAATTCCAGTGACCCAGGCTATCTCCGGAGATGACTCACCTGCATGGATCGAAGCAATGCCAGAAGAGGCAGTTTCGCTGATTTGGAACTACACGTGGAAGCTGGTCGAGCGTCCCAAGGGGCAACGTGTGATAGGCAGCAGATTCGTACACCGGAATAAGTTTAACCCTGGTGGCACTATCAGCAGGGGAAGGCACACGTGGTAACAAGGGGTTTCACGCAGAGACCAGGATCGAGTTTCACGACACGTTCGCTCCAGTCGCAAGGCTGAGCACGATAAGGTCTGCGGTGATGTTAGCTGTACAGGATAATCTAAAGATCCGACAGCTAGATGTCAAGATGGCGTACTTGAACGGAGAAGTCGAGGAGAAAATCTTCATAGAGGCCCCGGACTACTTCGAGGACGTTCTTGCCCATACCGTTCAAGAAGAATCGGTTGACCAGACTGTGCGAAAAACTGCAGATAAGATGCTGGAGAAGTTGACGAATCGTGACGTGGTGTGCTCACTAAACAAAGCATTGTACGGACTGCGACTGGCAGGATGTGCTTGGTTTCACCGTCTCGAGAAGGAGATGAAATATCTCACGGCGACTCGCTCGGATGCAAATCCATGCATGTACTACATTGGACGGGTCGAAGATAGGATTTACATAATCATCTACGTCGACGACATGATGATCGATGAGGTGAGAGACTTCCTGAATACCAATTTCAAGATCAAGGACTTGGGGGATGTGCGATATTGTCTGGGGCTGGAGTTCAAGAGGAGCGCCAACCAGATGAAACTGAGCCAGAAAGGATACATAGACGAGATCCTGGAGAGATTCGGAATGGCAGAGTGGAGGCCTGTCAGCACTCCCATTGATCCAGGTACAAAGCTGCAGAAGGAAGACCTAAACCCTGGCGAACAAGCGGAGAGCGTCCCCTACCGACAGTTGATGGGAGCTCTAATGTACCTGTCAGTGGGAACGAGGCCGGACTTATCCCACGCAATCAGTTTTTCCTCTCAGTTCAACGACTGTTACGGACAGCAGCACTGGAAGGCTGAAAACGTGTCTTGCGATACCTCGCTAACACACGTGATCTCGGTCTCGTGTACTCCAAATCCACCAATCCAGCGGTGATGTAGGTGGACGCTGACTGGGGAAACTGCCTGGTGGATCGAAAATTGTACACCGGATACGCGTTTACCCTAGGCGGCGCTGCATTGAGTCGGGAGTCCAAGAAGCAGCCTACTGTGGCCCTGTCGTCGACGGAGGCCGAATACATGGCCTTGACAAAAGCAACCAAGGAAGCTCTACACATGAGGAAACTCCTGAAAGACTTCGGAAAACCAATAGATGTTGTCCCAGTGAAGAACGACGATGTAGGTGCGCAGAAGCTGACGTCGAATCCTGTTTCATTCACGGACGAAGCAAATCCACATCAGGCACCATTTCGTCCGAGATGCTGTGGCCGGAAAGGTGGTTTCGGTGAAGTACACTCCAACGGATTAGATGCCTGCCGACATATTGACGAAAGGATTGTCTAGGCCCAAGCACGAGAAATGTGCTCAAAGCCTTGGCTTGAGACCACATGCACCAGGATGACTCCAGCTGTTGGTCCTGGGGAAGTGTTGGTGAAATCAGCATCCGCCGGTATCGACCGCCATTCTGATCGAGAGGTGCAATAGTGCCCTCTACTAACTTTTCTTCAGTTCGTTTTTAATCTGTTCACGGCAGCGACGCTTTTAAATAGTTCTTGTATTTTGTGATAAATAAATCAGTTGAATAACATTTAATTGAGCGTTGCGTTTCATTGCCACTTTAAAACCTCTAACAGACTCAAACGTCACACACTATTTGATAATTGATCAAACCACCCAATGTTACACAAATTATCAGGCATCAAATCCATAGTAAATAGGGCCATCAGCATACCTATGTCAAAACGAAATCTCAATAAAGAGGTAGGCACGATAACACAGGTGGCAACGGAAAATAATTTTGCGCCCCACAAAACTATTAAAAATTTCCGTCTTTTCAATACAATGTTGTTGATAATCTATTTATCCAGCTGGGTACATGTTTTGTACAGCCGTCTGTACTTCTTCAGCCCAAATACATATTTAGTCATAAACAAGTGTGATGCACACTATCAATCACATACAATGAAATTAACCCTAACAAAAACATAATACAGACTAAACATTGATGTTACACGTTAAAATACGATATGTCGTTACAATTGGTTAAAACACATAAAACTTTGTCCGTCAGTCCAATATTCTCCTGATGACCTAAAATCTTCGTATTTGTTAAAAGGTTAAGAAACTATGCCTGTGTTTCTCCATGTACAAATTTTGACATGCGTTCTCTAAAATATTGCATTTCTTGCTGCGTCAGAGTATGGTGAGATGATGAATGTCTTATGCTGCTATTTTGTTGAGGAGCGGAAATTAAAAATAGTTAAGAGTGTTGAAATCTTCTTGAATAAAACAACACGATAGTTGGCGACATCTAAAAAAGAAAATAAAATTATGTGGTTAAATGACACCAAAGCCCATTTGAGTGTTGAAAATGCCTGTATGCCTGATAATATTACCATTGAAAACGTTGTGTGTATCTCCTAATATGATGCTATCCCATTTGAACACCGAGGAAATCTGAGAAAATCTGAGAAAAATACGAAGAAATTAAAGTGACTGTCCTAAATGTACAAGTGAGAAAACATGAATCCACTGTAAGCTGTAACCTCACACTCACCTCCTGACGCGAGTCATGTGAGGTCGTAGCTACATGTGAACTGGCGCAACCTCGAGCTGGACTGACTGTGTTGTGTGTGTCTGCCCTGTCCCGAGGTGGGGGAAGCCTAGGGGAGGGATCTGTTTTTCACGTGTCCGTGACTCAACCGAAGTTCAGTAACGGACTCGGAAATATGTGATGACTACTGTAGCTAGCTACTGTTAATCTCAAATATATATAATTATGAGTCTCTGGATAGATGCTCTGCCAATTTAGCTTATTTCTTTTGCTTGTAATTGTCTCAAAGTGTCATACAGGGCATTTGCTTCGAAATTGATCTCGTTTAAATTATGGGACGGATTGACTCTTTGAGCCGTGTTTATCTCAATTTGTTCCAGGATGTTCATGACGGATCCTTTTTTCTCGTAGTGCAAAATTTCCAGATCTTTTTCAATGTTAGTGAATTTATGGCCAGTCTCTTAACATATGTGTTCCCATTGCCGAAAACTTCCTATGCTTAATCGCAGTTAAATGCACAGCATAATGAATGCTGAAATTATTGACCTGTTTGGACTTTAAAAACTTTTTATGATTATTATTATCGGTTTTAAATGCGATCTTTACATTGTATTTCTTTAAAGAACTGGTTATGTTGTGCGTTAACCTGTTGGTGTAGGTGAAAACAGCATATATTTCCTTCTTCTTGTCCTCCCTTGTTAACTTGGATTTAGGCTTGTTGTTGATTTTGTTGATAATATTCTTTACAAAAGATCTGTCATATCCATTTTCTTCTGCTATTTGATGTAGTATAGCTATTTCTTGCTTATAAGATTCTTCTGTTAAAGGTAGGTTGTTTGCCCTGTTCACGAAGTGGATGAAAGCTGCCCTTTTATGGCCCTCCGGATGATTGGAGTCCTTTTTAATGACTGTGTCAGTTTGAGTTGGCTTTCTGTATATTTCATAACTTAATCTATTGTTGTTTTTCCTTATAGTTAGATCTAAATTGTTTATGGAATTGTTAATTTCCGATTCTGCCGTGAATTTTGTGTTGCTATCTATATCATTCAATTTCTCCAATAATGTTGTTTCATCTATGACATCTTTGTCTAGTATAACAAAAACGTCATCTACATATCTTACCCAGAATTGGATGCCTTGAATTTTGTCTATTATTTTGCTGTGTTCTAACTGGTCCAAGTATATGTTCGCTAGGATGCCTGAGGATGTTGACCCCATTGCCAAACCTTCTTTTTGTGAAAACAGCATATATTTCCTTCTTGTCCTCCCTTGTTATCTTGGATACTTGTTTATGTCTAAATATGTATTTGGGCTGAAAAAGTACAGACGACTGTACGAAACATGTACCCAGTTGGAAAAATATATTATCAACAACATTGTATTGAAAAGATGGAAATTATTAATAGTTTTGTTAGTGAATATATTCAATACGGACCTAAAATGGAGAATAATGCTCTAACTAGATACTAGGTAATCAACGAAAGAAAAAAGAGGACAGATCACCAACCCAGCAGGAAAATAAGTATGTACGGTTCTTCACAGAACTACTTGTTTTTTATTTATTTAATCACTTATTTACATAGGTCCCAATGAGCTATAGCTCATGTTAGGGACAATCAAGTAGCATAGATACAGATTGGCATATACATAATTTTTGTAACATGATATTGTGTTTAAATTGTGTTTAGGTTAATGGTACAATATATTGAGTGTGACTAACTTTACAGAAGTAATTGGTTTGATATACTGTATTGCTTAGACTCAACGTTGACATTGCTGCTCTCAGTGAAACTAGGCTGTCTTCTGAAGGCAAGATTACTGAATCTGGAACAGGATATACCATCTTCTGGAAAGGAAAGGAGGAGGGTGAATGTTGTATTCATGGTGTGGGCTTCGCTGTGAAGACCAAACTGGTAAATTATCACCAACTTACACCCATTGCAATCAGCGAAAGGCTCATGACTCTCCGCATACCACTCTCAGGAGGTTCCTTTATGACACTCATCTCTGCCTATGCTCCTACCTTACATTCTGATGATGAAGTAAAGGCTCAGTTCTATAATCAGCTAAGTGAAATCATCTCCAAGGTACCATCTGCAGATAAACTCTTGCTCCTCGGTGACTTCAATGCCAGAGTTGGGAAAGATCACAGGCTATGGAATAATGTGATGGGCAAACAGGGACTTGGAAAATGTAATCCCAATGGACTGTTGCTTCTTGGTCTTTGTGCAGAACACGAACTTTTCATTACCAATACACAGTTCTGGCTACCTGACCGCTTCAAAACCACGTGGATGCATCCTCGTTCCAAACATTGGCACATTCTTGATTATATCATTACCCGGCAATGTGATAAGAAGGACACTCTTATTACCAGAACAGCAAGGAATATAGACGATTGTTGGACAGATCATAAACTTCTTATATGTAAGCTCAGGATATCCATCAGACCTAAACCACTTGGAACATCAAAAATTTGCCAAGAAAGAAGTTTAATACATCCAAACTTCAGGATGAATCCATGTACAAACATTTTGGAAACAGGATCGTCACCCAGTTATCAGAAAACCCAGTAACAAATGATATTCAGCAAGAATGGGCCACATTACAGAAAATTATCACACAGTCAGCTGAGGAAACCATTGGTTTTATAGTGCGGAAAAGACAAGACTGGTTTGATGACAACAATGAGGAAATTCTGTCTCTCATCAATGTCAAAAGTAATGCCAATCTTGCCCATCTTCAAGACCCAACTTCCAACACAAAGAGAGATAAACTACTGGAACTCAAGGGTAAATGCCAGACGCAAGTAAGGCAGATTAAAAATACTTGGTGGCAACAGAAGGCTCAGGAACTGCAGAGACTATCGGATGCTCGAGACTTGAGGAACTTCTATGCCGTACTCAAGGAACTATATGGACCATCTCGCTCATCATCAGGTACACTGAAAAGCGCTGATAATTCTACTACCTTTACTGATAGTCAAGAAATCTTGGAACGCTGGAAGGAGCACTTCTCCAATCTCCTAAATCGTCCATCAGAAGCTGCTGAAGACTTCCTCTGTGATGTGCCGCAACAACCTGAACAACTGTGGTTGGCAGTACCTCCTACTTATCATGAATTCAGTGCAGCTCTCACCCAATTCAAACCCAAAAAAGCACCTGGCCCAGATAACATCCCTCTGGAACTAATTCAAGCCGGAGGTCATTCCCTCAAAACAAGAATTTTCATCCTTATCCTCAGAATATGGGAATCAAGAAAGGTACCTGGAGACCTAAGGAATGCCACTATCGTCACTATCTTTAAAAAGGGTGATCGCAGTGTTTGTGGCAACTACCGTGGTATATCACTGCTATCAATTGTGGGGAAGATTCTTGCAAGAATTCTACTTAACCGCCTCAAGGTTATCTCTGAGAGGATCCTCCCAGAGTCACAATGCGGATTTAGAACTTCCAGAAGCACAATTGACTTGATTTTCTGTGTGAGACAGCTACAAGAAAAATGTAGAGAACAACAGAATCCACTCTTCTTAGTCTTTTATGACTTGGAAAAGGCATTTGATTCGGTTCCAAGACCAGCCATGTGGGCAGTGCTGAAGAGGTTTGGTTGCCCTCAGCGTTTTGTAGATCTAATCAAGGCTTTCCATGATGGCATGACAGGTCACGTTTGCCATCAGAATAAGATGTCCGATGAATTTCCTATTACCCATGGACTGAAACAAGGATGTGTACTGGCTCCAACGCTTTTTGCGCTGTACTTGGCTGCAATGCTTTATGATTCACCCTCAAACATCCCAGGCGTGGAGGTCAAGTATCGTTTTGATGGAGGACTTTTCAACCTAACTCGTCTCCGCTCCTTGAGGAAAACTCAGGTTACTAAGGTTACTAACATGTTGTATGCAGATGATGCTGCGGCACCAACTCTCACACCAGAAGAGCTGCAAGAGTCAGTTAATTGTTACAAAAGTGCATGTGATCGCTTTGGTCTTACCATAAATGTCAATAAGACCAAAGTCTTGGCACAACCTTCACCAGGCACACCTCTTCCTCAGTTCAATATCTCCATCTCAAATTTGCCATTAGAACAGGTAGACCACTTCTCGTACCTGGGCAGCACCATTTCTGTGAGCTGTACCTGTGAGCAGGATGTGGATAGGAGAATTGGCGCAGCCCATGCAGCATATGGACGATTAGCGCACTGGGTCTTCATGAATAAAGATCTGTCCATGAGTACAAAGCAGTAGTCATTTCTACGTTGTTGTATGGCTGTGAAACGTGGACCCTTTTCCGACGTGATCTTAGGAAGCTTGAGCGTTTCCACCTACAAAAACTTCGATCAATCCTGAGGATTAAATGGGAAGACCGCATTACCAATATTGCTGTTCTGGAAAAGGCTCAAATCAACAGCATAGAATCAATCATCCATAATAGGTCACCAATTTAGATGGATTGGTCATGTCCATCGGATGGATGATGTGAGATTACCTCGTCAAATGCTATATGGTGAGTTATGCTATGGCACCAGACCTCATGGTGGTCCTAAGAGGCGCTACAAGGACCAATTTAAGCAGACCCTGAAATTGACAGGTCTTGATTCACAAACCTGGGACATGCTGGCTGAAGACCGCTCAACTTGGCGCCGTACCATCTCGGATACTGTAAAGACGTTTGAAAGGGATCGACGCGCACATGAAGAGGCCAAGCGTCAAGCTAGGAAACTTCGAGCAGCCGAACCACGTCCTCCTACAGCATTACTATGTGACTTGTGTGGACGCTTGTTCCATGCCAGGATTGGACTCTTTAGTCACCGTAAACACATCCATAAACTGGACTGAAGGAAGAAGATTTATACTCGGATTCGAGTTAAAGCCGATGATGAACTGTATTGCTTAAGGCTACATATTGAACATAGGCTATTCATGCCTTAATAGGAAGTCTCGTGTTTTCCTCTTCACTGTTTTTATAGTAAAACTTTCCTTTATGCATAAAGGTACAAAGTTATATTCCTTTATTATAGAGGACATAATTCCTTTAGTTCCAAAGTTAGTGGATTGAGAATGGCTGGTGAATATTCAATTTACTCCTCTTGTTGCATAATAAACAATATATAATATAGATAAATAACCCCTGGCACTACAGCCCATGAACGGCCTAGGCCTACCAAGCGACCGCTGCCCAGCCATTTGGCCTGCAGATATTGGCGTGATGTGTGGTCAGCGCATCAGATCCCCTTGGCCGCCAATCTTGGTTTTCATGTCAGACAGCTAATCAATTGTCATCACGAGGCTGCGTGCACCCCGTTCCAGCCCTCACGTCAGTTCCTAAAATCCCCGACAGAGTCGGGAATCGAACTCGGGGGAGGGGGGCTCCGGGTGAGAGGCAGGCGCACTACCCCAACACCACGGGGCCGACTTCTTGTTGCATAATGATGAATGTCATTTGCATGGGTAAAGTGGATGTGTGTGTGTGTATCAATTTCTTTTCTAATTTGTATACAAATACTGTTGCTGACATAACTATTTGTTTTTGCAGTGGCATAATTTTAGTTTTTGTGTATAATTCATTTGAGTGTGTGAGCCAAGGATATCCAAAGATAAATTTTATTGCACGTTTCTGGAGTATCTCAAGTTCTTTTATCAGCTCCTTCTTACAATTCTCCCATATGAAATTCATGTACATTAAATGTGAATGTATCAGAGCAAAGTATATATTTTTGAATTGTTGGCTATTAAGACAGCTATATCTCCATCTGAAAATAACCAATTATAATGCTGCTTTTATGTTTTACATTTTCTACATGATTTTCCCAGGTTAGTTAACTATCTAGTATGTTGCCGATTTAACCCTTTCTATTTCCTTTTGGGCTATGTTGACTATGTTTGTGGTCTCAATCTTGTATGATTGTTTATGTCTGTTGGACTCCAGCATGAATCCCAAAGTCACTGGTACCTTATTTGTGCTTTGTAAATACTGTATATTTTAGACTTGTATACTAGAATTTAGATGGATTTCAAAAGCTAGTTTATTATACACCACTCAGAATATTCATTTAAATTTTGAATAATGGAAGGAATGTATTAATGTGTGACTTTGTGGATCAATATTCATTGATTTATATACAGCTGTATGCTTGATTAAAACGTGCTTTGTTTTGTTTGTTGTAGACTAGATACTAATTTGATGTTGATTTTGTGTTCACTTAGGGTAATATAGAATTAATGCAACTAGATATAATATCTCGAGTCTGTGGAACTCCTACCCCAGCTGTGTGGCCAACAGTCGTCAAGCTACCACTATGGCATATGTTGAAACCCAAGAAAGTACACAACCGCCGCTTATTAGAAGACTATCAGAACTGTATGCCTGCAACAGCTTTGGAATTGCTTGATAAAATGCTCCAGTTAGATCCTGAGAAACGCATTACTGCCGAGGATGCTCTGAAGTCTGCTTGGCTGAGAAATGTGTGTCCTGAAAAGTAAGTAGCTAATTTTGTTTAGAAAGAGTAAATAATTGAAGGGTTTTGAGTTCCAAAATTCTGTTGCATCTAGAAAAAAGTGGAAGAATCAGCACATTCTTAGTTCCTTTATTCTATGTCCAACATTCCATTTTTGTGCCTTTTTAGTTCCAGAGAAATCTGTTGACATATTGACATGACATTGAATAAACAATGTCAGTTTATTCACAGCGAATAAAATAATAATTCTTTTCTGCCTTGCCAACAGATACTTTTGGTATAGGATCAGAGGGAACTCCAACTGATGTTTAGAGTTAAAACTGAGTTGAGCTTTATAAAGAAAAGGTTTCGACTAGTTTGAGGTAAATAGAACAGGAGGAAAAGAGAACAAGTTGCTTAAACAGGTTGACATTTATTGCCAATTAATTGCATAGGCATAACAAGATAATAAACATTTACCATGTAACAACAGGTTAAACAATTTATAAATAACAACAAGTTAAACTGTAAATTGTAAATATAACCAAGTGGTGGAATGTATAATAATGAGTGAAGTATTTATACTGTTTTGTAGAGGGTAAAGAATACCCTGATTGAGATTTACGACACAGCAAGCTTTTAGTGGCTCTGTCACGGGTTAAACATAGCCTAGTACTTGGGGGACCAGCCCAAGATACTAAGGAAAGTACTAAGAAACTGCAACTTCTTGAGAGACTAGACCAAGAAACTTCAAGGAAAAGAAGGAAAGTACCAGAAAGAAAGTCTGGAGAGAGAAATGAACTGCTTTCAAACACTTGGGGCCCTAACCCAAGCTGTTTGAAAGAGGATAAACAAGGTGAACACCTTGATGAAAGGGAAAGAAAAAGGTGCGTGAGAACTACAAGCATGAGTAATAGTAACGCACTGAAATGATAATATAACCTTAAAGGGGTTATTGCAATCAGGGGCTCAACTGTTCAAGGGGAACTGTTCAAGAGAAGAGCCAGAACGGTATGTATTAATCCTTCGTAGAAAATGGCAAAAGCAAGCTGTTATGTCGCATAAGACAAGTGAAGCAAGTAAAAAAACAAATTAATGCTTATAAACGCATTGTATGACAACCAATATTAATTATACAGAGAGAAAATATCAGTGTCTTAATGCTCGGTCAAACAGGAGCGCGAACGGAAAGACCGCAGTTCGCCACGGACTAGGGTGGTCAAATTGAATGCGGACAAGTCAAGACGAACCAGTGGGAAAGCATTCGCGATCAAGTGCGCATTACATTGTTTTCTGCTCGTGGTATTTTAATTAACATTTTAATTGAATATGTCCAGCAGTTCCTCTGATGAAGAAGAATTGCTTCTTCTGTTGGCATTGAGACGAAAGAGAGTATGGGTTCACGAAATTAACGAGAAAAGAGAGGAATATGGGGAGTTTCATAGATTGTCCCGGGAACTGTTCTCGTTTGAAAACAGGTTCTTCATGTATTTTCGAATGCCTCGAGACCAATTTGAGACATTAAGTATGCTCCTAGACAAAACGGAGGCAGACAGGTTTTTCTCCGGGTACTCCGGTTTTCCCTGTCAAAATTTCATTCCAGCAACACTCTCCACTATCATTTCATTTCATCTGTCATTCATTTAATCATTGCCCTAGAGGAGTGCGTCAGGCCTCGGCAGCCGGCACAGCCCATATCCTCGCCGCTAGATGGGGGCTTCATTCATTCCATTCCTGACCCGGTAGGAGACTGGAAGCAGGCTGTGGATTTTCATTTTCAAGTATGCTCCTAGAACCAACCATTTCCAAGCAAACCACTAACTGGAGGAGACCCATTTGTGCGAAGTACAGGCTAGCCATCTGTTTAAGGTAAGTAATAATAAAGCATAATTATTTTTCACACATATTTATTTTTCAAGTAAAAACTTATACTTGTGCGTTCTCGTGTGAAATTCACATTGTACTGACAAAAGTAATATGTAGCCTACAACTAAACATTAGACTAAACTAAACATGCAATAAAAAGGAACTAAATTCTCAAAATTAATTCATTTTAAATTCTCAAAATTAAAAAAAAAAAAAGCAGGAATTTACAAAACTTTCAGGACATTATCATCTAATAATACATACGTAGTACAAAAAGTTGCTGTTCATTTTATGGGTGGTGGGGGAAATTTTCGTACCACTCTCTCATTGAGGAATGTCTTGGTGGTCACTAAAACCACGCTGTTCCATGGATTCACCTAATTGCATGTAACTCGTTCCTTCTGATGGTTGAGTATTACCAGATTGCCACGATGAGTTACTTGAATCCATGGGAGACGGTGGGGGCGAAGTTTGAACAACTATATTTTGCAGTTCAGCCCGACCAAACATTTGTGCCATCTCCATTTTTACAGCTAAGTTGAAGTTTTCGTGCAATCTCCTTCCATGCTTCTTCTTTCTTCACGACATCCTTGTAATCAATGTGTCGAGGGGCGTACAAATACACGTACTTGCCCATGAAATCAATTAATTTTTCTGTTTCTCCTGCCATGTTTTCTTATTTGTCCTCTACAGGCCGCCGCGAACTTTGTGAGAATACACAACTAGTTTGTCCGACCGCCGCGGACAAGACTGAGCCGTGTCGGCAGGCCGCGTTCGATTTGGCAATATTTAATAATACAGAGTTCGCGGCGGTAGACCGCTCCGCATGCACGGACAGTCCACGCGCCTGTGTGACCGAGCCTTTAGAGCATGTAGAGCAAGTTTTTGCTGAATTACTTGAGCAGAGATGCTTAAAATCAAAGTGGAGCGGCCTATCAAAAGAGCCCAGATGAAAAAACATTGAATATTAGTTTTAAGGTTTAAAAATCTAATAACAGATGTTACTTATCCAGATTTTTGTCGAAGCATATGTGGGTTAGATCCACCATGGCAGAAACTGCTATATTGAATGCTATTTTGAAAAACACATAATTAGTGACACGCTGGATACTTCACCAGGAAATTAGGTAGTAAAATATGAAATGCAAACGGTATGAACTGTAGCACACTAAAAAAAAGCACTTGCACTTATTAACAGTTGAAGATAGCATGCAGCACTTAGTTGCGAGTGAACACTTGTTAAAACTGCAATGTTCCAAGATCGGAGACTCGTAGCAAATTCAGTAGGTGCCAGACCTATGTACTTTAAATGATGTTAAATCATTGCAGTGAATGAATAACGAAGACCGAAGTATTACCACTGCCAGAGTTGAACTATAAAAGAAGAATGTTTGCCTAGCAAACATGATGCAAGTTTGTTATCAAACCCTGTTGTTGAGAAAGCGACGTGCTGGATGAAGTTGGTGAACCAAGTATGGTTTATTCGAAGTCTTTTCGACGTAACATGTCGATGGTGCAGCGATGCTTCATGATTAGGGCTCGGATTTTTAGGTGCTAAATATCTGAAAAATATTTATTTTTTATGTATTAAAAATACCTGAAATATGTGACAAGAGTAAAAATATTTAATTATAATTTAGTTTATTAATGTGAATATAAACAATATGCAGTACTCACGAATGCAATTTATTCTATGTCTCACGGACTGCTGAAGCATTACAATACAAAACAAGATAAATCTTCAGATTGTAAATCACAGATGGCCAACGATTATCACGAAACACTTATTCTGAAGGCGTGTAAAGGTGGCAATATGTTTCTTGCCCTAGAGGTGTTGTGTAACTTGAGATCGGTGTTCAGCCTTGATTGCTTTCCCTCATGGTTGGCAGAACAGAACGCCCCCATCATATGTAAAATTATCTCTAAATTAATTCTGCAACAGACGATAACTTGTAGTTGTTTTTACTTTAGGCATCGTAGAACTGCCTTACACTTCACAGTGCCAGAAATGAACTGCATGAGAGTGACACTGGTTCCAGGTAGCGGGAGGGGGGAGAAAGGTCTAGCACATGGTGCAATATGGCTATGGACAAGGAAATCCCCGGCTTCCACAGCGAATGGCACAGGGCGACAAGTTAAGAATAACACAGTTGCAAGCATCTTCTGCATGAAGATTAGAATGCTCACAGGTTCTTCCCCATTGATTTAACACAGTTAAATGCAATAAACTGAAAGATTGATGTTGTTTTTTTTATGTGCTAATAAGTGAAAAGCAGGAATTTATGTATTTATAGAAAAATTGCTTAAAATATGTATTTACTTAAAGAAAATTATTTACCTAAATATCCAAGCCCTAGTCATGATGAAACGGTATTCAAGTATTCATAAAGTTGTTGGAGAACCTATCTTCTTATATAGTGGCCGGGAAATGTTCTAGGCTATTCTATGAAGAAAACGCTGGGATTGGTCAGCAGGAAAGTCAACCAATGAAAATTAAGTAATGGCTGTCATTATAGATGGGTCTCGCATGCCGCACAGTTGTGACAAATTACTGGAACAGCACTTAAAGAAAGTATCTTACAATCACGCACTCATGAATAAATAACATGTAAGTAAGAAGTACTTTAGCAACAGAGGACCATATAAATTATGATAATTTTATACGAGCACGTGGTAATTTTTAGGTTAAGAAAAAACAAATGACGTCTCGAATTCTCGATTTTTCTCTCGAAAGATTAGAAAAATTTAAATGAATATTTATGGGCTTTGTAGCCTTTCGCAAATGCGAACACTTTTTTTTGTAGTTAGTAGGCTAGGTGGTTCAGGATCAAATTGAGCCCTTCTTCAGCTGAATGGTTTTCATTGTCTTTTACCTACATTCGCTGAAACAACTTCACTTCAAACCTTTTCACTTGAATAAACACGTCAAAATTAAAATAACTCTTGTCCTTTAAATATTTTTCTCTTAAAATGTTCTTTTAATGCTACTGTTGAAAGTTGTGTGTAACTTATATCAAATAAACAGGTAACAAGCCACATAGAAATTAGTCTAGTTTCTTGACTACTCGCACACCTTTCTTTCTAAAAAAGGAAAATTTCTGAAATTGAGATGTGAACAATTCAATCCGAGGTATGCTTAAACCGACGCAGACTTGAGATTTCACTTCTGGCACCTTGCACACTCAATAGCATTTATATTAGCAAACGCAAGAAGCCCACAAATATAACAAAGAAACTAGGAAATGTGAAATTTCATTTGGTATTGAATTTTTAAAAGAATGAAGACTTGGTCCCACAGCAGTTGCTAGCATTTCCCAGTCTACTTACACCATAAAAGCTGATATCTTGATACCAAAATACAATTAACTGCATGGACTTGTATCTCGAAAATTGTGCTGTGATTAATTATATGGCATTTTTCTTTGGTTTTTGATCAAATTATCATCATCATCATCTTGCACAGTTTCCAGCCACTGGCCGGGTCTGTTTGGAACACAAGCCTCTCCAACATCTTCTGTCTTCCCACCATCTCTCAGCTTCCACCCTTGTCCAGTCTTCTCCTCTCTTCTTCACGCTGAAATGCCATGTCCTGTGGTTCGGATTCCACGTAAAATGGAGGTCCCGTGGCTCATAATCACAAGATTCACGGTCACGTAAAACTACAATCATCCTTCCTTCTTCTTCACACTTTCTTCCACCCCCTTCAGCCACCTGTCTCTCGGTCTCTTTCTTTCCCACTTCGTCTCGTGTACTCTCCTGGGTATCTTCTGCTCCATTCGCTTTACATGTCCATACCATCTAAGTCTAGATTTCTCTATACCATCCTGTAATGGTTCCTCCTTCATTAATTCTCTGGTCCTCTCATTTCTTATTCTGTCCATCTTTGTAGCTCCAATACTGCTTCTCAAGAACCTCATCTCACTGGCCTGTATTTTGCTCTTCTCTCTTCCTTTCATAACCCAGGTCTCCGAGGCATACGTCAGGATAGGGACATAGTACGTCCGATATATGATCTTTTTGCAGTTCTGAGGGACATCCTTGCTCCATAACATGCTTCTCACACTCCTCCGAAATGCTTCTGCCTGCCTCCCCCGCTCATTTATTTCTCTATCGTTTCTTCCATTATCTTGTGTCAGGCTTCCCAGATACTTGAAACTCTCCACTTTCTTCAGCTGTTCCCCACCAATTGTTATTCCCGTTGTGGTTCTTTCCTTCTTCCTTGTTGTGATCACCATCTCACTCTTATTTATGCTAAATTTCATCCCATATCCTTGTATTATTCCTTCCCACACGTCCAACTGTTCCTGTACCTCCTCCCCCTTGTTTCCCCAAATCATCTGCAAACACCATTGCTTTCATCTTTCCTTCCCCAATTACTTGTGCCACTCGGGTCATTATGTCATCCATCACCACAATGAAAAGTAACGGTGACAGTGCACTTCCTTGTTTCAGGCCGTTTCTTTGTTCCAACCAGTCAGATCTCTCTCCTCCCACTTTCACACAGCTTACGCTTCCCTTGTACATCTCCTTTATCCTCTTTACAGTCCATTTCTCTACTCCTCTATCCTCCAGGGACTTCCATACTTAGTTTCTGCATACTCTGTCATATGCTTTCTCAATGTCCAGAAAGGCCATCAGTAGATCTGTTCCATACTCATAGTGCTGTTCTTGTAACTGCTTTACAGCAAAAATCAAATCCACTGTGGACCTTCCTGCTCTGAAGCCATGCTGTTCTTCCCTCATCCCTCCTTCTATCCTTGTCCTAATTCTCTTTTCCAAAACTTTCTCGAAGATCTTTGCACAATGACTCATCAGTGTTATTCCCCGATAGTTTCTGCAGTCTGTTCTACTACCTTTCTTGAAGATCGGGACAATTGTTCCTTTTTTCCAGTCCTCTGGGGTCTTCCTTTCCTTCCATGCTGTCCTCATCACTCGGTACAACCATTGTATCCCCACCTCTCCTGCTGCTCTCACCATCTCCACACTCAACTCATCCACACCCGGTGCCTTCCCTCCTTTCATCTTTGTCACTGCATCTTCCACTTCTTTCCATGTTAAGTCCTTTTCTGTTTGCAGTTCATCTTCCTCTTCCCCGATTTCTTCCTCCTCACCATCATTTCCATTTGGGTTCAGAAGTTCTTCAAAATATTATTTCCACATTTTCTTCAGTTCTTCCCTATTTTCTATCTCTTGTCCCCTTTTGTTCACCATTCTAACATAATCCGTAGAATCCTTCCGCCTCTTATTTTTTACCATCCCATGTAGGACCTTTTTTGTACCTTCACTATCCTCCTTCATCATCTTTGTCCACTCTTCCATCTACTTTCTTCTCTCCTCAGCCACTACTCTCTTCGCCTCCTTCTTTCTTTCCTGGTACTCTTCCCTTGTCTCTACCGTCCTATTTTGATACCAACTCCTAAAGGCTCTATTATTTTCCCTTATGATATCTTTTGTCTTCTCATTCCACCATGGTGTTTCCTTCCACCTCTTCTTACTACTTGTCCTCCCACATACTGCTTCACCTACTAGTGTCTTCTTAAATCTAGCCCATTCCTCTTCCACCCCTCTTTCTTCATCTGTTGGAATTCCTTCCTTTACCATTTTGAGGTACTCGACCCTTCTATCCCCTTCTTTCAAATTATACTGGATTTTATTTATAATGCATTGACCACATTTGTTTCTTTTATCCCATTTTTTTTTCTTTCCACCTGGTGTGATTAACTATCACTAACCATTGGATTAACCAATTAAAGGTCTCCATTACCAGACAGAATTCTGAGTGAATTCAGAACCGAACAAAGGTTGAGCGTTAAGGAACATGGGAACAATATTAGCATATGTGACACAAGAAAAGAGAAAGAGAGAGCAGTTAGCTTTAACGTATATATTTTCTTCCAACACAAAACACAATTTAGAAAACATAAGTTTTTAGGCTAAACAGGTTAGCACAACTTGAAACATTATTTATGCTTAGAAGGTTTTGCTTTACTAACAAAGAAGGAATCTTTAAATTGATCTTTAAACATTCGAGCGAACCATGAAATTGTTCATAAACAGGGTGTCTACCGGTAACGAAAAAGTAACGAAATCTACAAATGGGTAACGAAAGTAACGAAAAAGTAACAAATTTTACAAACGGGTAACGAAAATTTTCTGAAGGCAGGTTGAATCATTAAAGCTTGCGCCGCTAGGCTCAGAGATTGCGATGGAGCGAGTTTCACGCAAGCGGCGCCGTCCCTTTTGCATAGTACTAAGCTATATTTCCCCATGCCCGACCTCAAGGAAATACATACTGAGGATACCTTGAGTGGTATACATCGGTTCAACGTATATTTTCGGCATCAAGAAGACTTAAGTTTCGTGTGAAATATTTTTCTGTGTTACTGTATAAGGAAACCTGACTTTTCGCGAGACCTTTATTCGCGAATACTTCCGAAACTAAAAGGAAATCTCTCATTTCTGTTATTTGGAATCATCATCATCATCATCATCATCATTTCCCCTTATCCAGCTCCTGCCAGGTCGGGGTATTTATGGCACTTCTCCACTTTCCTCTTTCCTTCCACAATTCTTCTTCCACGATCTTGTCCCAGTCCAGATTTCTTTTTCTCAAGCTGTTCTTCACTGAATCGATCCACCTTGTTCTAGGTCTTCCCCTTGCTCTCTTGCCCTTGCACTTGGCCTCCAGCATCTGTCTTGGTATTCTATTTTCCTCCATCCTCTTTACATGTCCAAACCACCTTAGTTTATTCTTCTCAATTCTCTCATTTAGTTTTCCCATCCCAACTTCCTTCCTGACATCTTCATTCCTCACTCTGTCTTTCCTTGTCTTACCTATCATACTTCTTAGGAATTTCATTTCACTGGCTTGGATTCTACTCTCTTGCCTGCTCGTCAGGGTCCAAGTCTCAGCTGCATACGTTAATATGGGTACAT
The DNA here is from genome assembly GCA_946902985.2 of Meconema thalassinum. NCBI lineage: Eukaryota > Metazoa > Arthropoda > Insecta > Orthoptera > Tettigoniidae > Meconema > Meconema thalassinum. The sequence continues at coordinate 348,726,375 of OX336389.2, forward strand.
AGTACATTTTATACATTACCTCCTTGCTTTTCCTTGGTACTTCCTTATCCCAAACGAGTTTTCTTACACTTTGATAGAATGCATTGCTCTGCTGTACCCTCCTGCAAATCTCCATGTCCAACCTACCAGTTTGCATCAATTCACTTCCTAGGTATTTGAACGTGTCCACAATTTCCAAACTCTGACTTCCAATTTTCACAGTGCCCTTACCTTGTCTTTCCCCTCTTGTCATGACCATGGTCTTGCTTTTCTCTATACTGATTTTCAGGCCATACTTCTGAATATTTCCGTTCAGTGCATCTAGTTGTTTTTGCACTTCTTCGGTGTTCCTTCCCCAGACCACAATATCGTCTGCAAATAATAGTAACTTCATTTCTTTATGTCCATATGCTTCCTTTGTTTCCTTTACAATTTCATCCATTACCATTATGAATAAAAGAGGTGACAGCACACTCCCCTATCTTAGTCCAGTCTTGTTCCTAAACCAATCTGTCTTTCCAACTGGGGTCAGTACCCTGCTAACACAGTTGTTGTACATTGCTTGCACCATTTCCAACATTTCTCTTCCCAGTCTCTTCTTAACCATGGTTTCCCACACCTTCTCTCTGGGGACACTATCACATGCCTTTTCTAGATCTATGAAAGTCATGATCAAATCCTCTCCATATTCCCAGTTCTTTTCCATCACCTGCCTCACGCTAAAGATTGGGTCCACTGTGGATCTTCCACTCCTGAAGCCATACTGTTCCTCTTGCAACTCTCCTTCCACCTTTCTTCTCATTCTTCTTTCTAATATCCTTTCCAGTATTTTTACTATCTGTGTTATTTGGAAATTATGTCAAATTGAAGCCCAGAAATAATGCGAAACAATTTAATGTCACAATCTTGCAAAATGTTACCGTTTCGAAAAGAAATTTGCGGAAAATCTTTGAAATACATATAACTTGTTTTAAAAATTTGTCTAGTAAATTTGCGACATCCAGTATGGTTAATTCGAAATTCCGTTATAAGTCGATTTTTCCTTCGAACTTTCGTTCCATCGGATATATTATCTAACCGATTATTTCGATAACTTTTAGATAATTCGTGGTCCTCAGTCGAAATAAAACTTGCCCGCTTGTCGTATTATTCGTGCAATCCTCTCAGAATAATTCGTAATATTCGATACCGTACCTACTTCGAACGTTCATCCTCCAAAATCGCATCCACAAAACGGCCGGCTGACCGCACGACTTGTCTGCGGGAATCTCGTCAAACGGACCGAGATCGACGTCAGTTGCGTAAAATCATAAAACCCGTCCCCTATCGTGAACTTGTGACCACGAGGACTGCGGGAATCCTGTCGAAGGTGATAGGACACCTATCACGGGGCACCCGTCACGAAACCTACTTGCCACTTTTCCCATGACCGTATACTTAAATGCGTACGGGGAGCGATAAGTGCATCAACCCACTTAAAAATGACAGCCTACGTAGCATCGAAATACTAAATCCCCCTCGTGATTCACCCTGAACTGATGAACTCCCAACCACAGCCTAGGGAATCACGGCGCCGACCGAACAACATGTTCATAACTACTCGTAAATTTTAACCATGCCCAACCTTGAGCTTGCCTCCGCCATTCTGTCAGGACAGATAGACAGGCAGACAATCGTTGAACGGCCGGGTGCGGCGACGATTTCATAATATCTCGAGGACAACGTAAAACGGCCGAGAGCGGCAGCGATTGCGATACATCGCGATATTTCTCTGCATTTAATGACGAGGACAACTGTATTCTTGTGTCCGACCTCAAGGACAATGGAAATCTCGTCGAATGACAAAAAGTGACTCTGATTATATAAATCGCGATTTTTCTCCGTGTTCTATAGTGAAAACTACGGGAAGCTCATCAAACTACTGAGACCAGCGCCGATCGTGTAACATCTCGATATTTCTCCGTATTTGACTGCGAAGACAGAATTCGGTGACGATCGCGTAACATCGCATACATTTCTTCGCGACCTACCGCAGGGACGAAGGAAATCTCGCCAAATGGTCAAGAGCCGAGCAACCTCTTGGTACCGTTATTATAACAACATATTGTGCACAAGACGACATATTAGCTGAAACAACTCATTGGATATTAAATATCTAGTATATATTTATTATTTTTAATTTTTTTATGACATGTGAATTTCATTTAAAGCGGCTTCGGTGGCGTAGTTGGTAGCATGCTGAACTGCTGTGCCCAAGATAGCGGGTTCAAACCCGGCCGAAGTCGTCGGATTTTTTAAAAGCGTTAAAAATCCTTCAGTATTTCTTCCTTCGGAGGGGAAGTAAAGCCGGCGGTCCCATGTCATAGATTTATGGCATGTAAAAGATTCTTCCACAGACTAAACTTGTGTGAAGCTAAATTGTTAGGTTAGATTTCATCGGAACGCTCTATCAAAGTTCCAACGTTCACCACTAGGTATCATTGATATCTGGTAGCAACTTGAAATTGAACGGAACTTGTAGCTCACCCTAAGGGTGTCCGCTGGAATCAGCTACAGATTCAGGTGAGCTGAACATGTCCTCGGACACTCTCGGCACTAAAAGCCATACAATAATTAAAAAAGCTCTTTAAAAACAGTTCATTGTTGTTTTTCTTCACCGCGTGATGAGCGCCTATGCTTGCAGACCGCAGACGTATCTTGAATTCAAAGGTAACTAAAATTAACTAAAAGGTAACTAAAAGGTACCTAAAAAGTGACTAATTTTTTACTTCATCCTTACAGTAGACACCCTGATAAAAGAAAAATTGCTAAAGCAACTTTCCGAAATTGTCAAGGGCAAGCCTGTACGTGAAATTGAGAAAACTTCTAAAGCAAGCCGGGATGAATCTCTCCTCGGAAAGAAGTAACATGATAAAGTTGAACAGTAAATTACACTTTTCAAAATACAGGTTATGTATAAACAACAGATTACTTATCTTAATGTTGAAGTAGGTTAGCTACCTAAATGTTTGAAGACAATTTATATGGCATGTAGAACACTTGAGTGCGAAGTAAAGATGGCTTTAGTTATGTCAAGTAAAATAGCATTCACAAAAGGTAGAGCTTTAGAGTAAGCCATTGAAGACGAAGTCCTAGGTAGGAATTTTCACTTTGTAGAGAGTGCGTACAAGAATAGTTTTCCGCAGCACGAAACATGTGAAGTTCAAAAATGTTCATTTTCAACCATGTCGTAGAAACACGGAGAAAGGTGATTCACATTAGATCACTAAGTTAAAATGTCGTAAACATTGCGAAGCATGGATATCACTTCTTGATGCAGAAGTTATGGTGTTACATGAAGATCTAGATGAAGTTTTAAGTCCGGTATGCAAGACTGGTGTACAGCTCTGTGTCTGTCAAAGAAAGCACAAAGTGGACAGCCAGCTGGTTGCTTAAATAGTCGGTCTGACGATGTTCTCGTGGGTTCTACGGTGACTTGTTGAAGAAGACGTGCGGTGAATGGCTGGAGCTAGGCTCAAGCCTGGCGGCGGACCAATGAGCGCGTAGCTAATGGTGACCAGATGACCACGAGGTCTCAATGCGTGCAGAACAAGCGTAGTACATTACTAGAACACTTGGAAAACTGTCTTAAAGCGAGAAGGACTAATGAAAAAATATGCAAGTAATTTACAAAGTACTTGATTTTAAATAAAGGAATTCTTACAAAACCAAATGTCACAAACACGTGTTGACCAGAATATAGGTTATGAAAAAAAAAAAAAAAAAAAGTCTGACTAGACACTTCTCAAAACTTGCATAATTTATTTATTTATTTATTTATTTATTCATTCGCAAATGCAAACACCACCCTTGCAAAAATAGCAGGCCTGTCCAACCATGCCACTCGAGACTCGCTCTGTGGCAGACCAAACCCCACTCTTCCCTGCTCCACTTCACTCTTCCGAGCTTCTCGTCTCACTACCTTCTCTTGCTAGAGAGGAGGAGACGGACTTGACCCCCTCCGCCCCCACACTCCTGTCCTAACACGCTGCGCTGTACTGAAATGGGTCATAAGCCAAGTGTCAAGCAAGGCAAGAAGGAGATTCTGATTTCCTCTTCTTAAATAGAATGGTACATCAGTTGTAGAAAAGTTGCGAATGGTAAAAAAGACATTCAGCATCAGAGGTGGGTGGCGGAAGAAACACTTCCTGGGAATTTAATTATTTAGTAGTGCCCACCCCAGCACCAGCGGACGGCAAGCGGATGTGTTTGATATGTCACACTTTTTTAAAGAATGTAAAATACAATATCATCAAACATTACAATTCAAAGCATGCTTACCATCAATAACTGCATTGGCAACGAGAGGAGTGAGCTAATTGCTCGACTAAAATCGGATCTCCAGAACAACGCAGAGGTGAATATTTTATACATTTGTTTTTGCAAATTTTATAACAGTGCGTCTCTTAATAACCACCTCAACCATGGAGTTTTAATATTTATTAAAATTAGTATTGTACTGGTCGCAGATTATTTCTTACTTTTTCAATAAGTACTCGTGAATAGAAGACTTTTAACGACCATGAAATAATTATTACTTGGCCGTAAAAGTTAACAAAAGCACTGTCATGTTTTTTTCAATAATTTCAGATTACGGATAATACTTCGGACAATGTCCTGTATTGTAGCTACCTTGTAGCACAGGAAATAGCAAAGTCCGGCAGGTTGATCACAGATGGGGAATTCGTGAAGAATTGCATGGTGTTAAGTACAGGAGTGATGGCACCGACGCTGGAACAACAGATGGAGTCTTCAACTCTATCTCGACGGGTAGGGGAGCTTGGTACAGACATCAAAAAACAGTTAAAGGAGAAATGTACCACTTTCAAGTACAATGTGTTGGCTCTGGACGAAAGTACTGATATTTGTAACACTGCGCAGTGTTGATTAAGATTTCAATTTAGTCGAAGAATTCCTGGATCTAATACCCCTCGCAGATACTACTGCAGGGAAAAATATTTTTAATGCCATGGAGACGATGGACAATTTCGGGCTCAAACATGATAAGTTTGCCCCACTTCGTGAAGTGTTTCAGAAAACTAATGAAACGTTCCCCAAGTGCTATGTACCTGGTTTCCATCTGACAATTGATGAGATGCTATTACTTTTTAGAGGGAGATGTGCTTTTAAGGTCTTTCGAAAAGATAAACCAGGAAAGTATGGGGTCCTGATCAGAATGTTAGCAGACGCTTGTACCCGATACGTACTACAAATGGAAGTTTATGTTGCCAAAGATGAGAGACCTACGGAGAAGAACGGTCTGCAAAGGCAGTTGTGAAACATCTGGTAAAGCCAGTGGTGGGGACTGGAAGAAATGTCAACAGATTTTTATTACAGATCAATTGAATTGGCTGAAATTTGAAGAAGCAAAGCTCACCTTAGTAGGGTCATTAAAGAACAATTGTCTTCACATACCAGAGGAGCTGAAGATGACCCAGGGCCGTGAGAAATATTCCTTCAAGTTCTTACTGTATTCACGGACCCAAGAGCACAAACACCGCCCGTAACCCTGGTTTCGTACACCCCCTGCCAAAAGCCCACGAGAAATCTCCTCCTCCTCTCCACCCAGCATTGTGATGACAAAATTGATAATTCAAGTGAGCAAAAGATAACCGAGATCTACTTGTATTATAACGATACAAAAGGAGGTGTAGATAGTGTTGACCAAATTGCAAGACATCACTCTGTAAAACGAGGTACGAGAAGATGGGCACTTTCTGTGTTCTTCACCCTAAAATATATTGCTTGTAGAAATGCCTGAACTATATTCATAAAAAATTACCCTGACTGGAATAAGAAGAAACCGGATCTCAGGAGGCTGTACAGTGTAATCCCGAACCCCGATAATCTGAACGGAAATATTCCATTTTTTCAAATTTTCTCCTTATTACAATGACTGAACATATTATAGAATGAAGATTTACTTGCATTTTATTAGTCATACTTTATTAGAAGAACTTACTGTAAACATAATTATACATCATAAACCATCAATCATTGGTCGTTTATCTTCACAAAGTCTGTTAGTTTCTTTTGCCACAGTGATTGGAACCTACTCGAAGATGCAGTGTTAAACCAGCATCTCATAAACATCACATCGGTGGGCATAGCAGCAGTGTGTTGCTCAACGTAGCGTACAGCAAGTTCTAAGGCAGCCGCGACATCTGAATGTGACACTAGTTGTTCATTGTTGTTTTCTCCGTCGTCATTCTGGTCCTCATCAACTCCAGATTCGTTCTCCACCATAGCTACAATTTCTTGGTCTGTTTAGAATTGATGACAGTCAGCTTCCATCCATTCACTAACATCATTTTCATTGGATTCCTCACACCCAGGAATTTATTGCACGAATTCAAGGAGTTTGACAGATGCAGACGCTTCCGCTGGACTCTCGATGAATGTGAGACTCTGCCACAATTACTTCCACGTTTTCCTCATGAACTGCTCACTGACACCCTCCCATGCCTCTGCTGCCCAGTAAACCCGGTCCTTAATATCCACGTTCTTCAGTTTTTGAAGAATAGGAAATGAACTGTCATTCTCAATCAAGTACCTGAGAAGTTTCTGGTTTTACAAGTTTTACATTTTGCAGAGTGCCTTGGTCCATTGGCTGCAATATCGATGTAACATTAGGAGGCAATAAAATTGCTCTTATTTCACCGCAAGTTAATTCACTCACTGCGATTGAGCTTTGTCAATTACGAGCAATGCCCGAGAAGGCAAACCACTTTTTGCACCAAAAGTTCTTACTGAGGGAACAAACTGTTTTTCAAACAATTCCTTGAAAAGATGTGCATCCATCCATGCCTTTCTTTGATTCCTGTAGTAAACTGGAAGTGTGTTCATGTTAGAGTTTTTAAATGCCTTGGTTTTGCTGATTTGCCGATAACTGTTAGGGGCAATTTATTTGTTCCTGCAGCATTACTACACGCTAATACAGTAACACGTTCCTTACTCATCTTAAACCCAGGTGCACGAGATTCCTCCGCTGACGCAAGGCTTTTATTGGCAAGGGCCTTGAAATTTAAAAATCGTTTCATCGGCGTTTTACACTTCTTGCGGTGAGTAATTTCCTGATGCTACCAAATCATTAAATTTACTGATGTAATCTTCTGCAGCGGCATGATTACCTAATAACTCTTCTCCCGTTATTGTTAACTGACGTATCCCATGCCTTTTCTTCCACCTATCGAACCATCCAGTACTGGCAGTGAATGAAACATCTTCATTCAATAATGTATTTAATTGAAGCGCCTTTTCTTGAGCAAGAGGCCCACTTAAGGGTGTACCTTTTTGCCTCTCTTGTGAAAACCATAAATAGAGCACTTCATCAAGTTTATGGAATTTGGACACTTTTGATGTTTGGCGGGTTTTAAGGATATCTGCTGATGATGCTGTACAAAACTGTTTGATTTTAGAACGGTTTTTCTTCCAGTCGTAAATGGTAACTTTTCCTACACCAAACTCGACAGATAATCTTGAAGTACTGTCACCCTTATCCAACCATTCCTTGAAGAGTAGGGGCGTGGTGGCTCAGCGGTCTAGCTGTATGCCTCTCACCAAGGCGGTCCGGGTTCGATTCCCGGTCAATGCATGTGAGATTTTCGATGTGAAATGCCATGTCCTGTGGTTCGGATTCCACGTAAAAAGGAGGTCCCGTGGCTCATAATCACAAGATTCACGGTCACGTAAAACTACAATCTTCCTTTTTTCCTTGAAGAGTACAAGACCTGTGCTTTCGTTTGCTTACCATTTTCAAGCCTTAACATAATCGAATTTATCACAGCATAGCGCTGCTAGTGACCCGAGACAAAGCCAGCAGCTAACTGAGGAAGGCAGACCTTCACAACTGTGGCATGCTGCGGTAAGAGCCACGTGTTCACGTTCTGCAGCGCTACTACCCAGAGAGCGTCAGAACTTAAGTAATAACTGTTTTAGTCGTTTTGTCCTCTATGGGTTCTTAACTACTGTAATTTTATACAGTGAAACCCCTCAAATCCGAACTAATTGGGGCTGTTGCCTGTTCGTATTAGCCGAAAAACATCCATAACATAGGCTTAATAACCAGCACTCATTACAGTATAGGACAATGTGACATATACTGAAGCTGCATCTACTCTTGACATCGCATTGCGCTTTGTAGAACAACACGCAGCAGCCACGCCAAACGATGTCATGTTCATGCGACGCTGGCGGGCAATTGTCTCTGCGGGAAGGTTCTCGTCATTTAAAGAAATGAAGATGAAGTGATATTTTGTGTGTTTCTATTGTTATTTCATTGTGTTTGCAAAGTGATTAACCTAAGGAATTACAATAACCAACTTTTCCATTTTTCAATTGTGGGTGAGATAAGTATGTAAGCACATTTACACTTTGTTAGGTATGCTAACTGTACTTCTTTGTTAATTTTTCAACTAATTACTAAAATGAAGGTTATAATGTAGAATATATAATTGATTTATGACTAAATAAATAAGTTTCTCTTTTTGCGTGTGTTTTTCAAACTTGAAATTGTCGAAAAAACTTGTTCAGATTACCCGAAATTTCGGATTTGAGGGGTTTCACTGTATTGTACTGTACTGTATTGTAGAAACTATTTTCCAGTTAAACCGAAAATTTCGTAATTCAAACAGACTCCGGTCCCAATTAGCTCGGATTAACGGGACTCCACTGTATATGTTAGAGTTGGGGCAACAGCTTTTAAGACCACTTGCAAAAGACAGGGCAAAGAACATGCTTGGTTTGAAAAAAAACTATCATTTCAGCTATGGAAAGTGTTCTTGGAAGGCCATTATCCAGTGCCACTTCAACAACTGCTTCTGCTCTATCATACACAAGAGGAAGATGTCATCAGTGTTTGAAATCCATTCACACTAAGAAGGACAAAGACAAGATGACCAAAGTGACAACGGTTTGCTGCAGATGTTCCAAATACGACTACAAGGCTCATTCTATGAAAACTATTAACTGTACTGCGCCCAAATTCCTCTAGAGCACAGTCCCAAATCCGCACAGATGGTAAAAGGATCGTGAGAATGTCAACACCCGGCTAAGAGTTGAACAACCCTCACCGGACTGATGACTAGGGAACCCTAGGAACACACATATACATCTCCAACTATACTACTAACTAGTTGCATACAGTACAGAAAAAATAAACAAATAAAAGTAGAGCACTAACGAGCAACTCGGCTTTCGGGCGTTAAGATAAGTTGTCGATCATCTGTCTGCATCTAGCTAGCAGTATCGTTCTAGTGTAATTAAGCGTTGAATCAAAGAATCAGGTCTAAAAAACTCAGAAGAATAAAGATAAACTTGCCATTTATTGACAATAAGAATATAACATGACAAAAATTATTGTTACGGCTGTGAGTTCGTTTCATCGCTCGCCGCATGAGTCAAAACTGCCCCAGGGCTGGACTGCTCTCCCTCAGTGTATTGCATGCGCGTTACGCAACGGACTGCGAAGTGAAAGGGATGGTCCAGAATCTTCGTGACACCACCAGCGAAGGAAATGTCGAGAAGCCGTGTGTCCTGGACGATTCTAGAATTTATTGAGTCACCAGCCTGCTATATAAGCGGCTTCAACAGTGAGGGGACCGAGTTTTCTGTTGTTGTGTTTTACGAGCTAGTGCGAGCGATTATCTTGTGCGACAGAAGTGTGGTGACGAAGTGCTGTGCGAGTTACGAAATCCTGTGACATTGTTTCTCCCAGCTTGTGAACAGCGTACATCAAGTGCTCGTAAGTAACTGTATTTGTTGTACCTGAGGAAGAGGGGCAGGTAGCTTCTGCCAAGGCCACCGGACTCATTAGGACGGATTAACTTCTGTGGTCTGTTGCAAGTGAAAGGGGCCAAGAGCGCATAAGGAAGAGACTTGAGGAAACTGGAGAAGGCTCCTAATTGCTTGTATTTGCTGATTAGTGTAATTTTCTGGCCACAATAAAGTTAATTATTTCTTTAAGCAGTAATTGGTGTTGTGCTTTGTACCCCCACCGTAATCCAGTTAACAAAAGTGCCACTAGGGAGTGGCACGTAACATTATGTTCCCTTCACCAAGAATAAAATAAAATATTTATCTGTGCCTCACTTAGGCCTGATGTGCTTAATAAGTGTCTTTCTTGCATCTTTACACGAATACAACATGTATCTCTTCCTTGATAATATTTACATAAACACATAGTTTAATTAAGGACAGTAGTATCTGTCCTACTTGTTTACTGAAGTTATGGTTTAACGTTCATCATAACCAACATACTCCCTACGTAATACAATCGTTAAAGTCTTCAAATTTAGATCTTATGTTCCTAAATGTAATAAAGGCAATAATTAATACTAGAATAATAACGTATTTACATTTTATACATGATCTCGTCCCGCACGATACAAAAACAACTGTCTCTAATTTATTAGAGTTCATTCCACCACTTTCCTCCCGTCTCATCATCTTTCTTTACGTGTATCACCATCTTTCTCCGTATCTCACACAATAAACTAGTCAAAATAGGTGTTTGTGTGTCAGTTCCATGTGAATCATGAATACAAACAGTGAAGTTAATATTTCATCACTAAAGTGTACAACTCTGGTATTTCAATAATTAATAATAAAACAAACTAACAATGCACGACTGTTCAGATAAGCTCTTCAACCAAAAATCGTGTGTGTGTGGCATGAATCCTCACTCCCACACTCCTATCTCCTCCAAATACAAATATGGCTTCTCTTACTCACCACAAAATATTACAAAACCTTTCTTCATAAACTCACGTTGCATATCATCGCGTCTCTAGTTACGCCTTCATCAATACAAATGCATTTCATCAACCTTTCTTCTCTCAGCACGTTCACAAAACTTCTACTGTTCCATATCAACTACTTTCATCAAAGTATGATATTTAGTATTCCTACTAGAAATTACAACTGTAATAACGTTCATGAATACGTCTCACTTCCTCCTACAAACTCCTCTATCGATTATACATCTCGCGCTATGTTCAAATACTTTCCACATACTTCCTCCTTCGCTTCACATATTTCCTTGTTACAATTTCTCGCTTAATTCTGAATTTCAAGTCTGCTTGTGTCTGTTATAAAAATAACAATAACCTTCCCTCACGTTTATGTTCACACTAAATGTTTTTATCTTTCCTTCCATCTTACAGTATCGTTTTATGATAAATATACATCCATAACATTTTATAATAACGTTTCTCGTTCAGTTATGCCTTCTACTATCGCATACTGTTATTTTCCGTACACCAAAATTCTGGGTTTTACAATGTCATTACATTTCTTGCATACAAGAGTTCCTTCAATGCCAATATTGAATACTCCTGTCAACTATTTCATTTTATACATATTATTTCGTTCCTGAAATGAATAAACTCTTTGCTTATAGGATTCTCTGTCCTTCCTTTCCTCACTTCAAGTAATAAACTATTTACTTTCGTCAAACACATGACTATATTCTTTCTCTGATACATTATTTATTTATTTATTTATTACTCACAAAGTTGTGCTTCATTTCTCATGTTTCAATACATATATATTGTCGTTCTTCAATATTTCCACAAATATACAAAATTCTCTAATATTTCATCAAATCTATGAAGTTCTCCAATGTTATAACAAATCTACGGAATATACGTTCGCAATTGCAACAAAATCGTTCGTAAGTAAAATTTTAGCGCTCTAAAAATTACAATGAAAAATACTGACGATGTCTAATATCATCGATCAAGACTTCAAAATACGTCTAAGTGACGTATGAAAATAACTATCGCAATTACTAAAATTTACTAAACTTCCAAGACAATACAATAACATAGGTTATAAATGAAAATATGTTGGTCAATATTCTGGAATAACGTGAACAAAGTCTAACTACAGATATGAAAAATGCACTCTTCTACCTTCTTTCTGAGATCGTTGGTGACAGACCAGATGACTCCTGTGTCCTCGTAACCTCACCGTGTGGTTGCTGGAATGCTGCGTGTTGCCCCAAACTGGCTGCATTATGTCACCTCGGCCTTGAGCGGACTGCAGTAAAGGTGAACGACCTGGTGTGCTGTCTCGAAACAGGTTACCAGCTGGCTCCCCGCTTGTTGACCCACTTCTCTCGAACAGGATGATGACTCGATCTCGCCTCCGCTCTGCTTGCCTCGCGCCCTCCTGTCCTGGGTTCTTCGCCGTCTCCATCACGAATCCGCCCGTCTTCTTCTTCTCAGATCTAGATGTTCTTTGAAGTCGGTAGTTTGCATAGTTCTTTCCATCATGAAAAATCACCTCCATGTCGTGAATTTCCCTTGTAGTAGCTTGTGACGTTATGTTAGCGAAAACTGCGGTGGTCTGCAGCTCGCTATTCATACTGCTATGTCATCCTGATTATTTCTGGATCTCACCGGTTCAGTATAGTTCTATCTTCCCATCATGGTGAATTTAAAACATCATTCTCACCGCGCAATTGTTTGTAGTCGTAGTACTTCCCCTCCGACCTAAATTCTTATTCATTATTGTCTAGATTGTTGAATTTCCAATGGTTTAAGTCTCCCTTCTTCAGACTTTCCTTCTACGTAGTTACGTATTCGATGTTCAGTCTGTAACTTGCAGTGTTTTATCTCGTCGTAGATTTCTTCTTTAAATATGATGAATAACTTTTCTCAATACTGTTGACTTGTAATATTAATTGTTCGTTTCCATTACTACTTGCTTCATCTTGAAGTCTCCAGTTCACAAAACCTTTGTCTAATACTTTTCGAAGAGTGAATACAATTTACGTCTTGTCTTCTCGGCGGTCCATGTAGAAAGAGCCTCGTCTGCTAGCGTCTCCTAGCCTCCTCGGTTAGATTTCCCTCGCAAATCTGATCAACTAGCCTCCAACCGCTATGAATATTCATACATAACTTCTCTCTCAGTCTTTTAATTTAAAATCCGTTTTGCCAATTAAATTTCTTTTTCTCTGCTGGTGAATTCAATATGTAACACTCTTATGAAATATTAAAATAAAGATTTTAATATTTGTTCCTTCCTCAGTATTCAAACTATTTTCTTATTGGTTCTCGCCTAAAAGTGGCGCACTTCAGACACGCGTTTGCTTCTCCCACTCTTGATACTGCGTGCATCTGACCTCTGGTCCTCCTTCGCTCTCCCCTCAGATCAAAAACTGGTTTCTCACCGCGAACCTTGTTAAAAGTGTCGACTTTCCAGGACAGTATCTCTTTCATTCACTCATGGTTAAAAATTTACCAGATCATAAAATCTCCATTATTACATGAAATAAAATATTTCTTCAGGCGAAAATTTTCCCAAATGCTTGTATTAACGTTCTCTTCCATCTGGACTGCTAATTTAGTCGAAAATTCCAAATTTAAAATATGCCATTTTTCTGAGGTGGTCCTTGGTTCATACCTCATCCTGTCTTCTCCTCTCTACTAGACATGATTTAAAGCGCAGTACCAACTGTGACAGTGAGAGTGAAAGTGAATGAAAGAACTTTCGTAATGTTCCTATGATTTATGACTTTGCTGTTGCTGTTGCTGTTTTTGTTGTTAACTTATCACAATATTGTAATATTACAGGAATTGTATATTAAAACTTCATTAGAGATGAAAATAATAGCGGCTAAATTTTGCATCCCCCGCCGCCCTATAGATATCCAAGTGATAGTTTTACCTTGGTAGTGCTAGGGTTAACATGTTATCTGTGAGTTCATCAGTTGTCAAATCCTTGAAAAGCTGAGTGAAGGCATACGTACAACAAGTGCACAAGTCATATTGATTTGAAAAAAGTGAATCTTGTTATAAGCCCCTGGGAACAAATTGGCCTGTGAGTGAAGCTGGCCACTGGGCCTACCTCAAGTTCAATGACAGCTTGCAATGCGTCGGAGGGTTGTGAAAGGGCGAGAGGGGGCGAAGGAAGAAGTGATGCTTCTTGTGACAGATTTATAACCGAGAGGTACAGTCAGCCAGTTGTTCCCAACATGCTACTTATTTACCAGTCACATAAAAAAGTGAGGACCACCGCAAAGACATGAACAGTGAATATTATATTCGTTGGTTAAAAGAGAAGTTCATTTCTAATTTGGAACGCAACTCAGTGCTTGTTATTCACAACGCATCATACCACAACACGCAGAAAGACAGGCCCGAACATCAAATTCTAATAAGGATACAATTAAAAACTGGTTGTGGGCTAATAACATCCCTTTTTGCGATTCAATGCTGAAAGTTCACCTTTATAAACTTATTAAGTCCATAAACCGCGACACAAAACCTTCATAATTGATAAAATACTGGTCACTAGTGGACACACGGTATTGACACTGCCTCCATACCATACAGATCTTAATCCCATAGACATCGTCTGGTCTGATATAAAACAGTGGGTTGGTGAACATGTCACATTTAAAATTAATGATGTCAAATGCCTTTGCGAACAGAGGTTTTCAGGGTTTCAGGAAAGTATATAATTGCATTAGCGTTTTTGATCACGTAGAGAAAATAGAAAATAAGTATTATGAACGAGAGGGAATAATAGAGGAGAGAATAGTATCGCTCGTAATAACTAGTGGAAACAATGACAGCAGTAGTGACAGTGGCAGTGAAATGTCTGGAATCGAACCATTAGATGATTAATGACTACCCGGTGATTGACTTGGAAGTGAAGATTGAAAATGCATTTCCATTTGCTTGGTTAATTAATTATAATTATTAATAATGATACAGTGCTGAACTATATAGTCATAATATTTTCGTTACTATATTATTCCATTACACGTATTAGTGTCATTTAAATATTCTAATCATCTCTAATGCAGTTCGTAACGAGTGAAGTAAATAATAGTTGTTATCGTGTGTGTGAGTGAGTGAGTGACAGTTGCTGCAGGAACAGAGTGTAGTGTACTTCTGACGACTGACAGGTGAAACAGCGGACACCACCCAGCAGGCTGAGAAAAGCAGACTCTCTCTTCAGCTTCCTCCTAGATTTTCACAAGGGTCAATTCGTTCTGAGGCAGTTATAAGTATGCATGAAGTTATTTCTCCTACGAGGTTGTTCATCGACTCGTGAATCTAATATAATGATGTCGGATATTCAACATAGGACCTATCTATGAAGTCTTCATCTAACCAGTATTGGGGTGAATTTTTAAGGTACTACCATCATTTTATAGCTATTTGCACAAATTGGGTTATAGGTCAGTTCATTCCTGTAATCATTGTATCAACTTTAATAAGCATTCTATTTGAATAAAATATGTTGTGCAGTATAATATTCATATGCATTATTGCTGTGATTCCTGCCCAGCCCAAATCGGTAATTTTCTAAGCAACCCAGAGATAATTCAATTATTTGGATAATTTATACTGTACTTAAATTAATATTGATCAATCAAAATAATGTAATCAGTCAAATAGTAATTCCCATTAGTTTAATAAGTTTCAGTTTACTTAATTGAATTAAACAATTATAATCTAGTACTTCTACAACACAATAGTGTGGGATACTCGAACAACTCCATATTCCCATGCTAAGTTTGATCCACTTAGTTTAAGTTTATTGGAAATACTGAGAACAATGTGTTTAAGTTTAGTCACCATTGCGAATGGTACAACAACTACAGCATCATCTATCGCAAGCAAAGGCACACAGATCACTGACGATGTGAGGTTGCTCATGTAAGTGGTTGGCAGGGAGGGGGACAGCACTGCAGCGCCACAGCACCTACTAGCAGAATTACATGGTGTGCAAATTTGAATTTACCGACTGGAATGCTTTCTGTTACCAATGTTTTGGTTGGAATTCGGAAAATCAAAGTTCTCCTGTTTAAGTGAGAACACCCTCAGGAATCCTACATTCCACAGCAGTCCAGACTCTTTCAAACTCTGTAATGATAACGAATTGAAGGTGGGCTTTCCTAAGCTTGAGCTGTTGTGATGCACTTGTTTGGAATGCACAAGATTTAGGTTCAAGTCCCAACAAAGATCTCCTTTTCAACTCGCTCTTCTGATAGATATTAACAAGATCTCTCACAAGTGGATATTTTATATTAATACTTTTTGTCATTATTGACCCCATCTAGTAGATCTGAACTGCCTTCAAACTGTACAGTTGGGTCTAGCCAGCATTAAAGAGTAACTCAAAAGTGGCAAATTGACCCAGTCTGGATAGGTCACAACGGGTGCGCACACACAAACTATCCTGACTCAAGTTCCGTAGATTTCCAAATCTTAATTTGACAAAGAATATTGAGTATCCGCCTATTCAATACCTTTATATTACAAGATCAATTAAAATACATTTCGATACATGTTTCGGGTGCTATAAATGCTCCCTTCCTCATTCATAGTATAAAAAAATTGTTAGCACATTACATTAATAAAAACATTGATTAAAAACAGTATAACTCCACTATAAAAGGCATGAATAACTAGGGAGCGGATTTGTATGAGGTAAAAATATGAAAAATATTTTTTTATGTGCTAAAAAACTACAAAATATTTTGCCTTAAATAGTACTGGAAATGGCACTTCAAATGATTCGGAGAAGGTTAGGGCGTACCCTGCAGGCGACTCGCAGTTCTTTTGGTACTGGGGGAACTGTGAGAAATGGGCGACCAGTAACCGAAATGAAAGTGGGAATCATGAATGTCATGACCCTGACAGGCAAGGTGGAGGAGGTGGTAGACTTCATGGAGAGGGAGAATGTTGGATTGATGGGGCTGAGTGAAGTGAAATGGAAAGGTAAAGGAAGGAAGAAATTGAGGTAAGGATATACATTATACTGGAGTGGTGGCCAAGAGGCAAAAAAAATGGCGTGGGACTGAACCTCGAAACAACTGGAGGAGTATGTTGAAGTGGTCGAGTGTGTGAGTGACAGAATAATGAAAATTAGAATGAAGATGAAAAATGACGTGATGGACTTCATACAAGTGTATGCACCACAGACTGGAAACAGAGAAGAAGATATTGAAGTATTCCTGGAGGATGTAGAAAGAGTAATTTCAGATGTAGAAGTGGTGATCATGGGAGATATGAATGCACAAGTCGGAAACGAGAGACAAGGAAAGGAAGAAGTCATTGGACCATATGGATATGGGAAAAAGAACCGGGAAGGAGAGGAACATGTAAACTTTTGTGAAAGGAATGGACTGATAGTGGGTAATTCATGGTTTCGGAAGAAAAACAGCAGGAAAATTACGAGATATGGTTGGGGGCGATAGAAGAACAAAATCAGTAATTGACTACTTTCTGGTGGAAAGGACTAATCGCAGAAAGCTGATAGATGTGACAGCTTTACCAGGAGAAGCATTTGATAGGGACCATAGAGCTGTGGTGGCAAAATTTAGATGGGAAAAATTGGAAAACCTAAAGGAGATCAGAGAAAGCAAAATAAAAGTATGGAAATTGAAAGACAAAACTGTACAGGAAGATTTTCAGGAGAGATTGAAGCAACAAATCCCAGTTACTGAAGTGGAAAACATAGAAGAGGAATGGTCCCACTTTAAAAAGGCATTTGTTGGTGCAGCAGAGAGTGCTTGTGGTAGGACATCAACAAGAGTGAAAGAGAAGGAGACACCGTGGTGGAATGAGGAAGTGAGGAAAGCAGTGAAAGAAAAGAAGTCTGCATGGAAAGAATGAAACCGAGATCAAACAGAAGAAAGCAAAAGGAAGTATCACGACAGCAAACGGAGGTGTAAGAAAGTGGTAGGAGAAGAAAAGAAGAAAAGTTGGGAAGAATTTACACGAAGAATGGAAACAGATGTAAGTGGCAGTAAAAGGATGCTGTATGGACTTCTAAGAAGTAAGAGGAAAGAAAGAGTTACTACAAAGCTACTGAAAAAGGAAGATGGAGAGTTGTTAACACACCAAGAAGAGATAAAGGGACGATGGAAGGAGTATTTCGATAAGCTATTGAATGTGAGCAATTGTACTGGTGAGATGGAAGTGACACAACCTGACGACTCTATAACAGAAGATGATATAACAATGCTGGAGGTGGAATCAGCAGTACAGAAAATGAAGATGGGAAAAGCAACAGGGGTGGATGAAATCAGTGTAGAAATGATAAAGGCTGCTGGACCTGTTGGTATGCAATGGTTGTATCGACTGCTAAAGTGTGTGTGGAAACGGAAATGTGTACCAGAAGACTGGGAGAAAGGGCTAATAATACCAGTGTTTAAGAAGGGGGACAAGAAGGTGTGTGATAACTATAGAGGGATCACCCTCATATCACAGATAGTAAAAATACTGGAAAGGATATTAGAAGAAGAATGAGGAGAAAGGTGGAAGGAGAGTTGCAAGAGGAACAGTATGGCTTCAGGAGTGGAAGATCCACAGTGGACCCAATCTTTAGCTTGAGGCAGGTGATGGAAAAGAACTGGGAATATGGACAGGGTTTGATCATGACTTTCATAGATCTAGAAAAGGCATATGATAGTGTCCCCAGACAGAAGGTATGGGAAACCATGTTTAAGAAGAGACTGGGAAGAGAAATGTTGGAAATGGTGCAAGCAATGTACAACAACTGTGTTAGCAGGGTACTGACCCCAGTTGGAAAGACAGATTGGTTTAGGAACAAGACTGGACTAAGACAGGGGAGTGTGATGTCACCTCTCTTGTTCATAATGGTGATGGATGAAATTGTAAAGGAAACAAAGGAAGCATATGGACATAAAGAAATGAAGTTACTGTTATTTGCAGATGATATTGTGGTCTGGGGAAGGAACACCGAAGAAGTGCAAAAACAACTAGATGCACTGAACGAAAATATTCAGAAGTACGGCCTGAAAATCAGTATAGAGAAAAGCAAGACCATAGTGATGACAAGAGGGGAAAGACAAGGAAAGGGCACTGTGAAAATTGGAAGTCAGAGTTTGGAAATTGTGGACACGTTCAAATACCTAGGAAGTGAATTGATGCAAACTGGTAGGTTGGACATGGAGATTTGCAGGAGGGTACAGCAGAGCAATGCATTCTATCAAAGTGTAAGAAAACTTGTTTGGGATAAGGAAGTACCAAGGAAAAGCAAGGAGGTAATGTATAAAGTGTACTATGTTCCCATATTAACTTATGCAGCTGAGACTTGGACCCTGACAAGCAGGCAAGAGAGTAGAATCCAAGCCAGTGAAATGAAATTCCTAAGAAGTATGATAGGAAAGACAAGGAAAGACAGAGTGAGGAATGAAGATGTTAGGAAGGAAGTTGGGATGGGAAAACTAAACGAGAGAATTGAGAAGAATAAACTAAGGTGGTTTGGACATGTAAAGAGGATGGAGGAAAATAGAATACCAAGACAGATGCTGGAGGCGAAGTGCAAGGGTAAGAGAGCAAGAGGAAGACCTAGAACAAGGTGGATTGATTCAGTGAAGAACAGCGTGAGAAAAAGAAATCTGGACTGGGACAAGATCGTGGAAGAAGAATGGTGGAAGGAAAGAGGAAAGTGGAGAAGTGCCATAAATACCCCGACCCGGCAGGAGCTGGATAAGGGGAAATGATGATGAGTACTGTACATAACCACTTGCATCCAAGAGGCAAATTATAAAATTTTGTATTGAAATTTTGTGCAAGCAAACGTGCTTTAAAGGCAAATGAATGTCTGCGTACGGGAAATTGCAGCACGGTACATATAGTATGATCATTTTTGATGCGTCAGAGCAGATATTTACAAATTTACAAGGTGTTTACTAAACAGGTAATATTTTGTTCAGGTATGGCAAAAACAACCTATCATCTTTGAAAAATATGTACCAGTTCGTACTCACCAGTCACACGCTGGAATATTAGTTGCTAGAAGTATTCTCAGAATTGCAGTGGACAACAAAGGTTATCTCCAAATTGTCCATCACAAATGCATGCCGATTATCTCTAAAGAAAATGATAGCTCTACATCACAGGATGTGACGTGCATAGTTAAAGAGAGGAGTGTCACCAACGCTAACGCCATCGAGTTCACTAACATGAGCACCCTCCAAGACTTATCAACTTTGCACTTTTTTTTTTTTTTTTACCCTCTGTTTTTCCAGAACAAATTTTGATATTTGTCCTTTAGCAAACCCTGTACCTGCGAGGCCGAGAGTGAATCTAGTTTATTTTCAACAGAACTCACCTCCTTCACGGTTTTGGTCAGAAGGTTAGTGGATTTTTCAATTATGTCAATGGTTTTGCACAAGAAACTTTGATTGGCAGATATAAGCGTCAAATCATTTATCAAAGAGCTGTCTTACAGTAACTCTTGAAGAATCTCAATTGACGCCACGTCGTTTTTTTTTTTTCGAGTGCATTCATAACGGATGCGAAACCTTTGATATTGTCTGCGTAGAATACCACGGCGCTAAGCCAGGTGCCCCACCGCGTGACAATAGGGAGAGGAGGGAGCGCAAGCCCTGCGTTTTTCTTTTTAAATAGATCGATCCTTGAGGGAGCTTTTACAAAAACTATTTTGCCATTAGACACTAATTTATCCACTTTAGGATACTGAGCTCGTACAGTTTCACATAACCTGTGCAGGGCATGAACTACGCAAGTTAAGTGTATCATTTTTGGGAAATTGACGGAAAGATCTTCGGCTGCTTTTTTCATGTAAGCTGCACTATGGTAATTAGAAGCATTACGTTGTCATATTTTACACCTTTTGGCCAAAGTAGGTGCATGTCTTCATTAAACAACCTAGCTACAGTGACATGGTTTGTAGCAGGCATTTGTTTACATACTAGCAAATAAGGATGTTCACAAGGAGTTTTGTCAGTCTTCAACACACCAACTACAAGATTTCCTCCTTTTCTGCCACTTGAATCAGTGGTTTCGTCAATGCTAACCCATAGTTTTTCACTATCACACACTGCCCGAATTTTTTGTAAAGTTTCTTCATAACATTTTGTGAGATAGTTTTTCCTTAGTGTTGATTCGTCGGAGGTTCAAAATTAATGTATTTCGTTAGGAAACTTCTCAGTCCCGGATTATTTATTTTGCCAAGAGGGATGTCAGCGCTAACAAATGCTCTACATACATCTATATAATACGGAGAGTATTTGGCTGGGCCTACATTTGAAGAAGCTGTTTCAGCTATTAGTAATTGTCGTTTAAGAACATGTGAAGCAGCTGCAATGTGCTTATTTCCAGACAAATGCTGAGTTACTTGAGAACGTTGATCTGCACTGTCTTACCACATGGCTGGCAAAACAGTACTTTTCCATCGGTAGTGAAAATACTTTTAAATTCCTCTACGTGTTGTACTAAACTTTACTTTTGACATTGTTTTGCATTTACGGCGAATCAAAATATCAATAAATAATAATAATAGCAGATACTGAAGGAAATATTTCTTATTTCGTAGAAATTCAGGTAGAACTACTCGACCACGGAAATGAAATGCGACCCTGAACTACTAACCTTACTCTTACGAGTGACACAACAACACTAACTTCTGCTGGGGGAATATCTTTCCTGTAAGTAAAGTTATTATTTATATCTAGGGTACTCCTTGTCAACTTAACTCTCGTCATGGAGAGTCATGGACTGTTCCGCTGACCATGCCATGCCGTCAACTCTTATCTCAATTTAATGGGATAGGGGATCTCCGCCCAATCAATACTTTTTGTTATAAAGACTAGAAGTTTATTATTTATGGGACAGGTTTCGGGTAATGGTTACCCTTCTTCAGCCATATGTGTTAGAACATTATACATCTATCGAAAAAGATTTTCTTCAAAAATTGCATGCACATTAGAAGAAAAAACACTTAGAATACATATCTAAAAGAGCATTCAATCATAAGTTGAAAAAACACATTAAGACGAGTTGGAACTCGTTATATATTGTGTGCCAGTCTGATTGGCTTGGCTTTGAATGCTTATTAAACACATCTAAAAAACACGTTAAAATTTTTAGTTTGATACATCAATAAGACAGAGTAGCATGTCCATAAAATGTTGATGCCATTATATTTGGCCAGGCCTTGAAGGCTTAATTGGGACAGCAGGCTGGAGGGAGCTGATTAACTGCGGAGTTCTCATGGGGGAGTTTTAACAGTGGTTACAGAAGCATTTTAAATTTTATTGAGTAACAAATATTGCCAATTTATGTGCTTACTATGGATTTTCTTAAAATATGTATTTACATAAACATTTTGTGAAAATATTCGTTTTTATGTGAAATATGATTACGTTTTTATGCGTGGGGATGCACACTAGGAATAATACGTTTTGAAAATTGTGTTTAAACATAAGCAAGCAAACAAACATATAGATTGTATAAACATCTAAAATGTTATGGTTTCAGGTGACGTGGTTATAATCACATAGATACTTTATCACAGATGACCTCAATCGGTCAAAATTCAGTTCCTTTGAGTGTGATGAATCCTTAACAACAAGTTGCAGTCGAATGTTGATTCATTTGATGTGACATCCATTGTGGTAAAAATTCTCTTTTTTTTTTTTTACTAAATGAAATTATGTTAAGTTTAAATATGTCTCTCACACACATAATTGAAATATATTGCTCATTATTATAGCTGAAATACTAAATTGATAAATGTCAATTTTGTTGAAAGGTCTCCTGGATTCTTATAAAGAATATTGCAATATTAGGATACTGTCATGAATATCTTCTTCTGGTTGAAAAACGTCCTGGTGTTAATTGAAGTACCATACTTGTAGAATGGCCCAGTTGGTAAGTTGAATTGGTCAACTTTGGAGCATGTAAATGAAGGGCTGTTTTCCGGAGATATGATAGCGTAGTTTTATTCTATAACCAGCAAAGTGAAAAATTGAACATAAATCAGAGACGAATACATAATGACATTAAGGGCATCAATAGAAAAAATGGGCACATAGAGGATATTAACATTTTAAAAAAATATGGAGAAAAAATAAATGAAATTGAAACTTTCTTGATCAACCCTCACTGGGTATCTGTATGGATAATCCAGAATGTAATATATTCAAATAACCTCTGTCAATCAATACAAAAAAATTACGCGTTATAAACGCACTACTGGTGGGACATGTTTCGAACCATATTACGGTTCTTCCTCAGCCACTTCAATACAATGCATTACACACACAAACACTGGACAAGATAAAAAAACATCAATCACAAAACTCAGTCACTCCATGACTTGCTGTCTTGTTGTCATTTTCACAAATTCCTAGAATATTCAATCCCTTCCTACTAGCTAATTCAGCTAGTTCTTTCACAACTTTCCTCGACATTAATGTACCCCCATCGAATACCAGTTCGATTGCCTGTTCATATCCAAGACATCCCTGATCCTTCATATGGGAGGAGGTCTCCATCACTCCCATAGGACCGAGACTCACTCAAAACATTGTTAGCATGTTTCCAGAACGTACAAGTGAAGAAGATTTACACAGGGCCCCATGAGTTTCACCTCAGGGAACTAATCTGCAAGTACAAGGACGGCCACGGCTCAGAAAATGTACAAGATGCCCACTCCTATACCATAGTAACTGGTATCCTAACAGTCGGGACCACTTAATAGACCACTCACCCATGGTTCACGAACTAAGAAGTGACTAAACCATGAACCGTAAGAAATTATGGAAAATTATGGTAAATCTCCATTAAAGATTTTTAAGTTGAACAATATAAGATACTCTCTCATTGCAGGGTCATGAGGTCTCATTATTGTCTCCATAGAAAAGGCCCATTTTACTTGCTGTCATAACAAATTGAAGTTTAGTAAATTATAATCAAGTCTTCTGCTGATTATTTCAATTACCGTATTTCCCCGCATAATCGTCGCCACCGCGTAATCGTCGCACCCCACTTTTCAAACACTAAAATAGGTTTATAAAATTTCATCGCATAATCGTCGCATAGCATGTTCGTATTTGTGCGCCAGTCAGTTGCACACGCTGCCGCGACTTTGTCAGACGAAAAATATCTCGTCTTTATGCTTGCGGGCAATGAACTGGGACGCGAGCGGCAAGCTTCGTCACTTAGCACATTCCGCGAGCGTATAATCTGGCGTGATCTTGTCAGGAGAAAGTAATCTTGTCTTTATGCCTGCCGGCTATGAACCGCGACGCGAACGGCCAGCGCACATTCCGCGAGCGTATAGGCCTAATCTGGCGTGGTCTTGTCAGGAGAAAGTAACCTCATCTTTAAGCCTGCCAGATATGAACCGCGACGCGAACGGCCAACGCACATTCCGCGAGCTTATAGGCCTAATCTGGCGTGATCATGTCAGCAAAAAGTAATCTCATCTTTAGACCTGCGGCCTATGAACTGTGACGCGAGCGACCAGCGCACATTCCGCGAGCGTATAGGCCTAATCTGGCGTGATCTTGTCAGGAGAAAGTAATATCGTATTTATGCCTGCGGGCTATGAACCGCGACGCGAATGGTCAGCGCACATTTCGCGAGCTTATAGGCCTAACCTGGTGTGATCATGTCAGCAAAAAGTAATCTCATCTTTAGACCTGCGGCCTATGAACTGTGACGCGAGCGGCCAGCGCACATTCCGTTAGCGTATAGGCCTAAACTGGCGTGATCTTGTCAGGAGAAAGTAATATCGTATTTATGCCTGCGGGCTATGTTCCGCGAGTCGAATGGTCAGCGCACATTCCGCGAGCTTATAGGCCTAATCTGGCGTGTGCTTGTCAGCAGAAAGTACTCTCGTCTTTATGCCTGCCGGCTATGAACCGCGACGCGAACAGCCAGCGCACATTCCGCGAGTTTATAGGCCTAATCTGGCGTGATCTTGACAGCAGAAAGTAATTCGTCTTTATGCCTGCGGGCTATGAACTGTGACGCGAACGGCCAGCGCACATTCCGCGAGTTTATAGGCCTAATCTGGCGTGATCTTTTCAGGAGAAAGTAATCTCGTCTTTATGCCTGCGGGCTATGAACCACGACGCGAATGGCCAGCTTCGTCAGCACATTCCGCGAGCGTTAACCTGTCGTGACCTTGTTAGAAGAAAGCACCCTGTCGCTGACTGCTGCTATGACTCACGCCAGACTCACGCTACGCGAATGACTGGCCCGTGTAGGCAAATAATGATACAGTATATTCTTTGAAATTAAATATTCTTCGCATAATCGTCGCACCCTGCTTTTTTCCACGAAATTTTGGCAATAAAGTGCGACGATTATGCGAGGAAATACGGTACTGTAGTCAATATAGGTCCTTCCAAGTTGTGCGAGATGTTGAGCTATGAAAAGCTTTAAAATAAACCATGATGGTTTACTTTAAAATTGGTTCCGTATTGACTTACAAATGCAATAAAACAATATGTTTGGTCTGGCTCCCAAGTCAGTACATTTTATTTATTCTAATTTTATTTCATTTGGACATGTTTTGGGCCTTCTTCAGAAGTTATCAATAAAACGTTAAAACCTTGTACATGAAATTCTAAGGCCCTCTTATTAACTAATTAAGTATTGAGTCACTTAATATTCTTTCTTGAGACCTTGTGGTCATACTGTATTAAAATTACTGTAATTGTTTCTTCAAATCTTCATTTCCCTTTCAACAGCCTGTCCAATGTAACTGGTTGAGATGTAAAATATTTTATATAATTTGCGTCTTTTGAAGTCCGTTTATTTTTTCGTTAAAAAATCTATTTATGCCTAGGGCATTGTCAGACAGCCTATTTATTTATGTTTTGATTTCGGTGAACTCTTTTATTATCTTCTATTGTAGAGGTGTCTTTATGGAAGCAATTCTTAGTAGTTGAGATGTAAACGACAATACTAAAAACAAATAAGAAATATTGTGCGAGTTTAAAGCTTCAAGCTAAAAAAAAGAAGTGTTTTTCCTTAAATAACAAAAAACATAACTTACCCCAGGTGTAATTTATTTGTGTGCCTGTGTCCGCGGTTGGACTGTAACTACTACAGCAAGCTGTGTGGTGCTCTGTAAGGAAGGATGAATGGAGGGGTGGGTGGGGATAGGAGTGGGCAGACCTTGGATCGGGTGTGACTTGTAAGAGAGAGCTACCAGTATTCGTGGAGGATCTGTGGACGGTCCTTTTCTGCACATATGGTCCATAACAGTGCTGTATATTTTTTTTTTTTTAATATTATTAATATTTAAATCAGGATTCATTTACTGGTCTATATAAATTGCCATTCTTTTCAAAATGTTCATGTAAGCTCCTTTTCCTGTTAGGTGTAAGATTTTCATATCTTCCCCATTGAAGAATATCTGGGGTGTTTTAAAACATTTAAGTTGTCATTGAATCTTAACTTCAGACATCTACCAGATTGTCCGATATACGTATTCTGGCATGTGCTGCATTTTAATTTATGTATTCCTGATTCGTTGTCATCACAAAGTCATCATCTAAAGGCTACATGCCTTGTCATTGCAGCCATTTCTTACGGTCTTCAGCAGTTCTCTTCATATGGACATATGAGTCACATTCCATTTCCTTGGCAATGTTCTTGAGATAAGATTGTCTTGGTCGTCCCCTTGCTTTTTTTCCCCAAACTTTTTCCTTCAAACATTTCCTGGAGGAGATGGTCATGTCTAAGTATGTGTCCCATGAATTTTGCTTTCCTTTTCTTGACGGTGTTCAACATGCATCAAATCTCCTGAATTTGGTACAGAACAAGCTCGTCTTTCTTTCCATCCAGTTTGTTCGGGTCATTCGTCTCCAAAACCACATTTCAGCTGCCTGAAGTTTTGTTTCTTCTCTTTTCCCAAGTGTCCATGTTTCACAACCATAGGTCAACACACTCCAAACAAATGTCTTAAGAAATGACTTCCTTATCTTCAAGTTAAGGTGCTCATTGAGCAGTAAATTCTTCTTATTTTGAAAGGCTTTCTTTGCCAACACTATTGTTTTCTTAATTTCTGAGATGCATCTGTTGTCATAATTAATCACACTTCCCAAATAACAAAATGCTGTTACTTGTTCAATGGCATTATCATTTAATATTATATTAGCTAAAATTGGTTGTTTCTTTTTATCAACCATCATTAATTTTGTCTTCCGAGAATTAACTCTTTCCCCCAGGGGCTCACATCTAGTGGGACGTGGGTTGGCGACCACAAGACCCCAGCCGAGTCCGGCTTTGCTTCCACTTACTTGTGCCGAGCTCCTCTCAGTCTTCTTTCCTGTCAACCTCTCTTGGTCAACACGTTTTCTTCTGTCCCCGACGGTATTTGATTATTATAGTAAGTCAATACGGAGTGAGTATTTTTAATTTCAATTGCATTTTGTGAGTATTTCGAATCTACATTGCATTTTGTAAGTATTCTGAACCTAAAATACATTTTGTGCATATCTTTCAATCCAATTTCCTTTTTTTTTTAGTATTTTCCTTCTAAATTACCTTTTATAAGTATTTTGACTCTACGTTTTGTGACTCAATTCAATCTGAGTTCCATTTTGTAAGTATTTTCAGTCCAGCTTAATTTTCGTCATGGTTTCCATTTCATTGTCATTTTCGCTATCACTCAGACCATTGGGGGCTGATAACCTAGATGTTGGGCCCCTTAAAACAACAATCATCATCATCAATTAACTCTTAGCTCGAATTTTCCTAAGGATTTCTGAGAAACTTTTTAACATTTTATTCATTTAACATGCAGAGTTTGATAAAAGATTCGTTGTAAATATCATTATTATTGATCTTATGAGAGTTAAAAATTATTTTTACTGTTGTTGTTATTATTATTATTATTATTATTATTATTGCATGCCTGTGTCAGCTGTTAGACTGTATCTACTACGACGAGCTGTGCAGTTTTATGCAAGGAAGGATGAATGGAGGTGGGGATCAATAATGAATTCACAACGAATCGGTAGTATATAAATTAATATGCAGCACATGCCAGAATACATATATCGGACAGTCTGGTAGATGTCTGAAGTTAAGATTCAATGAACGCTTCAATACTGTAAAACATGCCAAATATTCTGCAATGGGGGAACATAATGAAAATCTTACATCTAACAGTAAAAGGAGCTTACATGAACATTTTGGAAAGAATGGAAATTTATCTAGATCAGCAAATGAATCCTGATTTAAACATTAAATGATATTACACCAAAAAAGAAAAACCTTGATACAGCATTGTTATGGACCATATGTGCTAACAAAGGACCGTCCAAAGATCCTCCGTGAATACTGGTAGCTCTCTCTTACAAGTCACACCCAATCCGAGGTCAGCCCACTCCTATCCCCACCCATTCATCCCCTCCATTCATCCTTCCTTACACAGCACTGCACAGCTTGCCGTAGTAGTTACAGTCCAACAGCCGGCACGCATGTTCACCGAAATCAAAACATAAGTAAATAGGTTGTCCAACAATACCGTAGGCATAAATAGATATTTTAACGAAGAAAGAAACAGATATCAAAAGACGCAAATTATATAAAATATTTTACATCCCAACCAGTTAAATTGGACAGTTATGAGAGTTAAAAATTCTTTTTACTGTTATTATTATTATTGCATGCCTGTGTCAGCTGTTAGACTGTAACTACTACGGCGAGCTGTGTAATGAAGATTTGAAGAAACAATTAGTGTTTTTAATTCAGTATGACCACAAGGTCTCAAGAAAGAAGATTAAGTGACTCTCAATGCTTTATTATTTAATAAGAATTTTATGCACAAGGTTTGAATGTTTAATTGATAAATGCTGAAGATGGACTTATAAAGAAGACCCAAAACATGTCTTAAATGAAATAAAATTAGGATAAATAAAATGTATTGACTTGGCATACAGACCAAACGTATTGTAAGCCCTAAACTACTGTAGAATTTTTAACTTAAATGTGGAAATGGCCTACAAGCACTCTACTGTAATGATGGTAAAAAAAACTATAACTGCAACTTATGAAATAGTGTTTTAAATGGCTTCAAAGCTATCTTTAGGGTAGGCAAGTCGCCCAGATTCAGAGGAGGGCGTGGACCCTCAATGAGCATACAACGAACAGCACAGTCTTCAACCATACTCAACGCATGCGTATAGCATTTAGGCCAGCGTTAGAGATCCAGCCTGTCCTTTCCAATTGGTTGCAATGAGTGCCAACTGCTAACGACCATGCGCTGTAAAGTGTTGTCACATGAACTGCGACTTGTGTTAACAAGTATTAATTAATTATTTGTGCTTGACTTTTGAACATATTTTGTTACCATACACACAATTAGTCTATCCTGAGAATTTAGGCACATGCTTTACTGAATTTAGCATTTTTAACATGCATTAGAATAGTGTTGCAATGCCTCTACACAGAGTTTTTTGGAAGAAGAAAGAGATCCCAAAAGAATGGGGAAAGGGTTTAATTATCCCACTTTTTAAGAAAGGTGACAAAAAGGAATGTAACAATTACAGAGGGATCACCCTTATTGCCCATGTAGCCAAGATCTTTGAGAGAGTATTGGAAGGTAGACTGAGGAGGCAGACAGATGGAGAGATGGAAGAAGAACAGTATGGTTTTAGGAGAGACAGATCAACTTTTGATCTAATCTTTACACTAAGGCATATGATGGAGAAAAGATGGGAGTTTGGAAAAGACATGGTGATGACTTTTATTGATATTGAGAAAGCTTATGACAGTGTGCCTAGACAGGTGGTGTGGGATGTATTAAGAAAAAGGCAAGTTAACAGTGCAGAAGTGCAAATGGTGAAAGCTATGTACAAATATTGTGTCAGTAGCATAAAGACCACTATAGGAGAAACAGAATGGTTCAAGGTGGAAACGGGTCTCCGTCAAGGAAGTGTATTGTCCCCCTTACTATTCATCATAGTCATGGATGAAATCCACAAGAATGTTAAACAGCGATTGGGACAAGAGGCAATAAAGGCCATGCTGTTTGCAGATGATATAGTGATATGGGGTGAGGATGGAAAGGAAGTACAAAAACAAGTAGATGTATGGAACCAAGAGATTGAGAAGTTTGGGATGAAAGTTAGCACAGAGAAGAGCAAGACAATGGTAATGTCAAGGGGAAGTAAGGAGGGAAGAGGAAAGATAGAAGTGAACGGAAAAATTCTAGAAGTGGTGAAAAGTTTCAAGTACTTGGGAAGTGTGATCACAGAAGATGGAAAGATTACTGAGGAAATTGGAAAGAGAATACAACAAGCGAACAGCTTCTACCAGAGTGTTAGGGGTATTCTGTGGAACCAAGATGTCCCAAAGAAATGTAAGCAGGTATTATATTCAACCTATTATGGACCCGTACTAACATATGCAGCTGGAGCATGGACCACTACAAAAAGAGAGGAGAGTAGAATACAAGCAGCGGAGATGAAATTCCTAAGAGGTATAGAAGGGAAGACCAGAAGAGATAAAATCAGAAACGAGGAGATAAGAAGGAGGACAGGAATCTTGAAGCTGCAGGACAGGATAGAAACAACAAAGTTAAAGTGGTATGGACATATGATGAGAATGGGAGAGGGGAGAGTGCCAAAGAAAGCTTTTCTGGAAAAGGTTTCGGGGAAGAGACCGCGCGGAAGGCCCCGAAAGAGATGGGCAGATACAGTGTGGGAGTGCGTGGAGAAGAAGGGAGGAAAACCTGAAGATGTACTTAAAGGGGGAGAGGAGTGGTGGAGAGACAGGCAACGTTGGAGGTCCTTGATTCACAACCCGACCCAGGAAGCTGGAAACGGGAAATGAAGAAGAAGAAGATATTCACCCAATTTGCCTAATTTCGCTCCGAGTTGAGGATTGCACAACTTAATTTCTGGAGGTGCAAAATTCGATGGTACCTGCGCTCATCTTGAGTGAGTCTTTTCCCAGTATTTAAAATACACTACTTTAGTTAAAATCCCAGGTCATCTATTTCAGTCCAAGCTTCATGGAGTTGGTTGTACACAAATACAGGGTCTGAAGACCAAATAACACCCCAGACCTAAATGAAGTAAAAGGAAAAAAATATCAACAATTCCTCATAATCAAAGAACACCATAAGTAATATTAGAGTATTCTGTTGTTAGTCAGCAACTAATTTTTATTAGTTTCTCGGGATCAGCTATGCCCAAGAAATTTAATTTCGGTCTGGGTCGCGCACCTGATCCAGCCGGTGGTCGGCGCGCACTTTCACACTTTTACCAAACATGTTCAATAATGTGTACTTACAGAGCTTATAGGCGATGCTGAAAATGTCCTTCCTCTCTTGTAACACACACCTGACATCTTTTGATGAAAGAATGTCTGTCGACTCGTTTATTATTTACGGAGCCTGTTTCCTTGAATCGTTTAGCGAGCCTCCTAATTGTACTGGCATTAGGCACAGGTCTTCCTGGAAACTTGATTCAAAATTTTCGTCTTGTTTCAGAACAAGATTTTCTGCTTTTCATACACGAATTGTGGATATACATACTTTCGCCGAATGTGAATTGGTGTCTAGGCATGACCAACAATCACAGTGGTCATAATACTCACTAAACGTTCTAAACTAACATCTAAGCTTTGCAAATACACGCCCATATGAATGACAAAACATGTGTGAACTAACGATATGAGTCAGCGGAACACGCCAACCGCCGGCTGGAACGGGTGCGCGCAGCCGTGATCTGCGCTAGTCACAGCCGGCTTAGCTTGCCGTATTTACTGGCGCGCACACACATAATGACCCTGTAATACAGATCAGGCAATTTCCACAGAAGTACATGGGGCAAGCATCTAATTAAAGTACTAATATTTTTTTGGCTTCTAATACCATCTTAACATAAAAAGAGAAGTCTACCTTTCGAAGGGCTCTGAGGGTATACTGTAATATAATATGAGTATTATTATTGACTAGAAACATGATATTTGAAATTAGGCAAATATTTTGTCTGTTTACGTATTTAAAGATCCATTTAGCAAAATCCAATTTTCCTAATAGTATTCTCAGTGCGTAACTTCAACTCAAATACGTGTTCTGTACCTTTGGTCAACGTAAGTCGTTTATTATGAGGCATATCAATGTCCGACTTTGAATTGATGATCCTATCGTTAGTTTAAACTTGTTAACCACTCTCTTTGCTTAGGTTAAGAATTTCAAGTGTCTGTTTATAACTTGACCATCCCCAAAGCTTGCCAAAGCTCTGTGTTTAGCTTTAGTTTTAACGAAAGTCGTCTTCGGCGGCGGCGGTTCTAACTCGTTTTCGAGTATAGATCGTCCTCCAAAACAGTCTAATATAATCCTAAGGTTGAGGTCTGTGGGCATGTTTGCGGTGACTGAACAGCCCAATGTGTGCATGAATCAAGTGTCCACACAGATCACACAGAACTGTTGGTGGAGGGCGTGGCTGTGCTGCACGGAGCTTTCGTGCTTGTCGCTTGGCCTTAACAAGTCTACGACGTTCTTCGTCAAACATTTTGACAGCAGCCGGGATGGCCTGGTGCCAAGTTGAACGGTCTTTAGCAAGCTGGTCCCAGGTTTGTGGATTGAGACCTGTCAACTTCTGTTTAAATTGGTCCTTGTAACGTCTCTTAGGGCCTCCATGAGGTCTTGTGCCGGAGCTGAGTTCACCATACAAAACCTGGTGTGGTAGTCTCGTATCATCCATCCGATGGACAAGTCCAATCCATCTAAGTTGATGGCCAATGATGGCTGAACCTATACTATTATCATGCGCTTTCTCAAGAACATCAAGGTTGGTGATGTGGTCTTCCCGCTTTATCTTAAGGATGGATCGAAGTTTCTATTGATGGAAGCGCTCAAGCTTTCGGAAGTCATGTCGATAAAGGGTCCAGGTTTCACAGCCATACAACAATGTTGAGATGACCACAGCTTGGTACACCATGAGCTTCGACTTCATGGTCAGATCTTTATTCAAGAAGACCCGGGGCGATAGTCGCCCAAATGCCACATGGGCAGCACCGATTCTCTTCTCAACATCCTGCCCACAATTACCGTGTACAGATAACAGACTGCCCAAATACGAGAAGTGAAGTGCCTAGTGAAGGTTGTGCCAGAACCTTGGTCTTCTGAACATTAATGGTGAGACCAAAATGATCACATGCATTCTTGTAACAATTGACAGTCTGTTGCAACTCCACTGGCTTGAGTGTAGGCGATGCCGCATCATCTGCATACAACATATTGGTTATCTTTGTAACCTGGGTTAGCTTCTTGGAGCGAAATCGAGCTAGGTTGAAGAGCCCTCCATCAAAATGGTACCTGACCTCTACACCTGGGATGTTTGTGGGCGATTTATAGAGCATTGCAGCCAAATACAATGCAAACAGTGTTGGAGCAAGTACGTAGCCTTGTTTCAGTCCATGAGCAATAGGAAATTCGTCAGAGATCTTATTTGGATGACAAACCTGAACGGTTATGCCATCATGGAGAGCTTGGATTAGATCAACAAAGCGCCGAGGACAGCCAAAGCGTTGTAGCACCGCCCACATAGCAGATCTTGAAACCGAGTCAAAGGTCTTTTCCAGATCATAAAAGACTAAGAAGAGTGGATTCTGTTGCTCAATACATCTTTCTTGTAGTTGTCTTACGCAGGAAATCAAGTCAGTTGTGCTTCTGGAAGATCGAAATCCGCACTGGGACTCGGGGAGGATCTTTTCTGAGATAACCTGAAGGCGGTTAAGTAATTGCCCACAGTTAGTGATGTGGGACGGGTAAATACCCAGTGGGAAGGTAAATATAAATTGGGTATTTACCCAGTGGTCTTTTAAATACCCAAAATGAGGGTATTTTCAGTTTTTGAGCTTTGTACAACACTTTTTGATGTGTTGATGAAGTGTTGGACAAACAAGGACTGAAACACAGGCATTTGATGCCTTAAATTGAAATCAGGAACAATATTGATCCTTCAAAAAAAAAGTCCAGGTATTTTTGGGTATTTATATGTTATGTTTTGACACTGTAACCTTGTCTTTAATTAGTTTTGTTTTTCCTTAAACTAAAGTAAAATATTGAATAAAACCTTTTGGTTGTTTTGTAATTTAAATTTTTTAATAAATACCAAGATATTGAGAAGGTCGAGTTTTATTACGATACTGGAAATGGGCAACAAAGATGTGGGAGGAAAAAACTACTTTTGTAGTAATAAGAGTAAGCTATTTGCATATTAATTCAAAGTGTATATATGCCAAAACTCAAAAGGTAATAAAATATATTCACTAGAAAGGACATTTGAAGAAAAAAAATGCTTAGTAAAAGTGCTTTTAAGTCATTTTTCATTCAATTTTAAATATTAAAGAAATATTTTTTTTTTAAATCGTACTCTAAATAATACAAATGCATGTCGGGAAGTTTTTATAGTATGTGGGCTCTATAATGGGTGAAGATGTACTGTATGCCAGCAAGCATATGGGTTGGCAACACTGCTAGCTCATCCTACCCAGAATTCAAACTGACACTGTACTTCCCTCTCATTTTCTATTCTTTGTTTGATTTTCTATTTACTATTTACTAGCCTTTTTGGTTATTTGATTATTTAATTTATATATGAACTAACAAACCACCCCGGCTTCGCCCGGGAACAGTTATTAATGCAAGGTGATAGGCTACTTCTAATGGAGGTCTTATAAGATATCCTTGTATACGACATTAGTTGTTTTCCCTCCAGCAGTGAACACGAAAAGATTTCTGTTTGATGTAACAAGCGATAAAGCCATGTAAAGCTGTCCATGAGAAAACCATTCTCCATTAAGATCAACTCCAGTCACGCTAAGTATCTGATCCTGTGCTTTGTTTATAGTCATGCCAAAGCAGACTCTTACTGGAAATTGTACTCGTTTGAAACGATAAGGCAAATCTGAAGGAATCATAGGGATTCTGTGTACTAAGACCGTTTCTCCTGTACCACGGCTAGTTAAGATAGTTGATTCAATGAAACAGTTTTTCAAAGTTTTCACTACCAATCGTGTCCTATTGCATAACTTTGGTGGTTGTAAATTACGTAGCAATATAATAGGCACTCCTACTTTTAAAATAAGCTTGTGTGGTGGCAAGCCAGAAGGAAATAAAGAATTTAGGAATTCTGTAGGGTAATGAACAGCTTCTTCAATTCTCAGGGACATGCGTCTAGCCTACTGCGTAATATACTAGAGCCTGGGCAGTGAATTTGGAGAACACCAAGTCATTAGTTTTCACAACTTGTTCGTTTGTCAGCGATAATATTGCTCTTTCTTTAAACCATGAATGAGACTTGTTAGATAGGCCATGTGGATTTGATGATAAACGCTATCAATCAATTCTTGAATACCGCTTACTAATGCACAGAAATCGTCACTGAGGGTAATTTTCCCGTCAGTGACCGGTAAATCTCCATTTCCGACTCTTAAGTAACAAATTAGCAAGCAAACTATTATCTTCTGAAGATAAGAGTAGCCTACTCTCATGTTAGTTTTGAGTGCCAATTTGTTATATCTGGCCAGATGTAAGATACAGTAGAACGTCGTTTATCCGGACTAATTGGGACCGAAAGTGTTCCGGATAACGATTTTTCTGGATAATCAAACATAGGGAGAACCACCAAGCTTCTTGTTTAGGTGCAACGCTTTCTCACACAACGAAGATCCAGAAATGGGATATCCCTTACTTCTTGTCTGTTTTTTTTTGTAGCGTATGGCTTTTAGTGTCGGGAGTGTCCGAGGACATGTTCGGTTCACCAATTTTGTAGCTGCTTCGAGACGGTCACCCAATGGGTGAGCTACAAGTACTGTTGGGGAGGAAAGTTGGAACGTAAGGACGAGGAGTTGGAAGGTAGCGGCTGTGGCCTATAGTTAGGGACCAAACCCGGCATTTGCCTGGAAGGAAGATGGGAAACCACAGGAGACCATCTTCAAGGTTACCGGCGGGGGTATTCGAACCTCCTCGCCTCCCGAATGTGAGCGACTGCCAGCAGTCATGCAGTAACGACCACGGCTAACTCACCCGGTCTTGTCTGAATAAACCATACGTACGTCTTCCAATTTTTCATCCATAGCTGATCTCATGGCTTTTTCTCTTTTTAGAGCCCTCTTCACTATCTAACTTCAATGCTTAATTCAGAATTTCACCTTTTTGGTTCTTCAAATCATAATATTGTGGATTTTCCGACACTGTAATTTTTCATTAGACACTGCACACTCTCACATTTATCCAGTTAATAAATGATATCCGCCTTTTCTCAATCGATAAAACATTGCGATTTCGTTTTTCCCTTTTGCCTCTCGTAGAAGTCATTTTCACAACGTAATACAGTACACTACGCAGGCTACTGTAACACGTTGAAATATTATAGAGCAAACAAACGGTAGGAGACAACAATTGAAAACGAGAACCGACTCGCTACTGTAGGCTGCGCGCACTTCCTTATAACAACAGTAAGCTCGAGCTGCTCCGACATGTTTTTTTGCTCATCCGGATATTTGATGTCCGGAGAAACGACGTTCTACTGTATTTTTAATGAAGCGTTCACTTCGTCGGCTCTCGTTCCTCTGGTAACAACTGGTAAGATTTGACGAAAATCTCCGGCGAACAAAACTGTGCAGCCACCCATAGGTGTGTTCCGATTCCTTAGATCTCGCAAGGTCCTGTCTACAGCTTCAACGGAAGTTTTGTGCGACATTGTAGCCTCATCCCATACAACTAAAGAACAATTTTGGATTAAACTGGCACTGTTACTTTGTTTTGAAATATAACATATATTTCCATCATTACTGCTGACTTTCAAAGGAAGTTTAAATGTTGCATGTGCTGTTCTTCCTCCTTCCAAAAGAGTGGCTGCAATTCCAGATGATGCGACGGCAAGAGCAGACCTCACTTTGGCGAGCAACACATAAATCAAGAACGTTTTGCCTGTGCCTACAGGGGCATCGAGAAAAAATATCTTACCTTCCTTCTTAGTGTTATAAGCTTGTTTCTGATCGTGGTTCAGACGGTGTTCTTCTTGAGCAACGGTTTGAAGGTGCCGAGAACGAAGTCTTTCTTTCTCTTGTGGCAATCTAGAAATTATTTGTTGCTCTGTTTCATTGTTACGTGATAAGCACTTTTTTATTTTGCGATGTCAATGAACTGTGACCTATATCCGTTTTACATCTCAGCATGATGGCTTAACATCACTGACTGGACTATTAATTATAACGAATTCTTGTCAGACGTAATTTAAGAATGGCGAGGTGCATGAAACACAAATCCACCTTCCGTCCAATCTTAAATTGACTGTGTATTTTGCGGAACGGAAAGTTCAGAGGTGAAATGAAGAAAAACCAAGTTGAACTTCTAGGAAAACTCCAAACACAACCAGCCTTCTCTGAAGTCTTAACTCAACACGACTCGACGGTTTGCTGCTGGCTGTATCTGGGGTAATAGGTTCGCCCACTAGTTAGGCTGTAACAGGGGTGATAAAACTCGCCCTTAGCTAGCTCGTAAACTGTCGCCTCAATATTAGAATGGACATGGTTGGAAGAAATGAAAACGTAAAAATACTTATCGTGGGCAATGTATTGAAGATAGAGATATGCTCTCCTGGATTTTATGTAGAACTTTTCATGCTGAACAATTCTTACACTCATAGTATTTAGATATGTTTAACGGTTTGCCCAAAATAAACTTAAAAAGCGCTCGGACGCCAGGTTTTTTGTTTATTTTTTCACTGAAATCGTTACTGCTCTGCTTCCTTTGATCATAAATAAATTATTTTCTACAGAAATCATCCTCGAGATATCCTTTACAGAATTGTGAAACCCGCATCAAAATATATCCAGAGGTTCTCGGGATTACCCGTGACAACCAAGAATCAGGGACTTTGTTTTATACTAAGTAGAGATGATTTTACAAACTGTTCTGAAAAACTGTACATTACACCTTTTGTAGAACTTGGCCAATGCTCTGAATAAATTTCCCCCAACTTTTATCTCAATGTTTGCAAAAAAAAAGCCTAGTTCAATTCTAACCCTGAGTTTTTAAGGTTATAAGTAGGGCTCGGATCGATATGCTCGATAAAATCTCCAGATATGCTCGAAAACCATGTGTTTCATGCTCGAAAAAACATTATATGCTCGAAAAAAACATTCTTACACTCATAGTATTTAGATATGTTTAACGGTTTGCCCAAAATAAACTTAAAAAGCGCTCTGACGCCAGGTTTTTTGTTTATTTTTTCACTGAAATCGTTACATTAGTTCATTAGTCCATGAAATCGTGTATGTTTTAATGTTCCAACTTAAGTCTGTGAATGGGGAGGGTAGAAAGTTTTATGAACTAATGTTGTTGTACTGCTTAATGTTCATGTTGTTGATTCTTCATAATATCTAAAATACATGTAGGGTCAGAACTACATACTAAAAAAAACCTCTTTGATGAGTATTTTGCTACTTACCCGCCCAAATCATCCTCTAAAGACTTGCCAGATGATGCTCGATAGATATGCCCGAAACCTCCATTATATGGGGTTCAATATGCAGAATATGCTCGAAAAACACCGTTAAAAACTATAGAAAGCAAAGTGAAACGAAAAAAACAATAACATACCTTTAAATACGAGCTTTATTTTCTAATTGTATGTATGATACATTGCAATATACTCGCACTCAAGTTTTTCAAGTATATATAAGAGAAGTGCTCTTATAAGAGATACAGTTTAAAAGTTCATTTACAAAATGTTTAGAATTAGGCGAGTCAATGAAGTAGATCTGCATTGGTCTGTACAACAAGAAATTTTCTATGTTTTCAGTTTTGAGTGATTTTCTTAAATCAGTCAATAAAAGTTTCAATGGCGATAACGACCTCACAAAAGCTTAAAAGCCTGCGGTTCTAATTATTCGCACCAGATAGGCTTTTCAATAATTATTTCTGTTTTCGAACCTTAAGGATTGTCAGTGCCCGAATTCGGGGGAGAATTCGAAGAAAAACAAACTATTTAGACGAAAACCACATGAATATGCATTTATATGCTTCTATTATGAAAACCTCGGTTTTATGCGTTTATATGCTCGATAAATTTCAATTCTGTTGGTCCCAGAGAGGTGAAAATACCACCGAAGGCTTCTTTCAATGAGTACTATTCAGGAAAAAAATATGCAAATATGCTCGAATCCGAGCCCTAGTTATAAGTATTGAATTTTATCTCCTGATCTAATTCCCAATTCTAATTCTGTTTTTAAGTCCCAATTCTAATTAAATTTAATTTTATTAACTATTTAATGTTGTTACATTTCTAAAAAGTTAATGTAGAATAGTTTGCATAGTTTAAGGTTCAACTTACCACGACACAGGATTTTTAATGAAAAATCTATAATACCCGGGTATATACCCTGGGTATTTACCCCGGTTTATAAATACCTGAGTATTTTACATCACTACCCACAGTAGATAGTAGCGATATACCGCGATAGTTGCCACAAACACTATGATCACCTTTCTTGAAGATTGTGATGATAGTGACGTTCTTTAGGTCACCAGGTACTTCTCCTAATTCCCAAATTTTGAGAATAAGAGTGAAAATCTGCGTTTTGAGGTACGGGCCTCCAGCTTGAATTAATTCCAGTGGGATGTTATCTGGGCCAGGTGCCTTTCTTGGTTTCAGTTGATTGAGAGCTACACTGAATTCCATGTAAGAAGGAGGTACAGCCATCCATGGTTTTTCAGGATATTTCGACACACCACGAAGGAAGTATTCAGCAGCTGTTGAAGGACGATTTAGAAGGATGGAGAAATGTTCCTTCCAACGCTCTTAAGATTTCATGGCTGTCAGTAAGAGTGGCAGAGTTGTCTGCGCTTTTAAGTGTACCTGATGAAGAACGAAGTGGGCCATATATCTCTTTAATCCCTGCATAGAAGTTCCTCAGATCACGAGTGTCAGATAGCCTCTAAAGTTCCTCAGCTTTCTGCTGCCACCAAGTATTCTTTATTTCTCTTATTTGTGTCTGACACTTACTCTTGAGTTCTAAATACAGAGCTTTCTTCGTATTGGAGGATGGGTCTTGAAGATGAGATACATAGGTTTCCCTTTTGATGTTGATGAGATGCAAAATGTCTTCGTTGTTGTCATCAAACCAGTCTTGACTTTTCTGCTTTACCAAACCAATGGTTTCTTCAGCTGACTTGGTGATTATCTCCCTCAGATTGTCCCATTCCTCTCGAATGTCATGTGTTTTAACTGGATGATCTGACAGCTGGGCATTGATCATATTCTCAGTTTGTGGAAATAGATTCATCCTGAAGTTTGAAGGTGTTAAACGTTCCTCTGGGATGGGGTTTGGTAACGCCTTGGTGGTTTTGGGCTGACGGATATCCTGAGTTTACAGATGAGAAGTTTGTGATCCATCCAACAATCTTCAATATTCCTTGACCAATGGGTCACGAAAACACGCTTAAGGTGACTTCGAAACGGGTGGTAACAATGAATGCAACCCTGATTCAACCCAATATAAAGAATATTACTATAAATCACCATGTCTTGAGGTGATGGATAAGGTGGTAAGGTTTCATCAGATCAATAGTAATTTAAGGTGATGTGACTGCTGATAATTTAGAATCAGAAGTGATCAATTCTCCTTTAATCATAATCATCCATTTCTTGCTTATCCTAAAGGATTACTTGCAGGATGACATCCATGTTAATCTGCCAACTTTGTCAATTGCTTCACAGTCCATGAAATCGTGTATGTTTTAATGTTCCAACTTAAGTCTGTGAATGGGGAGGGTAGAAAGTTTTATGAACTAATGATGTTGTACTGCTTAATGTTCATGTTGTTGATTCTTCATAATATTGTACCCATCTTCATTCTTTTCAGAATGCCTTGCCCTGAACTACCAACTTGGCAAGATTGCCACGAACTTTGGAGCAAACGAAGACGACGACAACTTCGAGAGATGCAAGAATCCCAGCAGAACCTTCTCCTTGGAAAGACAAGTTTGTCAAAGGGCAAAGCATCATCTGGCAAGTCTTTAGAGGATGATTTGGGCGGGTAAGTAGCAAAATACTCATCAAAGAGGTTTTTTTTAGTATGTAGTTCTGACCCTACATGTATTTTAGAATGTATGTTGACCTTGTTCTAGGATGCAGGGATAATCTGCTTGTGGCAGATCGGTAAGCTATATATTTTTGAAAAGTACAACACATGTAATATTGAAGATCCATTCCATATTCTTGAAGGCTCTGGCTGCTGTCACAGCCATAGTCATTGCAGGCCAGAACAACTGAGTTAGTACCAGTATTATGAGTCTTTCTGCACCTAGACTTCGTCGCCCAAAATGGTAAATAGCTTAATCCAGTGACTGTTCTAAATTTACCTTGGCTCCTCTTGCCCTCAATAGCTGAGTCCTTAGCCTCTTTAGAAGTGTCTCCTCATCCTTCAAATTACATGGTACATGCGCACCTTCATAAATTGTATTGAAAATGAAAATCCACAGCCTGCTTCCAGTCTCCGACCGGGTCAGGAATGGAATGAATGATGCCCCCATCTAGCGGCGAGGATATGAACTGTGCCGGTTGCCGAGGCCTGACGCACTCCTCTGGGGCAATGATTAAATGAATGACAGATGAAATGAAATGATAGTGGAGAGTGTTGCTGGAATGAAATTTTGACAGGGAAAACCGGAGTACCCGGAGAAAACCCTGTCTGCCTCCGTTTTGTCCAGCACAGATCTCACATGGAGTGACCTGGATTTGAACCACGGACCCAGCGGTGAGAGGCCGGCGTGCTGCCGCCTAAGCCACGGTGGCCTACCTTCATAAATTGTATTCAATCCTTTGTTCTTTACAAGTACCTGCCTGCCATTGTTCTCACCAATTAGTACCAGCTTCTTCCATTTGCACCACTCTTGTGGCACAGTGACTAACATTTTATGCTTCGTTGATCTTCAGTCATACTTACCTAATTACAGGGAAGTTGGATATAGCATCAAAAGTTTTGAGATGAATTTTAACCGGTAATGGAAGAGGGTAGTGTAGATTGGTGCTGTTTATTACATTGATGACACAGTGGAATTTTCACCTGAAAAATCACGTGGCACCAAGTAGGGCATCCGGTCTTCAATTCCCCGCCAAAATCAAAACGAGCAAGGTTGTCTCCGGCGACCCCAATTAATTGGAATAAGCCGAAGAAAGTTTTATTACATTAATGACACTGTATTTGCCAATTGGACCTATATAAAGTACTTACTAGTTAGACAAAACTTCATGTCATTTGTTTACAATTGCTCTTTTTTTTTTTTTTCTTCTCCGTGGAATGATCATCTTGTTGACTCTTGCTGAAAATTGATATGACATCTGAAAAGTTTTCAATATCAACTACTTTTATAAAAGTTCCTAAAACTGCTATTCATATAGTTTTATCTTTACATCAGAAAAGTTTGTCAGAATAATTTATAGACATTCCACAATTACAGATGTCTCCATATCAGATCTTTCAACACATTATTAGTAGACAAACACTTTTTGTATGTTGCAGTTCTAGCTTTTTACCATCATCTCAGCAGAGTACTTGTTGGTCATTTCTGCATTAATTTCCAATTCTACAGTAGTTCAGGACTTATTGCTTAAGTATATCACAGCAATAGTAGTTACACCTCCATAGATTAGTTGGTGGAGGGAGATTGTTTGTTGATGAGATTGTTATT
Source organism: Meconema thalassinum (assembly GCA_946902985.2). Classification (NCBI taxonomy): domain Eukaryota; kingdom Metazoa; phylum Arthropoda; class Insecta; order Orthoptera; family Tettigoniidae; genus Meconema; species Meconema thalassinum. The sequence goes on from OX336389.2 coordinate 348,768,870, forward strand.
TCTCAATCTTGCAACATAGTAGGTGTCATATATTGTATTAATAGTTCTTTTTCTGGATGCTTAATGCTTCAGTTATATACCAGTAATACTCACCACATTTCCTAAGTTGTTTTTTTATTTTTTTATTTTAGTGCATTAACTGTTAGTGGGTGTGTGTGCCTAGACAGGTGGTGTGGGATGTATTAAGAAAAAGGCAAGTTAACAGTGCAGAAGTGCAAATGGTGAAAGCTATGTACAAATATTGTGTCAGTAGCGTAAAGACCACTATAGGAGAAACAGAATGGTTCAAGGTGGAAACGGGTCTCCGTCAAGGAAGTGTATTGTCCCCCTTACTATTCATCATAGTCATGGATGAAATCCACAAGAATGTTAAACAGAGATTGGGACAAGAGGCAATAAAGGCCATGCTGTTTGCAGATGATATAGTGATATGGGGTGAGGATGAAAAGGAAGTACAAAAACAAGTAGATGTATGGAACCAAGAGATTGAGAAGTTTGGGATGAAAGTTAGCACAGAGAAGAGCAAGACAATGGTAATGTCAAGGGGAAGTAAGGAGGGAAGAGGAAAGATAGAAGTGAACGGAAAAATTCTAGAAGTGGTGAAAAGTTTCAAGTACTTGGGAAGTGTGATCACAGAAGATGGAAAGATTACTGAGGAAATTGGAAAGAGAATACAACAAGCGAACAGCTTCTACCAGAGTGTTAGGGGTATTCTGTGGAACCAAGATGTCCCAAAGAAATGTAAGCAGGTATTATATTCAACCTATTATGGACCCGTACTGACATATGCAGCTGGAGCATGGACCACTACAAAAAGAGAGGAGAGTAGAATACAAGCAGCGGAGATGAAATTCCTAAGAGGTATAGAAGGGAAGACCAGAAGAGATAAAATCAGAAACGAGGAGATAAGAAGGAGGACAGGAATCTTGAAGCTGCAGGACAGGATAGAAACAACCAAGTTAAAGTGGTATGGACATATGATGAGAATGGCAGAGGAGAGAGTGCCAAAGAAAGCTTTTCTGGAAAAGGTTTCGGGGAAGAGACCGCGCGGAAGGCCCCGAAAGAGATGGGCAGATACAGTGTGGGAGTGCGTGGATAAGAAGGGAGGAAAACCTGAAGATGTACTTAAAGGGGGAGAGGAGTGGTGGAGAGACAGGCAACGTTGGAGGTCCTTGATTCACAACCCGACCCAGGAAGCTGGAAACGGGAAATGAAGAAGAAGAAGAACTGTTAGTGGGTGTCATCTTTGGTTTGGTTGTGTTTTGTAGAGCTATTTTGTCTTACATAATTTTGGATCCGATGATGCTTGATGAGCGAAACATGTCATCCCTTAGTTTCCTCTTCTCTAGTCTGTGGGGTGTGGTGGCGCAGCGGTCAAGCTGTTGGCCTCTCACCAAGGTGGACCAGGTTCGATTCCCGGTCAATGCATGTGAGATTTTCGAAGTGAATTGCCATGTTCTGTGATATGGATTCCACGTAAAATGGAGGTACCATGGCTCATTGATTAACGGTCATGTAAAACTACAACCTTCCTTCCTTTCTTCTGTAGTCCAAAATAAATAATATTTATTTTAATCACATGGAAATTTCTTTTCAGGTTATTCTTTGCATGTCCCAGTGATTGGGATTATATTGTGTTGACGGACTGAAAATTGTAATATCAATTATCAATAAGACTACACTGAAAAATGGCTTCAAAGCTATATATACCTCGCTGAAAGGTTATTTGCTAGTGCATGCTGTGTGTGGCCCATTTGATATATGTTGAGAATGTCTGTACGAGACCTGAAGTTTATTTAATCTTGGTGAAAAGTACTTGTGAATCACTTTGTAGACTAGCTGGGGGCTTGCAGACAATAAAAGGCTTCATGTGAAAATGTTGAGGTGTGCTCCCTGGAGGATGGCGCATGTTGACTGATTGGGTCTCTGGCTTTACAGACACCAGCCACACCGAGTCTATATACCGGAAAATAGTATGTCATAAAATTTTGTAGTATACATGCTATATCGAGAAAACAAGACATGTAGAGAATGGTAAAAGCAGGATTATGACAGGATCAACTTTTCATCACCTGAATAAGTCCATTGCATGCTAATAGGAAACAGGTTTAGCACACACACTTTTTCAATTGTGTGATGTGAGCCGAGGACACTTGCCGAGTGTCATCGCTGAGTAACTTTACAGTGACAGTTGTGAGAAATCGTCGAGTGTGAGTAGACCACTGCAAACAGTTTGCCAGAAAGCTGTGTCGCTCACTGGATATAGGCGTACAAAAATTTGATCAACCTGAAACTGTACATTACTTCGCCTCTTCTTGAATCTGTTCGCAACACTTGAACGAGTTTTCTTTAGGTGTCGCAGATACCAAGGACGAATATTCAATATTCTATTTGAGTTGTATGTTAAACTGGCAGTGGAAGAGGGTAGTGTAGATTCATGCTGGTCCCAGAGTTGCAAAACTCTTGTGCCAAAACTCAAGAAGCTGAGCCAGGCACTCCAGGATCATGAACTAACATACTCGCGTAAAGAGAGCAAGTTCAGCCAAGTCCCCTCTATCAGCATTATGACACTTGTGAGCTAAAAACAAGATTAAAGAATCTTAGACTAATTACAAACGAGAACGCAGAGAGGTAAGTTGGTAAATGTTGAGATGACATGTAATGAGCCTTTCGAAACAATCAATGGTACGATAGGAACGATTATATGTTAGAATAGGGATCGAAAAAGTGGGTGTAGCACATCAAGATAGTATCACAAAATGAGAAGAATAAAATGGATTAGGTAATTAACACTTCAATAAAAAAAGATGGCATGGAACTGACATACAGTCACAGACATACTGGATCCTAGCAAAGTAGGTGCTGGGGTCCGAAAGAGGACTCCTGAGATAGACCATGATAGAGGGAAGATAAAGGTAACATGTAGTTCCATGAAGAACTAAATAGCGTATTTTCATATATCCTACTGCTCTTGGGAAACGAGAAATGAATTCGAGATTTTTAAAAATTCCACAGCCGCCATTTTAAAGTTTTCATAAAATTCCATTAAATTAGACGTCAGTATATTAAGGCTTGTATGAAGATATACTGTGCCTGCCAAATTTCACAGCACTCTGATAAAAAATCACAAGAAAAATCCATTTAAATATTTAAATTTTGCGTCACCGCTATGTTGGTTTTGCGCTCACCAGGTAATTGAAGGATCCATACGTGAACTTATGTTAATAGCCTCTATCATCATACAAAATTTCAGTTTGATTGCTGTAATAGATTCGTAGATATTGAGAACCGTGTAAATATTTGGGATGGTCGCCATGATAGATTGTTATATATGTAGGCCATGGAGTTATGTACCGTTAGATGAAGGTTATTGCATAGGTCCATTATTGAAGCTTTCACTTCGATCGCATGATTAGGACACAAGAAATGAAGACGAGATTTTAAAATTTTGCACAGCCGCCATCTAGTGGTTATCAAAAGAATTCAGTTAAATTGGATGTCAGTAGATTAAATTTTATATCTACCTTTACTGTATCGAGTTTCACTGTGCTCGGGTGATTAATTTGTGAGTAAATTCCGTTTAAATGTTTAAATTTTGCTTGGCCGCCATGTTGGTTTTGTGATCATCAGGTTATTAAAAGCTAATAGCCTCTATCAACATACAAAATTTCAGTTTTTATTGCTGTAATAGATTCGTAGATATTGAGAACCATTTAAATATTTCGGATGGTCGACATGTTGGATTGTTATGTGTAGGCCATGGAGTTGTATATCATTAGATGAAGATTATTGCATAGGTTCATTATTCAAACGGTCCCTTTGATCGCATGATTAGGACACTAGAAATAAAAACTTAAGTTTAAAATTTTGCACAGCCACCATCTTTAGGTTATCGAAACAATTGAGTTTAATTGGATTTTAGTGCATTACAATGTGTATAAACAAGTGTTGTACCAAGTTTCACTGCATTTGGATGGTTATAGTTATTGTTATTTTAAGGGGTGGAACAACGAGGTCATCTGCCCCATTTGGATGGTTAAATCGCGAAAAAAGTCAATGTTTCAACTTTGCCTGGCTGTCATGTTGTTTTTGTACTTAACAGGTTTATGACAGTCACTTAGATGAACTCCTAGTTGTACCCTTTTATCACCATACAAAATATCAGGTTGGTATCTCTACACCATTTTGGAAAAACCGGGTAAGTCAACTTTTGGTCGAAAATGAGTTATTGCCACCTCTCGATCGTTTGTTGTTCGATGCACGTTTGGTAAAACCGGGTAAGTCGTTACGCAAATATCGACGGTGTTATTAAGCATTGAATTTTTAATATAACTCAACTTCCACGGTTTTGGTTTATGCGAACCAGGAAAAGGAAAATACGAGGAAGTCCAATTAAACTGTTGTAACACAAGTGACAAACAACACTACTATTAAGGAAAGAGCGAGTAAGTCTATATTAGTTTCAAAATAAACGAAAAATAAATTATTAGTTCATGTTAATGCTTTATAATAATAATAATAATAATTATTATTATTATTATTATTATTATTATTATTGATCGTAGAAGTGAGTGATGGAAACTCCGTAAAGGACTGTTACGAGGCTTATTGAGTAGGACGGAGCGGATGGGTCTCACTTGGCCCACGTTTGCTTCCGGCCCGCATTGACTGGTCGTGGTGTTGACATTAGTCTTTCTCTCTGCTAATTAACAGAGATACGGGGGGCCACATTCTGCTCAAGGAATGCAACTCTTCTTATTTTTTGCTGCATGATTGAAACAACCATGACGTATGCAAGTGTGCGTAGTGGCAACTCGGCACTTTATTCTTGTTTGTTTCATTGTTGTATCATTTACTCTGAAAATCTGTTCATTTTCGTGGTTGAACTGAGACGCTAATGATGCACATGCTTAGTCGCGGTCAACGTTTTGATCGGAGGTAAAAGTCATTCTGCTTGTAGGGAATATTTTCGTCGGACATTTGTAGAGAGAAAAGGTTTCATAGAAAGAGCAGCAAAGTAGAAAAGGACCTCATCTACAGGAATACTGTCTGAAGATGGAAGAGGAAGGGCAACTCCACCAAGTAAGAAATCTGAAGACGAGCTGCAAACTGTGAAATATCGTATTCTGTCTTTTCCAACATACGAAAGTCACTATTGCCGCCAGAGAGCAACAAAGGAGCGTCTAGCTCAAGACGTAAACATCAGTATGATAAATGATTTATATAGACAGTGTACTCCCAATCCCGTTTTGTTAACGATTTACACCAAGTGCTTTCATAAACTGAATTTAGCTTTTGAAAAGCCTAAATTAGGATACATGTTACACATACCGGTATGATTTATTTGATAAGAAAATCAGTACTTGCATTGGTGACGCTAAAGAAGAAATGATCAAAGAACATGACGCCCATCATAAGGCTGCCGCGGAAGCTTATAATGCTAAGCAACACGACAGGGATCTTGCTAAGTTGGATGAAATAAAAGGCATATTTGTCTTTGTCCTTCAGCCATGTCTCCCTACTGACTATTTCAGTATCATTTTACAAACTGCAATTGTGGACGTTCAACCTTGATTTGAAAACTAATAAAGCTACATGCTTCATGTGGGACGAAACTGTTTCTTAGACAGGTGAAAATCAGACTGCTTCGTGCTTTCATAATGTCATTTCATAATTGCCAGAGAATATGCAGTCTGTGATATTTTATTGTACAGGCCCCCAGGTGGTTGCACCCCCTGGAAGCCACCCTCCATCATTCTATCAAAACCATCCCTAACTGGCAAATCTCGTAAGTCCAGAACAGTATCTTTCATACAGCAAGGGCAAGCTGGCCAGCTCGGAAGGCTTGCCAAATACTTGCATCACACACATAACACCTATACTATAACTAACTGGGGCAGCTATGCCATTGGAATGCCGACGAAGCAGCACTAAAGCTTATAAGAAGGACCGTAAGGAGGACAGGACTCTCTCTCAATCATCAGTCATAGTGTGTGTCAGCCGGAGGCCATAGCTCTTATCATCAGGTGAGTCAGCAGTGTTCAGAGATCCTATATTTTGTAACCTTTACCCACAAATTGTACACTCAAACTTGTAACACTTATTACATTTCCCTAAAAGGGACCTACTATTTCATACATCACTGACCAATAAAATACTTGGTCAGTACACTACACTGGTCTTACTTTTTACACGCCTCTTTACGTCCCAACGCCCTTCCTGATTCCCGTCACGATTAGACGTGACATACAGTAGCCAAATAGTTGCCAGCGCAAGCTTCATTGTACTTCCTGCAGCGGCCCGACTGCCTAGAGCATCGAGCCGCAACATCGCTGACGCACGCACGTCGGTTACATAAGTCTCTCCAATCAGCTGAGAGGCTAGTACGTTCACCTGTACACAAAGTTTCATCCCCTGAAATACACCTACGTCTTTATAAGAGCATCCCCTAGCATCCTAACACTAAACAACACTCTACACTGGTCAGCTTACCCAGCTACGGGAAGCTACCCCCTCCTAGGCATCACTTTATAAATTAACACAATAACACATCCGTTTTAGATCTAACTACCCCCAACTAAGGGATCTAAAACAGATTGGTGGAGGCTGGGTACCACGCATAGTAAAATAGGGCTCATACAACGAGTTCTCGTGGTCAAAACGGCCCGTACCGCATACAGCCAAGCGAGATTAGAAAAAATTTTTTTTTTATCTCATATTAAGTCACACATTTTTTTTTATTTTTATTACATAGGAGTTTGTATTATTACACCCACCCCCATCCGCCCCATAGTGCAAAGTCGGTGGAAATTAAATGTCCACATTTAGAACCACACTAAGAGACTTTGCGCACCATTTGTCGTCTAGTACAACTCCACTCCTGCCAAAGCTAAAAATTAAGAACAGTGACTTAATAACTGACCAGACTGCAGTACAACTTCTTAGGGACCTCGAATTCAAGACATCAGAGATCCGCGCTCAACACCCTGCAGCAGCAGCACAAGTTATACACTTTACACGATCCCAGGCTAGTGAACACAAACAAGAGTCACCAATATCCAGCGCTAGTGAAGTAGATTGCCTGCCAACACTCCACCCCCTATTGTTGCAGCAACTGCAAATCACAGAGCAGAAAACTGGTAATCTGCTCGAGCGCATTACACAGTTACTAGAGACAGACGCGGTTAAGTCAGATAGTCACACGACAGAGGCAGTTCTAGACATCCACACTATTCTGGAAACTGTGAAACAGGATTTAGACAGGACTGTAAACGTAGTCAAATCCACACAGTACGACAACACGCCATCAATCAGTACCGACATATCAGGTGACGAGCCACCTGGTAACATAACACAGGTGTCGTACACGGGAAGCGAGGCTAATTCCCCTCTAAACAGCCCAAACACCTCGGCACAAGATAGCGGTGCGAACAATATAGACAGACCAGAATCACTACACAGCCAACGAGACACAGCCGAACACGAAATGAACAGACATACTGAATATCCCATGATCCACCCCACAAAGTTCACGGGGGAAGGCCAGGATCCCGAGGAATACCTCAAGGCCTTCAATAGAACGGCTCGGATCAATGGTTGGAGCGAGGAAGTCAGAAAACGGCTCCTTCCTGCATACCTCACAAAGGCGGCCATGACATGGTATGAGCTCCATGAGGACACACTAGAAGCTGCCACATGGGAGGAAATCACTTTATCGTTGAAAAGTGAATTCCAGCTCATACCAGATGATGACGACCTGTACGACCAAATCAGACAGAGGTCACAGGGACCTAAGGAAAGCGCCCAAGCATACATCAACGTAAAGTTGATAATGTGCGACAAGTATAATGCAGCTATGACGAACAAACAGAAAGTCAAGCTGTTGATGCAGGGCCTCAGACCATCCATAGTGGACAAGTTGTGCATTATGAACAACCCCACGGTCCAACACATGTTGAACAACATAAAGACCATAGAGGAAGGGAGAAAGATCACGGAGAAAGCTACGGAAAAAGCCGTGGATCAACACTTCCAGACACAAAAAGACGACACCAATCATAAAGTGGACGAATTAGTGGACAGAATGGAGAAACTGACCATAGCTGCCATCCAAGCAGGCGGGAGACCGCTAAGGGATGAACAAGTGGACACACAAGAGCGCTACTATCCTGAAAGGGATAGGGGGTACACTGAGAGGAGACACTACGGGAGGGAGGAAAATTACTACCCTCCACAGCGGCCAACAACACCTCACCCACAGGATAGGCCACACTACCCTCCTCGGTATTCACCAGTATCGTACACGGACACAGAGCTGACATACCCCTTACGGCGACCACCATCCCCGTACACACAGGAGTACTACCCTGAGGAGTACGAGCACACCATCCCCCGACGAAACAGCCCGCCACCAAGTAGACAGGCCTACGCTGCCCCACAATACAGGGCAGACAGAGAGTACCGGGAGAACCCGCCCCCACGCCGGCAAAGCTATGCACCCCCGCAGTACAGGGGAAATGGGGACCGTCGAGGAAACCCACCCCCGACCAGACAGAGGTATGCAGCCTCCAGGTACAGGGAAAAGGGGAATCGACGGGAAAACCCGCCCCCGCAGCAGCAGACATACACCCCACCCTGGCGGAGGCAGGACAACGGACCACCGGGCAATAACCGACAGGCTAGAAAACCTACAAAAGGACGGGACAATACAGACACATACGCAAAGGGCCCGGAACACTACCCCCTCCCCGACGAACACCCGAGGGAGTTCAGGGATGAGGCACCCCGCCGGACAGACAGGAGGGCAATACTCCCCACACCTAGCCACACACCGCAGGCGGGGAGTTGGCGCAGCCACCCCGAGGGGGGGCGCACATACAGTACAGGCAGGCGCACTCCTACGTTTCAAAAAAACGCCTAGACGGGGAGGTTCGGCCAGCTGATGAAGCGGCTGAGGTTCCTCCCCCAACACAACACCAGAAAGGCCCTTCCCCCAAGCAAACTCGTAAGAGTAAGGGGAAGAAGCAGCCAACTAAAGCTAAGGCTGACGATCCGCCCCCGGGCCGTTTCCAAACACACCCCGTGCAAGGAGACGGCAACTGTCTGTTGGGCCATGAGCTTCCTAGTCCAGAACACCGAGGATTATCATGGGGACTACAGACAGAAAACGGTCCAACATATCCTGGCCAACTGGAAAGAGTAAGCGGGAAAACCCATTCCAGACCGGGGCGGATTACAGAAAATACATGGGTAGGGACGGCACCTATGCCAGTGCCGTAGAGGTGACCGCTCTCGGCAAGGTGCTTAAAACCAATATCCACGTATACACTGACGTGCACTCGCCCCCGCTATTTTCAACTGCGGGATTTGACAGGGACCTGCATATACTTTTTACAGGGAACCCTAAGGCGGGACATTATACGCCCCTCATAATTACGCACAAACAGACTGAGAACACACCCACACCCTCCAAACAGAAAACCCTACCCCCTTCACCACAACACAGGGTGGGAAGTAACCACACACAGGCGCAGGACGCGAGCTCGCTCGGCACTGGGAAGCCAGGAACAGGAGTCGAACTCGCGACTGCCGGGAACAAAAAACGGGGTAACAAGGGCAAGCTCAGGGTCACATTTGCAGATACACCTTCCCGAAAGGAGGAAAACAACAACAGCACACCTACACAAAAGCTGGGAACGGTCAGTGCATTAAACGTTCGCCAGCAGACTGCTATTTCCACAGCGCGAGCGATTAAGAGAGCTGGCAATGTACTTGGTGAGCACACTTTGCTGACCGAGCCATAGCACTCGGGACAGGAAGTAAGCCTGGTGGCCAAGCGTGCCAGGTACGATAAGCGGCCGGCTTCCATGCCTTCCCAGTACACATGTTACGCCGGTAGCAACAACAACAACATACATCCTACATAACACATCGGTGCAGGGCAATGGATTTCAAGTATCGGCCCTCACGATACACGCCACCATAAGTAGCCACAGAGTGCAGGCCCTAATTGACACTGGGGCAGCGGTAAGTTGTGTAAATAGAAGACACGTTACCGAAGGCCAAATACACGATGTCACGGGTGACATCCGGCTGGTAGCGGCCAATGCTCAGACGCTAGAAAACGCGGGGGGTGGCAAACATACATCTTAGGCTAGACCATTTTGCCACAACACACCCCATGTTCGTTATAGAACATCTTTCTGCGTCAGCCATAATTGGCATGGATTTCCTCGCTAAATATGAGGCTAGCATAAATTTCGCTAGTGGTCAGATGCTTTTAAAGCACGACCAGAGGCTCACCACACATCCCATGATATACACCAGGAACACAGATGGGATTCGAGCGGAGCGAGAAAATCACGAGCATCAGGCCTCTGCACTGCACACTATCAGCCAACACACAGACACACACACAGATAAGGCGGCCAACCAGAACCACAGACAGGACATGATTCCGGAGCAAAATAAGAGGCTCACGGAGCTCCTCGAGGCCAACAGGGATATTTTTGCCCATTCAATGAAGGATCTCGCTGTAACAGACCTCATCGAACACCACGTCACACTCACCAGTGACCGGCCAGTACACCAGCCTCCCTTCAGGGTGAGCCAGAAGGAGAGACACGCCATCGACGCTCAGATCACGGAGATGCTCGAGGCAGGGGTCATTGTCCCCGTTATTTCAGGCTACAGCTCTCCAGTCCTGCTGACCAAAAAACGGGACGGATCCCACAGATTTTGTACTGATTACCGTAGACTCGATAAGTTAGTCGAAAATGATAGTTATCCACTACCAAGGGCAGACACCTATTTGGACGCCCTTGGCGGAGCTAGCTGGTTCAGTTCGATGGTTTGTTATAGTGGATTCTATTCAATCCCCGTCTATGAACCAGATAGGCACAAGCTGGCGTTCGCTACAGAGAACGGGCTATATACCTACACAAGGTTGCCAATGGGCCTCCGTAACGCCAGCCAAACCTTCCAAAAGCTAGTGGATAAGACATTTTCAGGTCTTAAGTGGCGTTCCGTATTAGTCTACGTGGACGACATAACAGTCTTCTCCTACACCTTTGACGAGCATATCGTACATTTGGAGGAGGCTTTCGCAAGGATCAGAGAAGCCAAACTAAGGCTTAAACCTGCGAAATGTCAATTTGCCAGACAGCAGATTAACATATTGGGCCACATAGTAAACAGAGAGGGCATTATTCCCGACCCAGCGAAAACTGACGCAATAACGGGCATCCCAATGCCCACAAATTTGAAACAATTGCGCAGTTTTATTGGGCTGGCCTCGTATTATCGCAAGTATATCCACAGGTTTGCGCACATCGCCCACCCCTTAACTGAGCTCACACGGGAAAAGACGCCCTTCAGCATTAAACAGGAACACATAGATGCCTTCAACACACTGAAGCAACTATTGACCTCACCACCATTACTGCAACACTTCCATAGTGATAAGCCCACCTTCTTACACGTGGATGCCAGTCAGTACGGGCTCGGGGCGGCCCTATTGCAGGAAGACGCAGAGGGGCGCATACGGCCCGTTGCTTTCGCTAGCAGGAAACTAACGGCCGTTGAGACTAGATACTCTGCCACAGAGCGGGAAATGCTGGCATTTTTATGGGGAGTGAACTACTTTCGGGTATACCTCTATGGTATCCAGTTCACGGTAGTGACTGACCACGCGAGCTTGCTTTTTTGGGACAAATTTAAAAACCCAAATTCGCGGCTCAACAGGTTTATATTTCGCCTGTATGAATACAACTTCGTGGTCAAACACAAGAAAGGCGCTACACACCTAGACGCAGATGGGTTGTCTAGGCTGCCAGTAGCCGATCCCCCGGATGACAGTAAGGACCACGACTGGGACGACATGCCCACTTTTGCCCTGACGGTGATTAACATCAAACTGGAGCAAGAAAGTGATCCGTACTTGAAACAGATTCTATTGGCACTAGAAAACTTGGATAAAGTGGACTCCAAGACAGCACGGCTGTCTAGGCGATTTTTCCTAGACAAAGACGGGGTACTGAAATTTAAGCCCACAGCCATGCACGATAACGCACCTATAGCGGTTCCGGAATCATTGAAAGAAAATATCATGATCGGACACCACAATAGCCCACTGGCAGGGGCACATTTAGGTACGCATAAAACATACCTTAGAATCCGTGACAAGTACTATTGGGTAAACATGAAGGCCGACATAGATACCTTCGTAAGGACATGTCACACTTGCCAGCGATTCAAAACAAGGCCTCGCAAGCCTCATGGATTACTCAACCCAATTCCCGTAGGAGAGCTATTTCACAGAGTCGGAATAGATGTCAAAGGCCCTATTACGACATCTCAGAAAGGCAATAAATATATCCTGGTTGCCACCGAGTATCTCACCCGGTACATGATTACGAAGGCTGTTCCCAAAGCAGACACGAACAGCATAGCCGAATTCCTATTTGACATAGTTACACGATATGGCCTATTCCAAACCTTACTATCCGACCGAGGTACTATTTTCACCTCGAGAGTGCTCCAACAGTTTTTGGAGATACTCAGGATTAAGGCATACACTACCACGAGTTTTTCCCCGCAAACGAACGGACTCACGGAGTGTATGAACAAAATACTTGGAATAGCCCTGGCTAAATTCACAGAGGACGCAGGGACAGACTGGGATGAGTATCTGCAACCCATAACTTTTAGTTACAACACCTCCATATCCACGGCTACAAAACACTCTCCACACTTCCTACTGCACGGATACACACCCAGAAGTCCCATTGACAATATATGCATCCCACAGGACACTCACACAGACAATGCCTCCCGGCTAGAGCATCTGCAGATAGCTCGCATGAACGCTAGAAAGAACATAGCCGCGGCGCAGAAGAAACAAAAAGAACGGTACGATCGGCATAGAAAGACCGTGGAATACACACCCGGGCAATTGGTTATGGTTTCCAATTCCGCCCGTAAGAAAAATGTGTCTGAGTTCCTCTTGCCACGTTGGTCAGGTCCCTTCAAAGTCTGCAGGAAGGTATCTGACCTAAACTATATCGTTAACGTGCGCCACGGACGCAAGCTCATTAAGGACACTATTCACGCCCGCCGTATGAAGGCATATCATACACGCAAAGCTCCCACACCCACACGTAAAGGCGGAAACACTATCAAAAGAAAGGGAAGTGATCCCACTGGCAGACGTGGAAAGAAGGCCAAGAAATAGCCTTCGGACCTCGCTGACCGCACCGGGATACGACCCTAACACTTGACAGAACTGTCCCGGAGACACAGCCTAGAATGGCACCAGAAACAATTACTCTGGTTAAAGACGGTCCCGAACCCGCAACCTTATGAATACCAGGAATGTAAGGTCGGGTAGCTATCCAGTTGCAGGATAGGAAAGTAAGGGACGGTTCCACTAACAGATATTCATAAGCGGAAAACAACAATCACCTCCGACACCTAGTCACCAAACACGCAACTAGCGGCCCGGAGACACTCGTGCATAACGACATTTAATACCGTTAATAGGGATATATTCGACCCACGCTACATTACCACAAAACTTGGGGACACGAATGTAGGCGGTGGGAGGTTCTTTTACATCACGGAAAGCACTACTCACAGTTACAGAGATAGCACTCAGGTCCAGACACACACACGTGCCGGACACGGAGCATTATCAAAACAAGTAACAAGTGAGCGCGCATGCCATTGTAATTCAATACTGCCGCACTCAGCGATAACACAAGCCTCGTGAGCAACCTGCACACTTACAGACAGCAATATGCAGGCAGCTCTGAAAGCAGAACACACGGCATCATTCACGCCAAGTCCAGAACCCCATAACTTCCGAAATTACACTACGAGGAGAATTCAAAAACACACAAACTCTTCACAGGAATGCGTACTTTCATTTGCGCATTTCAAATACACGATACATGTGCCATGGTATATACGGCACAGATATCGTCATACCAGGCCCTTACAGCAAGCCGGGTCCGAACTCATAACCACACACCACACTCGTACCAAAAACTAACTAACCAATGGTATTTTTGGTACGAAAAACACAATCAAAATACATACAAAGGGCGCTCAAAGCCAACAGACAACGCAAACATAGAACACAGAGAACTACATGAGATTGGGGGTCCGAATCCCAGCAAAAATTGGACACCATGGAAAACAACTATCCAGACTCCCAATTACACCGAGATTGGCCCATACAGATTGCTGTGGGTGAAAGAAACAGCTTTGTACCCTCCATGTTTTCATATGCTATACCAGCAAGTGACCACATAGAGGTTCTTCCACCTTGGAGACCTGCTGCGGATATGGGTACGAGCCAGCGCGTCACCTCCACATGCCCTTGGTAAGTGGCCATACCCACTTAGAATGTGATGCCGATCATGCAATAATCGAAAAGGAGAAAAAGAAAACTGGGGTGATTATAAATCATCCAAATGACTCGTATCAGTTGGTAAGATCATGCAGACGAAAGAACCCCTTCAACGTATTCGTCATGGAAAGGAAGCATTTCCTGTAATTTTCTTCCCTTTGTAAATCAACAGGTCCATCCCAGATGAAGAAGGGGGATACTATGGGAAATACATTTTTTATGGCAGAAAACCCAATAGATTAAGGGAACAAAAAATTCAATATTTATCTGAAAATCTCTAAATGTTAACATTCCTTTCAGAGAACTCTCTCTTAAAAGACGTGGGAGAAACTCATTACCTGTGATCAATGAGGGTCTTGTTCCTATAAGTAGAGGGAAGACGAAGGACCTTCTGCCTCTCATAAACAGTGTATTTCATGACTTTTGTAAGAGTGTACAAGTTGATAATGTCCGTGCAAAAAACCCTGATATTGAGGAATATGATGATGACTCAGATTGTTTTCAAATTAATTACAGTGCTCTCTCGGTAATTCGGCAGATATCGACCAGAGCACTGCCGGATTACGGAAAACGCCGGATTAGAGGAAAATATCAAGAAAAACACAGATATCATTTGAAAATCAGTTTTAATTACATTGTACTATACAAAGTAAAAAAGTACGAAAATACATCGTATAACTCACGCTATTCCTTGGAAGTAGACGGCTGGAAATATGTATCAATTGTCTTTTGCTTTTTACGGTTGAGAGACACTTTAAGAACTTGTTCCTGAAACCTTCTTAAAACTAAGACATCGTTAGCAGAGACGCCATTTTCGTCCGCCCAGGCTATTGACGTGGCAAACAAGGCGATGGCCGCATCATGAGAGATTGATTGTACAACCGCTGTCACTTCTCCTTCGACCTGTTCCTCGTCCTCTTCTTCTCTTGCCACTTCCTCTATAATGCCAGGGGCCGATAACCTCGATGTTAGGCCCCTTAAAACAACAATTATCATCATCATCATCATCTATAATGCCATCTTCTGTCATAAACTGGTTGTTTTCGTCATCTTCACCGGTAAGCCACACGCCTACGCCATCAGTTTTCAATTCGTTATCCGGTGAATCCACGAGGTGTTCGTTAACCACGTCTCGCAGTAGATAAATCTCCCTCTCTTCACTGGCTTTCTTGTTCGGTTCATCTTTTTTGTACTGATCCAGTAGTGTCATGTCTGGCCAAGGGGTTTCCAAGAGCAAATGATGACTTTCTCGTTAAGATTTTACCAAGAATTAGTGAGCGAGAGTAAACCACGTCTTTCAGGTTTATTTCTTTCAAGGATTTAATCACACTTTCGTCCTTAGACAACACATTGTACAATAAGCTCTTTTTGTATTGCATTTTAATCGCCTGGATAACGTTCTGGTCTATTGGTTGTAAGTGGGGGGTCACATTCGGCGGTAAGAACATCACACGAATAAAACTGTCAGCTGAATTCAACTCATCTTCACCGAGGTGGCCAGGGCAGCTGTCTAAGATGAGCAAAGCTTTCTCTGGTAGTTTCCGCTCCTTCAAAAATCTTTTCACTGAGGGTTTAAAATGTTCATTAAACCATTCAGTGAATACGGACTTATGCATCCACCCTTTGCTCTGGCTCATGTAATCAACAGGAAGTTTGACGTTTTCAAATGCCCTAGGACTCTTCACCTTACCTATGACTTGCATTGTCACCTTATGTGCACCGCTTGCATTTGAACAAGGCATGAAAGTGACCCTATCCTTAGTCATTTTTTGTCCAGGAGCACCAGCTTCTCCACGATGCACTAATGTTTCTTTTTGGTATCAACCGCCAAAATAAACCGCTCTAGTCCGCATTGTAAACTTGGTAAGGAGTTAAATCCATTTCTTGGATAACCTGTTTGAACCTTTCTTTATATGGCTCAACAGCGCTTTCATCACATGAAAGTTTCTCACCCGTTGTACTTAGCAGTCTAATTCCATAACGTTGTTTGAATTTCTGCAACCATCCCTCGCTGGCTTGGAAATCATCCTTTTTTGTAATTTTCCGGAAAAATTCTCTAGCCTTTCCTTTAAGGATTTCACCAGAAATTGGTGTATGCCTACCACGCTCTTGTAAAAACCAAGCTTAGAGGCTATCGTCAACTTTAGGATTTTCACCAGTTTTCAATGTCCGTCGTTTACTTTTTAAATTTTCATTCGTCTTAAAAAAAACTACTTTATTTTATCACTGTTTTTTCTTATGTCATTAACTGTAGCTTGACCAACACCGTATTCGTTAGCAACACTAGTTGACGTTTTATGTTTACGTTTTTTCTGCACGGATGCCATCTTCAACACAACACTACTACAGTACAACTGCCCTACACTAAGCACCTGAGGGGGGCGTGCGTGAGTCATCGCTCTTGGCGCCAATGCATTGTTTACTCAGACATTAGTCTTGTCGCTGCGTGGGAAACATTGTACAGTATTGGGGACGCATTATCAAATCAAGTGTTGAGCTCGTACTCGAATACAAAACGCAGGATTACTGGGAGTGCCGGAGAGCTGAGATGCCGGATTACAGAGGGAGTACTGTACCTGTATTGGTCTATTTTCCTATTGTAACTTGAATTTCCAAAAGTTTTCAAGAACTGTATTTGATCTTTTACTTTTTTTTTTTTTTTACTCAACAAATTTTGTGCTAAATGTGTTTTCGAAATAAACGAAATAGTTCCACTTGAAGGACAATGTAAGTTTGTTAAATATGTCATTTATAAATTGGAAAAACCGGGTAAGTCCATTTTAGCCGTGATAAATGGAGTGGGTGATTTTTTATCAATACCCGGTAAAAAACAAAATCCATATAAGCATTTTCTCAGAGAACTATATCTCTGGGTCAATAATCTGATTTTAGGGACGTATTTAAACTTCATTTTGCTGTCCTGTAAAAATATAATTTACAGACTTACTCGGCATTTCCAAAATGATGTAGATCTGTTACTGTTACGGTGATATAGAATGCCAGTGAAATATTTTGCGCGGCTGCCATGAAACATATTCAAATTTGAAAGGCACGGTCAAGGTTGGACGAGGTAGTGGTATGCACTTACCAAGTTTCTTTGAAATCGCTGTGGCCATTTAGATTTTATTACGGGGGGACAACAGGTGATCTTATAAGCCTATATTTCTCATAAATGAAAATAGCCTTAAAATACATTCAAGTGAGAGCGAGGTACATATCGTAAGTAGGGCCGAAATACCGTACAAAAAACATACGATTAGAACATATTAAAATTAATAATAATAGCCTTTATTGCAGCCAGGTTGTCATATTACAGATGTGTGCACTTAGAACATTTAATGATGATTGCTATTGACATAGTTTTGTTGGAGCCTGTAGTGATGTGGTACCTTCCGCATGCATACCCTTACACAGCTCACATATACAGCTCTTATCTGGGTCATGGAATATCATTCGTGAACAGACCTTGTGGTGGAATCCATGGACCGCAAGTCTTGCTACAACGTGTCTCATTTCGGATAATGGTTGAATCCATCTTCTGTTGAGTAGAATTCCGTCGGAATGTCCAGCTTTTTGATCCTCAGATCTTGGAGTAACTTTCTGTAGATGGCATTAGTAGAAGTTTCCGGCGATCCTCTATAAGGGACGTGTCTCTTGCGAGCTCATATGCCAGTCGGCATTTGGCTGTCCTGTGTATTCCGAGGGCTCTTTTCAGAAATCTGGATTTCGCCTTTTTGAGTTCTTCCAATTCTAGTTGAGGAACTCCCATGTTAACTCTAGTCAGTATGTCATCACGGTTGTGACTTTTGCTCGGAAGATATTGCTTATGTTGTTTATTGCTTTCATTGCGGCAGCTGCCTTTGCTCTTGTGTGTAGTCTGAAGTTTCGTCCTGTAACTTGAAGCATGAGGCCAAGGTAATTGAAATTGTTTACTATATTCAGTTCTTGCCATTGCATGGCACTTTATCCGATTCTGCTGGTCTACCGTGGACTTAAGAAAACACAGTTTAACCCATTGCCATGCAATTATTTTTCGTGATAAATGTACCTTGGAATGCGATTATTTTATTTACATTTTAAGTTACGGATGCTAAATCGGTACGAAAGGCATACTGCATCAAACAAATAACTTTTTTGGTTACAGTTTAACTTCCTAAAATTAACTGTAGTCTTTTAAGGTATGGTACACCTGGAAACATCCAGCCACGTGGAGGGCAACTTTGCATTTGTTGCAAATCTTCTGTAGGGCATTGTTTCTCCACATATAGGGGACTCCAGAACCCTTCGTTTAGGCCAATAACAGTGCTGTGTTGATTTCTTTGACTGTGACATCAATATACAAAGAGCAAAGTGTGCTTTTAGCTCATCTGGAGTGACTGGGAACTAGCGAGCTTCGTCATACGATTTATTTTTCATTGGGTCGTTTTCAATCGAATCAAGGATATTACTCCCATAGTCATTGGTTTGCTTGCAAATTACGTCCCAAAAAGTGTCAGAGAGGAACTGACTCACAACTTCAAATTCTGTAGGATTATTACCCAGACGCCTCCTGACTATAGTATTCAGCTCCCCAGCAACTGCACATGAATTTTCTTTTGGAATATTACTGACCAAATTCCAGTTCCAAATGCTCGATGTGGTGAGGTTATGCACGGAGTTATCTTCATCCTCACTAATGCTTTTGTGACCGGAGCCACTGATCTGAGACGCACTATCACTGCTAAAACTACTATCAGATAATTATGAGTTATCTTCAACACCACTATCAAGAAGAAATTGCCGAAATCTTTCCTCTTCCTACTTGCGGTGTTTGTTAATAATGTTATTGGTTTTACGTCCAATATGGGTTTATTCCAAATAGAGGAGCTGATAGTGCTATATTTGAAGTAGTAACTGATGTAGAAAAGGCATTAGATGAAAACAAACTAGCTGCTGGTGTACTAATTGACCTTCAAAAAGCCTTCGATCTGGTTAACCATAAGATTCTCCTTAATAAACTAGAATTTGCAGGCATCAGAGGAGTGGCACATGATTGGTTCAAGAACTACCTCACTAACAGAAAACAATGTTGCAATCGATAATGTAAAAGAATCTCAAATGAGAATTGACACAGGAGTACCTCAAGGTTCTGTCTTAGGACCAATTCTTTTCTTGGCCTATATTAATGATATAGTATTATTAGAATTGAAAGGCAAGCTTAAACTATTTGCAGATGATATTTTTATACTCTATCTGGGAACATCTGAACAGGAAATTATGCTAAATATTAATTATGATCTCAATAAGCTGGTGGATTGGTTGAGAGCACACAAAATGGTTATCAATATCACTAAAACAAAATATTTGTTCTTCCATAAACCATCATACAAGATTGAGACCACAAACATAGTCAACATAGCCAACAAAGAAATAGAAAGGGTTAAATCGGCAACATACTTAGGTATCACACTAGATAGTACACTAACCTGGGAAAATCATGTAGAAAATGTAAAACATAAAATCAGCCCTTTAATTGGTATTATTTTCAGATTAAGATATAGCTGTCTTACTAGCCAACAATTGAAAAATATATACTTTGCTCTGATACATTCACATCTAATGTACATGAATTTCATATGGGGATATTGTAAGAAGGAGCTGATAAAAGAACTTGAGATACTCCAGAAACGTGCTATAAAATCTATCTTTGGATTACCTTGGCTCACACCCTCAAATGAATTGTACTCAGGAACTAAAATTATGCCACTGCAAAAACAAATAGCTATGTCAGCAACAGTATTTGTATACAAATTAGAAAACAAATTGATACACACACACATCCATTTTACCCATGCAAATGACATTCATCACTATGCAACAAGAGGAGTAAATCAAATATTCACCAGCCATTCCCAATCCATTAAATTTGGAACTAAAGGAATTATGTCCTCTATAATAAAAGAATACAACTCGCTACCATTAGGCATAAGGGAAAGTTGCTCTATAAAAACATTTAAGAGGAAAACAAAAGACTTCCTATTAAGGAATGAATAGCCAATGTACAATAGCCTTAAGCAATGCAATGTATCATACCGTATTATCTCTGTAAAGTTAGTCACTAGCAATCTAAGTTACTATTAAACTAAACAATAATGTTACAAAAATTATATATATGCCATGCTGTAACTATGTTACTTGATTGTCCCTAACACGAGCTCAGGCTCATTGGGACCTATGTAAATAAATAAATAAAAATAAATAAACGTCCCTTTTAACTACACTGGCTTTTAGAGACGCCGGGGTGCCGGAATTTTGCCCCGAAGGGGATCTTTAACGTGCCAGTAAATCTACTGACACGGCTCCCTCGCATTTGCGCACCCTCAAATGCCAGCTGACTGCGCCAGGTTTCGAACCTGCAACCTTGGGCTCAGCAAGCGAGAACGTTGCCCCTGAGCCACGCAGCCAGACCTTGCGATGTTTACATGACTTCTTGCTCAGTAGCGTTCATTTCATGAACAAGATGACCCACTGTAGAAGCAAATAATACATTAATGAAATGGCATTCGGATAATAACATTGATATGTAAACACGCTGCCACTATCTAGGAACGCAATTCCAAAGTACAACATCACAATCGAAGTGAATCGATGGTCAGACAGACGTATTTCCAACTTGCATACAAGGTGACGGTTGTACCCATCATTGCAGCGGAATGGGTAAAGGATAGGATGAGTGCATGAGTAGCAAAGGGAAGGTAAAAGGTCAAGAGATGAAGACTTTCGTAACAGACATACAATCTCACTCGAAGATAACCAATGTAAAGCTTGAGGACAGTAGAATGGTGGTACAAAACATGGCATTGCTTAAGGAGAAGAAGGAAGAAAGGTGTGATTGGTCAGCTCGAGTCTGTCTGATAATCGGGGTGCAAACGCTACCACAGTTACACAAAAGGCCCAACTGATGATTTTCACGGATACAGACAAAGCCAAGCGAAAATCACGTTTATGGGAGCGTTCAGAAGAGGATGACATTTAAACCGTTAGGATGCGCGCATGTATGTTTTTTATCCCATGACAAACTGAATTCTTAATGATTGTTGGTGTTACAGGTATTCTGCCTTCCACCCCTTGCTACTTTACCAATGGACTCTCCCATGCTGTCCTTATTGCTTGCCATTGTTTAAAGGTTACTGTTGTTCGAGCTGTTGACATATTTGTATGCTAATGTCAGTCGCGCGTGTGCTTCTGTAAGTTGCTACAGTGCGATCTAATTTTCTGGTAGACTGCCAGAAGTTTCGCAATGGACTAACCAATAAGGATATAAGTTATTTACTTTGTGATGACGAAATTGTTGGTGGAAGTGACAATTCAGATATAGACTTGGTTTATAAAAGGGATCATGGCAGCGATACCGAGCAGGACAGCTGTGTGCCAGAACACGAAGGTACTTACTTCTTCCAGTGAATCTGGATGTAAAGTTGACGAGGATAATATACCGTTAGGTATATAACTTGATGTTTATAAGGGGAAGGATGGTACTGTGTGGTACAAAGGTATCATTCCCCAAAAGGGCTGCACCAGAGCACAAAATATCGTTTTTGTTTGCCAGGTCCCAAAGAAGCAGCACAAATTGCAAAGACTGCTATTGATGGTTGGGGGCCAATGGTAGGCGATAGAATAGATCCTAATGCTTCTTGAAAAGAGAGGAGAGGGATTACATATGGTGTTTCATAATGATAATTTATCCAGCGCATGCCCATACGTTACAAAACAAGAGGACGAAAGGATGCCTAAACATACTCTACAGTCAACTACGGGACCTCAAAATGAGCATATTTGCCCAACGATGGGCATAAAAATATTGCACCCAACCAAACACTGAACTCAAGGTAAAAGGAGGGGAGATGAAAATAAATTCACTCAAACAAAAAAAGATAGGTACGCAATTTGATAACTGTGAAATACGTCCACACAATCGCATGCAACATTTAACAAACCCCGTGGCACTACAGCCCCTGAAGGACCTAGGTCTACAAAGCAACCGCTGCCCAGCCATTTGTGGGTTGGCTCAGGGTCAGCGCATCAGGTCCCCTCAGCCATTAATCTTACACAAACCCTTACATAAAAAAAATTAAACAAGGCTGCAACACACCTGGATGCTCCAGTGATTTCGTAAGATAAGAACATACCGCACTCAAAGAAGTTAGCGGAAAGAAATCTAAATAATCAATGTAGAATGCGATATGGACTTCACGTTATGAAGATATATAAACATATTAAAGGAATGCTTCTCACTCGGAGTGAGATCTCACGTAAAGACATGTTAGGAATCCTTTATGTTCAAAAAATGAATAAATGAATAGGATAAGATGTGTAGGTCATGCTACCAGGTGGCATTGTTAAGAAGGGATGTATCAATTAAGAATAATCAAAAGTATAGGGTAGAACAGTGAATAGCTTCCGTAACCAAATCATAAAAGAGAAAATTGTCATTTTGTAGCTCTTCAGTCGGTCAACATGATTGTGCCCAATGAATGGGTGGGGTACAAGATGTAAATATGTAACGACACTCCTGGAAAAAACTACATGTAGGCCTGTTAATTAGATTGCCCCATTATCTGTGATATGCACTTACAGAGTTTCATTGAAATCGCTTTGGCCGTTTAGATTTTATTAGGGGGACACACATGGACAAAAGGTGATCTCGTAAGTCTATCTTTTTCATAAATGAAAATAGGCTAAAATGACTTAAGGGCTGCAAAATGAGGAGATGGAGCAATGCAAAGTTTTGATCAGGGTTTCAGCAATCATTAAACACAGTTTCTATAAAAATGAAACTGAAAACTTTGGGGATCGTGTGCAGCGTCATGTTTATATTGCTAGTCTATGTTTTACACTATTACTGTGGTTGTCCCACATCGCGTGTTGCGGCAATTACATCACGTGTGTGGTCATCCGTCCGGCTTTTGTTCTGTGGCTTCCGTATAATTTATTGGGTTTGTCGGGATTTTAGGGCGTTGCAGCCTTTTAAGGGCAGTGACACTTGGTACGGTATATGTTTATACATATATGTTAATCTACTGGCATAATGGTTTTCATAACCTCAAGATGGCGGCTGTGCGAAATTTGAAAATTAAGTTTTTATTTCTTGTGTCCTAATCATGCGATTGAAGTGAAAGTTTGAATAATGAAATCTTCATCTAATTGTATATAACTCTGTGGCCTACATATATAACAATCCAATATGGCGACTATCCAAAATATTTAGACGGCTCTCAATATCTACGAATCTATTACAGCAGTCAAACTGAAATTTTGTATTTTGATAGAGGCTATTAACTTAGGTTCACCTATGGATCATTCAATAACCATGTGAGCACAAAACCAATATGGCGGCGACGCAAAATTTAAATATTTATATGGATTTTTCTTGCAACTTTTCATTAGAGCGCTGTGAAACTTGGCACGGTATATCCTCATACAAGCCTTATTATACTGACGTCTAATTTTATGGAATTTTATGAGAACTTAAAATGGTGGCTGTGTAATTTTTCAAAACTCATTTTTATTTCTCATCTCCTAAGTAAAACCAGTACGATATATGAAAATAGGCTATTTAGTTCTTCACGGAACTACTTGTTTTTTCTCCCTTCAGGTGACCTGAGACCGCAAAACACACAGTACTATTTCTGTTTTCACACAGTAGACTCGTCCCTTTGAAGTTCATTGGCGGTAATCACTTCTGTGCTGTCTGTAGAGACATTGCACATCAGTGTGATAACGAGGCCTCTGCTTAAGCACTGTCACCCCTGCCTCAATTTTAAGAGATTAGAGAGGAAAGCTGCCTTGTTAAACAAAGTAACTCCTTTTCTGAATTCCTCTGGTCGGCTGCAAGGTACAGTGGGCTAGATATTCGCTTTTTGTACTTGAAGCTAGAGTGCAGATGGTGGGGGATTAGTTAATGCAGGGACATAGCTACAAGAGGGGGGAATGTCAGGAAATGCCCACCACTTTAGATTCTTACTACATATGGGGCAAGACTAGGAGTATATATGCAATGTTATTTTTAAATTTTATTTCTTTAGTTACTGTACGGATCTCCTGTAGAGAGAGAAAACTGCTTTTGTGCTTTGAATGTAATTTACATGAAAATTTCTTAAAACAAATGGAAACTAAAAGGATGCCATCACACAAATAGTTGTAGGGCTACTCACTTTTTCTTATACATAAGACTGTATATAAACAAGTGGTTACTGGTCTATATTCGTATCAATCATTGGCTTTGTGCCCTGCCATATTTTTGAGTCTCCAGTGGGGACTTATCCTGAAAATAATACTTTTTCGGAAGAAAATGAAGCAAGTAAATGAAAATACCTCTGTTGAAGCAAGGCATAGTCTGGCCCCATGGTTAAGTGATTCTGATTAACATGCTAGACTTGGGCCCAAAGGGTCCTGAGATTGTGGGGTCAAATATCGGCTGGGCTGTAAGGATTCTAGTCTCGCATGGTTGATCCCCCTGGCATGGGACCGAGTGGTTGTGATGCCATTATCATCATTACTCGCAAGTCACCTATGGACATCAAGTCGTAAGATCTGCATCAGGTCTTCCTGAGACCACATACCGTTACTATTATATTATTATAATAATTATTGTGATGATGATGATGGTATACATGTGATTATATCTGGTTTTGGGAGTACTAAGCTGCCTGGTACCAACAAATTCCTGTGCTTGCCTTACAATTATGACAGGTTGGAGTGTGAGGACCACATGTTTAGTTTATCTTTGTGTCAGTGAGTACTTTATTTTTATTTATCAAGGCATTTTTATTATCGCTCTACTTTAACTTGATGAAATGTTATGAACATCTATTAAACCCTTTATGGTGAAAACTCTCAGATTGGGTGTTACCTGAACTTACTTCTTATTCATATTATAAAATTCCTTTTCAGATATTAATTAATAATACATTTTCAGTACTGTAAATGAGCAGTTATTAGCATGAGATGACTTTTTGCCCTGCAGAACTTACATGGCTGGGGCTGTGCACATGGTTGCAACATATTCAGTTTCTTCCAAATCGCTATTGCTTTTATCACTTTGTGTAAGTACACTATCTGGCTTGTGTATTCTGTAATGCCATTGCCTTAAACTCATCTGCACATATAATCCTATTTCTGTACTGATGATGATTTCTGTTTAATTTTTTCACATTTTGCCTGATGCACTTTTTTGACCACGTAATGCCCCAGAGAGAGATGTGATTGCTCATAGCATATAATAAATATGGTAGTCTCTTGTGTGAATGTGCATGTTATCTGGAGATTACAGTGCTGATTTGTTATTTACACACACACACTGGTTGAAATCTGTCTTGAAGGCTGTAGTTTCATATCCTAATTAAGGTTTCATTCAGTTTTTAGTTTTATTTCTAGTGTTTAAAAATGTTCAACTTGGAGGTGAATGTTCCAAAAAACGCATACAGAGATAAAGCAGAATTTCCTGTTGTCCTGAATATTTTCCTCTAACTTTGCAAAGGATGGGAGAACACACATTTTTGGGTTATGTTCAAAGAAACAGAATTCAAACATCCAGTATTTCGTTAGCCTAAAATGAGTACCTTGTCTCTCACGTTTGTTATAGTCGTGCAAACCTGTTCTGTAACTGGTTCTCCCTCAAGAAACAATTCTGTGTAACTTATGAAAATTTGGTACAAAGTGTTCATTCTAGGCCGTCGATTTGTAATAGTGAATGCAAGAATGTGCAACCTTCTAAATTTTTCTTCATGGTTAATTTTGGGCTTGTATAATAATGCTTATATATGATGCAATGTCTCCTTGACTTCGTTGGTATTACTCGCAAGGAGGTAGTTGAAATTTCTACAGTCAGGACCATCCCTATAGAAAGAATCTTTCCAATAGCCTGCCACGAACACGTCGCAATGACTCGCCGTCACATTTATAGCATGTACCGATTACAACAGCGGGTCGGGAAGCCCCTGCATCGGTCATAGCTTGATTACATTCCCAGCAGGCAAGATACCTTGATTC
Source organism: Meconema thalassinum (assembly GCA_946902985.2). Taxonomy (NCBI): domain Eukaryota; kingdom Metazoa; phylum Arthropoda; class Insecta; order Orthoptera; family Tettigoniidae; genus Meconema; species Meconema thalassinum. Next base: position 348,795,310 of record OX336389.2, read on the forward strand.
AGAGAGTTAAGCCTTGTGGTGAAATACTGTATGCCATGAATATGGTTAGGCATTAAACAAAACATCGAATTTTCCTAGTGAAAACTTATCTTCTCAAGAAGAAGTCTTCCAGTAAATGTGATTGTACGTTTCAGCGCCGTGCGATTTTTACTTGGTGGGGGAACCTCAAACAAAAGGTATACAGAAACAATCTTCGTACTCTGGAGGCTCTTTAGAACGAAATAACTGCACCAATACGAAATATCAGCGAGGATGAATTACAGCGAGTGTACCAAAACTTCCTATGTTGGTGCAATACGTGTTTAGAAAATGAAGGACAGCATTTCCAGCAATTGCTGTGAAATTCATGTGCAGGCCAGACGTTTGATTTAGACTAGTGAAAAATTATAATGGAAGCCTGGAGGGGAGTTACTACAGTACCTGTGTTGTTGTCACCTACCCCATGAAGTCAGATGATGGACAAAACTACCTGACGCTACTGCTGATGTACAGTCATTGTCAAATATAATGGCGTTCTGTTCGTAACTATGTTATGTGTACTTCCGCGACACACAATACTTCGTCGTGGACTGTACTGATCAGCTTGGTGATGTCGTCACGTGTTCAAGTCTGGAATTCCATTACGCCAGACCGGTGGTGTCAACTGTGAAGGGACAGGGCGAGAGAGTGGCTGTGTACAGGCTCACCCGCAAGCTTCAAGGTCAAGGGCAATCCTCTAAAACAAATGTCCGGCTTGTAAGTATAAGGTGCGCTCAAAAAGTAACGAGCCAGAGGCTGTAATGCGCAAACCGGTGACTACATCGGCTAATCGTGGCGTGTGTAATGAGGTGTGGTTCCGACCAGAGCGTGGAAGGTTACAGCCCGTCGCTAGAGGGCACGCGTGCACGTCACATGACGATACAAAGCGAGCAGCAGCATGCATCAATCGTCCAACGCTGCCAGTCACATTGCGAACAGTGACATGGAGGCGTCAAGCGAAGAGCAAAGAGGTGTTGTTCGGTTTCTGACAGCGAAAGGAGTAGGGAGAACGGAAATTCATCACCGAATGTCACAAGTGTACGGCAAACACTGCATGTCCCTTGCAAGGGTCAAGGCGTGGCACAAGCGCTTCAGGGAAGGACGGGTGTCGTTAGCCGATGATGCCCGGTCTGGGGCACCCCGCTGCATTACCGATGACAACGTCCAGCTGGTTGATGCACTCATTACACTGGACCGCCGAGTGACAGTGAACTCCATAGCCGGCGTGGTCGGATTGAGCGTCGGAAGTGTGCACACCAACGTGAAGGAACGACTGCACTTGCGGAAAGTGTGTGCCCAATGGGTGCCCTTCAGTCTTCAACCACACCAGGAAGCATGTCGAATGGCCTACTGTTTTGGTCTTGGTTGGACGATTGATGCATGGTGCTGCTCGCTTTGTATCGTCACGTGACGTGCACGCGTGCCCTCTAGCGACAGGCTGTGACCTTCCACGCTCTGTTCGGAACCACACGTCATTACACACGCCACGATTAGCCGATGCCATCACCGGTTTGCGCATTACAGCCTCCGGGTCGTTACTTTTTGAACGCACCTTATAAATGTGATTATTAAATACGTAAAAAAGTGTAAATGTGTTAAACTAGCTGGGCGCTCCCCTCCTGCAAGCGCCTACACACAGTGGCCCGCCCGTCACGTGGTGCATCCATGGCTCCGTTCTATAGGGAGGGTCCTCGCTGCTTCATTGCTATGTGTCTGTCTTACAACACAGTTAAATCCCAAGCGACTTTCATCACCAGTAACTTGGACTGATTATTGTTAAAACTGCAATCTCTATTGAAGTTTAAGGGATGCTTCCATAGTTTAAACAATTTTTGTCCTGCATCTTTGAACATGATTTAGTCAGATGCATGATCTGGTATACGGTAGTATGTTTGTCCTGTTGGTTCAGTCAAATAAATACGAGAGTCTTTTGCTATAAGTCATGGCAACTCTTTTATTTTAGACAAATGCGTTGTTATACAAACATTTAATTATGTTGTTGTTGTTTGAGTCTTCAGTCTTTTGACTGGTTTGATGCAGCTCTCCATGCCTCCCTGTCCTGAGCTAATCGTTTCATCTCTACATAACTACCACACCCTACATCTGAGGCAATCTGTTTAACATATTCTAACCTTGGTCTACCCCTACAGTTCTTGTCCTCGACCCTTCCTTCCATAACTAAGCTTGCTATTCCTGGGTGTCTTAGTATGTGTCCTACCAACCTATCTCTTCTCTTCATTAGCAGTCGCCAGAAACATCTCTCCTCTCCCACTCGTCTTAATACCTCTATGTTTGTAACCCTATCTACCCATCTGATCTTCATCATTCTCCTGTAACACCACATTTCAAATGCTTCTATTCTCCTCTTTTCTGCTGCACCAATAGTCCAAGTTTCACTTCCATAGAGCGCCACGCTCCAGACAAAGGCTTTCAAAAATGACTTCCTAATACCTAAATCTATATTCGATGTCAGCAGATTCCTTTTTTGTAGGAAAGCTTTCTTTGCCTGAGCCAACCTACTTTTTATATCCTCTTTGCTTCGTCCTTCACTGGTTATTCTACTTCCTAAGTAACAGAAGTCTTCGACTTCCTTCAGCTTTTCACCTGTCAATTTGATCTCCATAGAGGTTTCTGATTTATTTCGGCTGCATTCCAGTATTTTTGTTTTACATTTATTAATTTTCATCATGAATTCTTTCCGTAAGACGGAGTCCATACCATTCAAAAACTCATTCAAATCCTCAGGCTTGTCGGCCAATGACTATGTCATCAGCAAATCTCAGTTGAAATTATTTCTCCTTGAATCTTCACTCCCACTTTAAATTTTTCTCTAATTTCCTTCATTGCTTGTTCAATGTAAAGATTGAAAAGTATGGGTGATAAGTTGCAGCCTTGCCTTACACCTTTCTGAATACCAGCTTCTCTCTCATGTCCTTCAACTCGAATGACTGCTGTCTGGTTTCTGTATAGATTGTATATCACCCTCCTATCCCTGTACTTTATTCCAGTCGATTTCAAAATGTCAAACAATTTAGTCCAATCAACGTTATCAAAAGCCTTTTCTAAGGCTACAAAAGCCATGAACGTTCTCTTATCTTTCCTTATTCTACCTTCCAAAATCAGCCTAAGACTTAGTACAGCTTCCCTTGTTCCTACATTTCTCCTGAAACCAAGCTGGTCCTCACCCAACTCCGTTTCTATCTGGCTTTCAATCCTCTTGTAAATTATCCTAGACAGGATCTTTGAAGCATGAGTAATCAAGCTGATTGTACGGTAATCTTCACATCTGTCAGCTCCCACTTTCTTTGGTATAGGGATGATAACATTCTTCTTGAAATCAGGGGGTACCTCACCTGTCTCATAAATCCTACACACCAAGTGAAATAACCTGATCAGACCTTCATCTCCAATGCAGCGTAGCAACTCAATCGGTATATCATCTATGCCTGGTGCTTTGTTCCTGCTTAAGTCTTCCAAAGCTCTATCAAATTCTGATCTCAATATTAAATCTCCTTTTGCATCCTCATCAATTTCCTCCTCCCTTTCCATTACATGATTCTCAATCTCCTTTCCCTTATACAAACTCTCTATGTAAGCTTTCCATCTCTCAACCTTTTCTTCCCTATCTGTTAGAGGCTTTCCATTTGTGTCCTTAATATTACAGCACTTAGTCTTCTTTTCCCCAAAAGTATTCTTAATCCTTCGATAAGCTGTGTCTACTTTACCTAATTTCAGACAATTTTCTATACCTGCACATTTCTCTTTCAACCATTCTTCTTTCGCTTCCTTGCACTTCTTGTTAACCTCATTTCTCAGACGTCTGTATTCTGCTTTCCCCTTCTCATCTCTTACATTCTTGTGTTTCCGCCTTTCATCCATCAATTCTAGTATATCCTGAGTGATCCACGGTTTTCTACCTATTCTTTCTTTCCTACCAATGTTTTCTTCTGCGGATTTTGTTATTTCATTCTTCAAAAGTGCCCATTCGTCTGCAATTGAAGTTTGTTTAGAGTTTTTCATTAGTCCTTCCTTTATACTCTTCTTGAATCTTTCGTTTACATCCTTCTCTTTCAGTCTGTCTATTGCCCACCTTTTTGGCTTTTGACTTTTCTTCAGTTTCTTCAACTTTAATCTGCATTTCATTACAACCAGATTGTGGTCAGAGTTTATGTCAGCACCAGGATATGCTTTACAATCCAAAATCTGGTTTCGAAACCTCTGCTTGACCATAATGAAGTCGATTTGGTAACGCCCTGTATCTCCTGGTCTCATCCATGTGTATATTCTTCTATTGTGGTTATTGAATAAGGTATTAGCTATGACCAACTCATGCTCGGTGCAGAATTCTACCAGCCTGCTTCCTGGATCATTCCTTTCACCTAATCCGAAATCTCCTACTATTTGCCCTTCTCTCCCTTTTCCTACCACAGCATTCCAATCTCCCATTACTATAACATTTTCATCACCCTTGATATACCTCAGAATTTCGTCTATTTCTTCGTAGACCTTTTCAACATCCTCGTCATCAGCTTGACTGGTAGGCATATAGACTTGTACCACTGTGGTGCAGATAGGTTTAGTATTGATTTTTGCTACAATAATCCGTTCACTATATTGTTCATAATATTCCACCCGCTGTCCAAGTTTCCTACTCAATATGAGGCCAACCCCTGCTTGGCCATATTTTGATTTAGTGCTAATGACCCTATAGTCTCTTGACCAAAAGTCCTGTTCTTCCTGCCAGCGCATTTCACTAATCCCAATTAATTATACACATGTGAAAATACATGATGTACTTTACCAATCGTGTCCATTACGTGAGTTTCTCAAGAAGTAATGTAGGCAAGGGAGAAGAGTGAAATTAAGAAAATGTTTATCGTATGTCATAATGTTAAGAACACTAACACGCACATTACCACATGAACACATTAACATCCTACGAAGTAATCTCCAAGGCAATCAATTGTTCACTGCCATGGATGAAGAAGACGACCAATACCATGAGCTGCTCCATTGTTTAATCTGGCAATCTTGCATTGCACCGGAGGATATGTCTTCTCGTGTACGGAAACGTCTCCCACGCAATGGAACTTTAAATTTCGGTATCAAATCGAAATCGCATGATGACAGATTGGGGAGAAGGGAGGATGCTCTAGTACGTCCCATCTCCAGCACCGTAAATGGGTCTGAATAATGTTTGCCACGTGGGCTTTTGCATTATCGTGCAGGATGATTGCATTGTCCAACAACTTGGGACGTTTATTCCTGATAGTCCGACGTAGTTTATTCTACAGATAAAAGTCGTAGTAAGCTGCATTAACAGTCTGGCCTTGGGGGACAAAATGACACAAAATAATTTCTCGAATGTCATCCCCTAAAATGACCCTTAACTTCACGGGAGATGCATTTTGATGGACTTTCTGCTTTCATGGTGATCCTGAATTACACCATTCAGCAGACGGTGTTTAGGTTCCGGTTTATAAGCCCTGGCCCAGGTTTCATCAATGGCAATGATCCTGTTCAGCATGTTATCTCCTTCACGTTCATATCGCACCAGATTCACACGATGTGTCCACTTTTGTTGTTCTATTAGTGCATGTTGCACCCATTTCACAGCCATTTTGTGCATATGCAGATCGTGCCTTAACATTTTATGCACAGTAGCCTGGTCAATACTTGTTTCTGTTGCCAACTGCTGTAGAGACCATCGCCTGACATTCTCTAAGTGATGTTCTACCCCGGCACCAGCAACGTCGGTACGAACCGTCCTAGGGCGTCCCGTACAAGGTTTGTCGGCACATCTTACCCGTCCACTTTCGAAAGCTGCTACCCATCATGTAACAGTTCTGTACGGCAGAGTACGATCTCCAACAGCTTCTACGTGTTGTGCGTGACATTCCACGGAAAGAAATAGTTGCCATGACTTAGTACGTGAGCGTCGAATGTCATGTTCCTTAACTAGTGTGAACACAGTTATTATGTGAATGTCATAAATTCCAAGATATATCAAAGTTCTAGTTGCATGGTCTCTTGTTTGGGAACTGTGTGAATCGATAGATATTGAAAGTTTTTGTTTATATACAGCAGGGGACAAAATTAAATTAAATTCAGCCAGTCAATATAATACCATTCCGGTGTGGTGTGAAACCTAGAGTGAAACCTTTTATTTCATAGCAGCAAGGAATAAAATTTGGAATAAAACATTTAATTCTATTCTACTTGGAATGAAACTGTGTTTGAAGCATTTTATAACTGTGAATGAAATATAATACTATTCCGGAGTGAGTGGAATTAAACCATAAGATTTCATTCCTCTTGGAATTAAACATATAATTCTATTCTGTTGGGAGTGCGTTTAAATCCATAGAACTTAATTCTACTCTTCTCAGGATGAAACTGAGGGAAACATATAATACTATTCCAACAGGACTGACATCAAATCCATAGCTTTGAAATCTATTCAGCACACACTAAACTCAGAATGAAACACACAGTAATATAGCAGCATGAATAAAAGTGGGATGACTAATTATATTCCAACAAGGAATGAACTTGAAATGAAACGCACAATTCTATCTGGTTCAATATCATTAATATCACCAATTTGTTTATAATTGCATTGTGGACAAATAAAAATATTGTTGCCCATCTTCATACTGCAAAGACTGGTGTGAAGCCATTTAGTCTAATTTCTATTCCATTTAACATAGATGATGAACAGAGTACTTGTTCCTCAAGAGCTACGCTCAGTGTGTTGCTATTATGTTGCATGCCCATATAGCAACCTGCATTGGTTCTTTTCCTGATGGGACATGAAGGCATTGAAACAAGCAGATTGCTTCACTCTATTTATCGATGGTCATATAATAGAAATTATTGTTCAGTTCAGTAATAATAAAATCGATTTATTAGGTCCAAATTACAAGATTGCTTCTTGCACTGTATCACATCTTACAAAGGGAGAAATTTAAGCACTCGTGGGTTTGTTAACATTGACTGCTGAGATGAAAAACAATCACTTAGCAGTAAGATGCTTCTCTTTGGGTTCAAGTATAAATGAGTTATGAGTTCTGACCGGTTTGAGTTTATTTTGAATTGTCTTAGATTTGATGGCTTGGATACTCGAGATGAGCAAAAGAAAACTGACAATTTGGCGGCTATAAGAGACGTTTGGGATATCTTTGTTGGAAACTGCCAGCATCGTTACAAGCCAGGATCTTTTGTAACTATGGATGAACAGTTAGTTGCATTTCGCAGAAAATGCTGATTTCGAATGTATATTGCTAAGAAACCAGCAAAATATGGCCTGTGATGTAGCTACAAATTATATGTTTAACGTCATCCTTTACGTTAGATAAACGACGAATACATTCAGTTTGCCTCTTTTTGAATATTTTGTAAAAGAGTTAACAAAGCCTATTGTATTGTATGTCTACCCCTTATTATTCCCGTTTTCCAACGGGGTCGGGGATGAGATGCGATGGAAGTCTTTGTGGCAATGGATTTTACGGCCGGATGCCCTTCCTGACGCCAACCTCGTGAGAGGAGTTAATGAGAGATGAAATGAATGATGGTGAATGAAACTGGGCAAGGATGTGGAAGGAAGCGGCCGTGGCCTGTCAGAAGGTACCGTCCCAGCATTTGCCTGGTGTTGAAAATGGGAAACCACGGAAAACCATGTCAAGGACGGCCGACGGTGGGGCTCGAACCCACGCGTCTACCGAGTCAGCAGAGAGCTTGGCCCCATGACCTAATGCTGCGCGTTAGCCAGCGTAGCCACTACTGTCGGTTAACAAAGCCTATTCATGGCTCTAAAAGAAACATTACCATGGATAACTGGTTCACGAGAATTCACTTAGCCAAGGAACTTCTCGAACCACCATTCAGTCTCACGCTTGTAGGGACAATTCGTACCAACAAGCGAGAGATTCCTCCTGAATTGCTTAATTCTAAAGCTAGAAAACTGGGAACATCAATTGATGTGCAGTGTAAAAGATCCAATCCCTGCCACCAAGCTATCTGGAGTGTACAGTGTTCCATGCATGGAATGTGAATAGGTCGACATGGGACAGACTCGAAGGACAGTAAAATGCAGTCTGAAAGTCAGATTTATGGATTATGGGACATCGTATCAACTTTGACTCGGCCAAAGTTTAAAAATCAAACTTGGTTATGTGCCACATTTTGTGACTGAAGCTGTAGTATTACAGTGCCATCCAGCCAATATGAACAAGGATGGTGGATATCAATTGAGTGACATTTGGCTACCTATACTAAGACCAAGGAACGCCTCCGTGGCCTCTCACCGCTGGGCCCGTGGTTCAAATCCCGGTCACTCCATGTGAGATCTGTGCTGGACAAAACGGAGGCAGACAGGTTTTTCTCCGGGTGCTCTGGTTTTCCCTTTCCAAATTTCATTCCAGCAACACACTCCACTATCATTTCATTTCATCTGTCATTCATTTAATCATTGCCCCAGAGGAGTGCGACAGGCTTCGGCAGCCGGCACATTTCATATCCTCGCCGCTGGATGGGGGGCTTCATTCATTCCATTCCTGACCCGGTCGGAGACTGGAAGCAGGCTGTGGATTTCTTTTCACTAAGACCAAGGAAACATAATCCATACACAGGTGCAACACACAGACCTAACACACCAACAGAGGATGTCACTAGGATCGAACCACGGCCACCAGACAATGCTGAGGAAGAGACCGTGACGTTATGTTCGCTGTGAGAAGAAGCCACCGCATCGCGGAGCACTGCCGTAACTTGAAGCGAAAATAGTAGTAGGAACTTCAGTAAGTTAAGTACCATAACAATTATGATGTGGTATGCCTCAAGTTTTAGTGTACAGTTTCTAGATCAGGACTGAAATATTTGCATGATTTTAAGAGTTTGGGAGGAAAAATATAAATGGATTATATTAATTATATTTTAATAGAAGACCCGTTCATTCATTCATTTCAACGATCCTATAGCTTTTCTTTCCATACATCATTTGCTGTTTGCATGCCTTTATGTTAATGACCTGAACAGACAGTTAACATCGCATTTCATTGTTATAACACTCTAATTAAAGTTCATCTCTGAATCATCGTATTGAGAGCACACATGATCTCAGAGAACAAATGCTGAAACAAAATGCCAGCCAGCACTTGCATGTTGCAGCAAGGCAGGCCATCTGGTTCCTGGGCGCATGCACGTTACAGAGCACTTGACTCACTATGGCCGGCACACAGCTTGGCCAGAAGAATGACCTTGGTGAAATGAATAATCCCAATTAATTTAATACACAGATGACAGATGACCCCGTGGGGGTTTGCCTGTTCCTCTATCGGGCGCGTCCCAGGTGGCGGATAGGGGGGCTCGCCGGACTTGTCCGGAGGGTTTGAGGGAAATAAAATACCTCTCGCGGACCAAAAACAGGCCCCTTGCCAGGGTTATGGTGAAGCTACGTTAGGCCTAGCAAGCCAGTAGTGGATATGAAACTGCTTTTAAAACGGGAACGGGCCTCGGAAAGGACAGATCTAAAGGAAGCAGACCTGGCTATGGAAATGGACTACGAATCGGAACTTTGAATATAACTACATTGACGGGAAGAGTGGAGGGGGTTGTGGATATGATGGAGAGGAGAAAACTGGATGTACTCGGACTGGCAGAGACCAGATGGAGAGGGGAAGGAAGAAAAGAACTGAGAAATGGCTTGCATATATACTGGATAGGAAATGAGGAGGGGAAGAGAAATGGAGTGGGAATGATGGTGAGAGAAGGGCTGAGGGAGGAAGTAAAGAGGGTAAGTGATAGAATAATTAGAGCCAGAATCACTGTGAAAGGTAGAAACCTGGACATTCTGCAAGTCTATGCACCACAGGTGGGATGCACAGAAGGCGAGAAGGACGAGTTTGAAGAGGAGTTGCAGAAGCAGTTAGTGGGGAGAGACCTGATAGTCATGGGAGACCTAAATGCCCATGTCGGAACTGATAGAAGAGGTTTTGAGGAAGTGATTGGTGGTGAAGGATGGGGAAACAGGAATAAGGAAGGAGAGAGATTGTTGGAACTATGCAAGATAAATGGGCTAATGGTTGGAAACACATGGTACAAGAAGAGAGAGAGCCATAAAATTACTTGGTACAGCAGGGATTTGACTAGGAAATCAGTTGTGGACTATATTCTATGTGGGAAGGAGACAAAGAAGAGTATCACGGATATAAGGGTAATACCTTCAGAAGCCCTGGACAGTGACCACCGTCTGCTGGTCGCCAAGGTGAGAGGACTGAAGGAAAAGAGGAGAACTGAGAACCAAGAAAGAAGAATAAGGACATGGAAGCTGAAGGAGGATGGAAATAAGGAGAAGTTCCAGATATTAGTGAGGAACAAATTACCGAAGGATGATCCGAAAACAGGTGAAGAAGAATGGAATAGGTTCAAGGACGTGTTGGTAGAAGCAGCGGAAGTCGTGTGTGGCAGAACTAGTGGAAAGAAAAGGTGGAAGGAAACACCATGGTGGAACCCCAGAACTAAGGAAGCAGTGAAAAAGAAAAATGAAGCATTCAGGAAATGGTTCGAACAGAGGACAGACAGAACAAGAGAAGAATACCAAGAGCGGAAGAAAGAAGCAGGAGAAGTAGTGAAGGAAGAGAAAAAGAAATGGCTGGAGAAATGGACAGAAATGATGGAGGAGGACTGTGATGGCAGTAGGAAAGTGTTTTATGGAATGATAAAGGCAAAGAGAAGAGATACAGGGGAAAATGTCAGAATGGTGGACAGGAATGGAAAGGAGGTCGAAAATATGGAAGAAGTAAAGGTTATCTGGAGAGAATACTTCAAGGAACTCCTAAATCCAACTAAAACCAGCATAGTGGACATTGTGGAGGAAGAAACAGACAGTGACCAAGACATTTCAGAGAAGGAATTGACATGGAAAGAAGTGGAGGAAGCATTAAAGAAGATGAAAGGGGGAAAGGCACCGGGAATAGACGAAGTGAGTGTGGAGATGGTGAGAGCAGCAGGGGTGATAGGAACACATTGGCTCTTTCGAGTAATGAAAGTGATATGGAGGGAGAAGGAAATACCAGAGGACTGGAAAAGAGGGATAATAATACCCATATTTAAAAAGGGAAGTAGGAAGGAATGCAAGAACTACAGGGGAATTACACTCATGTGCCACTGCGCCAAAATATTTGAGAAGGTACTGGAGAGAAGAATTCGGACAGAAGTTGAAGATGGGCTGAGGGAAGAACAGTATGGATTCAGGCCAGGAAGGTCAACAGTTGACCTCATCTTTGCAGTAAGACAGCTACAAGAACACCATTATGAATATGGGAAAGATCTGGATATTGAGAAAGCATATGATAGTATTAATAGAAACAAGGTATGGGAAGCAATGAGAGCAAGGAGACAGTGGCAAGAGTGAAAGCAATGTACGAGGGAAGCAAAAGCTGTATAAAGGTGGGAAGAGAGAGAACGGAATGGTTTCAACTGGAGAGTGGTCTGAAACAGGGAAGTGCCCTCTCACCCCTGTTATTTATAGTGGTGATGGATGAAATCATACGAAAAGTGGTAAATAGCATTGGGGAAAGGAAAATGAAGGCAATGTTGTTTGCTGATGACCTTCTGGTATGGGGAGAGGATGAGGAAGAAGTACAAGAGCAATTAGATGAGTGGGAGAAGGTAGTGTTATCATATGGGATGAAGTTCTCAGCACAAAAGAGTGAAGTGGTCATCACAACGAGGAAGAAGAACAGACTGGATATGGGCATAACACTTGGAGGACAGCAGTTGCAGAAAGTAGAATGCTTCAAGTACTTGGGAAGCATAATTGAAGAAAAGGGAGGCAATAGGATGGAAATAAATGAGAGGGGAAGGTGCGCAGATGGATTTTTCAAGAGTGTTAGGGGGATGATTTGGAATAAAGATGTACCACAAAAATGTAAAGGAATCATCTACAAGACCTACTTTGTGCCAATTTTGACATATGGTTCAGAAACATGGGTGATGAAGAAAAGGGACAAGAATAAAATACGAGCAGTGGAGATGAAGTTCCAGAGGAGTAGGGTAGGAGTGACAAGAATGGACAGAGTAAGGAATGAGAGAGTCAGGGAGATGGTAAGAGAGGAACCATTGCAAAATAGAATAGAGCGATCTAGGCTACAATGGTATGTACATGTGAGGAGGATGCAAGAGGAGAGGATACCGAAGAAGATGTTTGGAATGGAAATGACGGGAAGGAGGCCAAGGGGAAGACCAAGGGACAGATGGACAAAAGGAGTTAAGAAGAGTGTGGAGGAAAGAGGAGTGTGCTGGGACACAGTAAATGACGAGAGATGGTGGATGGACAGGAAACGATGGAGAGGCTTATGTTCCAAGCAGACCCTACCAGGGGTTGGAAACTGCCCAAGATGATGATGATGATGATGACAGAATCAATGGGCAATGTGTTACGTGCATAATGTCTCGAGCCAACAAACGTCGCTGTAGCGCAATTACTTGTCAAGATATTTCAGTTTTAGTAAAAGATCTTCCCAATTTTTTTAATATATAGGATTATTATATTATTCTACTAGCAACCCGCCCCCGCTTCGCCTGGAGCAGTTATAAATGCAAGGTGAAAGGCTACTTTTAACCGAGGTCTTATAAGATTTCCTTGTATATGACATTAGTCGTTTTCCCTCCAGCAGTGAACACGGAAAGATTTTGGTTTGATGTAACACGCGATAGAGCCACGTAAAGCTGTCCATGAGAAAACCATTCTCCACTCGGCGATTTGCCGAGGACGGAGTTCATGTTCGTTGAAGTAGTTGCTAGTGGACAAAAAATACTTATTGGAGTAGTTTACCGACCACCTAAAGTATCTTATATGGCCGAGTTTGAAACGTATCTACTTAACTTGCTACCAACGTATGAACATATCATTATATTAGGGCATTTCAACACTAATCTACTTACGAAGAAATACAATACTAAGAAATTAGAAGACATGTTTTCCTCATGTGACTTGACTTTCCTTCCCTCAAATCCTATTAACCATGTACATACTGCCAACATCATTTCCCACACCTTAATAGATCTCAAAGTGACTAACCACCCTCAGAAAGTGGTAACTCACGGGCAGATTTCAGTACCGGCGTTGTCCACCCACGATCTTATATTTCTCGCTTACTCACTTCGCGTTCCAAACTATAAACCTAGGTATATAACGCGCAGGAATATGAAAGATCGATATGTATGAATTAAGGTACGATGCCTACAATCTTCCGTGGAATTACATTTTAAATCTGAAAGGCATTGATGCAAAAATAAATAAATTTAATTTGTTAATACACAGTCTATACAACAAACATGCACCCAAAAGACAGATAAGAATATCACGCAAACCTAATCCATGGTTAAACATATGATGTCACAACGTGATACACTCTACCGACATTACAAACGTACCCAAGACCCAAGTGACTATGAAAATTATAGAATAATGAGGAATAGAACTAAACAAATCATCCGTAATCTTAAGTTTAAATATGTTCATGAATCAACAAGGAATCTAAATACGGCTAGTGCTTGGAGGCATCTCCGAGCCATGGGCATAGGCAAAACACGGGAACAGCTTCAGGTACCTGACCTTCCACTCGACAATTTAAATGCGTATTTCACGGAAGAGAGAGTTCAGTCTAATCCGCTTAACAGACCTCATGATCCATCATTTGTCCCACAAAATCGCCCATGCTTTGCTTTTCGTACTGTCAGCACTAATGAAGTTAAGAAAGTCTTGTATTCTATTAAATCCAAAGCAAGTGGTGTCGACGATATTCCTATAACTTTCATACATAATATTATTGGCGCTATTCTACCCATTCTCACCGTGGCTTATGATCTCGCGATTAACGGTCACGTAAAACTACAATCTTCCTTCCATTCTCACCCATATTTTTAATTACTGTCTCAAAAACGGCACCTGCAATTTGGAAGTATGCTAATGTAATCCCACTTCCTAAGAACCCAGGTTCTAAACTTCTATCCAATTGCCGTCAAATTTCTTTTCTCCCCGCTCTTTCCAAAGCGCTAGAATGGTTGGTACATACTCAAATACAGTACTGGAATACCTGCACGCTCACTCTCTTCTGGATCCACTTCAATCTGGCTTCAAGAAGGGCCATAGCACAGCAACTGCCTTACTCAAAATGACTGAGGATATCAGACAAGCAATGGACGAAAGACAAGTGACAATACTCACACTCCTTGACTTCAGTAGGGCTTTTGACACTATACACATCCAGACTTGGTTGAAGAAACTTGCATGCTTTTTCGGTAATGAGGCTTTAAAATTTTTCAACGCATATCTTACAGATCGCATGCAATGTGTAATAACACAAGATACTGCTTCACAGTGGCGACTCAGGAAGGCAGGAACCCCCCAGGGTTCCGTTCTTGGTCCTTCCTTGTTTGTCCTTTATATTAATGACATCTCCTCTGTAATAAAATATAATAGATATCATCGTTATGCGGATGACCTCCAAATTTACTGTCACGTTGGTATCGAAGATAAAGCGAACGCGATGCGAGATGTAAACACCGACCTGCAACAACTCAGCGTGTATGCTGGTGATAACGCTCTCCTTCTCAACCCCAAAAATACCCAAGTTATTATAATCGGTTCACAGGGATTATTGAATTCCATGTATAAAAACTACACTATCCCTCCTGTGACTTTAAATGCAACCGTAATCCCATTTACTAAAACAGTGAAGAACCTCGGTATGACTCTGACTGAAACTCTTGACTGGTCTGCACATGTAAGTAATACTTGCAGGAAGATGTGTGTGTCGCTACACCCACTCTAACGGCATAAGGACATTTTGACACAAGACGTGAGGATAAAACTTATTGAGACTCTGATACTACCAATACTTGACTACTGCGACGTGGTCCTTGTTGATGCAACTTGCGAACAAACTAAAAAACTGCAACGAGCATTGAACTCTAGTCTCTAGAATTACGATTCTCACTTAACCCCTAGCTACAAAGCTCTTTCTTGGCTGAAACCTGAAGGGCGGCGAAATGTTCATATTTTGACGTCGGTATATCGAACCCTAGACAAAAATCTCCCACTGTATATTTCTTCGAAATTTCATTTCCTGTCCTCATTTCATAATATTAATACTAGATCTGGCTCTTCCCTCGCTATTCCCATTAACCACTCTACCCAGTACAATAAATCCTTCGTTGTGACTGGGTCGCGACTTTGGAATACACTCCCAGCTGACTTAAGGAAATGCAAGACTTATATAAAATTTAAGATTGCTTGCAGAGATTTCCTTATGAACAGCGCTGACTGTTTCGTGTGACTCGTGATGTATGATAGACAGCATGATTGAGCCATTATGGTATGTAAATAACTTGTCAATTCAAAATTAAAATACGCAGTTATTTACTAGATCTAACCCTATCAATTATTATTCTTATTATTATTATTATTGTTGTTTCACGTAACTGTTTTATATGTTTCTTTGTTTGATGTGCATTGCTATCTTTATTTCTTATGTCCTGTATTATTCTAACTTCATTTCTAGTTTACGTATCTTATTCAGTGGTAGTATTTGTGTATTTTATTATAACTATGTGGTTAAGTGTAAGAGAGGGCCACGAGCCCTAACTTCGCCACTGCAAAAGACATGAATAAATAAATAAATAAACTCCAGTCATGCTAAGTGTCTGACCTTGTGCTTTGTTTATAGTCATGCCAAAGCAGACTCTTACTGGGAATTGTACTTGTTTGAAATGATAAGGCAAATCTGAAGGAATCATAGGGATTCTGGATGCTAAGACAGTTTCTCCTGTACCACAGCTAGTTAAGATAGTTGCTTCAATGAAATTGTTTTTCAAAGTTTTCACTACCAATCATGTCCCATTGCATAACTTTGGTGGGTGTAAATTACGTAACAATATAATAGGCACTCCCACTTTTAAAATAAGTTTGTGTGGTGGCAAGCCAAAAGGAAGTAAAGAATTTAGGAATTCTGTAAGGTATTGAACAGCTTCTTCACTATCAACTACTGCGTCTACTGAGTAATATACTTGAGCCTGGGCAGTGAATATGGAGAACACCAAGTCATTAATTTTCACAACTTGTTCGTTTGTCTGCGATAATATTGCTCTTTCTTTAAACCATGAATGAGACTTGTTAGATAAGTCATGGATTTGGAGGATATACGCTATCAATCAATTCTTGAATGCTGCTTACTAAAACACAGAAATCGTGACTGAGGGTAATTTTCCCGTCAATGACCGGTAAATCTCCATTTCCGACTCTAAGTAACAAATTTGCAAACAGACTGTTATCTTCTGAAGATAAGAGTACTCGCATGTTAGTTTTGAGTGCCAATTTTGTTATATCTGGCCAGATGTAAGATTTTTTAATGAACCGTTCACTTCGTCGGCTCTTGTTCCTCTGGTAACAACTGGTAAGATTTGACGAAAATCTCCGGCGAACAAAACTGTGCAGCCACCCCTAGGTGTGTTCTGATTCCTTAGATCACACAAGGTCCTGTCTACAGCTTCAACGGAAGTTTTGTGTGACATTGTAGCCTCATCCCATACAACTAAAGAACAATTTTGGATTAAACTGGCAGTGTTACTTTGTTTTGAAATATTACATACGCTTCCATCATTACTGCTGACTTTCAAAGGGAGTTTAAATGTTGCATGTGCTGTTCTTCCCCCTTCCAAAAGAGTGGCTGCAATTCCAGATGATGCGAAGGCAAGAGCAATATTACCACCAAGCCTCACTTTGGCGAGCAACAAATTAATCAAGAACGTTTTGCCTGTACCTCCAGGAGCATAGAGAAAACATATCTTACCTTCCTTCTTAGATATGATGGTGTCATAAGCTTGTTTCTGATCGTGGTTCAGACGGAGTTCTTCTTGAGCAACGGTTTGAAGGAGCCGAGGACAATCGACAATCGAGAAATTATTTGTTGCTCTGTTTCATTGTTACGTGATAAGCGCTTTTTTTTTTCTTCAATGTCAATTAACTATGACCTATATCCGTTTTAAATCTCGGTATGATGGCTTAAAATCACCGACTGAACTATTAATTATAACAAATTCTTGTCAGACGTAATTTAAGAATGGTGAGATGCATCAAACACAAATTCCCCTTCCGTCCAATCTTCAATTGACTGTGTCTTTTACGGAACGACAAGTTCACAGGCGAAATTAAGAAAAGCCGAGTTGCACTTCCAGGGAATGGGGAGGTGCATGATACACAAATCCCCCTTCCGTCCAACCTTATCTTAACTGTGTATTTTGCAGAATGGAAAGTTCACTGGCGAAATGAAGAGTTGCACTTCCAGGGAATGGCGAGGTGCATGAAACACAAATCTCCTTTCAGTCCAATCTTAATTTGACTGTGTATTTTGTGGAACGAAAAGTTCACAGGCGAAATGAAGAAAAGCCGAGTTGCACTTCCAGGGAATGGGGAGGTGCATGAAACACAAATCCCCCTTCCGTCCAATTTTAACTTGACTGTGTATTTTGCGGAACGGAAAGTGCACAGGCGAAATGAAGAAAAGCAGAGTTACACTTCCAGGGAAACTCCAAACACAAGCACCCTTCTCTGAAGTCTTAACTCAACACAACTCGACGGTTTGCTGCTGGCTGTATCTGGGGGTAATAGGTTTGCCCGCTAGTTAGGCTGTAACAGGGGTGATAGACTTGCCCTTAGCTAGCTCATAAATTGTCGCCTCAGTATTTGAATGGACATGGTTGGAAGAAATGAAAACTTAAAAACACTTATAGTGGGCGATGTATTGAAGATATGCTCTCGGGGACTTTTTTTGTAGAACTTTTCATGCTGAACAATTCTTGCACTCGTAGTATTTAGATATTTTTAACGGTTTGCCCAGCGTAAGCTTACAAAGCGCTCACACGCCAGGTTTTTTTTTCTTCGACTTTTTCACTGAAATCTGTACTGCTCGGCTTCCTTTGAGCATAAATAAATTATTTTCTACAGAAATCATCCTCGAGTTATCCTTTACAGAATGGTGAAAACCGCATCAAAATCCATCCAGAGGTTCTCGAGATTACCCGTGACATCCAAGAATCGGGGACTTTGTTTTATACTAAGTAGAGATATTATTAAACCCCATATTCTTTTTACAGGAAAATGATTTATCGATCTCTCTACATTGACATGATCCTTCTCAGTAATGTGATGTTGCTGAAATATCCTGTATAAATTTACAGTTCCGTGGGAAACTATATAACAGACGTCTTTAATTTTGAAACAATATTCATGATGCCACTTGAGACATGTTTCCTTATTATATAAAATAATAATATTGTGACTGTATTCAGTACTTGAGGCGAATCATACTATGGACTCTGATAAATAATACACCAACATTTGAGTTCAAGGAGTGGAATATCTGTGCAACACAACAACTTTGATGCACCTCATGATATCAAATTTTGCTGTATAATCTTTGAAAGACGAGTTTGCACACCTGCACGATGTGACAGCAAAAATTGTTTAAAAATCTGCAGTATTTGTAATTTGGGGGCTTTACAATACTGGGACACCCTTTCTCCAGGGGTCATAAATACGGAGGGCCCTGCTCTGGGTTATGAGTGAAGACCTCAACGGCACCTGCAGTGGAGAAGGATTCCTTCGGTACAGTGTAGTTGGCGGAAGAGGCAATCCAGTACTCGGATTTGTAATGTGTAAAGGATATGTGCCCATATAATGGACACATATCAGAATGTAGCATCTGTACTTCTGGGGAGCGGCTACAACAGGCGTCTGTTCTCCATGTTAGGAGCGGCCTAACAAAGTGCTGGCAGTAGCTCTAAAATGCCTTTGGGTGCGGCGAACCCATTGTACAAATAGCCTGAATAAATAGCCTAAATATGATAGTGTGTGAGTCGAGGCCTCGGAAACTGCTAGGGCGTCCCCCGGAGGCAATGCGCAGCTCTTGGCGTCCTGGGAGAGCTGTGAGAAGTGGGCTACCAGAGAATATTAAGACCGTCACAAGGATTGCAGCCATAAATGTCTTGACCCTTACTGGTAAGGCAGAGGAACTAATTGAGTACATGGAAAAGAAAGATATTGCTCTGATGGGTCTGAGTGAAACCAAGTGGCGGGGAAAGGGGCAGAAGAAACTGAGTAAAGAATTCCAATTGTATTGGAGTGGTGGTAGTAACAGTAAAAATGGTGTTGCCATGATTCTAAGGAATGATCTTGTCCAGTATGTTGAGGAAGTAAATCAGGTTAATGACCGAATAATAAAAATTAGACTTGGCCTCAAAAGTGGGGTTAAAGGTATCACTCAGGTCTAGGCACCCCAGACAGGGAATGTGGAAGAGAGTCTAGAGGATTTTTTGGAGGAACTAGAGGGGTGCATTGAAGAAAAGGAAGTGGTGATAATGGGAGATCTAAATGCCCACATTGGAACAGACAGACAAGGATTGGATGAAATAATTGGTCCTTTCAGTTATGGAAACAAAAATGCTGAAGGAGGGCGTTAAATAGCATTTTGTGAGAGAAATGGACTAATTGTAGGAAATACTTGGTTCAGAAAGAAGAATAGTCAAAAAATAACTCGGTATGGATGGGGAGAACGCAAAACGAAAACCATGATAGATCTCTTCCTTATTGAGAAAGAAAATCGCCGGCAACTAATTGATGTCACAGCTATGCCTAGAGAGGATTTTGAAGGTGATCATAAAATCGTAGTAGCTAAATTAAGGCTTGGAAAAATCGTCCAGTTAAAGGAGACAAGGGAAAGAAAAATAAAAGTATGGCGATTAAAAGAGAAGGAAATACAGGAAAATTTCCAAGACAGTCTGAAGAAATTGCTCCCATTAGACGAGGTAGGAAATGTGGAAGAAGAATGGACAAAGTTCAAAGAAAGAATCATCCACTGTGCTGAAGATCAATGTGGTAGGGTATCTGGTAAAAGGAAGGACAAGGAGACTCCTTGGTGGAATAACAGAGTAAAAGAGGCAGTGAAAAAAAAAGGCCTGGAGGAAGTGGATAGTAGGCAACAAGGTTGAGAATAAAGAAATGTACCAAGCGGCAAAGAAAAAATGCCAGACGGTGATGCAAGAAGAGAAAAGGAAGTGCTGGGAAAACGTCACAGAAACTTTGCAGGAAGATGCTAAGGGAAGCCAGAAGGTGTTGTATGAATTAAGCAG
Source organism: Meconema thalassinum (assembly GCA_946902985.2). Lineage (NCBI taxonomy): Eukaryota > Metazoa > Arthropoda > Insecta > Orthoptera > Tettigoniidae > Meconema > Meconema thalassinum. The sequence goes on from OX336389.2 coordinate 348,815,518, forward strand.
AGAAGAAACAAAATTTGTGAAGACTGAGACAGGACGGGTTTTGACATAAAAAGAAGAAATACCGAAACATTGGGAAAACTATTTTGACAAATTACTGAACCTCAAATACAAAGTATTGATAGAGGAAAGAAAGGAGGATTAAAGGACTGTTGAAATTCAAGGTGAAGATATAACAATGTTAGAGATAGAAAGTGCCATAAAGAAGATGAATAGCGGGAAAGCAACAGGAGTGGATGAGGTAGCTATAAAGATGATTAAGGCAGCTGGGTAGCTATAAAGATGATTAAGGCAGCTGGACCCATAGGGATGCAATGGTTGTACAGATTGTTTCGGGTGATTTGGAAAAATAAGTACCAGAAGAGTGGGGTAAAGGTCTAATAATTCTGGTCTTCAAGAAGGGAGATAAAAGATACTGTAACAACTACAGAGGAATCGCCCTCATCTCAGATGTGGTGAAGGTATTTGAACGGATACTCGAGGGACGACTGAGGATGGTAGTAGAAAAGGAAATGGAGGAAGAACAATATGGATTTCGAAGAGACAGATCAACTTTTGATCTTATTTTTACGATGAGGAATGTGATGGAGAAAAGCTGGGAATACAGAAAGGATTTGGTGATGACCTTTATAGATATTGTGAAGGCATATGATAGTGTGCCAAGACAACTGGTTTGGGATGCATTGATAAGGAAGAAAGTAGGTTTAGCTGAAGTAGAAATGATTAAAGCCATGTATCGTCAGTGTGTCAGTAGCGTGAAGACCAAGATTGGACAAACAAACTGGTTCAATGTAGAAACAGGTCTCCGACAAGGGAGTGTATTGTCCCCCTTACTTTTCCTCACTGTCATGGATGGAATCCATAAACAAGTGAAACTGAAAATGGGAAGTAAAGGGACGAAGTCCTTACTCTTCGCTGATGACATAGTGATATGGGGGGACGATGAATTGGAAGTCCAAGAACAAGTAAATGTTTGGAACCAGGAGATAGAAGAGCATGGAATGAAAATCAGTGTGGAGAAGAGTCAGACGATGGTGATGACAAGAAATGTGCGAGATGGTAGGGGGGATATTGCAGTAGATGGAAAACCATTACAAGTTGTGAAAAGCTTCAAATACTTAGGGAGTGTCCTAACTGATGATGGAAGGATAAGTGAAGAAGAGTATGAGGGGTCTGGTGTGGAACCAGGAAGTTCCCGAGAAATGTAAAAGAATCTTGTATTCAACATATTACACACCTATATTGACGTATGCAGCAGGCACGTGGACAACAACTAAACGGGAGGAATGTAGAATCCAGGCAGCAGAGATGAAGTTCCTTAGAGGTATAATTGGAAAGACCCGCAGAGACATAATCAGAAACCAGAAAATTAGGGAGAAAACAGGATTCCCAAATTTACAAGACAAAATCGAGATCAGTAAGCCAAAATGGTATGGACATATGATGCGAATGGGAAAAGACCGAGTCCCGAAGCGATTATTTACTGAGAAAGTCACGAGAAGGCACCAAAGGGGAAGGCCGAGGATGAGGTGGATGGATGCAGTGAGGGAGAGCGTTGAGAAAAGAGGAGTGAAAGTGGAGGATGTACTGGAAGAGGGACGAGAGTGGTGGAGAGACAGAAAAGTATTGAGGTCCTTGATTCACACCCCGACCCAGATCACTGGAACCGGGAAATGAAGAAGAAGAAGTATTTGTCATGCCGAGAAACCTTCTTATTTTATAATATTTAAGGAGCAGTATCGAATATCCTAGAACATCTTTCTTGGAAACAGAAGTGGAACTGTGTGCTGAAGTATCATTGGTTCAACTCTCGATGTGACAAGGACAAGTATTTCAGTGTCTTGTATTGCAAGGCTTCTGAACTAGTCTGATGTGCGACGAATCACGCCATGAAATAATAAGTATCACGGAGTCGTGAGTGCAAAAGAATTGTAGTATTATATGATTCGGCCACCGAATACAAAATTAAATCTGCGCAAGTGGAAATCTGTGCGGATTCTTGTCATAAAGTTTGAGGGTGAATTTTGTGGTACAATGTGCAAGTAAGCTGACCACGAGGTTGGATTCTTAGCAGAGAAAACCACGCCACATGTGAAATTAAATTGAGTGATCCAAGTCGACTAGATGTTCCAGAATCCAACGTCAATTCTATCACTTCAATTAATTCGAAAGAATATCACAAGCTTGAATTCAGTGAATTATTTGTATCATCAAATCAATGAATTACACATGCAAGAAAGGTTATATTTTCTTATAAATTGTGACCATGTGCTATGAATTAACCAACATGAGAATTTAGGAATGATTAACATCTTATTCACCATGCAAGCTTAAACCAAACCAATTGGGGGAAAATGGACGTTTCAACTCTTGGATATAGCCATGATGAGGCGAGATCAGTACCACATGGGAATTAAACGATCTCAACCCAGGATAATGGAAGAAACGATAGAGAAATAAATGAGCGGGGGAGACAGGCAGAAGGATTCCGGAAGAGTGTGAGAAGCATGTTATGGAGCAAGGATGTCTCTCAGAACAGCAAAAAGATCATATATCGGACGTACTATGTCCCTATCCTGACGTATGCCTCGGAGACCTGGGTTATGAAAGGAAGGGAGAAGAGCAAAATACAGGCCAGTGAGATGAGGTTCTTGAGATGCAGAGCTACAGAGATGGACAGAATAAGAAATGTGAGGACCAGAGAATTAATGAAGGAGGAACCATTACAAGATGGTATAGAGAAATCTAGACCGGATGGTATGGACATGTAAAACGAATGGAGGAGAAGAGGATACCCAGGAGGATACACGAGACGAAGTGGGAAGGAAAGAGACCGAGAGACAGGTGGCTGAAGGGAGTGGAAGAAAGCGTGAAGAAGAGAGGAGAAGACTGGACAAGGGTGGAGGCTGAGAGATGGTGGGAAGACAGAAGACGTTGGAGAGGCTTGTGTTCCAAACAGACCCGACCAGTGGCTGGAAACTGTGCATGATGATGATGATGATGATGATGAACCCAGGATGAATGCAGGTGATGGCAAATAAAACCAACCACATTTTGTGATCTCTTGTTAAAGTGCTGGTAATTTTTCTTTTAATTTATTTTTCCTTTAATTGTCATCAGAGTATTTTTTATAATTAAGTAATTTTCTAGTGCTTTTAAATAGTAATAATTTTTCTAGCCTTTATTATGAGCCATGATATTTTGTAAAAACTGAAGTTACAATAGGGCCATATGGCAAATATTTAACTTCATTTCAAATGAGAAATATAGCTCAGATGAAATATGTGAGTGGTTATTCTAACATGAATTTTTGTAGGAAGTTATAAAGTTATAAAAATATTGTACAGAGTGAGCAAATAGTAGAATGATAATGTCAGGTGATAGGACAATCGGTCTGAATTTAGTTTACAAATTATTTCAAGTGAGCTGGTACGCCATGATGGTTATAATTAGCTGATTTTTATGAAAGTGAATATTATCATGTCTTGTATTATGAAATTAAGGTAAATTGAGTATTCTGAGCAGATTATTAGATCGTGATTGTTAATTCCACGATATTGATGAAAATGATTGTGTGATTGTAAAGTGAATTATGAAATTAAAAGAAGCTCCGATTAAATATTATGATATAATGAGAAGTGAAGCATCATACATGGGGCATTCAAAAAGTTAGTTACACATGAGTATCAATACCTTGACGATAGAAGTCCGCTCCTTGGTTATAGGGCCATCGGAGAACCGCTGTTTTGACCTGTTCATCATTGTCCAACTGCTGTCTTGACCTGTTAATCATTTTCAAATCTGTCCAATGGTCCTTCAGCTTGCCGAACAGATGGAAATCGCATGGTGCCAGATCTGGACTGTATGGCGGATGCTTCCATACCTCCCATCGGGAACGTTGCAGCGAAGCCTGTGTTGCGTGCACTGTGTGCGGTGTTGCGTTGTCGTGCAGGAGAACAATGCCTCGGCTTAACTTGCCACGTCTCCTGTTTTTTACAGAGTTGCGCAGCGATGTCAATGTATGACAATAAGCATTGGCTGTAATGGTCGTGCCCTTCCGCATAAACTCGGTGTACACAACACCTTCACAATCAAAGAACACAATGGTCACGACTTTCTCAGCCGATGCCATAACCTTGAATTTCTTCCGCACCGGCGAGGTTGTGTGTCTCCATTTCCGGTATGAAATGATGCACCCATGTCTGAACACCTGTAATGATGTGTCTCAGAAACTCGTTGCCTTCAACAGGGTAATACTGAAGGAAGGCCAACAACGCCAGGAACCGTGTGTCTTGTGTGCTGATGTTAGAGATCGCAGCACCCAACGTGAGTTCAATTTCCGATACTGCAGATGGTCTCGTACGATGGTATGAGCACTGCCTATGGAGATGCCGAACTGCTGTTCAATTTCTGGGATATACACTCTGCGATTGATGCGAATCATTTCATCGACCCGCCAGATATTGTCTTCTGTGGTCGATGTTGATGGCCTTCCTTCCCGCACAGCATAACACCATAACACACATCTGTTCAGCTTGTGCTTAAATTGTTGGCCCCATTTCACAATTGCTGACCGCGACATTGCATTTGGTCCATACACCACCACAATTTCACGGTGAATCTCTGTGCATTTCAGCCGTTTGCCCACAAGAATCGTACGATACCACGTACTTCCACTTTGGGGTATGTTTCCATTTGCCGCACCATTTCACTCACTCACTACGATGCACATCTTGCCAGTACCGTAGTAGAACTGTCGCTGCGGGAAGCACTACACATGCCCTCTCTTCGGACAATGCGCTGCTCATGTTGCGCAATGCGCCTGGCCTCGGATGTCATGTGGAACTTACTTATTGAACGCTCTACGTATAATGGTAACACAAAAGCGAATATGCTGATACAGGGTGTTTGATAAACAAGTTATTAATATGAATGCTCAGGGAAATAAATGAGTCATAATAATTACCGTGATAATAATTGAGAAGTGATTGTTTAGGGTTTATTATGATTAAATTGTTACCTAAATAAAATAAATAATTCCTGTGAAATAAAGAATAACAATTCGATAATTTGGCATCAGTGGCAGTTCATGCCTTAAAATAAGGGTGTGTTACAATTTAAAACAAATTAAATACAATTTCGTGTCGGCTTAGTCTATGTACTTACGGGCATAAAGTGAAGTCCATACGCCCTTTTGTGTCTTCTATGGAATCCCTTATCCCACTAATTGCTTGTATAAGATGTGCTGTGGCATTTTTTTACTTTTACAAGTCAGGCCTGCAGCTGGTTGTATAGTGCATCTACATTGGGCATTATTCTATGAAAAACTGAAAGCCAGAATAGGAATCCTTCATCTTTCAAATACATTTGAAGACCCGAAGCTCTTGTACCGTACGGTCTTAGCAGATGATGACTCCTTTAAATCCAAGAAACACTCCATCAGGCTCTTCTTAAGCTCATACACAATTCCCACATCAGAAGTTTCTACAGAATAATGTCCTTCTCAGTTGTTCAGAAATCCTAAATATTTGAATAAAGCGAATAGATAATATCAGGAGAGCCATCTACCAGTTGCAAACGAAGCTCAAGCACAGAACGAAGAGGTTCTACAAGCAATGCAGCACATCATGTTATTTAACATGTATTCATGGATATAGGCAGCAAACAAAACAAAAAAGACAAAATTGAAGTTTCCGCTCATGTGTCAGATTACCGGCAGTGCTTGAGGATAAGGAAGCAATCTACATTACTGGCTTTCGACCCTAGCATGATACTGAAGTCAGTTCCCTAGCACAACTAACAGAGGGCTCCAAGGTCAACAGCATTCAGATCAGTTGTGCATACAAAACAAACTTCATAAAATAATTGTATCTGTAAACCTAAATGCCCAAAATGTATCTTTCCACGACCAGCAGAAACTAAAACCTAAAGGGTGCTGCAGCACTGTTTGGCAAAATATAAAACAAGAGAAAATAATAATTACGATAAATTTATTTATTTATGCATTTTTGGATGAGCTGACATTATCTCAAAAATAGAGTTGGATTTAACGAACACTAGACAAGGTGTGAATTTGTAGTTGTGGATAAACAATGATGATGTACGATTGTAAATAATCATGTAAATAAAGATTCACATATGTGTGATGTGATAATATTTTGGTTTACAGTGTTGAGTTTAGTTCGTTAATTGTTGGAGTTTTAAGGGGCGGAACTACGCGGCCATCTGCCCCAGTGATGTAGTTTGTATCAAGTTAGATAAAGGATTTAGTTCAAGTTAACCCATTAGCTCCTACGGTTGCCATATGGCAATGAATGTCGCTATGTTTCAAAAGAGGCACCTACAAGCTGCAACAGGCGTTAGAACGGTGCAAAATCGATAGTTTGGTGCGTGAAGGTGTCAACAATGCACCACGATTATCAGTTTCACTTGTTGCCAGGGTTGGCAAAATAGCAGTTTTTTTTTGTTTTAAACAGTTTTTTGTTTTGTTTTAAACAGTTTTTTTAAATTCTGAACATGTTTTAAACAGTGTAATAAAATGCTGTACTTTTAATACTGAAATATAAATACTTTAGAGATCATCTTGACCAGAGTTGTATGGTAAGTAATAAACCAATGTTTACAACTGAAACTCAGCCAGCAGGGAAATTTAGTTACCAGCTAGGAATTTTGGCTGCCATGTTCGAAGTTTTGTCACTGACAATGCTGCCATTATGGGGAAAATGAGGGATGAATTGGCAAAAAAGATATCAAAGAAGTGATAACTTATGGTTGTTCAGCTCACCTGCTTAATCTGTTAGCACATGACTTGGAGGTGGTTGGCATTACAGAAATAGGTTAAACAAATTATTAAATACTGGTACTTCTGGAACACTCACTTTGCAGCAGCCAAGTACAAACAGGCTGGCGGAACAGCTCTTGCTCTTCCTACGGATGTACGCTGGAATTCTTTAGCTGACTCTATAGAGTCCTATTTGGGTAACTGGCATATTATTGTCAAAGTCTGCACTAAAAATCGAAGTGCCATTGAACCAATTATAAGTGCGAAGGTAAATGATATCAATATGAAACAAAATGTTCAAGACTATCTCAAGAAACTTAAGACTGCATCAGTCTCATTAGATAAGATGCAGCGTGATGACTGTACCATTGGGGAAGCAGTAGAGGTTTGTCTTGACTTGCTCAATTTTTTTCAAAAATGAAAACAGTCCCAATAACTTGAAGAAATTCATGAAACGATTTAACACCGCTGTAACTGATACCCATCTCCTTGCCAATCTCATGGATCCACACTATCAAGGACAGAGACTGAGTGAAGAACATTATCATTCTGCTATGGAGTATGTTGAAGCTTACCACCCATATGCAATGCCTGACCTAATTAAGTACAAAGCAAAATATTCACTCTTCAAGGAATACCTGTTTAGTCCTGCAATACTAAAAGAAATTAAACCCCTGACATGGTGGGTGGCACTGCAGAATAACATTCATCACACAACTTCAGGCCTAGAACATCAGCTGCATAGTGCAGTAGCTTCATCACCTGGGATAGAACGTCTTTTCACCACTTTTGGGTTTGTGCATAGCAAAGTCTGAACTCAACAAGAAACCTGTTGAATAAAGACAAAATGGCAGTGACATTTGGATTTATAATATTTTAAATACATCCCTATATTTTCTGATGGATGTTCGCTTGCAAAAATTTTTAACAAGGACATCAAAACCATTACAAAATCACTCTATAAACTTTATATTATTACGTAAAACCTTCAGTAGAAGGCAGAGAAGACCACTGTACTCTACTGTATTGCAAAAAACAAAACAAAAAGAATCTTCTAAAGAAACATATTTTAGACGGTTGTTTGAAGCATTGAGTTTAAAACTAATTTTAAACAATGTGCATTGTTTTAAACAGTTTTAAACACGCTGTTTAAAACATGTTGTATTAAACATGCCATCCCTGCTTGTTGCGTCTTAATGTAATGTATACCACTGTGTGAACATTCAGCTCGGTAGCAACACACAAATGAAATGGACGTTGGCTTCGCGTAAGTATATTTACTCACATATTTTATATTCTTCTTAGCTTTCTGCTTCAAATTATTGTTTTTGATATATCAATAGATCATTTGTGAGAAATTACAGCAATTCGAACCATTATTAGCAATGCTAAGACTGTTTCATTCAGTTGCCATATGGCAACCCTAGGCGTTTGCACTCAGTGACATTGTCCAATAGCTTTTTCTTCCTATATTATTTTAGGAGAGGTTTCTCGCTGGCAGAAGCTCTTGATATTCTAAACAAAGAGGATATAAATGGTGATGTTGACATTTTTGTTGAACCACGAGAACCAAATATTGACACAGACGAGGATTCAGAAGGTGAAGATGACGGGGGGCAAGTTACATTTAGCTTTACATACCGTAGTTCAGAACAGTGTATCTCGGAATTATTATTATTATTATTATTATTATTCCAGACTGGTTGACAATCTAACATCTCGGCAGTTGCGAGCTAATGCTGAAATAAGACTACCAAATGGAGAAAGACTGGGCGTCAACTACAATGACAACAGTGACATAGCAAAACCCATACCGCAACCAGTTATCAGCACAATTCGTCACCCACCAACCTCTAGTCAAGGAAAAACGTGGATAGCAGAGAGGGAAAAGGAAAAAGTAACTTTGAGTCCTCGATGGGTAAAAGACGCTGATTTGGACATTGAAACTCCTACTTCATTTCCAAATCCGGATTATTCTAGGTACGAAAATATGTCAGTAGTGGATACTTTTGAACTGTTCATAGACAGTGATATTGTTGAATTCTTAGCTGAGGAAACTAGGCGATATGCATTGTTCTTGAACCGCCCAGATTCGAAGATCACTGCGGATGAAATCCGTTGTTTTATTGCAATATTTATTGTTAGTGGGTTCAATAATGTGCCATCTAAGCGGCACTATTGGGACTCTAACGATGACATGAAGAATTTGGACGTGTCTCAGGCTATGAGAAGAGATATATTTCTACAAATCTGTCGTTTCCTGCATTGTGCAGACAATACAACAAAGATCGACCTAAATGACAAGGCATGGAAAGTGAGACCTTTTATGGAGTTGACCAAACGAAAATGTATTGCAAATTTTGTCCCCGAAGAACATCTGGCTTATGACGAAAGTATGGTGAAGTATTGAGCTAAAGCTAATTGAGTAAATTTTGGACGTAGGCTGCGAGCAGTTCATCTGCGGAAAGCCAGTAAGATTTGGGTACAAGATGTAGAGCCTGAATACTAAAGATGGTTATCTAGCAAATTTTGAACTTTATGTTGGTAGAGGTCCTAAGTGTAATACAGATTATGAGAAGCCATTCGGTAAGGCGGCTGCCCCATCACTTGTGCTACTGACTGAACTTCCAGACGAGAAGAAGTGCTACAGTTATCAGTTTTACGTGGATAATTTATTTTCTTGCACTGCGCTATTCTCCTACCTCACATCTCTTGGACATTGAAGCATTGGCACTATCAGGGAGAATAGAATTCCAAATGGATGTCCATTGGTGGACAACATTTTTTTTTATAAGAAGGATCGTGGATATTTTGAGACTGCAATGGAGATGAATGATGGGCATCTGTATGTGAGATGGGTGGACAATGGAGCCATCACCATGATTTCATCATCATGTAGCACTAAGGAAGTGAGTATAGTAAAGAGATATTCACAAGAAAAGAAGCGGCATGTCATGGTTTCCAGGCCTAAACTAATTACGAAATACAACTCATTTATGGGTGGTACTGATCAGATGAATCAGAATGTGAGCTGTTATCGCATTGGAATTCCGGGGGGAAAAGTGGTACTGGCCTTTGATTACGTGGATGTTTGATGTGGCCTTGCAGAATAGCTAGTTATTGTATAACAAATCCACCGGACAACGAATTCCGCAACTAGATTTCAAGGGAGAAGTTGCAAATAGCTATATGAAAAGATACCAGGTACTACCTAAGGCAGCAGGAAGACCTCCAGTGTCACCGGCATCGTCCTCAGATAGCCGCATATCTACATCCGTGAGATTTGACCGTACTGATCACCTCGTGAAACACACGGAAGGACACAAAAGGAGGAAATGTGCTCGTAATACTTGTAAATCCATTGTAAGAACCCAGCGTTCCAAATGTAATGTCGGACTGTGTATCGACTGTTTCATCCCATTCCATACTCGCTATTGTTTGTGATACATTTCAACATTATTTCATGTAAGAGACTAAATTTGTTAACTGATGATACCGCAGAGTGATCATTTAAGGAGTAGTTTTGTTTCCTGGTCATTATTTTCAGAGTTTTACAAATACAGGTATCCCAAGTGCCTATGGTTGCCATATGGCAACTGAAAATATTTCAAAAACTGGAAGTCAAAATATCAAAAAAACGACATTAATCTTTTCATTGGGTCTAATAGACATGTAGTAAAATAAAGAAAAAGTAAAAACAAAAATTAATTAATTTCGGCCTTAATGGGTTTATGTTAAATGTTGGCAGTGGCAGGCATCGTGATTTAGATAGGAGTATTTGTTATTATTAAATTTATTGGATCCATATTTAGATCGTAGACTTTCACGGCCGGTCGTCGGGAAATAATAACCAATATACGACGCGGCTCCATCCTGTAAGCCTAGATGATAAATTTATTGGATCCAGTTGTTCTCTTGTCAACTTGGTGGATCAGGCCTTGACTAATGTGGATTAGTAATGTCATTACTTATTGACATATTTTGCTCTTATTCAGTTTGAGTCCTGTTCTGCCAATGTGTAGGACATGCCAAATTGGACGTAGGATCAATATCACTACTAATCATCGCATTATTGTTGTACCGTACTGTATCTAGTTAGGAACTTAGAGATTTCTTTATTTTGCCACTAGCCTAGATTTGCATATTAATAGAATGTTTCTCTTTTCCAGGAGGGTTTTTATTAGCTAGAGATTGTTGTATAAGTCAATTGTATTACACAATAAGAGATTGGGATAGGATATCACTTTTGACAGGGTTGGGAGAAACCTAGATTTTCTAGTTAAATTAATGTGATCAATTTCATTGTTTATATTCTAAGAAATGAGTTTAAGAAATAAATCCTGATTATTTTTTATTTTATCTTAATCTGGACTTTTCATTTATACACTCACCGGCAAAAAGAAAACGCAACACTTGTATTTTTTAATTCTCATAATTTATTGCACTGAAATTATTCTTATGTAAAAATTGTGCATAATTAATTGTTTTTTAAACATTTGAAAACCACTTCACATTCAAAAAATGCTTCAAATAAAAAATCTGTTTAATTTTGTAGAATAAGAAAAAAGTGAAAATGTCTTAAATTTTGAGTAAATTACATAGTCGTTTAAAAATGTTAATCTGAGTTCCAAAATTTATCATTACAGAATTAATCCATTCCTTTGGGTACTGATACAAGAACTGAACACTTAAAAACGGGCATTTCCACCCCTTGCACGAATCACCTTGAGTAACCTCTCTGCCGTACTTGCGATGATTTGTGAAATGCTTTCCTGTGGGATGCGTTCCCACTCCTCATGCAGCATCGCCCGAAGTTGTTGGAGAGTCTCAGAAGCACGTTGCCGAACATTTCTGGCCAACATATCCCAAACATATTCAATTGGATTGAGATTAGGGCTCCTAGCTGGCCAGTCCAGTGCGTAGATTCCAACCACATGCAGGTACTGCTGGACACATCGGGCAGTGTGTGCTCATGCCTTGTCGTGCATCAGGCAAAATTCATCCCCGACAAGTGGAGCAAATGGTACAACATGGTTTTCAAGGACTTCCATGATGTACCGGTCAGCTGTGAGAGTCCCATTCTCAATTAGGTAAAGTTCAGTCCTGGCATCCATACTGACCCCGGCCCAGGCCATGACAGAACCCCTGTCGAATGCAGTCCTGGAGGAAAAAGTTACAGGAGAAAACCTTTCTCGAATCCTCCTCCACACTCTTTCTCTTCCGTCAGGCAATCTGAGACTGAATCTCTTCTCGTCTGTGAAGAGAACGTCTTGCCATTGCTGTTGTGTCCATTTAATTTTAATAATCAAGTGTTGCATTTTTTTTGCCGGTGAGTGTATGTATTATATTTGTTTCTAACATGTATTCTAATCTGTGGCTCAACCCATCTTATGCATTTTTACCCATGGTGCCCTGAGACAGGAATCCTGTCCCCAGGGTCTAGTTCAGAGGCATGGGGTGTATATGTGTATGGTTGTTCATGGACTTAGGCGCATATGGTGATGGATTATCACCTAGCCGTCCTTGGGCAAACTGGCACAATATATTGTATTAAAAGATCTTAAATAACACAAAAACTGACCCAGATAATGTAGGATCATGAAGGGGAACAAAATAAGAATTAATCATGATTTAGGTTTCAAAATATAAATAGATCTTGATTAATATGGGAGTGCAGTAGAAGCCCGATATAACGTGGTTGTCTGGGGACATACTTTACCCCCGCGTTATAGCGTACCCACGGTAAATCGAGAGTGAGCCGTGTAATGACAAACTGCGCATGGAAGTTAGGAAGAACACATAATGCAATTCAGTATTATACATATACATCGGATTCATAAATGTGATGAGCCTAAATGGCAAGACAGAAGAATTGGTGGACTACATGGAAAAGAAGGAAATAGCAATGATGGGAGTCAGTGAAGCGAAATGGAAGGGAAAAGGTGAGAAAGAAATCAAGAAAGGGAAGGGATATAGAATATATTGGAGTGGAGGAAAGAAGGCAGTGAATGGTGTTGCAATAATATTGAGAGAAGACTTGGTACAGTATGTTGAGAAAGTAGAGCAAACTAGTGACAGAATACTGAAAATTAGATTAGGACTTGAGAGTGGAACAAAGGACTTCATACAGATTTATGCACCCCAAACAGGGAAGGTAGATGAATGTTTAGAGGAGTTCCTAGATGAACTGGAAAAGTGTATAGAAGACAAAGAGGTTATAATATTGGGAGATATGAATGCACATGTGGGAACAGATAGGCAGGGAAAAGAAGAGATAATTGGTCCATTTAGTTATGGAAATCAGGATGAAGAAGGGGATCTGTTAATAGATTTCTGTAGAAGGAATGGATTAATTGTTGGAAATACATGGTTTAGGAAAAAGAACTCTCAAAAAATAACTAGGTATGGTTGGGGAGACAGAAAGACAAAGACAATGATTGATCTTATCTTGGTGGAAAAGGATAAACGAAGACAACTGGTAGATGTGACGGCTATGCCAAGAGGAGATTTTGAAGGAGACCATAAAGTGGTGATAGCCAAATTAAGGCTGGGAAAAATCACAAACCTTTTGGAAAAGAGGGAAAGAAAAATAAAGGTGTGGAAGCTAAAAGGGTGGGAGACAATGGACAAGTTCCAAGAGGATTTAAAAAAGGAAGTTCCCAAAGATGAAGCAAAAAGTGTAGAAGAGGAATGGGCATGTTTTAGGAATGGTTTTGTGAAGTGTGCAGTAAACACCTGTGGAAGATTATCAGGGAAGAAAAAGGAAAGGGAGACTCCTTGGTGGAACGACAGGGTAAAGGGAGCTGTTAAAGAAAAGCAAGTGGCATGGAGGAAGTGGATAGGCAGTAAAAATGCAGAGAAATCACAAAAATATAGAGAAGCAAAGAAGGCATGCCAAAAAATTGTACAAGAAGAAAAACGGAAAAGTTGGGAAAGATTCACAGAAACTTTGAAGGAGGATATCCAAGGAAGTAAGAAGGTGCTATATGGATTCGTTAAAAACAGTGTAAAAGGTAGGGAAAATACAAAATTTGTAAAAACTGAAGCAGGGCAGATATTGTATCAAAGAGATGATATATTAAATAGATGGGAAGAATACTTTTCAAAGCTACTAAATGTTAAGTACATTGAACTGGAAGATGAAAGGGAACAAGAAGAAACAATGGAGGAAGAAGAAGAACAAGAAAAGGAGATAACTATGCTAGAAATAGAGGAAGCCATACAGAAGATGAAGAGTGGTAAAGCAGCAGGAGTGGATGAGGTGACCACGGAAATGATAAAAGCAGCGGGACCAATAGGGATACAGTGGCTGTATAGATTATTTAGAATAATTTGGAAGAAGAAAGAAATTCCAGAAGAATGGGGAAAGGGTTTAATTGTCCCGATTTTTAAGAAAGGCGACAAAAAGGAATGTAATAACTACAGAGGGATCACTCTTATTGCTCATGTAGCTAAGATCTTTGAGAGAGTATTGGAAGGCAGACTGAGGAGGAAGATAGAAGGAGAGTTGGAAGAAGAACAGTATGGTTTTAGGAAAGACAGATCAACATTTGACCTAATCTTTACATTAAGGCAAATGATGGAGAAAAGATGGGAATTTGGAAAAGACATGGTGATGACATTTATTGATATTGAGAAAGCATATGACAGTGTGCCTAGACAGGTGGTTTGGGATGTATTAAGAAAAAGAAGAGTTATCAGAGCAGAAGTCCAAATGTTAAAAGCTATGTACAAAAATTGTGTCAGTAGCGTGAAGACCAGTATAGGAGAAACAGAATGGTTTAAAGTGGAAACGGGTCTCCGACAGGGAAGTGTATTGTCCCCATTACTATTCATCTTAGTCATGGATGAAATCCACAAGAATGTCAAACAGAGATTGGGACAAGAAGCAACAAAGGCCATGCTGTTGGCAGATGATATAGTTATATGGGGTGAGGATGAAAAGGATGTACAAAAACAACTAGATGTATGGAACCAAGAGATAGAGAAATTTGGGATGAAAGTAAGCACAGAGAAGAGCAAGATAATGGTAATGTCAAGAGGAAGGAAGAGGAAAGATAGAAATGAACGGCAAAATTCTAGAAGTCGTTAAAAGTTTCAAGTATTTGGGAAGTGTGATCGCAGAAGATGGAAAGATAACTGAGGAAATTGGAAAGAGAATACAACAAGCGAACAGTTTTTACCAGAGTGTAAGGGGTATTGTGTGGAACCGAGATGTCCCAAAGAAATGCAAAAAAGTATTATATTCAACCTACTACAGACCCATACTAACATACGCAGCTGGAGCGTGGACTACTACAAAAAGAGAGGAGAGTAGAATACAAGCCGCAGAGATGAAATTCCTAAGAGGTATAGAGGGCAAGACCAGAAGAGATAGAGTTAGAAATGAAGAGATTAGAGAAAGGACAGGAATATTGAAGCTGCAGGACAGGATAGAAACAACAAAGTTAAAGTGGTATGGACATATGATGAGAATGGGAGAGGAGAGAGTACCAAAGAAAACTTTCCGTGAAAAGATGACAGGGAAGAGACCACGAGGAAGGCCCCGGAAGAGATGGGCGGATACAGTGTGGGAGTGTGTAGAAAAGAAGGGAGGAAAACCCGAAGATGTACTAAAATCAGAAGAGGAGTGGTGGAGAGACAGGCAACGATGGAGGTCCTTAATTCACAACCCGACCCAGGAAGCTGGAAACGGGAAATGATGATGATGATGATGATGACATATTGTACTTTCAGGTACATCACACTCGCGTGATAAACTTGCTTTCGTTTTCCCATTCTTCACACGATCAATAATTTTTAGTTTATCACTCACACAATTCGCTTTCCATTTCTGTGACATCGCAACAAACACCCAGAAATCTAGACAATGAATGAATGGAATCTCCAACCCCCGACGTATCTACGTCAATGAGAACTTAACCCCCAAGAAGAAGCTACTCCACAAAAAAACGCGTGATCAGCTGAAACCCTTGGGAGTCAAATTCATCTGGATTCGAAACGGAAACATCTTCGTGAAAATCAGTGAGAATCATCGTACTTCCAAAATTGAAGATGAGAAGGACATTAGTGCAATTGTCGTTCATTGCTCCTCATCCTAATCAATCTGACTAATTATCAGCTGTAGGTTTTTGTTTTTTCCATTTCATTTATGGAAATAGGTTATAACACCATATCCGACTATAACCTTGATAATTATGCTAATAAGGATCAGTTCACGATCTTATATCTGAATGTCCGCAGCTTCAGAAGTGAAGGAAAATTTGATTATTTTAAGTTAATTATCAGTCAATTGTGTTTCCCTGATGTTATAGCAGTTACAGAAAGCTGGTTTTCAAATGAAGAGGTAAAGTACTACCTGCTAAACAATTATGACCTACATATATCCAGGAATGAGGTTAGGGGAGGTGGTATTTGCCTCTACACTCATAAAAATTATAGTGCCAAACTAATACATACCATTAACAGTACCACACACAGTGTTCTCGTCTCAAGTCTTAAAGTAAAAAATATGCACGTAAACTTTGTCTTAGCTTATATTCCACATACCACCAATGCACCAAACTTCCTCCCTGATCTGGAGCTTGCCCTTTCTAAATGTAACTCTAACAAAGTCATCTTGTTTGGTGACGTTAACTTCAATATACTCATCAAAACAGATCATTATACTGTACAGTACCTGGATATGACACTCAGCAGAGGTTATACATGTATAAATCCCAACCTACCAACTAGGCCTACCAGTAAGTCTCTTCTTGATCATTTATTTCTGAACTTCAATGCTAACACCAAGGTGGCTAATATAGTTAATGATTTTAGTGACCACAACATCTTAATATTACATCTGGAATTACCTAGCATTAAAAAAAGAAGGGATAATATTGCTACTACTTATAAAAGAATATCATATAACGTATATCACTTAATGTTATCAAATCCATTTCAGTTTTCAGCGGATGATACTGTAGATATGTACTCTGAATTAGCTGATTATGTTAAAAATGCCTGTGCATTGCCATGTACAGAAACTATCATTCAACCAAAAAAAAGTAATTTCCCACCTTGGGCTACAGAGGAATTCATTAACTTAACTCACAGAAAAAGTGTCCTATATGCAAAGACACTAAAACCTTGGTGTCATCCACTCACCATAGAAGAGTATAAAAAATGTAATAATAAAGTAACAACACTTCGAAGAGAACTTAAACGAGATTACTTTAACAAAAAGTTAAAAAATAATTATAACAATCCAAGAAAAACGTGGCATGTCATAAATGAAGCACTAAATAACAAAACAAAACCAGAGTCTATATTATGTAATAAACTAACAATTGATGGCAAAGATATGATCGAATCAGAATCGATAGCTAATGAATTTAACAAATTCTTTACAAATATAGGACCCAGTAGACCCACACAGTCCCAAAACATCTATGATAAACAATGCAGGTAGACTGTATAATTTTACTCCCACATCAAAGGAAGAAGTAATAAAAATAATTGATTCTCTAAAATCCAAAAATAATCCAAATGATGATATAAACAGCATGGTACTAAAAAGTGCAAACAGATACTAGCCAAATCTATCTCAGATTTGATCAATAAGTCTTTGGAAACTGGCATCTTACCAGATCCTTTAAAAATTGGTAAAATAGTTCCTGTTCATAAGAAGGGATCTAAAGATGATCTAAACAACTATAGACCTATAACTATATTGCCTGATCTGTCAAAAATCTTTGGAAAAAAAAATATATAAAGCAGGCTGGTGAAATTTTTCTTTCAATGCAACTACTTCTTTAAACACCAGTATGGTTTCCAAGACTCTCTAAGTGTACTTGATGCTTTATTTGATTTTGTCACAAATTTAGAGAAATCGCTAGACGAAGGCAATATATCAGCAGGTCTATTTGTGGATCTACAGAAGGCATTTGACACTGTCGATCATAATTTATTATTGTATAAGCTGCATGATGCAGGCGTCCGAGGAGTAGTGCATAGTTGGATCAAAAATTACCTAAGTAACAGATATCAGTATGTACAAATAAACAACGTTAAAAGCTCTCTTACTAAGAGCGTCAGTGGTGTACCACAAGGATCAGTTTAAGCCTTCTACTTTTCATAATTTATGTGAATGATATCAATAATTGTTTGCTACAGGGCCACTTAACACTATTTGCTGATGATATCAGTTTAATATATAGCGCAAAATCCAAACAAGAACTTGCAACAAAAATAAATGATGATTTAAAAGTCCTGGACAACTGGTGTAAATTAAATGGATTGCTGCCTAGTACAAAAAAGACAAACTATATATATTTCACTAAACCTAGCAACAGCAAAGAAACCATGATTCCTGTAACACTACATAATACAGTAATTGAAAGGGTCTCATCAATAAAATATCTCGGCCTGAATTTTGATGAACATCTGAGCTGGCAAGAACAGATATACAAAGTAAAGCAAAAAATTCTTCCTGCAATAGGAGCAATATACAAATTACAACATGTTCTTCCATCTCATATATTAAAAACACTGTATTACAGTCTAGTACATAACCATATAACATACAGGGTCTATCTTAATTATACCGATAAAAAAATCAGGGACGCTCTGCGTGTTATGTAAAAGACGATGCCGCAATCGTATTGGCGGAGAAAATTTTTCCCTCCGAGAAAATGAGGTTACTTTTTTACTTCCAGGCGCGCGATTCAAATCTACGAACTCGCCGTTTTTGCTGAGCTAGAGAGCAAGCCGCTGGCCACCGCTGTACTTCAGGCAAGGGAAGGGAGTGTGATAGAAGGTGACAGAGATATGCTGGCGGGCATGCGCAAGTTTCCTCGATCGCCCCGGCTTGCCGCATGCCCGCCAGCATATCTCTGTCTCCTTCTATCACACTCCCTTCCCTTGCCTGAAGCACAGCAGTGGCCAGCGGCTTGCTGCCTGGCTCAGCAAATACGGCGAGTTTCGTAGATTTGAATCGCGCGCCCGGAAGTAACAAAGTAACCTCATTTTCTCCGACAATCCGATTGCGGCATCGTCTTTTACATAACACGCAGAGTGTCCCTGATTTTTTTTTGTTGGTATGATTAAGATACACCCTGTATATGCGCAGTATTAGGGAAGATGCACTACAACATTATTAAATCAAGTAAGTACACTCCAGAAAAAGGCAATTAAAGCAGTTTATTCCCTTCCCTTACTCACCCATACAGCAGATTTAGTTCGAATCTCAGGAATCTCCCTTCTAGAAACCTGTATAAAAGTATCTGCTTCTCTGTTCATACATAAAAGTGGAGAACTCTCGTATAAAGGCACAATAAAGTTTCCTCTACAAGGACAAAACTACGAGTATAACACCAGAAATTCCAAGAACCTTGCAATTCCCAGGGTCTACACCTCTAAATACGGCACCAAAAGCATATTTAACCAGGCTATAAAGGATTATAATACTCTCCCAGCACATATAAAGTCAATAAATCCCGTCTTAAAATTCAAAAAAACCTGCAAACAATTCTTCACAACTACACTCTGATACTTCCTAATTTATAAAATTAATAAAACTTTGAATAGTAACTTACTGTCATTGTAAAATACTTTGTAACTTGTTTTTGTATGTTAAATAATATTTAATATTCCTTATTATATAACAATGTATAGTCCTACTATAGGGCCTTGCCCTCTAGGACATCCTCTGTATGAAAATAAATAAATAAATAAATAAATAAATAAATTTACTATCCACATGATGGTTGTGCTCATTTCGATTATTGCCAAGCACTGTTGCATAGTCACTTTGTTGACTGCATCACAATGTTAACCGTGGGATGTGTACCGTATTCATAGCTTCTGTTTAGCAACAATCTTGATATAGTACGGAAGGAATGTCGTGACGCTTCAAGGTTGAGCAGCAGGGGGAGGCCACACAAGTTTCTAGCCACGTATTAAGGGTGGGGGGAGAAGCTGTCCCAGTGGCTTTACGTTCGCCACGCTGTTAACTTAACAAGTGTGTATGCTCCATACTCGCAAGTGCAACTATTTTGAATGTGGTTTAAATATTTGTCATGATATATAATACTTTTTAGAATTGTGTTATCCTGGAATATTTTTGTCATACCGTGTATCTACTCTTTAGTCAGAAACATGGCAGAAAGATAGATTGGTGGGAAGATCATTCACAGCCAGGCAAGAGAGCTTATTTGCAATATATATGACTTATGAAACAAGAAGCAGAAGAAGGGCCAATTTTATTGACAGAAGTGCAAAAACGAGTTGCTGAAGCAACTGGAATATTCCGCAGAAGTGTTCTGAGGATTTTAAAAGAAAACCAAACCAATTTGGAGGTTTAACAATCTTTTTCAACACCGCGTAAAAACCGCCCGAAGGAAAGAGTTAAAACGGAAATAGATGACTTTGACAAATGCGTAATTAGAAGAACTATTAATGAATTCCATGTAACACATGGTCAACGTCCAACTTTACGAGCTTTATGACCAATTTTAAAGGAGAAATTTGACTTTGAACTTTCAAAATGGGCCCTAAGTCAAGTAATGAAAACTTTAGGTTTTAGGTGGAAGAAATCGTATGACAACAGGTAAATTCTGATAGAAAAATTTGACATAAGGAAAAAGAAACTAGCCTATTTGAGACCAATCAAACAGTACCGGAGTGGCAAACGACCCATAGTGTATATGGATGAAACATATTTATATACACTCCTCTTTTTCCTAACAATAATGCTAAACATATCCAATAAGTATGTATTGGGGAGCATGATGGCGCAGTGGCTTTGCTGCTCGTCTTTCACCCGGACGGCCGGGATTCGAATCCCGATGACAGCGAGTTGGAATTTTCACCTGAAAAATCACATGGCTTCAGGAAGGGCATCCGGCCTTAAATCCCCGACCAAATCCAAAATGAGCCTGGTTGGCTTCGGCGACTCCAATTCATTGGGAAAAGCCGTAGAAAGTTTATCTGCAATAAGTATGTACGAAGTGTTTTAGCTGAATTTATTTCAAATTTATATGTCACTGCTTTATAATAAAATAATATCTATTAAGTTATGTTCTTTGCCGATATATTGTTGCAATAAGTACGTACATATCGTTTAAGATATTTTATACATGTCCGGTGAATGATCGATTACACGGGACGGCGAAAACAAGCAGTGACCAGTTGCACACTGACTGCTATTTTTCTTTTCTGTTTAACAACCCGCAGACAGAAATCTATTCGTCCCACAAACAAGAACTTTTTCTAACATGAAAATTCAACTCATTGCCTCAAACTTTTACGCGTACACAATTTATTTAGCCCAAAAATACTAAAATTTACCGCATACTAACTTTTTAATGCCATTTAGATCATTTAATAAATAGGATTAACTTTGAAAGCATCATTACATGTTCATAAATTATTAAATATAGCATTGTTTTTCATATTTTGCATCCCAGATTCCTGTTCTATAAATTTGCGAAGTTTCAGAATTTTATTTTCATTTCAAGTGGTCTAATTCTTGGTGTAACCGAAGTGCTCAATTGGCGCACTTACTCTGTAGTTCATTCGAAGCAGCTATAACCTTACGGCCCCTGTTCCACAACCCCCACCACTTACGCTGAATCTTGACCTTGAAGCGTCACTACATTCCTTCCAAACTATACAGTATGTATGTTGATAAGACAAACCACAAGTTGAGTCCATCTCTTTTGGTTACTGTATAGAGAGCTTGAAGTTTGCAGCAGTAAATTATACTGGAGAAACGCTACATGCAGACTGTATTACGTTTTTTTTAGTTAATAAAATACCATTGAGAGTGCATTCACAAATTATATTTTATTTTGGGAGACATAGTTCATTCACGTTATATCTGAATCCGCGGTATATCGGACCACGGTGTATCGGGCTTCTACTGCATGTCATTAGAATGATGAAAGTACTGGAAAGACTTCGGGACTGTACTTGAATATGAACGAGGGTCTGGGTACTTGGAAGAGTCCAGATAATACCATATAACTCTCACTAAGCCATTACTTGTTGTAACATTGTAACTGTACTGTTTAACTGAGTTTAGAGGAAGCTGAAACATAGTATATCTTCATATTGACTAGTTATAAAGTGACCTCACCTAATGCCATAAAACTTTCAATGCTGGGCATTACTAGTTCTTTTTGTTTAAAGCTAACTGTAATTATTGGCTACCTTGAACAAATGCACTTACTGTAAGTTAAGTTTTCTCTATGATTTAAGTCTACAGAACCATTTATTTCCTTCAAAATTATTGATGAAGCATATTCTGGTGTACTGGAAGTTCTAATTTTGCACTTCACATACAAGGTGTTTTTAGTAGGAAACATTGTGAATGTATTGCTTGTGTTAAAAGTACCATGTCCAATATTGGAAGTAGCCATTGCATCATCCACAGACCAAGCAGTAATAATCATGAATTTTTAAAATCAAAGAGCCTGAATTCTTACTGCTCTCTATAAAGAAATGGCCCGTGGCGTACCCGTGCTAGTTTAATCGTGCACCACAAACACGCTGGCAGCTGCAGCAAGTCCGGAGATCATTACGTTCAATCCCCAGCATTGACAGCGGCTATCCTGCTTGTCGTATTTCCACACTCCCTCCAGACAAATGTCGGGATGGTGCCTTATTTCAAGTCCCGGGGCACCTCCCTCATCCTGATCCCTAATACAGCTACACACACCCAACTACACAGGGCTGATGACCAGAATATCGAACGCCACTAAATTGAATTAACAAAAAAAAAAAAAAATGGGAAATCATTTTTAAAACTTTAAAACTTCACACAGAAGAAACTGATTGTTGTAGAAGTGGTTTCCCTTGGTTTCCCCACTTGTCATTCAGGCAAATGCCGAGATGATTAATACACAATATTTACAACGTGTCAATACAGCGTTGGAATGGGATGCACTCTGCCTCATGAGGACAATTGAGTAGCTGTCTGACTGTGAGGCATCGTCCCGGTCACGAAAACCAAGATTAATAGCCAAGGGGAACCAACGCGCTGACCACATGTCATCCAGCAATCGGTCGGCCGAATGGCTGGGCAGCAGTCGATTGGTAGGACCAGAGCCCTCCATAGGCTGTGGTGCCACGCTGTTTGTTTGTTAATACTATTTCTTAAACAATTTGAATTATGTTGATATTGATCTCTGATTATTTTTTCCTCTTGTTCCCCCTTACACACTAAATGAGAACACTACTGCTACCTTGCTTTGTGCCTAAGCTCATGTCTACCCACCGACCTTGGTGAGGCTTGGAGGGGTGGGCGAGTCCACAACATGCCCGGACTGGTCATAAGTATAACTGAGCAAGTTCAATGGCAATTATTTAGAACTTTGCATGGCTATGTAGAGGACACTTTCCTACCATCAATATTATTTGAATTTTGGGCCAAACTTAGAAATAAATATCCAGGAATTGCAAAGTAAGCTGTAAAAATATTTAACAACATACCGTACCTTGCTGAGGTAACATTCCCAAAATACAGTCTCACTAAGACCAAGCAAAACAAAGTAGTTAATCCCTAAGCAGACATGTGGCTCATGTCTACAAGGCAGACACATCCATTTCATTAGCAACCTTTTCAAAATATATTAATTTTATTAATGCAGCCAATGGCCATTTATTTTATTTTCAGGGCGGGTCAGGGAAGGGATTTTGGAAGGAAATCAGGCGTGGACCTATTGAAAGGAACTGTCCTGGCATTTGCCTGGTAGTGAAAATGGGAAAACACGAAAACCATTTCCTGAACGCCCAATGTGGAATTTTAACCCATGCTCTCCTGATGCCAATGCACAAAGTGCTCTCGGCCAACATAGCAAAAAATATTGACCTTTTAAAAGTATTGTTATTTCTAATTGTGAACTTTCCAATATATTTACTGTGTGTTGCTGTGGGAATCTTTTGTGTTTTTAATTTCATACTATGTTTAAATATTGCAATTTTCTATTTGGAAATATTAGAAGTAAATAAGTTACAACATGTTTTGAAGTTATATTACATGTATTTTTCCCCTAAAATTTAACATAAATATAATAAATAATGTACTTTTGTTTTATAGTGAATTTTATATAATTTTATGTTGCTGCATAACTACAATGAGTGCCCTCCCTATCAAACGGAGATCACAGTGTCCACGTGCCGGCCGGAGCACTGTGACTTGCAGCAGCGTAGACCCCAACTAGTTCAACATATTTACACGTTTTTAACGTATTTAATAATCATCATTATATTACTTACATGAATTTCAGAGTAGTTGCTGGAAATGCTGTCCTTCATTTTCTAAACACACATTGCACCAACGTAGGAAGTTTTGGTACACTCGCTGTAATTCATCCTCACTGATATTTGTATCGGTGCTGTTATAAGTTCTCAAGAGTCTCCAGAGTATGCGGATTGTTTCTGTATAACTTTTGTTTGAGGTTCCCTCACAAGTAAAAATCCTACGGTGCTGAAACGTACGAACACATTTACTGCAAGACTTCTTCTTGAGAAGTTAAATTTTCACTAGGAAAATTTCGATGTTTAATACCTAACCATATTCATGGGATACAGTACTTCACCAGAAGTCTCAACTCTCTAAACTATGGTATCTTGCCAGCTGGGAATGTAATCAAGCTATGACCACATGCAGCGATTACCAACTCACTGCTGTGTAACGGTAGATGCTACTTATCTGGCGCTGACTCAACGCTCTCCACACGTCACACGCCTCAAGAAAGCCTCGGTGCTACAGAGAAGGCTCTCACTGTATATACAAAACATATACAAAATGTTTAGTTTGTTAACTTTTTGATTTAATTTTTGAAGGAAAGGCAATGTGACTTACAGTAATTTATTAGTTCCACAGGAGGTTTTACACCTTTTGTACAGTTCTTTGTGATAAAATAGTTTGCAAACCAGTGGCCCAAATACCACCCATTCCACTGTCTAGTTTGGTTGCAAAGATATTTTAATATACAGGGTTATTCACCTAAGATGTTACCCGCCAATATCTTCTAAACCGTTATAAGATTTCAATATTCTGTTTTCACTTTTGGAAATGGTGCTAAGGGGCTCATACATTAACTTTTACTGTTTTTTCCTATCTTTGTGAATAGCTGAGATATTGGTACCTACTTCGTTTTTCTTAATGGAACTATACTAATTATTTCATGCAGGGTAAATGATTTCACTGAGACATATTCAACGGTGTTATTATTTCCCAAATTGGACGAGTACTTTTTGAGAAATCGAGGGTTTAAAAATTGTGCTAGGCCCCGCCTTCTTTCGGTGACGCGTTGTGTGAGAACGAATGGCTGGTACATAGCTTGTTGGTGCGCTTAAATAGCGTCACAGGTGTAGTCTGTTTCAAAACAAAATGAATATCCTGTAATCAGAATCGTAGTCGTTATTATCGGACTTTGATTTTTTGGGAAATGTAGATAAGTGATGAAAAGAAATAGAAAAATGAAGTTTCATTATTTGTTGTCTAATAAATTCTTCCGTCACTTGATGTTTGGAATGATGGGAGGATTTAACAGATGGTGGCATAACATGTAGAATAAATAGGGTTATTCACCTAAGATGTTACACGGAAATAACGTCTAAACCATTAAAGGAAGGAAGGAAGATTGTAGTTTTACGTGACCGTGAATCTTGTGATTATGAGCCACGGGTCCTCCTTTTTACATGGAATCCGAACCACAGGATATGGCATTTCACTTCGAAACCCAGACCACCCTGTTGAGAGGTCAACAGCTTGACCGCTTGATCGTGGCAGAGCCGGGAATCGAACCTCGGACCTCCGGGGTGGCAGCTAATCACGCTGACCACTACACCACGGAGGCGACCTCTCCAGACGTACGTGACTTGGGGGTGTGTGTACTGTATTTATGTTAGAAAGTGTCTGATAACCAGTGTTATTGTGGTGTCTGTAGTGGTGTACTGTAGCCTATTCCTAATTTAGGTGAGGAATTGGTACGGAGGCGGCCGTTGTCATCAGTAAGGAACCCTCCCGACATTTGCCTGGAGTAGCAGTGGTAAACCATGGAACACTTCCAGGATACCGACAGCAGTGGCTACGCTGGCTAAAGCGCGGCGTTAGGTTATGGGGCCAAGCTCACTGCTGACTCGGTAGACGCGTGGGTTCGAGCCCCACCGTTGGCCGTCCTCGAAATGGTTTTCCGTGGTTTCCCCATTTTCAACACCAGGCAAATGCTGGGACGGTACCTTCTGATAGGCCACGGCCGCTTCCTTCCACATCCTTGCCCAAATTCATTCATCTTCATCCATTCCATCTCTCAACCAGACGCGCAGGTCGCCCACGGGCGTCGACTAGAAAGACCTGCTGCACTCGGCCTCTCAGGAGGCCACACGACAAAAAAAACTTCCAGGATAGCTGAGATGGGTATCGGACCCACCTCTTCTCAGTTTACCTAACGAGGTGGAGTGTACCCCATTCCAGCCCTCCGACCAGAATTAAATTGCTTGTCAGAGCCGGGATTTAAACTCGGACCACCACAGCGACAGCTAAGAATCCAAGTCGCTACACGTGATTAAGAAAGTCGACGGGGTACAGAGAAGAGTGACAGTTTGCTGTTACAGTATTTCATTCCCTTTGCTTTGATAGCGTGGTCAGGTAGCCCCATTTGCTTGGGTGTGTGTGGTGAGTTCGCCAGTCATACAATAACGTTGCACACCCAGGGTATGTTACGGTACATCACATTATGTGTACGATAGTTTACAGTACATGCCTGGTATCTGTTCTGTGGTTGGAATCACTCCCACGAACCTGCTTGCCCGACTGCACGCTGTCTGATGCGGCATGCACAACAGCGTATGTTGTTGTTATTGATATGTCAAAAAGTAACTGTCCGATTTTGAAAATACTTACATACCGTACTTAAACTTGTACGCAGTTGAACTTTTAGACCAGCCGCATGAATTCGTGCCGTTCCATTCAAAATATGGAGATAGTATCAATATCTCGGTTATTACTTACCCCATTAGAACAAATACCGTAGCACATTATTTTCCATCCCCTGGGTATCATTTAGGCATATGAAATCATGGTTTAATGGTTTAGACGTTATTTCCATGTAACATCATAGGTGAATAACCCTATTTATTCTACATGTTATAGGAAATTAAAAGCAATGTATGCCACCATCTGTTAAATCGTCCCATTATTCCAAACATCAAGTGACAGAAGAATTTATTAGACAACAAATACGGTAATGAAACTTCATTTTTCTATTTCTTTTCATCACTTACATTTCCCAAAATACCTAACTCCGATAATAACGACTACGATTCTGATTACAGGATACTCATTTTGTTTTGAAACAGACTACACCTGTGATGCTATTTAAGCACACCAACAAGCTATGTACTAGCCATTCGCTCTCACACAATGCGTCACCGAAAGAAGGCGGGACCTAACACAATTTTTAAACCCTCGATTTCTCGAAAAGTACTCGTCCGATTTGGGAAATAACAACACCGTTGAATATGTCTCAGTGAAATCATTTACCCTGCATGAAAAAAAATAGTAATAGTTCAATTAAGAAAAACGAAGTAGGTACCAATATCTCAGCTATTTACAAAGATAGGACAAAACAGTATAAGTTAATGTATAGAATATTTAAATCTTTAACCGTTTAGAAGATATTGGCAGGGGCCGATAACCTAGCTGTTAGGCCCCTTAAAACAACAATTATCATCATCATCATCAAGATATTGGCGGGTAACATCTTAGGTGAATAACCCTGTATATCCGACGAATTACAACTCTTGCCCATGAGACATTTGCAGCGAAACAAGATATAAGTTTATTCATAGTTTTGGTTGTCAGTTTTGTAATTTCTGAAAAGGAGTTCCTACGTTTGCTACCAAATACTACCATCAATGACACCTAGCTGTGAAATTCACTACTAGATGCCATCGCGACCGGCACCTGGTGGCTAAAGTTGGAACTAATACAGCATTAATCAATTCTAACCTAGAAATTTGGCTTCACACAATTGTAGTCAGTAGAAGGTTCTTTTACATGTCATTAATCTATGACATGGGCCCGCCGGCTTTACTTCCCCTCCAAAGAGAGGCATACTGAGGGATTATTAATACTCTTAAAAATAGGACGACTTTGGCCGGGTTTGAACCCGCGATCTTTGGCATAGAAGCTCCGCATGCTACCAACCACACCACCGAAGCCGCCCCACTAGACCAAGAGCACACACATATTTAGTCAGATCAAGATGTATGTTCATTTATCACAACAGATCCTCTAAATGCTATATAGTATATCAAACATTTTTTAAAAATTGTGGACAAAAAATAGCCTACAAAACATCCAACACCAACGCTAATATTTTCTTTAATACTAAAAAATTAAACCATACAAATAAATTCAGCAAGTCACGTATTGTACCCAATTGTCATCATGTGGAACATGTGTTCGTATCCCAGCTAACTCACGGTCTTTCGAGGTATGGGACGTTCCTGCCCACCATACGACCACATGCTCAGGATTTGAGTCTACCAGGTAACTACTCTACATGAAAGAAACAACATATTCCTAAATAAAACATTTGAAAAAATGAAATGAAAATCCACAGCCTGCTTCCAGTCTCCGACCGGGTCAGGAATGGAATGAATGAAGCCCCCATCTAGCGACGAGGATATGAACTGTGCCGGCTGTCGAGGCCTGACGCACTCCTCTGGGGCAATGATTAAATGAATGACAGATGAAATGAAATGATAGTGGAGAGTGTTGCTGGAATGAAATTGTGACAGGGAAAACCGGAGTACCCGGAGAAAAACCTGTCAGCCTCCGTTTTGTCCAGCACAGATCTCACATGGAGTGACCGCGATTTGAACCACGGACCCAGCGGTGAGAGGCCGGCGTGCTGCCGCCTAAGCCACGGAGGCTTCCCTAAATAAAACATTTACTGATATAAAAGCATGGCTATACAACAAAATGCAAACAAAGGATAATTTACATTTAATTCCCACAATTAAAATCAGGGTTATTTTGTGAGTCTCTTCTTAATTAGTGCTACACTGCACTCAAATCTATTTCTAGCATCCTATCATTGATACCTTCAGACCTCTACGAGTCTCCATAGTGTTCTTTATGTGACACAATTTAACAAAACTGGAGTATCACAACACAAAAGTCACATATCACATTTAAATGACATTAATTCTGTAATAATAAAACATTAATCCGTTTCTTACGGGCATTTACTTTCATTAGCATCAATTCATTATTCTATGCCTTAATTAACAAATGTTGTTGTGTCGTGTGAATCATCTTCCTCCTTCCCATCAATATGAAACGCTTAAAAAGTGGTACGTTTTCCCTTCCAAAATACACATGGATAGAAATGTTTATAGTTTCACCATACAACGATTTTCTGGGTCTGGTCGAAATTATTATCGTTACAAACGTGTCATGTTCTTAGAAATCACATACCCGTCTGCATAAATTAGTGTGAACTGGGCAAAAATGCACTTTAAAAATATGCCTAACAATTTATTTGGTTCAGTGTTCCTCCTCAGAGAACAACTGGGCCAAATATTATCCGATTTCAATGATCCGACAATGTATGTGTGTTGAAACACATCATTTAATTCAATTGGCATCATCATAACAATCATATCTTAATTACATATCGAAATGTCGAGATTCTTCAGTGTCCCACTATGACTCTAATTTAAAGGGATCCGGCCGACCGACCTCCCCTCTCTCTAGCAGGCAATAAAATTAGTTCCAGCTGGCCGCGCAAGATGGCCGCTGTCTCAGTGGACTACTTCCACACCCCTCTCATCTGCTAGCAAGGTCATCCTTGTTTACAATTGCAGTACAGTGGAGTGACCCAGAGTGTTATCTCAA
This sequence comes from Meconema thalassinum, assembly GCA_946902985.2. Classification (NCBI taxonomy): domain Eukaryota; kingdom Metazoa; phylum Arthropoda; class Insecta; order Orthoptera; family Tettigoniidae; genus Meconema; species Meconema thalassinum. Next base: position 348,845,196 of record OX336389.2, read on the forward strand.
GTAATTGAGTCATTCTAATTATTTAACACCTATATTTATAGTGTAATGGGCTCAACTCGGCTCCTTAATTAACATTCATGGCTGGGGATGGATTCTGTAATAGCCTTGCCGTTCTATGGTGAATACTAGTGGCTTTGGACGCGCATCATAATGAGAATACAAGATTGCTCACCAGCAGCTGTCTCAATAATACAAGGAAATCTGCGTTTCCTAAACGACGAACTTTGATTCTTACCTCTCAGGGCAGATCAACCAATACATGTGCTCACGGGGTCTCGAAGAACATCCCTCGTGGCAATTATTCCTGCAAGCGATGGATACAGACAGGCTCTGCCCAATTCGCTGCGAATAATAAAAGTATGCACTACGGCGATACTAACTCGTAGATTAGCCAACTTTTCACCTAACGTGCAAGCTATGCTAGAATGGTCCCCGCACTTTTATTGACGTAAATCACTGGATTCTACGTTACTTCGCTCGCTCTATGCGGCTTCAAACAATACTTCTCATAGATGACTCAATTATTGAGGCACCCGCGTCCTCTCTGCAATTACACTTAAGCCAAAGCTTTAAATAGCTCCTAAAAACAAAATATAAATTTACTGGCTTACATTACTTTAATGGTTCTCAAAAACAATCCTAAGAATTGACCATATTAAATATTCATTCAACACTTCATTGACACTGAAAAACTCTCGTATCTCGCTATATTTCACGTTACTTTCTTACTGTTTACCAAAATACAGTATCTTTATATTAGACATGACACACTTTGAACGTTATTTAGGCCTGAAATGCCTATTACTTTACTTTACTGTTACCGACCCCAGATTATTATTATTATTATTATCATTTAACGTTACCGTTACATTCATCACTAATTTCGCCTGAATGTACATAAACAAATCACCTTCCAAGCCATATTCTACCAAATACGAGTGGTGAAAGCTCGTACAATAAGTGAATGTTACATTTTATTCTTAAATTGATGTTTCGTTGTATGGTGAACTATTTAGTTAGAATAACATTGTAAATTTGTACTCACTTTTCATTCTCGCTGGATTATTCCAGCATGCCAGCTCCGGGCCTGCCATGACGCTTGATTTAAGCCATCATGTTATATTTCACATACCACACGGTATCACATTTTTCACACACGATAATCATACTTTTATCAGTGGCTTTTCTCACTTTAACACGACACATTTTAATTCACAATACACATAAACACTTTTGAAATCACTATAACAAAATTTATATACACTATTTCACAGGTTAATCCTTAGTCGGACTCCTCCTAACTCCTGACCCCAGAGATGCGATGACTATGACAACCGCTGGTCTCCGTGAAAGTCTATCTGCGTGTACGTGCGTTCGATTCTCGTTCCCTTCAATACTGTTTATTTCACCGTCATGATTACTTGTGATGCCTCTCGGGCTCCCATAACTGCAATGATCCTGACGATACTGCATCATTTATAAGTATGACAATACCTCCTGGTATTCAGTGTCCAAAACCATCCTAAGTTATTGCTACGCTGTAGCAAACTACACTTGCGTATAATAATGGATAAATGTCTTCTGTAGATTAAATCTTACGCGATTCATGATTACCATTAAGAAGCTATATGATGTGCTTCCATTGTTCTTCATATACACTCGAGCGTCGATACTCTTAACATTTCGCGCACTTACTAGCAGCGTTTAGTTTACGTGTAGACTGCAGATGAACTGCAGAGCAACTGAAGATGAACTCAAGACGAACTCGCTTGGTCTGTGCTGCTTCCCCTATATAAAGGTTTCTCGTAAAATGTAGTCCACAGGGCACACGAGAGCGACTCCTTTCTTGTAATAATGTATTTCCATTCAAAATGACGTATACACCTTGTTTATCTAGATGTGGAGGTCCCATAATCACTTGCGTGCAAGCGATCGCTTCGGCCAATTAATTACAATTAATTGCCTTATTCCATCGCGTCATGACGCCACCATGGTGAATCCCCCCTTGCTGGTCACCAAATTACTCCTCTCGAGCGTAAGTTCGGTGTTAATAGGCTTATTTAGAGATATAGGCTTTAATTTAAGTGTAAGACCTCTCCTAAATTATCTCTCCCAGAATATATTCACCTGGGTGTACATTTCATTTCATTTCGATGCTCCAATTGGCTGCAATCAATTAATTTCCGTGGGCAATCATCCCCACTACAGTCTCAAGCGTTGTCCATTGGGGACTCCCAGGGTCATTAATTTCGAGCTGTCTCCTCGGTCCAGACGGAAAATGTCCCTCCGGAGCCATGAATCTCCTCCCATTCGCTGGCTGCAATTAGTAAAATGTCAAGCTGGCCTGCTTTCACGTTTCTATACTTTGAAAACGTACATATGACTGCAATTTCTGACAATTATTCCCTTAAACAGCTACGATATTCACATACAAGCCGTGAAATCATGCGATATTATTATATGTCATTATACAACTCATTGCTCTTCGGGTTCCCTGTAGCTGTTCCCCCTCAGAGATCAATGGTTCGACTCTAGGCATAATCATGGGCCTGGTCTTCTGTGATAAGACCTGAGTTCGATGCCAGTCTGCCGTGACCGATTGGGCACAGTATATATATGTTAAAATGCACAAAATGTGATGCTAATTTGCAACAAGATATGGTGAGCATTTTAATGCTATTAAGTACAACAAATTTTCTGCCATGGCAAATCACATGAAAGATTTTAGACATGCTTTCACAGACATCAACAATGATATGGAAATCCTACATCACGCAAGTAAGGGAATTAAAATGAACATTTTGGAAGAAATTGTAATAGATTCAATCCAAAGAACAGCTCCCCTAACTAATCTTAGTTAGATTAATTTTGAAAACAATAACGTACTTTATGGAACATTAAGTAATTACAGAACGAAATACAAACCACCCTAGAAATAGTCCACTATAGTTGATTTGGTTTTCCAAACCACCATACCCCTCCCCCACACTCCTCCCCTTACATTTTTTCTCGCCGCATAGTAGGCCATCGTTAGCTAACCCCACTTCTTCATTTCTCCCCTCATTTCCCCTACCTCGTACAGTCTCGCTTCCTACTTCCGCGCCGGCATGCCATCTCAGTGTATCACAGTCTCCATCTAGCACAACACGGCTCTGTTCGACTCTTGCCGCAAATTACGTAAGTTTTGCATAATAAGTAAAGATATTTTTCCAAATTCTTTTTATCATATTATTCAAATTTTCTTACTCCTAGCGTCATTTCTTTCCAGTTGGGAATGGAAACCCTTGACCAGAAATTTCAGAGATAACATCAGGAACTGAATGTTTAAAAACCTCAAGAAAGAAAATTAAAACCTTCAAGGGTTTTGTAATGAGTGCCTACCATAATTTTTTTTTACTTTTTAAAAAACTTTTAAAGTGATTTAGTGAATAAGTGATTTAAGTATTTTTTTATGTTAACATTTTATCACATCCAATGTACAAAGTGATTTTTAAGTGCTGCCAATACATTGAAAGGCTGATGATGATGCCAATGCAAATAGGCATCAAAACATGTACTGATGTAGATTAAGTGACATGTGATTATATCACAAAATTTTAATAAATTGTATTGACGAGGCGGAACCAAGGAAATCTTTTGATTATTATAGCAAGTCAATGCGGAAAAAAGGGCGACTCTATGAGTCAAAAAGATCACAATTAACACCGGTTATCAGACAGATTCTACACACACCCAAAGTATACGGGGCTACGTGACCGCGTTTTCACAGCCCCTAAACTGCGGAACCAACCAGCCTTTGGTCTAGTGGTTAGCATTATTGGCTGCCATTCTCGGGGCCCCTTGTTTTCCTGTCTTTGCCAATAATCCTCTATGAGGACTGTAATAGGCTTTGAGTCAGACTCCAGGACTGACGAGAAGAGATGAATTCAATGCTCAGCTCAACCATCTTCAAAGTGGTTTTCCATGTTTTCCCACTTCTGTTCCAGGCAAATGCCAGAATGGTTCCTAACTTAAAGCTACAGCCACCTTCTTTTCAGTCCCGGCTCCAATTACAAACACTAGAGTAACAGGTTATCAAACAGGACTCTCTATAGACTTTATTCCACAAAAGGAAGTTTTTACCATTTTTTACCATAATTTCTTCAATTCATTTCCTTTCTAAGTATGGTCTCTGTTCATTAGATAGTAGAAATATTTGCAAATAAGATGAGTTATTCGAGGTTCATGCTTGTCTTTTCTTTTTAATTAGATCATCAAAAGCTCTGAAGAAAGATGCTGCGGGCTTCCTGTCTCGATCAGGTGAAGACTTGAAGCAGCTAGCTGGTGCCATGGAAAATGAGGGTTCTCCACCTGGGGAGAAACAAGTGGGCTTCTTGACATCCCCCATAGTTCAACAGTCGGGTGCTGCAGAGGGGTCGCTGACTCCTCCCTGCAAGCCACCTTTGCCTCGCACATCGTCGTCGCCTAGAGACACGGATGAGTCTCACACGCCGCCACTAACGGTAGCTCCAACATCCATTGGGAATTCCAGGGAGCCCATGTCAGTTCAGCGACAGTTGTCAGTGTTATCGCATTCCCTCATCAATAGACTGCCAGTGTTCGTTGAACAGCTCTTGTCTCTTCACTGTGACAAAGAGGTATGTTTCCATTATACACCTACACTGGTGGCCATAATAATGGTAACTTTGTATGTAATATAGTAATTTTCATTTTTCAAGCACACAATTAATGTGTAATTGCACAAAATATACTAAAAACAGCATTTTTAAACATAATGATTGTGAAATACATGTAATGTTCAGTACGTTTTTATGTGATGTATTTAGCATTCACTTTGTAGGAAGATATGTCCATACTTTGTCAGATAACCTTTCCATTTAAGCACAGCATCAATTTGATGGAGCATAGAATCCACATGACATTGCAGACCTTCCTTTTTAATGACCAAAAACCAGTTGTTGACAGTGGCTTTGGTCAAATGAATTTTGTTGCTTTGACATTTTTCGTAAGACAATGTTGACTGAGTTTTGTCCCTCTGAGTGGACAGTGGGTGGCTAATTATAGCACCTACTGTACTTAGTCGTCGGATGTACCCACTCCGCGCAGGCATAAAGGATTTTTTTTTGGGGGGGGGGGGGGGGCAAAAGTCTAAACTATTTGAGGGTATTTCCATGACTGGCTTCTCTTACTTCTCTATTATTCTCATACAATACAATCCAAGCGAAAGCAAATAGGGAAATAACAAGAAACGTGAAAGATGCAGATCTTAGCAAAAACTAAAATTATTTTTTAAAACTCCAGTTCAACATTGTATACAAAAACTATCCGCAAATTTACTCTAAACATTATCCGCTATGTCATGCAAACTATATCCACAAGGCAACAATTTTTGCGGAAATCCGTGGATATCCGCATAGGGCTATAACCATAGCATACAGGGCTCCCGGTCAGATGACTGTAGTGCAGTGCTTCGATTTAAGATTATTTTTCTTTTATACCAGTTCTTGTTAAGGTACTTTTTGAAATGCTCTACTGTGAAATTATCTGTTTTATCCTATAAAATCAGGGAATCCTCAGGGAAATCTTTTAGTTTGTTCTGGTAGACCCCTTGATTAGTAAGTTGACACATTTTTGTACTCATATATAACCGGATTGAGGCTGATCATAAATGAAAGAACTCCTAAACCTTTTCACTGCTATGTATTTCCAGATTGTTCCGTTCAATCACAGAGCAATTCCTAGAGCCATGCTGAAGGCAGGAGATGCATGCTGGTTACGTATGTGTTCGTTCGGTTATATAGCAATAAACTCACAATAATTTATTGCACTCACACTTTATTATATACACTAACTATATACAACTATCAGTAGTGCCCGGCTTCGCCCGGTGGATTTATTTGTTTTACAGAACTGGAGCACTCAAGGATAAGGTTCGGAATAAATGAAAGTAAATTTGTAAGCACCAACGCGTATTGCAGTTGATAACCTCTGTATACCGCACCATCGCCCTTATACAGAGGCATACTATTGTCATGATGATAACTGTTTTAAGAGGCCTAAAAAAATCTTTTTGCACTAATTACTCCCCGTGACTGCAATAGCTATATGCAGCTCGCAATTCTGCACCAGAACATTAGTAGGGGCAATGTGATGCAGCCCGCATTACATGGCAACAATAGACTTCGGTATTATTGTAGCCGTTCTGGAGGGCTTTTTCTTCCGACTTACTGAACAAAAAGCAATCTTTAAGGTTACCTGAGAGGTGTAGCCGAATGCTACATAGCCTAAACCATTCCTCTTGAATCAGACTATCATATACAAAAATAATTTTTCGAATCAGACTGGTAGTTCCAGAGTTTAGCGCATTTAAACACACAAACAAACTCTTCAGCTTTATTATATTAGTATAGATAACATCTTAAACTATACTATGTATGTGGCCGAGATGGCTCTGGATATTATTCTGTGTCCTGAGCCATGTCATGCTTGATTGCTTGTTCACATCGAGTCAGCCATGCTGTTCGTGCATGCGTATTGCTTTCTGCTCGCTCTGGTTTTCTAGCCCCGCTAGACAGCACTAGCGGCAGTCCCCGTCATGTGGAGCCTTCTAGCGGGTCTTTCCTCAAACACAGATGAATAAACACCCACCTGCTGAGATATTTTCACACTTGGTAGTGATAGAAGCCATTTTTCAGTGTTGCCTAATTCTAATAAAGAAAGCTTTTCAGTTGGTCAACACGAATTGTGCCCAATTACATTAGGCGGGAAACAAATATTTACATACCCTAAAAACTAACACGCTTTTTATGTACAAATACCTACTTAATTGGATGACATGTTTCGAACGTCACATGTTCATCCTCAGTTCCTGTTCACTTAGGCTTAACTAGTATATGATGTATATGAATCACAATTCAACACAAATAAATATATACAATATTTATATTACATATGTTTGCAAAAACTTGTGTAACGTGTCAAACTGGGCAAACCGTTAAAAATATCAATATACTTCTATGGTTGGATAAAAAAATAATGTTTTCTCTGGTCTCATTTTATCATACAGTATAAAAGACAATAATTTAGCACCTAAGAAGGAATATAAGGAGAAAACCCTTTTTAATATGAAGGTTGTTTTTTTAATATTATTTTATTTGACATACTTCTTTAAAGTGAAAGTACCATATTTTAATTTTGATTTGTTAGTAATAAGGAATTGTTTTAAAATAATAATAATAAAATAAGTGTTTTTTAGACTGTGTGTAAAAGATCTTTTTCATCTTTCAATACAAAATTGTTGTATTCCCTATTATATCATTAACTGGGTGGATACATGTTTCGGCATGTGCGCCTTCATCAGTCCTTAGACTAACACTTTCTAAAAATACTCTTTAGCAAGTATGCTACATCAGATTAAAACCTTCAAAATTCATCCAATGACTAGATGTAAAATTCTTAAAGAAATTTGCAAGACTTCATTAAGTCCATTGTTAAAAATATATACAAATGAAAACTTGTTCCATTGCGATGCTCTTCAATTGTGCTCCATTTTATCTGGAAAATTGTAACAAGGACCCCTGTTCGAAACTGTATGTCATCTGTACTTAGTATAAAACAAAGTCCCCGATTCTTGGATGTCACGGGTAATCTCGAGAACCACTGGATGGATTTTGATGCTGTCTTCACCATTCTGTAAAGGATATCTCGAGGAAGGTTTCTGTAGAAAATTATTTATTTATGATCAAAGGAAGCCAAGCCGTAACGATTTCAGAGAAAGTGTCGAAAAAAAAGACTTGCTCCGTGCGCTTTTTAAGCTTACGCTGGGCAAACCGTTAAAAATATCAATATATTATGAGTGTAAGAATTGTTCGACATGAGAAGTTCTGAAAAAAAGAAATCCACGAGAGCATATCTCTATCTTCAATACATCGCCTACTATAAGTGTCTTTAAGTTTTCATTTCTTCCAACAATCTCCATTCAATTACTGAAGCGACAGTTTACGAACTAGCTAGGGGGCAAGTCTATCAGCCCAGTTACGGCGTAGCTAGCGGGCGAGCCTATTACCCCAGATACAGCCAGCAGCAAACTGTCGAGTCATGTTGAGTTAAGACTTCAGAGAAGAGTGGTTGTGTTTGGAGTTTCCCTGGAAGTGCAACTCGGCTTTTCTTCATTTCGCCTGTGAACTTTTCGTTCCACAAAATACACAGTCAAGTTAAGATTGGACGGAAGGGGATGTGTTTCATGCACCTCTTCATTCTTAAATTTCGTCTGACAAGAATTTATTGCACATGCATCTCCATGATAATACAGTAAAATTAATAATCCAGTCAGTGATTTTAACCAATCATGCCGAGACGTAAAACGGATTAGGTCGAAGTTCATTGACATCTAAAAAAGGAAGTACTTATCACGTAATGCATTCATAACTGTTCCCGAGCGAAGCCTGGGCGGGTTGCTAGTAATTGTATAAAATATCCCATTTAAAACATACTCTTACCCATTGGAAATTGACTTCTGATTTGTGTTGAAATACAACCTCTCATTAGGAAATCCCATTCATCTGCGAATCTGCTTTTTTTTGTAACCTACGAAATGTGTGAGTTTTTTTTAATTTTTATTAATAATGCTGTGATATGTCATCTTTATTTTAAACTTGACAACATATGAAGATTATTACATACCAAATTGTAATTATTCAAAATTCATGTGTTGAGGAGCCTAGCACGTACAATTCTCGTGTTGTTGTGTTTAGCAGTCAGTTGCTTACTATTGTGGTTCACTACTCATAGCTGCGCCATGCAGAGGTGTGTAGTGTGACCTGTTCTATAAGAGAATGATCTTGGAGATGGAGGGGAGGGGGGCGGGTGTAGGGGAAGTAGTTTGTTGGCATTATAGCATATGGCAGTCTCTGGCTTGTTAAGTTTTAGATCTAATTTTAGAAATCGTTTTGAATAAAATGTTATCTGTGTAGTTTATTTCATTGAGGTTATTTATTGGATCTGTTTTTTGTGAAACCTGAAATTCAATGTTTTCCAGTATGTTCAGTCTATTACCCTTGCCCAGTAAATGCATGATTGTCATGTCCTCGTTTATAGAATGTTGGCTCTTGATGGCCTCCATATGAGCCCAAAGCATGTACCAGTTTTAATAGAAACAAACAGGACATTGTATTGATAGGGCGGAAGAATTTTTTTTTTTTTTTTTTTATTTTTTTTTGTGAATAAATTGAGTCAATATGGAACAAATAAAAAAGATAGAATCATGGTTTTATCATGTCCGCTTACATAAGCGAATGGAAGTAACCACACAGGAAGACCTCTAATGCACAGAATGTTTCTCAAGTTCTTCAAAATTTCATATCTACTGTGGGCAATCTATGCACTATTTCATGTAGTAATACTGTGCCACTGCAAACTCCTAGTCATATTGTTGTTATACAGATCATTAATCTTTCTTACAGTCGGATCCTGGTACCCATCAATTGATCGAAACCTTACGTGGGGAACTGCGACAGACAGTCACACCTGTTATGCTGAATACATGTATTCCACCACCAAAATTGGATCCAAAACAAATAGTATTCAACCCTGCAGGTAAGAAGAAAGGGAGAATTTATTTTTAATGTACCAGCTATATTTTACATTTTCTACACAGGAAGGGTGAATGACTGTGCTGCATAAAAATGCTGCCATTATTAATTGTGGCCTCTTAACTCCAAAAATTTTGGTATATTGGCTTTCATGGCCAGTGAATTAAAACTCGGCAATTCTTCTAGGTTTGTGCTGTGTCTTGTGTGGGGTTTCGCCTAGGACACCAGCTGGCTCATCAGCGGGCTCTTGGTGTCCCCGCCCGGACCCCCACAGGAGTAGCGAACTGTGTGCTACCTCCCTTTTTATGAAGTGCACCTGCGCCTCTTTATTGCGAGAACTAAAAGCTCAAGAAGCCATAACCTACCTACCTATGAAGGCTTCCAAAAAAGATGGTATATTGGCTTTCACAGCCAGTGAATTAAAACTCAGCAATTCTTCTAGGTTTGTGCCGTCTCTTGTGTGAGGTTTCGCCTAGGACACCAAGCTGGCTCATCTGCGCGGGCTCTTGGTGTCCCCGTCCAGACCCCGACAGGAGTAGCGAACTGTGTGCTACCTCCCTTTTTATGAAGCGCATCTGCACCTCTTTACTGCGAGAACTAAAAGCTCAATCAGCCATAACCTCCCTATCAAGGCTTCCAAAAAGATGGTATATTGGCTTTCACGGCCAGTGAATTAAAACTCAGCAATCCTTCTAGGTTTGTGCCGTGTCTTGTGTAGAAGGCAAGACTGACGAGGAGCATAATTCACGCTTGAAACATGTACACATCATCATTTTGTATGTATGAACAGGACCGACCCCTTACATTATTCATAGAATAAATATAATCATAAAGAACAAGACGAGCGTGGTTCATGAATGCTAAAGATTGGAATACGGCCTCTTAGTGGTCGCCATTGAACAGCTGAAAGCAACACATGGTATTCAGATTTGTACTTCGCTGCACTGTAAATCACCGGATTGTGTTCTTGTCTGTTAAAATTATTTTTTAAAGGCTGAAAAGGACCTTTCCACTGACCCTGATGTTAAAGGAACAACATTTCTACATTTTTCATGCTCACTTCTGCAATTTCTTCGCCTTCTGCCACCAATACATTTACCACAAAACCATAGGCAATGGAACTGGCTGGGCTTGAGCCCTGCCTATGTTTTTAGAAGCAATAATAATATAATGCGTGATCAAAACATTTCCATTTGAGGACGTTGCTGCAGCGTATATGCAACGTAGCGCGACTCCGATGCAGGAATATAAGCACAGACACGTTTGCAAGGGATTAGTGTAGTGGTCGTGTCTTGCCAAGGTGCGTGCGTTAAATGTGGCAACGGGAACTATGGCGACGTTATTACCAAATGCGACAAGAGCTGCTGCACCACTGCGAACCGGGATCAAAAGTGTCGACGATACAATGGTGTCATCCATCATCCCCTCATCCCAAGAAGTTAAGAGCCAACCATCCGCTGGAGAGGTGAGCTCAACCTGTTCTTTGATTACCGGGACCCATTGCTACTGATTTCGAGGAACCTGGAGTCTCCATCACTGGGGAACGGTACTGCGCAACACTGGAGAAATTATGGCATGCAATTCAGACGAAACGTCCGGGAAAACTGCAACAAGGGGTGCTGCTGCTTCATGGTATACCGCAAAGGTCATAACGCAGAAGGTACGCTAACTCAAGTGGGAGACACTCGAGCATCCGCCCTAAAATCCTGATCTCTCCCCATGCGACTAACACACCTTCAGCCCCTTAAAAAATGCCTTGATGGGTCGACGGTTCATGTCGGACGTGGATGTGCAGCATGCGGTTAAGGACGTCTTCACGCAGCAGGATACAGTGTTTTACCACACAGGGATCTTCAACCTGGTGCATCGATGGGATGAGTGCCTCAATCCTCATGGCGATTTTGCCTAATTGGCATACCGATTCTGGACTGTACAGCTGTCAAACGGAAACTTTGATCACGCCTTACAATGTAGACGATCAAGTACGAGTAGCATTGATAGTAACAAATATTCAAGAACTGATAACCCTGTTCAAGATTAAAGCACATGATAAGTTCTCTGAAGTAAACAAGTTAATCATACTTAAGTTGCCTCATCTATGACTTCAGAGTACTATGAGCCAACACTGACTGAATCACCTGGTTCATTCTTCACTATCATCACCACAGGAATCGCCAAGGAGTTTATATCGATAACAGCTTGTCTGTTTCAATTTTGTGAATGCAAACTCTTACAAAATCACTAATCTTTTCAAAAAACAAAGAATCAAAGTAGCATTCAGAACAAGCAACACACTCAGTAAGCACCTTCACAATAGCAATTTAAATAAACAAAACCCATACTCAAAATCAGGAGTGTACTTATTATCATGCCAAGAAACGGGGTGTCAAGCAAATTATGTAGGGCAGACTGGGAGGAGGATGGACACACATTATAAAGAGCAGAGAAATGCTATCAAACACAGGAAACACTCAGCAGTATGCGAGCCCATGTATGACACAGGTTATAGCTTCACAAATAAAGAAACAGACCTAAGAACCATAAACTACGAAACAAAAGGCAGGGATCTTGACATAAAAGAAGCCATAGAAATTCATTTAGCTAAACCAAACAACCCAGACAATCTAAATCAGTGGTTCTGAACCCGTAGAAGTCTGCGGACCACTCAGCCTGAAATTGAATCATGTATGGACCCCCTCCCCCGATACACCTTATCAGTTGTAATCCTTCCTCAGTGCCTTCACCATCAGAATATTCAAAGCTGATTAAGCAAATCAGTTTTTAGAACACATTATTTATTACTACTATTAATTAGTGTACAGTACATATTAATTACAAATTATTTAATAGAAAAAAATACTTTTTTATAATACTTATTTTACAGATATTTAAATTCAAAACTTGTTCGACATCGCCGCTGATACATTCGGACGATTTCTGTTTAACGCACATCGTTTTCAAAATCTCCATTTCTTGGCCACTTTTATGTGTGCTGGTGGACCGTTTTCTCCCGCGGACCACTCCCGAGGCTCTCGCAGACCACCGGTTAAGAACCCGTGATCTAAATGAACACACATTCTTGGAGAGTTCATACCTATTCACACTACAGGGCAATAATCCTGTCAATAATAAGGTAACAACATAACGAAAGAATACAGGCAATGAATAACAGGTAGTTCCGAGAAGAACTAAATAGCCTATTTTCATGTATCCTACTTACGTTAATAGCTTCTATCAACATAAAAAAAATCAGTTTGATTGCTGTAATAGATTCGTAGATATTGAGAACCGTCTATATATTTCGAATGGTCACCATGTTGGATTCTTATATATGAAGGCCATAGAGTTATGTACTATTAGATGAAGATTATTGCGTTGGTTTATTATTCAAATTTCAATCGCATGATTAAGATACGAGAAATAATGAAAACAAGATTTTTAAATTTCGCACAGCTGCCATTTTGAGGTTATGAAAACAATTGAAATAAATTAGATGTCAGTGGATTAAAACTTGTATATGCATTTACCGTACCAAGTTCCGTTGCGCTCGGATGGTTAAATCGCAAGAAACAACCATTTAAATTATTAAATGTTGCATCGCCTCCATATTGGATTTCTGCTCATTAGGTAATTCAAAGTCCCATAGGTGAACTAATGTTAATAGTGCCACGATTGCGCAGCCAGAAAGGGCTCAGGACGAAGACGACGGGGTCCACTGAAGAACTACAACGTGGGCGGCCCCATGGAGAGAGTGGCCATCGATGTTGCTGGGCCATTCCCGTTGAGCGAGGCAGGGAACCGCTACATATTGGTCGTCAGCGACTACTTCACCAAATGGCCGGAGGCGTATGCGCTCCCTAACCAAGAAGCCGCGACGATCGCAGAGACCCTGGTGAAGGAATTCGTCAGCCGGTACGGAGTACCCCTGGAGCTGCACTCCGACCAAGGGAGGAACTTCGAGTCGCAGGTGTTCCAGAACCTATGCCAGCTGCTGGGAATTCGGAAGACAAGGATGCCGCCGCTACACCCTCAGTCCGACGGGATGGTAGAGCGATTCAATCGCACCATCGAGAACCATCTCCGAATAGTCGTCAGCGAGCACCAGAGGGATTGGGACAAACATCTTCCACTATTTCTCCTGGCCTACCGTGCCGCCGTGCATGAAGCCACCGGGTGCACACCAGCCCGGGCCATGTTTGGGAGGGAACTCCGTCTCCCTGTCGATCTTGCCTTCGGCCGACCTGGGAATGATCCGGTCCCGGTAAGCCAGTATTGTCAAGAACTGGTCGACCCACTGGAGGACGTGCACACGTTCGCGAGGAGGAAACTGCGGATCGAGACCAACCGAATGAAGACCCGATACGACCAACGGACGGATGCCAGCGGATTCCACGAGGACAACCTGGTCTGGCTCTTCAACCCATTACGGAAGAAAGGCCTATCACCCAAACTGCAGAAGTCCTGGGAGGGCCCGTACCGAGTCGTGAAACGGATCAACGATGTCGTCTACAGGATCCAGCGGAGCCCGAGAGCGAAGATGAAGATCGTGCATCGAGATCGCCTGGCAGCCTACGGAGGGACACAGACGGACCAATGATTGATCGGGACGATCAGCCTTTTAGGAAGGGGGTGGTGTTACGGCTGTGAGTTTGTTTCATGGCTCGCCGCATGAGTCACAACTGGCCCCGGGCTGGGCTGTGCTCTGCCTCAGTGTATTGCGTACGCCTTACGCAACAGGACTACTAGGACAAAGGGATGGTCCAGAATATTCGTGACCCAGCCAGTGAAGGAAACCTCGAGAAGCCATGAACCCTGGACAGGTCTAGAAGCATTTATTGAGTCACCGGCCTGCTATATAAGAGCGACCTGTCAAGCAGTGTGTGTGTGTGTTTTTCGAGCTAGTGCGAGCGTTTATCCTGAGCGACAGAAGTGTGGTAACGTGACTTGCGAAACCCCTAGTGAAGCTGATTCTCTTAACAGCGAGGGAGTGAGAAGCATACAGGGGACTGCCTGTGTTTTGAGCGAGTGTGATTTCACTGAGCGACAGAGGTATTGTGGCGAAATGCCGTGCGAGTTACGAAATCCAGTGACATTGTTTCCCAGTTTGTGGACAGCGAAGCAGCGTGTAGCAGGTTATCGTAAGTAACTGTAGTTTGTGTACATAAGGAAGAGGTGCAGGTATTCCACGGGTCTCATTAGTGGAGGATTAGCTGCATGACTAAGTGAAAGGGGCAAGAGCGCTCCATAAGGAAGAGACTTGAGGAAACTGGAGTAAGGTTCTAATTGCTTGTATTTGCTGTTGAGTGGTGTATCTTTCTGGCCGCAATAAAGTTAATTATTTCTTTAAAGGAACAATCTTTGTTGTGCTCCAACCCACCGTAATCCAGTTAACAAAAGTGCCACTAGGAGTGTGGCACGTAACAATAGCCTTTATCAACATACAAAACTTCAGTTTGATTGTAGATATTGAGAACCGTCTAAATATTTCGGATGATCACCCTGTTGGATTTTTATATATGTAGGCCATAGAGTTATGTACTGTTAGATGGCGATTATTCTGTAGGTTCATTATTCAAGCGTTGACTTCGATCGCATGATTGGGACACAAAAAATAAAAACTTAATTTTGAGATTTTGCACGGCCACCATTCTGAGTTTATGTAAACAATTGAATTAAATTAGACGTCATTGCATTACAATGTGTATAAATACTTTCCGTACCAAGCTTCATTGCGCTCGGATGGTTAAATCGCGAAAAACATCTATTTAAATATTTCAACTTCGCTAGGCCGCCATGTTCGTTTTGTACTTGGCAGGTTTCTGAATGTCATACAGGTGACCTAGTAAAGCCTTTTATCACTGCACAAAATTTCAGGGCGATATCTGTAGTAGTTTCGGAGATATAGAGTGCCGGTGAAATATTTCGCACAACCGCCATGCGTGATTAGGGAGACATATTAAAATTTGAAGGGCACGGTCGGGGTCGGACAAAATAATACTATGTCCTTACCGAGTGTCATTGAAATCACTCCAGCCGTTTAGATTTTATTATGGGGAGGTTACACACACACACATACACACACTTACACACACACGGGCAAATGGTGATCTCATAAGCCTATTTTTTCATAATAATTATAATCGTGAAGGATGTACAATGCACCATATTCTCAATAAACCAAGGTCTAAGTTAGGCAGTTTTAACGTGCTCAAGACACCCCAATAGACCTGGTGCGCTTATAGGGGACTCATTCATTTATGCGAGGTGAGGAGGAGATTGGTCGTTAATAGTTGAGATCGTCCTTCACCATTATGATACATCATCACAGATTATGACATTGCCAGCTCATGACACAAAATAATTAAACCAAGCAAGGTTTGAAGAAGTAACAACAAATGGCGCAGACAGCACTCAGACGTAGTGCCTAGTAACATAGGCCACAGAACAAGTAGGGAGCAGTACTACAGTGATCGCGGTAGCTAACAGATCTTACAGATTTCAGTCTGAGGTGAAAAGTGAACAAGAGCAGACGCCATATAGGACTCGGTCTTCAAATAACAGCTAAGTTTAGATAACCTTATTCCATTCTAGCGCAATGCATCATTTGTGTATTCGCCGCTTGACATCATAACCACATACAATAGGCCACCAGTTTAAATAGGAACGGTTGATTTAGAACTTAATTAACAAAGTAGTGTAGACATCAACATTCCTGAATTTAGTCACAATAATAATTCAATAGAACACGGGTTAACAATCTTAAAATATATTAACAATAACACAACGACTATGCAAGTGAACAATAACATTTGTAAATAAGATTGATTCTTTACATAAGTATACAAACTTATATAATCTAAACATTGTATTTGTGTATAAGTGTAGTTCATAAACATCGTACATTTATTAAGCCTAAGTGAGCAGGATCTGAAGATGATCGCTTGATGATCGAAACATGTCATCCAATTATGTACCCCCCATTTTTGTACATGAAAGCGTGTTATTTTGTGGTAAATATCTTAAGTAATATATCTCATGGTAGGGCATATAAATACTTGTTTTCCTGCCTAATATAATTGGGCACAATTAGTGTTGACCGACTGGAAAGCTTTCTTTAATAGAATTAGGCAACACTGAAAAATGGGTTCTATCATTTCAAGTATACAACTTGTAAAATATAAAATGAAAGCATGTCAGCATGGTGTAGTGGTCAGCATTTCTGTCTCTGGATCATAACGTGACAGGTTCGATTCTCACCTTCAACATTTCTTTTTTCCAACGGAAAATAGATATAGTGTATATTAGCCTTTCAAGATACTATTGCTGCTGAACTTGGCTGCTCCAGCGTTTGTTGATAATACTCAACTGGAGCCTTGCAGGACAAGTAGGGGGACACAGCGCTGACGGACTGTAGACTGCTCATAAGTCAAGCAGCAACAGCACAGCTAAGCGTAATGGAAGCTCATGTCACCACGTAGAGGAGAAGACTGAGGCTACTGGTGCTGAATCATATCCTACCCACCCAACTGTACCTGTCAACCAAGCATACTGACCACTCAACCAGTAAACAAAGAACAGTTTCTACTTCTGTCACCGGCAATCGTAAGGCTAATACATCATAATTTGTTTACAAGCATTTTTATGTCTCAATTCAACAATTTTTAAAATGGTTTTGTAAACAAAGATGCATATTTGGTTTTCAGTATCACTGTATCATTGAAAGATTTAACCCTCTTAGTGCCAAGTCATTTCCTGAAATACTTGCCAAGAATGCCAAGCCATTTTCAATGGTCATGCAGACTATTCGAAAAAAAATCATAAATACCACATTTCAAACAATAGAATCATTATTATTGCTTTGCATTACAACCAATACCTCATTCTTTTGTACATTATGTTCTTAAAAGTAAATATGGCATCAAAACTTTGTAAATTGAGTTTATTCTGATAATTGTTCAATCTTTCATTTTTTTTTGTAAAGAATCAATTTTGAGCCTAAATTAAGTACACCTAAGAGTCATATTCGAAGAAACACTACGTTTCCTGCGGTAGAAAGTTCTTGGATACATCTGTAGGCAGAAAACTTCAACAAAAAGAAAACAACAGCACCGCAATTTTGGCGGGAACGCACGTGATTGGGAGAGCGCAAAGGGACGGCGTAAATACAAACTCAAACCTATCACGTAACGGACTTCGAAGGAAAAAAGTAAACACCGCACAGGCAAACTTGAAACCTCGCCTTTCCAAGCATATGAAATAATCACGGACATATGCCTAGAGAAATCTACAAATATAAGATAAACTGCATGCCGATTGAATCGGCTTTGGCACTTTTGGCGCGAGAGCCGATCTGATCGGCGCGTGGCACTGAGAGGGTTAAGAAGCCTCTGCCGTGTCCTAGGTCAACTAAGAGGTAATGAAATATCTGGCTACACAAACTTGCGTATTTATATTCTGGCTTACACATCCTCGATCCATTTCGGTTAAGATTCGCACGATATAATCCTATTAACAATGACTTTAACCAGATATGAATTGGAAAGGGTTCCATTCGATACCATATGCAATAAAACAAATGATTTGGAAATGCTATCTTGATAAATTATAACATTCTAAATAGGTATAATATTTCTCTTTCCTTCTGAAACATTCACTATGAATGATTTTAATTAACAATATTTGAATAATGTACTGTTATCAATAATTGAGAATGGAGACTTCATAAAAATAATTTTCTATGAGAGGATTTGAACATGAAATCTTACGTTCCGAAGCAATCGACTCTCACCACATGGCCGCTCTTACCATTTACTCCATATGCTGTGAAGAATAAGTTACTAAACACAACGAACTAGATGAATGCTTTTAATATTACAGTAGTTCGTTAATTTTATAATACTGTGAAGTCACGAATCCACCACATTGGATTACGACAAAGATCTTAGTTTTGGCAATAACGGGACGTATCTCAAATCGAAATACAGAGAGAAATGGTCTTGCTGTTGATGAGATTTTATGTCATATACAGGGCCCGGATAAATATGTGCTTAACTTTTCAGAAATATGTATTAATTTATGTGCTTAAAAGTGGAAAATCTGTAATTAAGTTTCCAAAATATGTTCTTAAATTTGATTATATTTATGTTACTCGAAAAATAGTTGAAACGTCCAGCTGCTTGAATAACACTAGACAACAAATTTTAACTTTTTGTTTTTACAAAGGCAAACTTAGTCGATTTATATGGATTTGAGTGTACTGTAATTGAAAATGACACTTAGAAATCTAGATAAGCTCAGGTTTGGAAGTTATTGAAACTTTTATGTCCTTGACATATTATAATGAGACAAAAATTGTTGGGGTTATTAGCACATCTGCGGGCCATTACAACAGACGTTTTGATTCCACACAGGAACTCAAAAACTCACGTAAAAGTCACAATTCAAATAGGAGCAATTTTGATTCCATACAGAAATGCAGAAACTCGTTTGACAATACACAATGGATCACAACGGAAGACGAGCAATCTTAGACTGTGTAAGCTAGTAACAAAACTAAGCATTCATTGGCATTCCTGAAATAAGAAAAAATGATAACTAAAACAGAAATAAGGACGTAACAAACTTCATATAGCACAAAAATGGGAGCCAAAAGATAAAAAATATTGTCATTTTCGAATTCAGCGTACCAAAATCTATAAAAATTGGTTATATTTGTTTAGGTAAAAATTTCATTCTAGAACAGTGTAATCTAGTCCAGAGTACAAATGTTCCTGCTTAACAGGCCGGGACTTGCCTTAGTTTCTGAATCCTACAATATTAACTGCTGATGTGCGATACAAAATCATATACGTGCTCTTTTTGATTTTTATTCTAAAGAGCGGAAATAAACGCCACTTCAGAAACTTTCATAGCACTGATTGTTTTGTCTTATACTGCTACTTGAGTACGTAAATATGTTCGATTGACATGAAAAGTTGATTAAATTTCGCCCCAGGCACACCTATACCAACACGCACAGTTAGACAGTTTAACACAACACCTTTAATCATGAATAGCCCTAAAATTCACTAATTGGTTTTCGTCAGCAACTTTTTATACCGAAAGAATACAACAGCAGTATTTTCATGTAAAAAGGAAGATTGTAGTTTTACGTGACCGTGAATCTTGTGATTATGAGCCACGGGACCTCCTTTTTACGTGGAATCCGAACCACAGGACATGGCATTTCACATCGAAAATCTCACATGCACTGACCGGGAATCGAACCCGGACCGCCTTGGTGAGAGGCATACAGCTAGACCGCTGAGCCACCACGCCCCCTATTTTCGTGTAGAAGTCACTTAAAACATATACACACAAAAATAAACAGAATTTTATAATCTCCATATTGTAACATAATATGCAAAGAACTTTCCACGGATTCCACCAGCAGACTGTCAATGTCTAGAACAAGATAATGTAGAAGAAAATCACTCTATTTATGCCACTTGGGCCATAGGCTACACGAAACTACTTTATTGGAACATTTTGCTTGTGCCTAACATACACATAAACACAGATGTTGGCTACGTAACGGCCAGTATCGTCGGTCGTCTTGTCCATTGTAATACACACAGCGTTGTCGCCAATTTCACTACAAATAATGTGTACTCTCTAGGGGTTGCATGACCTTGACGTGGTGGGAGTGCTTGCGTGGTCTAATGATCCATTGGACTATGCCGGCGGTAGGGCCTCCCTTGACAGACAGGCCAAACCAAAAAGCAACCCAGAACCCTCAAGTCCTCAACGGCAACGAAGGTGGAGAAGATGGTCTTCGGTACGGCAGAGCTGGCGGAAGAGGCTGACCAGGGTTAAGAGGTCAGGACCTCCACTGCCTTGTGGACAGAGGTGGAAACTTCAAAGGCAAAGAAAAGAAACTCTGACAGAAAATCAGTAGGCCTGGATACTTAGATGGCAGCCACTTTTCCAGGCTTTGGGTGCTGAAGGCCAATAACCTACACACCCGAGATTACCCTTATTACAGAAACAGAAATGAATAGAAGCCGGATGGATAAAACGGATTTGACCTTTAGCATGAAATCGGACACGAGAATTGGAATTTGGAACATACAAACAATGTGGCAGACAGGTAGACTGGCCGAAGTATCTAGGGAGATGAAGAGCTACAGGTTGGACTTACTAGGTTGGAATGAGATGAGATGGAGTGGGTTCTGGGAGATAAAAAAAGGAAGCTTGTAGTTTAACGTGACCGTTAATCTCGCGATCATAAGCCACGGGACCTCCGTTTTACGTGGAATCCGAACCACAGGACATGGCATTTCACATCGAAAATCTCACATGCATTGACCGGGAATCGAACCCGGTCCACCTCTGGGAGATAAGGACCCAGGAAGGGGACACGTTGTTGTACTCAGGAACAGAAGAAGAACATAGAGAGTGTGTTGGTTTACTGATCACACAAAAGACAAGGAGGAGCTTGATGGAGTGGTATCCAGTCTCAGAAAGGATAATAGTAGCCCGATTTGCATCAAGAGTTAGACCAATCACAGTGGTGCAGTGCTATGCACCAACAGAGACAGGAGAAGAAGAAAGAAAAGAGCAATTTTACGACCAGTTACATCGAACCTTTATAAAAGTGAAGAAAAGGGATATAGTGGTCGTGATGGGAGACTTTAATGCGAAAGTCGGAAGTGATAATCAAGGAATAGAAAATATAATAGGGAGACATGGTATAGGTACTGTACTAGAAATGAGAATGGCGACAAACTTATTGAATTCTGTAGCAACCATAGTTTGGTGATAGGAGGTATGATCTTCCTTCATAAGAACTGCCATAAAGTGACTTGGGTGTCCCGGACCATAAAATAGAGAACCAGATTGACCATTTCAGTATAAGCAAGACATGGCGAACTTCCGTGTTGGCCGTGAGGAACAAGAGAGGAGCAGATGTGGGAAGTGACCAACATTTAGTAATAGCTACGCTCCGATTGAAGATAGGAAGTATTAGGCACATTCATCAAAAGGGGAGGATAAGGTACAACCTCGATAAATTGAAGGATAAGGAGGCGCAACAACAATTCTCACTCGAGTTGAGAAACCGATTTCAACAGCTGAGAGAGGAAGAAGAAGGAAAGGATATTGAACATAACTGGAAGAAAATAGAGAGTAGGACCTATATCAATACATGTGAAAAGGTTTTAGGCAAGAGAGAGAGGAAGGGAGGAATGGGTTACTTCTGAGACATGGGAAACCGTGAACAGCAGGAAGGAATGTAAGAAAAGACTTAACAATGCAAGAACACAAGAAGAGAAAGTACAAGCTAGAACAGATTTCAACCAACTTAACAAAATAGTGAAGAGGAGTTTTCGACGTGATAAAAGAGCAACACAAGCAGAGATGGCAGCGCAAAACAATGATACTAGGGCCCTATATCACATAACCAAAAGATTAACAGGAAAGTTCTCTAGTTTTGATAAACCTGTGAAAGCCAAATATGGGAGATTACTGTCTACACAAAAGGAACAACTAGAAAGATGGAGAAAACCTTTTCAGGAGATCTCAAATCGGGGAATAAGCGAGGAAAGAGAGACGGTGGACATGATAGAAGAAGAGCAGCAAGATAGGGCTATAAGCACAGAACTGGAAGAAAGGACTGTTGATCAAGCTTCCGAAGAAAAGAGATTTATTGGAATGTGACAACTGGAGAGGGATTACTCTCCTTTCAATCCCAAGTAAGGTACTCTCGCGAGTAATTCTAGAAAGGATAAAACAGAGAGTTAATTTAAGGCTGAGGAAAGTACAAGCAGGATTTAGAGAAGGCTTTTCTTGTACAGACCAGATCAATACACTGCACATAATTATAGAACAATCTACGGAACTGCAATCGTCACTGTACCTACTTTTCGTTGATTTTGAAAAAGGCGTTTGATAGTATAATGAGAGAGAAGATTTGGCACGCCATGAAAGAGATTGGGATTCCAAAGGAAATTATAAAGATTACTCAAGAAATGTATGAGAATTACACCTGTCAAGTTTTACATCAGGGGATGTTGTCGGAGCCCATTCCAGTAAATAAAGGAGTTAACAGGATGTTTGCTGTCTCCAATACTATTTCTCATGGAGAAAGCAATGAATCGCCGAAGAGGTATCCAGAGGGGACTAACAGACAGGTTGGAGGACCTGGATTTCACCGACGACCTGTGCTTGCTAGCCAGCAGTTACAAAGATATGGAAGCAAAGCTGAATGATTTAAGAACTGAAGCATCTGCAGTGGGATTGAAGATCAATGGAAGGAAAACCAAGGAGATGCGCCATAATAACCGAAATAAGGCACCATTATTTCTAGGGAATCATGCGATCGATTAAGTCAAACAGTTTTGCTGCCTGGGAAGTATGGTCACCACTGAGGGAGGTACTATGGAGAATATAGGAAATAGAATAAATAAGGCTAAAGGAGCATTCGCAATGTTGATAACAAATTGGAAGGCAAGGTATCCTAACACCTAGACCAACAAACAACTGATTAACAGAATTCAAATATTTGTGAATAGATATGCTGGCCACAAGTTATCTCCAATGAAGAGCTATGGAGAAGAACACAGCAAACACCCATTTATATTGAGATGT
This sequence comes from Meconema thalassinum, assembly GCA_946902985.2. Taxonomy (NCBI): domain Eukaryota; kingdom Metazoa; phylum Arthropoda; class Insecta; order Orthoptera; family Tettigoniidae; genus Meconema; species Meconema thalassinum. Next base: position 348,868,412 of record OX336389.2, read on the forward strand.
GTCGTAGGAAATGGATTGGTTATACATTATGACGAGATGGAGACAACATAGCAAGACAAGTCCTGGAATGGAATCCACAAGGTAGTAGGTGAAGAGACAGACCAAGGAACACCTGGAGGAGGAGTGTAATAACAGAAGGAATGGAGAAAGGAGGGAAGACCTAGAACGAGATTAGGAGGATGGCGCAGAACAGAGTCCGATTGCGGAAATTCATTGATGCCCTATGCTCCACTTAGGAGATAAAGGATATAAGTCAAGTAAGTAAGTCAAGTCTCAGAGTAAAGTTTTGGTAAATAGTTTTTACACAGTGTTGACTCGTAAGGGACAGGAAGTTTGACTTACATTTCTAACGTTCCACGTAGTGCTGGATGCTGCAGTTTGTTTAGTGGTATAGCAGCTGCAAGAAATGCATAACAAATATCTTGTGATTTCTGGCAGTTTGCTGGACCAGGTTTCACATCCTGCATTTCAAGAAGCAAACGTTGTGTCGGCTACTTTAACAGTGTGCATCTCACGTGTTTTGCTGTCGCAATATGTTGCGTAACTTGTGAATGCATGGCTGCCGCTACGGGTTTCTCACAAATTTTGCAAAATAATACAATTCCGTCAGTTTTAAAATAGTCTCCAAACTCCCGAACTAAACGATTCAAAGTAAACACTCTTCGCACTTTTGGGACGCATTGTATTCGTTGAAACGAGAACGCCACTCTGACGGTACTCACAAGTTTCGCAGGCCAATGTAATTTCAAGTAAAATTTTCCGTCAAGGTAAGGACTAGTGTAGGCTTAATGACACTATTGCCTCCAGCCCCCCTGCTGTACTTAATGACCAGGGAGTTCCTGTCTTGAAATACTACTGCAATACAGAGACATGGGTGCACTGACGAAATAGAAATACCGATTACAGTACTGGAATTGTCAAGCGTCGAAAATGTGGGCAGCAGTCATCTAAGAACTACAACATACCACCTAATACAGGAAATATGTACTTATGAATAAATATGCCAGAATATGTATTTATTTATAAAAACGGCAAAAATATGTAAATAAATAGGAAATATTTAATTAAATAAAAAATATTTAAACACGGAACTATCCGGGCCTCAGTCATATATACTCTATATATATTTAGCGGTCTTATGTAATCGAAAATAAGGGGCCACACCATTGGCTCCACTGCACAAAAGCAGGCCTGCAATCTTAAACATTTCATTGTATACTTCGTGGTAGCTGCCTGCCACTCATACGGATATGGTAGCACACAACCATAGTTGCCAGGACTTATGCTGGCAGTGTAATGTTTCCTACTTGGGCGGACTGTTCACCAGAAAATATTACTGCTAAGTTTGATCTATGTTGGGCGCCAAGCCGGATACACTGTGTTCCAAGCTAAATTTATATACTTAATATCGACCCCTAGCCTGAGTAGAACATATGAGAAACTCTTAATGACTAGGCTGTGGGATGATTGGATCATCAACCCAGACAACATTTGATTGTGGAGAAGGATGTGGTATTACAACTATTGCTACCTACTGGAATCAAAGAATCTACTTTGTAAAAATTGAATTTAATATACTTAGAAAACATGATAGCATCTTGTTTAAAATTAACACTATTAACGGAGCATACTACTTTAACCATTGCCACGAACAAAATTACTTAATACGCCGGTCGGGAGAATAACGTGAATTTAACTTATTTCCAAATTTATGCTTAAAGAATTTATATTGGCCCTATCGAAAAACAGAGAGTGTGTGTCGTAGATTACATGAGCTCACCAACGGAAACATTGTCTCCCACGTGCTTGAAGTCTCGTTGCGTCTGATGTTCTTCATTGGAGTTGACGGCCTCAGGTTCTTCTTCGTAGATTAAAAGTTATCGTTACTGCTTGTGGTGGAGTATAATCCATGAACCACAACACGTCGCCTAGCTTAGCACTGCAAGACGCGTGGAACCCATGATCTGATGTGATCAGCGGAGTTAGCGTGAATAAATTGTCCCACTTGGGACTTGCGAACAAAGTACGTGCTTACTGCACCAAGCGTAAAGTCTTAATGTATGTCCTTCTCCTCAACCAGCGCGTTCACAATATGGACTTCCAGCTTCTCCCACCAGAGTCTAGTTTCACACCGCGGCCTCGCTGCTTCGACCAATCCGCGTGCGTCACGTTTCTCGCCATACCCGTCCTAAGTTGCTTCTTCTTCCTTGATTGGCTGGTCACCTCACGTGGCTCTTCGCGCCATGAGGTTCCTTCCCCCGGAGAAGACGCGTCCCTGTACATTTTCCGTTTTACCGGGCAAGACGTAAATCATACCACGTTTTCTTGGTTTGAAGTGTTCCCTCGGATTTCGTAATTCTATTGTACTCCAGTCTATTCTCGTACTGAAATAACCAGTGAGTCACACACCACTCTCTCTAGCCCTAATGTATAAAATCCCGTCTTTACGTATGAAATGATTTGCCGTGCAATTTATATATTGGAATCATCCAATATAGATACGGATTTCTACTTAGAAATCCTATCTGTAATCTTCCAAATTTAAAAGCTCCAAAAAAAAAAAAATGACGTAATAAATATTAATAATAATAATAATAATATGAAATATAAAATTTGATAAACTGAAATAATTTAACTTGGCCGGATTATTGCCGCGTTTAACAAATATGATATAGTCCAACTAACTTGTGTTAGTGGCATAAAACCCCCTAGAAAAACATGTTACAGCAGGTAGTTTATATTATTAGAGATATTATACATTTCAGGTTCCGTATTGACAGTAATCATTAAAACCAAAACTTACAATTTCCGCCTAGTATAGTATTGACTAGGCGGAAATTGTAAGTTTTGGTTTTAATGGTAGTTTATATCCCGTGCTGCTACCAGCAGGTGTACCAAGATATGGTAGAACCGAGCTTAAGTAGGACATGATGATGATAGTTGTTGTTTTAAGGGGCCTAACATCTAGGTTATCGGCCCCGTTAAGTAGGACATCTGGTATTTATGTGGGGAGACTGTGCATGTCTCTTTTTTTTTCTTTTTTAAGGGAAAATCCATCCCAGACAATTAGTTGCTATGGCATATTGGATCCAGACAGGGTGTACTAATGTCTGCTGACAACCCCAGTCGGTATACCTGGGCAAAACCCCAACAGACACAGCATTTTACCTTGAAGAATTTGCTGTATTTAATTACCCTGGACGTGAAAACCAAAACATTCCAATTTTTGCTGTGTTTTTTGGTAACTTGGGAATCACAACATTGATCAGCTACAGACAATGCCAAATAAGGGATAGTTCTTGTATTTTGGCTGAACAATTTCAGTTTCTTTGAAATTTGAATTGAATTTTCTAGAAAAAATAAAGATAAATTTGAGTGTCCTAATCTTCCTTCGGCATTAAGACCCATTCTGTGCCTCCTGTCCGTATTTCTCCACCCAGTGGGAAAGATTACATCATTCCAGAGGAAAAGAAACTTTCAGAATCCTTGGACTACCCTTCAACTTCCGCTGATCCCCCCTTCATTCAGGCTGAACATATGAGTTAGAGGTTTGGGTCTTTCCAGGCAACATGCCGAACAGTAGATTTTACAGTAGATTACAACAGAACTTATTAGCAAATGATAACCAAGATCTTATTATAAGGTAATGAAACAATTAGTAACTTATTTTGCATTGGAAAATTCTGTTTGTGCTTGCAAAAATGTGAATGGGTTGATGGTTGAATTGTTTAATTTGAACCAAAAGAATAGAGACTGTTCATTGATTCATCAAATCTAAGCTTAAAGGCAGTTTTATTGCACAATGGGAATACAAAACCTTCCATTCCACTGGCTCATTAAATTGCTATGAAAGAAACTTGTAAAAATATCCCTGTTGTCATAAAAGGAAAAAATAAGATAACTTTTTTTTTCTCTCTCTCTCTCTCTCTCTCTCTCTCTCTCTTTTATTAGGCATGAAGTGGGGGTTTTGCAAATTTTGATAACTGATGGGTTATTAATTTTTCACTCTTTTTCCTAGCTAAGCTTGCGTTGGTGATTTTCATTCTTCATGAGACCAAAGTAATTTATACGTCCAAAATATTGATTGTTTAATATATCAAGTAAATATTTATAACATGAAAATTTGGTGTGTTTTCACTATCGTTTTCATGTTCAGTGCACGAAAAGTAGTATCAGGGTGTCTACCGGTAACGAAAGTAACGAAAAAGTAACGAATTTTACAAATGGGTAACGAAAGTAACGAAAAAGTAACGAATTTTACATAAGGGTAACGAAAATTTTCTGAAGGCGGATTGAATCATTTAATCTCGCGCCTCTAGGCTCAGAGATTGCGATGGAGCGAGTTTCACGCAAGCGGTGCCGATTGCATAGGTTATATTTCCCCGTGCGCGACCTCGAGGAAATGCATACTGAGGATACCCTGAGTGGTATACATCGTTCAGCGTATATTTTCGGCATCAAGATGACTTTTTAGTTTTGTGTGAAATATGTATCTGTGTTATTAGGAAACCTGACTTTTCGCGAGACGTTTATTCGCGGAAACTTCTGAAACTAATCAGAAACCTGGCATTTCTCGCATTTATTTGGAGACTATGTCAAATTGAAGTCCAGAAATAACGCGAAATAATTTAATGTCTCAATCTTGCAAAATGTTACCGTTTCGAAAAAGAATTATGAAAAAACTTCGAAATACGTAGGCTGTAACTTACTTAAAAAATCTGTCTCGTAAATTTGCGACATCCAGTATGGTTAATTCGAAATTCTGTTAACTTATATGTCGATTTTTCCTTCGAACTTTGGTTCCATCGGATATATTTATAATCTAACCGGTTATTTCGTAAACTTGTATAACTTATATAATTCGTGATTCGCATTCGAAAGAAAACGTGTCCTCTAGTCCTATTATTCGTGCAATCCTCTCAGAATAATTCTTAATATTTGATACCTACTTCGAACATTCATACTCAAGACGGCGGGAATCTCGTCAAATGGACCAAGATCGACGTCAGTTGCGTAAAATCATAAAACTCGTCCCCTATCGTGAACGTGTGACCACTAGGACTGCGGGAATGCCGTCAAAGGTGATTGGGCACCAATCACGAAACATTCCAAAACCTACTCGCTACTTTTCTCATAACCATATAATTAAAGGCGTACGGCGTGCGAGAATTGCACCAACCCACTTAGAAATGACAGCCTACGTAGCGTCCTGATACTAATTTCTCCTCGTGATCCACCGTAAACTGATGAACTTCCAACCACAGCATAGGGACAGCGGGAATCATGGCGCCGGCCATACAACTTGCCCATAACTACACGTGAATTTTAACCATGCCCAACCTTGAGCTTGCCTCCACCATTCTGTCAGGACGGATAGACAATCGTTCAACGGCCGGGTGCGGCGCGGTATGCATAATATCGCGAGGACAACATGAATCTCGTAAAATGGCCGAGAGCGGCAGCGATTGCGATACATCGGGATATTTCTCCGCATTCAATAACGAGGACAACTGGATTCTTGTCAAACGGACTGCAAGTAGCGCCGATTGCATAATACTGCTATATTTTCTCGTGCCCGACCTCAAGGACAATGGAAATCTTGTCGAACGACTAAAAATGACACGATTATCTAAATCGCGATATTTATCCGTGTTCTATCGCGAAAACTACGGGAATCTCGACAAACGGGTGAGACCAGCGCCGATCGTGTAACATCTCGAAATTTCCCCGTACTTGACTGCAAAGACAATTCGGTTACAATCACGTAACGTCCCATAAATTTCTTCGTGATCTACCGCGGGGACAAAAGAAATCTCGCCAAACGGTCAAGAGCAGAGCAACCTCTTGGCAATTATAAAAACGCCTTGTGCTCAAGACGACATATTAGCTGAAACAACTCATTTGATAATAAATATCTAGTATTTATTTATTATTTGTAAAATTTTAAAACTCCCTAAGTGAATTGTATTTACCGCTTTAAGCACAGTTCATTGTTGTTTTTCTTCACCGCGTGATGAGCCCCTTTGCTTGCAGACTGCAGACGTATCTTCAAAGGTAACGAAAATTAACTGAAAGGGAACTGAAAGGTAGCTAAAAAGTAACTAAGTTTTACTTCATCCTTACAGTAGACACCCTGAGTATTGATCAGTGTATTTTATTTTAGGGGCCGATAACCTAGATGTTAGGCCCCTTAAAACAACAATTATCATCATCATCATCATCATCATGTATTTTATTCTTGTAATAAAAAAACTTCAAATTTGTTGACGTGTTGTTATGCATTTTTACTATGGTAAGATCTTTTTCTTGTTTCCACAGGCTGCAGTTCACAGAATCAAGGTTCAAAGATGAGTGGTTTTGATTCTCATGTTTTATATGCTGGAGATAATGCTGTAGCAGTCAATATAGAAGATGCACAGATATTCACATCGGTAGCAACCGATGGTGTACGTCGTACATTAATTACCATGTTCAATCGGCATGGGTTGTCGGGTGCTGCTGGCATTCTAATGAAGACATTTGGCCAGGACATGAGTTTAATACCTTCTTCGTTGCCCTCAGGTTACAGTGAGCACACTGTCGCAAATTACAATACCAATACAAATGTTTGGACAAAAGCCCCTGAAAGAACCAATTCCAAAGGTGAGCCCAATCCACATGAAGCTTATGGGAGATCTTACAATGCCATAGGTGATTTAGCACCAGCCATGATGCATGCCTTACCCCCACCTATTGCTTCCGACAGTATTCATATCCCTATACCTCCTCATCTATATCCCCCTCTATGCATGCAGAGAGCTCCTAACCCATGGATAGCACCACCTGGCCAACAATTTCCCTGGATGGCCCCTCCTCCACACAGGTAGTGCCAGTTTACCAGGCATGTGCATACTGGAAACACTACCTCACAGGACTTAAGCGACTGGATTGTGGTTATGTCAAGTGTTCTTAACATTAATATTTTGTATGAAGTTTATTGATGTAGTCTGTGATATAAATGTGGGAAGACAGGGAAAGTTGTGAAATAAGCATGTATGTAGCAAATTCCTACTTCCTTATGCTGTACCTGGTTGTGAAACAGCTTTGTATATTTTCATCACTTATTCTATAATTTTTATAAATAACATTTCCATAAAATACATATATTATCATATAAGAAAGTCTTCTATTACACATAGAACTTGCCATTTCAAAAAGTGTACATTGAGTTTATAGTCTTTGTTGGGAACAATTTTAAAGTATATTGTAAAAACCAAGGCAAGTAATATGTTATGTTATGTTGTTGTTGTTATCATCATTATTATTATTATTATTAAAATAATAGTAATATTGTTATTATTTATTATCATCATAAAATCCTTGTGTTATCTCTTTGAAATTTTCATATAGTGAGCATATAGTTCCCATTGTCGTATTTAAGGAAAAAATTTGTAAGCATTTTGAGTTTTTGACTCCAGTCACAAGACAAATGACAGTTGCTGTATTGCTCGAGTTAGGACATATGCCTGTCAGCTTTCATATCCCTGTTCCTTACCTATAACCCCCCTCCTCTATGCAAGCAGAAAGCTCCTAACCCGTGGATAGCATGTAATGCCAGTTTACCAGACATGTGCAGACTGGAAACATTATCTCACGGGACTTCCAATTGCTGTGACAGTAAATGGATTGGGGTTGTATCGAGTGTTGTTAAAAAGAATTCAGTTGGTTCGATCCCGACTAGTACAAATCATTCTCTTCATACAAAAAATCTTACTAGGATGTAGAGGAACATTTGGTCCTTTATGACAGTAAATCTGAAACAGTTGTGCAAATCTTAATCACTTGTAATCCTAAACAATTATTTTTAAAGGGAAAATCAATGTGAGCTCTATGAAAACATAGGTGTGATTTCTTGTATTAGTGAAATGGGAGATCGGAGGTTTTTAGTACGGTTAGTCTGTACACCAGTCATGCATTCCAGTAGATTCACTTGTGGTCTGTAAAAAGATAGAAAATTCTCATCAGTTCTAATTTTAAATAATTATACTTATTTGTGTTATTGTTACCTGATATGGAGCAAAGCCATTAAATATAAGCATTACAAATGTATTTTTTCTTCATTCTCACATCAGAGAAAGTACCATGCTTCTTGGAATATTCATACTTTTGTTTACCTTTTATTTATTCAAAAAAATAGTGTGAGAATTAAAACAGAAAATTAACAGTTCAAATAGAAACAAGTGAATGAAGGCTTCAAACATTCATTGTTATTTACCAAATTCACAACAATAATTAACCGTGTGATTAAAATAATTACTGTATTAAAAATACTTAATAGAGTATTTGAAAAAATTGTTCTTTTGAACATTTGTGAAATAGAAATCAAAATATGGTGTGTTTTTTGTTGTTGTTGTTGTTGTTATTATTCATTAGTATCCTTTGTGTTGCACAAAGTAAAGTAAGTTTTTGAATTGAAAATGTCTTTCACAGAAGAGGGCAGAAGTTTGGTTTCATATATATAATAATTGTATAACTTAGCACACAGTGACATGCAAGAAACTGGTGAGGGCTTAGGTTAAGGACTTCATTAGAATTTACTCAGAAATGCTAGACAAGGTTAAGCTTCTTATTTAAAATAATTCCTTTCTCTTTAAATGTATGTGTTCGATATTAAACTCATTCTGAAAATACAGGACTGAATACTGTTACTGACAAAGTGCAGATGACTCTTGATAAGCTGCATTTATGTATTAACTAGACAATAAGATAAATCTGTAAATCAGTACTCTAAATTCGCTAATTTGTTTTGTTCCTCCAATATCCATAGAAACGGCAGCCCTGATCTACAATATTATTGTATTGACCTTTGTGATTCGGGCACACTTCTTGGTGCATGCATACACATTTCTATTTTACAACAATCTTATACACATTTAATTTCATATGTATACTGTGGTGCTAGAGCTACCTTGCTGACTGCCCCAGAAGCCTACACTAAGCTATTGTGGTCAGTCAGGTAAGTGTATACAACTTTAAATAACTGTGGTAGTAATTGTTCTTTTCATCATCCCCTAAAATTACTATTTACTGAAGTTTGATAGGGAAATGTTTATGGTTTGCAGCTAAAAAAATGCATACACCGTATTAACTTGGATACCAGCTACCATCACATAATAACCGTATAAACTTTCGACTCCCTTAAAAGTCTTGCTTCCCTCTAGCCATGAATTCCAGCAACTTACATTTCTGCACAACCACGAAGATCACGGCAAAATCACTGGATGTATCAATACAGAAAAGATTCATTTGTATCACTAAAAGGTTTTTTGAAGGTTGCTAAATCAATATTTATCCAATATAAATATCTTGCCATTTAAAAGTATTTATAAGTTGCTAAATGAAGCAAAATATACTCATTACATTTCATGAACTGTGCACCAGCACATGAAGCACATGAAACAATCAAGATATCAGGGTGTCAAGCGATACGGGAAATACGGGAATTTTAGTGACCCGGGAAAAATACGGGAAATTCGCACTTGATACGGGAAATCTTAAAAAGTCTCATAATGCCTGACTTCTTAGCCCCCGAACGCTCGGTAAAGTCCTCCCGCTCAGTCTTCTATTTCGCCTGAAGACCGCGGTGCCACGCGCAAATGCGCCACCGATAGAGCGCTAAGCGGTATGAGAACCCAGCCAACGTCGAATGCATGCTTTGCCTGGCCGACCGCCGGCCGTACCCTACCGCGCAGGCCCACGCGCTCGTTGCTGACAATGACATACAGGAATCAGTCCCCATTGTTATTCACAGAGGAGACCTGGGTTTCTCGACAAGAGCAGCCCCTAAAGAAACTAACAGCTCAATATCTCAGAAAATTCCAGAAGCGGATGTGCTGCAATTTCGCACCAACTGCCGAGAATTGTACATTTGTATCCTATGGCTGAAAAAAATCAAAGAGAGGCCAACTCTTGCCCACAAGAGACCCGTGCTATTTCCTGCCTAGAACCTATAGGGGTCACTGAGACTCCCAAGTTGGAAGAAGTTAGGATCGTCATTGCCCTGGAAATTCTTTGTGATCAGAAGAATTTGCTTTCTGGCGCAATGGCTGACCGCATCATGAGCAGTTACTCCGCACTTCTGAGACTGCCCTCCGTTACTGCGCGTTTGAAGCAGTTCGACGGAAAAGAGCCACGGCTCGACGTGTTGTGGTCTGAATTAGTGGCTTCAGCACCTTCCTCAGTTCCTGCCAAAAACGATCTCACAATCTTCGTTAAAATGATACTGACTTTGTATCACAACAATGCAGCTCTAGACAGAGGTTTCTCCCTGAACCAGGACTGCATGATCGTCAATCACAAACAAGCAAGTCTGATTGGCATGCATACTGTTCAGGACGCTGTGATGGCAGCTGGTGGAGTAGAAAATATAACCGTGAGCTAGAGTCCATACTGCACGAAACTTCTACGCCATGTTCTAGGAAGCAAAACAGGTGCGAAGAGACGGCTAAGGTGGCAGTCGAAAGAAAACCCACAAAAGATCTCCAGGAATTGGAGAAAAAAAAAGTACTGTCAAAATAACTTAATTTTGTGCTGTGTATAACTGAAGTTCCTAGTAACAATCTTGTATTTGTCAAAGTGACTTATTTAATTTCGTTTTGCATTATTTTCTATTATCTACTTTGATAAAATAAATCTAAATTAAAAAGTATTCGCGGCGTGTCGCGTGTGGAATTTTACTGTTTTTAGCCTTTCCATGGTCTTCTTTCGCAGGGGAGATGCACATACCAAATTGTTTCAAAGTCCGTTCAAACACTCAATGCAAATGCGTCACACATGTATAAATTTCAAAAAACTACAAACAATATATCACAGCTCTCGACATTTTACTATCGAACACCCGTCACCAACATGTGGCTACAAAATTCACCACACATGTGACAGAATTCTTCTCGTATGGGCAGGCATCGTTTCAGTCGTGTTAACCACTGTCTGTGTCGGATTTCCGTTCATTGTCATTGTTTCGCTACTTTTACTTCGCCGAAGTTCGACCCGAGGACTGGACACATCCCGTACAGCATGTACAGAAAGAAATACTGAAGGCGGTCTGGATATCGCGGTGGATGAAATGATTATTAACCTTGGCAATTCATCAAGCTCTGACGAAGACAATGATGATGGTGATGATGATAGGGACAGTGAAGAGATGGAGGGTGTCAAAGAAACCCTTGCCAAGTGACTGAGGATAATTTATTTCTTGGTGTCTGTTCGCTTGCGTCAATCGATAATCGAGCACAGGCTATTGTTTCCCGTCATAGTGTTCAAAATACCGTCCGTCATTCAATAGCCTACAACTCGAAAATATAAAACCATGGCAATAATATCGCCACAGAGGGGCTTGTTTGAGTGCTCAGTGCTAAATATGTCTTTACCTTAACTTTACTTTTGTATTATCACGAAAGCTAATATTAACCGTAGAGAGTAGCGATTTAGTGAGTATGCATGGTGTTATCTTTCAACTACTGTAGTAAGCTGTGAGCGACCTCCACTCAGACTGTTGTTTCATGTTAAAGGATAATCATTGCATGGTGAGTTCTTTTATATTCATTAGCTGTCGAGTGCTTGCCCTCTTTGTCGTATTTATTGAATTGAATACCTATGATAAAGGTATCATAGCTTCGGTGTGCAATTTATTTATTCATCTAAAAGTATCGTATTTCTCTGTTTGAATGTCCTCGTCGTTGACTCAGGATAGTTTTTTAAAATACAGTATATTACGTATAATTGTACAGAAATAATGTCTGAAGTGTAGCGCTGTGTATTATTCGAATCAGTTGATTTACAACACTAAAAACTTAGCAACACAGCTCAGCTGTTCCAAGCTCCCGGCATATCCTTCGCATTGTTTCCTTCGAAATACAGGGTGTAGGTGAGAAGCATGCTCAGAATTCTTGCCGTGTGGCGGTTGGACATAGGGTCTTGTTATGTGACGACCGGGGCTTGCGGAGAGGAAAAGCGGGGCAAAGTGACAGGAAGGCTGTCAGTACTGAATGTGCGGGGTTGGCAATACTGTGTTTGTCCCATAATTTACGCGTGCACTAGCGGACATACCTCCAATTTTACAATAAAAGTCGTGATATAAAAAGGGATGGTGGGTGGGTAACATCTATTACTACATGACCCCCAAAATTATTATTCATTATTTCAAAGGGTATTTGGACTATTTTCAGTAGTGTAGAAAATTGTATCGCCTTGTTCCGGGCTCCTATAGAGCTTACATTTTCTTTCGATCTTTCATTTGCCATAGGACATGCCACCGGCGTATGGTTATGCATTGCCAGCTTCTAGTTTAGTAGTCAGGTAATGGAAGCAATGGGAACTGTGTACTACAATTTTCCTTGCATGTAACTAAGCAAATTATTGTAGTTATGAGAACGTGAAATGCACCAAGAATGATGATCTTCAGCTGTGTGCAGTGAGAAAGTTCTGCATGTGTTCGTTCCTTGTGTATTAATGATGCGAAATGTCAGCTAACGTTGTGCCACATACAACACTCGTAGTCTCTAAATGTTGCACATTTTCCCATAAATTACATCAGTTTATGTTTGAATTGCTTATAAGATCGTGACAAAGAAAGTGTTTCTCTAATTGGATGATTGTATTTAACTGTATGCACGTCGTATAATCTTGGCGATGTGTATTTTTTTTCACGGAGCAACTTTACACCGTAGTAGGCGCGCAGCTTTTTGTATTTAGTTTTCTGGCATCTTGTTTTAAATTATTGACTAACATATTTCCAAATGCAGACGATTAGGATTAGGATTCGTGTCCCATAATTCATGCAAAATGAGGTTCGTTCGTTTGTGAAATTGAGGTCATAACCCCCCTACCCTTTCAGTGATTACCGTATGGTACTTTACGTAGACTAGGGTCAAGATGTAAATGAGCATTTCAAAAAAAATTGTCGCCAGTTGTTTGGTTTATTAACTTACGGTATTATTTTCCATAGATACTGAAAACTGGGCACAGTTGGATTTTAAGGTGGAACCGCATGTGCTATCAAATATCACTTTCTTGCAATACCTGGAATATGTATAGAATTATAAAATGATTATTGGTTAAATAAGGGTTAATAGATAGGCTATTATAATTATAATGATTAAATAAATATTAACCCTCTCAGTGCCACGCGCCGATCAGAGCGGCTCTCGCTGCTTGCGCCAAAAGTGCCAAAGCCGATTCAATCGGCGTGCCGTTTATCTTATAATTGTAGATTTCTGTAGGCATATGTCCGTGATTATTTCATACTGTTGGAAAGGTGAGGTTCCAAATTTGCCTTCGCGGTGTTTACTTTTTCCTTCGAAGTCCGTTACGAGATAGGTTTGAGTTTGTATTCACGCCCTCCCTTTGCGCTCCCCCAATCACGCGCGTTCCCGCCAACATTGCGGTGCAGTTGTTTTCTCCTTGTTAAAGTTTTCTGCCTACAGATGAATCTAAGAACTTTCTACAGCTGGATACATAGTGTTTCTTCGAATATGACTCTTAGGTGTCCTTAATTTAGGCGCAAAACTGATTTTTTACAACAACAAATTGAAAAATTGTACAATTATCAGAATAACCTCAATTAAAAAGGTTTAGAAGCCATATTTACTTTTATGAACATAATGTATGAAAGAATGAGGTATTGGTCATAATGCAAAGCAAAACTAATGATTCTATCGTTGGAAATGTGGTATTTATGATTTTCTTTCGAATAGTCTGCATGACCATTGAAAATGGCTTGGCATTCTTGGCAAGTATTTCAGGAAATGGCTTGGCACTAAGAGGGTTAAAGAAGAAACGATGCGTTGTTAGTAAATATTAGGCCTACCGGTACGGCGAATAGCCTATAACTGTAGCATCCGTCACAATTAAGCATTTAAACGGGTCACGTTAATGCATATAACAACCGGATTATAATAATAATAATAATAATATTCTCACATATAACATATTTAATTTGCACTAACTTAATTATTGTAGTCTAAAAGATATGTTAAACCACTGCCGTTTGAAATGTGCAAATCGCACACTTTGTAGGCAAGCTGTTTGTTAAGGTCGTCTCTGATGCGAAGTTTTACTAATTACTCTTTTAGGAGACACTTGTCTTTGGAATATTCATGAAAGGCCAACCCTCTAGTTCTTATTTCATAAGTTGAACGCCTAAAAACAAAACCTCAATCCGAAATAATAAAGAAGATAATCACGAACGATTCACTGCCAATGAAAATCAAATGGAGATATGCGGACCGGAAGTTCGCTATGCATAAGCTTCGGTGCCATTTTAACTCGTGGAAGCTCTATACAGTTACGGTACCATACAATTCAGTCACTTCCAGTAAATATTCATTATGCGACACTCCTATTCTCTACTCTCTCAACCCTCCTCAGTAAAAGTCATTTCTAACAGCTCTTCTCAGGTAAACGGTATTTTATTTGTGTTCATAGCATCTCATCCCATCTGCGTAAGAGTTTGCTCGCGCGCGCTTTGCTCACGCTACGGATTAGGCCTAAATCTCGCCATCACCAAGTGCAGAAGTGTCTCCAAAAATACAGTTACACTTACGCCAGAAAATCTTGATTCGCGCTTTAAGATTCATTTTTCAGCCATTCGGGTTCTAAAATGTATGGGAATTTGGTGGATTTTCATACGCGAATTTGAAGAAAGGTCATCGCTCGACACCCTGAGATATGTAATATGGCAGCTGCAATCTCGTAGCAAGAGGGAGATAAATAAATGGCGCGAGTTGAAAGGAAACCAGGCCAGCTGTAAAAATTTTTGTTCACACTAGCTGCGGGTTGAATGCAAAATTCATCACAAGTATAATCACTGCAAGTTGAATGTTCTTGCCATTAAATAGTTCTCATTGTGTGTCATGCAACTATGCTCATCCATTGCCTGTTATTAAGCAACTACAATATTACAACAATCTTACAAAGCAAATTTTTATCTGCATTCATATGCTGCGAAGGATGATCATTTCTTACCATGTACACTAATTTTCGGCGCAGGCTAAATACTTTTTTTTTTTCATCAGATTCTCTCATTACAGAAGGAAGAAATATTTGTGCTAGGAAAAAAGAAAATGTTTTGATCAAGGTTGTAATGAAATCATGACCCGTTTTAACGATATATCGCTCATTTGCTGCAACAGTGGCATAAAAAAATATGATGTTTGTGAGGAAACTGTATTTATAGATTTAAAGACAGTTACTAGACTGTGAGTATTGAAATAATGTTAAGGTTTTGATAACATATTGATTTTGGAATTTATTCCTTTGCTTCAGATGACTGTGACCACACACACATATTTTATTTTATTATTATTTTTTTTTTTTTGTAAGACACACATGCAATTAGGAAATAACAGTGCTCTTGATGTAATAGCAATATTTTCGGAAATTGGCAAAACTATATAGTCTCACGTTGCCAAGAAAAATGATAGTGTTGATTTAATCAATAGATAAAGAATATTTTCCAGCACTGCATTGAGGTAAAAGCTGTAAAAGTGCAGATTTCTAGTTATGCCACTGTTGCAGCAGATGAGCGATATTCCCCATATTACGAGATCAATTTGATCGTGCATGGCTCATTTTAATGCTTGGTCATTTCGAGCCGTGACATTACCGAGTGATATTAATACCCCTCGAAAACTAGATTATCTAAATTTTTCCACATAATTATTTTGGAACCTTGAAATTGATATAGAAAGTGCAGCTGATATGCAAATATAAATGGTATGAGAGTTTACTGTTAAGAATATGTAATGTGTATGGCCAAAGTCTTCATCAATACTACACAAATATTTCAGTGGATTTTGAATTGTTGCAACTTGAGCCACTAGGTGGCATTAGTGTAGTTGTTTGCACATCACTTCCTAGTCAATCTACAATTTTAAACTAATTAATTTGTGTTTCAAATACTTGTGTAATGAGCAGGCTTGGCTTAGGTGTTTCTTGTCATTCCTGTCATGTCCTGTCCTGAAATTCTTGTGATAATTGTCATCGGGAGGTTATTTTAGTTTTATTTGACCAGAAGCAAAATATTTCGCCATTCAGATATAGTTTGCATAGCTGTGTGGATAGTGGATAAGCTGCGGGTAATGTTTGGAGAAAATTTGCGGATAGTCTATAGAATACAATCTGAACTTGTTTAGGCTTAATACTAGGACCCTGATGTTTATTATGAATTATGACATATCATATTTTCCGTTATGCTTTTTTCATGAGTAATGTAAGATGATGATTTAAGCTAATCTCATTCAAATTATGTCATTAAGCAAAATTAACACTCCCAACAGGAAAGGGTTGCAATTCTGGCTGTATAACATTCGTTTTAAACATAGCAAATGACATACAAAGCCTAAGGGAACGACTTTTTCCTAAATATGTTGCTTTAGTAATTTATGCTTTATCTAATTAAAAATAGTATTTTAATGCTAGTAGCTTTGGATAACAAACGTGGGAATACGGAAAAAGTCATGCAGGGGCGGATGTGGATAACGTTTTGTTTATCCGTGCAGTGCTCTACTGATAGAGCCCTTAAAGCTAAGTTATGTCTGTTATTTTTTATGAATAAGTAAACACATTGTGGGCCTCAAAAGAATACTTGCTGGGCTGCATGTTTGACCACTGATGAACCTCCGTTACAATAAAGCACAGTATATTATATTTACTAGAATTTACTAGGCTTCGCCCGGTATCTTTAACGGTTTACCCAGCATAAGCTTAAAAGGCGCACGGACGGCAGGTTTTTCTTAGACTCGATTTACTGAAATCGTTATTGCTTGGCTTCTTTTGATCATAAATGAATGTTTTTCTACAGAAACCTTCCTCGAGAAATCCTTTACAGATGGTGAAAACTGTATCAAAATCCATCTAGTGGTTCTTGAGATTACACGTTAAATCCAAGAATCGGAGACTTTGTTTTATACTATGTAGAGATACTACTTACTGTAATTCACCACTCCTATTGACCACCAGAATAACTTGTCATATTAGAATGAATGTTTCCCATGGTATAATTATTTTCAAATTAAGAACTGTTTTCACATGGTTACATCTTCACAACTGAATTTATCACACACCCAAGTAGGTAGCTGATGACAAAGATGTACCAAGTGTCTAAAACCCATTCGATACAACAGTGTTAGAATTTATACATATCAGTGATCTCACCACAGTTGTGTGCCAACTTTTTCTATTTCGATTCTGGGTTCAAGACTTTAGACAGTTTTTACACACATGTAGTCTAAATTCAAAATTATCTTTGGAAGGTCTCGTTGCTTATACTTGTTTCCCGCCTAATGTAATTGGGCACAATTTGTTTTGACCGACTGAAAAGCTTTCTTTAGTAGTATTAGGCAACACTGAAAAATGGCTTCTATCACTACAATCACGAGAATTATCACTGGAGATACACATACAGTACTTCCAATACACACTTGGGCTTCCTTTTCCGAATTATGGGCCTGACAACTTTGATGTTCTACCTCTCAAAATAACAATTTCATAGCCCCGAGGCCAATACTTGCAATCTATAGAAAGGTTCAAAGCCAAATAAACATAGATTAAATATTTCTTTTAATTACTGACAAATTTTATAACAAAACAAATGCAAAAGTGGAAATTGAGTACTGTATGACCTCTTTCCTGTACTCTTGTTAGAAACATAGTTGACTCGCTTTCATTGACTGCAATAAATTAACCAGGGTTAAGTGATCAGTGACATTAAGTTGAAGTAAATGGTCCTGATGGTTCAACCAATTTAGTGATTTAATTTGCTAAATATTTAGTCTATCTCAGCATTTAAGTAAATAATAGTATAGTCATCAGCCATTTGGCCTGCAGATATTGGGGTGACGCGTGGTAAGCACCTCGGGTCCCCTCAGCCGTTAATCTTGGTTTTCGTGACCGGGGTGCCGCCTCACTGTCAGACAGCTACTCAATTGTCCTCACGAGGCTGAGTGCACCCCGTTCCAGCCCTCACGTCAGTTTCTAAAATCCCTAACGGAGCCTGGAATCAAACGGGCTTCCGGGTGAGTGGCAGGCGCGCTACTCCAACACCTCGGGGCCGGCCCATTTAAGTATAAGGCATCCCAAAAACTAGGCTACAAATTACACTACCTGACAATTGCTAAGGAACAAGTGACTTTTGCCCAGGAACGACGGACAAATGCGAAGGAATAACTGACCAATGAGAGTAAAAGGCACTGGAGAGGGCAGGCCGTGTTATATGCAGCGAAATGGAACAGACATCTCGCTCCTCGTCAGATGGCTGCAGAACTTGCAACCGCCACCGGTACACGTGTATCTGCCAGAACTATTTTGCGGCAATTACATGAAGCTGGTTTGTATGCTCGGAAGTCTGTGAAATGCTTCTAACTTCAACCTGCCATCGTCGAGCAAGAGTGAGTTAGTTGGTGTAAGGAACATGTTGGTTGGGGTCAGCGACAGTGGTCCAGAGTGATTATGCACAATGGCCGAACACCACTGCATATCTTCGAACTAGGTACCATTACAGCACAGCAGTATTGCAGTGAGATTATTTTGGACCACATTCTTCTTTTTAGGGGTGCGATAGGTTCCGACTTTCTGTTTATGGAAGACAATGCCCGCCCACACAGGACCACTGCAGTAACGGACACGCTGGAAAGTGAAAATATTGAATGTTTGGAATGGCCTGCATACTCCCCGGACTTGAATCCTATCGAGCATGCTTAAGATGCTCTTGGAAGACGTGTTTCTCAACGAACACCCCCTTCCCGAACCGTGCAAGATCTTAAAATTGCCTGGAGAGATGAGTGGAAAAATATCCCCCAAGGACTCCTCAACAGTTTTGTAGACAGCATGAATAACAGGTGCACAATGTGCATTCGTGTCCGAGGAGGGCATATTCCTTACTGAGAGACTGCTATCGATCTTCATTTTGTGAGTCTGAACTGTTTGCAACATGAATGTCATGTATTGATTTTCTTATAAATGTACCACTCCACCTCTATTACGTATGTACTGTGTTGCATCCTTGCCTGTGAATATTTCTATCTACCAATGTCTCTGTTCCTTAGCAATTGTCAGACAGTGTATTTGTATACTTTACATACATCCTCATTTGAGTGTGTGTTGCCTTTCAGCGCCCAGTCCTCACTATGGTCCCCTCTGCTTCTACATCTCACAATTTGAAATCGTTCAACACTGAATCTATCCATTGCCTCCTAGGTCTCCCTCCGCTTCTCTTACCCTCTACAGCCAAACTCAGGAACCTCTTAAGTAATCTCTCCAGTATTTGAGTCGGCTCATACGAACAGCTTCATCTAACATAGCCTTTAGCTTTTCATTACGAGAACCTTCCTGCCATTGCTCCCATCAATCATTGGTGCTACACTCATATCAGTTACTTCTAGCTTATGAATTTACCCAGATCTCACTTCCTTACAGCAAGGTCGGTCTAAATACTATGCGATGTGGGGAGATTTTCGTCACTACACTAACTTCTGACTTGCAGAATAGTGTAGATCAGAACTGAGAGCTTACTGCATTGGCTTTTATTCACATAACTCTATCCCTTTCACTGTACACAGCCTAAGTACTTAAAATGCTCCTGCCTGGCATTCTATTTTCTTGTGTTTCTTCCCTATCTTCATTTTTAAAATGCTGATTTTCATTCCATATTCTGTACATTTCTGTTAAAGTTCTTACATGTTGGCTTGTAAGCTCTCGATGGGGTCTGTCATTACAACCAGACCTGCATATGCCAGACTGTTTACCTGGTTTCCACCTAATCGAATACCACCTAGCCAGTTTATGCCCTTCAGCAAATGACCCATATATAAACAAAGAGTAGCGGTGAAAGGTTACAGCCTTACCTCACTCCTGTAACAATTTTAAATGAAGAACTTCTCCTAACATCAACTCTCACAGCAGCCTGATTATAAACATAAATACTTTTAGCCTATAGCAGCCTTCCCTCGTTGCCATAATCCCTCGGGATGCTCAGCATCTTTTCCCTTAGTATTCTTATCATATGCCTTCTCTAGATCTACAAAACACAAACACAGCTGTCTGTTCCTCTGGTAGCATTGGCACATACTAAAAACTTTATCCTGACATCCTCATTGTGGTCTTAAGCCACACTTGTTTTTATCCATCGTACTCTTGGCCAATGTTCGAATTTTCTTTCCTACAATGCTGGAGTACACTTTGCCTGGGACATATAATCAAAGAAATAACCTCTATTATTGTTGCAATGTTTCCTGTTACCTTGCTTGTAAATTGGGACAATTACTGTTTTTGCCCAGTCCGAGGGTGCCTTTCCCCCCAACCATTATCCTGTTCCTGTCCTCATTCTTCTTGTATGTAATCTCAAAATCTGCCAAATTGCCAGTTAAGTTTCCATTTGCATTTACCGAGTTCTCTAAGTATTCTTGCCATCTTCCCAGTGCTTCCTTGGCACCTACAATGATTTTCTCAGAATTATCCAAAGCACTATAACAAGGGAAGCTGTATTATATCTTAGGCTGATCTTGGAAGATGAATAAGGAAAGATAAGAGAACTTTCATGACATTTGTAGACTTAGAAAAAGACTTTTGATAACGTTGGAGTAAGTTGTCTGACATTTTGAAAAGGATTGGAATACAGAGATAGGAGGGTTATCTCTAGTCTAATCAAACAGAAACTAGACAGCAGTTATTCGAGTCGAAGGACATATGAGAGAAGCTGGTCTTCACAAGGGTGTTGCTGGCAACTGTTAATGAAGAGAAAAGATAGGTGGGTGGGCCATATTTTCAATACATACATAGAATTCAAATTATGCTCGTATCATTACGTATAAATTTACTGACCTGGTTAGCTAGGAGCACTGAGCCTCAGGGCCGTGGCGCCAGGCTCTCCGGACTCGGAAGACTAGAGGCTTGAACCCCACCATTGGTCATCCTTAAAATCGTTTTCTGAGATTTCCACTTTTCAGTTCCAGGTAAATGTCAGTACAGCATCTAATAGACCACGGCTGCTTCCTTCAAACTCCTTGCTCCATTTCATCTCTCATGAATTCCTCTGATAAGGTTGGCATCTGGCCATAACCATCCACCACAAAATACTCACCTCATTTCCAACACTCCTAAAACTGGGAATAATAAAGGGGTGGAAATACAAACAATATTGTGTACCTAATTTTTGAAAATATGGTAATGTTAGAACAATTTAGGCCAAACACTGCAAATAATGGGAGAGCTTTTATGTAGGATGTAAGCAGGACACAATTGCACTCGGTGGCCGAGAGCGCTAACGCACTACCTTGTGCCTCGCAACTAAACGCTGGAAGATTAATATCTGAACTGATTGCAACCATATGAGAAGTTTAAAACATTATTTCACATATTTCGAAAAAATAGCATTTCTTTTTGGTCTCGACAAATAATAAAAGTTCAAATCTGAAAACATTTTGATGAGATCAAAAATTTGCTTATGTCATTTTTACTACACCAAAGACTAGTACAGTAGTTCTATATGACATATCTGGAGATTATTATTGATTTAAAGGGGCAAAGCATTGAGGTCATCTTCCCCTAAACTTGGGGTTTGATAATCATGAAATTAGGCTTCTTAAAATGCCAATCATCATCTGTCAGTTCGCAAGATTTTATGAAAAAGCAAATATTCCCAGCAAGTTCTTCTTACAGCAATATTAGTTGTCGATAGTTTAGTTCAGATTCTAAGACATGTATCATGATTTGAAAGCATATACACTCTGAAATCAAGATGCAGGGAAAAATCTAAATCAGGTGGCAAAAATAGTTAGTAATAGAAAATTCCTATAGTCCCTCGGTTTTCTATCCTACTGTAATCGAAGATAACAAGCTGAAATTGCCAATTTCTTGTTCAGTAGTTAATTAAGCACTTAATCAGAGAGGATTAATTTGTTATTTCTACAAATCATACCCATTAGCTTATGTACGAGTATTATAAGAACCTAGGATGGGAGGAGTTAATAAATGACTCTCTCACTTCACCTGTATCTTCATAACTCATCACAGTGAAAGAAACTAGTACCATGGCAAAACTTAGTTGGAATTTAAAACACAGCAAATGCATTTCTTGCACATGGTAAATTGTCTACTGCTTTAGCAACTGAAATTATCCAGTGTGAGATGAGCATGTGGGGAAATGAACTCATCTGCTTGCCAATTTGTTGGCTTTATACTGTATTGTCAAGTAAACAATGCATTCTGCACATTGAAACATTGCAATTGTATGTACTTATACATTTATATTTATCCATGTGATGGACTGACATGGGCAATATCATAGACTATGTTTGAAACAATGGCCTCCGTCAGAGTTGCTGTAGTACTTGCTCTCAGGGAGTTTTAGAAAGAAAGATATGTTCAAAACTAACCATGTTAGTTCATCAAGTTTTATTCACACCATTGGGTATTCTTGTATAAAATGCATTGAGGAATTCCATTGTGAATTGTAATATATAGTAAAATATAAGATTCAGCCAGGCTAAGTTCATCCAATGCCAGTCATGAATATCAAAAAAGATGTTCAACAGTAGCAACTTGCCTAGGCTGAAGAATTGAGCACATAATTATAATGCATGTCTGTACAGAACATGATATATTTGATACTGTACTAGCAATTCTTTTTTTCTTAATTAATTATATATTTTATTATAAATGTTATGAATATTGAACCGGTGTTGAACACTGTCAATTCAACTTCAGAAGGGGAGATGGGAGTGTGTTGTACTACTTAATCCAGTAAATTGCTGTGTTAGGCAGTTCATGTATGCGATTGCTACTTCCATTTTCAAATATGTTATCATAGGTAGTGCGTACTTTAGATGATGTTACTAGTACTCTAATAGAAGTTGTGACTGGAGTTTTGGCAACTACTTAGTTCCTATAGCTTGTTTGCGTTTCTCTATCAGATCAAGCCTACGATCCATCTCTCCTTGTGAAGGCGCAAGTGCCTGTTGACCTCAGGAGAAAGTATTTATCTTCCATTACTATTTTCTTAAAATGGCATGTACAGTATATAAAAATGTTTTTGATTTTATTTTTGTGACTTCCTTCCTTGACATAAAAAATTATTGAAGGGCATCATTGTTGTGTTAGTAATGATAGTATAAGATATTTCCAAGAACTAAATTATTAAGAAATGAAATATGAAGTTCTATGTCTATTATTTTTATAGAGTTGTGTATAAAATTGCTCAATTGACATTGAAGTGTGTGTAGTTTTGAGGTAATGTACTTGAAATAAAGTCTCTACATACAAGCACCATTGAAATGGAAAATTATGGGTACTTTTTGTGAGATTTGAATAAAGCAGTGGTATTCAATCTGTGTTCAGTTATGTACTGTCGCCTAATTACACTTTCAATCTTTCTCAGAGTTTGTTGTAGGTTTTTAAATTCAGATGGTGAAGCTATGTATTTCATTAGTTTCCATTTGTCTTTCATAAGACAGTTTATTGCTCCATTTAATTTCTATTAAAAAGCCCATTACAGTACTTCTTTTCCTTGTTACAGTAACAGTTTACATACAGTAGTGCATTAGTAATTAATGCATTATTGCGTAAACAGTGCATGTAGTAGAACAGGGTGAATGAAACCTAATGCACTTTCTGCACTTCTGCGAATTGCTGTTGGATATGAATGATGAACATTTTCAAGAATTGCAGTAAAGTACATGCAAGAAAGAAATCCTTAAAACTAGGTTATTGCTGCATATTATGTTATGGCTCCCCTCTAGCCAGGCTGCAGTTGGCTGACCCATTGGCGATGCTGCCAGCATTGACAGGCACATGGTCTCAGCTGTTGGTGTTTAAAGGATTTATCGTCTATTATCTGCTTTACATTCTTTTTTCTCCCTCTGTACCCATATGATGGACTGACCTGGGCAATATCATAGGCTAAGTTTGAAACAAATAGTGTTGTAATAGCAGCACTCGAGTTTCAGAAATTATTTCCATCCCTGTGGTTGTATGTTGAGTTAGAAATTATTTTTTTATAATGGTGGCCCAAATGTTTGTGGAATACATTGCTTTTATTAAAGTGCTAAAATTCCTTGCATATTATTTACAATAAATTAATTTTATTGACATTCTTTGTAAGTAAAGTATTTTGGAGTTCAAATTAAAAAGCGTCCATACTATTTGTGATTTATTTGGGGGATATACAAACAAAACGGTTTGAATACCACTGGTTTAGAAAAAGATGAGTGTTGAAATCTGTTAAAATATAATCAAATCCTAGAGTTTTAGTCTAGTATTGTACAAATAGTTGAGTATGAGTCGGCTGTTAGTATGCATGGCTTAGAGTCCTGCATTGAGGCCCACTGCACTGCACGTCGAGCCCATGGATTTATGAACCCCAGGCCGTCCAGTGTCCTCATCTAACGCAGTCGCATTCTGACCCATAACACTGGATTCGCAAAGCCCACCGTAGTCCACCGCACTGCACAGACCAGGCAGACTAACCTGGACAATGTGTGCACAACATGATGCTCGCTTTACACTTCTATTCAGAATTGATAGCAATACTATTGCCACTTAGCTAATGGTATAGTTCAAACTGACTAATCTGAATCTGAAATACAAGAATATCTGTTCTGCTCTGTAATAATTGAACACAAACCCAGCCATTACTAGAACTCGAATAGTCATCTGTATTTAGAGATCGAGTGAATTGAAAAGAAACAAAAGTAAAATGTGCGCCGGACAACCCTTTAGTAAGTACAGCACACACAATTTACGTCATTCTCCTTGTGAAGGCGCAAGTGCCTGTTGACCTCTGGAGAAAGTATTTATCTTCCATTACTATTTTCTTAAAATGGCATGTACAGTATATAAAAATGTTTTTGATTTTATTTTTGTGACTTCCTTCCTTGACATAAAAATTATTAAAGGGCATCATTGTTGTGTTAGTAATGATTGTATAAGATATTTCCAAGAACTAAATTATTAAGAAATGAACTATGAAGTTCTATGTCTATTATTTTTTATAGAGTTGTGTATAAAATTGCTCAATTGACATTGAAGTGTGTGTAGTTTTGAGGTAATGTACTTGAAATAAAGTCTCTACATACAAGCACCATTGAAATGGAAAATTATGGGTACTTTTTGTGAGATTTGAATAAAGCAGTGGTATTCAATCTGTGTTCAGTTATGTACTGTCGCCTAATTACACTTTCAATCTTTCTCAGAGTTTGTTGTAGGTTTTTAAATTCAGATGGTGATGCTATGTATTTCATTAGTTTCCATTTGTCTTTCATAAGACAGTTTTTTGCTCCAATTAATTTCTATTAAAAAGTCCATTACAGTACTTCTTTTCCTTGTTACAGTAACAGTTTACATACAGTAGTGCATTAGTAATTAATGCATTATTGCGTAAACAGTGCATGTAGTAGAACAGGGTGAATGAAACCTAATGCACTTTCTGCACTTCTGCGAATTGCTGTTGGATATGAATGATGAACATTTTCAAGAATGGCAGTAAAGTACATGCAAGAAAAAATCCTTAAAACTAGGTTATTGCTGCATATTATGTTATGGCTCCCCTCTAGCCAGGCTGCAGTTGGCTGACCCATTGGCGATGCTGCCAGCATTGACAGGCACATGGTCTCAGCTGTTGGTGTTTAAATGATTTATCATCTATTATCTGCTTTACATTCTTTCTTCTCCCTCTGTACCCATATGATGGACTGACCTGGGCAATATCATAGGCTAAGTTTGAAACAAATAGTGTTGTAGCAGCAGCACTCGAGTTTCAGAAATTATTTCCATCCCTGTGGTTGTATGTTGAGTTAGAATATTTTTTTTATAATGGTGGCCCAAATGTTTGTGGAATACATTGCTTTTATTAATTGCTAAAATTCCTTGCATATTATTTACAATAAATTAATTTTATTGACATTCTTTGTAAGTAAAGTATTTTAGAGTTCAAATTAAAAAGCGTCCATACTATTTGTGATTTATTTGGGGGATATACAAACAAAACGGTTTGAATACCACTGGTTTAGAAAAAGATGAGTGTTGAAATCTGTTAAAAAATAATCAAATCCTAGAGTTTTAGTCAAGTATTGTACAAATAGTTGAGTATGAGTCGGCTGTTAGTATGCATGGCTTAGAGTCCTGCATTGAGACCCACTGCACTGCACGTCGAGCCCATGGATTTTTGAACCCCAGGCCGTCCAGTGTCCTCATCTAACGCAGCCGCGTTTTGACCCATAACACTGGATTTGCAAAGCCCACCATAGTCCACCGCACTGCACAGACCAGGCAGACTAACCTGGACAATGTGTGCACAACATGATGCTCGCTTTACACTTCTATTCAGAATTGATAGCAATACTATTGCCACTTAGCTAATGGTATAGTTCAAACTGACTAATCTGAATCTGAAATACAAGAATATCTGTTCTGCTCTGTAATAATTGAACACAAACTCAGCCATTACTAGAACTCGAATAGTCATCTGTATTTAGAGATCGAGTGAATTGAAAAGAAACAAAAGTAAAATGTGCGCCGGACAACCCTTTAGTAAGTACAGCACACACAATTTGCGTCATTCCCATCCCCATCAAGTACAGGTTTGAATATTAACCAAATGCGACTTTTTAAGGTTTGGATCAGGTTCTGAAGTCTCGTATTGCCCGATTATTTGTTTTTCCTTTATTTTACGTTCTCTTGCCACCTGTTCTATTCTTCTAGTACCACGATCCAATTTCGTTTCCGATAGCTGTACATTAAGATCAATTGGATTAATATCCATGCTTAGGTCCGTATTGACAATTCTAATAAGAAATTTGTAAGTATTGATTTGGCGGAGTCAAACTAAAAAAGAAAAAGATAGCTGTACGGACGGAAATCCATAGCAAACCTAATCGTCTCCATTCGTCTTTAACGCAAGTCTCTCTTTCTTCCCGCAGTACGCATTGAAACTGTCAGTCCATGGACTACCAAAGTGCTCTCATTTGCCCGCCGCATTAAAAGTGACAGCATGGCCCAGATGGCCCGTGCGATGACGTCACGGGCCGCTAGGTTCGAGACTTTTCAAGCTCAGTGCGGTCTAGTGTCGGAGCAGCCCTTGGGCCGGGCTACTGTGCAGGACCCTGACTTTCTTTGAAAACAAGAATTAAATGGTTCAAGATGTACACGCCAAACCAAGGGGCGTAGAATTTGCTCATCCTTCAACTGGATGAACTGGGTTCAATTCCTGGTTAATGCATGTGAGATTTTTTTAAAATGAAGTCACGTCCAGTGATTTGGATTCCGACTGGCTGCATGGTGCAGCATTAATGATCTTGCCTGCTGTTCCCAAGGTTGCAGGATCGAATCCTGGCACAGTCAGTTGGCATTTGAGGGTGCTTAAATGCGACGGAGCCATGTCAGTAGATTTACTGGCACATTAATGAAACACTCTCTCCTCCCCGCTGGAGTTGATTTAACTTTTACTACCCCCATTAATACAAACCTACAGAATTAACTGCCTTTAAATTCAGGCCACAAGTGATTTTAACATATATATTTCCCGACTTTGAATGGGCGCCAAGGTTGACCTTATGGGTCTTCCTGAATACAATAGAATACGATAAATAACTGTTGCCCCGACTATGAAACTCCTCATCCCAGGTGTAGGGCATTTGGCATGCGTTCGCTGATGTTACCAGGATCAAGCAAGACAGGAATATAAATACACATGAATTTTAAAGAGATAATCTATTTGCTGTACTATACACATATATACATAATATACGACACAAAAAAATACCCTTCATATACACTTGTAATAATGCTTTTTGTACAGTACCTTGTCACTGAATCTACGCTCTTGAGCTACAAACACTTAGGGCCATATTAGACCCAGGCCTACCAGCCTCTTGTGTATTTACACACTGTACCGTTCGTACACAAATATCTACACATGTTAAGAGACAGACTGGTTCACTTCACTTTCTCTCCCCACGAACTGTTCGTTCACGTCTCCATTCTCGCATTACTTCTTGATGAACTTCTTATGACTGACGATCATCCTTTTAGGCGTGGTAAGGTATTACCGACAGCCCATGGTATGGACAGACCCATGAAAACAGTGTAGCCTCTCAATAGCCCGTAAGAGCTCAGTGGTTTGCTAAAGATTAAGTCTTTGCTCGTTCGTTTTACGATACCATGATCCAGTAACGACACTAATTGGCAAGTAGACAACGGACTTTCGCTGTAAAACCAAGAAGACCCTTTCTGAACACCAGACACGCCATTATAAGTACTGGCGAACGAATACATAACCCCACTGTTCCTGCCGGAACTATATCGTGCGAGCGCTGCTCCTAGCGGAACATTCGTGACAACACATGAACATAAGACAGTCGTAATTCACTCTGACGTCACCCAGTATTTTTCCACGCGCCGGTTCATCTGAGTTCATGCTATTAATAGCCTAGGTATTCCCTGAACTTGCCACAAGAAGTCGAATTACTGCCTGTCTTTTCCGGGTTTGTAACATTTCCAGCACTCGAAAATACCAATACATCGTACCTTATAGTACAGCCAGGAATTGAAGATTTTAACATTACTAGTTCAAAATAAATCCATTAACCCCAAACCGAAATGAAATAATGCTTCTACTCAAAATAATACAGTCTTATGTGTCCCAGTTCCCAAAACGTAATAAATCGCAAAAACCTCGTATTTATAATATCAAATATCCAAAAACCGATAATTAATAAACAATGACACTAGTTGGTCCGGAACATCCAAAGATGAATCCGTCCACACAAAAATACACAGACACAATAAAAATCACCGCTTCATCCCCACGTTAACCCAATATAATAAGATACGAATAAAATACCCCAAACTAACTGCACAAAGCAAAAACCCGAGGGTGAGCTAATGTAACTGAATAAATTCGGTTACATTAAAGATCGCCTACAGAACAAAATTCCAGCACCCCAGCATCTCCGTAGACTACAGAAGTTAAAAGGAAGCTAAAACCCATATTATTATTGTTGTTGCCACCGCTGCCTGCCTCGTGGTGTAGAACTTGCAGGCTTGTCTCTTACCTAGGAGGCACCAGGCTCAATTCCTGGCTCCACCAAAAACTTAAGATCTGATGTAGGGGCTGGAACGGAATGCACTAAAGCTTGTGAAGACATAAGTGACTGAAGATATCATCTTACTGGCCACAAGTTCCCCATAATCTCCAGATTGTGAATTAGCAGCAGACATCTTTGGGTAAGTGCAATCCTCTGTAGGACCAATCGTGGCTTTATTTCTTCTTTAACTTAATCATCATTATTATTACTTTAAATTTGGCTTGACTGAATTAACCCTTTGAGGGCATGTACAGAGTGTAATTGATATACGTGAAGTCCGTTACACTGGCGATAGAAGATGGTATTCTAAGCAAATATCTTCATAAAATTTAGTTTTATCTTAGTGTAGGTGGAATTAAATCACAAAACTCGTCGGTCAATGTCTTCGAAAAGGGCTTAGACTGCATTCCCTTCAGCAACACAGCTGATTTCTCCCTGCCATCATCCCCTCCAACGCTGTGGAATGTTGACCAGAGTCTGAAGTTAAGTGACCTCGCTGTGTTTTCCAATGGCATAAACCTAGCCTATCAACAGCTCATTCACACCTCCATGGGGAGTGGCCAGCATGACTAGTAAGGTTCAAGGTCGCTGCAAGGCGTGCGTTAGTGACGCTAAAAATTTAAAAATTTGACAATTGTTGCGGACTATCAGAAAATCTTAACTAACTAAACTTGGTAGTATTTTTATCTTAGGACATTTTCTTTCTATTTTTATCGGAAATGTGATTTGTGTCGCAGTTTTTAATGCAAGATAAGGTGAAGAATATGCTGCCTTCGGCGAGTCTCTTGAAACATTCTGTAATAAAAATTTGAGGAAAACATTTTTATCGTTCATGAAATCAGCATAGATATTGACTTTTTTTTAACGTTTGAATGTAGAATTAATAATAACAATAACATTTCACTTCATTATTAACATTTGTTTTTAGAAAGCATGTAAATATATTAGGTCATATTGTGCCTTTTTTTTTTTTTTGATCATATTACAGTATTTTTAGGACATATTTGCCTGCATATTTCTCGTTTCCTTAGGTCCTAAACATCCGAACCTTAATGACTAGTGACGGTGGATCTGTTGAGGATTCAGCCAGCCTTATGGCCTATGACATAACTTATTGGTCTACGGTATAGTAGACTACAAACATTAGGAAATTGAAATCCTAAAGATTTGGTAAATTAATGAAAGGAACCGTTGGTCAAACTTTGTTTGAAGACAGTGTAACAAGTATAATAATAATAGGTTTTTAGACACACTATTTTTATTTTTTTGCGGAAGTCTAGTTGCCGGAATTTTGTGTTCACAGAATTTCATATACGTGCCATTAAATCCACTGGCATAAGGCTGTCGTATATGTTCACCTTCATTTATTACATGACAGCCTAGATAGAAGGATAGTGCTCTACTACCTGAGCTACACAGCCTTGCTATCATTAAATTATTATCATTATTATTATTATGTGCATGTGGCACCATACTAGTATTAAATCTTGGAAGTAGTTTTCCATGGTTTCCCACTTCTACACCAGGCAAATGCCAGGATGGTTCCTAACCTATGGCCACGGCTGCCTTCTGCCCAATCCTCACCTGAATTATAAATACCCACAATACTACAGAAACCACAAAAACACAGGTTATCAGACAAATTCTACACACACCCAACTACATGGGGGTTATGGCCCCAATCGCCAAGCCTCTCAAACGAAACAGACGACGGGATGTCGGAATTTTGTCCCACTGTATTTCTTTCACGTGCCGGAAGCCAACTACACACCAGGGCTGATTATCAAAATTATTTTATCCTTTACATCAACATCACTCAGTGACTTCCACACTTACAAAGTAGGCTACTCAATACTACCGGTCCAAATATCCCAAGCCATTATGTGAGTTTCCTACAGCAACAACACAATTTGCTTACGTATGGGTTATCCGAGACGAGTACAGCTATCCTCATATCAGCTGATACCCTTCCTTCCTCAACAGGAAGGTCAATGGTCCGATTATGCAAAAACTTCTCACCTCGCCTCAAACTACCTCATCCTGCCCCAAGTCCCCCTGACTTGGATTGCACCCTCTGCTTGAACAGTTTCTGAGAAACCTACAAAAATTGACTTTTTTTAATGTTTAATTTTCAGTTTAAAGATAGGTGACATATTTTTTTACCTATGAAGCTTAGAATAGTTTCTTCTGTCACCAGTGTAAACGATGTCACGTATATCAATTACACCCTGTACATACACTGAACAGCGAAAAATGTGGGCCACCTGACACCATGCCAATGACCTTGGAGGGCAGATGAGCAGATATGTTCTTGGGTTGAGAAATCTTCCCTAAAGGCGGATGATCCAGCAGATGGACAACAGCATAGGACCCGGACCAATAGGTATGGGTAAGGTATGTGAGACTCTATGAGCCGTGGAGAAGGCAACTCACCTAGGAGGAGGTCACTTAGATTACAAACCGGGTGGCTCAGCACCTTAGATGGCAGCCCCATCACTGAGCTTGGGCTCAGCAGGCTGATAATCGACCAGTCTTAAATTACGAGATCAAAGAAAAAGGTAAAAGAAAATATTGGACTTATCCAATGGTTGACGACAATGGATTGATTAAGGGAATGTTTGGTTTGAGAATTGGAACTTTGAATGTTAGATCAATGATGACAGGAGGAATGAAACAATTGGACACAGTGCTAAGTAATTACAAATGCCTACTATCGGATTTTTTATTATGGATACTCGAGTTTAGGCCTTAATTACAACCAAAACAATTGGACACAGTGCTAAGTAATTACAAATGCCTACTATCGGATTTTTTTATTATGGATACTCGAGTTTAGGCCTTAGTTACAACCAAACCAACAGACCTATTGAAAAACGAGTTATACCAATATTTTCCTTGTTTAATTCTGCGTTAGGCTATATAAGCCAATTATTTTCAAGTTTATTAATTACTTATTTATTTGGGGTTGTATGAAAAATTGTCCCGTGTTTTTGACGTCTTTTCTTGGAACCGCTCACTTAAAACTATATACATGGAAAACTACTTGGCTGAGGGTAATGAAATTTTTATATGTGATAGGCACAAGTATTGGTAGTGCAAATCTCAAGTTTCAATTTTTTTAACATACCCGATAAAAAGTTCTTATACTTTTTCTGACGTAACGTTTTCTCAGCCCAGGATAAACGTACAGCAGGCAACTTGGTCTCATTTTGAAGCTCTCATTCGTGATTATCGGAAACTACGACCACTGTAAACGTACAGTGTGATGACGAATTTATGAAGAGTAATATTAATGGGAGGTTTTGTGCGTTCCGGCCCGTGCGATTAAAAGCGAGCCGGCTTGTAAAATCCGGTGCAGCATTGCCGCGTTAAGTTGCAGTCGTCGCGGCTCGCAACGAACGAACACTGCTTTAAGTTTCCTTTCAACCTTTTATTTTCTTTCCTCGTACAAATTTCATTTTCCATCACCTTTTTCACATAAGGGCTTTAGACGTTCAATGGCAGGTTTAAAAGTGGTTTGTCTTCCTAATTTGGAAATGTCAGACTACACAATTTTTACATGGGCTATCTACATTATTTACATAATATCATTACAATATTTAATTCAGTCTGTATTCTTCGTCTGAAGAATGGCTCTGTTCCGATTAATCAGAAATGCTGGCATTCATGTTAATTATGACCTGCTCGAAATGAGGGACATTTTCAGACAGGCCATCTATCTCCCAGTAGTGGTCTTCAATTCTTTCAGCGTGTTTAATACATTGTTTCCAGAGTTCAGGAGCAACGGTAAGCAAGGCTTCTCGTCATAAAACATTCATTGCTTCCATACTACCACCATTTTGTAATATGTTGTAACGTTAATTAATGCCCCATGTTGGTAGCGACAAATGTAGCAGTTTGACTGCCCCTAACTGTTGGGAGATAAATGTAACTGTTTACCTTTGCCTAAGCTATGTTGTTTTAATGGGCGCCAAGACCTCAACGCAATGTTGAAATCTAAATTTGTATTTAACAACGTCTAGCTCTGGCAGAACACATTCAAGACTCGATTCACTCAGATCGTGGGATGATTTGATCATTAACCCAACAAACAATTGTATCAGGAGAAGGAATTGGTCTATATCTAATGCTACCTACTGAAAGCAAAGATTGCATTGTAAAAGAAATGAATTTATTATATAAAACAAGAATAGCAAAATTAATAATAATAATAAGTTTAAAATTTAAATTGGAGCGTTGTGATTTTAATATTACCGATAGAAAATTACGTGAAAACGGAGTTTGATAAATTATTGATTTTACTCTTATTCCCAAGCTATGAAGTTACTGAAACATGAAATATAAAACAAAGAGAAACGAGAGATTGCGTATTTCTGCGTCATTCGCGCTTACCACTGGAAATGGCCGAAGCCTTTCCCTCGTACTGGATGATGCTGTGAGCTTCCCACAGTCTCCTGGACGTCTCCATCTCCGTCGATATTTGATGATATTCTGGTAGATTAGATAATTCTATGGTCCGTACATCGGACCCAAACACTCCTACAACCACACTGGTTAAGTTTTACAAAAGTTAGTCCTCCACTCCACGGAACATCGGAGCGACTCCCGCGTACAACCGTACTCGTTAAGTTCTATACAGATAGTCCTCGTTCCACGGCGCGCTGAACGATATATCCACACGTCGCATCCCCACTCTTCATCCGACTTCTAGCTTACGTGGTCTCCACTGATTGGCTGCACCCCACGCGCGATACTCCCCTTCTCTGGCTCATTACACTCGGCAGGAGGGTTCCGTTCCAACTATCCGCCTTTTCTTGACGCTGCAACCCCGCTTGCGTAATACTTCCCGACAAGATTAAGCGTGTACTTGAATTCCCAGTGAGTCACGTCTCTCGATATACCCTAACTGACGAAACTCCGTTAAATTCCGTAATCACATAACTTTCTATGATATTGTCGTTCGTAATAATTTGCTTGATAGCGTTTTCTAAGACATAGAAAACCTATCTGTATGCTTATAATTTTTATAAAATGCTCCGAAAATATCTTAATAATAATTATAATAAATTAATAATAATAATAAATTAACATGAAAAATTCTCTTGGCTGAACAATTTGCCGCGTAAATAAATATAGAATGGCTTCCTACTGACTTATGCCAGTTGCATTAAAAAAACGAAAAACACGTTACAATGTTAGCGCAAGTTCGCCCTCAGACAATGGTGGTCTCTGAGGCATTTGGATTTGATGTGATGTAGCATATAAGTAGTAAACAGGAAAACTGAAAATAGCATGTGTACATAGCCAGGTGACTCGCATTCCATTACACAACTGCCCGGCAACGCTGCACTCGAATTCACCGGCTCGTCCGCTTTTAATCGCACGCGCCAGAACACACAAAACCTCCCATTAATATTACTCTTCATAAATTCGTCATCACACTGTACATTTACAGTGGTCGTAGTTTCCGATAATCACGAATGAGAGCTTCAAAATGAGACCAAGTTGCCTGCTGTACGTTTATCCTGGGCTGAGAAAACGTTACGTCAGAAAAAGTATAAGAACTTTTTATTCGGTAGTTGAAAAAAATTGAAACTTGAGATTTGTACTACCAATACTTGTGCCTATCACATATAAAAAATTAATTACCCTCAGCCAAGTAGTTTTCCATGTATATAGTTTTAAGTGAGCGGTTCCTAGAAAAAAAACGTCAAAAACACGGACATTTTTTCATACAACCACAAATAAATAAATAATTAATAAACCTGAAAATAATTGGCTTATATAGTCTAAAGCAGAATTTAACAAGGAAAATATTGGTATAATTCGTTTTTCAATAGGTCTGTTGGTTTGGTTGTAATTAAGGCCTAAACTGGAATATCCTTAATAAAAAATCCGATAGTAGTAACAGCTATCCAAAAAAACAAGACTTCCCCCAAGGAATCGCGTAGTATGGGGATAACTTTACATTGTTTAATAGTACTGAGGCACGGCCTGATTGGACTTCTGGAGTGGGGTTTGCTGTACACAATAAGGTGTTCTTAGCGGTAATTAAATGGATTTGTATTGATTGGGCGGAGACCCCTTTAACCCATTAAATTGTTATTGTACACGTCAATACGGACCTTACGAAATGGATAATCTTCCAATTAATCTTGAATTAAATGGATACCAGTAAATGATCGCTTGTGTGCAATAATTCTGAAGGCATCACCATACAAAATCTGCATTGTTTACTGTCATTCGCCATCAGTGGACGCTGATGATGAAGTAAAAATAGCTTTTATGCTGATTTAGAGGGCACTATTGATAAGCTACCACGACATGTGTTTCGTTTAGTCTTGGGAGATTTCAATGCCCAAATAGGACAAGAACTTTAATATCGTCCTATAAGTGGTCCAAATAGCCTACATGAAGTGAGCAATGACAATGGCATTAGTTTGATTACTTTTGCTGACCTTAGAAGAATGATCATTAGTAGCACTTATTTTCCACGGAAAAAGATACATAAAGCCACTTGGATATCATCGGATGGTACGACGAAGAATCAGATAGTTCATGTATTGGTGAATGGGAGTCATCGCGGATGTGTCGAACATGTACGGACGTACCGCGGTGCTGATATGAATTCTGATCATCTCCTAGTAGTTATGAAAGTCCATCTAAAACTTTCAACTAAATGGCATGGGAAAAGAGAAGAAATTGATCATCATGACAACAGGCGCGGATCTAGAGTTTGGTTTTGGGGGGTCAGAGATTCGATGTAGAGTTTGGCTTTGGGGGGGGGGGGGGGTCAGAGAATCGAAATTGTTAAGAAAAATGGTATCACTAAAAACGCAATCACAAAATAACCAAACGTACAAAACCAGACCAATTTTTTTGCAAGCTTCATTGATAGAAATTTGATGCGTTTAGCGCACCAAAAATATTCGTAGACTACAAATTTCAACGGCGTGTTTTGCGACTTTTACATCGGCAAGTCGAGTTGATACCGACAAAGGGAGAAAGTCACAGCTTAAATTGCCAACCAAGCTTGCAGTTTGGACGAGGGCAAAAATTTTTGGTGCGAAAAAAGCCCCAGTTTCCTATCCGTGCATTGCTGCACATTCATCGTGACATCACTATAAACATCGATTCGGTAATCACAAGGTTTGCTAAACAAAATAGATGAGTTTATTTTGTTGTATAACTAATAGTTATTATACAAGAGGTTTGAAGTTGTAAATATGTACAGTTGTAACTGAGCATAATAATTCCAATAAAGATAATTCAGTATTGAATAAAATGAAAAAAAAACTGTTTTTCAGTTAAAATTCGTTAAGTTTTATTTGTCTGGTAATTGTGTTTTCGTTTTTTGAGTTTGCAAAAAAATTTGGTCTTTGTTTGGGGGGGGGGGTCATGACCCTCGTGACCCCCCCCTGAATCCGCGCCTGCATGACAAGGACAAACTTGCTAATGAACAAATAAGACATCGACATCAAGACAGAATCACAGGTCTGCTTTCATCAACAGAGCCTCCAGAAGGTGTTGAAGGAAAATGGGTACATTTGAAGGAAGTGAAAGTCCAGGGCGCAAAGGAAGAATTGGGAAATCAACCAAAACCCAAAAACAAACCATGGTTTGATGAGGATTATCAAGCGGCAGTTCTGGATAGAATGGAGAAGAGATTAGAATGGTTAAATCATCCATCAGAAAACTCGCAAGAAACATACCTAAAAGTGAGACGACTGACTGACAGGCTCATAAGAAGAAAGAAAAGAGAGTATGGGAAGAGGTTATTGGTAGCAGTTGAAGAATCACAGAAATCATCTCGCTCCTTTTTTAAGTTGGCAGGTTTAGCACGAGGCAATTACAAACAACAAACCTTAATCCTAACTGATGATGAAGGAAATGTGGTACATCGTATGGAACAAGCAGATTATTTTGGAAAATATTTTGAAAACTTGCTAAATGTGGAAGCTGTAAAGAGTAATGCAGAACAAGATTTCGAGACAAATACAGAAGAAGAGGAAGAACTTGAACCATCAATGGAAGAGATACGAACAGCTGTCGAGTCACTTAAAGACAATAAGGCTCCAGGAGGTATTGGTATTAATGCAGAACTGGTTAGAAATGGGGGAGAAACTTTATTGGAGTCACTAAGACAACCTCTTGTTCAAATCTGGTCAACAGAGGAGATCCCAGTTGAATGGAAGAGTGCAATAATATGCCTAATTTTTTTAAAAGGAGATGTCACAAAAGTAGACAACTATCGAGGAATCTCGTTGCTGGAGATTTGTTATAAAATCCTTACCTCCCTTTTACTTGGAAGTTTGAAACCTATTTTACAACAGATCATACCAGTGTGGGTTCATGGCAGGACGCTCAACCATTGATCACATCTTTACTATACGACCAGCTAATGGAAAAGTACTATGAATTTGATAGAGATCTACATTTCATATTTATTGATTTCCGACAGGCTTATGACAGCATAAATCGAACTGCCCTGTGGAGAGTAATGCAAGAGTTGGGTATCAAACGGAGATAGATCAAATTGGTGGAAGCATGCTATGCAGATTCAAGTTGTCAAGTACGGTTCGCAAACAAAATATCAACTCCTTTCACGGTTCGAAATGGATTAAGACAAGGAGATCCTCTGTTCCCAAGGTACGACGTGTAATTGGTTCTGACAGAGAAATGGATATGATTGGTAGTAACACAATCTTGGCATTATTGTGAGGTTTGAAGCCATTTTTCAGTGTTGCCTAAGCTGGGTTATGCCCTGATCCTGAAATAAATTACATATTTATTAATCTTATGTAATTTATTTCAGGATCAGGGCATAACCCAGCTCTATTTGGGTACATTCGTGTTGACCGACTGAAAAGCACCAAACTTTTGTTATCTTGGCATTAGCTGATGATGTGGTAATTATGGGAGAATCATTAGATCAGATAAGATCCGATACCACAAAGTTCATGAAAGAAGCAATCAAAATGGGATTAGTTGTCAATGATGAGAAAACTAAATACATAAACACTTATTATATGGAAATATCTTTGCACAGTAATCTACCAAATATCTGATTATTTTCCATTATTCACAATGTTTTACTGGCATATAAACAAATGACAATAACAAACAGTGCAGTCAATGTTTGAGCCGTATATGATAATTTTACGCCGACAGAGTTTTGATGCCACTGTTAGTATTGACGGACATACGTTTGAGCGAATGGAGAAATTTAAATACTTGGGCTCAATTTTATCTAATAAAAGTGAGATTGAAAAAGAGATCCAACAGAGGACTATTAGTGACAATAGTACCCTTTTTTGGTCTCAATAACTTATTTAAGTCACGCTTAATTTCACAAAACAGCAAGGTTAAGTTATACATGACACTAGTGAAACCGATTCTGTTATATGGATGCGAGTTATGGGCGACCTCACAAACACTGGAAGAGTGCATTTGTGCATTTGAGAGGAAAGAGCTCAGAAATATAATATATGGAAATATACTGTGACTGTACCAAGTCATAAGGGATCGAACCCTCATTTGCTGGACATAAGATTTTGTTGAATCGAGTATATATTTTTATTTGACGCTTTGAGATGATGTATTACAATTTATTAGAGTGTATTATGTGACATGATTGATTTCGAATTAATTGGTTTAGTTATAAGATGTGAATTTATAGGCAGGACTCAAGTCAGGATTTTGTTCAATGTTATATTATATTTATTTGAGAGGTTGGAAATTGTACATATGTGAGACTATTACAAGTTTTTTACTTGAAACACTTCCTGGTAAGGAGTATTCTGAGCAAGGGTTTTACCCTGGCCGGGTAAACCCGGGTGACTCATGCAGGTAGAGCCTGAGTTGATTTGGCATCGATGTGTTGAGGGTGTGGTTTGGTGGAGTGATGTGTGATGCTTCCATTGGCTGAACCCATTGAAGGAAGGCAGTTTAACCACGAGTCTGGAGGGGAGGGCAAGTTTGATATAATGATCAGGCAGGCTGTCCTGAGGACTTACTTCTGACTTCTTACGTAGAATTTTGGGTAGAATGGTCGTGAGACCGAGTGACGTGTGGTAGAAGCCAGTCGGGGACTGCTATCTGATAGGATGTTTGGACTTAGTGAGAGGTGAGAGATCTTGTTTGGTTATGCTGGATCGTCTCAGGGAATTGAAGTATTTCTGGACAATCACAATATCGTGATTAGAGTTTCACACTGAGCCGCAGGTTACAATACCTAGTTTCAGCACAGTTACTTATAAGCTGTCTGTCTCGAAAAGCGTCAAGTGTTGGAAACTCAAGTCTGTTTGCTAATATTCGAGGGCCATTTCAATTATTTTATCTACGGTATACGGGTGAAATATGCCACGTATCATTAAATACAGCTGCGAATCAGGGTCTGAAATTCACCAAACAAATTCAGAGCTCTACTACTAAGTAGGCCTACAATATGCAAGTAAAGAGTTCAGCTCATACGAGTATGAAATTCTACATGGTTAACCTCGATAGTATTCAACAAGTAAATGGGATACGTGTGAATAAGTTAGCTACAGTGACAGTAATTAGGATTGATTCTATGGGAATGTCCCAGAATCAGTAGAGTAATTCTTCAAGCCAGCCAGCCATCATCGGTGAGTAACAAGCTGCAACATCCAGAGTCCTTGTGTGTATGTCATATAGAGTATGCCAAATTATTATGATAGGGAAATTATTCGTCCAGTCTGTATTCGGCGAGGGTTCTGCCAAGTGTTATTTATGTCAGGTGTCAAAATATATATTAATTTTTACCAGATATTTAGTGTTTTTATATTGTGCGGTCACCGGTGTAGTTAGGTGTGAATGTTTATTGCTGCTGTTTATATCGCACAGATGTTTAACCCCCACGCACCCCGTACCTATATAAGTATTGAGAGGCGGGAAAGTTACAATTGACGCCCAACTGTGGAGCTCGAAGTACGATATAGCAACAACAATAACATTCACGTGTACGCATACGCCAATAAACTTAGAGACATTTTCATACAGATTAGATGTCATCAGAGGAGAGTTTGGAATTAAGAAATAGAGCTATTAGTAAAATTAACGTTAAAATGGCAGGAAAGAACTTGGGTATGGACGTGGACAAGAGCGGGGAGGGTGAAGGCTTAATAGATACACCATCCGGGGAATCTATTAATTCCGAGCAAAGCCAGGTCGCTATACAGGAGGGTACTAAAATTAACGATAATGGGGGGATGTGAACGATAGGATGCTCCAAATGCTTGCGGCTATGATAGAGTCTATGGGTCAGAAGATAGAAGGAGGTATGAAAGAATCTATAAAAGGGATTGAACAGCAAGGAGAGTCAGTAAATCAGAAAATAGAGTCTATGGGTCAGACAATAGAGTCAGTAAAAGAGTCTATGAGTGAGTCTATTAAGAAGCAAGGGGAATCTTTAAGTAAGGAAATGGGTGAGGTCAGAGAGTCTATGGACCAGAAAATAGTCAGTAAAAAATCTATGAGTGAGTCTATGAAACAGCAGGAAGAGTCTATGGGTCAGCAGAAGCAAGAATTAGGCAAACAAATAGAGTCTGTAGGAAAACAGGTGGAATCGGTGAAATTGTATGTAGATGAGGCAGTGAAGAAACAGGCAGAGGCAACGAATAATAGAATACAGGAATTAAGTAAGGAAGTACAGGAGCACAAATCAGTCATGAGCAGTAGATTGGGAAACCTAGAGAAGGATCTTAGTAGTAAAATAGATGAGAGAGAAGATGTTCTTAGGAAGGAAATAGACAGAAGACAGGATAGCGTGGAAAGTAGGCTAGCAGGGATGGAAGGCCATCAGGAAAAGCAGAAGCGGTATCTGGGGGAAGTCAGGAAAGAAATTATTGTTAACGGGGAACTTATAGAAAAGCGAGTGAGCGGAGCGTGTACAGAGGTTTGCAATACCATAAGGGATGAGTCTAAGGAATATTTACATAGTGTAGGAGCCGTAGAAAATAAATTGGGGGAGATTGAGAGACTTAAGGGAGAACAGGTGACATTGGCGGAAAATAATGAAAAACTTAAGGAAGAGTTAATTAAAGAGAGAAGAGAGGTGAGAGACCGACCGATGAGTCACAGAGGAGCAATGTCACTTGGTTGTTCCAATAGGGATCTGGGTCTGCCGCAATTTAATTCGCGGCAATTCAATCCAATGGAATATTTAAAGTCCGTAGAAAAGAAGTTTAAAAAAGATTTAGATGATGAATTAATAGATTGGGAAACGGTACTGGAAATCCTGTCACACTCGTTCAAGGGGGATGTAAAATCTTGGTTCGAGATATATAGGCCAAATATGAGGAATTTGGAAGATTTTAAAGGGAAATTTAAGGCCAAATTTTGGGGAGAAGCAATTCAAGCCAGGGAAAGGGAAAACCTCATGTTTGGAAAATTTAGGGAGCATGACGGGGTATCCCTCACAGAGTATTTTCTAGCTCATGTATTGGTGTGGAAAAACTTAGATGGGGTCACCTCAGACATAGATATTGTTAGGTTGATGCTGAAACATTTTCCCATTAGAATACAGCAGGCTAGCTGCATGCAGAAAGAGAAAAGTATCGAGGAATTTGAAGAGCTATTAACTAGTTTCGACAATCTAGGCTTTCAGCAAATGAACAGGACGGAAGTGAAGACTGAGAATAGACAGAGTGAGCATCAACCTAATCAGAATAGGAATAGGTTCAATCAGGCAGGCAGAGGTGACAATTTAAATAGGAGGAGGGAGGAGAACAATAACTGGAGGGCAGAAAATAATAGACAAGGGGATAATTATCAGAGGAGAGATAATTTACAAAGGCGGGAAAATGTTCAGAGAGGCCAACAGGAGGGGACAGTTCAGGGAGTGAATGAATCTAGGAGGGGACAGGAACCATCTCAGGTAGCGAGCACGAGTAATTTAAACTAGCAGCGGGTTGTGTAAAGAGGTCAGGTAGACAGCCCGAAGGTCGATATGTTAGGCAGTGTGTGATTCAGGAGGAGAAGATGAGTTTCATGCCTATGACGAAGGAGGATTTATTATCTGACCAAGAGGAGTTAAAAGTAGAAGGTAAGAGCGAGGGATTTTAATCGGTCATTGAAATAGGTATTTTAGGGAGAGAAATGAGGGCTCTGGTAGACTCGGGAAGTGAAAGGTCATGCATAAGCAAGGTGGCTTTTGAAGAAATTATCAGAGATGGTCAGGAGTTGGAAGAGATACCTATTAAGACTTTACATATTATCACTGCTGTAGGAAGTAAAAGCCAGAAGGTCAGTAAGCAGATATTGTTGCCTATTAAGTTAGAAGGTAAAGTCAGTCATCAGTGTTGTTTGGTCATACCAAATTTAATTTATGAAGTGGTGCTTGGTAATGACTGGTTAAATAAGCATAAGGTTATGGATTTCGATAGCGGAGTTTTATGTCTGGAGAAAGGCATTAGTGGTCAGGGAATTAAGATGAGGTGTGAGTTAGTTGAGGAGATGGATGGTGCGGGTATCACTAAGGGGTTGGGAGGGATGTCAGTAGGAGTATCTGATGAGGAGGTGCAGCTGGAGGCTGTGTGCCATATTTCGGTAGAGGAACATGGAGGTGATCCACTTTGGGAAGCTGTGGACAAAAGTAAGTTGTGTGATGAGAGTAAGGAAGATTTATTGGAAGTGTTGCGGGGCAACAAAGAGGTATTTAGTGATAAGCCTGGATTAACGCACGTGTACAACCATCAATTCGAACTAGTGGATACTTCACCTTTTTCAGGACCCAGATATGCCATTCCTTTCAGGTATGCTGCCGCTGTGGAGGACGAGATTAACCGTATGTTGGACCAGGGTATTATAGAGCCTTCCACTAGTATGTATTCTAACCCATTTGTTGTTGTTAGTAAGAGTGATGGGTCAGTTAGA
This sequence comes from Meconema thalassinum, assembly GCA_946902985.2. NCBI lineage: Eukaryota > Metazoa > Arthropoda > Insecta > Orthoptera > Tettigoniidae > Meconema > Meconema thalassinum. The sequence goes on from OX336389.2 coordinate 348,911,422, forward strand.
TTATGTATTGACGCTCGTCAATTAAATTTGAGATTGGCAGGAGACACCCAGAGGCCTGAGTGTATTGAAGACCTAGTTCAGAAATTTACTGGTAGGAAGTGGTTTTCAACCATGGATCTGAGCACCAGCTTTTGGCAAGTCCCTTTAAGAATGGAAGATAGGAAGTTAATGGCTTTCAGCTATAAGAGTGGTCTTTTCCAGCATTGTGTGGTGCCATTTGGATGCAAAACTAGTATTTCAGCGTTGATCAGGGATTTAAATTTAGTATTAGGGTGGGACACACATGATTTTGTTACAATGTACATTGACGATCTTATTATTGCATCTCACACTAAAGCGGATCACATAAGACACGTGGACATAGTTTTGAGAAAGTTAAGGGAGTTTTTTTTTTACAGTGAAACTTAGTAAGTCTTCGTTTGCAACACAACAGATTAATTTTCTGGGGCACACAATCACTACTCAAGGGATTTTTCCTGAACAATCGCGTTTAGAGAAAATAAACAACAGCGTTACACCACGTAACGCCAAGCAACTTAGAAGCATATTGGGGGTTTTCAACTATTTTAGGAGATTTGTCGTTAGGTATTCCAATCTGGTTGAACCTTTTAGGGAACTGTTGAAGCAGGGTGCAAGATGGGTGTGGAACCATGAGCACGAGGCAGCTTTCGCTGAATTGAAGAGAGGTTTCGTGGAGTCAGTTATACTGAAATACCCTAGATTAGATTGTCCTTACGTCCTTATGACTGATGCCAGTATGTTAGGGATTTCAGGGGTGCTGTGCCAGTATGATGAAGAAGGAAATCTAGGAATAGTCTCATTAGCTAGTAGGGGTTTGAGTACGGCTGAGAAGCGTTATACTATCACGGAGATAGAGTTGTTAGCTATTGTGTACTCTCTTGGTAAGTTTCGAAGCTATGTTTTGGGGAGCAAGCTGAAGGTGCTCACGGACCATAATGCTCTGGTATTTATGGGATCGTGTAAGTTGACCTCAAACAGGATGTCGAGATGGATATTGGCGATCAGTGAGTACGATCTAGAGGTTACACACATCAAGGGAAGGAAAATATCGTGGCTGACTTCCTAAGCAGGAACATAGGTGATGATGATCACCGGGTGGTGAACATTCAACAGGGTGCTGTTTTATGTGTCACAAAGACGACAGATTGTATGGAGGAGATTGGTAAGCTCCGGAATATGTTAGCAGAGCAAGAGAAAGACGAGAGCATGGCTCAGATCTTGGGGGAGTTGAGAGAGGAGGAGGCTGGAGCGAGACTTCAAGTGGGTAAGTTCGCATATAAGCTGGAGTGCGGCTTATTGGCGAGGTTATGTCACCTAGGTGAGTGGAAGGTATGCGTACCTAAGTCTTTGCAGGAGACTATGATCTGGTATCACGATAAAGCTTTGGAGCAGCTAAAGTTCTTTTCGCTGATCAGCAGCATTTTATTTGGCGTAACATGGGAAGGAATATCAGGAAAGTTCTTGCGAGTTGTGATTCTTGTCAACGTTGTAAAGCCCCAACGAGATATTTGCAGGGACCTCGTCAGGCGGTAATCACCGAAAAACCGCGGGATTTACTATGTTGTGATTTGTATGGGCCTTTAGTCAAATCTCGGTACGGATATCAGTATATCTTAGTGATTGTTGACTCTTTTATCAAGTTTGTCAAACTGTATCCCCTGAGGAAAGCGACTGGGAAGGGTTGCGCCCTATAAATGGTCGACAAATACATACCTGAGTTCGGGAAGCCCATCAGAGTATTGACTGACCACGGCAGCCAATTCACCTCGAAAATCTGGAAGACCAAGTTAGGTGAAGTGGGTGTCGAGCATATTTTCTCTTCTATAAGATACCCGCAAGGAAATATGTCGGAAAGAATTATCAAAGATCTTGGGAGAGTATTCCGTACTTATGTAAGCGATCGCCATAATGCCTGGTTCTCCAAACTAGGAGATATTGAACAATGGTTCAATAATACACTGCATGAGAGCACGAAATGCACCCCTAATGAGCTGAAATTTGGTAGGAAGCCTACCAATGTGATCGCAAGAATGTTAGGATTGGAAACGGGAGAGGAGATAGACAGGGATATCAGCATCCGGCTGGCTAGGTTTAATTTAGAGAAAGCAGGAAATAAACGTAGGCGCCAGCAAAAGAGAGTGAAGTTTGATTTTTTTAATGTTGGTGACCAGGTCTTGCTCAGAGTGCCATGTCCGTCTTCTTCTGTTGACAAGGAAATGTCCAAGTTTTTTGAATTATATAAGCAGTGGCTTAGTTGGACCGGAACGGGCCGGAACGCCGTTCCGGAAAATATCTTCCCGCTTTAGAATGACGTAACAATTTTACATTCAGTAAGAAAATCGTTTATAATCTATACATAGCGCTGAAACGTCACGGGTGTACTCTAGCGGACTAATATCGAACCTTACGGTTTTATGTTCATAAAATACGGTCGCTTTTACACTCCTGGGCGTTTTTCTGGTTCTCTAAGGTTGGCTACACTGCTATTGGATACGGAGAGCGGGAAGTGAGCACAACAACTTTCTTCCGCTCGTTATGTCTGTGGCATCCGACAGACATCCCAGGAACTTTACTTTGGATTTTGTTTCAGTTAGGGTGGCTCTAATTAATGCCAGCAGTTTCAGGTCAACCCCGAATTTTTTAGGATGTTCAACAGAACTTTGCGGTCTATGGAATCGTCTATGGAATCGTAAGCCTTCTTAAAGTCCACAAAGACTGATACGTACGATTTGGACCTGAGATTGCAATATCTAATGATCGTTTTGATCTGTTCGGCAGTTGAACGACCATTTCTGAATCCCCCTTGGTATTCTCCTATTTGATGCTCGACTTCGGCTTCTAATCGATCCAGGATAGCAAGTGAGAGAATTTTGTATGTTACCGGTAGGAGGGATATTCCTCTGTAGTTGTTGACGTTTTTCATGCTGCCTTTCTTGTGTAACGGATGGATCAAGGCCGTTTTCCAATCTTCTGGTAGAATTTCATTTTTCCAAATTTGTTCTATTTGATTCTGCAAGATTTCAACTGCTTCTTCGGGAGCATATTTCTAAAGTTCTGCTACTACAGAGTCTTCCCCGGGCGCTTTGTTGTTTTTAGTCGAGCAATGTGACGCTTGATTTCGTCTTTGTTGGGTGGTCTTGATTCTGGGCATCTGCGAATGGGTTCCTCGGTCTTGATGGGATTTTTGGGTTGATCGCAATTTAGTAAATTCTTAGTAATCAGCTAGAATGGTACAATTTTCTTCATTTGAGGTCGCCAGTGTACCGTCCTTCTGCTGAAAGCATAACGACGGAGGTTTATAACCCATAAGTTTCCTTTTGAACGTTCCGTAGTACTCTCTGGTGTTGTTTCTTTTAAAGTCTTGGTCGATCTTCTCAATAAGTGACTTTTCATATTTACGTTTCTCAGCTCGGATCACTTTAGCTGTCTGGGCTCGTTGGGCTTTGTATATATATATATAATAGGGAGGTAGGAAGATGGGAAAGGAGGGAAAAAGAGGACTTATACCAACGTTTTGGGAAAGCTGATGTGGGTAGAATCATCAGAGGAAGACGACTCCAGTGGATGGGGCATATCGTAAGAGCTGTGGAATCTATTTCTAGCAGAGTGTTCAATGCTTGGCTGATTGGCAAACGTCCAAGGACGAGATGGAAGGATAGGGTGATGAGAACGTTGCAACAAGTGGAACCAACATCAGTACTGGATGATGCAATGGATAGAGAAAAAAGGAACGGCATTTGTAACAAATGCTTGAGATTGGGATTGGGATAATGCCTCCTGTGTGATTGATTAGGATAGTGTTATGTAATGTTGTATATTTGATGTGTTTGTTATGTTTCTTTGTTTTCTGTCAGGGGCCTTAATGGCCTGATATGTACAATAAATGATGATGATGAATTGGACGTGATAAGAGTATTATATTCTGTATAAGGGGCATTCTTATAGGAATATTCTTCATTTTGACACTTAACAACCCAATAATGATAATTAACACATCTTGTTTGTTTCTCATCTCGGCCACGTCACACTGTGAGAAGATTCTGTAAGTGAAAGATGCCTTTAAGTCGAGATGAAGCGACAAGAGCTGTTGTGCTGGACAGCAAAGGACGAAATCTTTGTGTTTTGTGGCTAATGCTATTGGATTTGTGGGGTTTGATGCCATTTTTCACTGTTGTCTTAGTAAACAAAAGTTTAGTGCGTGTTGACCGACTGAAAAGCACTAAACTTTTGGTTTGCTATTGGATTGTAATAATGTTATTTGTTTTACGTCCCTTTTATCATCTGCGGCTTATAGAGACACCGGAGTGCTGGAATTTTGCCTCAAAGGGGATCTTTAATGTGCCAGTAAATCTACTGACACGGCTCCTCGCATTTGCGCACCCTCAAATACCAGTTGACTGCACCAGGATTCAATCCTGCTCCCTCTGGCACAGCAAGCGAGAACGTTACCACTGAGCCACGCAGCTAGCCAATGTGCTATTGAAGCTTCATATGGTAGTGTCCAACATGTTATAGAACACTATCATTAGAGTGCAACCTACAGAGGAAGACCTGGATCAGGCCATAGACGGTCAATATCGCCTCAAGATGACCAATTTTTGATCTCCCATCAAGTGTAGCGTGACCACCATATAACCGCAGTTCTGGCCAGGTATACACTTCAAACCATGAGGAATGTGAATATCGGTGAAAATACAATCAGATGAAGGTTAGATGAACCCAATCTGTCTTCAAGAAGACCTGCAATAGCCACAGCTTGAGTGACACACCAAAGTAGCGAGACTCCAGTTTGCAAGGCAGCATCAACTCTGGACAGCAGAAGAGTGGAGATCTGTACTCTTTACAGATGAGGGCCGTTTCTGCCCAAGGTTCCCAAATTGGAATGAAAGGGTTTGGAGGAGACCGGGGGAGCAATATTAACTCGTTATACAGTCTACCAGGGCTCCTTATACAGGAGGTTCAGTTATGGTGTGGGGAGGAGTCAGTCTTCGGGGACACACTGAGCTTGTCAATGACCGCATCGACCGTGGCAGAGGACTCGATGCATATTGGTACATCGATTTGATACCGGGTGACTTAGCCGTAGTCGTTACAGCATGACTGCTGGCAGTCGCTCACATCCGGGAGGCGAGGAGGTTCGAATCCCCCCACCGGCAACCTTGAAGATGGTCTTCTGTGGTTTCCCTTCTTCCTTCCAGGCAAATGCCGGGGTTGGTCCCTAACTATAGGCCACAGCCGCTACCTTCCAACTCCTCGTCCTTACATTCCAACTTTCCTCCCCAACGGTACTTGTAGTTCACCCATTGGGTGTCCGTCTCGAAGCAGCTACAAAACTGGCGAGCCGAACATGTCCTCGGACACTCCCGGCACTAAAAAAAAAAGCCATACGCTTAAAAAAAATCGATTTGATTCCGTTACACAATGTGGTGCCATATGCACTGTTTGTGGGAGAAAATTCCTGGCTTATGCATGACTATGCCCAATTGCATGTTGCAAATCGTGTAAATGTATTTCTCAAGTAAGTTGAACCCTGGACTGGCTAACTGGCAATCCCGACTTGAATATCATCAAACTTGTTTGAGATATGTTAGCAAAAAGTATTCGAGGTCATGATTTTAACACCTTGGAACAGTAATCTACCAAATATCTGATTATTTTCCATTATTCACAATGTTTTACTGGCATATAAACAAATGACAATAACAAACAGTGCAGTCAATGTTTGAGCCGTATATGATAATTTTACGCCGACAGAGTTTTGATGCCACTGTTAGTATTGACGCACATACGTTTGAGCGAATGGAGAAATTTAAATACTTGGGCTCAATTTTATCTAATAAAAGTGAGATTGAAAAAGAGATCCAACAGAGGACTATTAGTGACAATAGTACCTTTTTTGGTCTCAATAACTTATTTAAGTCACGCTTAATTTCACAAAACAGCAAGGTTAAGTTATACATGACACTAGTGAAACCGATTCTGTTATATGGATGCGAGTTATGGGCGACCTCACAAACACTGGAAGAGTGCATTTGTGCATTTGAGAGGAAAGAGCTCAGAAATATAATATATGGAAATATACTGTGACTGTACCAAGTCATAAGGGATCGAACCCTCATTTGCTGGACATAAGATTTTGTTGAATCGAGTATATATTTTTATTTGACGCTTTGAGATGATGTATTACAATTTATTAGAGTGTATTATGTGACATGATTGATTTCGAATTAATTGGTTTAGTTATAAGATGTGAATTTATAGGCAGGACTCAAGTCAGGATTTTGTTCAATGTTATATTATATTTATTTGAGAGGTTGGAAATTGTACATATGTGAGACTATTACAAGTTTTTTACTTGAAACACTTCCTGGTAAGGAGTATTCTGAGCAAGGGTTTTACCCTGGCCGGGTAAACCCGGGTGACTCATGCAGGTAGAGCCTGAGTTGATTTGGCATCGATGTGTTGAGGGTGTGGTTTGGTGGAGTGATGTGTGATGCTTCCATTGGCTGAACCCATTGAAGGAAGGCAGTTTAACCACGAGTCTGGAGGGGAGGGCAAGTTTGATATAATGATCAGGCAGGCTGTCCTGAGGACTTACTTCTGACTTCTTACGTAGAATTTTGGGTAGAATGGTCGTGAGACCGAGTGACGTGTGGTAGAAGCCAGTCAGGGACTGCTATCTGATAGGATGTTTGGACTTAGTGAGAGGTGAGAGATCTTGTTTGGTTATGCTGGATCGTCTCAGGGAATTGAAGTATTTCTGGACAATCACAATATCGTGATTAGAGTTTCACACTGAGCCGCAGGTTACAATACCTAGTTTCAGCACAGTTACTTATAAGCTGTCTGTCTCGAAAAGCGTCAAGTGTTGGAAACTCAAGTCTGTTTGCTAATATTCGAGGGCCATTTCAATTATTTTATCTACGGTATACGGGTGAAATATGCCACGTATCATTAAATACAGCTGCGAATCAGGGTCTGAAATTCACCAAACAAATTCAGAGCTCTACTACTAAGTAGGCCTACAATATGCAAGTAAAGAGTTCAGCTCATACGAGTATGAAATTCTACATGGTAAACCTCGATAGTATTCAACAAGTAAATGGGATACGTGTGAATAAGTTAGCTACAGTGACAGTAATTAGGATTGATTCTATGGGAATGCCCCAGAATCAGTAGAGTAATTCTTCAAGCCAGCCAGCCATCATCGGTGAGTAACAAGCTGCAACATCCAGAGTCCTTGTGTGTATGTCATATAGAGTATGCCAAATTATATATGATAGGGAAATTATTCGTCCAGTCTGTATTCGGCGAGGGTTCTGCCAAGTGTTATTTATGTCAGGTGTCAAAATATATATTAATTTTTACCAGATATTTAGTGTTTTTATATTGTGCGGTCACCGGTGTAGTTAGGTGTGAATGTTTATTGCTGCTGTTTATATCGCACAGATGTTTAACCCCCACGCACCCCGTACCTATATAAGTATTGAGAGGCGGGAAAGTTACAATTGACGCCCAACTGTGGAGCTCGAAGTACGATATAGCAACAACAATAACATTCACGTGTACGCATACGCCAATAAACTTAGAGACATTTTCATACAGATTAGATGTCATCAGAGGAGAGTTTGGAATTAAGAAATAGAGCTATTAGTAAAATTAACGTTAAAATGGCAGGAAAGAAATTGGGTATGGACGTGGACAAGAGCGGGGAGGGTGAAGGCTTAATAGATACACCATCCGGGGAATCTATTAATTCCGAGCAAAGCCAGGTCGCTATACAGGAGGGTACTAAAATTAACGATAATGGGGGGATGTGAACGATAGGATGCTCCAAATGCTTGCGGCTATGATAGAGTCTATGGGTCAGAAGATAGAAGGAGGTATGAAAGAATCTATAAAAGGGATTGAACAGCAAGGAGAGTCAGTAAATCAGAAAATAGAGTCTATGGGTCAGACAATAGAGTCAGTAAAAGAGTCTATGAGTGAGTCTATTAAGAAGCAAGGGGAATCTTTAAGTAAGGAAATGGGTGAGGTCAGAGAGTCTATGGACCAGAAAATAGAGTCAGTAAAAAATCTATGAGTGAGTCTATGAAACAGCAGGAAGAGTCTATGGGTCAGCAGAAGCAAGAATTAGGCAAACAAATAGAGTCTGTAGGAAAACAGGTGGAATCGGTGAAATTGTATGTAGATGAGGCAGTGAAGAAACAGGCAGAGGCAACGAATAATAGAATACAGGAATTAAGTAAGGAAGTACAGGAGCACAAATCAGTCATGAGCAGTAGATTGGGAAACCTAGAGAAGGATCTTAGTAGTAAAATAGATGAGAGAGAAGATGTTCTTAGGAAGGAAATAGACATAAGACAGGATAGCGTGGAAAGTAGGCTAGCAGGGATGGAAGGCCATCAGGAAAAGCAGAAGCGGTATCTGGGGGAAGTCAGGAAAGAAATTATTGTTAACGGGGAACTTATAGAAAAGCGAGTGAGCGGAGCGTGTACAGAGGTTTGCAATACCATAAGGGATGAGTCTAAGGAATATTTACATAGAGTAGGAGCCGTAGAAAATAAATTGGGGGAGATTGAGAGACTTAAGGGAGAACAGGTGACATTGGCGGAAAATAATGAAAAACTTAAGGAAGAGTTAATTAAAGAGAGAAGAGAGGTGAGAGACCGACCGATGAGTCACAGAGGAGCAATGTCACTTGGTTGTTCCAATAGGGATCTGGGTCTGCCGCAATTTAATTCGCGGCAATTCAATCCAATGGAATATTTAAAGTCCGTAGAAAAGAAGTTTAAAAAAGATTTAGATGATGAATTAATAGATTGGGAAACGGTACTGGAAATCCTGTCACACTCGTTCAAGGGGGATGTAAAATCTTGGTTCGAGATATATAGGCCAAATATGAGGAATTTGGAAGATTTTAAAGGGAAATTTAAGGCCAAATTTTGGGGAGAAGCAATTCAAGCCAGGGAAAGGGAAAACCTCATGTTTGGAAAATTTAGGGAGCATGACGGGGTATCCCTCACAGAGTATTTTCTAGCTCATGTATTGGTGTGGAAAAACTTAGATGGGGTCACCTCAGACATAGATATTGTTAGGTTGATGCTGAAACATTTTCCCATTAGAATACAGCAGGCTAGCTGCATGCAGAAAGAGAAAAGTATCGAGGAATTTGAAGAGCTATTAACTAGTTTCGACAATCTAGGCTTTCAGCAAATGAACAGGACGGAAGTGAAGACTGAGAATAGACAGAGTGAGCATCAACCTAATCAGAATAGGAATAGGTTCAATCAGGCAGGCAGAGGTGACAATTTAAATAGGAGGAGGGAGGAGAACAATAACTGGAGGGCAGAAAATAATAGACAAGGGGATAATTATCAGAGGAGAGATAATTTACAAAGGCGGGAAAATGTTCAGAGAGGCCAACAGGAGGGGACAGTTCAGGGAGTGAATGAATCTAGGAGGGGACAGGAACCATCTCAGGTAGCGAGCACGAGTAATTTAAACTAGCAGCGGGTTGTGTAAAGAGGTCAGGTAGACAGCCCGAAGGTCGATATGTTAGGCAGTGTGTGATTCAGGAGGAGAAGATGAGTTTCATGCCTATGACGAAGGAGGATTTATTATCTGACCAAGAGGAGTTAAAAGTAGAAGGTAAGAGCGAGGGATTTTCATCGGTCATTGAAATAGGTATTTTAGGGAGAGAAATGAGGGCTCTGGTAGACTCGGGAAGTGAAAGGTCATGCATAAGCAAGGTGGCTTTTGAAGAAATTATCAGAGATGGTCAGGAGTTGGAAGAGATACCTATTAAGACTTTACATATTATCACTGCTGTAGGAAGTAAAAGCCAGAAGGTCAGTAAGCAGATATTGTTGCCTATTAAGTTAGAAGGTAAAGTCAGTCATCAGTGTTGTTTGGTCATACCAAATTTAATTTATGAAGTGGTGCTTGGTAATGCCTGGTTAAATAAGCATAAGGTTATGGATTTCGATAGCGGAGTTTTATGTCTGGAGAAAGGCATTAGTGGTCAGGGAATTAAGATGAGGTGTGAGTTAGTTGAGGAGATGGATGGTGCGGGTATCACTAAGGGGTTGGGAGGGATGTCAGTAGGAGTATCTGATGAGGAGGTGCAGCTGGAGGCTGTGTGCCATATTTCGGTAGAGGAACATGGAGGTGATCCACTTTGGGAAGCTGTGGACAAAAGTAAGTTGTGTGATGAGAGTAAGGAAGATTTATTGGAAGTGTTGCGGGGCAACAAAGAGGTATTTAGTGATAAGCCTGGATTAACGCACGTGTACAACCATCAATTCGAACTAGTGGATACTTCACCTTTTTCAGGACCCAGATATGCCATTCCTTTCAGGTATGCTGCCGCTGTGGAGGACGAGATTAACCGTATGTTGGACCAGGGTATTATAGAGCCTTCCACTAGTATGTATTCTAACCCATTTGTTGTTGTTAGTAAGAGTGATGGGTCAGTTAGATTATGTATTGACGCTCGTCAATTAAATTTGAGATTGGCAGGAGACACCCAGAGGCCTGAGTGTATTGAAGACCTAGTTCAGAAATTTACTGGTAGGAAGTGGTTTTCAACCATGGATCTGAGCGCCAGCTTTTGGCAAGTCCCTTTAAGAATGGAAGATAGGAAGTTAATGGCTTTCAGCTATAAGAGTGGTCTTTTCCAGCATTGTGTGGTGCCATTTGGATGCAAAACTAGTAGTTCAGCGTTGATCAGGGATTTAAATTTAGTATTAGGGAGGGACACACATGATTTTGTTACAATGTACATTGACGATCTTATTATTGCATCTCACACTAAAGCGGATCACATAAGACACGTGGACATAGTTTTGAGAAAGTTAAGGGAGGTTTTTTTTACAGTGAAACTTAGTAAGTCTTCGTTTGCAACACAACAGATTAATTTTCTGGGGCACACAATCACTACTCAAGGGATTTTTCCTGAACAATCGCGTTTAGAGAAAATATACAACAGCGTTACACCACGTAACGCCAAGCAACTTAGAAGCATATTGGGGGTTTTCAACTATTTTAGGAGATTTGTCGTTAGGTATTCCAATCTGGTTGAAACTTTTAGGGAACTGTTGAAGCAGGGTGCAAGATGGGTGTGGAACCATGAGCACGAGGCAGCTTTCGCTGAGTTGAAGAGAGGTTTCGTGGAGTCAGTTATACTGAAATACCCTAGATTAGATTGTCCTTACGTCCTTATGACTGATGCCAGTATGTTAGGGATTTCAGGGGTGCTGTGCCAGTATGATGAAGAAGGAAATCTAGGAATAGTCTCATTAGTTAGTAGGGGTTTGAGTACGGCTGAGAAGCGTTATACTATCACGGAGATAGAGTTGTTAGCTATTGTGTACTCTCTTGGTAAGTTTCGAAGCTATGTTTTGGGGAGCAAGCTGAAGGTGCTCACGGACCATAATGCTCTGGTATTTATGGGATCGTGTAAGTTGACCTCAAACAGGATGTCGAGATGGATATTGGCGATCAGTGAGTACGATCTAGAGGTTACACACATCAAGGGAAGGAAAATATCGTGGCTGACTTCCTAAGCAGGAACATAGGTGATGATGATCACCGGGTGGTGAACATTCAACAGGGTGCTGTTTTATGTGTCACAAAGACGACAGATTGTATGGAGGAGATTGGTAAGCTCCGGAATATGTTAGCAGAGCAAGAGAAAGACGAGAGCATGGCTCAGATCTTGGGGGAGTTGAGAGAGGAGGAGGCTGGAGCGAGACTTCAAGTGGGTAAGTTCGCATATAAGCTGGAGTGCGGCTTATTGGCGAGGTTATGTCACCTAGGTGAGTGGAAGGTATGCGTACCTAAGTCTTTGCAGGAGACTATGATCTGGTATCACGATAAAGCTTTGGAGCAGCTAAAGTTCTTTTCGCTGATCAGCAGCATTTTATTTGGCGTAACATGGGAAGGAATATCAGGAAAGTTCTTGCGAGTTGTGATTCTTGTCAACGTTGTAAAGCCCCAACGAGATATTTGCAGGGACCTCGTCAGGCGGTAATCACCGAAAAACCGCGGGATTTACTATGTTGTGATTTGTATGGGCCTTTAGTCAAATCTCGGTACGGATATCAGTATATCTTAGTGATTGTTGACTCTTTTATCAAGTTTGTCAAACTGTATCCCCTGAGGAAAGCGACTGGGAAGGGTTGCGCCCTATAAATGGTCGACAAATACATACCTGAGTTCGGGAAGCCCATCAGAGTATTGACTGACCACGGCAGCCAATTCACCTCGAAAATCTGGAAGACCAAGTTAGGTGAAGTGGGTGTCGAGCATATTTTCTCTTCTATAAGATACCCGCAAGGAAATATGTCGGAAAGAATTATCAAAGATCTTGGGAGAGTATTCCGTACTTATGTAAGCGATCGCCATAATGCCTGGTTCTCCAAACTAGGAGATATTGAACAATGGTTCAATAATACACTGCATGAGAGCACGAAATGCACCCCTAATGAGCTGAAATTTGGTAGGAAGCCTACCAATGTGATCGCAAGAATGTTAGGATTGGAAACGGGAGAGGAGATAGACAGGGATATCAGCATCCGGCTGGCTAGGTTTAATTTAGAGAAAGCAGGAAATAAACGTAGGCGCCAGCAAAAGAGAGTGAAGTTTGATTTTTTTAATGTTGGTGACCAGGTCTTGCTCAGAGTGCCATGTCCGTCTTCTTCTGTTGACAAGGAAATGTCCAAGTTTTTTGAATTATATAAGCAGTGGCTTAGTTGGACCGGAACGGGCCGGAACGCCGTTCCGGAAAATATCTTCCCGCTTTAGAATGACGTAACAATTTTACATTCAGTAAGAAAATCGTTTATAATCTATACATAGCGCTGAAACGTCACGGGTGTACTCTAGCGGACTAATATCGAACCTTACGGTTTTATGTTCATAAAATACGGTCGCTTTTACACTCCTGGGCGTTTTTCTGGTTCTCTAAGGTTGGCTACACTGCTATTGGATACGGAGAGCGGGAAGTGAGCACAACAACTTTCTTCCGCTCGTTATGTCTGTGGCATCCGACAGACATCCCAGGAACTTTACTTTGGATTTTGTTTCAGTTAGGGTGGCTCTAATTAATGCCAGCAGTTTCAGGTCAACCCCGAATTTTTGAGGATGTTCAACAGAACTTTGCGGTCTATGGAATCGTAAGCCTTCTTAAAGTCCACAAAGACTGATACGTACGATTTGGACCTGAGATTGCAATATCTAATGATCGTTTTGAGGTTGTGGATCTGTTCGGCAGTTGAACGACCATTTCTGAATCCCCCTTGGTATTCTCCTATTTGATGCTCGACTTCGGCTTCTAATCGATCCAGGATAGCATGTGAGAGAATTTTGTATGTTACCGGTAGGAGGGATATTCCTCTGTAGTTGTTGACGTTTTTCATGCTGCCTTTCTTGTGTAACGGATGGATCAAGGCCGTTTTCCAATCTTCTGGTAGAATTTCATTTTTCCAAATTTGTTCTATTTGATTCTGCAAGATTTCAACTGCTTCTTCGGGAGCATATTTCTAAAGTTCTGCTACTACAGAGTCTTCCCCGGGCGCTTTGTTGTTTTTAGTCGAGCAATGTGACGCTTGATTTCGTCTTTGTTGGGTGGTCTTGATTCTGGGCATCTGCGAATGGGTTCCTCGGTCTTGATGGGATTTTTGGGTTGATCGCAATTTAGTAAATTCTTAGTAATCAGCTAGAATGGTACAATTTTCTTCATTTGAGGTCGCCAGTGTACCGTCCTTCTGCTGAAAGCATAACGACGGAGGTTTATAACCCATAAGTTTCCTTTTGAACGTTCCGTAGTACTCTCTGGTGTTGTTTCTTTTAAAGTCTTGGTCGATCTTCTCAATAAGTGACTTTTCATATTTACGTTTCTCAGCTCGGATCACTTTAGCTGTCTGGGCTCGTTGGGCTTTGTATATATATATATAATAGGGAGGTAGGAAGATGGGAAAGGAGGGAAAAAGAGGACTTATACCAACGTTTTGGGAAAGCTGATGTGGGTAGAATCATCAGAGGAAGACGACTCCAGTGGATGGGGCATATCGTAAGAGCTGTGGAATCTATTTCTAGCAGAGTGTTCAATGCTTGGCTGATTGGCAAACGTCCAAGGACGAGATGGAAGGATAGGGTGATGAGAACGTTGCAACAAGTGGAACCAACATCAGTACTGGATGATGCAATGGATAGAGAAAAAAGGAACGGCATTTGTAACAAATGCTTGAGATTGGGATTGGGATAATGCCTCCTGTGTGATTGATTAGGATAGTGTTATGTAATGTTGTATATTTGATGTGTTTGTTATGTTTCTTTGTTTTCTGTCAGGGGCCTTAATGGCCTGATATGTACAATAAATGATGATGATGAATTGGACGTGATAAGAGTATTATATTCTGTATAAGGGGCATTCTTATAGGAATATTCTTCATTTTGACACTTAACAACCCAATAATGATAATTAACACATCTTGTTTGTTTCTCATCTCGGCCACGTCACACTGTGAGAAGATTCTGTAAGTGAAAGATGCCTTTAAGTCGAGATGAAGCGACAAGAGCTGTTGTGCTGGACAGCAAAGGACGAAATCTTTGTGTTTTGTGGCTAATGCTATTGGATTTGTGGGGTTTGATGCCATTTTTCACTGTTGTCTTAGTAAACAAAAGTTTAGTGCGTGTTGACCGACTGAAAAGCACTAAACTTTTGGTTTGCTATTGGATTGTAATAATGTTATTTGTTTTACGTCCCTTTTATCATCTGCGGCTTATAGAGACACCGGAGTGCTGGAATTTTGCCTCAAAGGGGATCTTTAATGTGCCAGTAAATCTACTGACACGGCTCCTCGCATTTGCGCACCCTCAAATACCAGTTGACTGCACCAGGATTCAATCCTGCTCCCTCTGGCACAGCAAGCGAGAACGTTACCACTGAGCCACGCAGCTAGCCAATGTGCTATTGAAGCTTCATATGGTAGTGTCCAACATGTTATAGAACACTATCATTAGAGTGCAACCTACAGAGGAAGACCTGGATCAGGCCATAGACGGTCAATATCGCCTCAAGATGACCAATTTTTGATCTCCCATCAAGTGTAGCGTGACCACCATATAACCGCAGTTCTGGCCAGGTATACACTTCAAACCATGAGGAATGTGAATATCGGTGAAAATACAATCAGATGAAGGTTAGATGAACCCAATCTGTCTTCAAGAAGACCTGCAATAGCCACAGCTTGAGTGACACACCAAAGTAGCGAGACTCCAGTTTGCAAGGCAGCATCAACTCTGGACAGCAGAAGAGTGGAGATCTGTACTCTTTACAGATGAGGGCCGTTTCTGCCCAAGGTTCCCAAATTGGAATGAAAGGGTTTGGAGGAGACCGGGGGAGCAATATTAACTCGTTATACAGTCTACCAGGGCTCCTTATGCAGGAGGTTCAGTTATGGTGTGGGGAGGAGTCAGTCTTCAGGGACACACTGAGCTTGTCAATGACCGCATCGACCGTGGCAGAGGACTCGATGCATATTGGTACATCGATTTGATACCGGGTGACTTAGCCGTAGTCGTTACAGCATGACTGCTGGCAGTCGCTCACATCCGGGAGGCGAGGAGGTTCGAATCCCCCCACCGGCAACCTTGAAGATGGTCTTCTGTGGTTTCCCTTCTTCCTTCCAGGCAAATGCCGGGGTCGGTCCCTAACTATAGGCCACAGCCGCTACCTTCCAACTCCTCGTCCTTACATTCCAACTTTCCTCCCCAACGGTACTTGTAGTTCACCCATTGGGTGTCCGTCTCGAAGCAGCTACAAAACTGGCGAGCCGAACATGTCCTCGGACACTCCCGGCACTAAAAAAAAAGCCATACGCTTAAAAAAATCGATTTGATTCCGTTACACAATGTGGTGCCATATGCACTGTTTGTGGGAGAAAATTCCTGGCTTATGCATGACTATGCCCAATTGCATGTTGCAAATCGTGTAAATGTATTTCTCAAGTAAGTTGAACCCTGGACTGGCTAACTGGCAATCCCGACTTGAAT
This sequence comes from Meconema thalassinum, assembly GCA_946902985.2. Classification (NCBI taxonomy): domain Eukaryota; kingdom Metazoa; phylum Arthropoda; class Insecta; order Orthoptera; family Tettigoniidae; genus Meconema; species Meconema thalassinum. The sequence continues at coordinate 348,927,502 of OX336389.2, forward strand.
ATCATCAAACTTGTTTGAGATATGTTAGCAAAAAGTATTCGAGGTCATGATTTTAACACCTTGGAACAGTAATCTACCAAATATCTGATTATTTTCCATTATTCACAATGTTTTACTGGCATATAAACAAATGACAATAACAAACAGTGCAGTCAATGTTTGAGCCGTATATGATAATTTTACGCCGACAGAGTTTTGATGCCACTGTTAGTATTGACGCACATACGTTTGAGCGAATGGAGAAATTTAAATACTTGGGCTCAATTTTATCTAATAAAAGTGAGATTGAAAAAGAGATCCAACAGAGGACTATTAGTGACAATAGTATCTTTTTTGGTCTCAATAACTTATTTATGTCACGCTTAATTTCACAAAACAGCAAGGTTAAGTTATACATGACACTAGTGAAACCGATTCTGTTATATGGATGCGAGTTATGGGCGACCTCACAAACACTGGAAGAGTGCATTTGTGCATTTGAGAGGAAAGAGCTCAGAAATATAATATATGGAAATATACTGTGACTGTACCAAGTCATAAGGGATCGAACCCTCATTTGCTGGACATAAGATTTTGTTGAATCGAGTATATATTTTTATTTGACGCTTTGAGATGATGTATTACAATTTATTAGAGTGTATTATGTGACATGATTGATTTCGAATTAATTGGTTTAGTTATAAGATGTGAATTTATAGGCAGGACTCAAGTCAGGATTTTGTTCAATGTTATATTATATTTATTTGAGAGGTTGGAAATTGTACATATGTGAGACTATTACAAGTTTTTTACTTGAAACACTTCCTGGTAAGGAGTATTCTGAGCAAGGGTTTTACCCTGGCCGGGTAAACCCGGGTGACTCATGCAGGTAGAGCCTGAGTTGATTTGGCATCGATGTGTTGAGGGTGTGGTTTGGTGGAGTGATGTGTGATGCTTCCATTGGCTGAACCCATTGAAGGAAGGCAGTTTAACCACGAGTCTGGAGGGGAGGGCAAGTTTGATATAATGATCAGGCAGGCTGTCCTGAGGACTTACTTCTGACTTCTTACGTAGAATTTTGGGTAGAATGGTCGTGAGACCGAGTGACGTGTGGTAGAAGCCAGTCAGGGACTGCTATCTGATAGAATGTTTGGACTTAGTGAGAGGTGAGAGATCTTGTTTGGTTATGCTGGATCGTCTCAGGGAATTGAAGTATTTCTGGACAATCACAATATCGTGATTAGAGTTTCACACTGAGCCGCAGGTTACAATACCTAGTTTCAGCACAGTTACTTATAAGCTGTCTGTCTCGAAAAGCGTCAAGTGTTGGAAACTCAAGTCTGTTTGCTAATATTCGAGGGCCATTTCAATTATTTTATCTACGGTATACGGGTGATAGACAGGCCACAAGGTTCCGGCCGTGACGTCACAAAAGTGGCCCACGTTCAGCATGGCAGTGTACGGCCCGCTCTCACTGTCACCATGGTATTGTTCATTCATTGAACCTTGTCGATGTATTTGAACAAGCCTTCAATTGTGGTTGTATTTAGGCTTGTGTACTACACGAGTTTTATGCGGGGGTAAAAGTGGCAGGGCAGTTTATGTACCAATATTACCTCAATTGGCATTTCCTTACGTAAATTTAAGCTGACAACTGTCATTTCTAAAGGAACACAGTTTCATGTAAAAGATTAAAACCCATAATACCTATAACAATAGTTTTAATGTTTCTAGGCAAATACATGATAGCAATTCACAATAATAGGCTGGAACCTTTCTTTTAAAATTAGGCTTCTGCTTAAAACTTATCTAACAATTCCTAAGGGTTCAATTTATCAATTCTTCTTTTCTTTGGCGATTTATGGGTGTCCTTACTTGAGGATTTCTTCTTCTTAGCCATGAGTTTGTCTTTGATAACTTTTCTATAGTTATTCATTAATTCACTGAAGAAAATGGAATTTGCAACACCCAGAAGGAGTACCCTATCAATCAAGCGAAATCACGAAACCGACCCCGATACGTCAAAACGCTCTAACGTTTAAAGATATAAAGATAAATTAGCATAAGTATATATATTCTTGAAGGCAGCTTCATGCTCTACAACTTTCTTCCTCACGACTTTCCTGTAAAATGGAAGGCAAACGGATTGGAAGGGCACGTTTGACGAGAAACGTGAGGCGCTACATATTTTTCTGCAAATTTTCCATATTCACCAGCTCATATCTCGAAGAAGGTAACACACAGGTGTGAAAATGATTATACCATTTTGTAGGGCATTTAATTACCTTTCAGTTAGGAAAGTATAAAAATTTCTGTAAGATGCACCGTTTGAAAGTTATGTGCAAAAAACGAAAGGGGGGGGGGCTTCGAGCCCCCTCCTGCCCCCCGCAGCACCTGAAATCAACGGGACTTTATTAGGCGTTGTTCAGGGAACCTTGCTCTACACATTCCTAAAAAATTTGGAACTACATGATTTAATGCAGCAAAACCATCATTTTTGGTCTAATTTGACTGGACTACTCGTCATCCGGTTCATGAGGGAGATTGGTTACTTTTTTAGGTTTCAATGTAAGTTAAGACTTTTAATTCAGGTTAAGTCTGTTTTATGTTTTTTATTGTGTTCATCTATTTTAATGTTCACTATGCCTTATTTGTTTTATTGTGTTTTACCATCCACCTGTTATTCTTTTTTATTCAAATAAGGCATAATTGTTGGGGCACACTGTCTATTTTATATAAACCATTTTCGTTTCATCCATAGCAGTGAGCTGTTTTTATCTTCATCCTTTCATTTCACGCCATTTCATTTCATCAGGGGCCGATAACCTCGATGTTAGGCCCCTTAAAACAACAATTATCATCATCAACAACTTTGATCGTTTACATACCTACATGGCATCGTTCCATATCTTGAAAATCAACACAAACGACCAATGCCTTCATGGTGTTGCAATTTCCATTTTCTTCAGTGTATATTACAAAAGATGCCTGTACATTTGTCAACCAAAATTTTAAAACTACATCCACAATCACTGCATTTTTCAAACACCACGTTTTTATTCTCCAGAACATTGTTGACAATCAAAATCAGAATGTCTTTTTGAGAGTCGCATTGTAAAAACATCGATTCATACTTATCACTTATAAGTATACTAGCAACCCGACCCGGTTTCGCCCGGGAACAGTTATGAAGGCAGTACGTGATAAGCGTTTTTTTTCTTTTCCAATGTCAATGAACAACGATCAATATCCGTTTTACGTCTTGGCATGATAGGTTAAAATCACTGACTGGACTATTAATTATATTATTATAAAGATGCATGTGCAAAAATTCTTGTCAGACGCAATTTAAGAATGGTGAGGTGCATGAAACACAAATCCCCCTTCCGTCCAATCGTAACTTGACTGTGTATTTTGCGGAACGAAAAGTTCACAGGCGAAATGAAGAAAAGCCGAGTAGCACTTCCTGGGAAACTCCAAACACAACCACTCTTCTCTAAAGTTTTTAACTCAACACGACTCGACAGTTTATAATGGTTTGACTGCCCCTAACTGTTGGGTGATAAATGTAACTGTTTACCTTTGCCTAAGCTATGTTGTTTTAATGGGCGCCAAGATCTCAACGCAATGTTGAAATCTAAATTTGTATTTAACAACGTCTAGCTCTGGTAGAACACCTTCAAGAATCTATTCACTCAGATCGTGGTATGATTTGATCATTAACCCAACAAACAATTGTATCAGGAGAAGGAATTGGTCTATATCTAATGCTACCTACTGAAAGCAAAGATTGCATTGTTAAAAGAAATGAATTTATTATATAAAACAAGTATTGCAAAATTAATAATAATAAGAAGTTTAAAATTTAAATTGGAGCATTGCGATTTTAATATTACCGATAGAGAATTACGTGAAAACGGCGTTTGATAAATTATTGATTTTACTCTTATTCCCAAGCTATGAAGTTACTGAAATATTGAATATACAACAAAGAGAAACGAGAGATTGCGTATTTCTGTGTCATTCGCGCTTACCACTGGAAATTGCCGAAGCATTTCCCTCGTACTGGATGATGAAGAGAGCTTTCCACTGTTTCCTGGACGCCGTCATCTTCTTCGTTAGTAGATGATATACTTGTAGATTTGGTGACTTTATGGTCGAACATCGGAGCCATACACTCGTACAACCACATTGGTTAAGTTTCACAAAGATAGTCCTCGCCTCCACTGAACATCGGAGCGACTCACACGTGCAACTATACTGGTTAAATTTTACAACGAAAGTCCTCTATTCCACGGCGCGCCAAACGATATATCCCCCTCGTCGGCTTCCCACTCCGGTGCCGACTTCCAGCTTACGTGGTCTCCACTGATTGGCTGTGCCACCCCGCTACTCCCCTCCTTAGGCTCAATACACACAGCGGGAGGGTGAAGTCGATTGCCGTTCCATACTATCCGCCTTTTCTTGACGCTGCGACCCAGGCTTGCGTAATGCTTCTTGACAAGAATCAGCCTGTATCTGAATTCCCAGTGAGTCATGTCTCTCATAATACCCTAACTGACGAAACTCCGTAAAATTCCGTAATCACATAATTTTCTATGATAATGTCGTTCGTAATAATTTGCTTGATAGTGTTTTCTAAGACATAGAAAACCTATCTGTATGCTTATAATTTTATAAAAATGCTCCAAAAAATACCTTAATAATAATAATAATAATAAATTAACATGAAAAATTCTCTTGGCTGGCAAATTTGCCGCGTAAATAAATATAGAATGGCTTCCTACTGACCCCTCGAAAAACACGTTACATATTCGCCTCGGATCATCGGATGATTTACCGTGACGACGGTCCATTATCCGACTATCCCAGACACGTTAATAATCCCCATCCAAAATACATATTTCATAAATGAAATCACCCTAAATTACAGATATATACACTCATAATTTTTCTTTACGCACTTTGCTTCAAAGTTTTTTGTCACTATGGATTGCACTTTGCAACCAGTCCAATGTTTTTCATATAGAATAGTGTTCCACGGATATTTCCGCCTCTCAAATTTCTCTATGTTGGAAAAATTGACATAAATAATGTGTGAGCACTATGTATATAAGATGTCACATCACACGCATCAAGGTTGTTCTGATATATGTATATCACCAAAGAACTTCCTGATTTCACTGGAGGTTCCTTCCTTATGGTGAAATTTAATCTCTCTTATCACTGAGCACACGATCACACTATTGTGGCAGCGCATCGTGACCATAATACTGTACCCGATACCTAGTTGAGGCTATCGGCTACGCCAGCAGACATTAAGCCGTAGTTGAGATTTTGGGAAGAGTTAAGAAAAGATAGCGCTCAGATCGAGTCAAGAGGAATGTCAGGATGACGTAGAAGGTCTAGGATTAAGAAGGCACTGACATCAGTCAGGCAGATGGAATTATGGATGGAAATATGAAGCTTCATTAAGATCTATATGGAACATGGTATTTAAACATCTCAGAAAAGGAGATATAACAAGCATTATATATGGTAATAATTTTAAGGAAGTCAGATAATCCTTAAGTTATTTTATAACTTAATAGCCGAGATGATCGGGGTTCGAGATTATATTTGTGACGCAAGACCACAGAGGTGGGGAGAACGTCACGTGACTGCGCCAGGGAGGCTCAGGTCAATGCAGTCTAGAGACAGTCAGTTGAGCTCAGTGAGCCAAGCAGTTGAGCTCTGTAAGCAGAGGAGTCAAGTACAGTTAGCACGGCAGTTGAATTCAGACAGCGAGCTGAGTGGGACATGCGCCGAGCGTATGGTTAAGGTCGCGCGGTGAGCAGCATTTGTCACGGAAAGTGAAAGCGACAGTTTCAACTTCACCAAGCAGCGAACGAAAAGTAGGTCAGTGAGCCGGGCGGACAACCGCAGTAGGCAGCGTGAAGACCGGTTACAGAACCAGCTGTACGAGCCGAGCAAGCATAGAAGGCCGGGGTTTAGAACAGCACCGTAAAACGAGTAGTTGGAGAACTTTGTTACAAGCTGCATTTGGAAACGCAGAACAGCATAGTAGAGCGACATGGCGAGGCCAGCTTTAGGCGGAGATTATTCTAGCATTGCAGTAGGGGCGAGCGGGTTATTTCCAATTTTATACGCAAGCATTATGACAGAAGCTGAACTTCATTACAACATTGAGTTGGAACGTTTATTCAGCATTTGAATTATACAAGCAGATAGTTACGAGATACTGCAACTGTAAACTTCGAATGAACATAGTTTTTCAATGACATTACGACTATGCATTTCATAACGCATTCCAAGTAACATTAACAATTTTAGGCAAATGAAATGTTTCAGGCAAATGCACTTATGAACTTTGGCACGTGCATTAATGCAATTCTTTCTTATGCAGTGTTATAAATTACCGAGTACGAACACAGCTACAGGGTGTTTCATAAACTTAGACACTCTAATATAAAATTTTATTTTATGAAAGTGAGACTTAGCAGTTATTGGAGATTGAACTTTCAACACTCAAACTGAACATTGTATGGAACAGTGGCGTAACGTAGAAGAGGAATAGGGGGTCCGCTGTTTCTATGAACTTTTTCGTGAAGATTTGGACAGTATCCGCTATGGATAACCAGAAGTTCATCATGTCGGAGTAAACGCAGACAGAGACGCGATGGCACCACAGAGCGATTGATTCGATTCCTGACGAGGAGGACGTCCACCAGCTGATTCACTTGGGATTCGAAGGCAATCGTCATTTCGTGGGTGGAATGATATTCACGCCGATCTTTCGAGAAATTCATTACATAAGGAAAATCGACGATCTTTGAAATTTAATAACAGCTGATTATGAGAAGGTACTGTAAGAGTTATAACTTTCTGATATGATTATTTCATGAATACTGGGCACACATGTATATTTTCTAATAGGAGTGATACGATTATTTAGACATGGCTTTGACTTTATATGCTTCGAATTTTGCTAGAATATGGCGTGACCATATGATATGGCAGGCATCATTATACGAAATTCTCACCATTGGTTGGCATTATTAAGCAGATGTTTGGTCTTTTAGACATTTTTCCAGCAAGGATAGTTTTCATGAATAGTTTTTTTTTTGTGTGACGAGTATTTCGAACTCGTGATCTGCAATTGATTATCTAAAATTACTTCGTCAGTTCATTGCATACTAGCGAGTGTGTATTATTCATCAGTAGGGATTTTTTCCATTGGATTGTTTGGAGATTCACTTTAGTGAATGAATATCGCTTTTATATGACAACTAGAGACTTGTTGATTCCTATCTGGTACATTCACTCATTTAGTCTTCGAGATGGGGTCTTTCGTATTTATACGATTGTATGGTGGTTACTCATCTTACCCATCGTTCAGGGCACTATCATGTTAGTCGACGGGGCGAGGTCTTTCGTATTTATACGATTGTACGGTGGTTATTCATCTTACTTGCCATTGAGGGACTCATTTTTATCATCCGAGTGTACTTGAGATTGTAAGAGGATCAAACAAGGAACTACTAGTCACATATCAGTCGAAATATTGTTAAATAAAGTAAAGATAAATATCAGCAGGGTTACATTTTGTAATTCTTGTTTGCCAATCCAATATTTTGTTGCTATACTCTTTTGAGAGTACTTTCAGTTTAACAGCTGGTACAGCTGATGCTTTTGATAATTTTTATAATTGTGTTTGATACCTTTGAGAAGGATTTAAAGTAATTGAATCTTATAAGATGAATCATTAATGGTCAGATTTATTTTAAGGCAGATCAGTATTGCAGATTTTGATATGAAATTATAGCACATTGGTGTTTTTCTGTGATGTGAATTATGAGAATTGTAAGAGAATTTATGCTATTTGAAACAGATCTTGAATTACCAAGGTAATATTTTTTTTCTAATTGTATAAGAAGTTGTCTAGATGTGATCAGAGTAAATACAGTTATTGGAGATTGTGTGCGTTGATAATTTGAAGCCAGTTATATATTTTTTGTAGATCATGCAACATGGTTAAGTAAAGTTTGTGATAGGCATTTTGTGGAAGTTGCCAAGTGGAAGTTGCAATATTGCTAATGTATTTTGAGGCAGACATGAGGTTGTCGAACCCAGTTGTAACGTGTTTTTCGAGGGTTTTTTATGCAACTGGCATAAGTCAGTAGGAAGCCATTCTATATTTATTTACGCGGCAAATTGTTCAGCCAAGATAATTTTTCATGTTAATTTATTATTATTATTAATTTATTATAATTATTATTAAGATATTTTCGGAGCATTTTATAAAAATTATTAGCATTCAGATAGGTTTTCTATGTATTAGAAAACGCTATCAAGCAAATTATTACGAACGACGATATCATAGAAAATTATGCGATTACGGAATTTTACGGAGTTTTCGTCAGTTAGGGTATATTGAGAGACGTGACTCACTGGGAATTCTAATACAAGCTGATTCCTGTCGAGGAGCATGACGCAATCTTGGGTCGCATCGTCAAGAAGAGGCGAATTGTTGAAACGGAACCCTGTCGCCGAGTGTAATGACCCGGAGGAGGAGAAGATCGCGTGGTGGTTCAGCCAATCAGGGGAGACGACGTAAGCTAGTTGGGACTGAAGAGTGGGGGAGCCGACAGGTGAATATATCGTTCGACGCGCCGTGAGACGAGGACTATCTGTGAAATACTTGAGGAGTATGGGTGCAAGTGCGTGTCGCTCCGATGTTCAGTGGAGTTCGGGACAATCTGTGTAGAACTTGCAGTGTACGGTCGCAAGTGCGTGACGCTCCGATGTTCAGTGGAGTTAGCGACGAACTTTTGTAAAACGTAACCAGTGCGGTTTTACGAGAGTTTGGGTCCGATGTACGGACCATAGAATTATCTAATCAAGCAGAATATCATCAAATTTCGACGGAGATGACGACGTCCAGGAGACTGTGGGAAGCACACTGCATCATCAAGAACGAGGGAAATGCTTTGGCAATTTCCAGGGGTAAGCGCTAATGACGCAGAAATACGCAATCTCTCATTTTTCTTTGTTTTATATTTCATAATTCAGTAACTTCATAGCTTGGAAATAAGAGTAAAATCAATTTATCAGACTCCGTTTTCACGTAATTTTCTATCGGTAATATTCAAATCACAACGCTCCAATTTAAATGTTAAACTTATTATTATTAATTTTGCTATACTTGTTTTATATAATAAATTCATTTCTTTTACAATGCAATCTTTGCTTTCAGTAGGTAGCATTAGATATAGACCAATTCCTTCTCCTGATACAATTATTTGTTGGGTTAATGATCAAATCATACCACGATCTGAGTGAATAGAGTCTTGAATGTGTTCTGCCAGAGCTAGACGTTGTTAAATACAAATTTAGATTTCAACATTGCATTGAGGTCTTGGCGCCCATTAAAACAACATAGCTGAGGCAAAGGTAAACAGTTACATTTCTCTCCTAACAGTGTGGGCTAGCGAAACCATTACATTTGTCGCTACCAACATGGGGCACTAACTAATAACCATTACATTTGGCACCCAACGTGAGGGCCAAATCCATTACATTTGTCTCCGACAACTTGGGGCTGAAAACCTAATAACATTTGTGGAAGGAGAAGGGTATATATTTCTGTGCCTGTATTTTGGGGGTTATTTGTCTTTATCAGTGTATATAATTATGGGGGATGAGAAAGAAAGACAGATGAGGTTACGTAGTGGTCATCAACTGGAGAATGATGATACGAGCAGTATGTCGAGTGATGGTAGTACCGGGGTAGCGGAGGTAAATCCCGATACTGAAACAGGGAGTGTAGGCGGCCAACCAGAATTAAAAACTTTACTTCTCGAGTTCATGTATCAGAACAAAGTTAGTAGTGATGCTTTAAATGCAAAATTAGAACAGAATAATGCAAAATTAGAACAAAACAGTAGGGAAAATAAAGAAAGTACAGAAGCTTTAAATGCAAAATTAGAACAGAATAATGCAAAATTAGAACAAAACCGTAGGGAAAATAAAGAAAGTACAGAAGCGTTAAATGCAAAATTAGAACAGAATAACGCCAGATTAGAACAAAACAGTAAGGAAAATAGAGAGAGTACTGAAACTTTAAATGCTAAATTAGAACAAAACAGTAGGGAAATGAGTGACAAATTCGAACTGATTAGAGGTGAGATCAGGGGGGTGATGGAAGAAAAGGCTAAAGAGATTATTGCAGATGTAGACAGAAAATTAGGAAAAGTACAGGAGGAGTTGGAAATTAGAATCAGTACACAGGCTGAAAATTTAAAAGAACTAGTGCAACTGGAAACACAGCAGGTCAAAAAGCAATTGGGGGGAGAAATTGACAAAATTCAGGTAGCTACTAAAGAGGTTAAGGAACAGCTGGGGGGTAGAATTGAGAAAGTCCACTCACAAATAGTTGCAGAAGTAAATGATTTAAGAGAGAGTAATAGGGAAAGCATTAGCAAGATTGAGGAGAAACAAGCAAAGCTATATGATAAAGTAGAAGAATCAGAAGGAAACATTAAATTAACAGTAAACAGTATTGAGAGGAAGGCTGAGGAGAAAATCGCAGAATTAGAATTAAAATTAAAAGCTAGGATCAGGCAAGAAAATAGTCAGAATAGGCCAGTTTTTGTGAATAGCACACACAGGGAGGTAGAACTGGGTAAGTTCAGCAATCGACAGGGGTGCCCAATGGAGTTCATGAACACTATAGAAAATAAATTCGGGGAAAGGTTGGAAAATGGTAGTATTGAGTGGTGCCAGGTAGTTGAAATTTTAGAACAAGTGTTTGTGGGGGAAACGAGGAATTGGTTTGCTGTCTACAGAGACAAGTTTACTGATATCAATGATTTTAAAATGAAATTCTGTGAAAAGTTCTGGAATGAGGTTATTCAGTCGCAGCATCGTGAGGGAGTAGTGTGTGGTAAATATAACCCTAAAGGAAGCTCCACCATGACCGAATACTTTTTAGGGCAGGTATTAGTGTGTAAATATCTGGATGGCTTGAAGGAGGAAAGTGATGTGGTGAGGTTGCTACTTAGGCACTTTCCCTATAGGATCAAGGAGGCTGCTTGTATCCAGAATGTAAAGACAATATCACAAGTAGAAAATTTGTTAAGCTCATTTGATGCACTAGGGAGAGGGCGTTATGATGACAATTTCAATCGGAACCAGGGTAATAATAATAATAGACCTAATGAAGCCAGGCATCAAGAAGTTCAAGGGAACGGTGGCGAAGGGGCCAACGCTCAAAATAGAAATAATAATAATCAGCTAAATCAGAACAGAGGAAATGGCTATGGTAATCAGTATCAAGGGAGGAACAATGATTTCAGGGGAAATCAAGGGAGGAACAATGATTACAGGGGAAATCAAGGGAGAAACAATGATTTCAGGGGAAATCAAGGGGGAAATTATAATGACAATAATTACAACCAGAATAGGGGTCAAGGAAGAGGACAGCCTAGTGGTAGTAATATACAGCCAAACAATGACAACACAGCCCAGAACAACCAGACTAGTTCAGTAGTTAGTAGTACTACGGCCAGCTGTAGCGGTTCTTTAAACGCGAACCAGGCTGCGAAGTAAGGTCAGAATCTCAGTCTGTAGCATGCCCTGTCCATACAATTATACAGGAACCCTATGACCTAAATGTAAGAAATGAATTATTACATGAACTAAATGATGAAGGTATTATTCAGGAAGTGGTTAGTAAGAGCCCCATAGTTAAATTTAACGTGTCCGAGGCGTACACAGATGTTTTAATTGATAGTGGTTGTATGAAGAGTTGCATAAGTAGTGCATTTTATGATAAAATGAAAGGAACTGGAGTAAATTTTGAGGAGATGCCAATTAAAAGCACTTTTGTTATCACAGCTGTTGGGAAGAGGTCTAAAGTAATTTCTAAGCAAGTTTTAGTAGACATTAAAATTAATAATCATGTAGAGAAGCAGATTTGCCTTGTAATTCCAAATTTAGTATTCAGTGTTATCTTGGGTTCAGAGTGGCTAAGTAGAGTGTCTGGTAACTTATGTTATGATGTAGGGAGTTTGAAATTTAAATGGGGAGATTCTGAAGTAGAAGTAGCGTTCAATGACCAAATTCAGAGAAGTAGTATTGTAGGTGTGATTTGTACTTTAAATGAGATATCGCCAGCCGTAGAGCGGGGTTCTCCATGTTTTGTGGGCAGTGTGATTACGAACGGAAGTCTAGAGGACTCGTTACGTGAGGCTGCATTTCAGGGAAATATAGAGGATGAACAGTGTGTTCGGCTCTATGATGTGTTATTGTGTAATAGGAGAGTTTTTGAGGATCGCATTGGTATGGCCAATTGCTATACCCATTCATTGAACGTTATTGATAGGTCAGTATTCACAGGACATAGATATCCTGTACCTTTCGCTTATCAGAGTGCAGTTGAGGCACAAATTAACCAGATGCTTGAAGATGGGATTATTGAGCACTCTAACAGTCCATATGTTAATTCTTTGATCACGGTACCCAAGACCGACGGCTCTGTTCGTATTTGTTTAGACGCTCGTTTGGTTAACAGTAGAATTAGTTCAGATCAGCTGAAATCTATGTCAATAGAGGAATTAATGCAAACATTTGAGGGGAAGAAGTATTTCACTTGTGTAGATTTGAGTTCCAGTTTTTGGCAAGTGCCACTTATGTACGAAGATAGACCATTTACAGCTTTTAGTCATAAATATAACCTTTATCAATTTTGTAGAACACCTTATGGGTTAAAGAGTAGTTCAGCAGCGTTAATTAGGGCTTTAAACATCGCATTAGGGGATGACACAGGAGAGTTTGTAACCATTTACATAGATGATATGGTAATTAGTTCACGCAGTTTTGAGGAGCATCTACATCATTTAAATATAGTTTTTCAGAAGTTAGATCAGGCAGGGTTCACTTTGAAGCTGTCTAAGTCGTCATTCTGTCAGTCAGAAGTGACATTTTTAGGTCATAGAGTGTCGAGTAGAGGTGTAACACCAGAAGAAAGTAGGGTTAATAAGATACTTAACGCAGAGGTGCCACAGAATGTTAAACAGTTAAAAACTTACCTGGGAATTTGCAACTTTTTCAGGAGGTTCGTTCTTAAATACTCAGGGTTGGTAGAACCATTCAGGGAATTGCTTAAAAGTGGGACTCGGTGGAGATGGGAGTCCAAGCATGAACAGGCTTTTAGAGCGCTGAAGGAAGGTTTTGAGAAAGCTGTAGTGCTGAAATATCCGTTAAAAGATAAGGAATATGTGGTTATGACAGATGCTTCACATATAGGCATTGCTGGAGTATTATGTCAGAAAGATGATGAGGGTAATCTGTGCATTGTATCTTTAGCCTCGCGAGGACTGACTGCAGCAGAGAAAAGATACACGATTACTGAGTTAGAGCTTTTAGGTATTGTTTTCAGTTTAGGGAAATTTAGAATGTATTTAGTAGGGGGGAAATTTGAGATCCACACAGATCACCATGCATTACTGTATATGAGGACTTGTAAACTCAGTTCTAACAGAGTTAGTAGGTGGATTCTTGCTCTGCAGGAATACGAATTCACAGTAAAATATATTAAAGGTAAAGATAACATTCTTGCCGACATGCTATCGAGGGACACTAATTTATGTAGGGATTATCCTGTGGTTAAAGCCGAGGACGGTATTTTAATATGTGCATGTGTGGACAGTAGCAACAGGGCATCGTTACAGACACTGAGAAATATGCTAGGTAGAGCAACGCGATGACGTTCATTTAAGGGAGCCACTTGCAAGGTTGGAAGCAGGTGACGCAGAAACATTTATAGTTTCCAAACGTATTGGAAAAACAGCATATGTGCTGGAGAATAGTGAGGGAAACAGATTATACGGAACGTATAATATACATAGTCTACGAAAATATGTGTCATAAAGTGAGTATGTTTAGCTGGCGAGCCAGCCTATCAAATGAGTAAGTGTGGTATTTGGTGCGTGGAAGATCTGGTCTTAAGGCAGGCGTATCAGAAGTCACACAGTGGGGTAGTATGTAAGTAAATGGGAGTTTTTAAGGTACAGGGAAATATGACGGGATTGTCGGATGCTGTTGAGCACTAAATTGTCTCGATGCACCAAGGCCATTTTTGGCAGCGCTGATGGGTTCCCATTTATCTCCAAGAGATGGGGGAGCGCTTGAATAGGGCTTGTTAGCTTAAGGCGTCCACGAGATAAAAGATGGGCCATCAGAATGCGAGACAGTCCTTCATGAAACTCATACATATCAGCACACGTGATTTCTGTTTACGGCCTCGCCATGTAAGATTTGTAAGTGTGTAATTTAAGATAATTTGTACAAAGGTATTATTTGTGTGAGGAGAAATGGTCGGTGTTGAGAACTAGTATTAAGTAGAATATGGTCTACGGGAACTTAACAAGACAGGGCGATTACGGCACAGAAATATTTGGTGTTATATGTAATGCGCATTTACTGTTTTTTTTTCAGAAGTCAATATTAATTTAATCTACTTTAAAGAGAGATTAAGTATTATGGTCACGAGGCGCTGCCACAATAGTGTGATCGTGTGCTCAGTGATAAGTGAGATTAAATTTCACCATAAGGAAGGGACCTCCAGTGAAATTAGGAAGTTCAATGATGATATAAATATATCAGAACACCTTCAATGCGTGTGATATGACATCATAAATACATAGTGCTCACACATTAATTATGTCTATTTCTCCAACATAGAGCAATTTGAGAGGCGGAAATATCCATGGAACACTACTCTATATGTAAAACATTGGACTGGTTGCAAAGTGCAATCCATAGTGACAACAAACTTTGACGCAAAGTGCGTGAAGAAAAATTATGAGTGTATATATCTGTAATTTAGGGTGATTTCATTTATGTAATATGTATTTTGGATGGGGTTTATTAACGTGTCTGGGATAATCGGATAATGGACCGTCGTCACGGTAAATCATCCGATGATCCGAGGCGAATATGTAACGTGTTTTTCGAGGGTTTTTTATGCAACTGGCATAAGTCAGTAGGAAGCCATTCTATATTTATTTACGCGGCAAATTGTTCAGCCAAGATAATTTTTCATGTTAATTTATTATTATTATTAATTTATTATAATTATTATTAAGATATTTTCGGAGCATTTTATAAAAATTATTAGCATTCAGATAGGTTTTCTATGTATTAGAAAACGCTATCAAGCAAATTATTACGAACGACGATATCATAGAAAATTATGCGATTACGGAATTTTACGGAGTTTTCGTCAGTTAGGGTATATTGAGAGACGTGACTCACTGGGAATTCTAATACAAGCTGATTCCTGTCGAGGAGCATGACGCAATCTTGGGTCGCATCGTCAAGAAGAGGCGAATTGTTGAAACGGAACCCTGTCGCCGAGTGTAATGACCCGGAGGAGGAGAAGATCGCGTGGTGGTTCAGCCAATCAGGGCAGACGACGTAAACTAGTTGGGACTGAAGAGTGGGGGAGCCGACAGGTGAATATATCGTTCGACGCGCCGTGAGACGAGGACTATCTGTGAAATACTTGAGGAGTATGGGTGCAAGTGCGTGTCGCTCCGATGTTCAGTGGAGTTCGGGACAATCTGTGTAGAACTTGCAGTGTACGGTCGCAAGTGCGTGACGCTCCGATGTTCAGTGGAGTTAGCGACGAACTTTTGTAAAACGTAACCAGTGCGGTTTTACGAGAGTTTGGGTCCGATGTACGGACCATAGAATTATCTAATCAAGCAGAATATCATCAAATTTCGACGGAGATGACGACGTCCAGGAGACTGTGGGAAGCACACTGCATCATCAAGAACGAGAGAAATGCTTTGGCAATTTCCAGGGGTAAGCGCTAATGACGCAGAAATACGCAATCTCTCATTTTTCTTTGTTTTATATTTCATAATTCTGTAACTTCATAGCTTGGAAATAAGAGTAAAATCAATTTATCAGACTCCGTTTTCACGTAATTTTCTATCGGTAATATTCAAATCACAACGCTCCAATTTAAATGTTAAACTTATTATTATTAATTTTGCTATACTTGTTTTATATAATAAATTCATTTCTTTTACAATGCAATCTTTGCTTTCAGTAGGTAGCATTAGATATAGACCAATTCCTTCTCCTGATACAATTGTTTGTTGGGTTAATGATCAAATCATACCACGATCTGAGTGAATAGAGTCTTGAATGTGTTCTGCCAGAGCTAGACGTTGTTAAATACAAATTTAGATTTCAACATTGCATTGAGGTCTTGGCGCCCATTAAAACAACATAGCTGAGGCAAAGGTAAACAGTTACATTTCTCTCCTAACAGTGTGGGCTAGCGAAACCATTACATTTGTCGCTACCAACATGGGGCACTAACTAATAACCATTACATTTGGCACCCAACGTGAGGGCCAAATCCATTACACAGTCTAGCGTAATTGTTGAGATTCATGCTGTATGTGCTGAATATTTATGGAGTTTTGTGGAATAATTGTGGTATACAAATGTGATATTTGAAGAAGTGAGGATATATAATGTCGTTGTGGATAATCAGATCCAACGTGATGTCGTGAAGGCAATAATATTTTTTGGCATGATAATTAAATACGAGATATAACTTGGAAGTGATAAAACTGTAAGACAACGTTCTATAACCCATATTAAACAATTTGTTAGGAAATTAAACAAATAAGTAAAGTTGATAATACAAGATTTTCTGATAATAATAATTAATGAAATAATAATCTGAAATTTAAGCATATTAATGATCTGATCTAATGAAATAAAAATCAGAATGACTAGATGAAATAATAAAAATCTAAATAACCAGAAGAATAAAATTTAAATAAATTGATAAATTAAATTTTGGAATAAATCATTGAATTAAATAGATGGATGAATTAAAGATTGGATAAATAAACTGATTTAAATAAATTAATAGACGATTGGATAGATGATGAATAACTGAATTAGAAGGTGATAATTAATTAAAGAAGCTGATGATTAATGAATTTATATGGATTAAAATAAACTTAATTGAGATATGAATTAAAGGAATTGCAACTTGAGTTGAGGAATTAAACAATTTGTATTGATAGTTTAAGATGATTTAATCTGAAGGAGATGATAAAATAAGAGTGTGTGAATAATTAGAAAGTATAATGAAGTAATGATAATAATTTTCATTTAAATGATTTAATGGTGATGAGTTAATGATTCTGACAGGAATATGTTGAATTTTGAGATGAGAATTAATGTGAGAAATATTTAACTTTGATGATGATGATGATCATGACCAATGAGCAGTGGATTTTCTGTAATTCACGAACAAGCAAGAATTAATGACAATGTAAATAATGTAAATTAATTATTCGATGTTTAGGAGCATTTTACTAACGTGTTTAACATTTGAATTATGCCATGCAAGCCATAAATTACGTGATATTTAAAATATGTGATTATAAAATGTGTATGTTTAGACAGATTAATAATTTTTTTCAAATCCACATTTATGATGTTAAATTAAAGAGAAATTAGGTCTCAGGTATCACAAATGTCAGTGACGAAAGACATAGTGCTACAGTGATCCTGAGAACCCAAGAGAACTTTAGAGATTTTTCTGTTCTATGTGGATGAAATATTTTTGATTAGAAAAGAGATGGTTCGATTTTTGGACAATGACAATTTAACGTTGGCATTCGACCATGCTCTCAGGTAGGATGAATATTTAAAATGTCTGTCTGACTATCAAAGTGAAATAAATTTGTTTTTATCTTAGTTGTGATCTGATGATGGTGTGATTTTCCTTTTTCTTTCCTTGTCTTGATTAAGGCTTAACCGGAAAGGATGTGGTTTGCTAGGAGTTCAGTTGATGGCGCCCATTTGTATTTGCATTTTTTCTATTAAACTTAAGCCCGTAACGACCCTAGAGATACTTTGTCTCGTGTTACCCACTGCTTTTTCGATAACTCAGCTGAATTTCCGACACATTCCTTATTTGACTTGAGGTTCATTTAACTCCGCTCTGTCCTGGAACTCCAGGAATGCGATGTAATAGCAGTTGGGTCATCGCAACCCCAGGATGAACGGGTACAATACTTAATCTCTCTTTATAATAGATGAAATTAATAATGACTTCTGAAAAAAAAACAGTAAATGCGCATTACATATAACACCAAATATTTCTGTGCCGTAATCGCCCTGTCTTCTTAAGTTCCCGTAGACCATATTCTACTTAATACTAGTTCTCAACACAGACCAGTTCTCCTCACACAAATAATACCATTGTACAAATGACCTTAAATTACACACTTACAAATCTTACATTTCCCTGAAACGCAGCCACACGTAACGAGCCCTCTATACTACCGTTCGTAATCACACTGCCCACAAAACATGGAGAACCCCGCTCTACGGCTGGCGATATCTCATTTAAAGTACAAATCACACCTACAACACTACTTCTCTGAAAATGGTCATTGAACGCTACTTCTACTTCAGAATTTCCCCATTTAAATTTCGAACTCCCTACATCATAACATAAGTTACCAGACACTCTACTTAGCCACTCTGAACCCAAGATAACACTGAATACTAAATTTGGAATTACAAGACAAATCTGCTTTTCTACATGATTATTAATTTTAATGTCTACTAAAACTTGCTTAGAAATTACTTTAGACCTCTTCCCAACAGCTGTGATAACAAAAGTGCTTTTAATTGGCATCTCCTCAAAATTTACTCCAGTTCCTTTCATTTTATCATAAAATGCACTACTTATGCAACTCTTCATACAACCACTATCAATTAAAACATCTGTGTACGCCTCGGACACGTTAAATTTAACTATGGGGCTCTTACTAACCACTTCCTGAATAATACCTTCATCATTTAGTTCATGTAATAATTCATTTCTTACATTTAGGTCATAGTGTTCCTGTATAATTGTATGGACAGGGCATGTTACAGACTGAAATTCTGACCTTACTTCGCAGCCTGGTTTGCGTTTAAAGAACCGCTACAGCTGGCTGTAATACTACTAACTACTGCACTGGTCTGGTTGTTCTGGGCTGTGTTGTCATTGTTTGGCTGTATATTACTACCACTAGGCTGTCCTCTTCCTTGACCCCTATTCTGGTTGTAATTATCAAGGGCGGCTGGTGATATTGTTGCAGCGTTGCACAACTCCCAATAATTTTACAACTAATTCGTCGTTTTTTTCCTTTAATGTTTTAGTTTTATAGATCTAATGCACTCAAAAATGTGTTTAAATCATCGATATTTTGTTATTATTTATCGTGATGCTTCACACTGTACCTATAAAAGCTGCCGCCTTCAAATCAAACTCCAGGGGGTTAGCTCTCTTGTTGCGACTCCCAAGCAGACAGCGCGGCGTACAGGACAAGGCTGGACGAGGCCAAGCTTGTGCATAGCATGCCGACCAGCATGGGTAGTAGGGAGTTGCAGACGAGCTGCCAGCCCCCTGGCAACGCTCAGTTCCAAATGGCACCGTTAGACTGCACCACTCTTTGGAAATGACAACACCCTCGATTTCTCTTACCCCGCGAAGGGTAGTTTAGTTAGTTACTGTTGTTTTAAGGGGCAGAACTACGAGGTCATCCACCCCTGAAGGGTAGTTTCTTTCCCACACCACTAGGGAATGCTACACCACCCGCAACAGTACAAATATCGGAATTTCATAGGGAGACATTGGTTCACACCCAATTATTTTTAGATGTTTTCTCATCATAAATTCATTTAATATTTTTGTCAATTGTTCTGTGAAGCGAGCCTAAGAACGCCACTATGCTATAAGTACAGTAGATAAGTGACTGAACTATTTTGCGACGTATTGTTGGTGTACTGTAGCGGGTTATGTTTGCTTTTACCACTCTTGTTCTTGCGGGATTTGGGGTGCGATTAGTTCTGTATTTAGTTGATTGAGTATTTTGGTTCCAGGCAGATACATAACCGTGCATTATTATTATTATTATTGTTTGGTTGATTCACTACTATGCATTCACTATGAAATTTCAGGCTAGCAAAATTCAGTGTTTTGTTAGTTTGCCTTTCGCGCCACTTTCCGATATAGCACCAGATGTATCATCTGTGCATCTTGTAAGTTAGTATTTTATTTAAACGGAATGTTTAGTTTGAAACATTAATTGTATTGTGGAGTGTAAGTGAAAATTAATAGAGCAAGTAATTTACTAGTTAGACAGCTTTCCCAGCTCCCTGATGACGATAAACTCACAGTAAAAACACTCGGTTGACCATTACCAGATAAGTATTGTCCAAAATATAAGTATAGGTTACGAGGGCGTTTAAAGGATATATTTAAGGCAATAATAATTGGTTATGTGAATGCGACATTAAAAACGCTTTATTCTGTTTTCCATGTGTGTTGGTGGAGAATCCGCGTGGACCAAAATAGGAGTTACGGAAATTAATCCCTAAAATAAAGAAACATGAATCTTCAACTGAGTGGCTTTGGTGCCGTAGTTGGTAGCATGCTGAGCCTCTATGTCCAAGATCGCGGGTTCAAACCCGGCCCAAGTCGTCGGATTTTTAAGAGCGTTAAAAATCCCTCAGTATGCATTCCTTCGGAGGGGAAGTAAAGCCGGCGGTCCCATGTCATAGATTTATGGCATGTTAAAGAATCTTCCACTAATTACACCTGTGTGAAGCTAAATTATAGGTTAAAAATTTGAACAACGCTCTTAGGTTCCAACGTTCGTCGCCAGGAGCCGACTGCGGTGGCGTGTAGTAACCAAGTTCTGAAGTAGTAGTCGTTTACGGTGGCCTTTGGCGCCAAAAGTAGAAACTGCTTGAAATTCAATGTCTGCAGTCCTCACTTGAATTAAAAACAGATGACACTCAGTAATACAGCCATCACAATTAACACCGGTTATCAGACAGATTCTCCACACACCCAAAGTACAGGATATGACCGCGTTGTCGCAGCTCCTAAACTGAGGAACCAACCAATCTTCAGCTGTATGAAATTGACACTGTTTGGAACTGTTAACGAAGCTGCACAATTGGACAGTGTCTATAGAAGGTAAATTGCGGAATATAACGAAGAAGTTAGGCACAATAGGTATGTGTTAAATATTGTAATAAACTGTATTCGTTTCTGTGGCTCTTTCGAACTGGCCTTGCGTGATCATGATGAAAGTGTAACATCAACAAATCCAGGTGTTTTGAGAGAACTAATTAAATTTAGCGTTGAGTTGGATGCTGTGTTAAAGGTCATTTTAGTAAGTGCAACTGTTTTCAAAGGAACGTCCAAAACAATTCAAAATTAAATTTTACAGATTATGTTGCTGGTTTGCCAAGAAGAAGTATCAAAGCAAATAAAGGAATCGGAAATTTTAGCCATTATAGCAGATGAAACTAGTGATATTTCAAACATATTTCAGATGGCTGTTGTGTACCGATAAGTTACGTAGTAAGAGACAAACAAAACCTGATGCACACACATTAGCAGCGTGTTTACTGGATTAATTAAAGAAGCAGAAATTGAATGAAACTCTGCAAAAATGAATTGCGCAGACGTATGACAGAGCGCACTTCATGGCTGGTTCCTCTGATGGGGTTCAAGCTATAGTAAAAAAATCCTATCCTTATGCAGAATATGTGCCCGTCTTTGTTAGTAATATCATTTTTCGTAACGTACAAACTTTTCGGTTGCCATGTTTTTATGTTGAGAATGTTTATTATCCTGGAGATAGAGACCCAACCTTAGACAACCTGCTGTGTTTTAAATTCTTCCAATTAACTCAGGCATAGGGCGTAAATACATACATATGATTTGTTATGAATTCTTATAGGACGAAGCCCAAAAGAGCCATTAAAATTTGTCTATTTGTCGAACGTACAGTTAGTTTGAAAAACCCATGTATTTCAGTTTTTATAGAAATGTAGTTCATCTAACGTTAATTGATTTTTGTTAGATGTGTAAACTTCCCATATAAAATTGCGACATCAGAAATGTTGGTGCAACACCCAGCTTTACATACCACCGGCCGCCACTGGTAATTATTGTCATTATAATTTCTCCCTTGATTTCCCCTGAAATCATTATTTCTCCCTTGATTTCCCCTGTAATCATTGTTTCTCCCTTGATTTCACCTGAAATCATTGTTCCTCCCTTGATACTGATTACCATAGCCATTTCCTCTGTTCTGATTTAGCTGATTATTATTATTTATATTTTGAGCGTTGGTCCCTTCGCCACCGTTCCCTTGAACTTCCTGCTGCCTGGATTCATTAGGTCTATTATTATTATTACCCTGGTTCCTATTGAAATTGTCCTCATAACCCCCTCTCCCTAGTGCATCAAATGTGCTTAACAAATTTTCTACTTGTGATATTGTCTTTTCATTCTGGATACAAGCAGCCTCCTTGATCCTATAGGGAAAGTGCCTAAGTAGCAACCTCACCACATCACTTTCCTCCTTCAAGCCATCCAGATATTTACACACTAATACCTGCCCTAAAAAGTATTCGGTCATGGTGGAGCTTCCTTTAGGGTTATATTTACCACACACTACTCCCTCACGATGACTGAATAACCTCATTCCAGAACTTTTCACAGAATTTCATTTTAAAATCATTAATATCAGTAAACTTGTCTCTGTAGACAGCAAACCAATTCCTCGTTTCCCCCACAAACACTTGTTCTAAAATTTCAACTACCTGGCACCACTCAATACTACCATTTTCCAACCTCTCCCCGAATTTATTTTCTATAGTATTCATGAACTCCATTGGGCACCCCTGTCGATTGCTGAACTTACCCAGTTCTACCTCCCTGTGTGTGCTATTCACAAAAACTGGCCTATTCTGACTATTTTCTTGCCTGATCCTAGCTTTTAATTTTAATTCTAATTCTGCGATTTTCTCCTCAGCCTTCCTCTCAATACTGTTTACTGTTACCTTAATGTTTCCTTCTGATTCTTCTACTTTATCTTATAGCTTTGCTTGTTTCTCCTCAATCTTGCTAATGCTCTCTCTATTATTCTCTCTTAAATCATTTACTTCTGCAACTATTTGCGAGTGGACTTTCTCAATTCTACCCCCCAGCTGTTCCTTAACCTCTTTAGTAGCTACCTGAATTTTGTCAATTTCTCCCCCCAATTGCTTTTTGACCTGCTGTGTTTCCAGTTGCACTAGTTCTTTTAAATTTTCAGCCTGTGTACTGATTCTAATTTATAACTCCTCCTGTACTTTTCCTAATTTTCTGTCTACATCTGCAATAATCTCTTTAGCCTTCTCTTCCATCACCCCCTTGATCTCACCTCTAATCAGTTCGAATTTATCACTAATTTCCCTACTGTTTTGTTGTAATTTAGCATTTAAAGTTTCAGTACTCTCTCTATTTTCCCTACTATTTTGTTCTAATCTGGAGTTTAAGGCATCTGTACTTTCTTTATTTTCCCTACTGTTTTGTTCTAGTTTAGCGTTGTTTTGTTCCAGTTTAGCATTTAAAGCGTCTGTACTTTCTTTATTTTCCCTACTGTTTTGTTCTAGTTTAGCGTTGTTTTGTTCCAGTTTAGCATTGTTTTGTTCCAGTTTAGCATTTAAAGCGTCTGTACTTTCTTTATTTTCCCTACTGGTTTGTTCTAATTTTGCATTTAAGGCATCACTACTAACTTTGTTCTGATACATAAACTCGAGAAGTAAAGTTTTTAATTCTGGTTGGCCGCCTACACTCCCTGTTTCAGTATCGGGATTTACCTCCGCTACCCCGGTACTACCATCACTCGACATACTGCTCGTATCATCACTCTCCAGTTGATGACCACTACGTAACCTCATCTGTCTTTCTTTCTCATCCCCCATAATGATATACACTGATACAGACAAATAACCCCCAAAATATAGGCACAGAAATATATACCCTTCTCCTTCCACAAATGTTATTAGGTTTTCAGCCCAAAGTTGTCGGCGACAATTGTAATGGTTTGACTGCCCCTAACTGTTGGGTGATAAATGTAACTCTTTACCTTTGCCTAAGCTATGTTGTTTTAATGGGCGCCATGACCTCAACGCAATGTTGAAATCTAAATTTGTATTTAACAACGTCTAGCTCTGGTAGAACACCTTCAAGAATCTATTCACTCAGATCGTGGTATGATTTGATCATTAACCCAACAAACAATTGTATCAGGAGAAGGAATTGGTCTATATCTAATGCTACCTACTGAAAGCAAAGAATGCATTGTTAAAAGAAATGAATTTATTATATAAAACAAGTATTGCAAAATTAATAATAATAATAATAAGAAGTTTAAAATTTAAATTGGAGTGTGGCGATTTTAATATTACCGATAGAGAATTACGTGAAAACGGCGTTTGATAAATTATTGATTTTACTCTTATTCCCAAGCTATGAAGTTACTGAAATATTGAATATACAACAAAGAGAAACGAGAGATTGCGTATTTCTGTGTCATTCGCGCTTACCACTGGAAATTGCCGAAGCATTTCCCTCGTACTGGATGATGAAGAGAGCTTTCCACTGTTTCCTGGACGCCGTCATCTTCTTCGTTAGTAGATGATATACTTGTATATTTGGTGACTTTATGGTCCGAACATCGGAGCCATACACTCGTACAACCACACTGGTTAAGTTTCACAATGATGGTCCTCGCCTCCACTGAACATCGGAGCGACTCACACGTGCAACTATACTGGTTAAATTTTAAAACGAAAGTCCTCTATTCCACGGCGCGCCAAACGATATATCCCCTCGTCGGCTTCCCACTCCGGTGCCGACTTCCAGCTTACGTGGTCTCCACTGATTGGCTGTGCCACCCCGCTACTCCCCTCCTTAGGCTCAATACACACGGCGGGAGGGTGAATTCGATTGCCGTTCCATACTATCCGCCTTTTCTTGACGCTGCGACCCAGGCTTGCGTAATGCTTCTTGACAAGAATCAGCCTGTATCTGAATTCCCAGTGAGTCATGTCTCTCATAATACCCTAACTGACGAAACTCCGTAAAATTCCGTAATCACATAATTTTCCATGATAATGTCGTTCGTAATAATTTGCTTGATAGTGTTTTCTACGACATAGAAAACCTATCTGTATGCTTATAATTTTTTAAAAATGCTCCAAAAAATACCTGAATAATAATTATAATAATAATAATAATAAATTAACATGAAAAATTCTCTTGGCTGAACAATTTGCCGCGTAAATAAATATAGAATGGCTTCCTACTGAGTTATGCCAGTAGCATAAAAACCCCTCGAAAAACACGTTACAAGTTTGCTGCTGGCTTTATCTGGGGCAATAAGCTTGTTCATTAAATTCTTTTTACAAAACATAATACTTTCAAAAATATATATACAGGGCAGAGGGAGAATGTTTAAATCTTTAAACAGAGGTCTACATGATTATCTAGTGTTTACATTTGCCATAATTCTGCCTACTGGCCATGGGTACGTATTGCACGTTTACTTGCACGACCGTTTAAATGTTTAAATCCTTAAACAGAGGGCTACATGATTCTCTAGTGTTTACATTTACCATAATTCTAATCGCCCTCTTTTGTATCCTAAACGTGCTTAGTACATATGTTTATTCCATTTCAAGTCATGTTGTATCCATAAAAGTACTAATAGGTATATACAGTAATACGTATTGCACGTTTACTTGCACGACCGTTTAAAAGTTTAAATCTTTAAACAGAGGTCTACATGATTCTCTAGTGTTTACATTTGCCATAATTCTAATCGCCCTCTTTTGTATCCTAAACGTGCTTAGTACATATGTTTATTCCATTTCAAGTCATGTTGTATCCATAAAAGTTCTAATAGGTATATAGAGTAATACTAATACTATAACTATTTATAACTTATTATAATGACAGATCTTAAGAGATACAATCTTATTGGACAAATATTTACACCTTATTCTATTATCATAATATGAAAACTTAATTCTATAAATACAACAACTTACAGCTAGGTATTACAATTAAAATAGAAAAGTAAAATATAATTATAGATTTCATCGTTTCTATACACTAAGATATTCAACTACTGAGTGAAAACAATGGCACAGCAGATACGCTTTCAACATTCTATCAAAGGTTTTTTTGGGGGGCACGTTTTATATACTGGAGTAGTTTATTGTATAATTTAACTCCTGTGTGATAAGTTCCTTTTTGATATATGCTTGTGTGTGTGTGTGTGAAATATGAATGTTTTGATTTTGTCTTGTGTTATGCCTATGAAACTCATTGTTTGTTTTAACCCTTTACTGCATGAATTATCAAGGCATCACTGGTCTGTGTGTTTGAATGAGTGCACAATTGAATGGACGTTGATGGTTTGCCGTAAAACCTACTCTGCCCCTACATACATAGGTGAAAAGTGATATGTTGCACATATGCAACACTATGCAGTAAAGGGTTAAGAAAAACATCCTTATTCATTAAATTCTTTTTACAAAACATAATACTTTCAAAAATATATATACAGGGCAGAGGGAGAATGTTTAAATCTTTAAACAGAGGTCTACATGATTCTCTAGTGTTTACATTTGCCATAATTCTGCCTACTGGCCATGGGTACGTATTGCACGTTTACTTGCACGACAGTAGGTCGGTAATGTCTTTGAGGTTGAGCCAAAGGTACTCCAGAAGCCTGTGGTTCCTGGATGGGGAGGGCCCACGGGAAATAAACGGTGGTTGGTACGCGTGGATGGTGACGGGGTGGAAGGAGTACCTTTGGTTGTCGGGTTGCTTTGTCGTATGTTATGTAAAAAAAAACTAGGCATCACTGGTCTGTGTGTTTGAATGAGTGCACAATTGAATGGACGTTGATGGTTTGCCGTAAAACCTACTCTGCCCCTACATACATAGGTTAAAATGATATGTTGCACATATGCAACACTATGCAGTAAAGGGTTAAGAAAAACATCCTTATTCATTAAATTCTTTTTACAAAACATAATACTTTCAAAGATATATATATATAGGGCAGAGGTAGAATGTTTAAATCTTTAAACAGAGGTCTACATGATTCTCTAATTCTAATTGCCCTCTTTTGTATCCTAAACGTGCTTAGTACTCCAGAAGCCTGTGGTTACTGGATGGGGAGGGCCCACGGGAAATAAACGGTGGTTGGTACGCGTGGATGTTGACGGGGTGGAAGGAGTACCTTTGGTTGTCGGGTTGTTTTGTCGTATGTTATGTAAAAAAAAGCAAGGCATCACTGGTCTCTGTGTTTGAATGAGTGCACAATTGAATGGACATTGATGGTTTGCCGTAAAACCTACTCTGCCCCTACATACATAGGTGAAAAGTGATATGTTGCACATATGCAACACTATGCAGTAAAGGGTTAAGAAAAACATCCTTATTCATTAAATTCTTTTTACAAAACATAATATTTTCAAAGATATATATACTGGGCAGAGGGAGAATGTTTAAATCTTTAAACAGAGGTCTACATGATTCTCTAATTCTAATCGCCCTCTTTTGTATCCTAAACGTGCTTAGTATCTTAAGAGATATAATCTTATTGGACAAATATTTACACCTTATCCTAAACGTGCTTAGTACATCTGGCGACATACCCCAAAATATGACCCCATATCTTAAGTATGAATGGAAGTAAGCAAAATAAGTATTTCTTAATGTGTGCATGCTAGTGCAGGTTTTCAAAATACGTAACGCAAAGCACACCGAGTTCAGTTTAGTATTCAGTTATTGTATATGATTATTCCATTTCAAGTCATGTTGTATCCATAAAAGTACTAATAGGTATATACAGTAATACTAATACTATAACTATTTATAACTTATTATAATGACAGATCTTAAGAGATATAATCTTAATGGACAAATATTTACACCTTATTCTATTATCATAATATGAAAACATAATTCTATAAATACAACAACTTACAGCTAGGTATTACAATTAAAATAGAAAAGTAAAATATAATTATAGATTTCATCGTTTCTATACACTAAGATATTCAACTACAGAGTAAAAACAATGGCACTGCAGATACGCTTTCAACATTCTATCAAAGGTTTTTATTTTTGGGGCACGTTTTATATACTGGGGTAGTTTATTGTATAATTTAACTCCTGTGTGATAAGTACCTTTTTGATATATGCTTGTGTGTGTGTGTGAAATATGAATGTTTTGATTTTGTCTTGTGTTATGCCTATGAACATCATTGTTGGTTTTAACCCTTTACTGCATGAATTCTTTTTCATTTGCGTTTGGTGTACAAAATTTCAAGCTTCAATATTCAATTGGCGATTAGTGTCTTAGATTTGCCAACAATTTTCAATTGGCGCTAAAACCTTAGCACTCGTATGTGATGTGGAATGCCATAATGGAATATATATATGATCTTTTGCGATTATTACTGCGCCACTACATGTGTTTAGTAATAATAATAATAATAATAATAATGCGCGTCAGAGTAGCAGTGGAAGATAAAATCAACAAGGTTGCAAATGGGTGGGGGAAAAGGCGTCTTGCTCGACCCGCTGCTGGGCCCAAGGTTTTCGGTGCGAGCAAAAGATGATTTCCAATAAACCAAATGGAACAAATAATTCCTTAATGCAATAATCAAAAGTGCAAAAAAAGTATCTCATGAAACTAATTAAAGAAAACCCAGAGACGTGTTAATCGTGCCTTTGTTACATCACAAAGACAAGATTGACGAAATCGAGATAAGGATAAAGAAGGGGCACTTAAATATAAGAAATGATAAGACAAGGGAGCTATATTACTTAAAATATAAAAATGTATTAAAGATAAAAGAAAGAGCGTGTACATGAAATAAACAAATTACAATAATACAAAGAAAATATTAAGCTAAGATAAAATCGATAATACAAAAGAAACCCAACACCAAGAATAAAGAATTCAAAAACTTAAAAAAACTAAAAAGCACGACAGAACCTGAGTACAGCTCAACAACATGAATCTAACGGAAAGATACGAACATGAAAGAAAATAAAACGAAACTTACAAAAGGTAAAGAGAAACGACAAACTTGCAAAAAGTCAAAATTCGAACATTAACGTGACGCGAAGGTTTTCATGATGTTATAATAATGATATTTATTGCAACCAATGGTCATGATGTTATGTAAACATACCGGAGGGAAGGGGGAGGAGTGAGGGGAGTAAAACAAAGGGGAGAGAGATCTCACGGGGATAGGAGGAAGGAGAAGACAAGGGGGATTGTTATTAAGTTATGTAATACGGCGAAAATCAAAAGAGAAAAACAAAACAAAAGGAAAATGAAATATACAGAGATACATTACATTACAATTGATTTGGGACGAAATAGACCGGTAAAAATCGAAAGCACGCTATAATAAAATAGGCTTATACTCCAACATAATGCCGCACCAACGCGACATATAAAAAATGAATAATATGACATCGGAGCTGGAGAAATCCCAGTTAACCACCGTCACATATATTCTATAAACAAAAGGGACACGTATTAGTGGGAGACGTTGGACATAAGTCCCGTTACCTCACATATACTGTCCGCAAACAAAGGTCCAATTGCAACCAATCAAACGAAACGTTTGTGGTACAAAAGAGACACCGACGCAAAAGACGAGCACCAAGGCCCGACAGGAAACACACATAAGCCAAGACGCAGAAACGCAATACTTTCGAACCTTACAGGTATTAACCAAAATAATAAGACTGTGAGGAGGGTACATAACAAAAGCAAAAAAAAATGACTCCGCCGTATAACATTACGCAAGGTCCCGGAGATCTGGTTCAAGGATTAAAATACTAACAGTAACATCTTGAAAAGGAAAGAGAATTAAGCAAAAGAAGAAACATTGAACAAAAACAATTACATTGCGTTAGATAGAAATACATTGAGCCGTACTCACATTCCGCTGCGCCATGAGGGTGGGCCTCTGCCCGAATACACACGTTCGCCCTACATCTCGGCACGTCCAAGACTGAATAAGCTTCTGTCCCCCAGAGAGGAGAGAAGCCTCTCAGAAATATAAAATGCGTAGTTTGGGAGTGGCTCCAAACTCGCGTCAAATATTGGCAGAGCCAATAGCAGAACAAATTGCACAACAAAATGCAAGGTAAGCAACAACACTAGGCAATACGAGAGAACAAGGTAGTATGTAGCTAGGGGTTGCACAACGTTAGACAGAGAGATACACACAGACAATCTGCGCACTTTTAACCACTCGAGGCGTAATATAGAGATGTCACAACACATGACAATAATAATAATAATAATAACTATAGATTCATGAAAAATGGTTCAAGTTCCACCGCTTTCTCCCAAAAAAATTCTTTAATATAACAAAGGCATAAAAGAAAATGTTTCCTTTACTCAACAAAATTATATAAAATAACATTCTTAGATTAGATACATTTGAACAGGGTGAAGGAAAGAAAATTACTACATGTACACTAGATACACACATGAAAAATATAGACATAATAAAATGTTCTCACATTTCTCTTAATCATATGACGCAGCTTAATTAAAAGTTCTTTCTTTTATGAACGTCATAGCTTCCATAAAAGGCTTGACGAAACGCAAGTCTCTTTTCTCATACACACATATAATCATACACACGTTTTCACGAAGATGTTCACTGATGAGGAAAATTATTCCTTTTTTGGTACGGAAGAAAAAAAGACTTTAAAATTAAATTAAAACAACAAAAATACAAATTATATAAAGGATCAGTACAGTCGTGAAATAAAGACGGATCCTACCTCTACTGCACGTCAATACGTCACACATATTAAAAATGGATGTACCAAAAGGAAAATAATAATAATAATAATAATAATAATAATAATTAAACGGTCAATCTTGAGCTAGACTCTGCCAGATGACGTGGAGAAAGCGAAGGCTTCTTAATGGCGACCTTCTGGAAATCAGTCAATTTTCTAATAATAAAAGAAAGAAAAAGGTTATATCATGATCACAAAACAAGATTACAAAGGGGAGCACCCTGTATACAAAATAGTGCTTGCGTCGGGGAAATATTTGGGGTTACGTAGGCTGCGTAAGAATGAAAGTGGATTCATTTTGCCAGCTGGTAAGTAAAGGTATGAATGGACAGGGTCGTCAGACCATATGACAAAAGAGTAAGAAGCCGTGAACAGGGTCCAAGAATACACCGGCCACTTCTCAGGTACTTGGAGACTAGCTATCGCCACCAAAAACACACTCCAAATACATGACAGTTACAGGAAAATAATACACATTATCTTAGAGAAAACATATTAGATTGAAATGATTTATAAAAACATGATTTCAAAAAACGTAAAACAGAAGCTACGATAAACAGTAAACAACTATATCAATAAACAAATCACTGTCACTACGAGAAAAGAATGTACGTCAACAGACCATCCCAGACGCTGCCGAACAATAGCGAGTCGTGTCTGTAGCTAGGACAATGGGTTGACCCGGCTCCTTTCAACAAAAGCAGGCAGGTACTGGAAATCGCCTTAGGCAGAAGTATAGTTCAACACATCTTTCGAAAACCTCCGTGTAACTCAGGCGGCCACGGGTGTCTCCTGCCTAACTAGATACATAGAAGGAGTAAAGGGGCAAAATATTCTAATAACCTTCATCAAAAGACATTAGGTACTAACAAATAAAAAGGAATAATAACTCAAAGTAGCTGTCGAAACAAAAAAATACCATCCCGGACAGAGAACGAAAAACCAAATAATTACGTTACAAAATACCTTCCAAAAAAAGGAACTGACTGGAACCTCGCATAAAACCAATCAAGACCAGACATACAATCAATCAAACACGAAACCCAATAATAAATATTACCAACCCACAAAAATAAAATGGTTACTGCGTCAATATACGGGCCGTAGACCTCAGAGGTACCGCATAAAAAAATTAAAGACAGAGGGTATGGCCTATCCCATACTAATATAAGAAAGTTGTGTAATGCACGCCAGAGTAGTTCACACGAACATCAATGTCCCATACCACGGATGCCGTAGACATAAAATGGTTGGTATCTCTGAGTAATACTTATCGTATATTTGGTTTGCCAATAAAAACGAATAAATAGTTCGTACGTAATATATGAAAAATGAAAATCCACAGCCTGCTTCCAGTCTCCGACCGGGTCAGGAATGGAATGAATGAAGCCCCCACCTAGCGGCGAGGATATGAACGTGCCGGCTGCCGAGGCCTGACGCACTCCTCTAGGGCAATGATCAAATGAATGACAGATGAAATGAAATGATAGTGGAGAGTGTTGCTGGAATGAAATGTTGACAGGGAAAACCGGAGTACCCGGAGAAAAACCTGTCTGCCTCCGTTCTGTCCAGCACAGATCTCACATGGAGTGACCGGGATTTGAACCACGGACCCAGCGGTGAGAGGCCAGCGTGCTGCCGCCTAAGCCACGGAGGCTGCACGTAATATATATATAGTTTAAATTGAATATGGTATAAAATCAAAAGTGAACTAAATTTGAAACCACCCACAAATAACTATTGATACGAATTCATTAAACTCATTGACACACACATTCATCTCAAAATACAACCAACAACAACAACACTACATACATACTCCTTCCCATAAACAAATCAAAATTTCCCCATTACACCAGAATGCGAATGTGGGCCGTTGGAACACCATGGAAACACAAATAATGGACTACAGGTCATCGTGACAAACTTCATCCCATACTAAAGATTGACGAATCGTGTAGAATCTATGTACACCCTAAGTGGGCGTCGAAGCCGTGGGACAGGTCCCATACCCTAATCCCGACAGAGACCTCACCTAGCAGGTTTCCCAACGAAATACACACTACCATACTGAACATATAGTAACATCAAGCTTATATAAACAATTTTAAATGAAAACCTACATTGAAAATCCCCTGACAAAATTAAAACAATCACCCTCCCTAATTATGAAACACACTTAACTCCCAATCATAACACACATAATAGCTCAACAGACCATTCATAACTGAAACATAAAACACTTTACTAACACCAAACGTTAGTACAATTACGCGAGGCTCAAGGTGGGTCGGCGCGACCGTAGGATTAAAAGAGACGCTTCCCATAAGTGGGCCTACCTTCATTGAGAAAAACTTCGGAGAAAGAGGGGCGGGGGTTTTAGGCCGCACGGTAATGACAAGAAGCCTGTCAGCAGCTGTTCCAGACAGAGACATATGAAGGGGTAAGGCGAGTTCTGAGAAATATCATAGTTAAATAAACAACTGTTTACAACAAAAGGTAAAGGCACAAACCCTTGAAGGAATGCATTTCCTACTTAAAGAAAGTAAAATAAAAACGTCCACGACATTGACGAAATGAAAAGGAAGAGAAAGCAAAAAAATGTGTCGTCTTAAAATCACCGTTAACTAAACAAATGTCTACTAGAGGAAGCAAATACATAAAAGTAGGTTACAATACCGTGACGTGTCGTGTTCCAGCGATGCGATGTACTCACTGATATGTTGCCACTGTTCACCTCGAAGCTGGGTCTTTTGGATGTCTTGTTTACTTGAGGGACAAAACCACCTTTCCTTGGTGATGGGTTTCCTGGATGCTCGTGGTTCACACAGAAAGTAACTTCACCCTTTCTTCAGGGGTGGGGGGAACGATTTCGCACGCAACCACGCTCTGATACCATTGCGCCACTACAGTGTTCAGTAATAATAATAATAATGCGCGTCAGAGTAGCAGTGGAAGATAAAATCAACAAGGTCGCAAATGGATGGAGGAAAAGACGTCTTGCTCGACCCGCTGCTGGGCCCAAGGTTTTCGGAGCGAGCAAAAGATGATTTCCAAAAAACCAAATGGAAACAAATAATTGCTTAATGCAATAATCAAAAGTGCAAAAAAAGAATCTCATGAAACTAATTAAAGAAAACCCAGAGGCGTGTTAATCGTGCCTTTGTTACATCACAAAGACAAGATTGACGAAATCGAGATAAGGTTAAAGAAGGGGCACTTAAATATAAGAAATGATAAGACAAGGGAGCTATATTACTTAAAATATAAAAATGTATTAAAGATAAAAGAAAGAGCGTGTACACGAAATAAACAAATTACAATAATACAAAGAAAAAGGTAAGCTAAGATAAAATCGATAATACAAAAGAAACCCAACACCAAGAATAAAGAATTCAAAAACTTAAAAAAACTAAAAAGCACGACAGAACCTGAGTACAGCTCAACAACATGAATCTAACGGAAAGAAAATAAAACGAAACTTACAAAAGGTAGAGAGAAACGACAAACTTGCAAAAAGTCAAAATTCGAACATTAACGAGACGCGAAGCTTTTCATGATGTTATGTAAACATACCGGAGGGAAGGGGGAGGAGTGAGGGGGAGTAAAACAAAGGGGAGAGAGATCTCACGGAGATAGGAGGAAGGAGAAGACAAGGGGGATTATTATTAAGTTATGTAATTCGGCGAAAATCAAAAGAGAAAAACAAAACAAAAGGAAAATGAAAAATACAGAGATACATTACATTACAATTGATTTGGGACGAAATAGACCGGTAAATATCGAAAGCACGCTATAATAAAATAGGCTTATACTCCAACATAATGCCGCACCAACGCGACATATAAAAAATGAATAATATGACATCGGAGCTGGAGAAATCCCAGTTAACCACCGTCACATATATTCTATAAACAAAAGGGACACGTATTAGTGGGAGACGTTGGATATAAGTCCCGTTACCTCACATATACTGTCCGCAAACAAAGGTCCAATTGCGACCAATCAAACGAAACGTTTGTGGTACAAAAGAGACACCGACGCAAAAGACGAGCACCAAGGCCCGACAGGAAACATACATAAGCCAAGACGCAGAAACGCAATACTTTCGAATCTTACAGGTATTAACCAAAATAATAAAACTGTGAGGAGGGTACATAACAAAAGCAAAAAAAATGACTCCGCCGTATAACATTACGCAAGGTCCCGGAGATCTGGTTCAAGGATTAAAATACTAACAGTAACATCTTGAAAAGGAAAAGAGAATTAAGCAAAAGAAGAAACATTGAACAAAAACAATTACATTGCGTTAGATAGAAATACATTGGGCCGTACTCACATTCCACTGCGCCATGAGGGTGGGCCTCTGCCCGAATACACACGTTCGCCCTACATCTCGGCACGTCCAAGACTGAATAAGCTTCTGTCCCCCAGAGAGGAGAGAAGCCTCTCAGAAATATAAAATGCGTAGTTTGGGAGTGGCTCCAAAATCGCGTCAAATATTGGCAGAGCCAATAGCAGAAAAAATTGCACAACAAAATGCAAGGTAAGCAACAACACTAGCCAATACGAGAGAACAAGGTAGTATGTAGCTAGGGGTTGCACAACGTTAGACAGAGAGATACATACAGACAATCTGCGCACTTTTAACCACTCGAGGCGTAATATAGAGATGTCACAACACATGACAATAATAATAATAATAATAATAATAATAATAATAACTATAGATTCATGAAAAATGGTTCACTACCCTAAGCTCTTAACTCTCGAAGACCGAACATTACTGCCTACTGGCCATGGGTACGTATAGCACGTTTACTTGCACGACCGTAGCTCGGTAATGTCTTTGAGGTTGAGCCAAAGGTACTCCAGAAGCCTGTGGTTCCTGGATGGGGAGGGCCCACAGAAAATTCTCTAGTGTTTACATTTGCCATAATTCTAATCGCCCTCTTTTGTATCCTAAACGTGCTTAGTACATCTAGCGACATACCCCAAAATAAGCAAAATAACTATTTCTTAATGTGTGCATGCTAGTGCAGGTTTTCAAAATACGTAACGCAAAGCACATCGAGTTCAGTTTAGTATTCAGATATTGTATATGTTTAATCCATTTCAAGTCATGTTGTATCCATAAAAGTACTGAACCCGAGGGGGTCATGCTGACTGATATCGAACGTGGATCTCAGTGACTGTGATCTCAGAATAAAGGTTCCACCAGGGAACGAACCCGAGACCTGCTGAGGGAGTTTCGTTGTAAAAACCCCTGGAGGAAAGTATATGTTTAATCACTGGTGTGATTTCAGTTGATACTGGCATTATTTAGTGAAATAATGCAGGGAAAATGAGCGGAATACAGCATTAGTGGACTACATGGAGTAGGCTATGCTGGACTTGAAACGCAGAAGTAGAGAGTTTGACAGTTTACTAATAGACCCAGAATTGTGGGAGGAGACCCATGGAGCCCTGTCAATCTCGCTGACCTACTTAAGTCGTCTACAAGAGGTCGGGGGGTTGAATAATGACCCAGTTATTCCCCGTTTGAGAATAGGACCAAGAAGGGAGGGGAGAGATCCCAAGGAAAATCATTGATTACTCGTGATTGGAGTAACGCAATGACATGAGAGTTGCACACAGGTGAATCTTTAGCCAGAGGGCTAATTTTAGAGCCTTTAATCTGCGAAATTGAGGCATATTTAATGGAGTGCGTAAGAGCACAGGACTAGGGGTGTTCGCGGCGGGGTTTGACCATGTCACCGGGGATTTCCACCGGAAACCGCGTCCCCACGCTATGGCAAAAGCAATTAATATTAATTAATTGGCCGATCGATCCTTCAGCACGAAGATAGTTCTGGGATCCGTGAAGAAAAAGGAACCCGATGAGCATTGTTTCGAGACCAGAATCATCCTGGGAGAGGAGTTGATTTAGCGCGGGAATTCTAGGTCTACTTTTTGTGTGAAACGGATATAAGGCAGTTGTAGTCAGTCGGAACTTGCAGTTGGAAGAGACTCGAGCGCGGAACGTATGTCGCTCTGGCTCAGGAAAGGACGCTCACACAAAAGACTTGAACATTTGAGTGTTAATCATTATATTCGCCGAGCAGTGTAATGCACCAAGTGATAAGATAATAATGCATAGTCAGGAAGTAATAAGAAGTACGGTAATCAACGAACTTTATTGTGTGAAATGCGTATTACCGAAGTCAAGGAAGGAGGCCCGGACTTCAACTTGGGAAGCCGTGCAGTAAAACTTTTAGAAGGCTTTATTAAGGACAGTCGTGCTGCAGGTGTAGTCAGCAGTACGAGCAATGGTTTGTGTTCACATAGGAAGTACCGTGTGATATAAGTTGCAGAACATTGAAAGTATTAATTTTGTGTAAAGACTATGTACAATGTTAAGCGCAGTGTATCATATATTGACTGGTTATACATGTCTTATTACGCCGTACTGCGCTGGGAGAAACTTTATGAAGCATTTGGTGAAATGTCTTAAGAATACCAAATAGTAACGCTCAGGACGAAAGTAAGCATATTTATGCACAGCAGGAAGTTTACCGTAGGATAATTGTTAGACTGTTGGTGAACCCGGAGGCAGATGAACCAGACGTTCAATCAGGAGTTGGTAGGAGCATGGAGGATGCCGTCGATACCTGCAATTCTGATATTTTGCCAGGGAATTTCAACCAATGAAAAGTGTAAAAAGTTACGTGTGTTATGTATAAATCATATGTGAAATATCTTTTAAATTAATGGTATAATAAGTGTTATAAAGTGTCATGTGTTTTGGAAGCAATAGCTTCACCATAGAAATGAAAAGTGCTGTGTGGTTGGTGAAAGAAATGTATCATAAAATGTGTATATTCAATATGCAAATGTCGCGATAACTCTGCAAATGGCAGGCGACCCGGAAGGATATAGGTGGTTGGAGCCGCCAGGATAAGCCTATAGATATGTGAGTACCCCACAAATTATGATTATATAGAAGTATAGCCCACTGCATGTAATGTGATTTCAGAAATATGAAAAAAATGCCAGTAAGAATCAGTATTAGGAGATAGACCCTCCAGATTTAATTATTGTTGTGTTGATTTTAGTAGAGTTGAGATGTTGTTATACATCAGTGAGTGGATTAATCGTTACCACTATTAATAAAATGGCAAATGTAAACGTATCGTAACGAACACGGATGTTCGATTATTAAGATGGTTATGTTGTGTCGGATTATGGTAATCTATGTCAGTAATAATAATAATAATAATAATAAATAATAAAAGGTATGAATGAATACATCAGGTAAAATGTTGTAAGCAAGAAATATTTACGCTAATTGGAAGATTTATCGATCCAAGCAGTAAGATTACATTAAGGGATGAGAAAAGAGTTTAATATCAGAATATATTGTATTAATGGGAATATAATTATGCAGGGAAATGGAAGAGCTTTCTAGTGAATTGAATTTGCAGCTTGTGTAAAAGCTTATAGAGTAATTGATAGATTTCTCTTAATAATTAAAGGACGAAGATCATAGCATTAGGTCAGGAGCCAGGTAATCTATTCGACGTATGAAATCTCGTATAGCCTTGGGCATACTGAGATATGTACTTTGTGCCAGAGTGTATTGTATGGTATCTGTGAGGGATGCCAGTACAAATACTAAAACTAGGGGATGAAATTAGTTTAAAATGGGGTTTGAGCTTGACGAAAACTGTAAGAGGTAAGGATTGTTTTAGGAAGGTAGATCGATCGTGCGATCTGCCAGGAGAACTCCCCAATGTACTATTTGACGGGGTAGTTCTAGGTAAAGGGGTAGTCTGTAAGAACTATTAAGTTATAAGACAGAGCGCGATGACTGCGCCACGCGTTCTATAGAGAGCCGTAAGCACGCGAGTGAGTAGAGAGTTCGCTGTGGTCAGAGAGTATCAAGGACGCTCAGCTGAACAAGAGCAACGATTAAGCAATTATGCAATAAGGCTATTTCTAAGTCCTACCTAAAGTGGAATCTATTAGGGTAGGAACTTACAGACTAAATAAATAAAAGATTGAGACCAGTGGTTTCTATTATTTAGGATTTTAATGTGTATCTCTATTTGGAGATACACTTAATAGAGCAAGCAGTTCAAACTAGTAGTTAATAAAAAATAAATACAATCCAAGCACAGGAGGAGCGGAGTGTGTAGTGTAGTGGATAGTGTGTAGATCGCTAAGACACTTACCCGGTCTGTAGGCAGAAGAGCTTCGACACGTCGGTGCACTGAGTGAGGACTGAGTGATAGATGATTCTCGGTACTTGACCTTTAGGGTTTTTATAACTTTGGTGTGCACGCTCGGCGAATTCTTACATTCTTTCCGAGTCGTGCACCTCTTTTTAGGTCGTTGCC
This sequence comes from Meconema thalassinum, assembly GCA_946902985.2. Lineage (NCBI taxonomy): Eukaryota > Metazoa > Arthropoda > Insecta > Orthoptera > Tettigoniidae > Meconema > Meconema thalassinum. The sequence continues at coordinate 348,966,664 of OX336389.2, forward strand.
TTTGGCACGGGGCTACCTTACTTCCTGAATGTGGTACTTATGTTCTTCATGTAATTTGTAGGTGGTATTTTATAATGATTTTATATCAGAAGTTTGTAGTTTTGGAATCTTATAGATTTTCCCTAAGGGATAGGGTAGCGTACCCTAGGGTACAACAACCCCCTTTGTAGGGTTAGTTATCGACCTCGATAACTGGACGAAGACGTGGGGGTGGTTTTTGAAGATATAAGACCTCATTTTCTTTCTTGATTGTCTTCTGTTCTTCTCTTCTGTTCTTCTTTCAATTTAGGTCATCGTTGTATGGTTGGTGTCGTAGAGGGTAGGTTGGTAGCCTCGTGGAAAATAGGGGTAAGTCAGGGGGTAGATATAAATTTAGTGCTATACTGTTAAATGTGGAAGTTGAAAGTGGAATAATTGTGTCTTCTATTAATTGGGTGTCCGGGTGTGCCTAGCGATCAAGTGTAATTGTCTGTGGTGAGGGGGAACAATGTTTCTTTACATTTTGGTTTTAAAATACAACAATGGGGTGTGAAGCTTACTATTTATTCATACTATGCGTTTTCTTGATGGGATGCCATCTGGATCCCTTATTTTATACAAACATAATAACTTGCTAAGGAAAACATTACATATTATTAAAAAAAATCAATTGTACAATGTAAATTGAGGGGGTGCAGGAACACACGAAAAGAAAAAAAACATCCGAGGGTTAACGGGGGAGGTTATGGATACATACATAATTACTTGCCTCCAGTGGGGATGAAAAACTGCTCTCGCGTGCCCTGTGTGTGTGTAAAAGGGATAGAGTATAGAGATAGAAAAATAAATGCCGCAAGGTGTAATTAAAGGTTTAAATTGAAAAGTGTTTTATTGTTTTGGGGAAAAAAATGCGACATTTTTACAATCTGGAATTTAGAAGAGTGGAAAGGAAAAAATAATGTGTATTACAAAGTTATCATCGCTTGGTTAAATATCAACAACATTTAAAAAAAATCAATTTTTCATATCATTTATATTCATTAAAAACCATTAAACCTGAAACAAAAACCCTGTTACTCATATCAATGTTTCATACCGATACAAAATCCAATTCTCTTAGTGACACCAATCTTCAATAAAAACAAAACCAAATTCACTTAATTATTTATCATCCTTCTTTTGTTTACTGTAGTTGCGCAACTATATTCCTTTTAATACTGTATTCAACACCTTTTAATATTATCTTGAGTGCACTCTTAATGTAATATTTAATTATAACCTATTGTCCATTATCTATTACCCATTACTTATTATCTATTACCTATTACCTGCAGGTGATCTATACTATGTGTGTACAGAATATTTTTTGTATGGCTTGCTCCCTGTGGGCGAGCGAAGTCATCTTGGCTGCACAACTCGTCCTTTACAGAGATAGGCGCGAGTTGTGTGGCCGTAATGCACCTCTCATTTTAGGTACTAATTTGCTTCGTTGATCCGACCTTCAGTGGAGGATATCCCACAGGTATATCTCTACTGTGGTCTGGATATGTGCCTGAAAATGGGTATTATGGGCTGTGTATAGGGCATTTGAGTGTACACTTTTGGGGGTGGGGCATTTGTGTAACACAAGAAAAAACATATGGTTATTGCATAAAAAAAAATTGTATCAATTTTTGTGGATCCATAAATACATGTAAAAATGATTATTTCAGAGGGCTTTTTCCCTCGTCCTTTGTGGGGTTAATCCTGCGGAGACATATAGAAAAATGTTATGTTTATGCAATAAATTACCCTTTTTCATTATGATTGTCTGTGGAAGCATATATAAAAACATTATGTTTATTCACTATATCACTTTTTATCATTATCATTGTTATTTTCGGTGAGCGCCTTATAATGGAGCCACTCTCGATACATGCTTTCAAATTGTGCACCATCATGTGTGCTTTGTCTGGGATCAGCGCCTCAGGTTTTCAACCTGCGCTGAAATGGAAATACATGTTTATTTTCATAATATTTAGATTCTTAATTGCTATTGGCCATGTATTATTAACTCTTTGTTTACCTTTGTATCTACTTATCCACCTTTATCTTTCTCCTAAATCTTTGTATTATTTCAACCTTTATCTCTTATTTGGTACGTATTCACACTCTATTTACTCCTTCTTATTCATTATCCTTTGTAACTTCACTGTACTTTACTCCTATTTATTTCTGTTTTACATCATTGCTCTACCATTATCTTCATTCATTATTGTATTCATCTTTATCTTTCTTTATTCTTTCTTATGCATTGTCTCCGATGACTTTACTGTTCTGTACTCCTATCTACTTCTGTTTTATACCATTGCTCCACTATTAACTTTATTCATTATTGTATTCACCTTTATCTTTCCTTATTCTTTCTTACTCCTACTTTACTGTTCTGTATTCCTATTTACTTCTGTTTTATACCATTGCTCCACTATTAACTTTATTCATTATTGTATTCACCTTTATCTTTCCTTATTCTTTCTTACTCCTACTTTACTGTTCTGTATTCCTATTTACTTCTGTTTTATACCATTGCTCCACTATTAACTTTATTCATTATTGTATTCATCTTTATCTTTCCTTATTCTTTCTTACTCCTACTTTACTGTTCTGTATTCCTATTTACTTCTGTTTTATACCATTGCTCCACTATTAAGTTTATTCATTATTGTATTCACCTTTATCTTTCCTTATTCTTTCTTACTCCTACTTTACTGTTCTGTATTCCTATTTACTTCTGTTTTATACCATTGCTCCACTATTAACTTTATTCATTATTGTATTCACCTTTATCTTTCCTTATTCTTTGTTACTCCTACTTTACTGTTCTGTATTCCTCTGTATGCCTCTCACCAAGGCGGTCCGGGTTCGATTCCCGGTCAATGCATGTGAGATTTTCGAAGTGAAATGCCATGTCCTGTGGTTCGGATTCCACGTAAAAAGGAGGTCCCGTGGCTCATGATCTCAAGATTAACGGCCACGTTAAACTACAAGCTTCCTTTTTTTCTGTATTCCTATTTACTTCTGTTTTATACCATTGCTCCACTATTAACTTTATTCATTATTGTATTCATCTTTATCTTACCTTATTCTTTCTTACTCCTACTTTACTGTTCTGTATTCCTATTTACTTCTGTTTTATACCATTGCTCCACTATTAACTTTATTCATTATTGTATTCACCTTTATCTTTCCTTATTCTTTCTTACGTCTTATTTCCTATGACTTCACTGTACTTGACTCCTATTTATTTCTGTTTTACATCATTGCTCTACCATTATCTTCATTCATTATTGTATTCATCTTTATCTTTCTTTATTCGTTCTTATGCATTGTCTCCTATGACTTTACTGTTCTGTACTCCTATCTACTTCTGTTTTATACCATTGCTCTATCTATTTGTTCGTTCATTATCGTGTTTACCTTTGTGTGTCTTTATTCTTCCTTACTCTGTGTGTTGTGTAACTTCAGTGTACCTTGTGTCTAACTTGCGTATGCAAGATCGGACTCAGCGCTCATATTTTTAATGCCTAATCGTATGCCTGGGTTGCATAATTCTACTCACGAGATATATATTCTTTGGTTTCTATGCCATAAAAAATATACGGATTTTTATGATGTTGTAGTTGAACCAAGGGCTGTTCAATACGCAGGGTGGTGTCGGAACTAAGAGAGCCTAGAAGGACTTCCTTTACCTGTGGACCGGCTAAATACGTAACATGGTATGGGGCATTAAGGACGTATAGTAATCCAGGGACCTTCGTCCAATTTGCAATGTAGTATCGGTAACCCGAGTGACTACGAATGCAGATTGTGGTTTGCGAAAACTACGGATTCTGTTTGAAATGGCTTACCCAGTTGACCCATACGTATAGTGGTTTGGTTTACTCCTACATAGCCTGCGCTAGGAGTTACCTCCGTATCGATTGACCTCCCACGCGCATTGCCATCCTTGGTCTATGCTACATGTGCAAATTGCATCCCTATCCGCGCTGTGTCCGGTCTCGACGCTTCTTATATTGCCTCTTGTGCAATATCACTATTCCTCTTCCTGGGGCACAATAATGTATGTTACCTCGGCCAGGGAAAAAGAATCGTAGTTTCATTATATTTGCTGAATAATCTCCTTCCTGGGGCACAATAATGTATGTTACCTCGGCCAGGGAAAAAGATTCGTATTTTCATTATGTATTTGCTGCTTATGCGCTTTGTTCATCGGGGGTATGAGCAAAGAGGTCATCGGTGCTGCATACCTCGGCCCGGAATATAATTGTTCATTATTTCATTGGTTCATTGTTTCATTTCATTTCTTGTGTTATTATTCCCTTATTACTTTGTATTCTTTCCTTGTCACATTTTGTTACTGTTTCCTTATTTCCTTGTTATCTTATACCCTTAATTCACTATCATATTCTCTTACTATTTCCTTCTTTCCTTATCTCCTTATATACTTATCTCATTCTTCCCTTTTCTCAATACTCATCTTATTCCTATATACCTGCCGCTACAGGTGTTTGCTCCTATTCTAGAGCATCTACTTAACTCTATTTACTGACTGATGTTTAGTCCTAGGGATCGTCTTGGGAAGGAGGAAGTATTCTGTCCGATGTAGGGGTAAATGTATTCCCTCATCGAACCATTATTCCTCCATCCGCAGGTATAGCTTAGACGACGTTAGGAAAAAAAACGGTATAGCGGACCCTGTATTGAGAGGAGACAGGCTAGGTACTTCCCCTCAATACAGGCGCTTGCCCTCCCTAACGCGTCACCACTATGACCTGTCGTCGATCGTCATTGTCGACGTCTTGTCATGTCATGTCAATGGTACAATTTGTTGATACACCAACGTATATTTTCGCCTGGAAATTACTTTTTACATGTATTTTCACCTGGAAAACATTTTTACATCCTGCTAAGTGCATCGCCGTGCCTGAACCATGAAGAATAAGTGTCTAGCGTTTTAATGTTGTTTTATTGTGTTGTAGTTATACGGGGGGGGCAATTGTGGTGGCACGGTGCATTATTATTGCACCTGGTTAATCGGATTTCCAGCTAATATCAGCTGCGTATATTTCCTTCTCACATGTTAGTAGGTAAGTGAGGGATTTGGACTGGTATTCCCATGTTATTGGGTAATTGTATGTATGTTACAAAGTTGTTAATTACTGGTAACGGGATGGTAATAAAGGTTCACGGAATCTTGGTCCTACGGGGATTTATGGATACGTTAAAGGGGTAGGAACTCTCGACCGGTGTAGGTGAGGATTTTATTGTGTAGGATTTGGGTATTCAGTTTTGGTTGTTAGTGACCGTGCTGAAGGATGTGGATTAGCATTGTATGCTTTTAGTTAACATGCAGGGTGAAAACATTGGTGAAAAAAATGTATCATTGCATGCACTTGTGTTAGTTGGTTAAGCCTGGAACGCTAGCTGTTAGCTTTAAAGTTCCGAGTGTTCATTAACATCCAACCATGAGCGATAAGGCATGGTATACACCCTGGTATTTGCATAATAACCATAGTGCCTCGCATGGGTAGGGAAAGAAATGTATATGTGTTATTTGTATATTGTTTAATGTGTATCATGGGAGGTAAATGTGCTTTGTGGCCTGGACATAATATTGGTAATATGTGGCACCTATCGCCATAATAATATGTGACTGCTGTTTATGCTCGTATTATATCTATTAGACTTATAAGCTATAAAGTCTATCTTAAAAAAACTGGTCACCTATTATTATTATTAGTATAATTCCTTAACTAGAGGTATTGTCTAGTGGTATTTCCTAGGTAGACTGTCTAGAGCTATTGCTTGTAAATATTTTCTATGAACTCCGTCTAGATCTATTGTCTAGAGATATTGTTTACAAATTGTGTCTAGGTCTGCTGTCTAAATATATTATCTAGAGCTGTTGCCTATAGATTTTATCTATTTTGTTTATAGATTTTGATGATATACTATATATAGGTATCCTACACCAGGCTATATTGCAGCGCATTATATGTAACGTAATTTCCTCCTCTGATGGGGTTGATCGCTGCAAAAAATATCATACTATTCACCCTATGAAAATGAGGGGGGGTACATAAGTGTTTATTGCCATCCTATGAACTGGAATGATGGTATATATATATATATGCCATCTATGTATTAAACAGGACCATATATATCCCTAAGTGTGGAGTTTTAATTATAGGCCTCAAAAGGGGTATAATGTATGGTGGTTATATGAACATGCTGTTACCTGAAACAACTCTGCTGGTCTAATTCTGAAAGTTAATATTTTAAATAATATTGCCGTATTCCAAAATAAAACAAATTAAAACCTCCTAATGGGAAAGTGGATTTATCTACCTATTTGGTGACGGGTATATACTCATGTTGTTCTATATTTGCTGGCGTGTCTAGATAAGAGTGTATCTGAGGGAAAAAAGTATCAAAAGTTCGCTAGGATATAAAATGTGGCGTATTTATTGTAACGCGGCGCGGTGTAAATATCCCCGAGAATATTGGTTTCTGGCCGTTAAATATGTTATTCCGGTGTAAAGGGTTGAGAGATGATAGGGGTGAACAAAATAAAATCCTTTGGTTACCCTATTGTTTGAATTATATTGTAATAACTACATGTCTGTCATCTAGTGCCGTTTAAATTTGGCGCGCGCTATGCGACTTGAATCCATTATGGCCGCTTGCTACTTATTTGTCCCGTGGGAGGCGTGTTCGAAGATAACGTTTGTATATATGAGATATCACCTGTCGTTAGTGTGAGGCGTGACCTGTAGCCTGTAATTGCCTGTCCGGCTGGAGTAGGTGTTGTGTATCATGTCTGTATTGTGATTGGATGCGCGCGACCTGAGTGGGTTGGAACCATAAAGGCTTTGTTATCGTTTCGTATACTAGCTGTCAAACGCACGTGTTACGTATGGGAATGTATTGTTTACCAGCGTTTTGAACTGTATAGCCGGTGTGGTGTATAACTTGGGCAGAGGGCCTTAGCTATTCGTCTGTATGCTGGGAATTTATGTATGTATTCCTTTAGCTAAATCCTAATGGGATTATTTTGTTATTATATCGTATCGAAATGTGGCCAGTGCTATGTATATAATTAATGTGTTTCTTATCTATTATCCATGTGGTATGCTGGAGTGTACTTAGCATATTCGTAAGCATATGTCGCACCTATGGCTATTAAAATTCTCTGTAATATTGTGTAGAAAAGTGTTTCAGTGGTTTTTACTTTGTACTTCGGGAAAATATATGTAGTATTCTGGACTGTGCTTTACATGTTTGGAAGCATATATCTAATTCCTGTGGCAATTCTATGTGAAATTGTGCAGGAAAGTGTGTCAGTGGTTTGCCCTTTCTACTTCGTGAAAATGAAAAATATGTCGGGATGTAGATATGACGGTGTTTGGTGGTCAATTCCACTTTGATCTAGAAAGCAGAGATATTTATAAGATCCCCTATGAGGGTAAAAAGATGTAGAACAGATTATGTGTACGCGCCGGAAGCGCTGTATACACCACGTGAGTCGCGGTCTACTACCGTCTCCGGTGTCGTTAATCTGTCTACGCACGCATCCGCTTTGTCTGCAGCGCCTGATTCAGTGCGTGTGTGGAGATTGTCTTAGCAAGGAGTCTGTGTGAGGTAAACTAATATTTATGATTAAAAACCTCTTGTGGATTGTAGTGTATTGGATTATCTGTACTACGCGTAAGTATTTGTCAACTCCTTTCCCCTTGTTTCCTACTTGTGTGTGTAGCGGAGTTATATATGGTGTTTGCTGTTATATTCTAACAACCTGTGTTATTGTGTCACTATCTATAGGTTGGGGTAGTAATAATTTACCTGTGTATTATCGCAATAATGAGCGTAATGCTATCAATGCTTGCTATATACTGTTGTAAGTACTACTCTGCCTTGGCAGTGGCATTCGCTAACCTGTATTATTGTGTGTCTACATTTATTCGTGTGGGAGATATCGTTCATCTTCACGAGTGTAGAAGTATTACGTTTCATCCTATAAATGCCGCCAACCTGTGTTCATTGTGTGTATGCACTGCGGCTAACCTGTGTTATTGTACTGTATGTACTTTCGCTATTACGGAAATAAGGGCGTTTGTTAAGGAAATCGTATCAATGTACTGTTATATAGTATATTAGGCCCTATGTATTATTTTTTTAGTCTATACTGTGGCCCTATGGTGTATCGGCCTGTTATCCCTCCTTTATATGGGGTAACTATTGGAATCCGTGCACTCTCTGAATTATTCAAGTAAAAATGTGTGTTAATCTCTTATAGGTATTCATTATTCATATAAGTGTTCTTTCCTATAGCGTTATGGGAAATATATGGAATCGCTAGTATTTATGATATCTATCGGGATGTATGTGTAAATAATTAAGTTCTATGTTAGGGTATTCGAACCGTGTTCTGTTATTATATGTTTATAGGACAAGGGTCCGTTATTTTATATTTCCTTACGATAGGTAATGAGATGTTTGCTCGCTCACCTAATTTTTGTGGCTATGTCTGTATGTGAATCTAAATGCGAGTAGTTTTGTAAAAATGTGCGCTATTATGAATTTTTATTTATGTGAAGTGTCTAGGCATTTCCCAATAATGAAGGAATCCTGCTATTGTTTGCCATATGGCCCACATATGGGTAAATGACCCCATGCTTCGCACGGCCATGTGTGAGCGTGGTATTTTACGTGACTTTGCGTAAATCACTGTTGCTATGGTGTAAGCGTGTTTCGCTGACGCCGCGCTCCGTGTCTTGTTACTTCCGCCTATTATGACAGATTCTTGACCTAGTTTGCTGTGCGCTGTAGGCAACATGTGTAATATTCTATCTACCATGTATTGTCTATGAAAATCTTTGTGCACATTTCATATTATAAATGTATAATTATTATCAAACATATTCTGCCAGTAGGTCCTATGGGGATGTTTTAGGCTGAAAGACGAGTTATGTTGTATGACCAACTGAAACTTGGTGGTGACTCCTGTCTCTGAGTTTGGTGACTAGTTGCCACCTCGACTTGGCGTTATTGCCAAGGCTTGTATGGCGTATATTAGCTATGGGGATTTATGGGAAATGTAGGGCCTGAGTAGTATTAAATATGTGTCCAGCCATGTTCTATTTGCAGCTAGTGTATTTCAATAAAATTCATTATTTTATCATAATATAGTACACATGTAATATAACCTGGTATGTTTTGTTATACCTCTTACAACTAAACATGCATCTTATAATTAATGCCTTATCATGCAGTATTGGAGATTACCAGTGAATGCTAGTTATTAGCATAGCTATTAAATGTGATATCGCGTAGGGCGCTTGTTATACTTTGTCTATTCCTGGGTTCGAATTATTTGGGGGAAATATGCTATTTTATTTCCTGTTACTGCTGGTGAAATGCTCTTATCCCTTATGGCTGTGGGGACTGGGAAAATGTCTATCTAGCCTATGTGGGACTGCTGCGAGTGGAATGTACCTCGATATCTCTTATCTTTTTACCTACACCTAAATGCTGTGTGGTAAAGAAAAATGGGCTAGAAAAGCAATTTATGCCATTCGTTATGCTATTACTTATTCTTTTTATCTGATACTATAGGAAAGTGTACTTTTAATTGTTTAGAAATAATGTGTTCTTTATTTGGGATTTTTTTTATTGCTGAGCTATCTCAAATAATAGCTTCGTCTCCCTCGGATTGCCAAGGCGGCTTTCGCCCCTGGTATCCACTCAAGGGATGCATTCTCCGTGCGAGGCGTTTGGAGAAGGGTAATCTTAGGTTTATGGATTCTACCCTCTGTATTGGGGAGTGTGACTGGAACTATGCGATGAACTATTATGTGTACAGCATCCCAGGGGTATGCACCCCTTGGAGACCATCCCCCCAACATCTGGCTAAATCCCCTAAAATGGCAACCCTTGGAAAGCCGGGGCAACATCCATTAATACTGTAAGGACAGCTTGCTACTCCATAAAGCAGCTCAAGCCTTACGTAATCATTACACTCCGCGACATAGTACTAACTGGGCCAATACATTGCTGACAAGAGGGCATCAGAAGGTATAAGAAGACGTCCTAATGAGGTCAAACTCTCTCTCCATTGTCAGTGCTCCATCGAGACGGCCGAGGCTACGCTGGTGTCAACCGAGGTGAGTCAGTCAATCGTGTTCAGAGTTCCTATTTTTGTAACCCGCAACCCACAAATTGTATCACATTATAAACATAATTTCATTCCCTACAAGGGACTCACACAAAGAATATCACAGACCAATAAAACACTTGGTCCCCACTCTACACTAGCATTACTGTTATACGCCTCTTTACATCCCAACGCCCTTCCTTATTCCCGTCACGTAAAGACGTGACAGACGGTAAGCCATTAGCGCTAACTCAGGTATCTTTGTGTTTCTCGAGCCGGCTGCCAGCAAGCAGCGCGTGCCACCCGGCTGATACGAGCAGAGTCGATTACATAACAAGCAGTCAGCTGAGCGACTAGTACAGCGACCCTTTGCAGTGGGTCCCATCCCCTCAAACACTACCACATTATTTATAGGAACGCCCCCTAGTTCCTAGCACCCCACAACACACTACACTGGTCAGCTTGCCCTGTCAAGGGGAGCTACCCTTCTTTAGGCACAACCTCATAAATTAGTACAGCAACTCTCCCTTTTAGATCCCCAAATAAGGGATCTAAAACACTGGTGGAGGCGGGGTACTACGCATAGAGAAAAGGGACTCAATCAACGAGCCCTCGTAGTTAAAACGACCCCTTCCGTACCGCAAAAAGCCAAGCAAATAGTGAGAAAATTTTTCCCCCAGACAAAAAGCACCATTTTTTTTAGAGTGCTCCAAACTAGCTACACAGGGGAAATTCTTAACAAACCAACCCCCCAGCCCCATACAGAATCAGAGAAATATAAGAATACACTGTCAAAACACGCACAGATTTTTTTTATATTATTTTTCACATACACTCCATTCAACATGGCCCCCCTATACCGCCTAGCTGTGCTAAGGAGCATTGGGGAGTACCAGGAATTAATTGCCTGGCACAGAGTTTTTGAAACTAGGCAGGACTACCTCAGAAGGTTTCAGCAGCTCCTGCACGCCCAGTACATGCGGATCATAAGAGCCCTTGTCCGGCCACTCCGCAGTGCTAAAAATCGCAAGATTCGGGCGAAAATCCCCACCCTCCGCACACAAATCATAAAAGCACACTGGCAACTACACTGTCGACACGAGTTTATGTTCCAACAATGGGAAACACTCATCACGGAACACAGACGGATAGGGACTCAGGACACAAAAGTCGCTGAACAGGCCATATGCCTCAATAGGCAGTACACCCAAATTTGGGATGAATACCGTGAGCTCCAGGCCAACAAGGCCATTTTTGAGTTCATGGTAGGGCCATCAGCCCACCCGAGAGAGGACATAAGCGTGGATACGCTGACTCGACAATTTGCGAGGATGTCCCTCTCGCCACGTACTGCCACAGAATGGAAGGAGTTCGCCGTGGCCACAGTCAAGAAGACGGCCAGGCTAGGCTCCAACTTACTACAAAATAAACCTAACACAAACACACGTCCTTCAGCTCCGGACCGGAAGGCAATTTTGCCAAAACGAGGGGCAGAGCCTAGAACAATCCCCTCGGAACAGAGGGACGAGAGGGAGTTGAAGCCAGGGCCATTAAACACACACGACATAACAAGGAAACAAAGGGACATAACCACGTCATGGGCTGACGACATAGAGCCCGCCCTACAGTACATAAAGCCTACATACACGTACACAGATAGGCTAACACATTGGCAGGAGTCGGCCGTGGCCACGGGGCGAAAAGCGGTCAGACTACACGCCACCACATTGCTAGGCCAGACACAAGCCATTAAGCGACCTTTACCGCCAGTTCAAAGGGCAAATTTGCCAGAACAAAGGCGAACACCGGTATTAGTCCCTCAGGATGCACGATATACGCACGAACATTTTGACCGGGCATTACTGCACACTACACGGGAATTAGGAAAAATGTTATTAACTATCCCACAAAACCACGCAGTCAAATATATCCACACTCCCGTAAAATCTACTAGGGCAGCGTCAAGCACAATTAGGCCCTCGAATACAGGTACATTTAAACCTATAGACACGCGCCACGGTGGCAATAGGCCAAAGCTTACTTTGCTAGAAATTCCGCCGGAAGGTAGCAAAGGAACACCCCAGTGGATTCCAAAGGCCTATAATCTAATAACAGGGCAAAACCCTTCACCTTTCTGAGCACTGAAGCTCGAAAGAGGATAACGACTTCCACCAGGGCCACAGGAATAAACTAACATCGCTAACACCAACATTATAGGCCACATAAATTCTTTCACACGGGGGCGATAAGAAAATGGTCCAACAAGTACATAATAAACATGAAATCGCATATTTTTCTTTCTTATTTTATGTATATACAGTGCAATATAGCCAAAGTAGAAGGAACAATTCTAAATCCTTCTTGTTTTTTTTTTTTTCGGAACCATGGCATTTTTCTCTCAGGCCATCAATGGTTATTGGGCGAAGTGATTAACGCCATAACGTAAAGTCTCTAATATGCTAAGCCAAGTGGAAGCCTAGCAGGCTTCAGGCCGAAAAAGAGATATTTTGAACACAACTTAAGCATAAAATCACAGCATAAAGCTTAAGTGAGTCTTTCTAAGTAGAAATGACTAAACGTTCTATGTTAGGGTTCCACAGTTTGATAGATTCTCCTGTTGCGGGCGAAAGCCGTAAGTGTGGCAGGAATTAAGAATCTCAAACTAACTTCAAAAATTTGGTGAGGTGTGCTTTAGCCAACTGAAAAGCCCAATTGCACATCGGGACGAGACACTGTCATTTTGGTGAGTTACAATTACTTTGAAGGGCAGGTTTGACTCCCATAGTGCACTGGCTTTGCTCGTGACGTGGATACAGGTATATCAATTACGTCTTGCAATGGCCTTCCTAATGTGTACTAGACAGTGTCGGTAGATTCCCCTGAGACGTAACCAGATTACGGTAGTACTCACGTTACCAAAATGGTAAATACTACACTCAGGTCCCAAGCACATTTTTATTTTTTAACATTTTTTATGGTGTTCACGACATAATTTTTAGACATAGGTACACGTAAAGGCGGAAATACTGCCAAAAGGAAAGGAAGTAATCCCACGGGCAGGCGTGAAAAGAGGGCCAAGAAATAGCCCACTGACCGCGCCGGGATACGATCCTAACACTCACCAGAACTGTCCCGGAGACACAACCTTCATGGTGCCGGAAACAATCACTCTGGGTAAAAGGCGGTCTCCAAACCCGCAACCTTCTGAATACCAGGAATATAAGGTTGAGTAAATATCCAGTCGTAGAATAAGGATAATGGGAAAGCTAAGACTAATTGGGACAGTCCCACTAACAGCGGGTCATAAACGAAAAACAATACAATCGCCCCTGGCATCTGGTCACCAAATACGCGACTAGCGGACCAGACACACTCGCGTACAACGCATATGGGATTTCCGAAATGAAATGCCATGGCCTGTGGTTTGGATTCCAAGTAAAACGGAAATCCCCTGGCGCATGAGCTACAAATCAACGGTCATATTAAACCACAAAGTTTTTTTTTTCTCTACAATGAGAGAGGCACTGCTAGCAATCATTATAGGCAGCAATCAGGTTCACACACACACACGTGCAGAAAACTAGGACGTGGGCAGAGCATGAAACAAATGAAAGCACACAACATCGTAATTCAACACCGTCGTATCAGCAGTAACATACTCCTCAATGAGCAAGGCTGCTCGACGCAGACAAGCGAGCCAAAGCCTACTGGACAGAAATCAACACATCATTCACGCCCGATTTAGAGACCCTATATCTTCCAAAATTACACTACGAGGGGAAATCAAAAACGTACAAACTCTACACAGGTATGCATGCTTCCATATGCGCATTGCACAGCCACGGAAACGTGCCATATTATAAGCGGCACGGAAATGATTACACCAAGTCTTTACAGACAACCGGATTCGAACCCATGACCACACACCACACGCGTACCAAAAACTAACTATCCAATGGTATTTTTGGTACACGGAACACAAGCAACGACCACACTGGGAAAGCCCCAAGCCCTGTCACACAACGCAAACATAAAACACAGAGAATGACATAAGGTCACGGGTCTGAGTTCCAGTGAAAATTTAGACGCAAAGGAGAACAGCTATTCAGGCGTCCAATCATACTGAAATTGGCCCATACAAGTGCATGAACAGGGAATACTACATTTCCTCCCACCGAAAACCAGACATAAAATTTCGAATTACACCAGGCATAGAGGAATACATTTCACGAACACAGGTAGGAAAATTTCGCAAGACACAGGTCTTAGAGAACAATGGCCACACGACGTCATTACCTAACTAGGGCGAATTGCTACATTAGGCTAGGAATCCAAAACAATGACCACACTTGCATTCGTGCAAAAAGGCACATACCAGCGGATGACAAACAGTAACTTCCCAGCCTGTTATTGCACATACCAATTGCTGACTGCAGACTATTCACACTGCAATACTGAGGTGACGAGACACTATTGCGTATAGCCCGTGACCATGAAATTACACACACATAACAATTATAACGCCATACATTTTTTTTTCTCCACACTGCAAAATCATTTGGCAATGGACAAGACGTGACACAGCGAAACTTATCTTGGGCCTATAGGGCACGGTCGCAAGGGCACGTTGGCAAGCCACGGGCGCCTTCTGCCCACAAAGGCGATACATATTAGGACTTAGCCTCATAACAGACCTACCGTCCGCGTGGTGTAGCGGAACGTAGTCACACACACACACACACGCACTCGCCAATTAGGAGCGAACATAGGGACTTTGAGGAAACAGGACCTCCCCTTCATAACTTCTTTTCGCGATTCTATTCCCCAAATAAATCATTACAGATGACTAGCACATGACCAGTCGCATTACGACCACTGGCCACATCTACACTGCAAATGGCCGACCAGATTAGGTCATGCAGCCCTACTATCCCAAGGCGCGGATAGAAAGCCAACATGGACCAAGGGAGGACGACAGGAGAACAGGCTACCAGCGTACCACCTTACTCCCTTCCCATAACCTTCTCAAGCCTGACATAAACAACGCAAACACATCTACACGACCATAAACAGCTACACTACATTACAAAATACACACTGGGGTTGATGGACTTCATGCGTCTAAAGAGCAGGCAAGCTACGCCTTGAGCCCCGTTGCACCGCCTGAGTATTAGGGGTGGCTCAGCAAACATTAAAAGAAGCATAATGCGCCTCTCCAAATGAGAGAGGAGGCCATAGATACATATTAACCATGCTTTAGTACTTAAGCTCTCCCGCATGAAAGGAACATATGGTATTATGCCCCATCCTACACCTATCCGTACATGAAGGCAAAAACTTCATATCCAGACACATGCATGAGTATCCCATCCAATTACCAGGGATTTTAATATCAAACCTGCATGAATTTTCGTATTTTTGCAATCCCGGGAATTACCTCCCCACTCCACTCACTATAGAAGCATCCCAGTGCCACCACCGGTTCTAGGCCACCACTAACGTGGAACCCAAAGGTGCGCAAAACCCTTCCTACCATGCTTTAAGCCCACTCAACGAATAACTACCCCCAAATCCTAATAACAGGGTACCTGACATTACAGACCCTACTAACACCTCCATTAAGGTAAAGAAGGCATTATTGCTGGGAAGCTGACATAGCGATGGTAGGCCAGAAGTAGCCTATGTACTTAGAAGATCTGCAACCCCGCTACACTGGAAATATTTTACATTTTACACGGAGATTGAACCATTCACACAGGTTACGACACATTTTTTTTCTCTCTCTTACAAAGGAATCTGATACGAACTGATGGTTGACAACGGTGTAAGCCGAAGGTCAGGAGGGACCACACTGGAGCAGAGCTGGGGAAGGCGATGTGGACCCTTACCCCAGTTGGCTCATCAAATCACTGACCTGACCAAATAGACGAACCACGTAAGGTCAAAGCATTCGGGACCTGACACGGGCAAACATCGAGATCTAGGGGTGCATATTAGCCCATCCCCCTTGTCGGAGAACGTTACACCCACTATGTGTCACGGTCATCGAAGCCGAGATCTGCAGGGTGACTTTCTGAGGATGGCGGGAGAAATAGCTCACTCAGCGCCGGCCTCGGGAACTATCCCTAGAGACGACCCATCATGACTAGACTTCTAGTTAAGTTTAAATTTAAGAAGCACGGCTTCCATCGCGGGAAGCAAAACTCCTGTGCGTTGGAGCATACTACGGCGGCCCATAGAGGCAAATTTATATATCAATGCGAAAATGCATACTACGGCGGCCCATAGAGGCAAATTTATATATCAATGCGAAAATGCATACTACGGCGGCCCATAGAGGCAAATATCACTGCGAAAGCAGATTGCGACGGCCGATTAAGGCGAAGACAATATTATGCCATTGGACCACACTGTCCAATGCCCACATAAATGGCGACGCAGCGGGCAGTCAATGGGCATTAAGAGAGGGGCATTGCGCGCCCCTCACAGGAGCCAAGTGGGCGGCTCACCTACGTCAAATAGGAACAGCACCCGGTTATGAACACGAAAGTTACAGCGGGCGAAACGGTTAGCTTAGTGGCACCGTAAGCGCCTGCGCATAGATTAGTCCTAGTAATAGACGTCGACACCTAGAGTTAAGGGGACGGAATCTAGCGACCCTAGAGACAACCGGTGTTTCTGGGGCTCGTGCGGGTGGTGATCTGGGGATTTAATTGCCCCAGGCGATCGTCCTAGGCCAAATTTAGTTGTAAGATGGTTGCATTTGACACGCAACCTAGGATTAAGCAAATTTATTCACCGCTGTGGCCAGGTATGGCGCAGCACATTTCGGCAATAGATTAAGGCAACCCTCTCGGCTTAGTAATAGTTTTTTTTTATTATTAGACCATAATTAAGTTAGATAGTATTAAGTAACGCCGGTCGGCACTCGGTGACTATAAATCCGTTACCGAGGTAAGCCCGACAATACTTAGGATAAACTAGATTAAGATAGGAATAATCAAAGTGGAATATATCGGCACCCGGTAACCACAATTCCGCTACCGGGGTAAGACCAACTATATATTATTTACGGCATTACGGCACCGTATAGGGTAAGCCCGGCCTTGCAGCTAAGTAACATTAATCATGTTTTTTTTTCAGTAAAAGACCAGCTTCAACCAGTACTAATATGTTTTTTTTTCTAAACCTCGCCATTTTTTTTTTTCACAGGCATCGTCACCAGATACAGAAAACTGGTGACAGGAATTTCACTGCCATATAGCAGTGGCATATTATTTACAGCATGCCATGATGTGTACTATTTTTTTTATTTTTTTCAACTTGCACTAATCCCGACACACTCGCAAACACTCACCACATTTTTCTTTTTCAGCTACACACTCTAAAATGAATCTGCACAGCAGGACTGGTGCCTGTGGGGTACCAGGCTTACTGGCAGATCAACTCAATTAAAACACATAAAGCGTCAAAATGTGACGCAGATTACGACAATGAGGGCGCGACCGGTTTGTGGCAGTGACTCTCATTGTCAAGTGTGAAAGCATTCACCCACAGAGGATGCTTCACAGGTTAGGTATTAAGCACACATACAAGCGGTACGACCACTATACCGTACCAAGAAGTGGCCGTACAGAATCAGCCGTGAGACGGCAAGAGTACGTACAGACGGGTAGCGTGCACGCGAGGTACCTCATGAAAACTATAATTATAAGGGATTAGCGCGATTAAGTAGACATAAGGTCATTGTAAATTATAATTTTTCAGGATAAACTGTATACCATTATTCCACTAGACATAAGGTCATAGTAATTTATAATTTTTCAGGATAAACTTTCTACAATTATACACTATATATATTTTTGTTTGTTCACCAATATGCCAATGTCCAGCATGTGTATGATTTGTTTTCTTTCATTTTTCCTTCTTCTAACTTCCCCATTTGTCAGGGCGTTCCGTTTTTCCCACACAAATAAATACTTTTGAATATTTCCCTTAAATTATACCCTGGAACACCCATTTTTCTATTTTCTTCTACCTTTCTTATTGCAGGGAGCATTTTTTCCCTAAGATGGGGCGGGCGAAGCAACCATCCGTTCGGCCCTGGGTTTTTCCTCCCTGCACAAATATGTGACACGTCACCATCAGAAACCATGTTTTTTTTTAAACTAGCAATATGCCAGCAAATGCAAGGGCAATTTTTTTTTTTTACATATCGAATTTATCTTAATGTTCAATTTTTCTCAAAATGTCAATTTTTTCCCAATGTTAATCAAATCTTTCGCAAATGTCAATTTTTTTGTTTGTTTTTTCACAATGTCAATGTATACATATATATGTAAATCCCATAACCCTCCCCTCTGAACACGGGCTCACCTCACACCCACACTTCGATACGACGCCACCAGGAGATACGAGAGGGTTTTCCAGGACCACTACGTCAACATCCCAACTTCCAGTTCCGTTCCCGTTCGCGAGGACGCGAACAAATGAAGGAAGACTCTTGTACAGCATCCCAGGGGTATGCACCCCTTGGAGACCATCCCCCCAACATCTGGCTAAATCCCCTAAAATGGCAACCCTTGGAAAGCCGGGGCAACATCCATTAATACTGTAAGGACAGCTTGCTACTCCATAAAGCAGCTCAAGCCTTACGTAATCATTACACTCAGCGACATAGTACTAACTGGGCCAATACATTGCTGACAGGAGGGCATCAGAAGGTATAAGAAGACGTCCTAATGAGGTCAAACTCTCTCTCCATTGTCAGTGCTCCATCGAGACGGCCGAGGCTACGCTGGTGTCAACCGAGGTGAGTCAGTCAATCGTGTTCAGAGTTCCTATTTTTGTAACCCGCAACCCACAAATTGTATCACATTATAAACATAATTTCATTCCCTACAAGGGACTCACACAAAGAATATCACAGACCAATAAAACACTTGGTCCCCACTCTACACTAGCATTACTGTTATACGCCTCTTTACATCCCAACGCCCTTCCTTATTCCCGTCACGTAAAGACGTGACAGACGGTAAGCCATTAGCGCTAACTCAGGTATCTTTGTGTTTCTCGAGCCGGCTGCCAGCAAGCAGCGCGTGCCACCCGGCTGATACGAGCAGAGTCGATTACATAACAAGCAGTCAGCTGAGCGACTAGTACAGCGACCCTTTGCAGTGGGTCCCATCCCCTCAAACACTACCACATTATTTATAGGAACGCCCCCTAGTTCCTAGCACACCACAACACACTACACTGGTCAGCTTGCCCTGTCAAGGGGAGCTACCCTTCTTTAGGCACAACCTCATAAATTAGTACAGCAACTCTCCCTTTTAGATCCACCCCCAAATAAGGGATCTAAAACATATGGCTTTTCGGCGTACTATTGCTAGCCGATATGGGCGCTACTGTCCTAGGGCCTAATGGAAGCTTTGGGATCGCAATGCTATTACGTGTTACAGTGACTGTGTCTACCTGTGGCTCGTTTCCTATATCAAGCTTGGGATGTGACCTGGCCACGGCCGTCCCCTTCCTAATAGGAGTGGGCATTACGGGGATATATGTGTTGATTACTTTAGGTATATTCTATATAATAATCGCTTCCATTGGTCCACGTGGTTGTGTGATTAAGTTTACTGTAATAAATTATGCCTGGAGGTGACGGAACCGCTGCCATTTCTTGGCGTATTGCCGGGTGAATACCCTGGCTTGCTCCTTTACAGCCACTGTGGCGGTATTAAACTTAAGGTGTGTACATGGGCTGTATACTACGTGATTTTAATTATATGTCCAAAGGGGTGTAAATAAATGCCGCTATTGGTTTTATATTGGACATGTTACTGTGTGTGGAAAAAAATTATTAATGCTGCCCGCTATATTTCTTATTAGGAAGTAATGTGGTACATCCGTATTAATTGGGCGCTCAGCCGCCGATATTCGGCAATGAGCCGTGCGAAGTGGTTCTCCAGCCTCGCGTATTGCGCCTTAATATTTTGCAAGTGTTCTGTATAACTGGGGTGCCCATATATCCTGTCCATTTTGGCATGGATTCTCAGTGTTTTTGTATGCTTCTCCTGCAACACCCTGTGGATTGTATGTAAATTCTTATGTGCCCGGGTAAGGAGTGTTTTACGCCTATGTGTGGGGGCGCGGATGTATTTAATTTGTGCCGCACTTACCCTTGCTTGCATCGCTTGGATGCGGAATTGTACTTTTAACATTCGGCTTTGCCGGCTTCGCACAAGAAAAGAAAATAATTCGGAAGTTCTCCGCCTATTGATATGGTGTACCCTCCCTTGTAAAGTATTCGTTTCGGTGTTAGGTGTCATGGTTTAAAAATGTGGGAGATTTATGAAATACTGGTATTAAATTGCTATCTGAGGTACCGGGGACCGAACTGGGTGGGCAATTAATTAATGTGGCCCTATATGAATTATCTACTGTCTGGGCGTAGCAAATGTGGGGTCTCAAGTGACTAATTACTTGATAGGGGTGGCGTTACTAAAATTAGCTCAATTAGGGCGGGTCTGGGTGGGTTTATAAATTTACCTGGACCCTGATCTCAAATTTTTTTTCCCAATTTAGGGTGGCGTTTGCTTGGCTTAGCTCGAGGTTTAGGGATCTTTGCCGCGGAAATTCGTTGTCTGAACTTCCTTAGACGTTGCTTTAAATCAACGTCGCGGTACCCTTGCCTCCACCATTTGTATGGTATCTGTGAGGGATGCCAGTACAAATACTAAAACTAGGAGATGAAATTAGTTTAAAATGGGGTTTGAGCTTGGCGAAAACTGTAAGAGGTAAGGATTGTTTTAGGAAGGTAGATCGATCGTGCGATCTGCCAGGAGAACTCCCCAATGTACTATTTGACGGGGTAGTTCTAGGTAAAGGGGTAGTCTGTAAGAGCTATTAAGTTATAAGACAGAGCGCGATGACTGCGCCACGCGGTCTATAGAGAGCCGTAAGGACGCGAGTGAGTAGAGAGTTCGCTGTGGTCAGCGCGTATCAAGGACGCTCAGCTGAACAAGAGCAACGATTAAGCAATTATGCAATAAGGCTATTTCTAAGTCCTACCTAAAGTGGAATCTATTAGGGTAGGAACTTACAGACTAAATAAATAAAAGATTGAGACCAGTGGCTTCTATTATTTAGGATTTTAATGTGTATCTCTATTTGGAGATACACTTAATAGAGCAAGCAGTTCAAACTAGTAGTTAATAAAAAATAAATACAATCAAGCACAGGAGGAGGGGAGTGTATAGTGTAGTGGATAGTGTGTAGATCGCTAAGACACTTACCCGGTCTGTAGGCAGAAGAGCTTCGACACGTTGATGCACTGAGTGAGGACTGAGTGATAGATGATCCTCGGTACTTGACCTTTAGGGTTTTTATAACTTTGGTGTGCACGCTCGGCGAATTCTTACATTCTTTCCGAGTCGTGCACCTGTTTTTAGGTCGTTGCCTTTGGCACGGGGCTACCTTACTTCCTGAATGTGGTACTTATGTTCTTCATGTAATTTGTAGGTGGTATTTTATAATGATTTTATATCAGAAGTTTGTAGTTTTGGAATCTTATAGATTTTCCCTAAGGGATAGGGTAGCGTACCCTAGGGGTACAACAGTATTTAGTGATTGGACCCTAACTCTGATGATGGAATGTTCCGGGTTCGAATCCTGTGGTAGGTGAGAGGAGAACATTGGACACCTCTGCATCAGACCTGATCGCCCGGGAACTTATGATTGAGTGATTCGGCTCTTGTGAAGCGAATCTTATGGACGGCAGCATGGGACTGACCGTAGCAGTTATTAAGATACCGGCTACCCACTCGACCAATGTTTTTATGAATCTCGTGCCTTCACATATGGAACGGACATGTTGAGGCCGTTATTAACATCCTAAGGTTAGGAATAAATATTTAAGCTCGTCCAGAACCTATTGCATAATATTCAGTTTAAATCCATTGGGATATGTGCGTCACCGTGACCACGGTATTTGTCTTTAGAATTTTACTACTGCTTGGGAAGATGAAAGCCATGAGACAGGAAGAAGGGAGACGGTTTACTGCGGTAACATCACTCCACTCCATTGTATACTAGCCGCTCGGAAGAGTGGGCTGAGCTGTCGAGCGAACTGTGAAGGTTAAGGTTTAACAAAGGGCAGATTTTAGACCCTAGTAGTAACATGAAAGGAAACATTGTTATATTGAGTAATGAAGTCATGTGGTTTAAGAACACATTGTTAATTATAGATCAGCCTGATGGTTCATGATTTTTGCAATCTAACGAATGGTTGGAAGTTGCATTTTTACTGTCACTGACACGTAGTTCAAAAGTTGGTTACTTGACGCCACAGGCTACGCTCGCAAGGGTAGCTTAATAATATCATCCGACACAGCAATAATAAAAGTTTTGAAGATGAAATCACAACGGCATGCAGTGGAACTATAAAAGGAAGGAAGTGTAGGGGTAGCGTTACATAATTATGGAGTTGCACGTAGATTGTTGTGCAACACCTGAATAGGCTAATGCATGTAAATCATTTGGTGGGAAGAAAGAGACCAAACACACACGGTACACATGATTGTCAAAGTAAGATGAGGTTTGAGAAACAAGTAATTTTGGGAAATTAAAGAAGTCACATTAGTTGACAGAAGAATAAAAGTACAGTTTTGTTTATGAAGTTGTATGTGCATCAGCGCACTAGAGTGAAGTGTGAAGTCACTATAAGGGTAAAGGTTTGAGTAATAATATGAGTTTATTATGATAATATTATGTTAATATTAGTGGATTGTGGAAGTAAATTTTGTTTTATTTTATGTTTGTTGGGATTGTTTTATATGTTTGAAGCCATGATTTTAGTACAGAATTAAAATCTTTAGAATAGAGTTGTGCCTTATCATTGTAGAGTTGATACCTTTTAGTCTCAAATCCAAAATATGCAACTGCTCAATGGGGAAACGGTACACGCCTGAGACCTGACGCTAGCTGGAGGCGGAAGCATATTTTCCATGGAGATTACTCACATGGGTACGTGGAAATTGATGTCCTGTACAGTGATTTGAGCGATAGGTACAACTAAAGTCGGTCTAGATTTAGTGCACACAACTCTATTAAAGTAACAATTAACAAGAATTAGGGGATGACCGCGCCTAACCTTAGCTAAGCTCCGATACAAACCATATAAATTTTGATAAACACCTTAGTTACCATGATCCAGGTAACATGGGGCGGTATTATTCTATCGTGGAATCGCCTCAATAGTGCAATATGTATATCTTGGCATTGCAAGACCTGATCTCTATTTAATTTATCATGGCAAACCTCTCATTCATTTATCATGGCGCTGGTATGTGGGCCGGTTTTAAATACAGGTCACCATAGGCGCAGAGGTGTATCTTATTATCATGTCGCCCGTCTGTGGGGCTAAGCATGTGTTATTATATTATCATGGCGCCCAGGTTTGTGGAGCTTATGGGATTTAGGGAAACCCCATAAATTTTTTATGGTATTTCATGGGGAAAACCATAGTATTTTTTTTTGCCTCAAACTGTGTTTGAGTGATTTTTGAGTTCAGTAGGCTTTTGATGTAACGCAGAATCTCTCTATTGAGAAGAGAATTACCCAAGGGTACGAGCGCTACATACCAAATCCACAATTTATTATGAAATTCATAGGTCTAGTACGATCTTACAATATGTGTACAGTGTTTTGTGTCTCTCTTCAAAACGTATCCACACATGTTTCCAGGAAGCCTGCCTGCATCTCAAAGTGTATTATTGTGAGAATGGCTGGTACGGAGGAGATTTTGCACGTGATTTCAGGATTGAGACTGCATTTTGATGCTGTGAATGAACAGAATAAGCTGGAAGCCAAGGCTTTCCAGGAGGGAATAAACACTCGGTTAGATGCCAATCAGCTGGCAATTAATGCAAATCAGGTTGAATTGAGTAATCGTCTAGATGCCAATCAGCTGGCAATTAATGCAAATCAGGTTGAATTGAATAACCGTTTAGATGCTAATCAGGTTGAAATAAACAACCGATTGGATGCAAATAAGGTTGAATTAAATGATAAGCTAGGTCAAATGCAGGAAACGATTAAGACCGAAGTAACAGAAACTGTTGTAAGCGTTATATAAGAAATGCAGGTTAAGACAGATAAACGTTTCGAGGCTATAGAAGCCAAGCTTGAAAGTAATTTACAAGCGTGTAAGCATGCGCAGGATGAAACCAACACTAGGTTAGATGCGCTGTCTAATGACATTAAGGTTATTCAAATCCAAAATGAGGCGAATCTCGAACGCCAAGCGAAACAGTTTTCAGAATTTACGAGAACGGTAGATCAGAGGTTAGAAGAGAACGACAATAAATGGAGAGAGAAATTGAAAAGCTATGCTAGAGCAATTAACGGTGATCTAAAGAAACAGGATCAAAACATATTAGATCAATGTCAGGAAATAGGCGAGATTAAGGCTATCGCTAATGAAAGTAAAGAGCTGGTAGGCAACATGAAAGGTCAGATGAGAAAGTTCATCAAGAATTGGACCAAATTCACAGTGACATTATTATCGTTAATAAAAAGCAAGAGGAGAACAGAGGAGAAATTGTTAAGGTCCGGAATGAAATGTCAAAAGTCAATGGACACATTCAAGAGGAAATTAAAGGGCTGAGAGAAGAACTCGAAGTAAGAGAAGGCCAGAAGACAGAGGCAAGCGACAAGACCCTTGCTCAAATAAAGGAAGATGTAGAGGATGAAATCTCCCATATTAAACAAAGCCTGAAAGAAGACAAGAAGAAAATATTTCAAGTGGCTGAGGAAAATCGAGATAGGCTTACCAGAATCGACAAGGAGGTAATTACTCGACTGGAAAGGGCGGAGATGCGCCACAATCAAATGGAGACTAGGATAATCGCACAGGAGGAAACCCTTATGAAAGATCCGAAGTCAAGTGAAGGCAGCATGGAAGATATGAGGAAATCTAGGTGGGCAAACTTAGAAACCCAACCTATAATAAGAAATGGTACAGGACCAGGTGAAAGTACTTATATGACGCCAGGTGCACCAGTTGCAGCCTCTACGCCGCATGAAAATGCTATGCACACTCAGGTGATAAACGTAATCAGGGCAAGCGAAGAGAAACCAAGAAAATTCTCAGGTAGCCACTGTAATATGACACCAAAATATTGGTTGAAGGAAGTGTCTGAATATTTGAATGATGCGCGGATACCACAAGAGCGCAGGCTACGAGCCATTGAGAAACTAACAGAGGGAGAATGTGCATTATGGTTTCGCAGTTTCCGGTATACTTTCGATACTGTTGAGGAGTTTCGGGAGGCATTTTTGAAACGGTACTGGGATCCAGCAACACAGCAGAATTTACGATTGGATTTGTATTCAAAGAGATACAGCACCAACAATCCAACGAAGTACGCAGAATTCTTCATCTCTCAAATGTGTCGGTTCAAAGAACTGGACCAAAAACCTAGCGAGCTGGAGCTATGTATTGCTATCGCCAAGCAGCTTCCATACGAGATCCAAAGACTGCTAATCTCGGCAAATGCAAAAACTGCTATGGAAATGGAGACAGTTCTTAGACAACTGGACCTCACGACAGCTAATACTATGCGTCAGAATCGAACCGTGGAACAGGTACACGTGACCAACACGCAGAATGACCAGCATCAAGCTCCAAGGAACAACAAAGCTACGAGCACTGAAACATTAGATTCCAACGGACGTCAATGGGAACAGGAACCCAGAAGATGGCAGCCGAAGTACAAAGGGAATGCTGGAAGAGGAGGAAGAGGCCGAAATTCGTGGAATAAGCAGAATACCAGGGGTAGACCGTACCAAAACAATGGAGGTAACAATGGCCAAGAAGGCAACAATAGGAATTGGAGACCCCAGGAAAGAATAAGTAACTTCGATGACGAGGTAGAGGAACGATATCACGCTTCATTGCGATACCTCAAGGAAAGGGGAGATGAGCCCCAGAAGCAACAAGTCCGCTGGCAAGAAGTTATGCAGAACAGGACGTCGCCAGACAGATATGGGGATGGAGCTAAGAGTTTGGAGTTACAGCGCAGCGAACAAGAGAGAAGAAATTCTAAGGGGACTGGCGCTATAGAAAAAAAACTCCAAAATTAGAAGAGTTCGAAAATTATGGATGGAAGTCAGTTAACATCATCAATTGGATAGCCAAACCAGAAGAGCTAATCGAGGATACAGGAGGATCACAGGTCATGGTCAAGAGAGAATTGCCCATTATAATAGTAAGAGTGGCAGGATTGAAAATAAGAAGTCTGTTAGACACGGGTTCAACAGTGTGCCTTATGACACAAGCTTTATATAATGAAATAGCCCAGAGAGGGAATGTTTTGAAAATACCGATCTCTAGGGTCAAAATAAAAGGTGTAATTCCAGACAGAACGTTGATATGTAAATATCAGGTATTCCTAGATTTACAGATAGGAGGCTCTATTTTCTCACAGAGTTTTCTATTGGTAAACAAACTGCCTTATAACCTACTTATTGGGGCAGAATTTATAAGGGAATACAGAGTGATAATTGACCTAGCACAGGACAGAGTTATGTTCGGTGTGAATGAGGAAGCCGTAGGCTTAGAGGTCGCACTCAATCAGAATGAACCAGGGTCAGATGAGCAAGTATGGCATACATACAGAGACGTGGCGGAGGAAGAAGTGTTAGCTATTGAGCAGTTAGAAGAAGAACTGAAAACACTAGCCACAGACATGGAGAAAGATCTGGAACCCGAACTGGAAGAACATATTTCGGAAAAATTAGAAGAAGCAAAAATTGGGCCAAAAGAGAAAGAAAATTTAAAGAAATTATTACTGGAACAGAAGGAAATCTTTGACTCGAGACCTGGTCGTATAAAGAACTTCACTTATGCTTTCCAAGTCAGCGATTGGACACCATTTAGGCAGAAACCCTACCCTATAGCCGAAAAGCATTATGCCAAGGTGAAAGAGGCAATTCAGGAGATGATGGAGGCCGGTGTTATTGAGAAAACACCTACGCCGTATTTAAGTCCATTGGTAATCGTACCTAAGACAGACGGGTCTGTCAGAGCGTCTGGACCTGAGCCACTTAAATTTGAAGGTTATTCCGGAATTCGACCAAGTGCCACCTATTAAAGAAATCCTCAGGAAGTTCAAAGGGAAGACCATATTCACAAATTTAGATTTCACTTCAAGTTTCCACCATCTTGAATTAGAGAAGAAAACTAGTCTGTTGACAGGATTCATGTTTGATCAACATACATACACGTTTTTAAGGCTACCTTTTGGTTTGAAAACAGCTGGTTCAGCCCTGATAAGAGCGTTGGATCGCAATCTATCAGATGAGGTTAAAGAGAGTACCATCAGATATGTAGACGACATTCTACTCACATCAGAATCTCTGGAGGAGCACATGAGAGACCTGAAGAAGTTGCTAGATGACCTTCGAGAAGCTAACTTTAAGGTTAATATCAAGAAATCGCACTTCTGTCAGAGGGAAGTTAAATTCTTAGGGCATGTTATTGATGCAAATGGAGTTAAGCCAAACCCAGATAAGTTAGAGGTAATTCGAGATTTCCCTCGACCCACGAAAGTTAAGCACGTCCGACAGTATTTGGGAGTAATTGGATTCTTTTCGAACCACTGCCCAAATTATACTACGACAGTAGCACCCCTGCAGGACCTATTGAAGAAAGGCGGCAGATGGAATTGGACGGAGCAATGTCAGGAAGAATTCGTGAGGTCAAAACAAATGCTTTTGGAATACGTGAAACTGGGATACCCTGGTTATACCCAGAAGTTCATCATACAGACGGATGCATCACTTGTTGGGATAGGAGCGATGCTATTCCAAGAAAATGTTGACCAGCCCGAAAAGAAAGTTTTTATTGCCTTTATAAGTAGGAGGTTGAAAGCCCATGAGAAAAATTACACGATTACAGAGATAGAGTTACTTGCAATTTTGTACGCGTTGCAATACTGGCGTAAACTCGTGTACGGCTTTCAAATAGTCCTCAGAACAGACCATAAAGCTTTAACATTTTTGTTAAAGACGGACTTGTCTAGCCAGAGGTTGACAAGATGGTCCCTGTATATTCAGCAATTCAACGTGGAAATAGAATACTGTCCAGGGAAAGAGACTGTAATACCGGACATATTAAGCCGTTACCCAAGAGAAGAGGAAGCGCTAGCTGTCCAGATTGAGAATCGAGATCAGAAGGCATTGGATGACTTGAGGAATCTTACCAACCTACAACGCGAAGACCCGTGGTTGAAGATTATGATCGATTACTTCGAGGGACGCTTAGCAAGGGGAACTGCAATATACAGAGAGGCAGAGGCATTGGCAACAGATTATGTATGGTACAACCAGATACTACACAAGTGGGATGATGTAGATCATACACGTCAAAGGATTGTTATTCCTGCATCTTTGCAAAGGAGATTGGTGTGGCTAGCACACAGAGCATTTGGACATCCCGGGATAGACAAGGTCACTGCTCTATTGAAAGAAGCATTCACTTGGCCAAAGTTGAGAGAAACGGTGAGAAATGCTATTAGGACATGTGATTTGTGCCAAAGGGTAAAGCCAAATCCCTTTTTAATGAGGCAACGACCTATTCCGTTGTTACCAGAGAAGCCAAGGCAGCTAATGAGCGTATACAATTTTGAGCCACTGCCTAGAGCACGTAGAGGTAATAGACACATTTTTGTAGCCATGGATGTATTCTCAAAAATGGTAGTATTATGCCCCATACAGAAAACCAGCTCAAAGCAAGTATTGAAACGCCTGAAAGAGAGAGTTATTCCGATTCTTGGGAAACCGGATAATCTACTCTCAGACCATGGAAGCTGCTTCACAAGCGCAGAATTTCGTCGGGAACTGGAAAATCTAGGAATTAGGCAGATTTTATTTACCATTCGCCATCCTGAGGCAAGTCCAGTTGAAAGAGTAATGAGAGAGATCCAGAAGTACATGAAGATATACTGCTCTGAAGAGAATTGGAGATGGATTGAGTTCCTAGAAGTAATAGAATACTGCATAAATAATACTGTGCATGAGGCGACAGGACAAGTGCCCGTGACTCTACATTTGGATCAGAGACCGGAGAGACCGTGGACTGGTGTTATTCCATTACCAGTAGACGCACGGCCAGGACGGGAAACGAGGATCCAACGAACCTTCGAATATCTCCAAGCACAGGCGGAGAGGCGCCAGAGAAGGAATCGTGCGAAGAGATATCACAGACCGCTTCTCATCGGAGAAAATGTGTTAGTGCGGAAACCCGCCAGTTCAGATCCAGAAGCACGGAAGTATAAAAAGTTCAATTTCGGTTATCACGGCCCGTTCGAGGTGATCAGAGACCTTTAGAACAATGCATACAGAATAAGGCATTTAGAAACAGGAAACGAGGTCGTTATGAATGCAGCCAATTTAAAAATTTACCATTCGCCAGAAGAATTTGATGAACAAGAAGAAGTATTAGCAGCGCACACCCAACTGAACGTGGATGGCAAAGTCAGCCAGGCAGTCAGACCTGAAGGTTCGCGTAGCGAGACGGAACGAGAAGCAGACAGCTTGCCCAGTGAAAGGGACAAACAGCAAGAATGCCAGTGCCTGCAAGAACTTTACAAAGAAATGGTCGAAGCGGCCAGGGAAGTTGAGGCCATAAATGAAGCCCTACGTCAAGAGTATGAACAGCTTAGAGCTGAGCGCAGTGTGGAAGGGGGAAGGCAGACTAACCTACTCGCAGCCAGACGAGGTGAAGGACCCCTAATGTAAACACAGACAGTGGTAGACAGTCAGCTGGTTACTTAAAGAAGGTCACTTGCAATTGACTAATATAAGTTTTGCAAGGGGAATATGAACCCGAGGGGGTCATGCTGACTGATATCGAACGTGGAACTCAGAGACTGTGATCTCAGAATAAAGGTTCCACCAGAGAACGAACCCGAGATCTGCTGAGGGAGTTTCGTTGTAAAAACCCCTGGAGGAAAGTATATGTTTAATCACTGGTGTGATTTCAGTTGATACTGGCATTATTTAGTGAAATAATGCAGGGAAAATGAGCGGAATACAGCATTAGTGGACTACATGGAGTAGGCTATGCTGGACTTGGAACGCAGAAGTAGAGAGTTTGACAGTTTACTAATAGCCCCAGAATTGTGGGAGGAGACCCATGGAGCCCTGTCAATCTCGCTGACCTACTTAAGTCGTCTACAAGAGGTCGGGGGGTTGAATAATGACCCAGTTATTCCCCGTTTGAGAATAGGACCAAGAAGGGAGGGGAGAGATCCCAAGGAAAATCATTGATTACTCGTGATTGGAGTAACGCAATGACATGAGAGTTGCACACAGGTGAATCTTCAGCCAGAAGGCTAATTTTAGAGCCTTTAATCTGCGAAATTGAGGCATATTTAATGGAGTGCGTAAGAGCACAGGACTAGGAGTGTTCGCGGCAGGGTTTGACCATGTCACCGGGGATTTCCACCGGAAACCGCGTCCCCACGCTATGGCAAAATCAATTAATATTAATTAATTGGCCGATCGATCCTTCAGCACGAAGATAGTTCTGGGATCAGTGAAGAAAAAGGAACCCGATGAGCATTGTTTCGAGACCAGAATCATCCTGGGAGAGGAGTTGATTTAGCGCGGGAATTCTAGGTCTACTTTTTGTGTGAAACGGATATAAGGCAGTTGTAGTCAGTCGGAACTTGCAGTTGGAAGAGACTCGAGCGCGGAACGTATGTCGCTCTGGCTCAGGAAAGGACGCTCACACAAAAGACTTGAACATTTGAGTGTTAATCATTATATTCGCCGTGCAGTGTAATGCACCAAGTGATAAGATAATAATGCATAGTCAGGAAGTAATAAGAAGTACGGTAATCAACGAACTTTATTGTGTGAAATGCGTATTACCGAAGTCAAGGAAGGAGGCCAGGACTTCAACTTGGGAAGCCGTGCAGTAAAACTTTTAGAAGGCTTTATTAAGGACAGTCGTGCTGCTGGTGTAGTCAGCAGTACGAGCAATGGTTTGTGTTCACATAGGAAGTACCGTGTGATATAAGTTGCAGAACATTGAAAGTAATAATTTTGTGTAAAGACTATGTACAATGTTAAGCACAGTGTATCATATATTGACTGATTATACATGTCTTATTACGCCGGACTGCGCTGGGAGAAACTTTATGAAGCATTTGGTGAAATGTCTTAAGAATACCAAATAGTAACGCTCAGGACGAAAGTAAACATATTTATGCACAGCAGGAAGTTTACCGTAGGATAATTGTTAGACTGTTGGTGAACCCGGAGGCAGATGAACCAGACGTTCAATCAGGAGTTGGTAGGAGCATGGAGGATGCCGTCGATACCTGCAATTCTGATATTTTGCCAGGGAATTTCAACCAATGAAAAGTGTAAAAAGTTACGTGTGTTATGTATAAATCATATGTGAAATATCTTTTAAATTAATGGTATAATAAGTGTTATAAAGTGTCATGTGTTTTGGAAGCAATAGCTTCACCATAGAAATGATAAGTGCTGTGTGGTTGGTGAAAGAAATGTATCATAAAATGTGTATATTCAATATGCAAATGTCGCGATAACTCTGCAAATAACAGGCGACCCGGAAGGATATAGGTGGTTGGAGCTGCCAGGATAAGCCTATAGATATGTGAGTACCCCACAAATTATGATTATATAGAAGTATAGCCCACTGCATGTAATGTGATTTCAGAAATATGAAACTATGCCAGTAAGAATCAGTATTAGGAGATAGACCCTCCAGATTTAATTATTGTTGTGTTGATTTTAGTAGAGTTGAGATGTTGTTATACATCAGTGAGTGGATTAATCGTTACCACTATTAATAAAATGGCAAATGTAAACGTAACGTAACGAACACGGATGTTCGATTATTAAGATGGTTATGTTGTGTCGGATTATGGTAATCTATGTCAGTAATAATAATAATAATAATAATAATAATAAGTATGAATGAATACATCAGGTAAAATGTTGTAAGCAAGAAATATTTACGCTAATTGGAAGATTTATCCATCCAAGCAGTAAGATTACATTAAGGGATGAGAAAAGAGTTTAATATCAGAATATATTGTATTAATGGGAATATAATTATGCAAGGAAATAGAAGAGCTTTCTAGTGAATTGAATTTGCAGCTTCTGTAAAAACTTATAGAGTAATTGATAGATTTCTCTTAATAATTAAAGGACGAAGATCATAGCATTAGGTCAGGAGCCAGGTAATCTATTCGACGTATGAAATCTCGTATAGCCGTGGGGATACTGAGATATGTACTTTGTGCCAGAGTGTATTTAGTGATTGGACCCTAACTCTGATGATGGAATGTTCCGGGTTCGAATCCTGTGGTAGGTGAGAGGAGAACATTGGACACCTCTGCATCAGACCTGATCGCCCGGGAACTTATTATTGAGTGATTCGGCTCTTGTGACGCGAATCTTATGGACGGCAGCATGGGACTGACCGTAGCAGTTATTAAGATACCGGCTACCCACTCGACCAATGTTTTTATGAATCTCGTGCCTTCACATATGGAACGGACATGTTGAGGCCGTTATTAATATCCTAAGGTTAGGAATAAATATTTAAGCTCGTCCAGAACCTATTGCATAATATTCAGTTTAAATCCATTGGGATATGTGCGTCACTGTGACCACGGTATTTGTCTTTAGAATTTTACTACTGCTTGGGAAGATGAAAGCCATGAGACAGGAAGAAGGGAGACGGTTTACTGCGGTAACATCACTCCACTCCATTGTATACTAGCCGCTCGGAAGAGGGGGCTGAGCTGTCAAGCGAACCGTGAAGGTTAAGGTTTAACAAAGGGTAGATTTTAGACCCTAGTAGTAACATGAAAGGAAACATTGTTATATTGAGTAATGAAGTCATGTGGTTTAAGAACACATTGGTAATTATAGATCAGCCTGATGGTTCATGATTTTAGCAATCTAACGAATGGTTGGAAGTTGCATTTTTTACTGTCACTGACACGTAGTTCAAAAGTTGGTTACTTAACGCCACAGGCTACGCTCGCAAGGGTAGCTTAATAATACCATCCGACACAGCAATAACAAAAGTTTTGAAGATGAAATTACAACGGCATGCAGTGGAACTATAAAAGGAAGGAAGTGTAGGGGTAGCTTTACATAATTATGGAGTTGCACGTAGATTGTTGTGCAACACCTGAATAGGCTAGTGCATGTAAAGCATTTGGTGGGAAGAAAGAGACCAAACACACACGGTACACATGATTGTCAAAGTAAGATGAGGTTTGAGAAACAAGTAATTTTGGGAAATTAAAGAAGTCACATTAGTTGACAGAAGAATAAAAGTACAGTTTTGTTTATGAAGTTGTATGTGCATCAGCGCACTAGAGTGAAGTGTGAAGTCACTATGAGGGTAGAGGTTTGAGTAATGATATGAGTTTATTTTGATAATATTATGTTAATATTAGTGGATTGTGGAAGTAAATTTTGTTTTATTTTATTTTATGTTTGTTGGGATTGTTTTATATGTTTGAAGCCATGATTTTAGTACTGAATTAAAATCTTTAGAATAGAGTTGTGCCTTATCATTGTAGAGTTGATACCTTTTAGTCTCAAATCCAAAATATGCAACTGCTCAATGGGGGAACGGTACACGCCTGAGACCTGACGCTAGCTGGAGACGGAAGCATATTTTCCATGGAGATTACTCACATGGGTAGAGTACTAATAGATATATACATTAATACTAATACTATAACTATTTATAATGACAGATCTAAGGAGATACAATCTTATTGGACAAATATTTACACCTTATTCTATTATCATAATATGAAAATTTAATTCTATAAATACAACAATTTAAAGCTAGGTATTACAATTAAAATAGAAAAGTAAAATATAATTATAAATTTCATCGTTTCTATACACTAAGATATTCAACTACAGAGTAAAAACAATGGCACTGCAGATACGCTTTCAACATTCTATCAAAGGTTTTTATTTTTGGGGCACGTTTTATATACTGGGGTAGTTTATTGTATAATTTAACTCCTGTGTGTTAAGTTCCTTTTTGATATATGCTTGTGTGTGTGTGTGTGTGAAATAAGAATGTTTTGACTTTGTCTTGTGTTATGCCTATGAACACCATTGTTTGTTTTAACCCCTTACTGCATGAATTATTTTTCATTTGCGTTTGGTGTACAAAATTTCAAGCTTCAATATTCAATTGGCGATTAGTGTCTTAGATTTGTCAACAATTTTCAATTGGCGCTAAAACCTTAACACTCGTATGTGATGTGGAATGCCATAATGGAATATATATATATGATCTTTTGCGATTACTGCTCTTAACTCTCGAAGACCGAACATTACTGCCTACTGGCCATGGGTACGTATTGCACGTTTACTTGCACGACCGTAGGTCGGTAATGTCTTTGAGGTTGAGCCAAAGGTACTCCAGAAGCCTGTGGTTACTGGATGGGGAGGGCCCACGGGAAATAAACGGTGGTTGGTACGCGTGGATGTTGACGGGGTGGAAGGAGTACCTTTGGTTGTCGTGTTGTTATGTCTTATGTTATGTAAAAAAAAGGCATAACTGGTCTGTATGTTTGAATGAGTGCACAATTGAATGGACGTTGATGGTTTGCCGTAAAACCTACTCTGCCCCTACATACATAGGTGAAAAGTGATATGTTGCACATATGCAACACTATGCAGTAAAGGGTTAAGAAAAACATTCTTATTCATTAAATTCTTTTTACAAAACATAATACTTCCAAAGATATATATACAGGGCATAGGGAGAATGTTTAAATTTTTAAACAGAGGTCTACATGATTCTCTAATTCTAATCACCCTCTTTTGTATCCTAAACGTGCTTAGTACTCCAGAAGCCTGTGGTTTCTGGATGGGGAGGGCCCACGGGAAATAAACGGTGGTTGGTACGCGTGGATGTTGACGGGGTTGAAGGAGTACCTTTGGTTGTCGGGTTGTTATGTCGTATGTTATGTAAAAAAAAACAGGCATCCCTGGTCTGTGTGTTTGAATGAGTGCAAAATTGCATGGACGTTGATGGTTTGCCGTAAAACCTATTCCCCCCTACATACATAGGTGAAAGGTGATATGCACATATGCAACACTATGCAGTAAAGGGTTAAGAAAAACATCCTTATTCATTAAATTCTTTTTACAAAACATAATACTTTCAAGGATATATATAAAGGGCAGAGGGAGAATGATTAAATCTTTAAACA
Source organism: Meconema thalassinum (assembly GCA_946902985.2). Taxonomy (NCBI): domain Eukaryota; kingdom Metazoa; phylum Arthropoda; class Insecta; order Orthoptera; family Tettigoniidae; genus Meconema; species Meconema thalassinum. Next base: position 349,002,136 of record OX336389.2, read on the forward strand.
GAGGTCTACATGATTCTCTAGTGTTTACATTTGCCATAATTCTAATCGCCCTCTTTTGTATCCTAAACGTGCTTAGTACATCTGGCGACATACCCCAAAATATTCAATTGGCGATTAGTGTCTTAGATTTGCCAACAATTTTCAATTGGCGCTAAAACCTTAACACTCGTATGTGATGTGGAATGTCATAATGGAATATATATATGATCTTTTGCGATTACTAGGCTAAGAGATACAATCTTATTGGACAAACATTTACACCTTATTCTATTATCATAATATGAAAACTTAATTCTATAATTACAACAACTTACAGCTAGGTATTACAATTAAAATAGAAAAGTAAAATATAATTATAGATTTCATCGTTTCTATACACTAAGATATTCAACTACAGAGTAAAAACAATGGCACTGCAGATACGCTTTCGACATTCTGTCAAAGGTTTTTATTTTTGGGGCACGTTTTATATACTGGGGTAGTTTATTGTATAATTTAACTCCTGTGTGATAAGTTCCTTTTTGATATATGCTTGTGTAAGTGTGTGTGAAATATGAATGTTTTGATTTTGTCTTGTGTTATGCCTATGAACATCATTGTTTGTTTTAACACTTTACTGTATGAATTATTTTTCATTTGCGTTTGGTGTACAAAATTTCAAGCTTCAATATTCAATTGGCGATTAGTGTCTTAGATTTGCCAACAATTTTCAATTGGCGCTAAAACCTTAACATTCGTATGTGATGTGGAATGCCATAATGGAATATATATATGATCTTTTGCCATTACTACGCTAAGCTCTTAACTCTCGAAGACCGAACATTACTGCCTACTGGCCATGGGTACGTATTGCACGTTTACTTGCACGACCGTAGGTCGGTAATGTCTTTGAGGTTGAGCCAAAGGTACTCCAGAAGCCTGTGCTTACTGGATGGGGAGGGCCCACGGCAAATAATCGGCGGTTGGTACGCGTGGGTGTTGACGGGGTGGAAGGAGTACCTTTGGTTGTCGGGTTGTTTTGTCTTATATTATGTAATAAAAACCAGGTATCACTGGTCTGTGTGTTTGAATGATTGCACAATTGAATGGACGTTGTTGGTTTGCCGTAAAACCTACTCTGCTCCTACATACATAGGTGAAAAGTGACATGTTGCACATATGCAACACTATGCAGTAAAGGGTTAAGAAAAACATCCTTATTCATTAAATTCTTTTTACAATACATAATACTTTCAAAGATATATATACAGGGCAGAGGGAGAATGTTTAAATCTTTAAACAGAGGTCTACATGATAGTGTCTTAGGTTTGCCAACAATTTTCAATTGGCGCTTAAACCGTAACACTCGTATGCGATGTGGAATGCCATAATGGAATATATATATGATCTTTTGCGATTCCTACGCTAAGCTCTTAACTCTCGAAAACCGAACATTACTGCCTACTGGCCATGGGTACGTATTGCACGTTTACTTGCACGACCGTAGGTCGGTAATGTCTTTGAGGTTGAGCCAAAGGTACTACAGAAGCCTGCGGTTACTGGATGGGGAGGGACCACGGCAAAATAAACGGTGGTTGGTACGCGTGGATGTGACGGGGTGGAAGGAGTACCTTTGGTTGTCGGGTTGTTTTGTCGTATGTTATGTAAAGAAAACAAGGCATCACTGGTCTGTGTGTTTGAATGAGTGCACAATTGAATGGACGTTGATGGTTTGCCGTAAAACCTACTCTGCCCCTACATACATAGGTGAAAAGTGATAAGTTGCACATATGCAACACTATGCGGTAAAGGGTTAAGAAAAACATCCTTATTCATTAAATTCTTTTTGCAAAACATAATACTTTCAAAGGGCAGAGGGAGAATGTTTAATTCTTTAAACTGAGGTCTACATGATTCTCTAATTCTAATCGCCCTCTTTTGTATCCTAAACGTGCTTAGTACTCCAGAAGCCTGTGGTTACTGGATGGGGAGGGCCCACGGGAAATATACGATGGTTGGTACGCGAGGATGTTGACGGGTGGAAGGAGTACCTTTGGTTGTCGGGTTGTTTTGTCGTATGTTATGTAAGAAAAACAAGGCATCACTGGTCTGTGTGTTTGAATGAGTGCACAATTGAATGGACGTCGATGGTTTGCCGTAAAACCTACTCTGCCCCTACATACATAGGTGAAAAGTGATATGTTGCACATATGCAACACTATGCTGTAAAGGGTTAAGAAAAACATCCTTATTCATTAAATTCTTTTTACAAATCATAATACTTTCAAAGATATATATACAGGGCAGAGGGAGAATGTTTAAATCTTTAAACAGAGGTCTACATGATTCTCTAATTCTAATCGCCCTCTTTTGTATCCTAAACGTGCTTAGTACTCCAGAAGCCTGTGGTTACTGGATGGGGAGGGCCCACGGGAAATAAACGGTGGTTGGTACGCGTGGATGTTGACGGGGTGGAAGGAGTACCTTTGGTTATCGGGTTGTTATGTCGTATGTTATGTAAAAAAAAAACAAGGCATCACTGGTCAGTGTGCTTGAATGAGTGCACAATTGAATGGACGTCGATGGATTGCCGTAAAACCTACTCAGCCCCTACATACATAGGTGAAAAGTGATATGTTGCACATATGCAACACAATGCAGTAAAGGGTTAATAAAAACATCCTTATTCATAAAATTCTTTTTACAAAACATAATACTTTCAAAGATATATATACAGGGCAGAGGGAGAATGTTTAAATCTTTAAACAGAGGTCTACATGATTCTCTAATGTTTACATTTGCCATAATTCTAATCGCTCTCTTTTGTATCCTAAACGTTCTTAGTACATCTGGCGACATACCCCAAAATATTCAATGGGCGATTAGTGTCTTAGATTTGCCAACAATTTTCAATTGGCGCTAAAACCTTAACACTCCTATATGATGTGGAATGCCATAATGGAATATATATATGAACTTTTGCGATTACTACGCTAAGAGATACAATCTTATTGGAGAAATATTTACACCTTATTCTATTATCATAATATGAAAACTTAATTCTATAATTACAACATCTTACAGCTAGGTATTACAATTAAAATAGAAAAGTAAAATATAATTATAGATTTCATCGTTTCTATACACTAAGATATTCAACTACAGAGTAAAAACAATGGCACTGCAGATAGGCTTTCAACATTCTATCAAAGGTTTTTATTTTTGGGGCACGTTTTATATACTGGGGTAATTTATTGTATAATTTAACTACTGTGTGATAAGTTCCTTTTTGATATATGCTTGTGTACGTGTGTGTGAAATATGAATGTTTTGATTTTGTCTTGTGTTATGCCTATGAACATCATTGTTTGTTTTAACACTTTACTGCATGAATTACTTTTCATTTGCGTTTGGTGTACAAAATTTCAAGCTTCAATATTCAATTGGCGATTAGTGTCTTAGATTTGCCAACAATTTTCAATTGGCGCTAAAACCTTAACACTCGTATGTGATGTGGAAGGCCATAATGGAATATATATATGATCTTTTGCGATTACTACGCTAAGCTCTTAACTCTCGAAGACCGAAAATTACTGCCTACTGGCCATGGGTACGTATTGCACGTTTACTTGCACGACCGTAGGTCGGTAATGTCTTTGAGGTTGAGCCAAAGGTATTCCAGAAGCCTGTGCTTACTGGATGGGGAGGGCCCACGGCAAATAAACGGAGGTTGTTACGCGTGGATGTTGACGGGGTGGAAGGAGTACCTTTGGTTGTCGGGTTGTTTTGTCGTATGTTATGTAAAAAAGACGAGGCATCACTGGTCTGTGTGTTTGAATGTGTGCACAATTGAATGGACGTTGATGGTTTGCCGTAAAACCTCCTCTGCCCCTACATACATAGGTGAAAAGTGACATGTTGAACATATGCAACACTATGCAGTCAAGGGTTAAGAAAAACATCCGTATTCATTAAATTCTTTTTACAAAACATAATACTTTCAAAGATATATATATACAGGGCAGAGGGAGAATGTTTATATCTTTAAACAGAGGTCGACATGATTCTCTTGTGTTTACATTTGCCATAATTCTAATCGCCCTCTTTTGTATCCTAAACGTGCTTAGTACAGCTGGCGACATACCCCAAAATATTCAATTGTCGATCAGTGTCTTAGATTTGCCAACTATTTTCAATTGGCGCTAAAACCTTAACACTCGTATGTGATGTGGAATGCCATAATGGAATATATATATGATCTTTTGCGATTACTACGCTAAGCTCTTCACTCTCGAAGACCGAACATTACTGCCTACTGGCCATGGCTACGTATTGCACATTTACTTGCACGACCGTAGGTCGGTAATATCTTTGAGGTTGAGCCAAAAGTACTCCAGAAGCATGTGGTTACTGGATGGGGAGGGCCCACGGCAAATTAAACGGTGGTTGGTACGCGTGGATGTTGACGGGGTGGAAGGAGTACCTTTGGTTGTCGGGTTGTTTTGTCGTATGTTATGTAAAAAAAAAACAATGCATCACTGGTCTTTGTGTATGAATGAGTGCACAATTGAATGGACGTTGATGGTTTGCCGTAAAGCCTACTCTGCCCCTACATACATAGGTGAAAAGTGATATGTTGCACATATGCAACACTATGCAGTAAAGGGTTAAGAAATACATACTTATTCATTAAATTCTTTTTACAAAACATAATACTTTCAAAGATATATATACAGGGCAGAGGGAGAATGTTTACATCTTTAAACAGAGGTCTACATGATTCTCTAATTCTAATCGCCCTCTTTTTTTGTCCTAAACGTGCTTAGTACTCCAGAAGCCTGTGGTTACTGGATGGGGAGGGCCCACGGGAAATAAACGGTGGTTGATACGCGTGGATGTTGACGGGGTGGAAGGAGTACCTTTGGTTTTCGGGTTGTTATGTCGTATGTTATGTAAGAAAAAAAACACGGCATCATTGGTCTGTGTGTTTGAATGATTGCACAATTGAATGGACGTTGATGGTTTGCCGTAAAACCTACTCTGCCCCTACATACTGCACCCTTCAATAAAGCATGGTTTTCTCTACGGGGTCGTGTTCAGTCCTCACTGCGTTACGCAGCAAAGTTCGCTTAAAAAAACATGCTCTAATGAATAGAAAGGTTCATGACAGAGGCTATACTAGAAATAAAATGTATAACAAGTAGAATAAAAGAAATATAATGACTGAAAATTATGTGCATAATAATAATAATAATAATAATAATAATAATAAATAAAAGAAATCCTCCCTGACTTTTACCCCCTGAATGAATAATAATAATAACTCTGTGCGGTAGGAACTCGCTCGTCACAACAAAACAGTGTGAATGCAGCTTCACTCAAAATGATAAATCATAACATAAACTTGAGCTGTAAGAACTCACTCGTCACAACATATGGATACAAGTCCATTTATCCTGGTCAAGAAGTTATATAATGTGTGGTGTACTGCTCGTTAATAAGAAACTGAGTACTGATGCGAGTCCGTTTACAACTGAAACAGTCATGTTACTCACGGAGTTGCATCTTTTAAATCACACTATGGCTATGGGATCCACCCTTAATTAATACACTATAATTACTACTGACACATGCAAGATCTAATAATACAAAAATATGAAGAATCTCACCGAGATTCTAGCTGGTGCCAGAGCACATAAATGAACAAAAAGAGCATGCCAGAAATAGGCCAAAACGCTCTCATCACTACTTGGGAACATAGCCTCGCGCACCCTAACTTGACACGGGTCATTGAACGCGTAAAATAAACACACAAAAATTGAACCAACAACAACAAAATACAAGCCTAACGGCTGAAAAACTATGTTTACTTTTTTATAAAACGCCAGACAAACAGGAGTCTCGGAAGCTACCTTACAACTATGGACAGCACCCATTTAATCAATCAATACTCATAACCGATCAGGTTTTGTGAATTTAAACAACGTCTTAAATTGAAGAACAGGATCCAGGCCTGTTACTAATGACAAGTCACGTTATCTGATTTGAGCACGCCCCTCTTGTATGAGTCAACACTGCCTCAATTATCTCTCTCAGTCGCTCAAGCCAGGTGCAGTTTCCGGCTGGAAACGCCAACTATCTCACTCATCCCCTTGGATGGCAAGAAAACACAAATATATACCACAAGTCCAGCCTCGCGAGGTCATGAACTGGGCTGACGTGGAGCAAGACAGAATAATCACCATGATATATTCTCGCTAGCACATCATAAAAATAATCACACTGCGCACCAAAAGCTTGGACTGACTCTCATAAATATATCACTGGTTCGGCTCAAAACAGATCAGCAATATTGCGTCCATTGACACATTTAAAAAATACACAACAAAAACTCGGGTGCAAAGTGCCATCCCGTTCAGCTCTGCTGAAAAGCAACTATCAAAATAATCCTGATCCGTCATAAGATTCTGCTCACAAATAATCTTTACCCTCCAAATTCTATTTTTAATCTCAAAATTAATTCAGTTCCATTTCTGTTATAAGGCATACCTCCGAATAATAATGCTTGACCGCGGTTTACGCAAGCGAACGCGAGCACGAGCTGCGCGCCGCCCCGTATAGTTGAACAAAACACGATCACAATATTTACATATTACACAGTGCTCGGCTTGTCCCATATTTAATGTGTCAGTAAAACAAGAACTAATATTCTACATTACCAAACAAGCAAACAAATATCTACAAAATATGTCCCATAATACCATAGCTGATTTAATAAATAAATAAATTCATTTGTACTCATTCTTTAAAACAGCGTCAAGGAAACGTCTGCAGCCATCTCCTTTAAGATGTTTATCTCGTCATCGACATCTTCTGGCAAATGTCCTGCTGGTTCCAAGATCCGGTCTCGTTCTTAGACGTCATCTCGTGCTGAATTAAATAAAGTTTTGTCAGATACACACACGATATATTTTCTACTACATTCACCTATCAAGTACTAAATTCCTTGACAGACTATTTGGTGAATTATTTCGATGAACTAGTCCTACTGGTAGTGCTGGGACTACAAATAAATCACTGAAGTTACACTTATAACTTGACGAAACTGTTCCATGTTCACATAAAAATCAACGTCACGTCCTCAGACGCACAAATGAAAGAGTCGACGTTACGTCCTCAGACGCACAAAATAAGAGTGTGAACGTTACGTCCTCAGACGCACAAAAATAAGTGTTCTCTCGAAGCATTTTGGATCCTTATAAATGAAACTGACTAGGGTAGGTGTTGAAGGGGATTTATGAGAAAATATTCCATAATAATTATCAGACTAGCATGCGATCGGTATCATTGAGTTCGTAGCGATGTGGAGGTTACGATTATGCTCTAGCCGTTTCGAATCGATCGTGGAATTAATCTGTAGATAACTCCCGCGTTAATCTACCAGGGTGCGTCACCAAGCCTAGTTGCCGCTAAAACAAGGCGTCTTGATATTATTGGCCCAGACTCTTGTATGTCTTTGCGCGCTTTTACATGTATTTCTGCAGTAGGGAGTGGTTAACATGAAGATTGAACAATTGCCTCGTAGCATTCGATTTTCTTCTTGGCGCCAACCTTCATAGCAACAGGCCATAATGTGCGTGCCCAAGCCATCTTCCGCGCTAAAAGTTGCACCTGTCCTATGTCTCAAGAATATTTATGCTGCTTCCTAAAATACCACAGGAGCTTAAACCATTGTGTCCTCTCGGCCACTGATTTCTCAATATTTCCCAACACCGTCTGGCTCTCATATCTGCTGTCTGTAGAAATGTATCAAATGATGATGAATAATTATTAGAATCCTTTATACAGCCTGTGGATAAAGGGTTCACAATCCTCCTGCATGAAAAAATCGAACATAGCATCTAGTCGATTAAAAAAAAAAGACATAACATCTGTAATCCATTTCTGCCAATCCTAGAGAAATCTCCATCTCATCAGTCTAGTCTAGCCGCCACTGTCGTTGGAGTGTCAACACGCACTCGTGTTTACTTCAAGCTTCCTCATTCATTCAGACATTCCCAAGCCTGTCTGCTTGTCTGATCGCCTAAGGCTAGTACCTCCCCTTTCCAGTACCCTTATCTCTCTCGCTCGTTCTCTCGCTGTGTCGTCATCGTCAGAGCTCATTAGTTTTAGACCACAGCAGGCTGCTCCCTACTTCCTCCTTCAACTGACGTACTCACTGACCCACGTATAGTTGGATGTGCAAAAGTAATTCCATATATCTAATTTGCAGCATTATTTCTGCGTTCCCAAGGTTCGCTAGTAAAATACAATTTTAAATTCGCCGCATTGTAGACAGACATTGTACCTGTACTCAATTCTTTCACTCTGTATGCGTTGTTACCAAGATTACGTACAATACAGAAGGGTACGATAAATTTTGGACTGAACTTGTTAAATACCTTCTTCTCTGGATCAGATGTCGCTAGCTTCCGTACTAATACAAGCTCGTTGACTAATAGTTCTCTGTGATACCTCTTATTTCTGACACGACGTAATCTGCGATCCGCCTGGTTTCTCATATGGACTCTCGTTCTCTCAATTCTCAACTCATGACCAACCATGGGATCTTGTGGGCAATTGATGATGTTGCTCCACGATCTTACTGGATATTCGTTCAAGTGCAAGGCCATGGGAATCTGGCCTGTCGACTCATGTCTAGTTGTATTCATACAGGTCTCTACGTCTTTGATCCTGTCTACCCACTTGTGATGTTAATTGGGAATGAAGATCCTTAAGTATTTAGTAACACATTTTATTGCGCGTTCGCTAGGATTAGCTTGAGGGTGGCGAATGCTACTAAACATGTGTTTTACATATAAGTCCTTCATACCTTTCTTGAATTTGGCGCTCGTAAAATAGCTTCCATGATCCGACAATATAAACTCTGGTTTTCCAAGGATTGGAATAACTCTATTTCGAATACGACTGAGTACTTGTTTCGATGTAGTTTTCTGAATGGGGCACAATACGACAAACTTAGAAAACACATCAATACACACTAGCAAGTGACGGCAACCTCGCCTACCTTTCGAGATCGGACCGAAACAGTCCAGGGCCACAAGCTCGCAGGGTTTCTGAGGTAGCAATGGTCTAGGATACTGCGTCATTAAGTAATTATTCGGCTTCGTCCTCCGACAAGGATCGCAAGTCTTTATTACGTCACAAATGGTAGTCCTCATTCGCGGACATGTAAACGTTTCTTCTATGGTCGCCTGTGCCTTGTCTAATCCCACGTGACCGAAGCTTTCATGTATGTGCCAAGTAAGTCCTCTTTGTAATGATGCAGGTACCATGATACGTAATTTGGTGTGTTCTTCATCTATCCATTTATGCAGTAAATTGTTGAGGTAGACATATCTTCCTTCTCTGGCTTTTGCTTCTCTGTAGGCTGGGGTTCTTGCTGTTAATTCCTTCTTAAAAATACTGGATCATTTGGTACATCCACGGTTCTGCTTCCTGCTCTCGTCGTATCTCCCGTAATTCCTCCAAGAATGCATGGTCCTTTGCTGTTAACTCAATATGCTGTACTATCGCTGTTTCTTCGGTATCAGGCTCGGGGTTCCTGCTTAATACATCCGGAATTACATTCATTTTTCCTGGGCAGTGTTCAATTTCTATGTTAAATTGTTGTACGCTCGCTAGCCATAGACGTCTTGAACAAAAACGTTAGTGCCTTGTGGTCTGTTCTAATAACAATGGGGTAACCATATACAATTAGTTTCCATTGTTGCTAAGCATGAAGTATTGCCAACAATTCGAGTTCCGTGACCGTATAGTTGCGCTCGAGTTTACGCAATTTGCGGCTCACAAATGCTAAATAATCACGCTGTTGAATGTTAGCTGGATCTTCTTGGTATAACATTGCTCCTATACCAACCATGGAAGCATCCGCTTGGATAATAAATTTCCGTTGAAAATCTAGATAACCTAGTTTGATACAATTTTCCAGTAATAATTTAGTCTCTTGAAATGATTTCTCACACTCAGCGTTCCAAAGCCATTTGTTGTTCTTCTTCAGCATCTCCTGCATAGGTGCTACGGTTTCAGTATATCCTGGGCAGTTTTCCTTAAAGAAGCCCGTCACGCCAAGGAAAGCTCTGATTTGTTTCACTCTCGTTGGTGTAAAGAAATTCTTAATCGCCCCTATCTTCGCAGGGTTTGGTCTCACTCCCTCCTGGTCAATGATGTGCCCCAAGTATAAAATCTCCTTCTTGAAGAAATGGGATTTCTTCAAGTTGACTTTAAAATTTGCAGTTCTAAGGTTGTCCAAAAGCTTATCCAAATTTTCCATATGTGTCTCGATGTTATCTGAAGCCAAGAGTATATCGTCAATATATCGTACCGTCATTTCCTTCACTTCTTCAGTCAGGTTCCGATCCAAGGCTCGAATTAATGCGCATCCAGCAGTTTTAACGCCGAAGGGCATGCGGACGAAGCAATATGTCTGATTATCGAACAAGAAGCCAGTAAGAAGCTGTGACTTCTCATCCAGTTCGATATGGTGAAACGAACTCGTCAGATCTACAGATGAATAGATACTCTTGTTCTTAAATCCTTTTAAAACGTCTCTGATGATTGGCTCTCTGTCATACTCGGGAAAAATAAGGCGCATGTTTAGATTTCTGGCGTCTAGACAAAGTCTAATGGATCCATTTGGTTTTGTGACTGCCAAAATCGCATTTAAATAAGGTGTAGGAGTCTTCTTAATCACTCCTGCTTGCAACATATCATCTATAATCCTTTTGACCTGCTCCCGATGTTTTTCTGGTATAGGGTACAATTTGCTTCGAAATGGGGACCAATCCTCAACCTGCATAGAATACTGAAAGTTTATTATCTTCCCTGGAACTGTGTCAAACACTGTCTTGTGTCTTCTTAAGATCTCCTGAAGTTTCTTCCTATGTTCAACCCCCTAGTTGGATGTCACTGAGCCGCTCCTGTAATAGTTCTTCAAACTGAGTATCGCTGTCGTCTCCTTCTGCTAGTAAATCCCATATCTCTGGAGAGTCACTCTCTTCATTTAATTCCACAACAGCCACATCTATAAGGTCATCTTCCGCATTTCGTATCTCCTCTTCTGTCTCCTCTGCTATTGCCTCCAATGCCCATGAACTCACGTCTTTCCCTGTAGTGATTTCATCCATGTGTAAGCCCACATCCTTCAGTTTATCAAACTCCTTAAAACTGACTGTATTATTGTGCAAATCAATGACTGCCTGGTAGTCACAAATGAAATTTGCACCCAAAATAATGTTAAAATTCATTTTAGCCATTATGATGAAAGTCTGTCCAAATATATGGTCTAATATATCCAATTCTATAACTGCCTGACGTTTGCAAGTGACGGTGCGTTCGGGAATAACGCCCCTCACCTTGAGTTGCGGTACTGGAATCACAGGAATATTCTGACTCCGTCCCAACTCTCGAACCAAAGCCTCCGATACAAGACTGATTTGTGACCCCGTGTCAACTAAGCATCTCACGTTAATTCCACCAATCTTGGCATAAATAATAGGTAATTGTTTGATATCATCTTTCCGTGGTTTTACAATCTCCTCCAGGCAATCTTCCGGCAAAGCTATCCATTCTTGTATGTGTGCCACGACCCATCCTTCTTCACAATCCGGCTGTTGCTCTCTCAGGGTGAGTCCTTTTTCAATTATTGGGATTTTTTTACAACCCCCGCGATTACTATCATCCTTCTGTCGCGTATTTCCCTGGCGTTCTTCCTGCTTCAATAAACTCTCGGCCCCCTCAATGTGAGTGTCTGGATTTGACTCCTATTAATTGCATGTTCCCAATGTTTTTGTTCGTCCCCTCCATTAGCGTGTAATTCTTCCAGGTAACGCTGCGATTCGGCGGTCGTTCCATTCATTCCTATAATTATGATAATCCCCCTGGTTCTGATATCTTATTTCACGCCACTGTCGATTCTCATTATTTTTATTTTGTAACGTCTGTAGGGTCCCTCATTTCTCCTATTATTTCTCCATTGTTGGTATCCTCGCTGTTGATACCTATTGTTGCCATGGGTCTGCCTATCATTATTATTTTCATGACGCTGGTGTGACCTATTTTCGTCACTCTCCTGACCTCGTCTCGGTGTTGTTGACACACTTGTATTTGTGGCCTGCGACCTGGTGTGTACTTGAGCGGGTTTAACCACCTCCGTTGTGTTTACAAGTTCCAGCTGTCGTCCCCCTTTCTGCTGCAAGTGAGATGTTGTCTCGTCAATCTGACGTAAGATTTGTTCCGCTCGAACCGCTGTGTCCACGTTTGCTGCTACTAACACCTGCTGAACATTTACTGGCAACTGTCGTGCAATCGTCATAACCAGGTCCGATTCTTCTAAAGGGTGATCAAGATCCCGGAATTTCAACAATTGTAGCGAAAAGAAATCTGAGTATTTCGTCTGCTGAGTTGACTGATATTTTCTCGAATAAAGTTCCATTCTAAGGCTTTGTTGTAGAGAAGCCGACCAATACTTTTAAGGAACGCGTTCTTGAACTCGTCCATCCCTCCGAAAGTATACTTGAAGCTCAAGAACCACGTAAGTACATTTCCCGAAAGAAATCGTTCCATCAGTCTTAAACGACTCGCGGGCGGTATATTATTATCATTAAAATAGTGATCCATCTCTTTAAGATACGCCTTCGGTGTGACACCCGAATTTTCTGTGAATTTATTGGGTTTAAATTCATTTGATCGAATTACTTGTACGACTTGAGGGTGCTGATAGCCATGTTGAGGAGTAGAGGTTCCACCAACGTTGTTGTGAAATCCTTCTGTGTTAGTCGTTAATGGGCTGCCTGTCAGTCCGTGGCTACTCTCCGCGCTAATTGCCCCCTGGCTTGTTGAGTCAACTTCCTTATCTTTAGCGTGCTCTGTCTGAAATAACGTTTTCTGTCCTATTGAACGCAACTCTGCTTTTATGATTCTGTCCGACTGTTCTTTCATTTTACTCTTGATTTCTTCCTCAAGTGCTTTAATGCGCGTATGATTATCACCTACGGTCTTTATGATTGTTAACCGTTCTTCTTTAGAGTCGCTGCTCATCTTACGCCAATCCTTTCTGATGCTATCTTTAATCGCTCCCAGTTTTTCTTCCATCTGCTGTTTCGTGTCCTACTGACTAGACGTAGATTATTCTCATCTATCGTACTCTTCAAATTATCCTGGTCCGATTCTATGTTTCGCCATCGCTCTGCTGATTGTATTTTCAACTTATCCATGTCTTTTATCAGGCCCGTAATACTTTCATTTACTGCTGACAATTGTCCCTGGATAAACGTAGAATCCTCCTCCATTTTATCAAATCGCTTTTCAAGACCATCCTGTACCATTTTAACCTCACTGTTATTTACCGTGCATGCTAATTCTATCTGAGCTAGTTTTGCTAATACAGTTTCGTCCAAATCATTTAATTTACGGTTGAAGGTGTCCTCTAATTTTTGCATCTGACCTAGCTGTTTGTCGTTATTCTTACTTATATCAAGCGCGAATTGAATCATCTGCTGTGTAGTGTACTCTTTCATCTCTGCAGATAACGTGGCTAACTGACTCGTATTTCTACTTTCCTGCGCTTCTAATTGTTTGTTTATATTTTCATTTACTTGCGCTTGTAATGAATTACCCTGTTCAATTAATTTAATTTCTAATGACTCACTCTGTTCAGATATCTTAGCGTCTAATTTTTCACTCTGTTCGGCTAATTGTGGTTTAAACTCGCCTGACTGTTCGTTTAATTGTTTAGTTATAGTGTCATTCATTTGAGTCTGGAATGACTCATTTTGTTCCGCTAATTTAATATCTAAATTTTCACTTTGTTCCTTTAATAGTTTCTGGGTTCGTGCCATGGCACTTTCAATGATCGCCTGAATTTCCGCTACTGTTGCCATTATCACACACAAAAATATATATCACTGAGAAAACAGGAGGATGGCATGCAAATGTCTCCCTGACACACACATATATAATTCTTGACATACATTTACTTCATTTGACCACTTTCAGTTCATTTAAAATTATTCCCTTTACTCCCACAAATCAATCATCACTGAATGGTTCTAATTTTACTTAATACATTTTTTAACCCCGCACATATTCAGTCATAAAATTACTATCCAGATCTGATGTTAACACTGACTAATTAACAAAGTATTAATTGTCATTTAAGGCTACCAGCCTCCTAACATATTCATGAATTTGACTTTCTAAACAAATCTAATTTTACATTTAATCAATGGGCACCCGATTTCACGTACATTACTTTACTAATTACATCAATAAACAAAACGTGAATCGTATTTTAACTTGCAAACTCGTGATTCTACTGTATATTCCATTTTCTAGGCGGTATTTCTCTTCGCCGTATTTACGTTAACAAAATATCACTTCCGGTGATTTCAAACAGTCAAAACAGCGAAATACCTCATGTAGGGTACCAGCTTGTCTATGATCCGCTAGAAAAGCCCAAAACAGCGAAACGCCCCACGATGGCTGCGCCAGCTTGTCTATGCACCCTTCAATAAAGCATGGTTTTCTCAAGATTCATCTACGGGGTCGTGTTCAGTCCTGACTGCGTTACGCAGCAAAGTTTGCTTAAAACAACATGCTCTTATGAATAGAAAGGTTCATGACAGAGGCTATACTAGAAATAAAATGAATAACAAGTAGAATTCAAGGAATTTAATGACTGAAAATTATGTGCATAATAATAATAATAAATAAAATAAATCCTCCCTGACTTTTACCCCCTTAATGAATAATAATAATAACACTGAGCGGTAGGAACTCGTTCGTCACAACAAAACAATGTGAATGCAGTTTCCCTCAAAATGATAAATCATAACATAAACTTGAGCTGTAAGAACTCACTCGTCACAACATATGGATACAAGTCCATTTATCCTGGTCAAGAAGTAATATAATGTGTGGTGTACTGCTCGTTGATAAGAAACTGAGTACTGATGCGAGTCCGTTTACAACTGAAACAGTCATGTTACTTACGGAGTTACATCTTTTAAATCACACTATGGCTATGGGACCCACCCTTAATTAATACACTATAATTACTACTGACACATGCAAGATCTAATAATACAAAAATATGAAGAATCTCACCGAGATTCTAGCTGGTGCCAGAGCACATAAATGAACAAAAAGAGCATGCCAGAAATAGGCCAAAACGCTCTCATCACTACTTGGGAACATAGCCTCGCGCACCCTAACTTGACACGGGTCATTGAACGCGTAAAATAAACACACAAAATTGAACCAACAACAACCAAATACAAGCCTAACGGCTGAATAACTATGTTTACTTTTTTATAAAACGCCAGACAAACAGGAGTCTCGGAAGCTACCTTACAACTATGGACAGCACCCATTTAATCAATCAATACTCATTATAACCGATCAGGTTTTGTGAATTTAAACAACGTCTTAAATTGAAGAACAGGATCCAGGCCTGTTACTAATGACAAGTCACGTTATCTGATTTGAGCGCGCCCCTCTTGTATGAGTCAACACTGCCTCAATTATCTCTCTCAGTCGCTCAAGCCAGGTGCAGTTTCCGGCTGGAAACGCCAACTATCTCACTCATCCCCTTGGATGGCAAGAAAACACAAATATATACCACAAGTCCAGCCTCGCGAGGACATGAACTGGGCTGATGTGGAGCAAGACAGAATAATCACCATGATATATTCTCGCTAGCACATCATAAAAATAATCACACTGCGCACCAAAAGCTGGGACTGACTCTCATAAATATATCACTGGGTCGGCTCAAAACAGATCAGCAATATTGCGTCCATTGACACATTTAAAAATACACAACAAAAACTCGGGTGCAAAGTGCCATCCCGTTCAGCTCTGCTGAAAAGCAACTATCAAAATAATCCTGATCCGTCGTAAGATTCTGCTCACAAATAATCTTTACCCTCCAAATTCTATTTTTAACCTCAAAATTAATTCAGTTCCATTTCTGTTATAATGCATACCTCCGAATAATAATGCTTGGCCGCGCTTTACGTAAGCGAACGCGAGCACGAGCTGCGCGCCGCCCCATATAGTTGAACAAAACACAATCACAATATTTACAAATTCAACAGTGCTCGGCTTGTCCCATATTTAATGTGTCAGTAAAACAAGAACTAATATTCTACATTACCAAACTAGCAAACAAATATCTACAAAATATGTCCCATAATACCATAGCTGATTTAATAAATAAATAAATAAATTCATTTGTACTCATTCTTTAAAACAGCGTCAAGGAAACGTCTGCAGCCATCTCCTTTAAGATGTTTATCTCGTCATCGACATCTTCTGGCAAATGTCCTGCTGGTTCCAAGATCCGGTCTCGTTCTTAGACGTCATCTCGTGCTGAATTAAATAAAGTTTTGTCAGATACACACACGATATATTTCCTACTACATTCACCTATCAAGTCCTAAATTCCTTGACAGTCTATTTGGTGAATTATTTCGATGAACTAGTCCTACTGGTAGTGCTGGGACTACAAATAAATCACTGAAGTTACACTTATAACTTGACGATACTGTTCCATGTTCACATAAAAATCAACGTCACGTCCTCAGACGCACAAATGAAAGAGTCGACGTTACGTCCTCAGACGCACAGAAATAAGAGTGTGAACGTTACGTCCTCAGACGCACAAAAATAAGTGTTCTCTCGAAGCATTTTGGATCCTTATAAATGAAACTGACTAGGGTAGGTGTGGAAGGGGATTTATGAGAAAATATTCCATAATAATTATCAGACTAGAATGCGATCGGTATCATTGAGTTCGCAGCGATGTGGAGGTTACGATTATGCTCTAGCCGGCTCGAATCGATCGTGGAATTAATCTGTAGTTAACTCCCGCGTTAATCTACCAGGGTGCGTCACCAAGCCGAGTTGTCGCTAAAACAAGGCGTCTTGATATTATTGGCCCAGACTCTTGTATGTCTTTGCGCGCTTTTACATGTATTTCTGCAGTAGGGAGTGGTTAACATGATGATTGACCAATTGCCTCGTAGCATTCGATTTTCTTCTTGGCGCCAACCTTCATAGCAACAGGCCATCATGTGCGTGCCCAAGCCATCTTCCGCGCTAAAAGTTGCACCTGTCCTATGTCTCAAGAATATTTATGCTGCTTCCTAAAATACCACAGGAGCTTAAACCATTGTGTCCTCTCGGCCACTGATTTCTCAATATTTCCCAACACCGTCAGGCTCTCATATCTGCTGTCTGTAGAAATGTATCAAAAGATGATGAATAATTATTAGAATCCTTTATACAGCCTGTGGATAAAGGGTTCAATACATAGGTGAAAAGTGATATGTTGCACATATGCAACACTATGCAGTAAAGGGTTAAGAAAAACATCCTTATTCATTAAATTCTTTTTACAAAACATAATACTTTCAAAGATATATATACAGGGCAGAGGGAGAATGTTTAAATCTTTAAACAGAGGTCTACATGATTCTCTAATGTTTACATTTTCCATAATTCTAATCGCCCTCTTTTGTAACCTAAACGTGCTTAGTACATCTGGCGACATACCCCAAAATATTCAATTGGCGATTAGTGTCTTAGATTTGCCAACAATTTTCAATTGGCGCTAACACCTTAACACTCGTATGTGATGTGGAATGCCATAATGGAATATATATATGATCTTTTGCGATTACTACGCTAAGAGATACAATCTTATTGGACAAATATTTACACCTTATTCTATTATCATAATATGAAAACTTAATTCTATAATTACAACAACTTACAGCTAGGTATTACAATTAAAATAGAAAAGTAAAATATAATTATAGATTTCATCGTTTCTATACACTATGATATTCAACTGAAATGAAAATCCACAGCCTGCTACCAGTCTCCGACCGGGTCAGGAATGGAATGAATGAAGCCCCCATCTAGCGGCGAGGATATGGACTGTGCCGGCTGCCGTGGCCTGACGCACTCCTCTGGGGCAATGATTAAATGAATGACAGATGCAATGAAATGATAGTGGAGAGTGTTTCTGGAATGAAATTTTTGACAGGGAAAACCGGAGTACCCGGAGAAAAACCTGTCTGCCTCCGTTTTGTCCAGCACAGATCTCACATGGAGTGACCGGGATTTGAACCACGGACCCAGCGGTGAGAGGCCAGCGTGCTGCCGCCTAAGCCACGGAGGCTACTATGATATTCAACTACAGAGTAAAAACAATGGCACTGCCAGATGCGGTTCTAGCCCTGAGCCGGGGGGGGCCTGGGCCCCCTCCCAGTTTTAGTGAAATAATTATTTTAAAATTCCTTAGTTACTAAATAAATTGATAATTTACAGATATACTTTATAAAACAAACTAATGCGTTAATTAAGTTAATTTTTCTTTCAATTTCAAGATTTATTTATTTTATTATAAGTAATTTAAACACACAATTGAAATCGCGTATAAATATAATATTTTTAAAATACGTAGTGCATACACCAAGATCAACCAACATGTTTAGATATTTCTTTACAACAACAATCAGTCAAAGCGGTCTGCATACAAAGTCTGACAGACGACAGTGCCGACTGCTCGTTATTCTAACAATCACAGAAAGGATTTATCGTTTCGCAACAGTCTTCAGTAGCAGACGATTAGTCGCGATGCTTGCGTAGACGGTAGCCTATGTCTAAACAGAGTAATATTTTGACGTTCTTTTCCCGTGACAACCGGAAGTGCGATGAAATTGCATGTGAACCCAATGAACCGAAGAGTATTAAACTCTTTTCCCAACTTTGTGACTTAAATGCAAGTTCAGAAGTTTCCAATGTAGACAAACCTCCATGCGATACAAGTGCATCGATATCTCCTTAACTCTGTGACAAAAATGTGAGTGCAACTGTTTCTAATATAGACGAACCGTACCATTTGATATCAGTGCATCGATATATGATGGTCCATGCCAACCACGTAAATCAGTTTATAAACAAACGTTACTATACAATAAGAACGGAAGTTATAACAGTAAATGGTTTGATAGGTATACATTTATTGAATACTCTGAGAACAAAGATGCTGTTTTCTGTTTTCCGTGTCGTCATTTCGTTCAATCTGATTCAAGCAATGCTGAACATGTTTTCACTAAATCTGGATTTTGCAATTGGAAAAGAATAGGAGAAAAACTTGCAAAGCATCTTGATAGTGAATGTCATAAATCTTCAATAGTAAAGTGGAACAGTTTTCTGGAAAGTGAACGTAGCGGCACAGTGATTTCGAAGCTAAGCGAGAAACACAAAGATGACATATTGTCCTGGCCCCAGCCCTTTAGGAAAGGACTGTGCCTATAAATACATAAAATATAATAAGAGATAACTACGTAAAAGGCGACATGGCAACGCGACTACGGAGTAGACCGTAGGTCATAGACCTAGCTCCAATAGCAAGCACTTGGACAGGACACAGAGGACATTACACTCCCAACATACCGCTGACTGGACTGACATCGCACCTTTTACTTATAAATAGAGGTACGAACACGCGCCGCGGTCTCTAAGCTTTTGACGCTCTAAGCTCTTAGGAACGTGGACTCTTCTGAACTGGGACGGAGTTACAGTCCTACACTCTATCGGAGTTGTGCTACGTCGGACCGATATGGGGGGATGGCCCCATATC
This sequence comes from Meconema thalassinum, assembly GCA_946902985.2. NCBI lineage: Eukaryota > Metazoa > Arthropoda > Insecta > Orthoptera > Tettigoniidae > Meconema > Meconema thalassinum. The sequence goes on from OX336389.2 coordinate 349,021,829, forward strand.
GAGTCCCAACGCCACCATCATCATGGAAGACCGGTATTAACGGTGGGGTGAGTGACATCGTGCCTGCATAATTCCTTTTTCCCCCTTAGATTATTATTTCCATCCTCCCCTATTGCAATTGCCACTATTTCTTAATAAACCCCCTTTCTGAACAGTCTATTGACTACCTTTTTATTTCGTTTAGGTTAAGAAGCCCTTCCCTTTAGATTAGTACCTAGTTTTAAGATCTACATTGAACGCTGACATGCAGGAGGCACTGCACCGCCAGCGTGCGGCCTAGAGGTGAGTTAGGTGAGTATTCATTCCTCCCGCCAATTCCCCTGTATGTAAATTGCTCTCTAAACGTGTCCGCAGTTCTTCCTAAAACAATCCCAACCTCTTACAAATTCGCCAAGCTACAACCCCAATTTAGATTAATTTCATCCCCTAGATTTAGTATTTGTATTGGCATCCCTCTCAGATACAATACAAATGGTGGGAGGCGCGGGTTAGTCAAACCAACAACACCCTTAACATAACAGATACAATACAAAATGGAGGAGGCCCGGGGTATCGTGACGTTGTTGTCAGACAACGCCTACAGGAGTTCAGACAACGAATTTCTACGATACAGGTCCCTAAAAACCCTCTTGTGCAGCCAAGCAAAATTTACCCAAAATTAAGGAAAATTTTTTGAAGTACGGGTCAAATATTTTTTTTGGTACCCACCCACACCCGCCCCAGTAACTAATACATACGCAAACGCCCCCTATACTCATTACATTAGCCAAGCGAGTGAGACAATTTAAATCCCCCCCGAACAGATTTTTTTTAGTAGATTAAGTTAGAGAATATTTTTAGTACACAATAATTATAATACCCCCACCCCCACCCTTATAGATTTCGCGATAAACACCTCTTACGCCAAGCGATTTGAATATTAACAACCCCTATCTAATAAGTCACTAGGAATATTAATGGAAGCCTAGTAGGAAGACGTATTGATAACTACCCTACTATATTCAGAGAAAATTGCTCCTTATTTCAGATTAAACCCCCCACAATGAAGCTCTATTAGGAATAAGATTGTGATATCCCATAGGATAAATGGAATGAATAAATAACTTTGTATTTTTTACAGCAGTGCAACTATACATTGTATATGATTGTAGGCTAAAATATTTTCTTCTGAATCCATTTTAGTATAACTTAGCGGAAGGTAGTATTGGCTAGATGCTTACATAGAGTTAGGAGACCTTGCAATCACATTTCTGCAAGGTGCCGCAATAATTAGTTTGTAAACGCATTCAGTCAAGACGTACTACAGTTTCTCTTTTGTTCTGAAAGCCGACCACAGAGGAAATGCTTATTTGTCCATTGTAACACAATCCAATATGCCATATGACTGACACGTGCTCAGCACACCGTCCGCCCGCAGGACATTAAACCTGACACTATCTCGCTAGCTCAGCGTGCAGACGCACTCGAGCGGAAGCCAGACACCTTGAGTTCAATTCCTGGCACTATTCACTCACACGCCAGATAACTTTGCATAAGTTTGCCTGCATTATTTTTGTTTTCAATGCGAAGCGTGCGATAGTAGAAAAGCGCACTAATGATTTTAAAGATGTAAGCGTAAAGTACACTCTTAAGGTAGAATTCTTTTTCCAGCAGTACATTTCAAACAGGACATTCAGTTAGCAAAGAAAACACCGTTCCCTCACGAAGTAACATAGGTGAGAAAGCAATCCAGTAGGAATTTATGATAAAAACGCCGACAAATGCACGGCGATATCAGTATAGCATAAAAGCGTAAGCACGGACTTGGGCACAGCAGGGCAACATCGCAACGTACGACAATTGTTATCAAGAGTATCATCGTTAGTATATTAGTAATAAGTATTAAGTAGTTTTAAGTGAAGTATTAAGTGAAGTTGATAGATATCTTGAGCTGGCACAATGGTTAGCACAGCCTCAAGAACACGACGTTATTGATATCTTGCAGCAGGTCCATGGGTGCACCTTGCTTTGAGATAAGGGAAGTATTAAGTGAAGTTGATAGATATCTTGAGCTGGCACAATAGTTCGCACAGCCTCAAGAACACGACGTTATTGATATCTTGCAGCAGGTCCATGGGTGAGCATTGCTTTGAGATAAGGGAAATATTAAGTGAAGTTGATAGATATCTTGAGCAGGCACAATGGTTAGCACAGCCTCAAGAACACGACGTTATTGATATCTTGCAGCAGGTCCGAGGGAGGACATCGCTTTGAGATAAGGGTAGTATGGAGGAGATTAAGGAGATATTAACACACCTACGTTGATAACAAATGCCATTAATAAATAAGATTAGTGTCCACACCGTGGCCCCAAAGTCCACAATTTACGCAAGCCAAATGCTTACAAGTAGAAACGTCACACCCAGAGGGAAGTAATTAGTTACAGGTATATTGGTCAATATAATAATGACAACCGGCGACCGAAGACTATCATTTCAGATTCAGGGACCTAGCCAACCCGCTGAACACGTTAGAAGTAGTCCAGATATTAGAACGCTACTGAACTTTGAAAGGACATAGCCAACCCTTTCGCCTAGATGACGTTCGTTTTAATACTTTCAGGGAATTAAACCCTCCACGTTATACATCTTGTGGCGGTCAATTCAAACTTAATACATAATAAATTTAACGGCCGCTGGGACGCGTTCTGTATCGAAGTACGGACAGCCTGCCAACAGCCGATAACTTTATAGTATTCTGATAAAATATTAGGAAATATGTATATTAAAATAAACTTAATACACAATGAACTTAACGGCCACTGGGATGCGTTCTGTATCGAAGTACGAACAGTCTGCCAACAGCCGATAACTTTATAGTATTCTGGTAAGATGTTAGGAGATATTTATATTAAAATAAACCCAATACAGCATGGATTTAACGTCCGATGGAATGCGTCCTGTATCGAAGTACGGACAGTCTACCAACAGACGATATCTCTTTGGTATTATGTTTAACATGAGGAAATAGTGACACGTTTTATGATATTGTAGCATAGTAGGTAAACTGAAACCTACACCGCTGGACACATTTGCTGATTTTCTATATAAAGAGTGACACCACTTGGTTAAAAGTCATAATCACATGCATCCATATTTTCTATGACAAGAAGGCAACAGGATATGTAAAAGAAATAAAACTGTGCAACTCAGGCATAATATTAGTCATTCCATATAGAGCAACCGCATTGTATTCTTACGGAGCAAAGATAGGCATTTAATTAAAGATACAGCCCCATTATATTCTTACGGAGCAAAGGTAGGCATTTAATTGAAGATACAACCCCCATTAATTTTATTAAAGAGCAAAAGTAACTATTTCAGTGAAGTTACAACCCCATTATTTTTCTTACGGAGCAAAGATAGGCATTTAATTGAAGATACAGCCCCCATTAATTTTATTAAAGAGCAAAAGTAACTATTTCAGTGAAGTTACAACCCCATTATTTTTCTTACGGAGCAAAGATATGCATTTCAGTGAAGACACAACCCTATTATTTTATTAAGGAGCAAGGTAGCCACCTCATTGAAGGCACACTTTAGAAAATTTTCATGGCTGCGGATACAATATAGAGAGAGCTTAAATATTTAAGAAATACCTTTAATATATATCGCCCCCCCCCCCTTCAAGAGATTTTTTCACCCCTGTCCAGGCACGTTATTCCACTTTACCCCATGTATATAGCATAGTTAGCTAAGAAAAGATAGTATTATTAGGTTTAGCATTAAGAATTAAGTTAGATAGTAAATCACCCCCCCCCTATATAACGGGGCAAGTTTTACAAAAGGGTCTTACATACCATGTCGTTAACAGTGTTATTTTTTACAGGCAATTATCACATGTCAATAATAAATGTCATTTTTTTCAGATAATATATTTTCAGATAGTATTATCTTGTTAATTTATATTTCCTGAAGTTCTATACAGTGCACAGAATTTCCAAGTTAGCCCGGAGAGGCAACAAATAATTTCTAATTTCAATAACTTCCCGACGAAACAGTCGCCATTTTAACAATACTCTATTTAAACTTAACGATCGAGTGTACACGTAGTGCGAGTATCCTTACATAATGTCTGCATATCTATAGATTAAGAAGCGAATACGTCGCTTAATTCACGCTGAGAAAGTGTAAAAATAATACTTAAGGATTAATTCTCAGCTATAGCAAAGATATACGTCGATATATAAGAAAGTTTTTTACAAATATAAAGGATTCAAGTTCTACGAAATATAAGAGGATATACGCAGCTAAATGCTCAAGGAAGCATGTTGCAGTTTTACAACGACGCATATAAGACGGGGTATAGTGTATAACCACAATGGCCAATATGTCAATGAATACATATTGCACGTTAGTTTATAAGGATATTAGTATATTATGTCATAATGCAGACATTAAGTAACGAAATTACCGCGTACGACGTAACGAACTTCAGTGAAAACAAATAACGGTACCAGGGTAAACCAATCCCTCTGTACAAAACGTTAAGAGAGATTTCTGATTTCAGACTAATTATACGGTGTACAATCCTGTAATCCCCCAGTAGGACATTCATGCAGGATGCCCCCCGGATGAACGTGACGCAAGACCAAAGTTACAACACGCATGGCAGCAACAGCAGTCAAAACCTACAAACCATACTAGAATGTCAGCCGATTTAGGCAGGAGCCTTCAGCTATTTATTAACAATACTTCAATGCTAATTTTTTCTCTTAATAACTTAACTACATGTTTTTTTACGCACTTCATCAAGTAACTTTGACGGAATTTCACGTTTTCTAGGATATTTTTACAATTTTATTTCATCATCCCCCACGTTGTAAGGAGGTTATTTATAGTAGCGCACCCTCATAGCTACACTTGGCCTAGAGTACATTACACTACATTTTGTCTTTCCCTTTTTTACACACGCTAAAAGGGCGTGTGCTAGTTAATAAGGGATCGCCATTATTTAAGCTCCTTACAGCATCATTTCCCATCGTAGGAAAATTACAGTTATGTATGCATCCTCGCGGCAGGGCTCGACTGACGGCATCGTACGCAAGTCACGCACTAGTCCGAGTACGGTGCTAATAATGTAAATTTCCTATGTGATTCCATTAAAGATATATCTTTCAGTTTCATTTATTTCAATTTATATTTCCGCTGAAATTCCATTTATTAGTTTTCTTCAATTTTAACAAAACAATGTCAACACTTTTATGAAAATTTTAACTCTGCCAAATGGGCAATACAGATTATGTAAAATATACAATATGGGATATAGACAGATACAGAGAACTATCTGCCATGAAATGACTGTAAAACAAACCACCCCAACACTCTTGCCACGCCTTCCAACCCTTGGCACGGTACAATTTCGCTCATCCCCCCACCCACGAAGAAGACCAGAAGCGACGAAGGACGATACGACGAATCGAAAACAAATTCATATTGACGAAAGAAAAAAAAAAAGAAGAAGAAGAAAAGAAGAAGAAGAAGAAGAAAGAAGAAAATAAAAGTTTCCGCCCCCACGTCTAGTCCAATAATCGAGGACGATTATTAAAACAGGAAGAAGACTTGTCCTGGCCCCAGCCCTTTAGGAAAGGACTGTGCCTATAAATACATAAAATATAATAAGAGATAACTACGTAAAAGGCGACATGGCAACGCGACTACGGAGTAGACCGTAGGTCATAGACCTAGCTCCAATAGCAAGCACTTGGACAGGACACAGAGGACATTACACTCCCAACATACCGCTGACTGGACTGACATCGCACCTTTTACTTATAAATAGAGGTACGAACACGCGCCGCGGTCTCTAAGCTTTTGACGCTCTAAGCTCTTAGGAACGTGGACTCTTCTGAACTGGGACGGAGTTACAGTCCTACACTCTATCGGAGTTGTGCTACGTCGGACCGATATGGGGGGATGGCCCCATATCGAGTCCCAACGCCACCATCATCATGGAAGACCGGTATTAACGGTGGGGTGAGTGACATCGTGCCTGCATAATTCCTTTTTCCCCCTTAGATTATTATTTCCATCCTCCCCTATTGCAATTGCCACTATTTCTTAATAAACCCCCTTTCTGAACAGTCTATTGACTACCTTTTTATTTCGTTTAGGTTAAGAAGCCCTTCCCTTTAGATTAGTACCTAGTTTTAAGATCTACATTGAACGCTGACATGCAGGAGGCACTGCACCGCCAGCGTGCGGCCTAGAGGTGAGTTAGGTGAGTATTCATTCCTCCCGCCAATTCCCCTGTATGTAAATTGCTCTCTAAACGTGTCCGCAGTTCTTCCTAAAACAATCCCAACCTCTTACAAATTCGCCAAGCTACAACCCCAATTTAGATTAATTTCATCCCCTAGATTTAGTATTTGTATTGGCATCCCTCTCAGATACAATACAAATGGTGGGAGGCGCGGGTTAGTCAAACCAACAACACCCTTAACATAACAGATACAATACAATATTGCGTAACCGCTCGGCCGTGGCGAAACAGTTTCGGATGACGATAGTGGTAATAATAAAGGGAATTTTACTGAAATTTTAAATGTAATTAAACTAGAAAGTGAAAGAACAAGGGAGAATGTAAATAGTCTACCAAAGAATGCAACTTACTCATCTAAAGATTCTCAAAATGAATTTCTTGAATTCTCAGCTAATATAATAATTGAACATATTGGTGGAGAGACCAAAAATATAACAATGGTTATTTTTCCTTAATCCTGGATGAAGCTAGAGATGTTAGTAAAGTGGAACAGATGTCCGTATGTGTCAGATAATTAGGACAAAATTCTATAGAGGAGCATTTAATTGGTTTTATACATTTGTCTCAACTGAATGCAGAAAGTATAGCTAATTCAGCTTTAGAGTACCTTGTTTCAGTGGATTTCGATCCATATAAGTGCATTGGACAAGTATATGATGGAGCCGCGGGTATGTCAGGGAAGATAAACGGTGTGCAAAGTTTATTGCGACAAACAGTCAATAACCCGTGTGTTTACGTGCATTGTTATGCACATCGCTTAAATTTAGTTTTGGTGGACGTTTCTAAGGCAGTAGACGTGGTAGGCGACACTTTTGGTTTACTGGAAGCAATTTATGCTTTCAGTCCGTATCTACTGTAAGACACCAAAAGTTTGTTGAGATACAGAGTGATCTTGATCCAGGAGAACGTGTTTTAGAGATACCTCTTCAAAGTGACACGCGGTGGGTATGTAAATATAGAGGAGTAATGTATTTTCAGAAACGTTTTGCTTCAGTTAAAGCAGCTCTAGAGTATTTTTCAAAGTCAGCTAACAAGAAAGAGGCAGCAGAAGCAAAAGGTTTGTTGAAGCAGCTTTGTGAAGTGAAGGTGATGTTTGTGTTACAAATCATTTCTGATATTCTCGAGCTTGCCAATGGAGCCTCTATGTTCTTACAACAAAAACATGTGGACTTCGGAGGGGCATATAGATTGATCTATGGTCTTGTAAAATCGTTGCAAGAAAAACGAAATGATGATTATTTTAAGGAACTATGGGCGGTTACATGTGACTCTGCTCAGTCGTTTGGCGTGAAAGTTTATAAACAATCTAGAGTCTCAAGTATTCCAAAGAACTTTTCAGACTACGTTAGTCTCTGTGGTGAAAGAAGAGGAAAATGTCACATTATCAGAGACATGTAAAAGAAATCTTTTTGAAATATTAGACAACATGGTAGAAGAGTTACAGCGTAGATTTACTGAAAATGATTTTGTGTGCAATGCAATGGATGCCTGTAACCCAAGAAGTGAAAACTTTTTAAATTTTGAATATATTCTCACGTTCTGTGAAAAGTATAATCTAATCTTCACAGACCGTAAGGTGCTACAGACTGAAATCAGTTTAGCTAAGAATGTATTTAGAGGCAAATATCCAAACTCTTCCTCATTTTTTTAATGAAAATGGAAGTTGCTTTTCCACAGCTACTATTATTTTTCAAGTTGATGCTGACTCTTCCTGTGTCATCTGCTTCTGCTAAGCGTAGTTTCTCTGTCATGAAACGAATAAAATCCTATTTAAGAGCAACAATGGCAACAATGCAATTCTTTCAATTGAAAGATAATTAAGTGGAAAATTACTTCAAGACCCTTCGGATATAGTGAACCAGTTTGCCCAGAGTGGAAACAGAAGAATAAATTTATGAGCCAGTGAAATGTGTGTTGTTGTTTTTTACCAATGATAGTTTTTACATTACTAACCTGTATAAATATATTAATGTATGGTAAATCTGTGAATTTTAACAACAGTGGATTAGTCTCATGGCAATTGACACGAAAAAATTTGTGTAAAATACCATTACTTCAAGTTCCTTCAGATATAGTGAACCAGTTTGCCCAGGGTGGGAACAGAAGAATATTATTGCTCAATATTATCTTATAATGCATACATACAGTACTTATAATATGCAGGGTATTTATTACTTTTGTGATCTCATCACTGTCCTATGGTAACTAACTTTCGGTTCTCATTTTCTGAACATGGTTAGTTCTGGATGGGGGCGAGGTGGCGCAGCGATCAAGCTCTTGGCCTCCAACCACGGCGGACTGGGTTCAATTCCCGGTCAATGCATGTGAGATTTTCAAAGTGAAATGCCATGTCCTGTGGTTCGGATTTCACGTAAAAAGGACATCCCCTGGCTTATGATCTCGAGATTAACGGTCACGTAAAACTACAAACTTCCTTCCTTCCTACTTCTGGATGCATTAACTTATTGTTCTTTAAATAATATGGCATGGTAGTATGTGTGTAACTAAACATGTTAATGGTTGTGCTAATGTTGCCCATTGTATTTTCACAGATATGGTTACTTTTCTATTGAATTATGTCACCCAAACTTTCGCTTCCAAACCGCCCCCCCCCCCCAGATTTAAGCTTCTAGAACCGCCACTGGGCACTGCAGATACGCTTTCAACATTCTATCAAAGGTTTTAATTTTTGGGGCACGTTTTTTATACTGGGGTAGTTTATTGTACGAGGCACGTCCAGAAAGTAAGCTCCGTTTGGTAATAAAATTAAATTGTGTACAGATACAGGAAAAATATTTATTGCACAACATTCTACACCTCTTCAACTACTTTTCCACATAACTGCCAAACTTTTGCAGGCATTTGTCATAGCGTGGCACAAGTTTTTGGATACCTTCTTCATAGAAGTTTGCCGCCGACCCGTAAACGAGAGTGAAGACGCCCCTGTAGGATATCCCACCATTCGGCCACCACTGTTAGGCAAATTGTGTATGTGGTCAGGAGAACTCCTAAACATACGCAGTTCTCCTGGTAAGCACGCAATTTGCCTAACAGTAGTAGCCGAACGGTAGGATATCTTACAGGGGAGTCTTCACTCTCGTTTACGGGTCGGCGGCAAACTCCTATGAAGAAGGTATCCAAAAACTTGTGCCACGCTATGACAAATACCTGCAAAGTTTGGCAGTTATGTGGAAAAGTAGTTGAAGAGGTGTAGAATGTTGTGCAATAAATATTTTTCCTGTATCTGTACACGATTTAATTTTATTACCAAACGGAGCTTACTTTCTGGACGTGCTTCGTATGATTTAACTCCTGTGTGATAAGTTCCTTTTTGAGATATGCTTGTGTGTGTGTGTGAAATATGAATGTTTTGATTTTGTCTTGTGTTATGCCTATGGACATCATTGTTTGTTTTAACCCTTTACTGCATGAATTATTTTTCATTTGCGTTTGGTGTACAAAATTTCAAGCTTCAATATTCAATTGGCGATTAGTGTCTTAGATTTGCCAACAATTTTCAATTGGCGCTAAAACCTTAACACTCGTATGTGATGTGGAATGCCATAATGGAATATATATATATGATCTTTTGCGATTACTACGCTAAGCTCTTAACTCTCGAAGACCGAACATTACTGCCTACTGGCCAAGGGTACGTATTGCACGTTTACTTGCACGACCGTAGGTCGGTAATGTCTTTGAGGTTGAGCCAAAGGTACTCCAGAAGCCTGTGGTTACTGGATGGGGAGCGCCCACGGCAAAAAAAAACGGTGGTTGGTACGCGTGGATGTTGACGGGGTGGAAGGAGTACCTTTGGTTGTCGGGTTGTTTTGTCGTATGTTATGTAAAAAAAAAAGGCATCACTGATCTGTATGTTTGAATGAGTGCACAATTGAATGGACGTTGATGGTTTGCCGTAAAACCTACTCTGCCCCTACATACATAGGTGAAAAGTGATATGTTGCACATATCCTTATTCATGAAATTCTTTTTACAAAACATAATACTTTCAAAGATATATATACAGGGCAGAGGGAGATTGTTTAAATCGTTAAACAGAGGTCTACATGATTCTCTAGTGTTTACATTTGCCATAATTCTAATCGCCCTTTTTGGTTCCTAAACGTGCTTAGTACATCTGGCGACATACCCCAAAATATGACCCCATATCTTAAGTATGAATGGAAATAAGCAAAATAAGTATTTCTTAATGTGCATGCTAGTGCAGGTTTTCAAAATACGTAACGCAAAGCACATCGAGTTCAGTTTAGTATTCAGATATTGTATATGTTTATTCCATTTCAAGTCATGTTGTATCCATAAAAGTACGAATAGGTATATACAGTAATAATAATACTGTAACTATTTATAACTTATTTTAATGACAGATCTTAAGAGATACAATCTTATTGGACACATATTTACACCTTATACTAATATCATAATATGAAAACTTAATTCTATAAATACAACAACTTACAGCTAGGCATTACAATTAAAATAGAAAAGTAAAATATAATTATAGATTTCATCGATTCTATACACTAAGATATTCAACTACAGAGTACAAACAATGGCACTGCAGATACGCTTTCAACATTCTATCAAAGGTTTATATTTTTGGGGCACGTTTTATATACTGGGGTAGTTTATTGTATAATTTAACTCCTGTGTGATAAGTTCCTTTTTGTTATATGCTTGTGTGTGTGTGTGTGAAATATGAATGTTTTGATTTTGTCTTGTGTTATGCCTATGAACATCATTGTGTGTTTTAACCCTTTACTGCATGACTTACTTTTCATTTGCGTTTGGTGTAAAAATTTCAAGCTTCATTATGCAATTGGCGATTAGTGTCTTAGATTTGCCAACAATTTTCAATTGGCGCTAAAACCTTAACACTCGTATGTGATGTGGAATGCCATGATGGAATATATATATGATCTTTTGCGATTACTACGCTAAGCTCTTAACTCTCGAAGACCGAACATTACTGCCTACTGGCCATGGGTAGGTATTGAACGTTTACTCGCACGACCGTAGGTCGGTAATGTCTTTGAGGTTGAGCCAAAGGTACTCCAGAAGCCTGTGGTTACTGGATGGGGAGGGCCCACGGTAAATAAACGGTGGTTGGTAAGCGTGGATGTTGACGGGGTGGAAGGAGTACCTTTGGTTGTCGGGTTGTTTTGTCGTATGTTATGTAAAAAAAAAACAAGGCATCACTGGTCTGTGTGTTTGAATGAGTGCACAATTGAATGGACGTTGATGGTTTGCCGTAAACCCTACTCTGCCCCTACATGCATAGGTGAAAGCGATATGTTGCACATATGCAACACTATGCAGTAAAGGGTTAAGAAAACATCCTTATTCATTAAATTCTTTTTACAAAACATAATACTTTCAAAGATATATATATAGGGCCGAGGGAGAATGTTTAAATCTTTAAACAGAGGTCTACATGATTCTCTAGTGTTTACATTTGCCATAATTCTAATCACCCTCTTTTGTATCCTAAACGTGCTTAGTACATCTGGCGACATACTTAAGATATGGGGTCATATTTTGGGGTATGAATGGAAATAAGCAAAATAAGTATTTCTTAATGTGTGCATGCTAGTGCAGGTTTTGAAAATACGTAACGCAAGGCACATCGAGTTCAGTTTAGTATTCAGATATTGTATATGTTTATTCCATTTCAAGTCAGGTTGTATCCATAAAAGTACTTCTTTAATTTTTTAATTATTTTTATTATTCTTTTATCGTATGGCCTCGGATGCCTGGTGCAAGCTTTGTTAATTGCCATAATGGAATATATATATGATCTTTTGCGATTACTACGCTAAGCTCTTATCTCTCGAAGACCGAACATTACTGCACGTTTACTTGCACGACCGTAGGTCGGTAATGTCTTTGAGGTTGAGCCAAAGGTACCTCAGAAGCCTGTGGTTACTGGATGGGGAGGTCCCACGGCAAATAAACGGTGGTTGGTATGCTTGGATGTTGACGGGGTGGAAGGAGTACCTTTGGTTGTCGGGTTGTTTTGTCATATGTTATGTAAAAAAAACAAGGCATCACTGGTCTGTGTGTTTGAATGAGTGCACAATTGAATGGACGTTGATGGTTTGCCGTAAAACCTACTCTGCCCCTACATGCATAGGTGAAAAGTGATATGTTGCACATATGCAACACTATGCAAAAGGGTTAAGAAAACATCCTTATTCATTAAATTCTTTTTACAAAACATAATACTTTCAAAGATATATATACAGGGCAGAGGGAGAATGTTTAAATCTTTAAATAGAGGTCTACATTATTTTGTCTTGTGTTATGCCTATGAACATCATTGTTTGTTTTAACTCTTTACTGCATGAATTATTTTTCATTTGCGTTTGGTGCACAAAATTTCAAGCTTCAATATTCAATTGGCGATTAGTGTCTTACATTTGCCAACAATTTTCAATTGGCGCTAAAACCTTAACACTCGTATGTGATGTGGAATGCCATAATGGAATATATATATGATCTTTTGCGATTACTACGCTAAGCTCTTAACTCTCGAAGACCGAACATTACTGCCTACTGGCCATGGGTAAGTATTGCACGTTTACTTGCACGACCGTAGGTCGGTAATGTCCTTGAGTTTGAGCCAAACGTACTCCAGAAGCCTGTGGGTACTGGATGGGGAGGGCCCACGGAAAATAAACGGTGGTTGGTACGCGTGGATGTTGACGGGGTGGAAGGAGTACCTTTGGTTGTCGGGTTGTTTTGTCGTATGTTATGTAAAAGAAACAAGGCATCACTGATCTGTGTGTTTGAATGAGTGCACAATTGAATGGACGTTGATGGTTTGCCGTAAAATCTACTCTGCCCCTACATACATAGGTGAAAAGTGACATGTTGCACATATGCAACACTATGCAGTAAAGGGTTAAGAAAAACATCCTTATTCATGAAATTCTTTTTACAAAACATAATACTTTCAAAGATATATATACAGGGCAGAGGGAGAATATTTAAATCTTTAAACAGAGGTCTACATGATTCTCTAGTGTTTACATTTGCCATAATTCTAATCGCCCTCTTTTGTTTCCTAAAAGTGCTTAGTACATCTGGCGACATACCCCAAAATATGACCCCATATCTTAAGTATGAATGGAAATAAGCAAAATAAGTATTTCTTAATGTGTGCATGCTAGTGCAGGTTTTCAAAATACGTAACGCAAAGCACATCGAGTTCAAATTAGTATTCAGATATTGCATATGTTTATTCCATTTCAAGTCATGTTGTATCCATAAAAGTACTAATAGGTATATACAGTAATACTAATACTGTAACTATTTATAACTTATTATAATGACAGATCTTAAGAGATACAATCTTATTGGACACATATTTACACCTTATTCTATTATCATATGAAAACTTAATTTTATAAATTCAACAACTTACAGCTAGGTATTACAATTAAAATAAAAAAGTAAAATATAATTATAGATTTCATCGTTTCTATACACTTAGATATTCAACTACAGAGTAAAAACAATGGAACTGCAGATACGCTTTCAACATTCTATCAAAGGATTTTATTTTTGGGGCACGTGTATATACTGGAGTAGTTTATTGTATAATTTAACTCCTGTGTGATAAGTTCCTTTTTGATAGATAGATAGATAGATTTTTATTAATTCCATTTGATCAAATACATGCATTCAATACATTTTTGATATAGGACACGTCAGAATTTACATGCATAAAATAAAAGAACTAACAGGTATATATTACTAAGATTATAACTATTTATAACTTATTATAATAGCAAATCTTAATAGATACAATCTTATTGCACAACTATTTACACCTCACTCTATTATCATAATATGAAAACTTAATTCTATAAATACAACAACATACAGCTAGGTATTAAAATTAAATTAAAAAAGTAAAATATAGTTATAGATTCCATCACTCCTATACGCTAAAATATTCAACTACTGAGTAAAAACCATGGCACTGCAGATAAGCTTTCAACATTCTATCAAAGGTTTTTATTTTTGGGGCCAGTTTTATATACTGGGGTAGTTTATTGTATAATTTAACTCCAGTGTGAAAAGTTCCTTTTTGATATATGCTTGTGTGTGTGTGTGAAATATGAATGTTTTGATTTTGTCTTGTGTTATGCCTATGAACATCATTGTTTGTTTTAAGAAAAACATCTTTATTCATTAAATTCTTTTTAAAAAACATAATACTTTCAAAGATATATATGCAGGGCAGTGGGAGAATGTTTAAATCTTTAAACAGAGGTCTACATGATTCTCTAGAGTTTACATTTGCCATAATTCTAATCGCCCTCTTTTGTATCCTAAACGTGCTTAGTACATCTGGCGACATACCCCAAAATATGATCCCATATCTTAAGTATGAATGGAAATAAGCAAAATAAGTATTTCTTAATGTGTGCATGCTAGTGCAGGTTTTCAAAATACGTAACGCAAAGCACATCGAGTTCAGTTTAGTATTCAGATATTGTATATGTTTATTCCTTTTCAAGTCTTGTTGTATCCATAGTCCTAAAAACTTTGTTTCTGATTTATTTTCTATTTGATGACCATTTAATGTTATATTGGGCATCGCAGGATTCCTATTCTGTATAGTGTGGAAGTTTAGACATACTGTCTTTTTATAGTTTATTATGAGGCGATTATCTTGTGACCATTTGGTTAACTCTCCAGTAACGGAGTCAGCAGACTGCTGTATGACCTGTTTAGTTTCACCTTTTATTACGAGTGTTGTATCGTCCGCAAACAAAATTTCCTTATGTGAATGAACGTTCTGTGTTATATCATTGATATATAGAAGAAAGAGTAGTGGGCCCAAAACCGATCCTTGGGGTACTCCAAATTCAATAATTCCCTCATTGGACAATGTTTCATTAAGTAATTTGGTTCCATCATGCTTGTGTCTCAAGCTTACTATTTGTTTACGCCTTGTTAAGTAAGACTCCATCCATTTATTAGCTAGACCTCTAACACCATATTGATTTAGTTTGGTAAGGAGGATTTTATGGTCAACAACATCAAATGCTTTCGATAAATCCAAGAATAGGCCAGTTACATGTTCCTTATTGTCAATTAATTTCAGTATACTATTACTACATTCGTAAATTGCTGTCTGTGTAGATTTTTCCGTTCTAAATCCATGTTGTGAGTTTGATAATATTTTATTTTTTTCTATGAATCTTATCAGTCTCTTATACATAATTTTTTCCACAATTTTTGCAATACCAGTTGGTAAGGTAATAGGACGATAGTTATCTAATTCATCTTTTGAACCGTTTTTGTGCACTGGAATTACTTTTGATAACTTCAAAATATCCGGGTAAGTTCCTGAGAGAATTGAACTGTTTATTAAGTGCGTAAGTGGATTTATTATATTTTCTGCACATTTCTTTAAAATTGCATCAGGGATGCCATCAATGCCAGCACAGAATTTATTTTTTAGCTCTTTTATAACTAGTCTTACCTCTTCACTTGTGACATGATTTATAAATAAAGAATCACTGCATATATTTATTTTATTATTAGAATTTAGTGTATTTACCTGTGATTTATTTATTAATTTTTGTGGAATTTCCAGAAAATAGTCATTAAAAGTGTTTGCTATTTCCTCTGGATTATTAATCACTTTATTATTTCTGGTCAGTGTAATGTTCCTTTGTATTTTAGCAGATTTTCCAGTTTCTTTCTTTATCACGGACCACATAGCCCTGTTTTTATTACGATGATTGGGAAATAAAATTGTCATTATGCATTTTCTTTGCTAGTCTTATTACCTTATTTAATATGCTAGTGTATTTTTTGTAGTATAAATTGAATTCAGGTGTTGTGTGGTATTGTTTATATAATTTGTGTAGAAATTTCTTTCTTTGACATGAATTTATAATCCCTATTGATATCCAATTGCTAGTTTTGTTATTTTGAACAGTTCTTCGTTTAAAGGGGAATGCTACTTCAAAATAGTGTTTTAGGGTACTGTTAAATGCATTAAATTTATCATTTACATTTTCTAGTTCATAAATTTCTGACCATGTTTCCTTATTTAATTAGTCATTGACATATGTAACATTTGATTCAGTGAATGACCTGCACTTTGATTTTACTCCATTATCATCATTATTGATTACTTCGGATACTTCAAAACTCAGTATTTGTCCATGGTGGTCACTAAAACCCGGACAATAGACTTCTATTGAATGGTAATATTTATCTGTATTTATAAAAATTTGATCAGGAGTGGTTTTACTAAATTTTGTTATTCTTGTTGGTGTATTTACTGTAGGTTTCAGTCCATAGGAAATTAGTAACTGTGTTAATAATTCACAATTTCTATCAAGTTTTAAGAAATCCACATTTACATCCCCACAAATTATTATATCGAAATTTACTTTGCTCATGTTATTGAGTAACAATTCTAATTTATCTATGAATAGAGGAAACTTTCCTGACGGAGAACGGTATACGCATACAATTATTAACTTAAACTGCTGAATTTTTACGGCAGAGAATTCAAAATATATGCTTGTGTGTGTGTGTGTGTGTGTGTGAAATATGAATGTTTTGATTTTGTCTTGTGTTATGCCTATGAACATCATTGTTAGTTTTAACCCTTTACTGCATGAATTATTTTTCATTTTCGTTTGGTGTACAAAATTTCAAGCTTCAATATTCAATTGGCGATTAGTGTCTTACATTTGCCAACAATTTTCAATTTGCGCTAAAACCTAAACACTCGTATGTGATGTGGAATGCCATAATGGAATATATATATGATCTTTTGCGATTACTACGCTAAGCTCTTAACTCTCGAGGACCGAACATTACTGCCTACTGGCCATGGGTACGTATTGCACGTTTACTTGCACGACCGTAGGTCGGTAATGTCTTTGAGGTTGAGCCAAAGGTACTCCAGAAGCCTGTGGTTACTGGATGGGGAGAGCCCACGGGAAATAAACGGTGGTTGGTACGCGTGGATATTGACGGAGCGGAAGGAGTACCTTTAGGATACGTTTAGGATACAAAAGAGGGCGATTAGAATTATGGCAAATGTAAACACTCATGCAGTAAAGGGTTAAAACAAACAATGATGTATATAGGACTATGGATACAACATGACTTGAAATGGAATAAACATATACAATTTCTGAATACAAAACTGAACTCGATGTGCTTTGCGTTTCGTATTTTGAAAACCTGCACTAGCATGCACACATTAAGAAATACTTATTATGCTTATTTCCATTCATACTTAAGATATGGGGTCATATTTTGGGGTATGTCGCCAGATGTACTAAGCACGTTTAGGATATAAAAGAGGGCGATTAGAATTATGGCAAATGTAAACACTCATGCAGTAAAGGGTTAAAACAAACAATGATGTTTTTAGGACTATGGATACAACATGACTTGAAATGGAATAAATATATACAATATCTGAATACTAAACTGAACTCGATGTGCTTTGCGTTACGTATTTTGAAAACCTGCACTAGAATGCACACATTAAGAAATACTTATTTTGCTTATTTCCATTCATACTTAAGATAAGGGGTCATATTTTGGGGTATGTCGCC
Source organism: Meconema thalassinum (assembly GCA_946902985.2). Classification (NCBI taxonomy): domain Eukaryota; kingdom Metazoa; phylum Arthropoda; class Insecta; order Orthoptera; family Tettigoniidae; genus Meconema; species Meconema thalassinum. The sequence goes on from OX336389.2 coordinate 349,039,756, forward strand.
AGATGTACTAAGCACGTTTAGGATACAAAAGAGGGCGATTAGAATTATGGCAAATGTAAACACTAGAGAATCATGTAGACCTCTGTTTAAAGATTTAAACATTCTCCCTCTGCCCTGTATATATATCTTTGAAAGTATTATGTTTTGTAAAAAGAATTTAATGAATAAGGATGTTTTCCTTAACCCTTTACTGCGTAGTATTGCATATGTGCAATTGAATATTGAAGCTTGAAATTTTGTACACCGATCGCAAATGAAAAATAACTCATGCAGTAAAGGGTTAGAACAAACAATGATGTTTTTAGGACTATGGATACAACATGACTTCAAATGGAATAAACATATACAATATCTGAATACTAAACTGAACTCGATGTGCTTTGCGTTACGTATTTTGAAAACCTGCACGAGCATGCACACATTAAGAAATACTTATTTTGCTTATTTCCATTCATACTTAAGATATGGGGTCATCTTTTGGGGTATGTCGCCAGATGTACTAAGCACGTTTAGGATACAACCTCAAAGACATTACCGATCTACGGTCGTGCAGGTAAACGTTTAAAGATTTAAACATTCTCCCTCTGCCCTGTATATATATATATATATATATATATATATATATATATCTTTGAAAGTATTATGTTTTGTAAAAAGAATTTAATGAATGAGGATGTTTTTCTTAACCCTTTACTGAATAGTGTTGCATATGTGCAACATATCACTTTTCACCTATGAATGTAGGGGAAGATTAGGTTTTACGTCAAACCATCAACGTCCATTCAATTGTGCACTCATTCAAACACACAGACCAGTGATGCCTTGTTTTCTTTACATAACATACGACAAAACAACCTGACAACCAAAGGTACTCCTTCCACCCCGTCAACATCCACGCGTACCAACCACCGTTTATTTTCCGTGGGTTCTCCCCATCCAGTTACCACAGGCTTCTGGAGTACCTTTGGCTCAACCTCAAAGACATTACCGACCAACGGTCGTGCAAGTAAACGTGCAATACGTACCCATGGCCAGTAGGCAGTAATGTTTGGTCTTCGAGAGTTAAGAGCTTAGCGTAGTAATCGCAAAAGATCATATATATATTCCATTATGGCATTCCACATCACATACGAGTGTTAAGGTTATAGAGCTAATTAAAAATTGTTGGCAAATCTAAGACACTAATCGCCAATTGAATATTGAAGCTTGAAATTTTGTACACCAAACGCAAATGAAAAATTACTCATGCAGTAAAGGGTTAAAACTGTTAGTTTTAATGTAAATCTTTATTTATCAAGTGAGAAATACAATACAAAATACAAATCATCTTTTGAGATGCTTGTCACATGTCACGCGAACACGCACAGACTTTGCACTGACTCGTCTTTTGTTCTCTTCTTTATTGTACATGTATATTTCACCAGGTGGCGCTACTGTGCTATTTTTCTTTCAAATATTAACACTTCCTCCAAAGAAAAATCAAATACAAATAAAAAATAAACAAGATGAACTATTGAACACTTTTCAGCCTCTAAGATGTCATCTTCTGCACGCCAATCCTCTCGCGCAGCATCTCGAATCTGACCCTCTCCAGAGGTTTAGTTAGAAGATCAGCTAATTTATTGGTCCCGTCGATGTGCTCCAGCTCAAGGTCTCCGTCCAAAAATCTTTCCCTCACATAGAAATGACGTACCGCAATATGCTTGGATTTTCGATGGTAATCCGGATTTTTAGCCAATTTAACTGCACCAGCATTGTCGATGTAAAGCGTAGGAGGTTTGTCAGCAGTTCCCAGTAATTCAGAAAACAGTCTTTTTAGCCAAATCAACTCCTTTGCTCCTTCACTTGCAGACACAATTTCAGCTTCAGTTGTCGATGTTGACACAGACTTCTGTAACTGACTTCTCCACGATACAGCTCCATGATTGTAGGTCGAAATGACACCCGTCGTTGAACGTCTCGTCCTCTTGTCACCGGCGTAGTCAGCATCACTGTAGACCTTCAAAACGTCCACTTTCCTATAGACGATTCCATGGTTCACTGTGCTATTTAAATATCGAAATATCCGTTTCACTTGACTCCAGTCTTGAACTGTAGGATTCTCCATGGCTCGAGCAGCTTTGTTGACCGCGAATGCGATATCTGGACGTGTAGCTGTAGTCAGGTATATCAAGGATCCCACCGCCTCACGATAAGGAACCCTGGCCAAAACCTTTTCTCCGTCTTCACTATCTTCGCGTGCAACTGGGGTAGACACTCCATTTGACTCAGCCATCCCAAATTTTTCTAGGATTTTCCTCGTATAATCCTCTTGACTGATTGAAATTGATCCATCATGGTTTTGTTGTATCTTCATGCCCAGGAAATTCTTGAGAGATCCTCTGGTCGTGTGAAATTCCTGCTGAAGTTTTTCCATGAACTGCTCGATGTCTTCTTCGTTGCCAATTACCAGACCATCATCCACAAAGATTACAACAGCCAACCACTTTCCATTTTTGTTGCTGTAAGAGATACAAGGATCAGCTTTGCTGTTTTTGAATCCAGCTTTCTCCATGAATTTCTTGAAACGCTTGTTCCAGCAGTGTGGAGCCTGTTTTAAACCATATAAGCTTCTCTTTAGATGACACACTCGGCCAGTACCATCCTGATGACCTTCTGGCTGTTCCATGAACACATCTTCTTCAAGCTCGCCGTTCAAGAAGGCCGTCTTGACATCAAATTGACCAAGTTTCATCTCCTTTTCAACAGCTACTGCCAACAGAGCTCGAATGGTATCATACCGTGCAACAGGGCTGAATGTTTCTTCATAATCGATTCCTTGCTGTTGCACATAGCCTTTGGCTACCAATCGTGCCTTGAAGCGAACTCCTTCTCTGTCCGTTGTCTTTTGTCGAAGAACCCACCGATTTTTCAGGACCCGTGCTCCATTTGGACGCTCAACCAATTTCCAGGTATCATTTTCCTTTAAGGACTCCAATTCTTCATTAATTGCTTTCAGCCACTGATTGTTATCACTAGACTGCAGCGCTTCAGAGTATGAGTCAGGATTCTTATCAGCGATAGATGGTCCAGCCATGTACATGTAATTTCCACTGATCATCCACGATGGCTTCTTACTTTCACGTTTGCTTTTCCTTCTTTCTTCAGTCTCTCCTACTTCCTCATCTTCGCTTCCTCCGGAACTGGATGCCGAAGCAAAATCTTCAATTTCGCTTAAGTTGTCATCTGACTCTGACCTCCTCTGTAGGCCTACATCAGACGATGAATTAGACTGATTCCTCTCCAAACGTTCTTCAAGCGTCACTTCAACCTTTCCGGCGTTGGCGCGCAGATTGCAGACAACTTCAGGTTTGAATTTCACATCATGGCTTAGAACAACCTTTCCCTGAGTTGGAATCCAGACTCTAAATCCATCCCTGTCGTTCACGTACCCAACCAGATGTCCAAAAACAGCTTTGTCGTCGAACTTTGAGCGAAAATTCTTGTCGATATGCACGTAGCATTCTGTTCCGAAGATCTTCAGATGACTGAGACTTCCCACTGGTCGTCCATACCACAATTCATAGGGAGATTTGTTTTCAATGGATGACTTCCCAGTGCGATTCAGGAGGTACACCGCAGTGTTGCAGGCTTCAGCCCAAAGTTGTTTCGTTAACTTGCTGGGATTCAGCATAGATTTTGCACACTCCACAATCGTCCGATTTTCACGTTCCGCAACTCCGTTTTGTTGTGGAGTGTACGGCGTAGTAATGCTGTGTTCTATGCCTCTGCTTGCGAGTAGTTCAGAAACCTTCTTGTTATCAAATTCTTATCCTCCATCACACCTGAACAGCTTCACGACGTGTCCATTTGCTTTGGCTTCATTCAGGAACTGTTCCAGAACGGTGTACACTTCACTTTTGTGCTTTAAAAAGAAAACTCGTCGAAACTTGCTGAAATCATCCTTGAAACATACGTAGTAGCGTGCCTTTCCAAGAGATTCAGTAGACATTGGTCCATTCACATCGGCGTGGATTTGTTCACCGGTGGCTGTTGGTCGATTCATTCGTGTCTTGAATGACAGTCGATGCATTTTTCCCAGTGCACATCCATCGCAGAAATCCTCTTTACACATGTCTACATTGATGTTCATCTGCTTCAGTACATTCTTGACAAGCGCTTTGTGTTGATGACCAAATCGTTCATGGTAGATCTGCAGTTTGTCCGACGATGTAGCTAAATTCACTTGAATGGGTTGCGCCGGTTTCACGACGCGCATGTCAAGTACATACAGACCATGACTCACACATCCAGCCATCATCGCCTTTCCAGTAACCTTGTCTTCAATTCTAACAGTTAGGTCGTCAAGTCTTGCACAAAAACCTTTCCTTGCAGCTTTCACAGAAAACAGATGAGCCATTGCATCGGGAACATACAAAACTTCAGTCATCTCAGCACTCAACCAAGCGTTGTTCAGCCGCACTTGAATGATTACAGTTCCTTTGCCGTGAGCTAGCATGTTCACACCTCGTTTTCCTAGCAAAATCTTCTCTGGAGCAGCAAACTTGACGTATGTTGTAAAATATTGTTTGTTCGCGGTGATGTGATTTGTGGCGCCACTGTCGCAGTACCACTGGTCGGCTTGAACAAAGTCGCCGTCTAACGCACTCATAGCATGTGTCAGAAACGAAGAATTATTCTCCTTATTTTTGTTTCTAGTGTCACCCTCTTTCTTCTTCACTGGACATTCACTTGCCCAATGGCCCAGTTCCTTACATTTGAAACATGGAAACTTCTGCTTTACTCGTTGAACATTTTTCTTCGACTTGTCATCAGCGCTGCCTTTGCCACTGCCATACTGGGAATGCTTCTTGGGAGCACTACGTACCACAAACGCAATCGATTCCACGTTTCCTTGGTCACGCAGTTCAATCGTGCACAATTTTTCAATCAACAAGTTCACAGTTTGATTTTCCGTCGGAATCGTATCCCACACATCCTTGAAATTATCATATGATTTTCCCAGCGTGGATAAAATTCGACCGTTCAAAATCCTTTCAGATAACGTGTTTTCGTTGTGCTTTTGGAGTTCGTCGTTCAGATCCTGATAAAGCTTCTGTAACTTCGCGACATGGGTGCTGAAGTCCTCCTTGTCGTCACGTGTCACTCGGAAGAATGACTCGATCAACATGTTCAGTCGCTGCGTACTGCTTCGTTCGAACCGTGCGCCCAATTTCGTCCAAATTTCACTGGCATTGGTGCACGTCAACACGAGCTCGGCAACAGATTTTCCTAGCGCACCTGCTAGCAAACTGGCCGCTTTCGCGTCTTCTTTCAACCACTGCTTATATGCCGCTTTTTGTTGCGCAGTTGCATCTGCCGGCAACACAGGACACTTTTTCGAACCATCAACAATATTTTCCAGTTCATACGACCACAAAACCATCAACACATGCCATTTCCACTTTGCCCAGTCTTCAGGTCCTTCAAGTTTATCCACTTGAACTTTGTAGTCACTGCCGGTTGCCATTTTGAGGTTATCCTTACTCACAAAAAAAAATACAGCACGTGTTCCACAGGCGCTCAGCTTCGGATCCACTCACAAGATAATACCATTTACACGTGGCCTGGGACCATAACCTGTTAGTTTTAATGTAAATCTTTATTTGTCAAGTGAGAAATACAATACAAAATACAAATCATCTTTTGAGATGCTTGTCACATGTCACGCGAACACGCACAGACTTTGCACTGACTCGTCTTTGGTTCTCTTCTTTATTGTACATGTCTATTTCACCAGGTGGCGCTACTGTGCTATTTTTCTTTCAAATATTAACAAAAACAAACAATGATGTTTTTGGACTATGGATAAAACATGACTTGAAATGGAATAAACATATACAATATCTGAATACTAAACTGAACTCGATGTGCTTTGCGTTACGTATTTTGAAAACCTGCACTAGCATGCACACATTAAGAAATACTTATTTTGCTTATTTCCATTCATACTTAAGACATGGGGTCATATTTTGGGGTATGTCGCCAGATGTACTAAGCACGTTTAGGATACAAAAGAGGGCGATTAGAATTATGGCAAATGTAAACACTAGAGAATCATGTAGACCTCTGTTTAAAGATTTAAACATTCTCCCTCTGCCCTGTATATATATCTTTGAAAGTATTATGTTTTGTAAAAAGAATTTAATGAATAAGGATGTTTTTCTTAACCCTTTACTGCATAGTGTTGCATATGTGCAACATATCACTTTTCACCTATGTATGTAAGGGCAGAGTAGGTTTTACGGCAAACCATCAAAGTCCATTCAATTGTGTACTCATTCAAACACACAGACCAGTGATGCCTTGTTTTTTTTTACATAACATACGACAAAACAACCCGACAACCAAAGGTACTCCTTCCACCCCGTCACCATCCGCGGGTACCAACCACCGTTTATTTCCCGTGGGCCCTCCCCATCCAGTAACCACAGGCTTCTGGAGTACCTTTGGCTCAACCTCAAAGACATACCGACCTACGGTCGTGCATGTAAACGTGCAATAAGTACCCATGGCCAGTAGGCAGTAATGTTCGGTCTTCGTGAGTTAAGAGCTTAGCGTAGTAATCGCAAAAGATCATATATATATTCCATTATGGCATTCCACATCACATAAGAGTGTTAAGGTTTTAGCGCCAATTGAAAATTGTTGGCAAATCTAAGACGCTAATCGCCAATTGAATATTGAAGCTTGAAATTTTGTACACCAAACGCAAATGAAAAATAACTCATGCAGTAAACGGTTAAAACAAACAACGATGTTTTTAGGACTATGGATACAACATGACTTGGAATATATATATGATCTTTTGTTATTTTTGTTGGGGGTATTTACTGTAGGATTCAGTCCATAGGAAATTAGTAACTGTGTTAATAATTCACAAATTCTATCACATTTTAAGAAATCCACATTTACAACCCCACAAATTGAAATGAAAATCCACAGCCTGCTTCCAGTCTTCGACCGGGTCAGGAATGGAATGAATGAAGCCCCCATCGAGCGGCGAGGATATGAACTGTGCCGGCTGCCGAGGCCTGACGCACTCCCCTGGAGCAATGAGTAAATGAAAGACAGATGAAATGAAATGAGAGTGGAGTGTGTTGCTGGAATGAAATTTTGACAGGGAAAACCGGAGTACCCGGAGAAAAACCTGTCTGCCTCCGTTTTGTCCAGCACAGATCTCACATGGAGTGACCGGGATTTGAACCACGGACCCAGCGGTGAGAGGCCGGCGTGCTGCCGCCTAAGCCACGGAGGCTACTACAACCCCACAAATTATTATATCAAAATTTACTTAGCTCATATTATTGAGTAACAATTCTAATTTGTCTATAAATAAACGAAAATTTCCTCACGGAGGACGGTATACGCATACAATTATTAACTTAAACTGCTGTTTTTTACGGCAGAGAATTCAAAATCCTGTTCCATAATTAGATAATCAGCTGTTAACTGTTCATGATCTAAATTATTTCTTAAGAAGATACAAGTACCACCATGGCTAATATTAGATCTAGTGTATTTACTAGCTAGTATAAACCCCGGGAATTGAATTAATTCGAGTTGCTCCTCTTTCAGTCAATGTTCTGAAATGCATTAGATTTATGTAATCAATTGTATTACCGTATAGGGAGACTGAACATTCTGGTGGTAAATTTTAAATTTGTTACTTTTGCAAGCTTGTGTTGGTGATTTATTATCATCATAATTATTATTATTGTTGCTAGACAAATTTGAAATAGCATTGTTGCACTCAGTTAAATTTGACATCAAAAGATCTGAATGCCAAACCTCACATTTGGCTTCTTTTACCAGTTTCCCTGCTTCCACTCTGAAGATATTACTGTTGAACTATTCTTACCATTTGAATTTACAATTTTGCATATTTCATCACTAAGATACTCTTTTCCTAACCTATTTTAGTGTAGGCCATGCCGAGTGTGGAACTTCCTGTCTAATTTACTTATATCTATAATTTGGACATTTGGAAAACTCTTAAAAATTTTATGAATTTTTCCATTTGTAGCATCTATTTCTATATTTATACATGATTTGGGAATTAGTAAAGTCTCTGCGGAATATTTACAATAATGACATTTGTTTTATGCATGGATGGCAATGTACCCTTTAAATGTTTGATTACCTTGTTACTCTCGTTTCTGTAAACGTCGTTTGCTCCAGCGATGATAACAGCAAAATCTTTTGAAGTTAGGGACGCACAATCTCCTGCCATCCCGTCCGTGACCGCTGCAATGGGAGCTCCTGGTTTCACTGTCGAAGTGACCTCCACGTTAACCCTTCTCTCCAGAACGTTTGCTATTATATCTCGCCCGTGACTATCCGCATCTTCCTGGATTTTCTCTTTATCGCCTTCTTTAGGAAAGTCATCATTCTCTTCTACGAGCGCTCCAAATGAATTTGAGACGGGAATTTTATTTACTCCATTTTTTGGCCTAGGCTTATTCGATCTTACACTACCAGCAACCACTTTTGACCAAGTTTCCTTGCTTTCTTCTCAGTTTCCTTTTAATTTACTCATCTCTTCCATCAACTTAACAATATCTTCCTTTAGCAGCTTTACAATTTCATTTTTGAGGACAGTTCATTTCTCAAGTTATGGCATTCGCAAGACGGTTCCGGTACATTTCGACAATCGGTTTCACTCTTCTCCTCATTAAATTTTACCCGAGACCTTGTGATGATTTTATTTGCATTTTTTACTTTTATTTTGCACGACGAGCATAAATCCGTAACGGTTACACTACCTGACGAGACACTAACACTGTTTACTGACGTCATACTAGAGATCTATGCCAGCCTAGATGTTTACACCAAATTTCACTAAATTTATTTTAATTATTACTACCTAAATGATTTAATCTAATTATCTACTGATAAAGGAGAATGTGAAATACGTAAATCTTTCAATCTGGTAAAAATCTTGTAAAAGCACCACTGCTCTACTTGGTTCAAACAGTGATTAAAGAAGTCACCGAATCTTTGGATAAACGTTACCACAACTTAGTTTATGTTTATTAAATTATCAATAAGAATTTCTAAATACTATCAATATTCCGTATTTCACTTGAACTAAGGAAAGTGACTTTATAGATTTCGCACCTCTGTTATAATATTTTACTACTTTTATCAAATATTTACACTAGCTGCTATTTCACTACACTTTCACTGTGACGCCATCTTGCGAGTAACTGTAACTTAACCGAACTGACTGAGGTTGGAATGACTTATAGAAAAAGTGTATGTTATGGATTCTGGAACTGTTTTCATTACTATCACATGCCATTTAAGCCATATGCCACAGCAAGTGTCGATGGAAGTGGCTGCACTGCTGTTTATCGAAGTGCTTGTAGGCTAGCAGGAAAAGGGGGCACCGCCACACCAATAGAAGCTTATGCAGCTCCAGGTGTAAACACAGTGTAGTTCCATACAGTACCGGTCCCCAGGATCTTCCAGGCCAGGACCCTTTCCTGAGGGACCGCGTCGAGTCCTCCGCTCAACTTAATAGACTGTCCTGGGTGGGAATCAATGCGACACCATAGGGCTGACTACATATCAACACACACATGGAAACAGCCCTTAAAGTAACAAAATATATCCAATGCCTTTTATGGGCACCAATCCCAACTATAATAAAACGAACCAATTTATCTGGTCTCGTGACCTCCGTCCGTCGCGTCCCCATTGGAATTGGGGGAAGCTTGCTGGCTCTGCTACCAGCAGAGTTAGAGATTAGTGGGGAAATAAAATACCGTACAACTCCGCACCGTAAAAAGAATCCCATTACGAAACCCTCAGAATTGCTTCGGAACACTGGTGGAATTATTGTTGATGAACCTGGCAAATATATACTACTGTTTGTAGAAAGTGAAACACCCAGAAGAAATGGTCTGAGACACTCCCAGAACAGGAGTCATGTAGGCCTGCGGTACCATACTAAGTGATTGAAATCGCAGAGATGGCGTGCACATTGGCCCTCTTTCGTGGGACCGGACAGGTCAGTGTTCCGCACAGCTCTGTCGGCGTGGGGCCGTCATACAAGTGGAAACGTGTAAGCAAATGCAACGATGCCTCGCCGACATCACAGGGTGGACTTTGAGCATGTGAGTGCGGTTGAACGGGGCACAATGCTTGGGCTCCGGGAGGCGGGTCTGTCGTTCCGGGACATTGCGGCTCGTACAGGGCACGCTGCGTCAACAGTAAGGCATATGTGGATCCAGTGGAGAGAGGAGGGCCGTATACAGCGACGACAGGGTACCGGACTACGCAATGTGACCACATCGCGGGACGATCGCCATCTTATCCGCATCGGACAGAACAGCGTCGTCGTCCTCGGTGTTGAAGCACTGCAACGGGGGTGGACATGTCTGCGACGTCTTTTTATGGCTGAACTGGTAGCACGCATGCCACTGCGTCTGCTTCCATTGACTGGGAACCACCAACTACAATGGGCACGTGCACGCCGACACTTGGCAGGCTGAGTGGTGAAATGTAGTGTTTTCGGACGAGTCCCGCTTCAACCTGTCCTACAGTAATGGCAGCATACGCGTTCGACACCGCCGTGGAGAACACAATCAGGCAGACTGTATTGTTGAGCGGCATAGCGAACCAACACCAGGTGTAATGGTTTGGGGCACAATTGCCTATAACAGGCGATAGCGCCTCGTACGTCTTGCGGGCAATCTGAACTGTGACTGCTACATCAGGGAAGTTTTACAACCCGTGGCACTGCCCCTCTCGTAGGCCGTTCCACAGGCCATATTTCAGCAGGACAAGTCCCGCCCGCACGTGGCGAGGAATGTGCAAGCCTTCTTCTCAGAACGACGGATACCTTTGCTTCCCTGGCCTGCCCGTTCGCCTGACATGTCTGGGATATGGTCGGTCGGCAACTTGTTCGTTCAGGTCCACCTGCCACCACTGTTGATGCTTTGTGGACGCGCCTACAAACCGCGTGGGATGGTATTTCCCAGCAGCATATTCAAGCGCTGTACGATTCCATGCCACGACGTCTAGCGGCTGAGTACAGCACGCGGTGGCGCGACGCCGTACTGAAGATCTACGGTCAACGTGCATGTACGGGACTGTCCTTCTAATCAGTAATGTATTGTCATGTCCCTTATCTGTGGTATAAAGTGCAATGTGGTCACATCTCTTGTTTTTGGTGTTTCACTTTATACAAACAGTACTGTATAAGGAATGAGAAACGGAAAGTGGTATGGAAATTGGCTACATGGAACATAAGAACAATGCTGCAAGCTGGAAAAATGAGAGAGGTGGTGGAGGTGTTAATGTTTGGAATTGATGTCGTGGCATTGCAGGTGAAAGATTGCAGATGGAAAGATAGTGGGAGAATTGAAAAAAGGAACTATACTATGTTCTACAGTGGACCCGAAACCAGAACTGGTAGGTGTGTGACAGTATTCATTATAAATTATTTAATCAGTTTGCAGCTTTCCGCCGAATCAATACAAATTATGTTTGCGGTATTAGTACGCTAAGTAAGGTACATGTTCCGAACCATACAAAAATCGGTCCTTCATCAGCCTCACATGAATCACATGAATGGCAAACACATCAAAAAACACTGAACAATATCAAAAATAAAATGCATGCACACTAAGACATTCACAAAACACATATTAAAACGTTCCATTAAAACTGTACAACATATTAAAAAACACATATTAAAAGTACTGAAAGTCCATTTGACTTGTTCAATCGTCAACATTTAAATATGTGCCGTTTTGATTGGAGATCTTGTCCAGTTCCATTATCTGCTTCCTGGTTTCTTGTCTGCATGTGCAATAATGTCTTTCATTTAACGAAGGGAGTCCTATTGTCATGTATAGGGAACGGAAATGGACCAGTAGTCCCATTTGAGTAGTTCCAATATGGAAAAAACTTTTAGGTTGATTCCAGACCGCCCAATTAGTCCTCTGTTGAATGAAAAAAATAAATTTATTTAGTGAATGGATGATTCATGTGAGGCTGATGAAGGACCGATTTTTGTATGGTTCGAAACATGTACCTTACTTAGCGTACTAATAGCGCAAACATAATTTGTATTGATTCGGCAGAAAGCTGCAAACTGATTAAATAATTTATATACGTCAATACGGACCAAAAATGGCAACTAGTATTCCCATTGTATTCATTATAAGTTCTAAAAGTAAGAAAAACTATCTTGGATTTGAGCCCTTAGGAGACAGAATATGCAAATTAAGGCTCAAAGGATGTTTTAGAAACATATCTCTAATTTCAGCTTTTGCACCTACAGAGGATGCTAGTGATGAATTGTAAATAGAAATGTGGTAAAACACCTAAATGCAATCTGCTGATTCTCCTTGGGGATTTTAATGCAAAAGTAGGAAGAGAAGACTTCCTATAGCAAGTAGCTGGAAAGCAGCCCTTATATATAGACACAAGCAAAACTGGAAAGATACTAAGCCAGTTTGCAGATGGAACAAGATTGATAATTAAAAGCATTTGTTTTGAACATACTGTATATACAGAGTCATTATCTTTGCGCGCCCCGATAAACACGGCAAGCTAAGCCGGCTTTGACTGGTGCAGATCGTGTGTACACGGTTCAAGTCAGTGGTGTGTGTTACAAGAGAGAGAGGACATTTTCAGCATCGACTATGAGCATTGTAAGTACACATTATTGAACATGCTTGGTAAAAGTGCGCGCCTACCACCGGCTGAACCATGTATGCACGCCCGCGATCTGCGCCAGTCAAAGCCGGCTTAGCTTGCCGTGTTTTTCGGGGCACACATAGATAATGACCCTGTACATAAAGGAACATGAAAAATGTCAGGAACTGAAGTTGTTAATAAAATTGATCATGTTCTGGTATCAAGGAGACATGCATCATCAATCAGTGATGTGACTCAGATCATTACTTCATTAAAGTTCAATTCCGGGAGAGACGTGCAAATGTACGTCGTGGAAATGGACACATGAGAGTGAAGCGGGATGTTGGAATGTTACGTTGACCAGAAACTAATGAGAAGTACCAAGAGATATTGGCAAGAAAATTGGAGCAGAGACTACAAAGTTTAAATAGAAATAAATCAGTCAGGAAGAAATGGAGTGAAATACAGAAATCTATAGAGGAGACTGCAAAAGAAACAATAGGGGAAAAGAAGAGAGTGAGAAATGGTTTGATGAAGATTGTTGAATAGCAATAGAACAGAAAAATGCTGAAGTCTTGGGAAGATGGGTGGAGCATTTTAGAGAGTTGCTGAATGTAGCAGAGGAAAATGAGGAGTATGCGGAAGTGGTGTACATGAATGTGCAACCAGAGATTCTCATCCATCACTGGAAGAGATAGAGGATGCAGTAAAACGGCAGCAAAACGCCAGAGCACCTGGAGAGGATCAAATTACAGCAGAGCTACTGAAAAATGGAGGACAATTTAATTAAGAGCCTACACAGATTGATTTGTGAAATTTGGGAAAAGCAAGAAATGCCCAAGGAATGGAAGGTTGGCCTTATCTGTCCTATTTTTAAGAAGGGTGATAAGTTGCAATGCAAATCTATAGAGGCATTGCATTCCTCAAAATAACCTACACAATTTTCTCTTGTTTACTACAGAAGAGCTACGCTGAAGAAATCCCAGGGGAATACTAGTGCGGATTCAGAACAACTGATAACATCTTTATAATGAGGTAGTCTTTGGAAAAGTGCTATGAATACAATGTTGACCTACACGTGTTGTTTATTGACTTCCAGCAAGCTTTCGATAGCATCAATAGGAGAAAAATGCTTAATGCCATGGAGGGATTACTACACAATCTGATCAAACTGGTTGAAATGACCATGCAAGGCCTTCATAGGAGGAAAGACTAGTGGAGCATTTGAGGTGACAACTGGTGTGAGGCAGGGAGATTCACTCTCTGTGTTGTTCTTTAATCTGGTTTTGCACATGGCAATGAAGGAGATGAGATTGGAGGGGACAATAGTCAACAAGTCCAAACAGGCCGACGTATAATGCTGAAAATATAGCATTATTGGCGAGAAACCCAGACTCCCTCAAAGAAATGTTCAAGAACTTGGAAGAGAAGAGTCAACAAACGTGGCTTCAAATCAATGAAAGTAAGACAAAATATATGAAGATGTCAGCCATGAAGTATAGAAGATACTTCCAAAACAGAATCTTTGAACATTATGCATATGCAAGTGTAAAGAGTTTCAACTATCTTGGAAGGCTACTGAATTGAATTGTGGAAATTCAGTGACAGAAGAGATAAATAAGAGGATCATGGTTGGAAACCGAGAAAACATTGCTAAGAAATCTTAAAATCAGCATTTTTATCTAGGAACCTGAAAGTCAAACTTGACAAGACTCTCATTAGACCGGTTGTTACATATGGATCAGAAGCATGGACTATGTCAGATGCTGATGAGAATGCTCTATAGAGTCTTTGAACGGAAAATAATGATGATTTATGGTCCTGTGAGAGAGGGAGAAGGTTGGAGAATAAGATCAAATACAGAAATAGAAGAGATTGTGAAGTCCCGGCAGTTAGCCTGGCTAGGTCATATGGAACGAATGACTGATGACAGGTTACCAAAGAAGTTGCGAACAGGGGCCATGCAAGGAAGGAGAAGACCTGGGAGGACAAGAAAGAGATGGATGTAGGACCTGAAGGAAGATTTGAAAATCATGTGGGTTGGAAGATGGTGGAAAATGACACACGATCGAGGAGAGTGGACGAGATTTGAGGGAGGCCAAAGCCCATCCTGGGCTGTAGCGCCAAGGAAGTAAGTAAGTAATTTATCTGGTTCGAAGACCCCAAGAATGAAATTCTAAGTGTCTGTCCAAAAGAACAAGTCAAAATGTCAAATGACATAAATATTAAAAAATTGTTGAAAACTGCTTGAAGTCAGTGTGAGGCTTAGATAAATAATCATTACTGATCTATATTCAGCTACCCCTCCATCTGATATCGGATCGATGTCAATCGCCATATGTCATTGGGATTGATCAGTAAATAACAATGTAAACACATTATATGCCTCTAATATTCCTACATGAATAATTGCATGTTATTGTTAAACTCATTGTCTCGTACCCGATAGTGGAATGAGTATTCCCGGTACGAGCATAACTAAATACGACCCTTCTAAATCTAGACTTCAATAGTTAGGCCTAATCAACATTCCATTCATTAAGCGGAGCATATCACCCCTACACCCGAATATCTATTAAAAAAATCAATAATAAAAAAATAGATTCACCAAGTTCATGAATTAACATAATCATTACACTGAAATCAAACCTACTTAGTTACAAAGAGTTGAATGCTCGAGATTAGTCCAAATAAATTAATTGACAAACAAAATAATGTATTATCCCAGGATCACAAATGAAGAACAAAGTGTTAACAAAATCTCTAGTAGACTCAGTCATGGTTCCGTATTGATTGACAATCAAGTATAATATAATTTGGGAGATCCTCCTGATCAATACACAATTACATATATAGGGCTATATTAATCCCATATGGCACATGTTTCGGGGCCTATTGACCTCAGAAAAGTTGGATGGCGCAGCCACGCGGAAGAATGTTGAAGCTGTAACATTGTGACTGGTGAGGTTTATTTTCATGGTGAAGCATTGATGTCGTGATGGAAACAGAAAGGAATTTGTCAAATTCGAGGAGGTACTACTCTGTATACGGTTGCAAATCGTATAAAATGGGTACGGAATCTCCTCACTACATTCCTGTGCAAAAAGTTCAGAGAGAAAGATGGGCTTCGGCGCTGTCAATTGGAAAACGTGTTACACGTTACATGACAGTGTGCAGTCTGCATTTTTGTGAAGACGACTTCTTTCCACAGCGTAAGCACCGGTACTGTTGATTATTGATAGTTATTGTCTCTAATTTGTATTCACAAGGATTTAGCTACATCAAAAATACTGATAAACTTGTAGCCTAATACTTCTGTGCCGTACATTGAACCGAATATAATCCGCTCTTCGTAAACCTATTTTAGGGGTTCTTCCGATTGACAATAGTCGAATGGTTAGAAAACTTAAGAAAAATGCTGTTCCTAGCCTTAATTTGCCAGAGAATTTATATTCTTGCCTTTGAACAGCAAGTATGTAGCTCAATATTTGCAATATTTTAAGTATGATTTGGCTTAAATTGTGTTTTTGTCTATGATCTCCTTACTGTTGAATTTAGTTAATTAATGTGTAAAATCTTAGTTTTAAGTACCGGTTTGGTGACCCATCATACCAGGCAGGCCGGTAACACCTATACTACTCAGGCAGATAGGTCACTTAGCCGTAATTTAGAAGTTATAGTGATGTTAAGTATACATATGCGGTAATGTAGCAGGAGACCTGATCGGCCTAGGCTATTCTAAATTTAATTAGTTCCCATTTCAGGGTTTTTCAGTTTTGAGTGCGAATAGTTGGTTTGAAATTTGTACAACAGTAAGGAGAGTATGTTTTGTATGGGTTTTAATTGGTATTATGGTTTATGTCGAGCTGAGGAGTGAATTTGATTTGGCTTAAAGTGTAGTTTTTGATCTGTTCCGTTTGCTTATGACAAGTTCAATTGGAGACTCCAGCTTTGTTAAATATCTGTATTTTAAATATTTAATTAAATATATTGATAAAGAGGATGCCTCCATTTTAACTTGCCTGTGGCAAGAGATTAATATATTTATATTCTTGCCTTTGAACAGCAAGTATGTAGGTCAATATTAGCAATATTTAAGTATGATTTGAGCATCCCAAGTAACGCTTCTTTGAACCCAAAACATTCATGCAAATTCAGGGTTGCTGGATTCAATTCATTATCAGGGAGTCGTCCTTTGTGTTATGTGATATATATATATATATATATATATATATATATTGTGAAATTAATAAAAACATCGATACCGCTAGGCTCCCAAGAACAGGCTTCATTTATATGTAACAGCAGACAGTAAATTAACTATCTACAGGTGGGTAATATTTTAAACTGGTAGTCTAGTAATTAAGCACTGCATTTAAATTGATTATAAACATATTTCTATCAATGAAAGAAAAAATGTAGTATTTTGCCATCAAAAATTAGAAGCCATAACAAACGCACACCCTATCACTGTCTTGCTTAATTCTCGTCACTATCTCGCCGCCATATTGCAAACAGCTGACCGTAAGCTCCTCCCCCGTTTCGGACGTCAATTATGATGGCCCCTTCATCAGACAAAAATACAAATCATCAGTAAAATCATAGGATATATCATAAAATGTAGAATAACATGAAAAAGAATGGATAAAAATGAAACATACTAAAATTGAAAAATGAAGTGGTGAATAAAACACTCGAATGTAACAAAAATAGAAAAACACTTAAAAATGTTATAGGCGACAGATGAAAAAACACATTAAAATAACATCTTAAAAGGGCACTTTAAGTGCTTGTCAAAACAAGTCTTTTGTGAGTCCTTATAATAATACCATCAGGGTATCGTGTCTAAATATTCCATGTTAAAACGCTGAAAATATTGTTAAAAACTCCAGTCTATTGAACCTGGCTGTTTTGCTAATCCTGTAAAAAGGAGAAAGTTGCTGTTGAAAGACCAATACTTCGCCTGTGATTAGGATCGAACAAGCCAAGTTGGACAGAGCCTCTTGAGGATAGAATCGAGGGGAAACCCTTAAAAACTTGTTGACATATTGACTAGTCCAAAAATGTTCCTTCTTCTAAGCGGCAAATGGGCCTTAGAGCGGTCCTAAGGAGGAAACAAAAAATGAATTTTAGAAAAGAAAATTTAGTATAGAAAAAATAAACTGTAGGGAACGAAAAATATTAGTCTTATTGGGACCAAAAAAATTGTGAAAATAGGGCTCTTTAGGCAGATACGGAAGAAAAAATAACTTGCAGTATAACGCAACGAACGCAGCGCTTCCTGCTTAGGACAACCGGTGTTCGTTGCGTTATACTGTAAGTTATTTTTTCTTTCGTATCGGCCTAAAGAGCCCTATTTTCACTATTTTTTGGTCCCAATAAGACTAATATTTTTCGTTCCCTACACTTTATTTTTTCTATACTAAATTTGCTTTTCTAAAATTCATTTTTTGTTTCCTCCTTAGGACCTCTCTAAGGCCCATTTGCCGCTTAGAAGAAGGAACATTTTTGGACTAGTCAATGTCAACAAGTTTTTAGGGTTTCCCCTTTATTCTATCCTCAAGAGGCTCTGTCCAACTTGGCTTGTTCGATCCTCGTCATAGGCGAAGTATTGGTCTTTCAACAGAAACGTTCTCCTTTTAACAGGAGTAGCAAACAGCCAGGTTCAATAGACTGGAGTTTTTAACAATATTTTCAGTGTTTTAACATGGAATATTTAGACACGATACCCTGATGGTATTATTATAAGGACTCACAAAAGACTTGTTTTGACAAGCACTTAAAGTGCCCTTTTAAGATGTTATTTTAATGTGTTTTTTCATCCGTCGCCTTGAAACGTCTTCCTTTGCTCCACTTTGAGCGCACAAGTGAAACGGTTTTTCTTGGCACTCACTTTTGCGTGACAAATGTAATGCTTCTACTGGCCCTGTCTTGCACTTTGATATATTTACTCTGCCTAAGATATGTTGTTTTAATGGGCGCCAAGACCTCAACGCTATGTTGAAATCTAAATTTATATTTAACAACACCTAGCTCTGGTAGAACACCTTCAAGAATCTATTCACTCAGATCGTGGTATGATTTGATCATTAACCAAACAAACAATTGTATCAGGAGAAGGAATTGGTCTATATCTAATGCTATGAAAGCAAAGATTGCATGGTTAAAGGAAATGAATTTATTATATAAAACCAGTATGGCAAAATTAATAGTAATAATAATATATTCTGAATTTAAATTGGAGCGTTGCGATTTGAATATTACCGCTAGAAAATTACGTGAAAACGGAGTCGAATAAATTACTGATTTTACTCTTATTCCCAAGCTATGAAGTTACTGAAATACTGAAAATGAAAAAAAAAAAAAAAAAAAAAAAAAAAAAAAAAAAAAAGACGAGAGATTACGTAGTTCTGAGTCATTCGCGCTTACCACTGGAAATTGCCGAAGCATTTCCCTCGTACTGAATGTTGAAGAGAGCTTCCCACAGCCTCCTGGACGTCGTCGTCTTCTTCGTTAGTTGATGAGATACTTGTAGATATGATAATTTATGGTCCGAACATCGGAACCAACCACACTGGTTAAGTTTTACAAAGATAGTCGCCTAGCCTCCACGGCGCGCAAACCATATATGCACTCGTCGCTTCCCCTCCCTGGACCCGGCTTCTTCTCGCCCGCTCTCCTCTGATTGGCTGAGCCACCACGCGCTACCCCCCTCCTCAGGGTCATTACACTCGGCGCGAGGATGATGTCGATTACCGTTCCAGACTATTTCGCCTTTTCTTGAAGCAGCAACCCAGGCTTGCGTCATGCTTCTTGACAAGAATAAGCCTGTAGCCGAATTCCCAGTGAGTCATCTCTCTTATAATACCCTAACTGACAAAACTCCGTAAAATTCCGTAATCATATAATTTTCTATGATAATGTTGTTCGTAATAATTTGCTTGATAGTGTTTTCTATGACATAGAAAACCAATCTGTATGCTTATAATTTTATAAAAATGCTCCAAAAGAATACCTTAATAATAATAATAAATTAACATGAAAACTTCTCTTGGCTGAACAATTTGCCGCGTAAATAAATATAGAATGGCTTCCTACTGACTTATGTCAGTGGCATAAAATCCCCTCGAAAAACACGTTACATATTGTAACATTTTTAAGTGTTTTTCTATTTTTGTTACATTCGAGTGTTTTATTCACCACTTCATTTTTAGTATGTTTCATTTTTATCCATTCTTTTTCATGTTATTCTACATTTTATGATATATCCTATGATTTTACTGATGATTTGTATTTTTGTCTGATGAAGGGGCCATCATAATAGGCCCCGAAACATGTACCATATGGGATTAATATAGCCCTCTATATGTAATTGTGTATTGATCAGGCAGGTCTCCCAAATTATATTATACTTAACAAAATCTCTGCCGAAGTAACTCATCCATCTCATGACCAGCGCATAACACTACTAGACAAAATCAACTCACTGAATAAAAGAGGGGAAAAAAATAAATGCTGAACACAAAAATCTACACTTTATTGACAAGCCATCAGGTGAATGATGGGCCCTCAAAAGAGCCTTCAATGCAATGCCTCAAATTTGTAAGCCTCCACAAAGGATCCACCTTCTTAAACAATGTCTACACATGACATAATAAACAATATACTGAACCCTTGCAAAGAAGCTTATGAGACTCAATTTCGGGGGGTGTAACAGTCCATATCGTAAGTTGTTGTTAAAGCGCTTCATTAACATGCAGGGTAACATATAACAAAATAACATGCAGGAAAAAGTGAAGCCAGGGTTATAACAAATGAATTTAATGACAGATCAGCTATTTACAAAATGAATTAAACAAACATAACTCCCATAGTGACTCCCACTGAATAAATTAAATTGCCAAAACTAGGCCAAATCTCAGGAGAGATTATTACTCGGACCAAATGTCCCAAAAATCAACAATAATGACAATGTATGCGCGTGTGCTATTCTACATGCTTCACGATGAGTACAATTGAATGCATGATTCGTCATCATCCGGATAAACTTTCAGAAAACGAATCCGCATTACTTAGAGCTAGACAGACGCGGGGAACAACTATACACAACTTAAAACTAAACCGACACTTCCTATACTAAAATAAACAACAAAATAATTTCCGCATGAAATTGTAATCAAAACTGCCGTAGCAAAACATTACTGCCTAAAAATTAGGACTTCTCACAAATCAACACAAGTAAGTTAACACGTGACCAACAAAACAAATACACATATGACCACCGTCATTTTTACAAGTAAATACAACTACACCACACAGGTGTCACACAGACTAACTTACATGAACTGAGTCATAGACAAATCACTAGGCTCAAAGCCAACATTTACATCATTAACACAATATTCCATCCATACGACATGCAATAATCCGTCACAAACGTAGCGAACTCCCCAAATAATTATGGTTCAAAATAACCATCACAAAAGAACAGGTTTGCTAATGATAGCTTAAAGGGGCCAGTCGGACAACAGGACTGCCTAACAAAAATAAGTCACCAAGGCTAGACGGGCGGTACGTGGAAATCTGCATATCTGTCAACCCACGTGTCAAAATAACCTCGACCTCCCAAGGCACGGGATCGAGTCTCGTAGAAGCGTACCCCAAAGCACAATATATACGTGTGTGTGTGTGTCAGAACAAAATATATCTCAGCATTTCCCCTAGGAAATCCAAGAATCAGCATTGGACAAGGTACAGTGGTCTCCTCGGAGCACCCTGCCTTTCCATCAAAATACAACAACAACAACAATTATAAGGGCGGTAGGACCTCTACCCCTCTTCACGTAGAATCAAAACACACACCTGACACGATAACACACACAGAATCACACGTATGGGTTTGACAGACCCTGAAATAAAATGACATAAATATTCCACCAGCTGGCGCCTCCGTTCTAGGCCGTGACTATCGAACCTGAAAAGGACTCAAAAAAAATCTAAAAAAATTAGAACTAAGGTGTTCTACAATTACATCTTAAATTTGTTGCGCTTGGCAACCCTAATATGAGTAATAACCTGTTCAGCAAACATCTTACAGTAATTACCTCCCTTTCCTATCAAAAATATGAACTTTAATAAAGCACCACTAATCGAATGTAACGAGTTTCGCATTCGCATGGATAAAATCTGGTACACGCGCCGTGTACACTAAATATGACTCCAAAGAACTTTGGCCACGCGCCAACGTACATTTAAAACATTAGTGTCGGTGCAAGAAAAACAATCTAAACAAGAAAAAGAAATAAATGAACTATTTACAAAGTTCCCCCGCCATATCTAACTACATATTGAGTAAATCAATTTTTGTACATCACCGTATCAGCTTGTAGAACATATAACTTCCATCTCGGCCCATTTCCCTACGGGAAATTAGCCCTCCATCGTCGACTCCATAGAAGCGTTGGACATCACTCCGGCTCCTGACCAAACGTCGGACATCTTGGCGTAGTCTCTTGGACAGAAATGTTCAATGTTAATATAAATTGCCTGGCTATAATCGCTGTGAGTTACTACTTTCACCCACGATTGTCCTATGCGATTAATCAACGAAGACTTTCCCTAGCTTAGCATTCGCTTGCACACGCACAATATATCACATGAAAAATACAATAAAAATTTACATGAACTATACACTTCAAACACATCGTCACTGGCTTGAGAAACAAATTTTAAATATGACTGTCTCGCAGTCCTTATCTCGTTAGATAATCTCTACTGCTCTTGTGAACCTTTGCTCGCGTTGAGCACTAATTGGAATGTTACTTAAAGTCTTGCCCATAAGAGCTGAAAATAGTTGTCTTTAGAATAATTATCAAGAGCGTAAAATCACCACGCAAACTGGCGTGAACCTAGCTCACCAGAGCTCAAAACGGTTGTCTTCGAAACAGCGTCTCCTCGATCAATTTATTGGAAACTGACAGAGTGAGGTGGAGTAGGGAGAATTAAGAAAAAAATTCTAGAGTTTTTATCTCACACACAAGGGACTAGTGTCAATCTTCATCATTTAATTCAAACGTCTCAGCGCACTTATGCGGAGATATTTCGGATCGGCGGTTCTTTAGATAATCAATTCCGCACGCTTTTTTTTACCAGGGACGCTACCCACCGCGTTGTTTCGGCGTGGTCTCATCTGATTGGGTGATTCAATCGTAGGTCGGTTGCAAGTAACTCGTGACCCTCCCCTCATGACTCCAATTTTGGTGCATGTTGTTACACAATTTGGCCTTGAACTCGGCTTACCCGGTCGTCTTCAACAATAGCTGCCAAGCTCTGCTTCTGTGGTAATCATTGCAACACACTAACCTGCCTTCCTCTGTCAACTTCCACATGTACTGCCTGGGCCGCAGTAATAATAATAATAAATCATGAATACTTATTTATCGCAGATTAATAAGGGTTCAATACATATGTATGTATGTATTCTTTATTGTCGGACAGATAGAATCCACTAGTGACAATACAATAATTAACAATAAAATTTACAAGTATAAACAAAACAATAACAGCAAACACGAACAAAAAATAGAAATACACTAGTCTATCATAAACAAACAACCACAACCATACAGACACGCACTCAAACATCCTATCTCAAGCATTCATTCATACAATCCCTGTGTACAAGAAACATTGAAATAATTACAGAAAAAAACAAAACTATCTACAGTAAACGGAAAAAGCCAAAAACATAAAATGAAAGATAGAAGAAAAAGTTCAGAAACTGGGAAAAAAGTAATATAAGAGTGACATTCGAGGATCTAGATAACAGCAAACAAAAAATACATTACTTCAGTCGCTCGTACATTCAATCAAAAAATCAATCAACCATTCATTCAACCACATGTTCAATCAATCAATCAATCAATAAACACAAATAGAAAAAACACAAAATGCACACACTATTTTACAGCCCACTTGAGATGTTTCTCATAACAGTTGATAGATAGTCGAAGTGAATATCAGTAGCACTTTTACTCTCAATCAAGCTGTATGTTGACTGCAACCGGATCAGACATGAATTTTTATGTACATTAATTCTCGATCTGCCCCCATCGAACGTGTGCTTCCGTCTGGTGGTTCTCTGAGGGACGTGAAAACCCAAGTCAGCTAGCAACTGATTAGAGTCAAATCCACCATTTACCAGTTTCCACAGGAATCTCACATCTACCACTGTGCGCCGACTGCTCAGTGGAGGAAGACCATACACGTTGCAATAACTCTCATACTCAGCTCTATGGTACGATCGACCACCCCTGTAACAGAGCCATTTGACAAATCTCTTTTGCACACGTTCGATGACGTCAATTTTATTACTGTGAAAAGGATTCCAGATCACACTACAGTACTCCAATTTAGGCCGAATGAGTGACTTAAATAATTTGGATAGAGTTATGCCCGAAAAATAATTTAAACAATTTCTTTTTAAAAATCCCAGGATCCGGAAACTTTCACGACATATTTTTGAAATATGTTCATCGAACGAGAAATTATTTGTGATTGTCACCCCTAAATTCTTAATCGTTGACACTCTACCTAGAGTTTCATTATTAATACAATAATTAAACCTGGGTAGGAGGTTACGTTTCAATGAAACTGTCAAAACTTTACACTTTTCAGTATTCAGTTTCCATGTTTCACACCATTCACTGAGTTGGTGTAGGTCTTCTTGCAACAACTCACAGTCATTTATAGTACTGATGGGCATATACAGTTTAAGGTCGTCAGCGTACATCAAGCACCTAGAATTATGAATTATACGAGGGATATCATTCACAAAAATTATAAAGAGCAGAGGGCCCAATACAGAACCCTGAGGGACACCGGAAGTAACGTTTACAGATTTGGACTTATTATTATTAATTATAACTGATTGGGTTCTATTTGAGAGGTAACTTTTGAAGAAACGTAAAAGATTACCAGTTATACCAAAATTTGAAATTTTATGAAGCAGTAGGTTGTGATGTACGCTGTCGAAAGCCCTAGAGAAATCAGTATAGATAACATCAGCACTACCACGGTTATTCATAAAGGTGGATACATCATGAGTGAAGACTGCTAGGTTGGTAGCAGTGGATTGCCTAGGAAGGAAGCCGTGCTGAAATTCAGTGATGAATGGTGACACGTGGGCGTACACTTCGTCCCGAACAATTGATTCAAAGACTCGTGCGAAAATAGACATTAGTGATACTGGTCTGTAATTAACTACTTTCTGCCTGGAGCCTTTCTTTAACACTGGGGTGATATGGACTGATTTCCAGCAATCCGGAAACACTCCTTCACTGACGGCTTGGTTGAAAAGAAAATAAAGTGGACGAGTTAGCTGGTGGCATAAAGATTTAATTATTTCTATAGGAATGGCATCAGGACCGGGAGACTTGCCAGAGGTTAGATTATGTAATTTATTAATGATGCAGTCTTCGGAAATATGGAAGTAAGAAATGCTGTCGTTACTGGAGGGTGGCAGATCAGGTAGGGGTGGCGGTATATAATTTACAGGAAGGAATAAGGTTTCGAAATATTCGGAAAACAGCTCACAGGCAGAGTTTGCATCAATACTGGTACGTCCGTCGTACTCGAGCGACACTGGTGTTCCTAGATCTCTGCTTAATGAAGGACCATAGTCTGTTCGGATTAGATTTCACACTGGAGTCTATGTCTTCCAGGTAGGCGTCATACTTTCGGTGCTGAATTTCTTTGAATTCGGTCCTCCTGACCACAAATTCAATTCTATGGCATTTCAAAGAAGAGCGTTTCCATTGACGATGAGCCCTATTTTTCGAGTGTAGTGCGCTGATTACATCTGCATCAAACCAAGGTGGATAACGGTAGGGATTAACCTTCACACGAGGAACTGCTTCTCGAACTGCGGACATCAAGAGATCATAAAATCTCACAATTCTCATTAATGTCGTTCCTGATATCAAGGAGGGACCAGGGGCTATAATCCAGCAAAAATTTCAGGTAGTTCATGTCTGCCTTCTTCCAGTTAAAAATTTCCCTGCGAGGGGGTTTTTGAAATAAACTAGTGTCATGAAAATCTATGTTCCATATTAGAGCACTATGGTCGGATGGAATCCACCCCGGTTTTTCTAACTCTACAGACAGAGATTTTAGGAATATTAGTAAACAGTAGATCGAGGTAGTTTTGTCCATGGGTGAGATGTGGATTCAATTGATGCAGAGAGAATTCCTCAATTATCTCGCAGAAGATAAGAGTTCACTGCACTTTCAGTTAGTTTTGAAGGTACGAGAGAAGGCCCGTCCTGCTGTCCCCATGAGATGTCTGGCACGTTAAAATCCCCACACAATATAACTGTATTCTTGTCCTTCAACTGGGCGTGCACCCTGCTGAGAGAGGTATGTAGCTGCTCCAGGTGGTTTAAGGAGGCAGGCGGGTGTAGGTACACACAGCCCTAAATTCAGAGAGTATGCTAGTGATCCTTACTTTTTACCTTTCTGTGTCCTCTCGTCGTATGTCTTGGTTGACTCAAATAAGTGCGTGGGTGTGCTTTAACTCAGCGTTGCTACACAAGTGAGTGATCAAAATTCACTTCTGCACACCAAATACCTCAAATCATTGGAGCAAGCTTACCTAGTCTCTCAAATACAATATGCCAAAAATAGGGGTTACCACTGAACCCTACCAGCCACTGATCGCTGAAAATCACACATATGATCTTGTCCAGGAGAGGACAATTCACCTGCCATCACGCCCCGAAGAAAACATAATAAGACACACATTGCCTCATCGAAGAATCACATATGACACATCCCGTACCTGTACCACACTCAATAGCCAACACACCATGACCATCATTGCTGAAATCTCCTTAAGGATCACTACCACCCTTCCTGAGTATTTTTGGCTGACACATCATGACATGGTCGCCTCCAAAAAACATAATCAAATGTAATAAATGACATCGGCTGATGGCCCAAGTGTCCTACATAAATCAGCTCAAATGTGACTGGTCACAAGAAATACTACCATAATTTTACACGATTCTGGTATCTATCCAAATGGCTTGAATACTCAATAAATAAGTACCAGATCATTTGAAAATGCACATGCACATATGCAAATGCATATTTTGTAGTTTGAAAACAGTGGAACAGGTCCAGCTGAAGAAAAATGCTGGTTTGCATTTTCGTTGAAGACGAAGTTTAAAAGGTTGCACAGTGCTGAATGACCATGGTCGGCCAACTGTCAAGTATAGATTCGATCTTGCAGACCTCAATCGAGAAAGTAAAGCAAGTCGATACACTCCACGAGTGTCACATTGAAGAGAAGAGATGAGCAGAGCTGTGGCGAGTAGTGCAGAAGGTAGTAAGAAATTCTCGGCTTATATGTGGTTGAGCAGATGTCATGAAGCTCGAAGGTGATTGGTTGCAGGAGCAAGCAGCCAATCAGCGTGAAGAAGCTGGCATGGAAGGCTCCAGACGGCAAAATGTCTGCCATTTGAATTTGCAGTGCGTAGTATACAGACGTGGAATCACTGTAACAGTTCTGAGTAACATACTTTAAATCCAGTCCAGCGTCAGAAAAAATATGGTAAGAAAGATGAGGGGAAAAAAAAAAGTCTTAAAGAGACCTTTACTAAACAAGGCAAAACACGTGGTCCGTTCAAATTTTAGGTTAATGTAGAGAAGAAAAAAGATGGATTTTTCTCACTCTGACAAGTAAAATGTGGTAACAAATTACAGGCTTTGTGCCTTTCGCAAAAGCGAACAATCCTGAAGTATCAAGGGATCCTGTAAATGTACACAGAACGAAAAGAGCCCAGGAAAAATAAGTAGAAGCAGAATAAGATGCTACCCATAAAAAAAGTGAATGCCCCTCCCCTATTGTGACACAAAAGTGTTTCAGAAATTCTTATTATTATCAATTTTCACCAACCTTATAGCAATGTTTCAAAATAATTGCATACACAATATTTTGTATATTGCAGTTTTTCTTGTTATGATGAATAATTTTGTGCAATTTCGCTTTGAATAAAAAAAAAAAAAGTTTGCTATATGTCGTGTTCTCTGACTTAGTGTGTTTCAATTGTAAGCCAACGATAGTCGATGAGGAATACATACATATGCAGTTTTAAAGTTTGAGCATTAGACACAATTCTATGTTCCACAGATTATCAACACTACAGTGATGCCAGTAGGCTAACATGGGAAAAATATGCAGTACTTAGCCATTCAAAAACAAATTATTATGTTAAATGATGAAATGATACAGAAAACAGAATGAAAACTAACATTCTTATTATGAATTTCTGCTTTGCTAAACACTACATAAGGCAAACAAATTGTGATGTGCTTATGTAAGGCAAGTGCTTTTGTAATAGCATTAGTACCTCCTTTACTATACTCTGTGAGCTGCCTGAATAGGATTGACAGTTCTCTCCTCGCCATGTGGTCAGGGAACAAGGTTGCCAAACAGTTAGAATAACAAGCGATCACACTGAACAAGCCAGATATACAGCTGACCAGGCACTGACGCACGTGGGCTGTAATATTGCAACGTAGAGTATTATGACATCAACTATGCGAACATGGATTGGTCAAGAGACAGAGGGGTGATGACAGACGTGGAATTTCCGGCTAAATGTCAATCCTATTCAGGCAGCTCACAGAGTATACACATAAAACACAGTAAAATGTATTAATTTGTTTTAACTAGAACTCGAACTCACAAAACAAACTGCTGCGGAACATATGGAGTGGCTTGGACAAGTTGTGTTTCAACAGCAATTGGCCTCTCCTTGCAACGTACGATTCATTTGCCGAATACTCGGTAATCTACTATCACACAGCAACAATATTTTTTTAACACAGCATCTCTGAACTTTTTTCTTCACATATTTCTCATTGATAATTGAGAAATAAGCAAGTAAAACAAAGAACTCCAATTTGCTCATTTTGATCAAATGGACTTATTCTCTAGCAATGGTTTCAAGGAATGGGTTCAGCAACTGGCTGACATCATCACTTAAAGCATCTACAGGAGTGTTGAGGAGTTCGGGAAATTGGAATGATGTAAACATGATGCTATAATCTTCAAAATAAATATGACAAAAACTCATTGATGTTATTAAAATAAAATAATGAAATATACAGCAAGTATGCATACAAAAGGTAATCCTAAAATTTGTACTATACATATTCAGGAGCTTTCAACTTAACAAAGCTGTTAGTCTGCATTATTGTAAGTTACAGAGTCTATTGTAGCAACAGTCTTCAGAAGATGCTCCATACACTAGACTTCTTACATACTTCACACCCTGCTCAGGTGCTACTCAGTCTCTCATTTCTTTATCCAGATATTTGTACACAACCAGGTAGGATGACTTCTTTTCACCAGATTTCAGATGATCTGATGTCTCCTCGAAGGTTGACAAGTCCTGAAATAAATAATCACGTAATGTTACTGCTAGAACTTCAACTCGCCTGAAGTTTGATACCAACCATTATTGACACGCCAACAAGAGCAGCCTTGGTAGACAGGTGGGTTTGAATCCCACCAGCAACCTTCCTAGAAATGGTCTTTCGTGGTTTCCCATTCCAACTCCAGACAAATGCATGGACAGTGCCTTTCTCCTGGCCATGACAACTACTCAATCCTACCCCACAATAGTAAAAGTAATTAGATTAAATTTCACAATACCCCATGCTCCTAATGAAAAAACAAAATTTGATTGTGAAAGGGAAAAAGAGACAGACATCGAGGTGATATTTAAGAAATAGCCTTTTGTTTACTTTACTATTCCAGAACAACTTACAAAAAAAAAGGGGATAGGAAAGTATTCCAGGCAAAGTGTTTCAAGCATTATGGAAAGGAGAGTGCAATTAATAATCAACAACAGCTCTGTCAGGATTACATTTTCAGTATACAGTGAAACCTCTCTTAACGGACACTCCTCTAAGGCGGACACCCCTTCATAACTGACGATTTTCTAGGCCCGTGACCAAACCCCTATTTCGTATAATAGTAATTAATCTCTCTTATGCAGACACTCGCTATTACGGATACGGACACTCCGGCCACATTTTAAAAAATCAACCAAAATCTCTTAGCGGACACTTGTTTTGAAAAGAAATTGCATCTCTGTAGGTCTATTGGTCTTGTATGAACACTCTGCTGTGGTAATGTACTTTCGACACATCCTGTGCTTCCTGGAAGCAAGTTAGCGCTGACCTTCCCATTCCCTATCTTCTGCACTGCTCCAAAAATAAACTTAAGCCTAACGGTATAGCTTTCATTGTTCTCTTGAACTAGAAATGGTTGGGATAAGGGAATTCATACTTTCACTGTCAGTTTTACCGTGAAACTTCTGAAATCTATTGTAGGACCTGTGAGTTACAGTAGCAAGTGAGTGCCTTTGAAATGACTCATCGTAAAAGTTTAGTTTGAAAGAGAAAGTAGACATCGTAGATTATCACAAACGTGAGAAATGTGTTGTACGGAAACCATGTTAGTGTTTAAGATTGGAAAGACACAGGCAGCAGAAATTGTGAAAAAAAACAAAAAACCCAGAAAAGAAGAGATAATTAAGGTATGGCATCTTAATGGTAATGAGCTGCAAATTAGACAGTATCAAAGTGCTAATGGTGCTGTTATTGATAAGTCAGTGATAGGGTGGTTCTACAAAATGAGAAGTCAGAACGTCCCTGTGTCCGTACCAATGATACAAGCCAAAGCATTGGATTTTGTGGCAGAATTAGGTATCGGAGATATCAAAGCCTTAAACGGCTGGCTCGAGAATTTCATAAAGCGTCACGATATACAATTCAGAGCAATTTGCGGAGAATCCTCCACGGTTGATATGGATAATGTTTCAAGCTGGGAAGAAAAATTGCCTTCCATCACTGACGGCTATTCGCCAGAAAACGATGAAACTGGACTATTTTACCGCGCGCAACCCTACGTTTTCATGTAAGTACACATACTGCACAAGTACATGTGCCAAATTGCAATCATATTCTCTAACCCTCTCTACAGTGGGCACCCCTCTTTATCGGACAGTATTTATGTTCCCAAAGGTGTCCGTTATAGAGAGGTTTCACTGTAATAATAGTCCCAGCGGAAGCAATAGCCATCGCAAGATGTTACATGCTTCACACACTGAGAAATTCATACTTACACCACATCCTGCTTTGGTGCTACTTCTCTCAGGGAAACCAAATTAAATTGTGCAAAGAGAGTTCAAAAATGAACGTTTAATTACAGATTTTGTGCTCCATTTCATATTAAATGAGGGTGTTTTATTATATGGGCTTGCAATATCATGGAATGATGACCTTTTGATTTTCTAACATGATTAATGAGGATTTTATGATTCCATGTGAACAATAGTATACCGGTACTTCAATTAATAGTTGAGAGCATTGAGACTTCAGACTTAATTTCACACAGGAGCTGAATTCAGAGCCTGGGGGTGGTGGACATTGTTGTTTTATTAAAGGCGTAAAATCCAGATCATACAGTGTGGGGATTTGTTATTTTTGATTGTTTCATTGCTTCATTATCCTGTGGTGTGTGAGGGTCCATATGAGTGTGTCTGGTGACAGTTACATTGTTTATTAGATATAGTTCATTGCTTCATTAGCCTGTTGTGCGAGGGTCCATATGAGTGTATCTGGTGACAGTTACATTGTTCATTAGATATAGCTCATTGTTTCTTTAGCCTGTGGGGTGCGAGGATCCATATGAGAGTGCCTGCTGACAGACTGTTTTAGTGGTAGTATTTTGTTGCTGGTAGAACTTGAATATTTTTCGTTAGTAGAATTTTAATATTTAGTTGTTAGTAGAAGTTAGTATTTTGTTATAGAGTGACCAGGTACAAAAGAATGTTTCAATGCGCATGCGCACCAAAGTAGGGGAGAGTGTTTCCAGCTCTCTTGTCTGTCGACTGCTAGTCTTTCTTCTGTGCATGTGCGTCAGGTAGGGGAAGTGTGTCTCTCTCTTTCTCGCTGCTACTTGCTTCGTTGTCCTTGTCGCTGGACCTTCCGAAGTCGTGTATGGAGGGGGAAGCTCTTCAGCAGCTACGTAATGTGAGCCCCGCCTCCAACAGTCATTTCTACCTGGTACCTCTATAGTAGAATTGCTCTATTACTTTATTCTGAAAGGGAGTAGCAGCCTTTCAGAATAAATCAAATCTTTACTTGTCTTATAGACGGTTAAGATATTGATAACATTAGCCAACTAATGGCTACACTGCGTTCTGCTGCACGGCTGAAAGCAACGGGAAACTACAGCCGAATTGCTATTCCCAAGGATATGCACCTCTCTATGCATAATTACATGTGATGATGGCCTCCTCCCTTGTAAAATTCCAATCCGGAGGTAAACTAATCACCCGTTGGGATCTGCGGGTGGGGAATACTTGAGAGGGGGTTAACATCACAAAAGTGACAGAGGAAATCTGACATTCTACGGATCGGAGCGTGGAATGTTAGAAGTCGGCTAGGCAGTGGAAGGTTAGAAAACATAGAAAGGGAAATGGATAGGTTGAGCTTAGATTTGGTTGGGATTAGTAAAATGCACTGGCAGGAAGAACAGGACTTTTGGTCAGGAGACTATAGGGTCATTAGCACTAAATCAAACAATGGCTATGCGGGGGTAGGTCTCATATTAAGTAGGAAACTTGGACAGCGGGTGGAATATTACGAGCAATATAGTGAACGGATTAGTGTAGCAAAAATCAATACCAAACCTACGTGCACCACAGTGGTACAAGTCTATATGCCCACCAGTCAAGCTGATGATGAAGATGTTGGAAAGGTCTACGAAGAAATAGATGAAATTCTGAGGTATGTCAAGGGTGATGGAAATGTTATAGTAATGGGAGATTGGAATACTGTGGTAGGAAAAGGAAGAGAAGGGAAGATAGTAGGAAATTTCGGATTAGCTGAAAGGAATGATCGAGGAAGCAGGCTGATGGAATTCTGCACCGAGCATGAGTTGGTCATAGCTAACACCTTATTCAATAACCACAATAGAAGAATATACACATGGATGAGACCAGGAGATACAGGGCGTTACCAAATCGACTTCATTATGGTCAAGCAGGGATTTCGAAACCAGATTTTGGATTGCAAAACATATCCCGGTGCTGACATGAACTCTGACCACAATCTGGTTGTTATGAAATGCAGATTAAAGTTGAAGAAACTGAAGAAAAGTAAAAAAGCCAAAAAGGTGGGCAATAGACAGACTGAAAGAGAAGGATGTAAACGAAAGATTCAAGAGAGTATAAAGGACTAATGAAAAACCCTAAACAAACTTCAATTGCAGACGAAAGGGCACTTTTGAAGAATGAAATAACAAAATCCGCAGAGGAAAACACTGGTAGGAGAGAAAGAATAGGTAGAAAACCGTGGATCACTCAGGATATACTAGAATTAATGAATGAAAGGCGAAAACACAAGAATGTAAGAGATGAAACGGGGAAAGCAGAATACAGACGTCTGAGAAATGAGGTTAACAAGAAGTGAAAGGAAGCGAAAGAAGAATGGATGAAAGAGAAATGTGCAGGTATATAAAATTGTCTGAAATTAGGAAAAGTAGATACAGCTCATCGACAAATTAAGAATACTTTTGGGGAAAAGAAGACCAAGTGCTGTAATATTTAAGACACAGATGGAAAGCCACTAACAGATAGGGAAGAAAAGGTTGAGAGATGGAAAGCTTACATAGAGTGTTTGTATAAGGGAAAGGAGATTGAGAATTATGTAATAGAAAGGGAAGAGGAAATTGATGAGGGAGTGAAAGGAGATTTAATATTGAGATCAGAATTTGTCAGAGGATTGGAAGACTTAAGCAGGAACAAAGCACCATGCATAGATGATATACCGATTGAGTTGCTACGCTGCATAGGTGATGAAGGTCTGACAAGGTTATTTCACTTGGTGTGTAGGATTTATGAGACAGGTAAGGCACCCTCTGATTTCTAGAAGAATGTTATCATCCCTATACTAAAGAAAGTAGGAGCTGACAGATGTGAAGATTACCATGCAATCAGCTTGATTACTCATGCTTCAAAGATCCTGTCTAGAATAATTTACAAGAGGATGGAAAGCCAGATTGAAATGGAGTTGGGTAAAGACCAGTTTGGTTTCAGGAGAAATGTAGGAACAAGGGAAGCTGTACTAAGTCTTAGGCTGATTTTGGAAGGCAGAATAAGGAAAGATAAGAGAACGTTCATGGCATTTGTAGACTTAGAAAAGGCTTTTGATAACGTTGATTGGGCTAAATTGTTTGACATTTTGAAAACGATTGGAATAAAGTACATGGATAGGAGGGTGATCTACAATCTATACAGAAACCAGACAGCAGTCATTTGAGCTGAAGGACATGAGAGAGAAGCTGGTATTCAGAGAGGTGTAAGGCAAGGCTGCAACTTATCACCCATACTTTTCAATCTTTACATTGAACAAGCAATGAAGGAAATTGTAGAAAAATTTTAAGTGGGAGTGAAGATTCAAGGAGAAATAATTTCGACTCCGAGATTTACTGACGACACTGTCATCTTGGCCGACACGCCTGAGGATTTGAATGAGTTTTTGAATGGTATGGACTCCGTCTTGAGGAAAGAATTCATGATGAAAATCAATAAATGTAAAACATAAATATTGGAATGCAGCCGAAATAAATCAGAAGCCTCTATGGACATCAAATTGGCAGGTGAAAAGCTGAAGGAATTGATAGACTTTTGTTAGTTAGGAAGCAAAATAACCAGTGATGGGTGAAGCAAAGAGGATATAAAAAGTAGGTTGGCTCAAACAAGGAAAACATTTCTACAGAAAAGGAATCTGTTGAAATGGAATGTAGATTTAGGTATTAGGAAGTCATTTTTGAAAGCCTTTGTCTGGAGTGTGGCACTCTATGTAAGCGAAACTTGGACTGTTGGTGTAGCAGAAAAGAGGAAAATAGAAGTGTTTGAAATGTGGTGTTACATGAGAATGATGAAGATCAGATGGGTAGAAAGGGTAACAAATGAAGAGGTATTAAGACGAGTGGGAGAGGAGAGATGTTTCTGGTGACTGCTAATGATGAGAAGAGATAGGTTGGTAGGACACATACTAAGACACCCAGGAATAGCTAGCTTAGTTATGGAAGGAAGGGTCGAGGATAAGAACTGTAGGGGTAGACCAAGGTTAGAATATGTTAAACAGGTTGGTTCGGATGTCGGGTGAGGGGGTGAGGTAGCTATGTAGAGATGAAATGATTAGCTCAGGACAGGGAGGAATGGAAAGCTGCATCAAACCAGTCAAAAGACTGAAGACTCAAACAACAACAATAATACAGTAGCATGCACTAATAAAGAGTACTGACCTTATAATCTTGTCACAGGCCAAATTGTGTCTATCTAGGGTATTCACACATTCCTGACACTTTTTTTTAACGAAATTTCCATTCACACACTTGATGCCTAATTCCTTAATACAAATAGGGTAGCAACTACCTTTAGGACATACCATATGGTAACATTTCTGCCTAACATTATTGTGTTGGAAGCCATTTTTCAGTGTTGCCTCAGTAAACAAAATTTATGCACGATATGATACACAATAGTATCAAATTATGTTGGGTGATATGCCCTAACCCTGAAAAAAATTACATGAGATTAATAAATTCACTTGGATGACTAGTTTCAATCGTCAAGCGATCATCATCAGATCCCTTACACTCAGGCTATTACATTTATGTCTACATATATGTGGGTTAAGGTATTTACAATAGCCTATGTACACTTATTAAGTCACAAAAAAATATTCTACACTTGTGCAACTTGTCAAGATTGTTAGTTTTGCATGATTTTTGTTGTGATGTTGTTGGTGGCTATTGACTTGCAGATTTGCTTGTTTAATGTGATAATCTGTAATGGTTAGTAAAGGGTCAGGTTGGTGTTTGTAACTTGGAATTGATTAAGAACTTAGCTGGTTATTTGAGCGATGTGTATCCGTTCTTGTGCAGCTGCTATCACTAACACTGTCCACAATTCATTGTGATGGCTGTATTACTGTGTGTATTTGTAAGCCAAATGAAGATTGGGAAAGAGACAGCCGTGGCCTTAAGTTAGGAACCATCCCAGCATTTGCCTGGAGTAGATGTGGGTAAACCACGGAAATCCACTTTCAAGATGGCTGAGGTGGGAGTCGAACCCACCTCTTTTCAGTTTTGCCTCACGAGGCCGAGTGTGCCCAGTTCCAGCTCCAGCCAAAAGCAGGAAACAGTAAAAGAACCCCCAAACTTTGATGCCTTCCATCCGCCATGACTTCGGCACCAAGAGTCCCCAAGCTTAATCAACAAGTCCCACTAATCTCCCACCAAGCCAACAACAATGTCCCCCTTTCAACCACAACTTAATGAGCCACCGAAAGCTCCTGAGCTGGATAAAACGCCCTGTATCCCTCATCCCCAACCACACCCCATCCAAAAAAATTACCCAAACTTCAACCTCTTCCAACACCTACAGGCTAACTCACCAAGAGCTTAATCAAAAGTCCTCTCTTCTCCAAGCTTCCAACTAAGGTACTCATCGACACTGCTCATGACATTTCATTATAAGTTCTCTTATTTTTTTGAAATTGATATTACTGATAAGGATATGAACTAGTGGATTTTTGCCAAAAATGAAATAAAAAAAATTGGGAGGGGGTCGTCTTCAAAGATTTATCACAAAAATAACATGCATTTTTAAGACTTGATGTATTCGCTCCTTTTCAAACTAATCGAGTCATTGCAAATTGCTCTGCTGAATGTTCAGAATGTTGTGTAGCAGAATCATCTTTGTATCTTAGATTGTGGCAAATATATTAGCTTTGTTTTACAATTTACATTATTCTGATTGAAAACACAAATAAATTGTGGGGGGCATGACCCCTAATTTCAATTTAAGAGCATCATTCTGCTATACAACATTGCTGCATTATTTGACTATATTGTAGTTTTTAAATGAAACTAATATCTGCATTCTAAGTGGACATTTTAACTGTCGAAGTCCAGACAAATAATGAAAAATATGAAGTGTGAGAAAACTTAACTTAAAGTTGAGGTACACATTTAGAGTAAAGAGTCTTATTTTTCTACTCCTAAAAACTTCCTGCAGTATAGAAGGTGCCTTCTTTTTGGAATTTTAGGTCAATCATGTGCATTCCCAAATCCGTGAGTATCTCCTACTTTGTTTTAGATCTGGATTAGACTGTTTCAAAGCCAGATTAAGTGTGCTTTATCTGCTGCACCTACGCCAGACACTGTCATATGGCCAGGATTGATGCCAGAGTTCTTTAGGATTTCCAGCTCTGACTTACTGCCTTCATTAAAGTGGCAAATAATGTATTTTACTACAAGCTGCAGGTTCTTATGACCCAAGTACAAGCTAATAATACTGAAATGGCCCAGCTAATTCGTTTGTTACGTACTTCATTTATAACTAAACTAACTTACTTACTACCAGTACATGTTAAACAATCAGGTCATACTATTCATAAAATCATAATCTGTATACAATTCAAATCAAAGAGAACATTCTTAGAAGAAAAATTGATAGCACTGAGTTCGTCATTATTTACATTGTCTAAACCTAACCTATACACACCATTTTGTGCACACAATTATTGTTGACATGCATATCAATTGAAGTAACATGATTATTTTAAGTTTGCTTGGAAGTATTAATGTGTTGATTCCCTAGAAACACTTAATTTTATTCTTTTCGCGTACTAGTCTTGGATCATATCTTTCTTATCACAGCGTAGAAGACCGAATACAAAAAATAATGATCTATCTCCCACATGGCCTCATAACAAACGAATAAAGGATTCCTCTTTAGTCAAGGAGTACAAATAGCCTAGTGCTATCATTTGGTTTCCAAAAAGAAAACTAACCTCCGAGAACGAGAAATAAGGTCTTCAAATGTTCCCGCACTTTGGATGACAAAATATTGAAATATGAAACCAGAAACGTCAAAGTGACGGCTGCTAAAAAGTGTGCACACCGATCATTAAAGTGAATGTAAATGAGATAAACAACAATAAAACTTGCATAAACTGTATATTTCTGGAAACTAAAGAAGACATACTTTCGAATGAGACAATAATAAAAATTTCGACAATTTTCTTGAAAATGTCTAATGAAGGGTCGATGAGGACCTTTTAACACAACTCAAAGACAGGTAATAATGAAACTAAACCTAAATTCTTACCCCCTCCAACCACCAATGGCTAAGCGACAAAGACCTCCAGTGTTTTATTAAATATCCAGGGTGTCTACTGGAAGTACAGTGCACTCTCGGTAATTCGCGGTAATTAATGCACGAAATTCCGCGAATTATTGAAAACCGCGAATTATCCGCAGTTATTTTTGTTAAGCCTAGTAAAAACATAACTATTGATTAAAATATTGAAATATGCTTGAAACGCAAAATAATAATTGAATCACTTGATTTTAGTGTCTTATAAGACATGCTAGGCTAGAGGCAGGCCTATGTGGATTATGCCTACAATTTTTTATTTTTTTAAAGTCATCCCATTTTGTTTCTTAGATCGTTTATTCTAATTTTCGAGTGCACATTTCCGAAGAAAACATTATAAGAGAACGAAAATTCATTTCGTTTTTCTATATAAGAGATAAGTGTAACTAGAGACTGTGGGAAACTTTCGGGATTTCCGTTGCATCACTCCAGCACTCGATATCAACTGGATCTCAGTTTTCCTCACCAACAGTCAAATTCCGTGCTATTTCATCTTTGTTTTCATGTCTTAAATCGTAATCGTCTTTATCGGCGTCTAACTTGCCCGTTCGAAATATCGTCGTTTCAGATGTCGGCAAGCGCTTGCTTTTGTAGCGGTATTTTTCTCTCATGACTGGTTGACTGCATGAAGAGCATCCAACAAACACGCTCTCGGTCTCGCGAAAGTTTACGTCATTACGCAATAATCGCTGTTTACAATACGCTGTCCGCGCATCCACCCTTCACAGCTCACAGGTCAGCGACCTTTGAGTGTGGCTGTTGGGAAAGGGAGGGTAGGTTCCCAGTGAAAGCGCATTCCTCTTGTATTGTTTGGGCTTCGAAGATAAAAGGAAATCTATGCTATACCACTCGCGGCAACCTGCTCGTATGTTTCGAACATTGTGCAAGTAGGCCTACTGTTCCATCACAGAGAAACGCAGTTCAGTCTTCTCGAATGTCAATGATTTCGTCTTTACGCATTGCGTCGCACGAAAATTCATTTAAATGACGGAGAGATTGCTTTACTT
This sequence comes from Meconema thalassinum, assembly GCA_946902985.2. Classification (NCBI taxonomy): domain Eukaryota; kingdom Metazoa; phylum Arthropoda; class Insecta; order Orthoptera; family Tettigoniidae; genus Meconema; species Meconema thalassinum. The sequence goes on from OX336389.2 coordinate 349,078,766, forward strand.
AGCATGATGATTAGTTGCCGTGAGAATTTCTATTTAAAAATATATTTGGAGACCCGCGAATTAACCGCAAAGCGAATTATCCGCACGCGAATTATCGGGAGTGCACTGTATGAAGTAAAAATTAGTTACTTTTTAGTTACCTTTAGCTACTTTATAGATACCTCTTATTTCAAGACGTTTCTGCGATCTACAAGCATAGGAGCTCATCGTGCGTACGGCCCTGAGTTAATTTCCATTTCTGCCATGGAGAATTTCAGCCTTGGTATGAGGAGATGCAGCTGATAAAGTGTAAACAAAGCATTGCTATGGCAAATAACATCTCATTTAATCACGAGTATGCAACAGTACATTAGCAAGGAGTTGGAAGCAGCGACGTAAGCCAACAAATACTGAACAAGCTGAATATTGATCATGGACCTGCATTTCTTATTCAGTAACAGATAGGAAAAGAAAATGTCATTACTCATTTTCCAACATATGCAGTGTGTAAATCTGGATCAAAGTTTCACTCGCAACAGACCTAGTTTTTATGTTCTACATGCAATAACTAGTAAGGAAAGTACACATTGATCAAATGAAGTTTTCATTGAGGCAGATAAAAATGAAAACACACTGCAAGAAAACATTACCACACTAAATAGGATTTCGCTGGATTATTTGAGTTCAGGTATTGTGTCAAACATAATTTTTATAATGGTTGAACCATTAAACTTACATGCTAAAATGTCTCCGTTAACTACTGTCCTCGACACTTGATAGTAACACTAAAATTATATTTAAATTCAAAATTAAACATCTTGATTTAGCTATCTGTTAAATTTAGTCTGCTCTGTGTTGTATCTGATGGGAAGGTAAAGCTTAATTTCAGTACAGCACAATCTGAGAGATTAAAGTAAAAGGAAGGAAAATAAGACATTAGCTTTGTATTTATCCTGAGTAAACAATAACATCCTAATAAATATAGAATCCCTCTCTTTAAAAACTACCATAATTTAACATTCCTTTCAATACTCATTTTCTCAAAAACACAGATAGGTCTGAAACCTTAGGACAAAAGTGAAAATGAAAATGTATGTCACGATTAACTAGAAATTAAACAAAAAGTCACTGATTTATAGTAACAATCATATAAGTGTCTGCAATGAATCCGGACCTCAGAGTATTAGGAACAGAATACCAACACTGACAAAGTAGCTTTACTAGGCGCACATCACTGATACACTTGTTTAATTTATCAGTAGCAAAAGGGGAAAAAATACCTGCATGCCAAAATCTGCTGCAACGTTTCTTTCACTGTTGCTACAGAGAAAATAAAAGATCTATCTCTCCCGTGTGTTCCTATACCGCATGTTTCGGAGAATAATTGCTGTCATTTTCAAAGCAGTTAACAGTATAAAGATAGATCACAATAACAGGTTATATTCAACACAAAACCAAGTAGAGGGGGCTTGTAGCCACTATGTTCCAATGTAAAGTTTTGAAGCCAACTTTTCAGTGTTGCCTATACAAAATGTTCTGCTAACATAAGTAGCCATATTCCATAATAGAATTCAAGTACATTCTGTATTTTTTCTTTTTATTATATCGTGTTGTTCTATTGTATAATGTGAAATGTGTGATTCCCCTCAACATCTACAAATGGCAATAAGATGTAAATGCTGGTACAGTTTCCGATGGGAAGAGGGAGACAAAGTGATATGCACGTCCGTTTTATTTTGATATAACAGTAATTAGTAATTCTTATTACTTAAAAACTCTATTCGATGGGAGGCTGTAATAATCAGTGAAAATAATAAAGTAACGAGTGGCCACGGCTTTCACAAAAGACGAGAAGATGGGAATCCCCACATGCAGGCTCACGGGATCATACGTTAATAGCATGATACTAAGTATTTTTGTCAAGCTGACCAACAGTAAAAGTAAGATAAAACTAACACTGCAGTAAGGTCAAGCATCCAATACCAATAAAATTAAAACCTAAACATCCCCTAAATCCTCAAAAAACAATTTTCCCCCTAAAATTCCCCAACACTTGTGTCCTCTAACTTTCCCTCTGGGACAACTGAATCTCCCTAAATTTAAGGGAAAATCAGCACGTTGGCAACACTGATGCCAACAACTCGCCAGAAATCGAATTGACGAAGGAGTCAAGATAGCCATCACCACACGTATCGAAAGCAATAACGGAAATTGTATCTGGAGCAACAGGAACAAGTACATATGGTTTGGAGCAAATCCATCCAAATATGCCTTTGCAATTGCGTTAGGTTAGGATAACTTCGAATTCCGAGGTTTATCACTTTTTTTTTTCTTCGTACGACAATCATGGAAGTACTGTACGAAGAGACAAAACAAGAGGGAAAATTCAAACACGAAATCGGTCACCACCTTCGTGACTGCGCAACAGCCGAAAACGTACTCTCTTCCTGTCCCAGAATCTATTGAGTTACCGGTAGACAACATCAAACATTTGCCGGTGCGCGAGGCATATTTGCGGATCTCGTATCAACATCAGTTGTATGATGAAGTGTTTATTTTTCCGTGTTACATTGACCTCAAACTCCCAGTGGTAAAAAGGTTACAGTCTTATCTTCTACTTCATTCTACTTAACGACATATACTGATATAGGCGTACAGTAAACAGCAACTACACAGGTACATTATGATGCAAACGTGTTTGAAAAGAACACGGTGAGGGAACAATCTTTATTGGAGGCTAAGCAGTAATTAACAGCCATATCAGAGCTATTTGATATTAGCTACCACTAGTCATTCGATTCTCTCCGCTGCTTTTTGGTGACTGAAGACTATGCATGATGTTCTCTGCCTATAACGTTAAATCTCACATATTGCATAGGTACTAAAATGCTGGCTTATGATTGGTGGAAGATTGAGCTACAGCTGATTCGACACTCGCCAAGAGATAGCGTGCCACTCGCGTCTACAGAGAACGCAAGGGAGCTGCAGATTTGAATGTTAGAGTATTTTTCTTGTGTTTGAGATTTATCGCTCATGCAGTTTCAGAGACACACACGTTTTCATGACTAAAAATATATAAAATCAAAAAATTCTGGGACATGTATCCCTTGAAATTTATCAAAGAGCATGAATGTCAAGTTTCATGTTTGAAACTAAAGAAGTTTAAGATTTATTTTTTCCAATCCCTATTTTTCTCCCGTTAGGAACTGAATTTTATGACCCCTTGCCTATAAACTTAAAGCAACCTCCGTGAAAAAACGTTACCGAGATACGGCAATGAGATCGTAATATTTGCCTTTTATATATAGAAATGTTTCACTTTGTCTCGATATTAATTTATGGATACGCTCCTGTTCCGTGCGAGTAGTTATGACAATAACTATGTACACTAGTGATGTGCGCGAGTGACGCTTGGACTCTTGAGAATCGAGCCTGGCGGTTCCGAGCATGTACGAGTAAATAATCCGTGCAAAGGACTTGACTCTCCACATGACGTCACAATCTGTAACTGCGATATAGGAAACAATGCGGCAAAATTCCCAAAACTCGCTAAACTTACGAGGAAATATTTATGTTCACAAGCAACATCCGTTCCTTGTGAACGACTTTTCTTCAAGGCTGGAACACTAGTGACTCACAAACGAAATCATTTGCATGGGGATATGGTGAATATGATTATATTATAAATATAAATTGGAAGGACACGTACGATAGTTCACACCTTAGTACACACATTCCTTTGTTTACGTTACAATAAGGTTTTGTTGTGTACCCGCCTTCAGAAAATGTTTGTTACCCGTTTGTAAAATTCGTTACTTTTTCGTTACCCATTTGTAAAATTTGTTACTTTTTCGTTACTTTAGTTACCGGTAGACACCCTGATATCGAACCAAATCCCACACAAAAACAAAAATAAGCTAAAGTACCCCCAAACATTGACCTCCACCAACCACTACTTACTGAGCCACATATAACTCTCAAATTTAAACAAAAACCTCCCATCCCCTAGCTCCCCAACCAAACTCCACCAAAAAAGAAAACTCCAAGTTTTACAACCTCCAACCCCCACTGTCTGAGCCACCTAGAATTCATGAGCTGAATCATAAACTCATGTCCCCCTAACCCTCCAACCAAATCCCCTCCCAAAAACAGAAAACAACAAATGGACTAAAGCTACCAAGATATTAAGCAAAAGGGCCTTCCTCTCTCAAATGTTGACCCACCCGAACCACCACTGACTAAACCATCAAGAGCTCCCGATTGTAATTAAATAGCCCCTCGCTCCTCTAAATCCCCAACCAAACTCCTACACATAAGAAAGAAATAAGCAAAAGGATCTCCATACTTAAGACCTCCTCCTACCAAACTCCTACAAATAAAAATGAAATAAGCAAAAGGACCTCCATCCTTAAGACGACCTCCAAACACCACTGACTGAACCAGCTAGAGCTCCCAAGCTGACTCAATAACCTCCTGTCCCCCTAGCCTCCAGCCAAACCCCAGCCAAACAGGGAAACTAAAGGAGGCCTAAACTTTTCTGTCTCAAACCGCCATTGACAAAGCTATGAAAAGCCTACCTTTTACTTAATATAACTCAATATAAGAAAAAACAACTCCACCCCTTCTAACCGCTACTTACTGAGCCACCAAAGCTGTAGAGTTTTAATCAAAACGTCCTTGTCCAGCCTACTTCCAAACCAAACCACATCCTAAATCAGGAAGTAATAAAAGGAGCCCTAAATTTTGATCCACTCCAACCACCACTAAGTGAGATATCAAGAGTCACCCAGTTTATTCAAAGAGCCTCTCCCACACCTGTAACCACCATACCAAACCCCTACCAAAAAAGAGCCCCAAACTTTGACCCCACAGCAACCACCACAGCTAAACTGACAGAGAGAAGACAAGACACTCGCACAAACACAAGCTTCCCAAGTTGCTATATTCTTTGAGTGAAATGGGGCTCGGAGCTATTGAGTCCCATATCTTAGTATAACGAAATGCATCGTTTAAAATATCTGTGATCTCTGAAAGTGATACAGCTACCATTTATACAGTCTCTTATTGTCAAGATTATTAAAAAACTGCCTTATTTATGCCCCCTAGTAGTGATAAAATACTGGGTACAACTCTCATTCAGTACTTTAATTTAAAGACAGCACTTCCTATCACAAGGTCATACAGTGCTCTCTCGGTAATCCGGCAGATATCGGACCAGAGCTCTGCCGGATCCGAAAACGCCGGATTATTGGAAAATATCACGAAAAACGCAGATATCATTTGAAAATCAGTTTTAATTACATCGTACTATACAAAGTAAAAAAGTATGAAAATACATCATATAACTCACGCTATTCCTTGGAAGTAGACGGCTGGAAATATGCAGAGATTGTCTTTTGCTTACCACGTTCTTGTAAAAATCAAGCATAGAGGCTATCGTCAACTTTAGGATTATCACCAGTTTTCAATGTCAGTCGTTTACTTTTTAAATTTTCAATCGTCTTAAAAAACGACTTTATTTTATCATTGTTTTTTCTTATGTCATGAACTGTAGCTCGACCAACACCATATTCGTTAGCAACACTAGTTAACGTTTCGCCCTTTTCAAGCCGCTTTACAATTTCATGTTTATCTAACAAAGATAGTTTTATGTTTACGTTTTTTCTGCCCGGATGCCATCTTCAACACAACACTACTACAGTACAACTGCCCTACACTAAGCACCTGAGGGGGGCGTGCGTGAGTCATTGCTCTTGGCGCCAAAGCATTGTTTACTCAGACACTAGTCTTGTCGCTGCGTGGGAAACATTGTACAGTATTGGGGACGCATTATCAAATCAAGTGTTGAGCTCATACTCGAATATAAAACGCCGGATTACTGGGAGCGCCGGAGAGCTGAGATGCCGGATTAGAGGGGGAGTACTGTACCTTTTAATACTGGATCTAATTACGTCGGCGACATTAATTATTGGCAAAGTAATTTCTAAGTGAGTTTCGTGAAATCTATTTCGTACCTTCTAGTACCAGATAAGGTTGATTCTATACAGTTTACTCCAGACTTACTAGACTAAATCTTCTTACTTTCATTTCATACATTTTAATGCAGTATAAGAGTTTTATGCCTTAGAAAATGTCATTCCTTGCATTTTATTTCCTGCATTTCACTCAAGATTTTAATTCCACTCCGAGTTCCATGTTTTTTTTTAAATTCCACATTTAATTTCATTTTGACTCCAGGGTTTAATTTCATTCTGAATCCAAGTTTTAATATCATTCTACATTTAATTTAATTCTGAGATCAAGATTTAATTTCATTCAGAGTTTCATTTCCATCCACTTGATGTGCACTGGGGGCTGGCTCTGACAAATAATCTTTGTTACAACACTTCCAAACATGAATCATATACAGTATTGCAAATGACTTTAAATCAAAGCAAGTTAAACACCCATCAATAATCATAATAATAATAATAATAATAATAAAACTACTGACATGCCTCCCTCGCCTGTAAGTACCTTCAAAAGCCACCTGACTGGGCTAGGATTCGATCCTGCAAGAACGCAACCGCTGCGTCACACAGCCAGCCACACATTTCAATAGTCCTGGTGGGTAGGCGCTCTATAATCTGGCTATGTGCTACTCCTGTGTTTTCAGGTGGGGTCCTTGTGAATGTGGAAGGAACATGACACTAAACGTCTCTGAGTGTGGAGCAAAACAACATGTACAATACAATGTTTTCTTCCTGTTGCGTCTAATACAGAACAATCTCTGGACTGGTTTCATTCTCAGCTGTACATATTCACGATTGTGTGTGCTCATCATTACTCACTGTGAATTGTTAGTTTGACTAATCTTCTGTGAGTGCAAAATGTCATCACAGTGCAAACATAAACATTAACTCTGATTATAAAGAAACTTGGAAACTGCCAGAAATTAGTTAACTTCCCAAATTAATATGGCAATGGCTGTGCTACAATAAACGACAAAGGAAAGAACAGTAATATTACATTCACAGCGTAGCCTGAACGGTTTTAAACAAGGTCTCAGAATTACAAGATATTGTCTTTGTTATAAAAGAAGTTTTAAATTCAACAAAGATACATTTTTTCAGGACTGGAAAGTCGTACGATGTCAAGCTTAGCATCAATTTAAATGTTTCCTATTCCTGTAATTAACAATGGCGTTGGTATTTTATACTGCTATTTTTTAATCGATAAAAAAAATTAGTGAAGATGTTTCTCAGTGTTGGCATGTTGTTTCAGAAGTGGTTTATAAGAGGATGCATGAAATACATTTTTACCACAGTGTGAAGCAGTTTGCAGTTAAATGTGCAACACACTGTGGTACATCCTGGAGTAACAGAACATTTTCAAACCTGCAAATTCTGGAACTTCCTTTATGCCATGTCCTTCAGCACAGTGAAATTGCAATTACTGTTTTTTTACCATTCGTTCAAAACTGTTCTGTGACCATACTTTTGCCTAGAATGACTACACATGCACTACTTGAACCTCGTAGCACATGTCTGATTTTCCTTGTGCAGGTGTTCATCATGTCTTGCAACACAAGGTGCCTAAGTCTTTGTATAATTGGATATGGGCCAGGATAGATATTTAACACAATTTAAGTTCCTGTGCATTAATAGAGCATCTTTCAAAGACGTAGCTTGTGTAGGGAACGGCTACACAAACAGTAAGCAACATAACATGAATCCGTGAACGTCTACAGAATGCATTAAAATAAGTGTAAAAAAAGTGATACGTGAATAAACCACTTTGGAGTGCTAAAGGTTAACACAGTACAAGAAGAGAAACATATTAAATGCCAGAATTCCTTTAACGTGAGCTTATTTCACTTTTGAATTTTCCCTAAATTATCACATATCCTTAATTTTCAGTTCACAACTTTTGAAAAGGAAGGGGTTGGTGGAGTTATGCAAGTTGTAGTACGAAAGTGAGAAAAACATTATTTCATTCGGCCCTGCATTCATAAAATTAATTTCAAAACTGTAATAATGTTTTCACTGTTCTACAACAGAGGTGTCAGAACAGTACGCTAGCGTGCTTCTGGTGTGGAGGCCGTGCAGTGTTCCTTATCTTGCTAGCTGTATGTGTCACTGACATTATTTGATCCCGGGGAAAAGTAACGTAACATTTGTTTGTTCGTTTTCTAGCGGATTTCAAGAATTTGCAAAGCTTCGACCTGTTTTTGATTTGTTTGTCAATTCATTTTCAATCCCTGTAACTGAGGTTTTGCATGAATTTCAAATGAAGCTTATAAATTTGCAATGTAACACTCCACTTAAGGATATTTTTAGCTCTGTGAAAAATCTGCTTGATTTCTATTCAAAATTACTGCAGCAAGAATATCCGAAATTGCACAGGCAGCACAAGTATTATCAATGTTTGGAGCATCGTACGTCTGCAATTTATTTTTTCTCTGCATTGAAACTTACAAAATCAGGGCAGCACGCTCTGATGTCTGACAATGACCTGTGAAACAGCTTCCAGTTGATTGTTTCTCAAACAACCGTACCGAACATTGAGCATATTGTAAATATGAAAACAAATTGAAACAAAACGAAAAGATGGAGGGGAAAAAATACAATGCGACCGAAATTGCAATGTCTTAAATGAGTTTTATGTTCGACCCTGGCAAAATGTAAATATTATATGTCAGAAAACTGAACTATAATGAGGCTCATTATAGTACAAGTTTTCATTATGATACAGTTTCTCCCACCAATCAGAGCTCAAGAAACAGTTGTGCTATCCCTTAGGATATCATCGCACCTGCGCTCACTTCCATGGCCCCCATTTTAAATTTTACTGCGTGGCGAGTGTCATAGTGAGGTATTCCAGGAGGCCATGGTAAAATACAAGGTATTCTCTGCGTCCCATGCGCTCTGTTCAGTACATAAAACTGGTGAAATCTCGACAGATATTTATGAATATTTATGTTCGAACATAAAATAGTTATAATTATCGTCGAACATAAACAGTCGTATGCAACTCGCCTATAATGGTAATTAAGACACTCGTATGGAAATTTTTATAGGCTCGTACTATTATGATACCTTATCAATATTTCTGACTGTTTTAATGCTAAGCAAGTAATCTTCAAGCACTGGTACATGGAGAAACTCTTGAAACACAATGTAGACGTGTGTCGGACAATCAATGCTGGACAAACAGTTTGTTTATTGACATTAACGTCCGGTGTGCTAGCGATTCCAATTTGACTTGCAAAGTCAGGCAGGCAGCCCAGCCTAGCCCAGCCAAGAGAGACAGGAGCCTGCCTGCTGGTGTGAGGCACAGCATAGCTAACACGCCAAGTGTGCAAAGACTGGACGCCACTAATCTATAATAATGCCACAATAATGATTATCTCCCAACCATATTCTTTCTCAATCTTGAAATAAGGTACCATCCTGACTGTAGTGGGTGCGAGATAACCACACTCAGAATGGATGCCAAATGTCACTGTGATCCAGGATTAAACAATTTAAATTTTTCATTTTAGTCCTCTCGTGGTATGTCATTTAGCACTCACGGCCATAGAGGCAAAAGCCTTCGAAGTAGCAATGGTGCCATTGTCAGATATTCCAACCAAATGTATTACGTAGCATCTTTCAAAATTAATAGAAATAATTGCTCACATCATCTACAAATAACTTGATTCCTTCCATTGTTTAATACCATTGCAGTTCTTTATATGGAGTAGCTGAAAATGTTTAAAATATTTCATTGCAAGTGATATACTGTAACGCAAGGTTGAGTCACTTTGTAACTAATCACTGTTATGTTTAAAACTACAAGGCTTTATTCATCTAAGATGTTACACACACATAACATCCAATCCGATAAAGATAATAACTAAAAATGAAATCACTCCCTTTTATACTAGGCTGATCAATTTTATATTCTCATAATAGTACGAGGGCAGACCGGAAAGTAACGCACAATAATATTTTCCCCAAAAAGTTTAATAGGTAATGAAACCAAACAAAGCACAAATGAACTTACATCTTTGACCTACTTTTCTACATAGTCACCAACTTTCTCAACACATTTCTGCCATCATGGTACCAGTTTCAATATGCCCAGTTCGTAGAAGTCCATTTGGTTGGAGTATAGCCATCCTCGGAGTGCTGATTTCACTTCCGCATCTGTCACAAAGTGTTGGCCGGCCAGGAATTTCTTCATGGGACCAAACAGCAAGTCCGATGGTGCCAGGTCTGGACTGGAGCTGGAGCACCTCCCACCCAAATTGGGCAATTTTCTAACCAACAGGAGCAGCAACATGGGGGTGGGCATTGTCATGAAGAAGTTTGACACCGTCAGCATTAATGTTGTGACGTTTGTCATGAAGGGCACGATGCAACTTAACCAAAGTTTTAATGTAGGCTGCAGCATTCACAGTGGTCCCGTCTTCAGCAAAGTCCATACAGTCGTCCCCATACACGCCACGCATGTCTCTGTGTTTCACAAATATCGAACTACACTCTGACGACAATAACATATGCGCCATGTTTGTTTCCTAGTTCAGGCTTCTCCCACTAGAGTTGCACATGGAAATGAAATACCCTCGGCAGCGCAAACTTCAAACTATATCCTTATGAAATTTCAACATTCCAGCTGCAATACCAGGGGGGGGGATAATTGTGCGTTACTTTCCGATCTGTCCTCAAATATTTTGTTTTCAGATTCTTAAATGGCATTAAGGGGCTTCACTTTTACCTGGGATTATTAGCAATGAAGATATCAATAAACTTTGGTTTCTTAACTGGTACAATACTATTTCTCACTACTAGGAAAGTATTTCAAATTATTATTTGTCCTGACACATAATTCATACAAAAATCATGTCCCATTATAATAGTTCTATAGTTCATTTGCCCACAGGCAAAGGAGGGGCACATAGGTAGTAATGTGAGCCCTTGTTAACATGGTTTCTTCACATCTGACCTAAAACTAAAGTTTTGTGTGTGTAAGATTTCTACTTGAAGATTTCCTGCCTTAATGCTGGCCTTTTCCAGCCTGAGGGATATGGGCTATATTTCCTGCATGCATACATTACAAAGATATTTCTGTGGTCTTTATTAATAAATTAATAAATACTGTATATACAACACTGAAGTTTTTCTGTCACACAACTCAAACTCCGAACACACAGGGAGTTAGGATGCGCGGTTTGCACCAAAATATTTTAAATGGTCTCAATAGTTTAGGAAAAATTCTAAAATTGTTTAAAAAAATAATTAAGTTGTGGGGGAGGGGGCATAGAAAGCCCTTTAAAGTGGAATATAGATGATATCCTCTGCCAAAACTGTTACTTTAAATGCAAATTATTGGTTTCTGATCATATAACTTACCATATTTAAAAGGAGCTCCTTTATTTAGTATGTTTTGGACTGCTAGGATCTGCAAAATAATAAATGACCGAAATATAAGTCTTCAATGGCTAGAAGGTAGCATCTGACTGAAGAGCAACTTTACATACCATATAAATGTATATATACACAGGCCTTCACTTATTGGATCCTATTGCAAAGTTATCAAATGCAGTATGAATAAATATACATCAATCCTGAGGTGTTGACAAGATTTTCATAGTTCCACTCCTTAAAACAACAATCACTAACAGACTAGATTTTTCTGTGCAATATTCTCAGTAGGTGCCGATCATCTTGAAGACCATTGTGCAAATGGACTATAGAAATATTATACTGGGAAATGATTCTTGTATGAATTATATGTCAGGGCTAATAATAATTTGAACTACTCTACTAGTGGTGTTCCAGTTAAGAAATCAAAGTTTATCAATATTTCCATTGCTAATAATCCCAGGTAAAAGTGAAGCACATTGTGCTCTTGCTAACATCTAAAACAGTTAAGGGAAAATAAATTATGGTAAACACCGTGGCCTACGTTATATACAAGGCCTGGAAATGAGGCGCCAGACAACATTGCGAGCGATGGTTCGAACTTGTTCCTCATTTTGCCACTAGGTTCGCTGTCTGGCAGCCTTAATCGTACCGTTTGCATTACGTACAATGTGATTAGTGTGTGTCTATTTGACGGTAAATAAGGTGTCCTAATGAGTGAGAAAGCTAAGGTGAGTTTAAAATAGACTGGCGAAGCGTGTCATATTATAGTTGTGCTTTCGTTATGAGCAGTAGACTGCTGTTTGACTTATATTGAGATGGGTGCTAATTGGTCTTTATGAACAAGACGTAGTGAAAAGCAAGTTTTAATCCTGTGTACTTGCCTAAATGTGACATGTATGTGTGATACATACTTTAGATATAAATCACTGAATGATTTTAATACAGTAACTTATGTGTAAATATTAGTGTTATTATTGTGTTCGTCAAAAATGGTGTACTGTAGCGTGCCGTATTTTAAATCTCGCCAAGTTAAAGGCAATAGACTTTCGTTTCATAAATTTCCATTGAACAATGACATACTAAAACAATGGGTTTAGCTGTATCACATGAGGGGGTAAAGCCAGGGTCTTTGTGGACACCAAAACGGTCTTCTACAATTTGTAGCAAGCATTTCAAGGATTCTGATTTTAGTAGACCTATAAGTACTACAAAGAGAACGCTTTTACCGAACTCATTTCCGACGGTTTTTGAGGACTACCCCGAACATAAACAAGCACAAATAAATAGAAGTACGCGCAAAAGAAATAATAATAATGTTATTGGTTTTACGTCCCTTTTAACTACCCTGGCTTTTAGAGATGCCGGGGTGCCGGAATTTTGCCCCGAAGGGGAGCTTTAACGTGCCAGTAAATGTACTGACACGGCTCCCTCGCATTTGCGCACCCTCAAATGCCAGCTGACTGTGCCAGGTTTCGAACCTGCAACCTTGGGCTCAGCAAGCGAGAACGTTACCCCTGAGCCACGCAGCCAGACCGCGCAAAAGAGCACGTGTCGGTAGAGACATACTTATCAACAATAAAAGGAATTGTTCAGGTAATTTAAATTTTACGGAAGACTATTGTGATGAACGAATTGAATAAAACCATGATCAACCACGTGTTAGTGTAGGAACGCAATGTTCTTACAATCAAGCAAACTCATTGCAAGTCAACAAAATTAAAATTAAGGAGGGCACTAAGAAAAAATACAGTATACAGAACTACCTCGAAGTTCCGCCCGTTAAAACAACAATAACTAACTAACTCATTGAATCAGAAGATAATTTCATTGAAACAAAAATTACACTCAGTGCAACGTCAGGACAAACTCGATGTTCAAATATCGAAGCTCAAGAGTGAAGCGGATCGTGAGGACTTGAAGGCTAATTTCTTACTTGAACAAATTCGAGCTTTCACGAAACGAAAGTTTAAATACAATGTAACAACAATAAAAATATGGTATTGCTCTCTAATAAATCACCGTCGGCTTACCGCTTACTCACTCACTCACTCCGTTGGCTTTTCTGGGACGTGACGATCCCGTGCCGCTCTCACTATCTGCCTCCATTTCCTCCTATCCAGCGCAGTATTCTCCCATACAGTAATACCCATTTGTCTGCAGTCAGAGGTCACCTCATCTTGCCATCTACTCCTAGGTCTTCCAGGGGGTTATTAGAGCCTTCGATCTTCTTCTCATACACCTGGCGAACTATTCTGGCAGCGTCCATTCTGATAACATGACCTGCCCATTGCAGCCGTTTTGCTTTCATGACGTCCACTACTCTGGGTTGATTGGCCAACTTGTACAGCTCATGATTTGATCTGAGAACCCATCTTTGTGTTTCCTGGTCAAAGATGGGGCCGAAAATTTTTCTATATATCTTGTTTTCGAAGACTGTAAGTTGGCGTTCCTCCCTTTTGGTCACACTCCATGTTTCGGCTCTGTATAGCAGTACCGGCCTGATGATCGTGTTGTATAGTTTTAGTTTTGTTTTCCTGGTCAAAAGTTTGGAGGAAAGTAATTTATGCAGGGAAAAGTAAACTTTGTTTGCATTCCGTAATCTAATTTGGTGTTCAACTTGTCTTCTATTGCAGTCATTTATATTTACCCCAAGGTATTTGAAGTTTGGCGTGTTCTTAAAGGTAAAATTGCCTATATGAAGGTTGTTGCGTTGGTCTGTAGTCATGTTTTCTCTCTGTATGATCATGTATTCTGTCTTCTCTTCATTAATCTTTAGACCTATTTTTGCAGCAGTTTCATTTAATTTCCTGAATAAAGCTTCAATTTCTCCTCCATTATTTCCTATTAATACAATGTCATCTGCATATGCCAGGATGTTGTGTTTGTTATCTGCTAGGTCTCCAGTTGCAGCTTCTTTGGTTTCCCGAATTACTTTTTCCAGAACGATGTTGAAGAGAAGTGGAGAGAGCGCATCACCTTGTTTTAGTCCTGTTCTGTATTCAAAACCGTCTGATACGGATCCACAGTGTGTCACTTTGCTCACTGTCTCCTCCATACACATTTTGACCAGGCTGATAAGTTTCTGTGGGATTCCGTATTCTGCCATAATTTCCCACACCGTTTCTCTGTGGACTGAGTCATAGCCTTTTGGAAGTCAATAAATAGGTAATGGACGTTTTTGTTATATTCCCAAACTTTTTCATTGATTGTCTTAATACAAAATATATTGTCTGTTGTTGATCTGTTTTTACGGAAACCATTCTGATAGTCTCCTATTATATCTTCGGTGTATGGAATTAGACGTTGTAATATTATGTGCGACAGTAATTTGTAAGCTGTGACAAGTAGGGATATTCCTCTGTAATTTCCGCAGTTATGTTTATCTCCTTTCTTATGTATTGGAACAATAATTGCTTCCTTCCATTCATCCGGTATTTGTTCCTCGCGCCATATTTTCAGGATAAGTTTATGCAGTTTTTCATGAAGCTTCTCACCCCCATATTTCAGCAATTCAACTGGTATACCGTCAGATCCAGCAGCTTTGTGGTTTTTCAGTTTCTTCAGACTGCTGGTTACCTCTTCATATGAAGGATCATTTATGAAAGGTTCTACCGTTGAAAGAGTGGTTCTCTCCAATTTGTTGTCTGGTTCAGGGCAGTTCAGTAAGTGGTCAAAGTACTCTTTCCAAGCCTGTAATATGTGGGTTGTTCCTGCAATGATGTTACCATTGTTGTCGTGGAGAACTGCTGATCGCGGTTGGTAACCTTTCTTAATGTTATTCACCGTCCCATATACTTTACGGATGTTGTTCTCCTTCTGGTCATTCTCAATACTCTCTAACATATGTTTAAGGTAAAGCTTCTTTTCTTTTCGTAAGGTTATGCTTGTTTCTCTTCGTGTTTCCCTGTAGTGCTGTTCCAATTCTACATTTCTCCTGTCCTGTAGCCATGCTTTCCTTGCTGAGATGCTAGCTGCTACTGCTGTTTTGCATGTACCATTAAACCATTTCTTCTTTCGTTCCACTTTTGGTAATGAATTTTTAGCTGATTCTTGAATCACCTTCTTGAAATCCTTCCACAATCTATTAATATCTGTAGTTCCACTTTCATCCACTTCTTCTCCTACTTCATCAAGTACGCCAAACCTGTTGCTCACTTCCACTTGGTACTGACAAGTTTGAGGAGTTTCCTTTAATGCTTGTAGATCATATTGTATTGCGCGCCCTTGTTGTTGTTTGTGGTGAGTTTTCAGTTTCACCTCCATGGATGCAACCAGCAAGTTGTGGTCAGAGCCTATGTCTGCTCCCCGGTAAGCACGAATATCAGTGATGGCGCTTCTGTGTCGATTTGAAATTAGTATATGGTCAATTTGGTTTGCCGTCTTTCCATCTGCTGAATACCATGTTTCCTTATGTATATCCTTGTGTGGGAACGTCGTACTCCTGACATTCATGCTTTCTGATTCTGCAAATGAGATCATTCTAAGCCCATTTTCAGAGGTTTCCTCATGAAGGCTTTCATTACCTATCGTTGGTTGTAGGTGCTTTTCTTTACCTACCTTGGCATTAAAGTCTCCTAGTACTATCTTGATGTCATGTTGTGGTAGGCCTTCATACACCCTCTCCAGCTGTTCATAAAAGCTGTCTTTCACCACATCTTCTTTATCATTTGTAGGTGCATGCACATTGATAATGGATATATTAAACCATCGGCCTTTCACTCGTATGTAGCACATTCTTTCATTGATTGCCTCAAACCGGATTACTGTTTCAACACATTCCTTTGATATGAGGAATGCTGTTCCAAATTCATGCTTTCCGGATTGAGTTCCACTGTTAAACATAGTGTACTCACCGGAGTTCTGTATGTCTTCCCCTGGAAATCTTGTTTCTTGAATAGCAGCAAATTGTATTTTATACTTCTCGAGCTCGTCTTTCAATCTTTGAATGTGTCCAGGCTTATATAAGCTCCGTGAATTCCATGTACCAATTCGTAAGTCCTCATTTCCTTTGCCATGTCTTCGTAGGGTATCCATTCTTAAATCGTTCCGAGGCTTAAGTGAGAGATTCATAACAATTCTCTTTTTACATGAGAGGGTTGTTAACCCTAAGCACAACCCCCAACCTGGAGGACCAGGGACTTTTCTGTTAGGGTTACCATACCTTAGTCAAGCAGGCCATATTCAAACGTTGATTGCAATCTGGTTAGATCTATCACCATATAAAAGCGTACGGGTATATTTCGTTATTCATTACAGTCGTTATATAGGCGGCTTTGGGATTTCCAAGACGTGCCCCCGTTGAAGCAAGGAACTACAAAAATATCCAATCAAGGCTATATAAACAACATGGCAGCTATCTAGGATAACGAAACACAGTTCAAAAATTGATGATTCATTCCAACAAGAAAGTTCCCATCCAGAAGACAACATGCACTCGCACTGGGAAATCCTTACTAATTAATGAATTCACCTCATGATCCCTAAAAAAGAGCATAAATACCACTATAAAAACAGATATGATACACCACATCGCAATCTAGGTCTAATCATGGCCACCTAACAATGGTTACCGCTTACTGAGAGATATAAATATTTTATAACTTCCTCATCCACGAACACTGAAAACGTACATTGGGTATACGAACGGAGAGACAGGTGTCATGTCACTTGCAAAAGCTAGGTTGACAGCTGAAGAAAAGTCACTGACTCAGGATAATGAGAAGGTTGGTTCATTAATCATTGATGAAATGGCCATAAAGTCTAGACTATTGTATGACAAGAATTTAGACATGTTTCTCGGCATTAGTGATATTGAGAAAGATGCAATTGGAATCGAACATAAATTAGCTAATAAATTATTATGCATACTGTTCAAGGGCCTGTCATCCTTCTACAGGATACCGGTACCTGTTTCGTTCTACTTTACATGTGGACTCACAGGACAACAGTTATCTAGGATAAGACTGGACGCACTGACTGCGGTTGAGGAATGCGGCTTCAAGGTCATCAGAATAGTGACGGACAACTGTCAGGTGAATGTGTCAATGTTTGAGACGAGCAGAGGCCACTTTTTCTTAGTTTCGATCCGAGTCACATCATTAAGAATGTACGATCACAATATCTGAGTAGGAACTTCTATGTAGATGACAATTTAATAACTAGTGGTCATCTCAAGAATCTGTACCACTTACAGAAAAAGCTAGTAGTAAAGCCAGTTAGAAAATTAAGCAGGAAGGTTGTATATCCAAGCAATTTAGAAAAAATGAATGTGGCAAGAGCCAAATTGATGTTTACTCCAGAGACAATAGCTGGGCTTAAGAGCATGGAAGTCGTGTGCCCAGAGAAAGTTGAAGATAAGGACAGCCTACACGAAACAACAACATTCTTGGAAATTTGTAGAAAATGGTTTGATATACATGATATCTACAATACCACACACGGACTTCATTCCAGAAACACGGACAAGCTTATTTTCAGTGAAGTCAATGATGAGAGACTTTCATGGAAGACCAATGAATTTCTGCCCTAACTGTCACAGATTCAAAGTTATCCCGATAAAAAGATGAGACTTTATCAAGCTTTGGTGCTAACAACTTCATCAACTGTGTCCTGCATACGATTTCTAATCAGTATCGGCTTCCATTTTGTGCTCACGCGGAATCTCTCAAGTGACTATGTAGAACTGATCTTCAGTCACCTGAGAAATAAGGGAGGTAACAATGACATGATGGACGTGAGATCATGCCTGCATGCCATCGAGTCAAAACTTAGCACAGGAATTATCGCATCTTCTAGAAGTGGGAATGTGGAGCTGAGGGAAGATGCAGTCGTAACAGGCTCCTTGACCAAGTTTCTGAAGCCTAACAAGAAGTTCCGTGATGAACTAAAGAGCCTACTTTTCTTAAAATTTAAGATTCATGCCAATGATTAATCTATATGGATCTATCTAGAATAATTACGAAAATAAGTTGGTAATATCGAAATTTCTAATTGGTTCGAAATACTGTATACATGGCATAATGTAGCCT
This sequence comes from Meconema thalassinum, assembly GCA_946902985.2. Taxonomy (NCBI): domain Eukaryota; kingdom Metazoa; phylum Arthropoda; class Insecta; order Orthoptera; family Tettigoniidae; genus Meconema; species Meconema thalassinum. Next base: position 349,097,163 of record OX336389.2, read on the forward strand.
AATAGAGAACTACAGTTGGCAGCCCTGGTGACTGAATATATTCTTAGTTCCATCTCTTAAGGTATAGAATACAAAATTTGGTTGAAGTCCAATGGATAGCATGGACGTTACATGCAGTTAAACATTGGATTTAACAGCGTGCGTAAAATCATGTTGGCAACAATGACATACATGTATTGGTCAGAAATAATCTGAAATAATATGATCTATTGTTGTGTCAATTTTGAATGAAATCCATTAATTAGTATAGAAGTTACATGCATTTTAAAATTGGACCTATCAGCAGGCTTAGAATCATGTTGGCAGCACTGGCGTAGGCCTATATTAGTTATTCCAAATTAATGTAGAATGCCAGGTACTATACGTGTGCAATGTTTAGAGCTATTGGCTTGCATACTTTCTGATATATTGATATTAAGGTAACAAAAATAGAGACAGTATTTATTAACAGTTGGCAGCCCTGGTTGCTCTTAAGAATACGCATAGTCATATCTGTTATGGTACATATAGCACACACGAAGTTTGGTTGAAATCCAAATGATAGTATAGAAGTTACATGTATTTAAAGTTGGACCTCTCAGCAGGCTTAGAATCATGTTGGTAGCACTGACGTATATAAGTTACTCCAAATTAACATGGAATATCAGGTACTATACGTGTGCATAGGGTTATGGCACTATATATCGAACACCCTTTAAATATCAAACACTTCATAAATTTCGTTGCAAAATAAGGATATCGATAAGTTTACACAGCATCTTAGATTTCTGAATCCACCCCGCCAAACTTCTCTTTATGTCAATCGATAGGTCGAAGTCGTTACTGCGTTGGTGAGCGCGGAAAGGGACAAGAATAAAATACGAGCAGTGGAGATGAAGTTCCAGAGGAGTAGGGTAGGAGTGACAAGAATGGACAGAGTAAGGAATGAGAGAGTCAGGGAGATGGTAAGAGAGGAACCATTGCAAAATAGAATAGAGCGATCTAGGCTACAATGGTATGGACATGTGAGGAGGATGGAAGAGGAGAGGATACCGAAGAAGATGTTTGGAATGGAAATGACGGGAAGGAGGCCAAGGGGAAGACCAAGGGACAGATGGACAAAAGGAGTTAAGAAGAGTGTGGAGGAAAGAGGAGTGTGCTGGGACACAGTAAATGACGAGAGATGGTGGATGGACAGGAAACGATGGAGAGGCTTATGTTCCAAGCAGACCCGACCAGCGGTTGGAAACTGCTCAAGATGATGATGATGATGATGATGTAGAAGGGGGTACACATGGAAGGCGCCAGACAAAAGACTATTCCAGTTAGATTATAATTATAGCCTACTAATGAAGCAAAGGTACAGAAATCAGATAATATGCCACAGGCAGCTATCCAGGTCCAGACATAGAAGTGATCATACACGTGTGTTAGCCAAGTGCAACATTAGATTTAAAAGAATCAAGAGATCTGTCAAAAAGAAATGGAGAATAGAGGCATTGAAAGAAGAAATAACAAAGTTGGATTTCGAGGAAAGAACCAATACTATAGCTAATAGAAGTGATGAACCAATGCAGTGGAATAATATTAAGAAGGGGATAATTGTAGCAACAAATGAGATTTTAGGTAAAAGGAAATTGGAGCCCAGAAAACCATGGATGACAGAAGAAATATTAAAACAAATTCAGGAAAGGAATAAGCATAGGAAGGAAATTAATCTAGATGACTACAAAAGAATTAAAAAGCACATCACAACCAAATGCAGAGAAGAAAAAGAGAAATGGACCAAAAGCATTGCTGAAGAGATAGAAGAAGATCAAAAAAAGGGAAAACAGGATCAAGTATATAAGAAAATCAGAGCCCTTCAGTACAAACCTAGAATGAAATCTCTAGTATTAAAAAATAAAGAGGGAATATTAATGATAGACAATGATGAGATATGTGCTCGTTGGAAGGAATTCATAGGAAGAATAATTGTATGATGATAAGGACTTCAAGAATGGATATAGTCTAATCGAAAAAATCAATGAGTGTGAAAGAGAAATGCAAGGTCCCCCAATCACGAGACATGAATTTGAACATGCCCTTAGGAGTCTCAAAGAAGGAAAAGCAACTGGTGTTGATGACATTCCTGCAGAATTATTGAAAAATTTGGGTAACAACAAGAAAGATCAATTATTCAGAGTAATAAATGACTGCTATGAAAGAGGAATCATGCCAGAAGACTTCACACAATGCAGAACCATTACCATACCTAAAATAGGAAAGGCAGTTGACTGCACCAATTACAGAACACTATCAATGTTATCACATGCATCCAAAATACTCATTAATATAGCCAAGAACAGGATAAAAGGACAAGTAGATAAGTATAAGGTGCGTTCACAAAATAACGAGCCGGAGGCTGGAATGCGCAAACCGGTGACTACATCAGCTAATCGTGGCGTGTGAAACGATGTGTGGTTCCGACCAGAGCGTGGAAGGTCACAGCCCATCGCTAGAGGGCATGTGTGCACGTCACGTGACGACGCAAAGCGAGCAGCAGCATGCATCAATCGTCCAACACTGCCAGTTGCATTGCAAACAGTGTCATGGAGGCGTCAACCGAAGAGCAAAGAGGTGTTGTTTGGTTTTTGACAGCGGAAGGAGTAGGGGGAACGGACATTCATCGCCGAATGTCACAAGTGTACGGCGAACACTGCATGTCCCTTGCAAGGGTCAAGGCGTGGCACAAGTGCTTCAGGGAAGGATGGGTGTCGTTAGCCGATGATGCCTGGTCTGGGGCACCCCCCTGCATTACCGATGACAACGTCCAGTTGGTTTATGCACTCATTACCCAGGACCGCCGAGTGACAGTGAACGCCATAGCCGCCCTGGTCGCTCCACGACCTCATACGGCCAACACAGTCGCGGCACTCCTGCAGAAATTCAAATGGGAGGTTCTCGGCCACCCTCCATACAGTCCAGACCTCTCTCCCTGTGATTACGCCATGTTTGGTCCCCTGAAAAGGGCTCTGCGGGGCCAACGATTCACCTCGGACGCCGACGTCCAGCTGTACGTGCAGAACTGGTTCACATCGCAGCCTAGGAAATTTTATGAGACAACCATTCACTGCCTCGTGTCACAGTGAGACAAGTGCCTCAACAGCCAGGGCCAATACTTCTAACATAAAGGTACTGGTTTCTGTAATTATGCCTCTGGCTCGTTACTTTTTGAATGCACCTTATATATTGGAGAAGACCAATTTGGGTTTAGAGAGGGTAGAGGATCAAGAGAAGAAATGTTAGCTTTACGCATTCTATTGGAGAGAAGGATGGATATGAATAGGAAGACTTATCTTACCTTCATTTACTTAGAAAAAGCTTTGGACAATGTTAACTGGGAGCTACTCTTTAAAACTATGAAGAAAATAGGATTGGACTGGAAGGACAGAAGAATGATTAATCAACTATATCAGGATCAAACCACAAAAATAAACATCAACAAGGTAGAGGAAGAGGCCAGGATCAGAAAAGGAGTTAGACAAGGATGTCCCCTATCTCCGTATTTATTTAATTTGTTCATTGAAGAAGCTATTAAGATCATGAAGAAGACAAAGGGAATAAAAGCAAATGGGGAAAGGATACATTGTATAAGATTTGTTGATGGCATCGTCATTGTTGCAGACTCCGAAAAAGAAATGAATAAAATGCTGCAAGTCCCATCAGACACACTTAAACTATGGAAATTAAAAGTGAACAAACGGAAAACGAAAGTAATGGTAGTTCGGAAAAATATGGAAGAAATTAAAACGAATATAAAAATTGATGACTTGAGAATTGAACAAGTGAAACAATTTTATTATCTTGGTAGTATAATCACAGAAGACAATAGATGCTTAATGGAAGTGAAGAGAAGGATTGCATTGGCAAAACAGGCATTTATGAATAAGAAAAACATTTTATCCAGCAAACATATGAATATAGATGTAAGAAAATCCTTTGCAAAATCATTTGTATGGAGTACACTGCTCTATGGAAGTGAAAGATGGACTCTGGGTAAATTGGAAAAGAACAGACTTGAAGATGCTGAAACGTCGATATGGCGGAAAATGACAAGAACGAGCTGGATGGAAAGAAAAACCAACCTGGAAGTCTAAGAAGAGAGAAGATTAATGAAGGAAATGGGAAAGAGAAAAATAAAATTTATTGGACAAGTCATCAGACACAACACTTTCATCGTTAATATTCTTGAAGGGAAAATGCTGGAAAAGAAAGGAAGAGGACGGCCTGGGACGAAGTATTTGGAAGACATCAAGAATAGAATGAGATATGACAATTACATGGAACTGAAACGAACCAGCAACGACAGAAGAGTGTGGTTGCATGATGGTAGGCCATCAAAAATACCTTGGGAAAATTGCTGAAAAGTCATCAATAGGAGAATAGATATCCTCATAAATGTTTTGCCTGACTGGAACCAGACAACTTATGTTCACTTGCAAGAGCAACTCGTTAACTAGCAAAGTGTCTCAAAACGTTCAGGATCGGTTTATTTCAAATCCTCTTAAAAATTCCAACCGAGTATCTGCTTGTGAGTGGCACTCTTTATAATGAGGCATCAAAAGTACCTCAGAATGCCACCTATTCAGAAGTCCTTCACTAGAAGAATGGATATCCTCATTTGTGCCCCTACCTGACTGAAGCCTCACATCTTAAGGTAACTTGGCAACTAGCAAATTGTACCAAAGAAAAGAGCACACCATATTCTTGTTAACATACGAGGGAAATCCTACAGCTTTTATTCAATTACACGAGGGGAAATCCTACAGCTTTTATTCAATCATAATCTTATTTTAGTACATAAGTGCATGTAATTTTTTCCAGGAGTGTATTTACATATTTATACCTTGTACCCCGTCCATTCATTGGGCACAATCGTGTTGATCGACTGAAAAGCTACAAATGACAATTTGTATAGGCAACACTGAAAGGAATGGCTTCAAATCTCTACATAAATAAGAATCTGTAGCTTGTAGTAAATTCTAGTTTCTCGTTTCAACTTTTCATTTATACAATCTGAAAAGAAATTCATCAAGAAAGGCAGATTTGGACATTATGCAGTACATGTGAGTACCAACCATAATAATAACAACCCCTGGCAATACAGTCCATGAAGGATCTAGGCCTAACAAGCTACCACTACCCAGCCCTTTGGCTGGATGCTGCCTCACTGTCAGACAGCTGAGCGCACCCCGTTCCAGCCCTCACACCAGTTTTTAAAATCCCTGGCGGAGCCGGGACTCAAACCCGGGGCCTCCGGGTGAGAGACAGGGATGCTACGCCAACACCATGGGGCCGGCTTTGAGTACCAATCATAGGTATGGAAATTGCGTGAATAGCAAGTAACTAACACAATGGTCAGCAGCATTCCTGCTCCCAGGAGTCATTCGCAGGAGTGACATTGTTCTGATCTGAGTGATTTGGCTGGGAAAGCATATCTACTGTTATGAAAGTCGTCAGTTGGCTAACTTTTATCTTTCATTCTAGAATTTTCCTAGGTATACTTAAAAAATACAAATGTGTTCATAAATTTCCTCACAAAGATGAAAACAAAATCCAAATATTTGTGCCAAATTCTTTTTGGAGGAAAACTGAAAACACATTTCAGTTATTTAATATAGGATATAAGTATATCTAATCCATACAATCGGACTTTATTGCATAATAATCATGATGCACAGACAAAACAAACACTTTGTTTGCATAATAACAATGTTAAAACTAGTCTCCATATAATTAAGCCACCCTATATTGCTGTTTATGAGGCAATTTAATTGTTCAATACCATTCTGTGTCCTAGCTTTCCTTAATAGACAATTTTTTTTTAAATATCTGGGTCTGTTGTTCCAATGATACTTAGGCAAATTTTATATTTGGCTCCTGTGTTTTGAAGTTTGTAGTTTATTATGCACGAAAAGAATAGTTTACATAAATGAATAGACTTGAATATACTCCAGCTATCACATCATCATCCACAACGCACAAACCCCAAGTGAACTTCACAGCCTTGCTAGGTGCTGTACAGTTGCTGTCGTAAATGCTCCTTTTCACTAGCTTGGCAAGACGGAATGTGCTCTTATGTCGCAATTTCATCACTAGCAGACCACTCAGCTAGCATGTCAGGAATGTTCACCAGAGGGTAAGAGTGATGATACCATTAGCAACAGTGTTAACAGGAAGTCACTGAAGAATCCCACAGTCAGTCAACACCATCAGCGATAACATGAGACAAAGTGGATGATTCACTGATGTGTTAGGCAGTAATATTCACAGTTTGAAAGATTTGAAAGGGCCGAATGGTTGTACAGTGCAATTGGTTGGCATGTGTGACATACAGATGTCATAGTGGCCCTATGACAGTACCAATGGGAACAGGAGGGCTCCCATACAAGTAGTGATATGGTTCCACCACAGGACAATCGTTAAATTGTACACCAATCGTGACAGAACCCTATGGCATTTGCGTATGCCATTCGAATGACTCTGACACACACTAGGCCTAGACTACAGGCAACAGCCGGACATGAGCTAACTGTCCCATGTGGAGACTTTTGTGAACACAAAAGGGTTGATGCCTGCTGCTTTAGCAGTGGTTCATGATGGGAAGTGGTGTTAGATCATGTTCATGTTCAGCAATGAAATTTTGTTCTGCTTGACCATAGATAACTATTGTTTTTGGGTATGGTGAAAACAAAGGGAAAGAAAATATTTACTATTTTGTGCTGAGGATTGGCAGCTGCTTTAGGAGTGGTGCATGACGGCGAGACATGGACAAATGAGTGGCATCAAATCATGTACATGTACAGTAATAAATCTTGGTTCTACCCGACTATTGATGACTGTTGTTTTCAAGTATGATGGCACCAACGGGGAAAGTAACGATACTGACAATGTAGTGGGAACATACCTTGGCATCACATGGAGATTTGTGCGATATGACTTCCCGCCACCTCGGGTAGTGACATCCTACATCAACATGCCGTACCCCTACTGAAACAACATCCTGGTACAGTCTGTCAATCAGACAATGTTCGCACACATAAAGCACTAGTTTCTATAGACTGAGTCATGTGGAAGTCAGCCTGGTCCCCCAATGTTTCAACAATTGAGCATGGATGAAATTAACTGTGACAAAAACTCCGACCCAAAGGTGCTGGATTTTAAGGGTCAATTACGAAAGCTCACGGCAGAATTGAAGCAAAAGAAGATACAACGGCTATACAACTCCATTCCACAATGAATCCATGCATGAAACCAGGCCGGAAGGTGTGCTACCATCTAATGACATGGGACAAGCAGTGTGCCCTTATTGAGAACTCCATTGTTCATTAAATCTGATGAATAACTCATTGAAGTGGTCTCAAACTTATAAATCATGCAGTTATATTTAATTTTCACCAATCCTTCTGGATGCCTAACCTGTAATGTTGGTGAGGCACTTCCCAGGAAATAAATAGCAGTACCATAAACTGTATGTCAATTACACAATGCACTAAATATGTCAGTTCTCACTTCATCTATGTTACATAGACATTGCTCTTAACAAATCCAATTAAATCATTAACTCACCGGAAGATGGTGGTCCTTCCATCGTCAAAGGCGCGGATGAACTTCTTCCTGCAATGGAATATCATTATTACAAATTGTTACCATATTCTCTTTATAAAGACACTATAAAAGTCTAGCATCACTATATTATTATCACACTGCTCAACCCCTGTGCCCGGCCATTTTCTGAGTAATTTACAGTATTACTACAGCGCATGCACATAAACAAATGAATCTAGCTTTACTAACTTCGTACGGATTGTGGTGAAATTTAATGGAGGGCTCTTGTAAGAGTTCTAATAATGTTTCCTAGTGTGGTAGATGGTGCAGCAATGACCTCTGTGAAGGAAAAGGAAGGAACTTTTGCAAGTGTACCTAGTTCACCAGTACATTCCATAGTGGCATCATCATGGACAGTAGATACCATTCTAACAATTCTTCGGTCCTTCCAAAATACGGCCAAGACCCTTTTTTGGCTCAAAAGTCATCTCCCTTTTTCCAGTTCCTTAGATCTCCCTTTTTCCAGTTCCTTAGATCTAAGTTTCACTTCACCTGGCAAATCACGATTCTCCCTAATTATGCCACAAACTCGTGTTTTGTGTTGAAGGGTTTGAGATGTGGACACACTATTATAATAATAATGATCTTAGTACGTGTGATGCCACATACCAAGGAAAGACCTCATTACTGAAAAATTAATTGTTATTAGCAGATGGGAGGATATACATCAGATATCAATTTCAAAAACTGGTGCACTCTGGTGCCAGGAGAATAATTTTTCTTGAACATGTGCTCTGCCAAGTAGCCCGTAAAATGAGCCTCTTTGTTTTCCGAAGATTGGGATGCTGTGTCTAACATTCAGCCATTCCCTGCCGATATTCCGAGTGTGGACGGATATTCCTGCCGCTTTTGCTGCTTGGATATTGGCTACATTGGGGTGTACTGACTGCAAGTGCCAACTTATTAAATGAAAGTGAACTCATAGACAAGAGTTATCTCAAACATAAATCATTATTGGTTGTATTAAACAACGGTTTTGTTCCACAATGTTGATGACATTGCTAATTTAGATGGACCAGTCACAGTTTTATTTCCCCATTTTAAGTTACAGAGAGGGTGGGAGTACAGGAGAATCATTCTTCGTAATGTACCAACTTTGTTTAATAATAAAATGTGAACTATTGCTGCTATTTGTAATATTGTGGTACGATACCTCCAAAGTTCAAACCCCTACCCCTCCAACCTTATAGCCAAGATAATCAGTAGGGCTTGTTTCTTTTTTAGCATTACCTATAAACCTTTGGGAACAATATCATATTACAAGGCAGTTAAGTGTTTTTCTGAGATGCAATGAACCATAGCATGGAGATATACCTTGGCATCACATGTAGATTTGTGCGATATGACTTCGAGTCACCTCGGGTAGTGGTTTAGGGGAATCTGTTCATCAGAATCACACTCTGGTTTAATATGAACAACAATATGAAATGAAGAGTAACCCACAACTAGTTACACACAAAAAATGCAATTATACCTCATTTGAATAATAACAATAATGTTATTGGGAACAGAACTATGACCATGTTACAAGCTGCTTCTCTAATTATTGTCGAATAAGCTGGTAGTCATTTGTTTCTGTACCAACACAATGGACACTTAAGTCACTTGAGAGGGTTGGCAATTATGAGCATTCCACACGCTTACAAGGTGCTTTTCAATTGTTTCACTGATGGCAATTGGCTGCCGCTTTGTACCAAAGCACAAAATAACGGTAGGCACGTGCTCGTTTGACAGTATTATGCCTGCCAGCAATGTTCATCAAGCCAAACACGAGTCAACTCGGGTCCCGGCCGCACTATGTTAACTAACTCTTTCATTAGGAGATGGGGTACACGGAAGGTGCCTCCCTGTAGATAGTTTCGCAGATAATATGCCATTACAGACGATCGGGCGTATCCTGGGCAACGTTAGGAGTCATCCTAGCGGCAGATCCTTCCACCACCAGGACAACGATAATGAGTCCAAAAGGCTTTTTTCAAAGCCAGCTCTGATTGTAATCTCCATTAATATCGAAGGGATATCGTACGAAAAAGAAGTTTTGCTATCAGACATATGCAAACACACAAACTGTGACTTTCTTTTGATACAAGAGACCCACAGGGGCCCAGATGATCGGAGGCCAAAGGTAAACGGAATGAACCTGATCATTGAAAGACCACACGCTCAATATGGGAGTGCAATATTTGTCAAATCGGACCTTCTTATTCTATCCACGGACTTAACGGCAGACGAAGACATAGAAATCCTTACTGTTGAAGTCCAGTCATGCACAGTAACATCAGTGTATAAACCACCCAAGGCAGACTTCAGTTTCAAGGAACCAAATAACTTCAGCAACAAATCAACGAAACTGGTTATGGGTGACTTCAATTGTCACAGCTCATCATGGGGATACAGGGAAACGGACAAGAATGGAGAAGATCTTGAAGAATGGGCCGAAACCATGGAACTGAAGCTCATACATGACCCGAAGAAACCACCATCTTACAATAGTGGGAGGTGGCGCTTTGGATATAACCCTGATAACATTTTCGTAAGTGAACATATAGCCCACCAGTCGAAGAAGGATGTTATGGAACAAATCCCACGCTCTCAGCATCGACCTATTATCTGTGTTGTGGAAGCAGCTGTGGTGCCACAGAAAGTCCCATTCCAAAGGCGATTTAATTTTAAGAGAGCGCAGTGGACTAATTTCACAGAAGATCTGGATAGTGAAGTGGAAAATGTAGAACCTCTCCCAGAAAAGTATGATCAGTTTGTCGACTTAGTGAAAACCATCTCTCGAAGACATATCCCGAGGGGCTGTAGAACTACATACATTCCAGGACTTGACAAAGATTCAAAAGTACTGCTGGGGAAGTACGAACAACTATTCAATGAAGATACTTTCTCTGAAGAAACAATTCAAACAGGTGAACAGCTGATGTCTACCATATCTGCTTCCAGAAGAGAAAAGTGGTGCAATCTGGTGACACAGTTAGACATGAAGCATAGCAGTAATAAAGCATGGAAACTGCTGAAAAACCTTAGCGGTGACCACACTAGAGTTTCTTCTGAAATGTCAAATGTAACTCCTGATCAAATAGCTCATCACCTGCTACTGAAAATGAAAATCCACAGCCTGTTTCCAGTCAACCGACTGGGTCAGGGAATGGAATGAATGAAGCCCCCATCTAGCGGCGAGGATAGGAACTGTGCCGGCTGCCGAAGCCTGTCGCACTCCTCTGGGGCAATGAGTAAATGAATGACAGATGAAATGATGGTGGCGAGTGTTGCTGGAATGAAATTTGTGACAGGAAAAACCGAGTACCCGGAGAAAAACCTGTCTGCCGCCGCTTTGTCCAGCACAAATCTCACATGGAGTGACCGGGATTTGAACCACAGACCCAGCGGTGAGAGGCCGGCGTTCATCACCTGCTACTAAATGGCAAAACTAAAAGGCGATCTGAGAGGACCAAGCTCCAAAGATATGCTGAAGAAAATGATTTTATTGCTTGCCCTTTCACTTTAGTGGAACTAGACGTTGCCATGCGGTGCATGAAGAATAATAAAGCTCCAGGACTAGACGATCTACGAGTAGAACAAATAAAGAGATTCGGACCAGGTACTAAAAAAAGGTTTTAAATCTAATTAACAACTGCATCTCCATGTTACAGATACCAAAAATCTGGCGTAAAGCTAAAGTGGTAGCCTTATTGAAACCTGGAAAAAATCCGACAGACCCCCAAGAATTTTCGACCAGTCTCACTTCTCTGTCATCTCTACAAACTGTTGGAAAGAATGATCTTGAACCGCATATAGGGATATGTACACCAAAACCTCATTAAACAACAGGCAGGATTTCGCCCAGGAAAATCATGTTGTGGTCAAATCCTCAACCCAACTCAGCATATAGAGAATGGGTACGCGAGAGGGCAGATTACAGGTGTAGCATTTGTAGATCTAACAGCTGCGTATGACACAGTAAATCATAACAAACTCGTAAGGAAAATTTATACCATCACCAAGGACTACCGATTAATGCAGTTCACCCAATGTCTACTACAAAACAGACGGTTCTTTGTCACCTTGAATAGCAAGGAAAGCCGATGGAGACTCCAGAAGAACGGCCTTCCTCAAGGCAGTGTGCTGGCACCGTTGCTGTACAATATCTACACCAATGACCAACCTGTCGGAACGAACACAAGATCTTTCATTTATGCCGACGATACAGCAGTTGCAGCCCAAGGATGTACGTTTGAAGAGGTGGAAACGAAGCTGACTACAGCCCTCGAAGTCCTGGCAGAGTACTATGACAATAACCACCTAAAACCTAATCCAACCAAAACACAGGTCTGTGCGTTTAACTTGAGAAATAGACAAGCTAGGAAGAAACTGGAAGTAACTTGGAGGGGAAAACAACTACAACACTGTGACACCCCTACATACCTCGGAGTAAAGCTCGACAGCTCACTCACGTTCAAAGACCATTGCGAGAATATGAAGCTCAAAGTCTGCAGCCGAAATAATATCATACGCAAGCTCACTAACAGCACATGGGGGGCTCAACCAAGTGTACTACGTACGTCTGCTCTAGTTCTATGTTTCTCCACTGCAGAATATGCAGCGCCAGTCTGGCAGAACTCCGCACACGCCAGGAATGTTGACACCGCTCTCAACGAGACAGGCCGCATTATGACAGGTTGTCTACGACCAACTCCAGTTGACAAAATCTACCATCTTGTAGGCATAGCACCTCCGGATATTAGAAGAACAGCGGCAGAGGTTGAGAAGAAAAAACAGGAAAATGACCCTAGGCATCCAACGTTTGGAAGTGAAGCATCACGTCCCAGGTTGAAGTCAAGAAAGAGTTTTCTTCGAACAACTGAAGCAATTGCAACAACATCTTCCGCTCGCCGTATAGAGCTATGGCGAAACAGGACACCTGGAAGTAATGGCCAAAATTGAAAGGAAGAGCCGGCTGCTGGTATTCAACTACCTTACCAGACGTGGAAGACGTTGAACAGACTGCGAACTGGAATGACGCGGTGCAAACAAAATTTGAAGCGGTGGGGCTACATTACTGAAGATACAACCTGCGAATGTGGAGATATTAAAGATTTTGAACACCTCTTGGTCTGCCCGAACTTGCCTGAAGCCTGCACGCTGGATGACCTGGTTTCAGCAAATGCTCGTGCAATCAAGGCTGCCGAGTTCTGGGCCTCAAAATCGATTTGATGTGGTCACAAATTGTGTGTATATTGTAAATATGTTTTGAATTGTAAATAGCTGTATTGTACTGTCCTGGATACGAAAATATAATATTAGGAGATAATGCGGGTTTGGTGGCGTAGTCGGTAGCTTGCTGAGCTTCTATGCCCAAGATCGTGGGTTGAAACCCGGCCGAAGTCGTCGGATTTTTTAAGAGCGTTAAAATTCTTCAGTGTGCCCTCCTTCGGAGGGGAAGTAAAGCTGGCGGTCCCATGTCATAGATTTATGGCATGTAAAGGAACCTTCCACTAATTAAACTTGTTTGAAACTAAATTAGCAGGTTAGATTTTGTTGAAACGCTTTATCAAAGTTCCAACGTTCACCACTAGGTGTCAGTGACATCTGGTAGCGAAAGTTGGAACTACTTGAAATAAAACTGAGAAGAAGGCTGCCACTAACACCACTTCGAAGCGCAATACAAATTTCATTTTCTCCAATCCTTCTGGTGCCTAACCTGTAATGCTGGTGAAGCACTTTCCAAGAAATAAATAGCAGTACCATATACAGTATTTACTCGGCTATAGTACCCCCCCCTTAACTTTCGAGAGCCAAAATAAAAAATTCTTGGAAATCGCTTATAGTACCCCTCCTTAATAATTGAGAGTCAAAATAAAACATTCTTGGAAATTGATGAATTCTTTAAAAAATTTTAAATTATAACTGAAATTCATCTCTTTTATGACAAAAATATTTTTCTTGTTACATTATTTTGTTATTCAGATGATATGTCCGCCATTATGCGCATCCAATAGAAGATGTCACGCTATTGGCCGAGTAGAAGCGCCAAGTTTAAAATCTGCCAATGAAAGTTATCTTAACTGATTTTTTGTTTGTTTATTCTTTGTATTGCACTAAGTGGTGTTTGTGGCAGCCTTCTTCTCAGTTTTATTTTAAACAAGAACAGTCGGTGTTTGTGTGACACGTTATTGGTATCATCATCATCATCATCATCACTTCCCCTTATCCAGCTCCTGCCGGGTCGGGGTATTTATGGCATTTATGGTATTTATTGGTATATTAACGTGAAATATGTGAATAATACGTACCTGATTGTGCTTACAAATGTAAGCGAGATGTGATCGATCAGCATCATCACTCATTCCCTAATTGATGCATTCTCCCTTTCTATGTTCAAATAAAAATAAAGTTTACATTTCCATGTCTGATACTTTGTCCATGCCATTCTATTTCTTTGATACTAATGAGGGAGTTAGCGCAAGTTGCGATGGCAATTGCAAAGAAAGTTTAGGTTTGCATTTAAGAGTTTTACATGTACATTACAAATAAGTGCACAATATTTGCCATGGCCAATTATCGTCGTCGTCGTCGGCTTTAACTCGTTTCCGAGTATACAACTTCCAAAACAGTCTAAAATAATCTAAGGTTGAGGTCTGTGGGCATGTTTGCGGTGACTGAACAGCCCAATGCGTGCATGAAACAAACGTCCACAAGATCACACAGAACTGTTGGTGGAGGGCGTGGCTGTGCTGCACGGAGCTATCGTGCTTGTCGCTTGGCCTTAACAATTCTACGACGTTCTTCTTCAAACATTTTGACAGCAGCCGGGATGGTCTGGCGCCAAGTTGAACGGTCTTTAACAAGCTGGTCCCAGGTTTGTGGATTGAGTCCTGTCAACTTCATATTCTGCTTAAATTGGTCCTTGTATCGTCTCTTAGGGCCTCCATGAGGTCTGGTGCCGGAGGTGAGTTCACCATACAGAACCTGGCGTGGTAGTCTCGTATCATCCATCCGATGGACATGTCCAATCCATCTAAGTTGATGACCAATGATGGATGATTCTATACTATTAGCAAGCGCTTTCTCAAAAATATCAAGATTGGTGATGTGGTCTTCCCACTTTATCTTAAGGATGGATCGAAGTTTCTGTTGATGGAAGCGCTCAAGCTTTCGGAAGTCATGTCGATAGAGGGTCCAGGTTTCCCAGCCATACAACAATGTTGAGATGACAACAGCTTGGTACACCATGAGCTTCGTCTTCACGGTCAGATCTTTATTCAAGAAGACCCGGTGCGATAGTCGCCCAAATGCCGCATGGGCAGCACCGATTCTCTTCTCAACATACTGCCCAGATACGAGAAGAACTTTGATATGTTATAAAATTTAATAAACAATATCCAGTCTACCTGCTCCAATGGCCAATTATACTGCACCTTAGAAGCATGCACATGTTCAGTCACAGAGTTCAAAATATGGGTTGTTGGTAGCTTTGGGCAATTGATTATGAGGATGAACATGTACACAGAGTAAAAAAGTGCCGGAAACAGAGTTGCTATCACAGCAGGAGCACTTTATGATGCCTGCATTAAGCAGTCTCCAGAGTCGCACTGCGTTTGAACATCAAGCATACGTTCGGGTGGTGTTTTAAACCTCTCTGGTCTGGTAAATGTCTTCAGTTACTTTTTCGTGTTGGGAACTAGAATTTGGAATAATTGTCCTCTTGACATTAGAAATGTGTATATCCGGTGGCTACGCCCCAGCAGTTTGAATTTGGTCATCACAATTATTGTAGTTGTGATAGGAATAGAATAGAATAGAATAGCATCCCTTCTGAATTTCACGTTCATCCTCGTAACCTTTTGCCCAGAGCCACCAACAACCCATTTTCTGAAGAAATGACCACTTCATCAACTCTCCATCATAAAATCACACCCATGTCCTTCAAGATGATGCGAAACGAGTACAACAGTGCCAAACTGGGTGACTGAACATGCGCATGCTTGTAAGGTACAGTGTAATTGTCCATGACCGACAGCAGTGGCTACGCTCGATAAAATCGCAGCGTTAGGTTATGGGGCCAAGCTCTCTGCTGACTTGGTAGACAAGTGGGTTCGAACCCCACCGTCGGCCGTCCTTGAAATGGTTTTCCGTGGTTTCCTATTTTCAACACCAGGAAAATGCTGGGACGGTATCTTCTGACAGGCCACGGCCGCTTCCTTCCACATGCTTGCCCAGTTTCATTCATCTTCATTCATTCATTCCATCTCTCATCCCGGCGCGCATGTCGCCCACGGGTGTTGACTAGAAGGGCCTGCACTCGGCCACTCAGGAGGCCACACAACAACAAAAAATTGTCTATGGCAAATACTGTGCGCTTATTTGTAATATACATGTAAAATTCTCACATGCAAACTAAAACATTTTTGCAATTGCGATCGCAACTTGCGCTAACTCCCTCCTAAGATTTTTGCTTAGCAAGGGATAGTAGTGAAAGTCTTTGGGGGGTAAGGCCCATCCACAATACGCAGTCGGTATCGGTAGTTGGTAGTGGGCAGTCGCTGTCGTTCCCGTGTATACTATAGGCACCATACACAACATGCAGTTGCAGTCGGTAGCTGGCAGTTGGCAGCCGGTAGTCGAGAATTTGATCTTCGACTGCCAACTACCCGACTGCAGCAATGTAACAGCCAATCAGAGCAGGACAGAAACCGACGTCACGTTGTTCTGTGTCGTGTGCAAAGAACATATAAGTGAAATACCTTCGCAAACCGTACCTTTTTAATCTTAAATACACGGTACCAGTTACTACTAAGAAAATAATCCGTACATCTCCAAATCGTCCATATTGCAAGTTTTGAGGTTATCGACAACGCCCTGTGCACAAGGAATGAAAGAATTTCACTGTATTTTACTCATAGCAGTCGTTAAGACTGCGCATTGTGAATGGCTAGGTCGTCAACTACCAACTTCTGACTGCAGCTATCGACTGCCAACTACCAACTACGGACTGTGCATTGTGGATGGGCCTGTAGGGAAGAGGTGGATAAGTGAGGTTATGGCTAGGGACCGGACATTTATGCACTGAAAACTATTAAAATATGCATGCAATTATGCCCTAAAAATGTAGAAAATATGCACTAAAAATTTGAAAAATATGCACTTAACAATAAGCCAATCTCATTCTCTAACTTTATACATGTATCATTCACTGCAGAAAGAAGCATCACAATAGATAATTGCAAGTTTTTAAATGTTTTCAGGAGACAAATTACGTCCATTTGAATCATTTTCAGTGCATCAGTTAGTCTTGCGCATAATAGTTCACGGCTGGGAGCGATCAGTTTAGTTCGCAGCTCCTTAGCGAACTAGTTCGCTCTTTTAGGTCGTTAGCTCCCATCTCGAAATCCCTGTAAAAGACAGATCGTTCGCTCGCCTTGCTACTGCCACTCCACACGCTCTTTGTTTGTTACTTATAGCAGTCTGTCACCAGTGATTGCTCATCCACGTTCCTCTTGTTTCAAGCAATCTTGTAGACTACTGTAACAGTTACTGTGCTCGCTGCACGTGCAGTTCGTGTATTAGATATTGTGAAGAATAAGATTTTTCAATTTTCCGCCTATTCAATACTTTAATTTGAATAGGCGGAAAATTGAAAAATCTTATTCTTCATAATTACTGTCAATACGGAACCTGAAATGAATAATATTTCTAATAATATTAGATATTGACCCGTTGCGTGTGTAGTAATGTGTTTTACATTTTGATATTCGAAGATAAAAAATGCAAAAATATAAGTATTGAAACATAAGTGAAATTCCTTCCTTATTTCCTTTTATTCCTTGTAGGAACATAGGGTAGCTACAAACTTTTTCCATCTCACTCTATTGTTGGCCATCCTTTTAATTAGGGTCCATGTCTTTCCTTCTGAGAAAAATTCTCTTTCTATTGTTTATAAAGCCAAAAGTCGTCATTTGTTTATCATTAGTGAAATCCGGTACCGTACCTAAAAGGAAAACAGTATCGACGATGTGTTCGCAGAAGCATATACTTATTATTTATTCATTTTTTTTTTTTTGTCGCGTGGGGCCGATAACCTAGATGCTAGGCCCCTTAAAACAACAATTATTATCATCATTTTTCGCGTATATCGGCGCGTCACCATCCGATTCCATTTTCCACTTGTCACTAGGTGATAAGACGTACCCCCCCCCCCCCCCGCAATTTTAGTTGCATTTCTTACTTGCTTCGTGATATTCATTATTTGGCTGCTCTGAAACCGTTGGGTACATTATCTTTATGGCATGAATGGGAGGAATAGGTTTTTTTAGTTCCGAGTTTTTGTCTATAGAAGTTCGCTTTTCTTTGTGAATCATCATCATAATGTTCATTTCTTAAAAACAGGTAAAAAGTAGTTGTATCACCATGTATCGACAAATATAAATATTAACCCGTTCATTAAAATGGTAATGTTAATCCAGTTGGCCGATTTTCTAAATAATTGGACATATTTTCAAATAATCCAAAATGACCAAGTTAAATAAAACTGTGGAATTATCCCCACATCTAAATCAGTTAACTATCAGTAACTTCAATTTATGAACCGCCACTGTATTATATTACAAATATAAGGTAGTTATTACCTATTAGCGTGTTAGCACTAGTAGTGTGTTATACTTTTATTATTATAAACCAACATTGAACAATCGCCGCGCCAAAACTTGACAATCTTGCCACTAACAATAGATACACTCAATCAACTGAACTGACTGAACGAAACAAAGCGCATGTGATTGTGCAATGAGTGGTGACATGACAAGCTACGGTGGACCCGCGCTCTCGCGCTGTTACAAGTCGGTCAGCGGAAAAAGGTCGAACAAACTAACAAGCGAGGGATCTGGGAACTAGTTCGGTAGTTCGTCTGTGGGACCCGCTCTTCCGAACTAGTTCGTTCGCGAACTACATAAGACTGGCATCAATATCCGGTCCCTAGCCATCAGTTGAATAATCACTATTACCTGACACCCACTGTTTTGATAAATACCTTCTGCTGCTCATCTCTTTATGCATTTTGAGTTAAGGATATGCAGACTAAGAATAAAGTAACACATTAATATCGAAGAAACTCCTCACAAAACAAACCCCGGGCTACTGCCTGTCGAGACGGTGAAAGGAATGTCCTACTCCATTACCTTCTTCAAATAGCCAGGCAGCATTGCATAAAGTACGAGTACTGTCATCTCGTTACCTGTTTCTCAGAAAGTTGCTTACAAGGGATACTGCCCAGACGGTGAAAGGAATGTCCCACTCCATTCCCTTCATCAAATAGCCAGGCAGCATTGCGTAAAGTACGAGTGCTGTCATCTGACTCATCTTGTTATCTGTTTCTCAGAAATTGCTTATAAGGGATAATGCCCAGATGGTGAAAGGAATGTTCCACCCCATTCACTTCTTAAAATAACCAGGCAGCATGCTTGCGTAAAATATTAGTCAATCTGTTCTCAGAAAGTTGCTTACAAGGGATGTCCAATATGCAGACGAAACCTATTTTGTTCAAGATATTTTAAATTATTAATTTCAACTGTATATGCTAAAATATGCTGTTATGTTTGGAATACGCAAAAAATCCAATAAACCCTCAAAATATGCATTTTCAAAAAATCCGGTCCCTAGTTATGGCAGTCTCATAATGGGCTGATTAAAGATGTAAACTTTGTTTATTTTGATTAAATATATCGTACTATAGGAGGCTCCGTGGCTTAGGCGGCAGCACGCCGGCCTCTCACCGCTGGGTCCGTGGTTCAAATCCCGGTCACTCCATGTGAGATCTGTGCTGGACAAAACGGAGGCAGACAGGTTTTTCTCCGGGTACTCCGGTTTTCCCTGTCAAAATTTCATTCCAGCAACACTCTCCACTATCATTTCATTTCATCTGTCATTCATTTAATCATTGCCCCAGAGGAGTGCGTCAGGCCTCGGCAGCCGGCACAGTCCATATCCTCGCCGCTAGATCCCCCATTCATTCCATTCCTGACCCGGTCGGAGACTGGAAGCAGACTGTGGATTTTCATTTTCATATCGTACTATGTAGCATCAAAATAAAATAGCTTATTTTTACTCGCTCCCTTTCCCAAAATAATGGAATTTTGCAAAGTCCGCGTCTATCCTACCCCCTCAGTTCCGGAACTAAAAATTTAGAAAAAAAAAAAAAAAAGGGGGGTCCTATAGCCGAGTAAATACGGTATATCAAATTTACAATGAACTAAATATGTCAGTTCTCACTTCATCCATGTTGCATGGACATAGCTGTTAATAAATCCAATTAAATCTGTACGGTAACTTACTGGAAGACTGTGGACTTCCCATTGTCAAAGGCGGGGATGAACTCCTTCCTGCAATGGAATATCATCATTACAAATCATTAGCATATTCTCTTTATAAAGACACTATAACAGTCTAGCTTCACTTTATTATTAACTAAAACTTTCATTGGTAGCTAAAGAATACAGCAAGAAGAATGAGGAATGATCCATAGAGCTCTATTTGGGGTTCAAAAGAATCTGACCAAATTTCTTAGAAGAAATCATGGAACCTTAAAATCACATCTTGAAGGAGAGTTGGACAGTATCAAAAATACATTTTGAATTATTTATTTTGTATATGTATCGAAAATACATTCCATAAGTATTTTGTACTTACAAAATGCATTTGAAAACTAATTTTATTAGGCAATTTTCAGTTTAATCCTCTATTATTATCTTCCCTTCTCATAACTTGAGTTAATTGGCACGTATAAGTTTGAGAACAATACAAAAGTGCAAGCAATACACTACCATAGAATACCGGGTGAGTTAGCCGTGGTGGTTACGGCATGACTGATGGCAGTCGCTCACATCCGGGAGGCGAGGAGGTTCGAATCCCCCCGCCGGCAACCTTGAAGATGGTCTTCTGAGGTTTCCCATCTTCCTTCCAGGCAAATGCCGGGGTTGGTCCCTAACTATAGGCCACAGCCGCTACCTTCCAACTCCTCGTCCTTACATTCCAACTTCCCTCCTTCCCTCCCCAACGGTACTTGTAGCTCACCCATTGGGTGTCCGTCTCGAAGCAGCTACAAAACTGGCGAGCCGAACATGTCCTCGGACACTCCCGGCACTAAAAGCCATACGCTAAAAAAAGAAAGAAAAGAAAAAAAAAAAAAACTACCATAGAGAGGCCATGTGCAATGCTATTCATTTAGGATGCAGGGAAACCAAAATCCCAGGAGGAATGTTTACCGGATGCTCTGTTATCATCCTGGTTAATCTTAGAAACCTTTCCAACTAGTAGCCTCAGGCTACCTAAGTGTAAAATTCTCAAATGTAAGAGGCTGTAACTAGTATTCTTCAAAAGTTCCTGGAAGTGCTCTCGTAAGACCTGTATAAAATGTGGCAAGTACCTGCGGCATTTACAAGTCGTCTGTTGTTGGTATATCTTGATAGTCAGGTCCATGTATTTAGGTGTGTGTTGTCCGATAAACGGTGTTTGGGTGGTATCCATAGAGGTATGCATAGCTGTATGTTTAGGGTCTGGGATTCAGCAGATGCCCTGGGACTTGAAATAAGGTGCAATTCCCGCATGTGCCTGAAGGGAGAGTGGGAAATTTCAGCAAATGCCACACCCAGGATAGCCACCGACAGCACTGATCTCTTTAATCGACTTGGTAGTTGCCTATGCCCGCTCCTTATTATTCCCGTTTCAATGGGGTTGGGGATGAGAAGCGATGAATTCTCTTTTTTTTGTGGCAGGGGATTTTATGGCCGGATGACCTTCTCGACGCTGACTTTACGGGACGGGTTAGTGAGAGATGAAATGAATAAAGGTGAATGTAACTGGGCAAGAAATTGGAAGGAAGCACCCATGGTCTTGAGAAGGTACTGTCCTGGCAATTGCCTGGAGCTGGTAAACCACAGCAAACGATTTCAAAGACGGACATGGCCCCTAGCTCTGTGTTTTTAGCGAGCGTAGCTACTGCTGTCAGTTGGTAATTATCAGATGATCATAATATACAAAGTACTTACAGCTTAATGTATAAATTAAATAAGTAATCAATTGACTATGGCGACCCTTGGTACAGATCTCTTGCAACAACACTGCAAGATCTCAAGAGGGTGGTCCTGAATGATATGCCTCACTGTTTGCCTGTCAGCGCTACAGTCACAGCAGGAAAGTCTTCTTCCACTTGTAAAGAAGATCCCCAATTAAACCACGGTGTTTTTATGGGTCCGATTTAATTTGGTCCAGATCGCTCAAGGCTGGTCAAATCCAGGTGGCCTTTCTTTGATGCATGCCATTTCACAACACAAACTGTTTTCATTCGTCTGATCATGTCTCAAGAATGTAGAAGTTGCTAGTCACTAGATTCTCAGTTGTACAGATGGGTGGATGTCTCAAACAAAGCCTACTGACATGTAGATGATCAATGTCTTCATGAAATGGCAATTGATGGTTTTCTACAATCATTGTGTAACCTATCAGCAGAGTGTTGCATTTGCGCAGGTGAGCTGGAGGAATAAGACTTAGTATTGAGAGCCAATGTTCTGGAGTTGATTGGATTGTTCCCGAGATCAGCTGCATGGTGTTATTACACTGTATATCTATTTATTTATCCAAACTGGGGCATGGTATTCAGTGACAGAGTAGAGTAAGGCATCAGCTGTTCTGGTGCTGAAACACCCACAAAGCTTCTGGGAAATGTTATTCCATGTCTCCAGTTTGGCAGCAATCTTTATGTTCGACCCTCACTATTATGTGTCGGAAAACTGTATCATAATGATGGTCATTATAACACTGTTTTCCATTATGATACAGTTTCTCCAGCCAATCAGAGCTCGTTCATTGACCAATTAGGTAACGATACCTTCGCGCATGCGCTCAAAATCCAACATGTCGGACATAAACACAACATCGAACTATAATAAACTACCGACATGGAATACGCACCGTCCATATGTTCGTGTAAATAAACTGGCGAATATGAGACAAGAAATAGCACTGTACCTTAGAATCACCAACACTAATTTCTACACAGCGCATTTTCTTGAAACGACTCCGGTGACAATATTACTGAGGGACGGCAGATGTAAACATATGGCCTGCATATGGCATTGCAAGCACACAGAGCGCATGCGTCGGTCGGCCAGAGATCTTGGAACATGGAGATATGCTACCTAGTGCACCACCCGATCACAAAATTCTAGTTACTGAACAGATATTTATGAATATTTATGTTAAAACATGTAATAAAGTTATAATTATCGTCGAACATAAACAGTCGTATGCAACTCGCCTATAATGGTAATTAAGACACTCGTATAGAAATTATAAAACTCGCTAAAGCTCGTTTTATAAACATACTCGTGTCTTAATTATAGCCATTATAGGCTCGTTGCATAATGTACTATTATTAGATGATTGTTGAAAGATAGTGTTCCCTCTTTTTGACTCATAGAGTCACCCATTTTTCCGTATTGACATGCTATAATAATCAAAAGATTTCTTTAGTTCCGCCTCGTCAATGCAATTTATTCATATTTTTGTGATATCACGTGTCAATTTACATCGGTACATGTTTCGATGCCTATTTGCACTGGCATCATCATCAGCCTTTCAATGTATTGGCAGCACTTAAAAATCACTTTGTACATTGGATGAGATAAAATGTTAACATAAAAACACACTCAAATCTCATATACACTAAATCACTTAAAAAGTTTTTAAAAGTTTTTAAAAATATGGTAGACACTTATTACAAAAGCCTTGAAGGTTTAGAGTTTCTTTCTTGAGGTTTTCAAAATTCAGTTCCTGATGTTATCTCCGAAATTTCTGGACAAGGGTTTCCATTCCCAACTGGAAAGAAATGACGCTAGGAGTAAGAAAATTTGAATGATAGAATGAAAAGAATATGGAAAAGTATCCTTACTTATTTGCAAAACTTACGTAATTTGCGGTAAGAGTCGAACAGAGCTGTGTTGTGCTAGATGGAGACTGTGCTACACTGAGTTGGCATGCCAGCGCGGAAGTAGCAAGCGAGACTGTACGAGGTAGGGGAAGTGAGGGGTAAACTAAAGCAGTGGGGTTAGCTAACTATGGCCTACTGTGCGGCAAGAACAATTGTTAGGGGGTGTGGGGGAGGGGTATGGTACGTTGGAAAAACAATCACCTTTTATGGACTATTTCCAGGGTGGTTTGTATTTCGTTATATAATTACTTAATGTTTCATAAAGTACGTTATTGTTTTCAAAATTAATCTCATTAAGATTAGTTAGGGGAGCTGTTCTTTGGATTGAATCTATTTCAATTTCTTCCAAAATGTTCATTGGAGTAATAGATGTTACCCACCCTCTATCCCCTTTTAGATCACGACTTGTATAGTAAAATTGGAGGTGTGTCCGCCATTACACGCGTAAATTATGGAACAAATACAGTATTACTAACCCCGCGCATCCGGTACTGACAGCTTTCCTGTCACTAGCCTGGCCCCACTTTTCCTCTAAGAGACCCATGGTCGTCACATAACAAGGCCCTACGTCAAACCTCCACACGGCAAGAATTCTTAACATGGTTCTCACCTACACCCTGTATTTCGAAGGAAAGAACGTGAAGGATATGGCAGGACCTTGGAACCACTGCGCAGTGTTGCCAAGATTTTAGTGTTGTTGTAAAACAACTGATTTGAATAATACACAGCGCTACACATCAGACATTACTTCTGAACAATTAAGCGTAATATACAGTATTTTAAAAGTCGATCAAGAGTCAACGCCGAGGACATTCAAACAGAGAAATAGCCTACGGTACTTAGACGAATAAATAAATTACACACCGAACCTATGATACCTTTATCATCAATATTCAATTCAATAAATACGACAAAGGGGGCAAACACTCTACAGCTAATGAATATAAAAACACTCACCATGCAATGAATATCCTTTAACATGAAACAAGAGTCTTGGTGGAGGTCGTTCACAGCTTACAGTACAGTAGTTGACAGATAACACCAAGCACACTCACTGAATGGCGACTCTCTACGGTTAATATTAGCTGTCGTGATAATACAAAAGTAAAGTTAAGGTAAAGAAATACACTAGTGTCCAAAAGTTAAGTATAAATTACGAATAAGCAGGGCAACAGGAAATCAACCGCAAATCGCATGACATATGCACCTACCAACCTTATGTGTTCACTCTGAATAGGAAAGGAGTATTCCCTTCTTTGACTAGTGGCGTAACCGCAAGGAAAATACAGCCAGTGCCAGTGCCCCATATTCCCTCAGTCGTGTTTGCCCTGTTATAGTGTGCGGTGTGTAGCCTAATGGTGAACGTGACAGCATAAAGGCACGATGACGCTATTTGGACCCCGTTTTGAAGGGTAGAATACTCGGTCGCCAGGAAACAGGCCAGACACAGACGAAGTCGACGTATCCTTGAATGTGCCACTAAGGGTCATTTCCAGGCTTTGGAGACGATTTCGAGACACAGGAGATGTTAGTCGTAGGCCAGTACCAGGTCGAACAAGAGTAACCACCCCACAGCAGGAGAGAGATCTGGCCTTAACCGCCCGATGAAATCCGAGTGCACCCGCAAGACAATTGTCGGCGGAGCTTGCAGCCGTCTCAGTGGTTGCCGTTTCCTGGCAAACTGTGTACCGGAGGCTCAGCACAGCAGGGCTGTTTGCCAGGCGTCCAGCGGTGTCCGTCCCGCTCACTCCAGCACAGAGACGAGCCCGTTTACTGAGAACCGTCAACGTCGGAACTGAACCATGAATGAATGGAGGCATGTGCTCTTCACAGATGAATCCCGCATCAGTTTGCAGAACGATTCCCGTCGCACATTAAACTGGAGAGAACCGGGTAGATACCTTGAACATGTAAATGCGATCAAGCACAGAAAATTTTCGGCCATGGGGAATCATATGAAAGACACTAACCACACCTTCACAGACATTAAGAAAGATCTAGAAATTATCCATTACGTCAGGAAAAGGCCTATCATGAATATACTGGAGCAAATAGAAATAGATAACGCACAACGCATCAATCCAATGCATAATTTAAACGAGATCAATTTCGATACTAACATACTTTTTGAAAATATTCAAAAATTTTTCCCGTTGCCACAACAAATATAGCAGTCAAAACACAAACATTATTGTTGAGGCTTAGATTAGTTCGTCAGCTTCCTTGTTTATCTCTTCTCCCCAAGTTAAGACACTCCCCCCCCCCACCGGCACACATAGCCCGCCAATTAGGCCTCAACCCAAGATAAACTCCGTTCTGTATCAAGTCATTCTTTACCCCCACACACATCTCCTCCCTTCCCCTCCCCTCCTCCCAGTTCCTGTCCTGGCACAAGGTCGGACCAACTCGCCTCACACAGTAACATGCCGTCAGACGGCACACAACGTGCACCTCGAACTTCCAAGTAAAGGTAAGCATTCCGGCACATGAGTCTTCCTTTCATAGTTTCACGTTTGTAGGCGACTTTAACGTTTCCTTTTTTCGTCCCATTACAGCCTCCAGGTGAAAGCTGACAGTCATGTAATTCCTTCAATTCGAGCTTTTATATTGCTACATTTTTCGTTTTAATCCTAGTTTTTCAACGTATTCATTTTTCTAAAACTCTTCATTATTTCTTTATAGTTGAGAAGCAGGCTTGAACTCTGGCTGGTTCACCCCATCACAAGCTCCGTATGACGGTTTCTTCAAAATGTTAAGTCTCCACCCAATCCGGCAATGAAAAAATAACAACGGCCCAACTTTGGTTCAAGACAATTTCCCGGACCAAGGTCACGAAGATTGGCTTTAAAACAGGAACTCATAACACAAATGGAGAGCCAGCATAGCCCTCTGGCCGCATTATAATCACCTCCAATATATATTTTTAAACATTTTAACCAAATTTTTCAACGGCCTGGTGAATGGGGCACCTGTCAGATCACAATATGGATAAGGCCACCAAGACCAGACCTATCTCTTTTAGCTGTGCTTTTTAATCCTTTTTTAATCCTGTTATATGTGGATGGGATGGTATTTTGGAATTAATTTTGAATGTTACTTGTAATTTTTGCAGCATGATAAGTTAATATTTTATAATTAATTGAGTGTCTATTTTAATGTTTTTCTTAAAGTGTACGTGTGTTGTGTATTATGATGGATGTGAATATGTTATTAATTTTTGCGGCTGAAGAAGGGCCCATGAGGCCCGAAACATGTCCTTAATGGCAATAAATTAATAGATGCCAATAATAAACTTGTATTGATTGGGCGGAGACCACTCAACCCATTGAAATTGTCAGAGAACCGGGTAGCCGTTACAACCACAGGAACATCGTGGAACGGGACCAGTATGGTGGTGGTGGCGTCATGGTGTGGGGCGGCATCATGTTGAATGGCTGTACAGACCTGCACATCTTAATGGGTGGTCCGAGGAACACCGTGAACGCTCAGAGATACAGGGATGAGGTACTGAGACCACATGTTCGACTCTTCAGAGGTGCGGTTGGTCCTGACTTCCTCTTGATGGACAATAATGCCCGACCGAACCGCGCTGCTCTGGTGGATGAGTTTCTGGCTGGGGAAGACATTCATCGCATGGATTGGCCAGCGAGGTCTGCAGATCTGAATCCTATAGAATATGCCTAGGATGCATTGGGGAGGCGAATTGCATCCCGTCTGCTTCCACCAAGGACCCTCCAAGACCTTCGCATTGTCCATTCGGAGGAATGGGATCGACTGCCACAAGAGCTCTTGGACCATCTGATAGAGAGCATGCCACGTTGCTGCGAAGCATGTATGGCCGTTAGGGGTAACCGTACACCCTATTAACAGCATATTTTGTTGGGGAAGACATTGCTAAGTTTCGTTAGTTGTTGTCAAAGGTGTACCTTTCTGACACTGTTTTTGGACAAGTCGTGTGACATATAGCGTGTGATTCAGCTTCCGTTTGTTGAGCAAGGCGTCTGACATTCCTATCAGACGGTATGGCCTCGTTTAGTGATTATGCTTAACTTTTGGACACTGGTGTATTTGGCACTGAGCACTAAAACGAGTCGCTCTGTTGCGATATTGCTGTGGTTTTACATTGTCGAGTTGTAGGCTATTGAAGTATTATGGGGCGGAACTACAAGGTCATAGGCTATTGAATGACAGGCGGTAATTTGAACCCTATGACGGGAAACAATAGCTTGTGCTCTATTACAGACTGCCGCAAGCGAAGTGACACCAATAAATAAATTCTCCTCAGTCACTTGGCAAGGGTTCGACACCCTCCATCCCTTCACTGTCCCTATCATCATCACCACCACCATCATTGTCTTCGTCAGAGCTCGATGAATTGCTAAGGTTAATAATCATTTCATCCACCGCAATATCCAGAACGCCTTCAGTATTTCTTTCGGTACATTCTGTACGGCATGTGTCCAGTCCTCGGGTCGAGCTCGGCGAAATAAATGTAAACAAAACAATGACAATGAAAGGAACTCTGACACAGACAGTGGTTAACAAGCGACTGAAACAATGCCTGCCCCCACGACAAGAATCCTGTCACTTGTGTGGTGTATTTTGTACCCACATGTTGGTCACGGGTGTTTGATAGTAGAATGTCGTGAGCTGTGAGATATTGTTTGTAGTTTTTGAAAATTATGCATGTGTGTTGACAAATATCTTCTTTCTTTTGCCAATTCCTGGAGATCTTTCGTGGCTTTTCTTTTGACTGCCACCTTAGCCGTCACTTCCTTTTCCTCCTGGCTTCGCACCTGTTTTGCTTCCTTGAGCACTGCGTAGGAGTTTCGAGCAGCATGGACCGTGCTCTTGCTCACGGTTATCTTTTCTACTTCACCAGCTGCCACCACAGCGTCCTGAACAGTACACATGCCAAACAGACTTGCTTCTTTCTGATTGACAATCATGCACTCCTGGTTCAGGGAGATACTTCTCTCTACAGCTGCATTGCTGTGATACAAAATCAGTGTCATTTTAACGAAGCTTGTAAGATTGTATTTGGCAGGACCTGAGGAAGGTGCTGAAGCCTCTACTTCAGATCACAGCACGTTTCCGTCGAACTACTTCAAACGCGCAATGACAGAGGGCAGTCTCAGAAGTGCAGAGTAGCTGCTATTGATGCGGTCAGCCATTGCGCAGAAAGCAAATTCTTACGATTACAAAGAATTTCCAGGGCAAAGACGATCCTATCTTCTGCCAACTTAGGAGTCTCAGCGACCACAATAGGGTCTGGACAGGAAATCGCATGGGTCATCTTGTAAGCAAGAGGTGACCTCTCTTAATTTTTTCAGCCATACGAATGTACAATTTTCGGCAGTTGGTGCGAAATTGAAGCACATCCACGTCTGGAATTTTCTGAGATCTGGAGCTGTTAGCTTCTTTAAGGGCTGCTCTTGTCGAGAAACCCAGGTCCAAAAAACAACTGGTCTCCCTTGTGAATAACATTGCGGACTGATTCGTGTCTGTCATTGTCAGCAAAGAGCGCGGCGTGTGCAGCCCAGCGTGGAGAGGGTATTTGCCAGCGGTCGGCCAGGCAAAGCATGCATTCGACGTTGGCTAGGTTCTCATCCCACTTAGCGCTCTAGCGGTGGCACAAAATGCGGGTGGCAGCGCGGTCTGCAGGTGAAATAAAAGGCCGAGCGGGAGAACTCTACAGAGCATTCGGAGGCTAAGAAGTCTGGCATTATGAGACTTTTCAAGATTTCCCTTATCACTAAAATTCCTGTATATTTCCCGTATTGCTTGACACCCTGTTATAATTGTGACTCCACATGTGCCAAAATCACAAGAGATGCAAAAAGCATTTCAAAAGACCACATAAGATATTAGCAGGCACCCATTGTTATTATTTTCATTTTAAAACTTGAATATGAGACCACAGTTAGGATTCAAATTTGAAACTCCCTCTTCTGGTCAGGAGGGTTTAACAGTTTACACCATCTTGGCTTTGCCATTCCGAGGACACTTTTACACGTTTTAGATGAAGAGGGTACTGCAGAGCAAGTTCCTGAGTAATGTTGAGATTAATGATCACAGAGTGACACCAAAGCTATTCAGTGTTCACAAAGTGCAAAGGACAGCTATCCTCCCAAGTCATTTATGTTATTAAAAATCCTATGTTAGTATGTGACTATGGCAACTAAGTAGATCAGGTGTTGCCTTTCGAGTCGCAAATGTATATCCTGCTCACTATCAGCTCGTTGCTCATGTTAACCGAGATATTCCCCAGAGGAATCGCACGTGGAACCACCATCAACAAGCCAAAACATTCACTGTGTGTGGAACCCCAGAGGACCTAAGATGTCAGATTAACCCAGCTTGTGCTGCAATATTGTGAGAAACTCTTCGGTCTGTAGCATCATTTTCCTAACAAACCATATTTCTGCATCACTCTTTACACACATTCAACTTTTCCAGTTACAAAAGCTACAATGCATTTTCTCAATATATAATTCATATTTTAACAAATACTCACCTTTCTTCCTTAGCCTATGATGTCGTGGGGTTTGGCATCTACTTCCTGCTGTAAAGAAAAAAGAAGCAATTACTAATTACTCTAGGTCATACACTACAACCCCCCCCCACACACACACTCAATTAAATCTGTTAACCTTTAATATAATAAGTAAACACGTGGTGAATATTGTACACCAAAAAAAATAATGGATCATAAAATATAACGATAATTCGCAATTTTGATGCAAAACCCCGAAAATTTAGTAATCTTGATGGGACTACCCCAATTGAGTTTATAAGAAGTATTCGGGATTACTTTGTTGAAAATCACATTGCTCCAGAGAGAGAACTACGTATTGTGGAACGTTTCTTATCAGATGCTCCTCTTTTATGGTTTAAAGCATTTCGTTACACGTTCGAGGATTTTGAAGGCTTCGAGGATGCTTTCATTAAAAGATTTTGGTCAGTTGAGATTCAGGAGAACATACGTTCGGAAATCTACTACAAGTAGTATTCTAGTAGCGGACCGACCAGCTATGACGAGTATTTTGCTTCTCAGCTCACAAAACTCAAGATTCTTGCAACCACCACTTACGCAAGGGGAATTGATTGAGGCTATATCTCGTCAACTGCCTGTGGAAGTCAGAAGGTACATCATTTCGTCTAGTGTGTCGGATTTGATGACTATGGATGACTTATTGCGTAAATTGGTTCATACAAGTTCAAATGCGACTCCTATCGTCAATAAAAACACCCGACGGGAACCTAGGACAGTACATGCACGCGTCATGGATAGGACGCAGCAAACTGACCGGATATATGGGCATGAATACCAGAGAACAGGACCCATTAGGAACTAATATCAAAGAGATAGACGGTATAATAATCAATATCGCGAATACCAGGATAGACCTTGGCAATATCGCCGATATGACTATAGGAACGATGAAAGCAGGGAATATGGACAGCTTAGATATAATTATTATAGAGATGCTCCATATGATTCAGAGAATAGGCCACAACAAAGATATAGGCGTTATAAAAATTACCGTGACGAAGAATTTGCTCGCGGAAGAAGGAATGATAATCTGCCCAGAAATGAGCAGGATCAGTCTCGTGAACAAAGACGAGGAGATGAGCGCGGTAAGAAAAAAGAATCAGGCGCGGATTCTTAAGCGAGAACGAGCCAACAGGCGATGAACCAAGATAGAGCCCCCTAAGGGGGAAAAAAAACCCTCCAATTTCCAAATGACCTTGAACGCAATGAATACTTCACATCCTTACACCATCATATTAACGAGATATTTGAAGAAACGGATAAGGATCTTCTTTTTGAGGAAAATGTTAGATTAAGAGATGGACCAGTGGAATTGCCGATTATTGATGTTTGTATTGGTAGCCAACGATGTAAAGTTTTGATGGACACTGGGGCTATGGTCTCAATAATATCGGAAGATTGTTTCCTACGTTTGGAGAAGGAAATCCAATATATTGTTCTTCCTGCTTCATCAGTCAAGATCAAGGGCATATTTCAGGATAAGTCTATGAAGTGTAAGGTACAGTTCCTGATGAATTTTTGTATTAATTCCAGGCCATATGAACATGTTTTCATTGTGGTGAAAAACATTAATTTCGACTTGATAATGGGGATTGATTTTATAACTAAAGCTAAGGCTATGATTGATATTCTCAGCATGTTATTAGATTCAATGAAGAGGCTACGGAAAATGTAGCTACAGGGGAAACAGAGATGGTGGATAACCCAGAGGATATAATTAGACACGAGATACTTGATAACGTCATCAATGAAATTGAGCAAGAGGGGGGCAGTATGTCCTTAAAGCAGAGGGATTTGGGGATGTTAGAGAGGAATTCGAAGAAATTATTACAGAATATAAGGATATTTTCGACGATAAACCAGGACTGATAAAGGATTTTCAATATGAGATCCGCTTGACAGATACAACCCCTTATCAGACTAAATTGTACCCCATTCCTGAAAACTACCATGTTGAGGTAAAACAGATTATCTAAAATGGAGCAGGAAGGAATAATAAGGAAACAAGCGTCATCTTATTTGAATCCGATGACTGTTGTTAAGAAAGCTAACGGATAGCTTCGTCTTTGTCTAGAAGCTCGCAGGATCAACTGAGTCATCATGTTAGAGATGAACCGTCCTCCCAAAATTCGAGATCTGTTGAAAAAGTTTCAAGGGAAATCTTGTTACAGTGTGTTAGACCTAACGGCCTCATTTTATCAAATTGAGCTGACTGAGGACAGTCGCTGGCACACAGGGTTTCTGTTTGATCAAACAACCTTCGTGTTCTGTCGTGTCCCGGTTGGGATGATTAATAGCGGTTCAGCACTGATACGAGCCTTGGATAACAAGTTATCTGACGAGGTAAAACAGAATGTTATCTCGTATATTGATGATCTGATTATTTCTTCAACAAGTGTTCAAGAACACTTAACTCACCTTAGACGTCTTTTTGAGAACCTCAGGGATGCTAATATTAAGATCAACTTCGATAAGTGTCATTTCATGCAGGAGCGCATAAACTTTTTAGGACACACCATTGATCAGTCAGGGTACCACCCCAATATTAAGAAAATAGATGTCATTGTTCAGTTCCCAGGCCACTTAGGATTTGTCAGCTTCGCGAATTCCTGGACATGTGTCAGTTCCTGAGCAGTCACTGCCCAGGATACTCGGAGATGATGGTTCCTCTGCACAACGTCCTTAAGAAGAATAACAGGTGGAAGTGGACGCCTGAAGTAGATCAGGCCTTTGATAATGCTAAACAGATGCTCAAGAACTGTGTAAAGCTGGAACACCCCGATTTTAACAATACATTCTATATTGAGTCTGATGCGTCTAGGAATGGCCTAAGTGCAGTTTTATATCAGAAAGACGAGGATGGACAGAGAAGGACATGTACACCAACATCCTTGTTATGTGCTCTATCAAGGTCATAAAACAGAATCTTTTGAATAACAGCAAATTGTCGGATGTTGAAATTAATGAGTTTATAGCCATATTGGAATTCACCCTTATGAACAATTTTTTCACATTCAACAATAAAATCTTCAAACAGAAAGAGGGTCTTTCCATGGGATCCCCGCTATCTGGCATGGTAGCCAATATATATATATATAGACCACCTAAATCATAAGGAGATAGTAGACAAAATTGGGGCTTGGAATATTGGGGAAGTACGTAGATGTTGTGTTCGTAATCATTGACGACACAGCCTTAAAAATAGAAGAATTATTAGATAAATTAAACAACATGGATAATAACACACAATTTACCTCCGAGTCAGCAATTAATAATGAGATAAATTTTCTATAGTGCGTCTCTACCTTAAAAGACAGTATGGAATTAAATGTAGTATTTGCCTCTCACTCGCACTCCTATGTCCTGCAATTAGCTTCGTCCTCTTCTATCCCGGCGATGTTGCCATTTCCCAATAATTGAAAGTGACAAATCTAAGAAAATGTTTGCGTGGTATTATAGAGAATTTCCCGCTCTTTATGATGGTGTAAAAATAAAAGCCATAAATAATTAACACATGGCCCAATTTTCACAATTACGATATTTTAGCGTGAATCTATATTTTTGCATTTATAAAACTTATCACACCATAGATAATGAACTAATGATCGCAACAGATCAAGAATTTATTTTTAGATTGCCTGATGTTGATAGAAGATACCCTACTTCTCAGGGCAGTAATTATTTTCATAATAAGAAAGTTATGATTTTTTTTTCTTAAATGTTACTTGAAAAATCTGGGATGGTGTCACATAAAAGTTAGCTAGCGAGAAAGTTTTCTGCTGTTGACTTTACGTTGGTGACTAAGCGAGAAGAACTGTTCATTAATGTCTGAAATAGTTTTTAAAACAAACCAGAGCTCAATATTAGGTAGCATTCATAAGTTATAGCACTTCGCTTAGTCCTCCCGCTCAGCGCTGACGCACCGGAACTTGGTTTACTAATGTGGCCCGCAGGCTATCTCCCCCGACTACGTTTGAAGGAGGGTAGGTGATGTGAAGTAAAACTATGAAATGAAGTGGATTTTGTGTTCTTTATAAATTGTCCGCCTCGTTGCGTTCTTGGCTGCCACTGTGCTGTCACCGTGGAGGCCCGGGTTTGAATCCCGGCTCTGCCAAGAAATTTAATTCTGGTCTGAGGGCTGGAACAGGGTGTACTCAACTTCATGAGACAAAACTGAGAAGAGGCGGGTTTGATTCCTACCTCAGCCATCCTCGAAGTGGTTTCCGTAGTTTGCCTTTGTTTGTCCCGGGAATTAACAAGGGTTCGTTAATGGTGCAGAGTTAACATTTCTGTGCCAAAAAGAACACGGTAGACACACACGACAAAATGACAGGTGAAGTATATGAAAAGTGGTTCGCCGAGCAATATTGTTGCTCAATGTTCCCGAAGGATCTAGCCTAGTAATAGACAATGTAGGCTATCACAGCAGAGAAATATGTTCTTGCTTGTCACCTTACCACACCACCATACCACAGTGAACTTAATCCCATCGAAATGGTATGGGCGCAAGTGAAGAACTATATAAAATTGAACAACGTCTCGTTCAAGAAACAAGAAATGAATAATTTAATTTCGGCTGCATACCCCCACTTGACCACACAAAATTGGGTAAATTACGTGGACCACAATAGATTATTATTATTATTATTATGTCATATTATAATTTATTACAACCTATGATATTCGAGAAAAAGGCCTTATCATATTCATGAATAATTGAAAATTATAAATTATTATAATGTGTGCATTAAAATCGCGCTCTGAGCTTCGGTGTATCATAATCTAAATATTGTACCGTCTTTCGCTTCAAGGCATGAGGTACAATTATATACAACCAACAAATATTTTGGAAATTTCCCGAGTTTTGCGTAAAAGCACGCCTGTATACGAGGTATGTTACATCATGTGTCCGGCCTTGCATAACTTTGTATATGCAGCAGATCTGGCATCAGCGCACTCCATTTAATGCGTACTGTCTTTTTAGGTAGAGACGCACTATAGACAGCAAGGTCTCCAAGATGAACAATAAATTAACTTATAGATTATTCAGAAAGCCTACCCAGACCCATACTACTATAAAAAGAGACTCGAACCACCCTGGTAGCCACATGAAGGCAGCCTTCTTCAGTATGGTAAACAGGGCCCTCAGTCTACCTCTTTCCAAAATAGACCTAAACAGAGAAATTAGCACCATCTATCAAATCGCTAAGGTTAATGGATTTACATCTTTGTTTGTTAAAAATATCATTAACAAAGTTAAAAATAAACCGGTTACTCGCCTAACACCTGAACGCAAAGAACAACTAAATCACGCTGTTTTCACCTATTTCAATGCTAAAACCTACAGCATATCGAATATTTTCAAAAAATGTGGCTTGAGAATAGCATAAAAAACTACCAACAGTAATGCTAATATTTTGTTTAACACCAGCAATATGTGGCAAGATTTAATTTGTGATCAGAGCTAACGCTCATATGTACATACAGATAACGAATTTATATCACGCTATTAATTATAATGCAGATTTATACTGTAAATAAGTTTCAAGTAATTATTTAATCAAGGGAATAATATGTTAGAAATAATAATTTGTTGAATGTTTTTGAAGTGTACTTTATGTGAGAGTCGATGTGTTTAGTATTAATGTTTTTCATTGTTAAGAATGGATGAGGATAACTCCATCAGGTTAACATGATGCGAGGGAATGAAAGCATTGTTGTGTGTAAGTTTTAATGATTTCGAGTAGTCCGGTCAGGATACTCAAACCCGTGCGCTTTTGGGGGGGAACCTTTTTTTTTATGATTGCAATTTATTCTTGACATCCTAAGGATGAAATTTAGAGAGGGAGTCATTTTTGTAATTTTGGCATTTGGCCGCCATTTTGAAAAATGGCAATATTAGAAAAAACAAAAATCTCCCAAACTACTTAGAAAATTTTCATGTTTAGCCTTATAACGGGTATGTATTTCAGATGGTCCACCTCGTTGCGTAGTGGATAGCATTCGTGGCTGTCACCGCAGAGGACCGGGTTCGATTCCCAGCTCTGTTAAGAAATTTAGCAGTTAGCGATGGAACAGCGTTAGCTATACCAACGCCTGAAGTCAAAAGAGCTCTATCCTATCCTATAGTCCCCGAAACGTTTAACCACAATAATGTACGCAATAATTCACAGCCAAAGAGTTTGGAATCCAGCGAAGAAGCACCTGTAGTGCATCGATTAATTGCTTACTCACTTATATGTGTGATTCAACTGGGAGAAAATGTAGTGTCATATTGGTTATCATTGTAACCTTCAAAGTCATATTGAAAAGTGGGAAACATATAATGTCAAATCTTACTCACAGACACCAAGCAAGGAGGTTGTCAAAGATGCGTTGGATTGGTGTCAAAGAGTTGCGGAACACTAGAAAATGCCAGTAATTCAACTTGTTGGTGATCAAGCAGTTTATAAATATATTGAAGGCTATCTGTGTGAGGAAGAGAATAGGTGGTCTCTGGTAAAGGGCATATTAGGTGGATTTCACACAGAGATGTCATACCTTAATGCTCTAGGAAAAAGATTCGCAGGAAGTGGTATTGAGGAGCTAGCTGTTGATACAGGTGTTGTTGCTGCAGGCAGTGTAAAGCAAGCATTATCTGGAAAACACTAAAACAGGGCAATGCGTCTGCACAAATTGATAGCAGAAGCTTTACTACGCATGCTGATTCAAAGATGTGTTGAGAATCACCCAGATCTACTTAACGGTTTGGAATTTGTAGTGGATATCACAGCAGAACAAGAAAGTGAAAACTTTGTTGCATCAGATTCATTTAACAAATTTGAGCATGGGATGTTTCGAGATATCTTCGAGTCCGACTCAGATATAGCAAAATTTTGGCTCTCTTGCGTCATCGACGTGGAAGTCCTGTTTCAGCACTACCATTGTCTGAGGAGTGGAGTAAGTTATGATGAATACTTAGATGGTTGGCGCAGAATGCTTCCCCATACAACAGCATATGGTAACAAATTATCTGCGCTACCTCTCTCTACTACTGGCAAATGTCCACCATGACAAAGGATACATATGTCCGCAATATACTCATTCTCATTGACAGGCAATAGTTTCAGCAAATTGTCTCCCGATCAGGTTATTGAAATGACCATGAACAAACAGTCTAAGAATCGAAGAAGTGGTGGCTGGGTTGGTTTCTCCAAGAATCTCCCCATGATTGCTGTTAACATACTAAGCAGACCTGTTGTGTTGTACTTAAGGGAGCAATTACAACAAACCATAAATTTAAAGAAGCCTCTCTACCACCACCCAGAAGTGGGTCCATCAAGGATTAAGAAAGACTTGCAAGTAATTCATGAAGTAAAACTTGCCCTGGAGGAGTGGGGTACGGACCCATGGAACATAAGCCAACTAAATCTTCGCTCACTGTGCACTGGACAGCCAGCGACGGAGGAACTAGTCAAGAGCCTGCACACAGCCCATGATGAGGGGAATACCATTGCAGTAGCAATATTGGACAGACTTTCTTCTGGAACTAGATCTCTGCTCGATTCTATCAGCAAAAGAAAAAGCAAAACATTTGCCACACAGACAGTGTGTATTGCAAAGAGCAAGCAAGATGTAAGGATATTGGTAGACCACACTGCAACGAAGCAAGTTATCGATCTCTTAACGAGCGGAGAAACTCCTGCCATGACTATCAGACACATTAACGTCAGGGTTGTTGACGTTTGACATTGTTCCGTATTGACGAGATACCTCACTGGTATTGACTGGGCGGACCCATATTTACAAGAATAATTATTTTATTCTAGTTATATACCATGACTCTACTGGATATCATGCAATACAGAACAACAACAGTGAGCCTATCTCTTTTTACAGCTGACTGATGTTCCATAAACCAGTCAAGTCAAAATTCAGGACATTGTTGACTCTTCAACCTGTGATGCCGCCAATACATTACCATGCCATCATAGATGTCGGAATGGCATGGAACAAGGTACCAGCGTGCAAGACTTGTAGTGATTATGCCTTCAACCTTTACAAATACATACTAAACCGCCATGATCAAGCAGTAGCTTTTCACCTAATCAATGATATTTACAATGAAGAAACAATGGTTGAAAGTACGAAATATCATGAGCAAAAACGCTGTATGCTGTCGTATGGGTTCGTCCCAAAAGGTTTACCCAGTTGTTGACCAGCAAACAGAGGCTGCAACATTTCCTTATGAATGTGTGGCAATCCTACGAGCATAATGCTGACTGGTATTACACCATGGATCTTTCCTGCTATGATCTCACATCTGGCAAATGTGACCCTCGATTCGAAGCACCATGTTCATCTGAAGCCGATACCAGGGCGTTTTTCCAAGCTTCACAGTTAGGCGGTTCTGATTCAATTGTTTTTGATTTCGAGGTCAAGGATGTATAAAGTGATTGCTTAATACA
Organism: Meconema thalassinum; assembly: GCA_946902985.2. NCBI lineage: Eukaryota > Metazoa > Arthropoda > Insecta > Orthoptera > Tettigoniidae > Meconema > Meconema thalassinum. The sequence continues at coordinate 349,135,777 of OX336389.2, forward strand.
TCAGTCACCTAACTGAACAGGATATGTATAGGCTATGTACAAGAAGAAATCGGGAAATGGTACAGAATTCTACAACTGTCACTCACTGTTCTCAGAACAAGACAAAGCCTGTACTGCTCTTGGAGTCTACACATTCACCGGTTGTGACACAGTAGAAGGTTTTTTCGGCTTGGGGAAGGTCAAAGCAATGAAGTGCATTCTTCAGCCAAATAATATGACACACCTACAAATAATACAGCAACTTGGAGTTAATGACGAACTATCCGATGAGCAGTTCCTTCAACTGCAGTTGTTCACAATTAGGATCATCTACAATGACCCAGTGAGCAAAAGATTGTGCGAAGCCCGAGCACGTAAATGGCGGCAGTTGCGATGTTACGATTCTGCCAGATTGCCTCTCAACGAAGACTCATTTAGACAACACTGTCTTCGAAGTCACTTGCAAGCTTATGAATATAAGAATACAAGGCTTGCAAAACGGCTGCTCCCAACTAACTTTGGATGGGAACAACTCCAAGATGGATTGCGACCCATCACGCACACAATACCCTCACTTCCAAGTGGAGTCCAATTTCCTCAAACCAAAAAAACCTTTGCAGAGGAATTTGTTGAAGAAATAGAAGAAGAAGTCAATTCACCTGTTCATGATTCATCCACAGAATACAGCGACACAGAGGAGAAGTTCAGTGATTGACAGATGGATATGTGTTGTGGCTTTCACATGTTCAACGGACATAAAATTAATGATGCACATAGATTTCAAAACATTCCAATTGATACTACTACCGATACGTCTATCCTATGAAGACATTATACTAATGACATTATCGGTATTTGATAATCATTAATATTGCACCAAAAGTATACATCCATAAAGAAAAACATAACAAAAATGCACCTTTGTTTCCTTTCCCCTTTCAGATTGGAACCAGTCACATTGTAAAACATATAGAACGATTAAATACCTATCAAGATGTATCTTAACCATGAAAATTGTCCAAGTAGTTTGGGAGATTTTTCTATTTTCTCATTTCGTGAAGACTGGTCGCCATTTTCCAATATGGCGGCCAAACGCCAAAATTACAAAAATGACTCCCAAGCTAAATTTCATCCTTAGCATGTCAGAAATGAATTGCAATCATAAAAAAAAGGTTCCCCCAAAAAAAGCACGGGTTTGAGTATCCTGACCGGACTATAAGGAATGACTGTAATATTTCCGAGTTTGTTAAGCGAGAATGAGATTTTAAAATACTGTAAACGGAGAAGCAGAGATGTGTATTCGCTCGGCCGATTTAATTTGAATGCAGGGTTTGTGTGGAGAACCTGTTATTTCTTTCAAGGCCAGCGCTGCGTACAAATGTGCAGAGAAGTTGTAAACACGTCAATCCATGAATGAAAACCAGCCAGTGGACTGGGAAGCAACGGTATCATTATATAACCGTGTCACATGACACAGGCACGCGTACAGCGCATCCCACATGTTCTTAATAGCTTGTTAAAGAATGTGAAGCACGTCAAAACTTGGTTAATTGTTTTAACTTTTAGAAAAGGCTTAGGCCGATTCAAATTTAAGTTCTGATGTTCTAGAAACATAGCGTTTCAGTGGCGTAGATGTAGGGAGGTGTGAATGAGTGTATGTATTTATTAATTAATTGTTAGTTTAGGAATATTTTTGTTAGATTAGAAATTAGTTCACATTTGTTATTAAATTGTCTAGTTCGTTTTTATACGTTGTCTTAGCGTGATTTATTTTAGATATAGAGAGAAATGATACTGTGAAAGCCCCCATTTCAGGTCGGAAGCTGACTACATTATCCCCGAGTGATGTCAAGGTAAGTGCTCGCCTGAGCTCAAGTGTATTTTTGTATTTCACAGTTTCATTGAAATTACTTCTGTGTATATTCTCGAAGATCATGTCGGAGAAGATTTTTGATTTGTATGTTAGCCGGATGCTTCAATGTATGCAATCCAGCCCAGCTTCGGATTTCCGACAGATCTCTTATCGAATATACGGGTACAGTACCAAGGATGACAAGTAAATAACTTGTTCAACTAATAAATAGTATTGACTGGGCGGTACCATTTGTTAAAAATACGTAATTTCATGTATGTGTATGTAACTACACACGTGGTTTAATTTGTTCACCATATGCAACAGCTCAATCTTTTTTCTGTTAATCAGCACAAACAAATCAGACAACAATGACACTGCTTGTGGCAGTTTATGAACATTTTAGGGATGGGTTAGATGATGCCTAAGAGCCTGCAGAAACATTATAACAAAAAATTTACCATCTTTAGTATGGGTGGTGTACTTTATACACCAGCGCATGTACTTAAAGGTTAAAAGGCCATTTACATTAATTTTGTGATTATGTGAGATTCCAACAGACCAAACATTAACTAGCATAATGAACATTAGTATTGGAAAGTGTAAAACCAAACCTTTTATGAGACAATTTATTATTCAAGCCCATTCGGTGTTCTAGCTTTTCTTAATAGATGATTATTTTTGTAATATCTGGGTTCTTCATTGTTCCACTGATACTTAAGCAAGGAATGTTGTTCAAATTCAAATTTTATATTTGACTCCTGTGCTGAAGTTTGTAGATTATTATGCATGAAAAGAATAGTTTACATAAATGAATAGACTTGAATATACTCCAGCTATCACATCATTATGCACAACGCACAAACCATAAGTGAACTTCACCGCCTTGCATGCTGCTGTACAGTTGCTGACGTAAATGCTCCTTTTCACTAGTTTGGCAAGAGGGAGTGTGTGCTCTTTGTCGCAAATTCATTACTTGCAGACACTGAGCTAGCATGTTAAGAGTGTTCACCAGAGGGTAAGAGAGATGATACCATGAGTTGAACAGTAGTGTTGGCAGGAAGTCACTGGAGTATCCCACAGTCAATCAACTCATCAGTGATAACATGAGACAAAGTGGAGGATTCACTTATGTGTTAGTATTATTTACAGTTTGAATGGGGTTGTATAGTAGATTTGAAGGGGTCGAATGGTCGTATAGTGAAATTGGGGCGTATGTCATAGTGGCCCTATTGCAGTAAGATGGAGCAAGGCCACACACTGCAAATATTGTGTTGGATTTCTCACACAAGCATTTAAACATGCGTCTTAACTCAGGCTTTGAGAACGTTTCAATGACAAAATTTTGACCCCCAATAGTCCAGACCTCAACTCATGTGACTTTCTTCTTTGGGAGTACCTGAAGGAAAAGATTTTTCTGAAATGTCCACATGATTTAATGGAGCTCAGAAGATTTATTCATCAAGCTTGCAGTGAAATCACGGAAGAAATGTGTCGTAGGGTAATTGCTAACATTAGTGGTTGTTTGTAAGAAGAAAGGAATCGAAATGGTACCCATAATGAGCATGTGCTGAATTAGAACAATTCTCCATAGTGGTTTATTCACTGTAGTATATATTTCTATGAGTTTGTATTGACAGAGGTTTTATTCAACAAGAAAATGGCCATTCATTTCATACACCACCCTCTATATAGAAAAACACAACAAGGTGGAAATACAATCAATGAACAGGGAAAGGATGATAGAAACAGAAAAGAATAAAAATGTTTGTCCTTTTTTTGTGTTTCTAACCTCCTTGTCTTGTCCATTGATTGAATACATTTCACTTCATACCGGTACTGTATCTGTAGTGTACACTGTATGAAGTGACGTAGACTCAGGGTTCTAAACAAATTTAAGTGTCGAAACTCCACATGACATGAAACTTATGTTATCGTGACAGTACATAGTAACATATTTTCATCATCAATTTGAGAGGAAACTGCTTTTGATATACCATGTTGTTATGTCTTGTAAAGAAAGTTATGAGAAGCAGACCAGCAGCTACCACTTTATTATGTAACAAAGCATAGTGAATAAATTTTATTAGCAACTCACCAGAATAGGTCGGCTTCTCAGGAGTCAAAGGTTGTGGCCGTCTCCTTGCTGCAAAGGAAGTTCAGTTTCAATTGGCACATATACTTATGAAATTGAGAAAGTCATAATTTGCTTATAAAATTTGGGGAAATGAATTCACCACTTTTAAAGCCAATGCAATTATCTACATTATTTTACAACAAAAATCTCTTAGCAAGTACAAAAGAATAGGTGGCGGCGATCACTTCATTTACTGTCAATTACTGATTTCAAATCATCCCTTCTTACTAACCAGTAATCAGGGACGTTTTCTGAAAAGGGTGTTGGCCACTGTAAAGTCAGCTTCAACACATTCCAAGATTCTGTTCCCGTCCTCTCCAGAGCCCTGACCTCCATGTATTCTGCCATATCCATCTCGATTTTCCCTGACGTGTCCATTCAAGTTACCACCATTGAAGATGAGCTCATTTACCTCAAAAGATTGCAAGTGAGTTTCAAGGCCATCAATATGCATGGTATGTAGACACCAATGGGAGAGAATTCTCTGATTACAGGCTAAAAATTGAAAATTCACCTCACTTGATACTGATGACCTAATGACTTCCAATGTTCCTTTGTACATATTACTGTCCAAAAACGAGTCGAAATATGACAACTCTTATCGCAAATGTAATCAATTCTGATATCTATTGAAGTTTAACAATGCTGGAGCAGTTGTGGGCACTGCTACTTCTTAATATGCAATGAGAGTGGTTTAATGCCCATTAGGTAGAGTTGCATTTTCTTTTGCATACCCTTCCAGTGTGATGAGCAAATATCAATTAACAGGTCCTAATTTAAACATAAATACCGAATTGATATTGGAAACTCTCTACACTAGACCGACAGACACAAGAGGAGCCCATGCAGCATTTTGGTCCTAAACATGTACAGCAAAATAAGCTAGGTAAGGGTCACAGGACTTTGTCCTGAACACAATTTTATGTTTCACTTATTTAGAACGGATGTAATATCCACCAAAATAACAAAATGTGTCTGCTGGCAATTTACAACCTTTGGATACTGACATGTTTCACTTAAATGACAACAATCAATTGTGATAATGATACTTGTTGTTTTAAGGGGCCTAACATCTAGGTTATCGGCCCCTAATGGTTCAGGTGAAAATGAAAATAATGATGAAAAGAACACCAGAACTAAAACTAACTACAACTTACAACTACTGTAATTTATGGGCTAGAAGAAGAAGTAGACAAAGAGGAAGGAAAAAGGGAAATGAAAGTCAGGAAAAAGAAATGCCCTCAACCCCCAAAGAATGAGAATTGAGGAACCTGGAAAGAAGTAGAGCCAGAAAAGGCACATAGGGAAGTGAAAGAGGAGAGGGTACACCCCCGAGTCACTGGAAAAAGAGGAAAACTGGATCCAGCTCAGGAATCCCTTGGGGTTACCAACTCCCGAACTCACCAGCGGTGAACCTTGAGGGTGTAGCACTATCCAGGGAGCACCAGAAGTGGTGTGGCTATATACACCCTGCCTCCTTTAGGCCGTGAGTAGAAGGCAGGAGATACCATGAAAAGAAAAAGAAGAGGTCTGACCCCACGAAGAATGAGGGTATCAAGAAAGATAAGACAAGGGCCAATTAAGGTGGGAAAATGAAAGACCCCTACGCTTCGAATACCCTAATACCATCGGGGTCGGAAGAGAACAAGAGTTGAGCAAGGTAGGTTCACTGGAAAGATAGAGACTAGCCGGCACATGTAAGTGGAAGCAATGCCGGACTCCGCAGGGGTCCCATGGTCACCTACCCATGTCCCACTAGGTGTGAGCTCCTGGGGGAAACATTCAATAGGGATGTATAGAACTAGCACCGATAGAGCGCACTGCTGTTGTACTGGGTAAGCGCAAGGCACTCTTCATTTGTCTCCTGTGTTCTCATGCTGCTAATATCCACGAATTTAAGTTGTTTAAATTGCTATTTTCGTGACTATGCCGAGCTATTGCAGTGTTCCTCTTTGCAAAAATCAGGGAAATCCGATTTCGTGTCACCAATTTTCACAAAATAAAGAAATGAGGAAGAAATGGTTACATGCTATTAGAAGGAAACATTTCGGTGAAGAAAATCTGACCGAAAATATTAAAGTGTGTTCCCATCGTTTTCAACTCGATGACTTCACGAAAACTGTTTTGGGCAAGTGTGATTCACAAAGAGAAATAATTCCTACCTATAAACTGAATAGACATATCGATAACAACCACTGAGTTTATGCGTTTGTATTTGAAGGTGAGAGAGCAAGATTAAAACCGGGCACTGTTCCATCGCTTTTTCCGTGGACCACGAACACAACAAAAATAAGGAAGAGGCCATACACAAGAAAATTGCCAGTTTACCACGATAAGCCTACAATATCGGAATCTGCATAAATTATCTCCATTGAAGCACGGTACGGGAAGAAATCGTCAATATACAGGAAGAAGTGAATGTAACATTTGTGACTCCCATTTTCAAAGGCATCAATACTCGGACAAATACTTCAAGAATAAATGTCACAACATTAACAGTCAAAAACGTATTATGGTTGGTTTCTTGAAATCAGAATTAATCGTCAACTTACATCTGCCCGACGGAGAATGTGGTACCGGTAGTGACTGACTTCTACATTCTTGAGTCATAGGCCTAAGTTAGCCAGATGAATGGAAACAGTTCATGGCCTTAAAAGAGGGATTCTCAAACTTTTTAAATACTGTACCCCTAAGTCGTTTCCAAGGGGTACGGAAACGATTTGTATTAAGAAATTGACAAATTACAAAAGAACCAAACGTTGCGATGCATTTTGAGGTAAACAATACCGGTATCAACTTTCTTTGATTACGTTTACCTTAAAACAAGACCGTTTCATGTACGCTATCAACCAAAAAAATACACGAATCGAAGTCTATAAGCAAGGGGAGCCAGTGAATATTTAAATCTCTATTTATAAAAGGAAGATTATAGTTTTACGTGACCGTTAATCTAGAGATCATAAGGCACAGAGGACTTCCTCTTTACGTGGAATCCGAACAGGACAAGGCATTTCACTTTGAAAATCTCACATGCATTTACCGGGAAATCTCTATTTATGATTTAAGTCTTATGGAGATATAGGCTATTTATCAATATAGGCCTACAATACTCAAGCATGTTGACTCCTATTCATAATTTGAATAATAAAGCGTGTTAGAATTTTGTTATTACCGCTGTAGCCTACTAATTCTTCCCTCCTCCCACTAGTTTTAGCGCCTCTAGTCCGTAGCTCATTTTACAGCTGTTTAACGCTTAAACACTGAAAATCGTTCATAATATATTAGAGGATATACCTATAGAATTAATTAATATAGTCTTGGAGTAAAATTAGAGAAGATATAATTTACTTTAGCTTAGAAAACTCGGTCACAATCTATACATTCCTCGTAGCTGACTAGGGGAAACATAGGACGATCGCCTTGCGCTTACCCAGTACTACACGAGCGCTATCTGGCGCGAACTTTCTCAGGCTACATCCCTATTGTCTTTATAAGCACAAAACTGCAACTAAATTCACAACAGGAAGACATTTTGAGCAAAGCATCGATATATATTGATGGCTTATTAAAGTTGATGATGTACGAACCCTTCTAGATTGATACTAATGAGATCTAACTTCAATTAACTACTATCTACTGCTTATCACTCTGAACTACTACGATTGCCACAAGACAAGCAGGGTACATTCAAAATTATTTAAAAAACATATTTTGTAAAATTCAACAAATAAATTAATGGAATGTTGTTGTTCAGATCATTAATTTTATCCAATCAACACTAAGAAAGGAACATAAACATTTTTTTTGTTATCTAGTGAGCATTTAAAAATAACAAATTTAGCATTTTGAATAATAAACAAAGTGTTTTGTAGGATCCAAGTTTTTCAGATTTAGCATTCTATTGCAAATTGAGGGATCATATGGATTTATGTGCCCAGCTACATGAAACAATTAGAATTACATTAAATACTGTAATTTAATTCTTTCATATTACTCATCATGTGATATATGCCTAGAGTATTAGGGATGAATTAAGAAGCAAATTCCCAGGACAAGGCCACATAACACACATATGTAAGTATACACTAAGATATATAAATTATGGACATACAAACATTAAATTTAGTAATTGAAAATTTATCATTTTGTGTTTGGATGGACGAGTGTCACTTCACTTCGATTTCCACTGTTCCTGTTCAATCACTCGTCCACCCACTGCTCATGGTCGTCACCATAGTCCAAAGGCACGTCCTCCATTTCGGTCCTCTCATGAACACCGCCGCATGCTGCCAGGGCCCTCTCGTATTCATGTAGAGTCCTCCAAGAACGCGTCCTTTGAAGGCGCGTGGTGACTCGTCCTACATCCGGATGTTGCTGGTGAACTGCACTGCTAGTCCCCCCCCCCCCGCCGAGGAGGCTGGAGAACCGGGGATCCTATTTCGTTGCTGTGGCCCCTCGTCCGCCCCCACGTGGTGCGCGGCCTCTGTTGGACCCTCTGCTGAGTCCTCCGTGGGAGACCGCGGGCTGACGGACTGGCTGGATGTACTGAAAGTTGGGAAGGAAAGCTAATATTTCGTCTCCCCCCGCACTGTCTACTCGGACGGCGAAGATCCATCCTTTGGTTATCGCGGCGTACAGAAGATTCGCCCGGTTGAAGGCGTATTTCTTCTGTCCCTCGTCCATGTAAGTCCAGAGGGACAATAAGTATAGCGTTGTCTGGATGTCGTGGTGATCCCTCCCTGTTGGCACATACACTTATTGTTGCTTCAATGCTTCGGCTAAGTTCCAGACGCGCTGCTCTGGAGGGAGAGGAAGCCCTCGAGTATAATCCAGGGGAGCGAGCGTCCTCCACCGGTGTTGGTGTCACACTGGAGGCTCGTCGTAATCTTGTTCGTCGGGGCCTCTTCCGGCCCGCCTGGTTCTAAAAAAGAGATCCGTTAGTCCATACGTCGCATCATTTCCATGAGCTCGTTCATCAGCTTCTCCGTGGCCATTCGAGTGGTGGCCACTGTTGATGCTGGTGAAACTTCTTGGGTCGTGGTCGACTCTGAAGCTGTAGATGCTGGACCTGGAGATGGTGTTCTCTGCTCTGGTTGTTGCGCCTGTGTAGACTTATGTTTGACTGGGCTAGTCTTGGCCTTAGCTTTTGGGTCCTTGACTTCCACAAAGTGTTGCGTGACACTGGATGGCTGAACTTTGCTTGGTGTATTCTTCTTCTGCAGTGTTCCTTAAAGCGGGCCATACACTCTGAGATATGTATCAAGAGACCGTCTCCTGAAACGCATACCTGATACCAGTTCTATCGTGTGTAGTGTTGTCACAACTCGTCTCACATGGTATCATGACGCTGGTATCGCCATGGAGAAGAGACCTTGAGACAGACAGCGAGGAACACGATATAACACGATACACGTCTCAACAGGATTACATGTGTGTAGGAAGGTATCACATTTATCACTGTGCATTTACAGAATATTTATTTGACAAATGACCATGAACGGAGAAATTTCAGAGCGTGGATTTTGAGAAGAATTTATAAATTCTTACCAAACGTACACGTGTCAATGGGAACCTAAAAATGACAGTTATAATAATAAACGTGCCAGAAACAATGCATACGAAATGTTGGTTACGTTTTGTATCTGTCAATTCTAACAAAGTATGAAATGTTTGAACATCCATCCTCAAATAATTAAAAAAATTCTCTGGAGTAGTATACCGTTGGGGGGATGACATTCTTCATTTTTTCATCAAACTAACACCAGGAACTATCCCCTTAGCAAGCATTTTGTCTGCTGGAGGATCGGACGCCATGTTCATTCCACCAAAACTAGCAAGAAATCTCGGCGTGTATAGAGCCACAGAGACGAGAGACTTGTATCACCAGTCTGCCTCATGAGACAGTCTCTTGATACATATCTTAATGTGCATGACCTGCTTAATGTATAATGTTGAGGGCTTTATGTCTCTCTTAACTACTGCAGATTTTATTAGAAACTACAGGGTGTGGGAATTTTGTCCCAAAGGGAATGTTTAACATGCTAGTAAATCTACAGACATGGATCCCTTGCATTTAAGCACCCTCAAATGCCAACTGACTGCACCGGTATTTAACCTTGGGAACAGCAGGCGCGAACGTTACCACGGTGCCACGCAGCCAGCCCCATTTTCCTCATTTTTGTTATGAAATGCACTAATGTTTTTTAAGACAAGTTTTAAAGGAAATCAATATATTGTATTTATTTGCCATAAAACTAATTACTAGCATTTTGAGCCAATTCTGTATTTTATTTCAAATTGAAACCCATAAAAATCCACCAACTGAGGTCATAAACACGAAGATACAAATTGACAAGTTTATGACGAAGTTTGCATCTATTGCCAATGCTTAAAACCACAAATTCTACACCTTACCCATGCAACACCCATCAGTCATCAAGACTCCACATTAAACTGGTACTCACCAGGACAGATTCGCTTTTGAGGTAAAGGTGATCTTGGCGGACTCCTCACTGCAAAATAAGGTACAACGATCACAAATTATCATCGAGAGAAAAATGAAAATAGTATCACACTCTTGAACAGAAGAAAACTTATTAACATATTCAATTAATTCTATTAATGCTAATTACCAGGTGGCAGAATTCTCTATAAATATAAGTCTGTTTTTTTTTTTAGCCAAAATCACATCATCATCATCATCATCTTGAACAGTTTCCAGCCACTGGCCGGGTCTGCTTGGAACATACCGGTAAGCCTCTCCATCGTCTTCTGTCTTCACACCATCTCTCCGTCACCACCTTGCTCAGTCTTCTCCTTTCTTTCGCAAGCAGTCCTCCACACCCTTCAGCCACTTATCTCTTGGCGTTCCTCTTGGTCTTTTTCCCTCTATTTTCATCTCGTGTATCTTCCTGGGTATCCTCCTCCCATCTATTCGCTTAACATGCCCATCATATATATTATTTCAGTAGTATGCATCCCTCCTGCGGCGCTCACAAGACACCGATCGTGAAAAATGAGCATTCAAATGAAAGAATATACATTACCAGTGACTCATTGCACTGTAATTTCATAAATATCTATAATTTCTTTAAAAAATGACTTTTAAATAACTGTACGAAGTGTACGATTTGCAGTTACTGTTGCTGCTGGAGGATACGCTTCATAATTGGTGTCCACTTCACATTTTGGCCACTGCGATGCCTTTTTTTAATGTAATTTCAACATTCTGAGGTCTTTCCTTTATCATTTTGCATCGATTTCAGAAACAGTAAATCAAAGGAATGTGTAAGTTTTCAGAATCAGTAGGCTAAATCAATGGTTTGGGTACTCAAATGGTATAACCGGCGACTGTTACTGCTAAGCTTTCAATCAATGGACTCAGCACAAACATGATTTAAGCTCTTCCGTCTAAACAATGGATTTATTATATTCCAGGTTTGTTAATATGCCGCGATACAGGATTTTCTTCTGCATTCTAATTGCATAAATATCGATTTTTGTAAGAATTGTGCTTTTTGCAAATACTGTTGCTCTAACAAGCTGCAATTCTGAGTTGTCGTCTAAAACCTTTAAACATTTTCTAACAGTTTTTCTTCTATCTGATTTACAGAATCAATAAAACAGTGGATTCTAATTCCAAAAATATCGATTTTTGTAAGAAGTGTGATTTTTCATGCTAGAGTTGTCGTCTACAACCTTAAAACTATCATCATCATATAGGCCTCATAAATTAGCAGTGAAGAATTGCATTCTACTTTCATAAATATCAATATTTGTAAGAAGTGTGCGATTTACAAATACTGATGCTCTAACATGCTGCAATTATGAGTTGTCGTCTAAACCCTTAAAACTATTAAACATTAATTATTTTGCAGGTTTTTCTTCAGCATTCTAATTTCATTAATATCGATCATTTCACATGGTTTTCAGAAACAGTAAATCAATGGATTGAGTACTCTAAATCGTATAAACGGCGTGTGTTACGGCGTTAAAACCTTAGAACTATTAAACATTAATTCTTTTACAGGTTTTTCTTCCATCATTTCCCATGGTTTTTAGAATTACTAAATCAAAGGAATGAGTACTCAAATCGTATAGTTTCATAAATATCGAATAACCGAGGAGTGTTATGATAATCCAATTTTCAGTGATTGTCTTCTTAAGTTACGGAACGTACAACTTGCAATTCTGACTGAAATATATCGAATAACCAGTGAGTGTTACGGCTAAGCTCTCAATCAATGGACTCAGCAAAGAAATGGAATCAACAGTGATGAATTGCATTTTAATTTCATAAATATCAAAGAAAGAAATCAGCCACAGCATGATCTCATGCTGACGCTCCACTCGGGAAACCGAAAGCACCCCTGTAGGTAATGTGCAAAGGAGTTTAGCGTTGAGCCCTACACACAGGTCAAGGAAAGCACCCCTGTAGGTAAAGTGCAAAGGAGTTTAGGGCTGATCGTTGCACTTAGGAACAAGGAAGCCTCACTGTAAACGGGGCGTGAAGAAGTTTTCCAACGAGGGCTGTCCCGATAAGGGAGAAGGGCGCTCCTCAGCCAAGAAGATAAAGCAGGAAATCTTGACCAAGATGCTTTCATAAATATCGAATAACTTGTGTGTGTTATGATATTCCAATTTTCAGCGATTGCCTTTATATTAGAGAACGTAGAACTTGGAATTCTAACTGAAATGAAAACAGTGTTCTATAATCATTTGGATGAAATGAAAACATAACAACCTTTCTCCTTAAGTCTCTCATTATAAACCTATTGGGAAATGTGTGGTATATGAATACGCTATATTTTCTAATTTCATAAATGTCTATAAATGTTTATACGAAGTGGGCGATTTTCAGATACTGTTACTGAAGGAAAATATGCAACACAATTGCTGTCCACTTCACATCTTAGCCGCTGTGACGCCTGTTTAGTGTCATTTTAACATTCTGAGATCTTTCTTTATCATTCTGCATGGATTTCAGAAACAGTAAATCAAAGGAATGTGTTCTAAAATCGTATAATTTTATAAATTAGCGGTGACGAATTGCTTTCGAATTGCATAAATATAAATTTTTGTAAGAATTGTGCGATTTGCAGATACTGGTGCTTTAACATGCTGCAATTATGAGTTGTCGTCTAAACCCTTAAAACTATTAAACGTTAATTTATTTTACAGGATTTTCTTCTGCATTCTAATTTCATAAATATCGATCATTTCGCATGGTTTTCAGAAACAGTAAATCAATGGATTGAGTACTCTAATTCGCATAACCGGCGTGTGCTACGGGGTCTAAAACCTGAGAACTATTAAACATTAATTCTTTTAAAGGTTTTTCTTCTATCATTTCCCATGGTTTTCAGAATTACTAAATCAATGGATTGGGTACTCAAATCGTATAATTACATAAATATCGAATAACCGATGAGTGTTATGATGATCCAATTTTCATTGTTGTTGTTGTTTGAGTCTTCAGTCTTTTGACTGGTTTGATGCAGCCCTCCATGCCTCCCTGCCCTGTGCTAATTTTCAGTGATTGCCTTCTTAAGTTACGGAACGTACAACTTCCAATTCTGACTGAAATGTATTGAATAACCGGTGAGTGTTACGGCTAAGCTCTCAATCAATGGACTGAGCACAGAAATGGAATCAACAGTGATGAATTGCATTTTGATGTCATAAATATCAAAGAAAGAAACCAGCCACAGCACGCTCTCATGCTGATGCTCCACTCGGGAAAGCGAAAGCACCCCTGTAGGTAATGTGCAAAGGAGTTTAGCGTTGAGCACTACACACAGGTCAATGAAAGCACCCCTGTAGGTAACGTGCAAAGGAGTTTAGGGCTGATCGTTGCACTTAGGAACAAGGAAGCCTCACTGTAAGCGGGACGTGAAGAAGTTTTCCAACGAGGGCTGTCCTGATAAGGGAGAAGGACGCTCCTCAGCCATTAAGATAAAGCAGGAAATCTTGACCAAGATGCTTTCATAAATATCGAATAACTGGTGAGTGTTATGATGATAGAATTTTCAGTGATTGCCTTCTTAGGTCAGAGTACGTACAGCTTGGAATTCTAACTGAAATTAAATGGTGTTCTATAATCATTTGGTTGAAATAATAACATAACCTTTCTCCTTAAGTCACTCATTATTAACCTATTGAGGAAAGTATGACTTATGAACATGTGAGATTTCTCGCACGGGTCCGCTAGTCATATATATTATATAGATTATTTCAGTAGTATGCATCCCTCCTATAGCGCTCACAATTGACCGATCGTGACAAATGAGCATTCAAATGAAAGAGAATACATCAGCAGTGACTTATTGCACTATAATTTCATAAATATCTATAATTTCTTTAAAAAAATGACATTAAAAAAATTGTACGAAGTGTGCGATTTGCAAACACCGTTGATGTAGGAAAATACGCTCCATAATTGCTGTCCACGGGCCGCTGTGACGCCTGTTTCATGTCATATTAACATTCTGAGGTCTTTCCTTTGTCCTGAAATGTAAATAGTGTTCTATAATCATTTGGTTGAAATAAAAACATAACCTTTCTCATTAAGTCTTTCATTATAAACCTATTGGGGAAAGTGTGCTTTATGAACATGCGAGATTTCTCGCACGGGTCCGCTAGTACCATTTAAGCCTTGATTCCTCTATCCTATCCTGTAATATTCCCTCCTTGACTAATTCTCTGAACTTCTCATTTCTTAACCTGTCCACCTTTGTCACTCCAATACTGCTTCTCAAGAATTTCATCTCACTAGCCTGTATTCTGCTTTGCTCCCTTCCTTTCATAACCCAGGTCTCTGAGGCATACGTCAGGATTGGAACGTAATACGTCCTATATAACCCTTTTGCTGTTTTGAGGGACATCCTTACTCCATACCAGGCTCCGAACACTTTTCCTGAATAATTCTGCTTGCCTTCCCCTCTCATTTATTTCTCTGTCGTTTCTTCCATTTTCTTGTATCATGCTTCCTAGATACTTGAAACTCTCTACTTTCCTCAATTCTTCCCCACCAATTGGTATTCCCGTTGTGACTCTCTCCTTCTTCCTGGTTGTGATCATCCTCTCGCTTTTGCTTATGCTAAACTTCATCCCATATCCATGTACTATTTCTTCCCATACATCCAACTGCTCCTGTACGTCCTCCTCCTTGTTTCCCCAGATCATCAAACATCTGCAAACGCCATTACTCTCTTCCTTCTTTCGCAATCACTCCGCCACTCTGGTCATTATATCGTCCATCACTACAATGAAGAGTAGCGGTGTAAGTGCACTTCCTTGCCTCAAGCCATTCTTCTGGTCCAACCAATCACCTCCTACATTCACACAGCTTATACTTCCATTGTACATTTCCCTTATCCTCCATATAGTCTGCTTTCCTACTCCTCTCTTCTCCAGAGCCTTCCATACCTTACTTCTACTTACACTATCATATGCTTTCTCAATATCCAGGAAGGCCATCAGTAGATATATTCCATATTCATAATTTTTTTCCTGCAACTGTCTTACAGCAAAAATTAGATCCACTGTGGACCTTCCTGCTCTGAAGCCTTGTCGTTCTACTCTCATCTTTCCTTCTACTTTTGCCCGAATTCTCTTTTCCAAAACTTTCTCAAAGATCTTTGCACAATGGCTCATCAATGTAATCCCCCGATAATTCTTGCACTCCTTTCTTGAAGAGTGGAACAATTATTCCCTTCTTCCAGTCCTCAGGGGTCCTCCTCTCTTTCCATACAGCCCTCATTACTCGGTATAGCCATTGCATCCCCACCTCTCCTGCCGCTCTCAGCATCTCTACACATATCTCGTCCAGACCTGGTGCCTTCCCTCCTTTCATCTACCTCACTGCGTCCTCCATTTCTCTCCATGTAAAGTCCCTTTCTGTTCCTGGTGACTCCCCTCCTTTCATCTTTCTCATAGCATCCTCCTCTTCCCTCCATGTTAAGTCCTCTTCTGTTCCCAGTTCCTCTATTTCTTCATCAGGGTCACCATTCGGGTTCAAGAGTTCTTCAAAGTACTCCCTCCACAGGATCTTGAGTTCATCCTTATTCCCTACTTCTCGACCACTTTTGTTCACCATTCGAACATAGTCCGTCATATCATTCCTCCTCTTACTTTTAACCATCCCATATAGGACCTTTTTGGTACCTTCACTATCCTCCTATATCATCCTTGTCCACTCTTCCATCCACTTTCTTCTCTCCTCAGCCATCACTCTTTTCACTTCCTTCTTTCGTATTTGGTACTCTCTTCTTGTCTCTATTGTTCTATTTTGGAACCACACCCTAAAGGCTCTATTCTTCCTTTGCACAATATCTTTTGTTTTCTGATTCCACCATGGAGTTTCTTCCACATACTGCTTCTGCCGCCCTTGCTAGTGTCCTGTTGAATCTAACCCATTCCTCTTCTACTGTCTTCAGTTCATCATTTGGAATGCTTTCCTTCACTATTCTTAGGTATTCTACCCTGTTTTCTTCACCTCTCAACTTCCATACCCCATCCATCATGATTTTCTGTCTCTTTCTTATCCTTGGTCCCTCTCAGGTTCATTACCAACAGTCGGTGGTCACTATCCAAGGCCTGTGATGGAATTACCTTGATGTCTATGATGTTTCTATTCATATCACTATCGTACAGGATATAGTCAACTACCGACTTTCTAGTCACGTCATTGCTATACCATGTAATCTTGTGGCACTCTCTTTTCTTAAACCAGGAGTTTCCCACCAACAAGCCATTCCTTTTATAAAAATCCAACAATCTTTCTCCTTCCTCATTTCGACTGCCAACCCTCTGGTCCAAGCACATTTTCATACACTTGTCTTTCCCTTCCAACATGCGCATTTTAATCTCCCATTATATTCACATTCTTTCCTCCCACCTGTTTCTGCATTTCCTCTTCAAACTCTTGTTTCTCTTCAGCAGTGCAGCCTACTTGTGGGGCATACACTATTAGTACCTCTACAGACATTCTTTTCAGTGATATTTTTACCTTCATCGTCCTGTCACTTATTCTCACCACTTCTTCTTTTAACCCATCTCTCACTACTACCCCCACTCCATTCCTCTTTCCTTCCTAATTCCCACTCCAATATAGTCTACATCCTTTTCTCAATTCTCTCCCTCCTTCTCCTTCTGCCAGCCCCACCAAATCCAACTTCCTTCTTTCCATCATATCCACCATCCACACATCCATTTTGTAAAATATTGCACATCATGACAATCAGGGTTGAAAAATAACTTTTAATTCTGTCAACATTTAGTAGTCAATTTGTATGTATCTGGAATGGTATCAGAAGAGTTTTAGATCCCTACATCAGGCTTATTCCAAGTCTAATATAGGAAAAACATTATGCTTGGGGTTTTGTTGTTGCTTTTGTTTACACATGAAAAACCAAATCCTGTGACCTCACAGCCCATGAAGGGCCTTGACCTACCAAGCGACCACTGCCCAGCCATTTGGCCTGCAGATTGCGGGATGACACGTGGTCAGTGCATTGGGTCCCCTCAGCCATTAATCTTGGTTTTCCTGATTGGGGTGCTGCTTCATCATCAGACAGCTTTTCAATTGTCCTTACGAGGCTGAGTGTACCATGATCCAAACTTCATGTAGATTTCTCAAATCCTTCACAGAGCTGGGAATCGAAACCGGGGCCTCCAGGTGAGAGGATGGAGCAGTACCTCAACACCGTGGGGCCGGCATTGTATACACATTATCATGCAAAACTTAGTGGGTCAAATTTTACAGCCCAATCAATACTGTTTTGTACAAATGAAACTATTTTTATTAGTTTAATTCATTCTTAAGGGACATGTTTCGAGTGCCTTTGCATTCTTCTTCAGCCTTACAAGGACATCAACATTGTGCTCATACCTAAGACATACTTAATTTATACAGAACATGCATATAAACCTTAATATGGGATGGTTATTCACCTTAGCTTAAAAAAAAAGAGTATTAAAAACTAGATTAAAAAGCCATAAAACTATAAAAACTTTACACTACATATACACTGCTGTTTACGGGGGGTGTAGTCTGGCTACAATTGCCCATTCTGTAGCAGGTTCCTTAGGCTGGGATGACAAGTGAAACGGTATTTACATTGCTCCACGTTGAGCGTACAAATGTAGCAGTTTGACTGGCCCTAACTGTTGGGAGAAAAATGTAACTGTTTACCTTTGCCTAAGCTATGTTGTTTTAATGGGCGCCAAGACCTCAATGCAATGTTGAAATCTAAATTTGTATTTAACAACGTCTAGCTCTGGCAGAACACCTTCAAGACTCTATTCACTCAGATCGTGGTATGATTTGATCATTAACCCAACAAACAATTGTATCAGGAGAAGGAATTGGTCTATATCTAATGCTACCTACTGAAAGCAAAGATTGCATTGTAAAAGAAATGAATTTATTATATAAAACAAGTATAGCAAAATTAATAATAATAATAATAAGTATAAAATTTAAACAGGAGCGTTGTGATTTTAATATTACCGATAGAAAATTACGTGAAAACGGAGTCTGATAAATTATTGATTTTACTCTTATTCCCAAGCTATGAAGTTACTGAAATATGAAATATAAAACCAAGAGAAATGAGAGATTGCGTATTTCTGCGTCATTTCGCGCTTACCACTGGAAATAGCCGAAGCCTTTCCCTCGTACTGGATGATGCTGTGAGCTTCCCACAGTCTCCTGGACGTCGACATCTTCGTCGATATTTGATGAGATTCTGGTAGATTAGATAATTCTATGGTCCGTACCTCGGACCCAAACACTCGTACAACCGCACTGGTTAAGTTTTACAAAAGTTAGTCCTCCAATCCATGGAACATCGGAGCGATTCCCGCGTACAACCGTACTCGTTAAATTCTATACAGATCGTCGCTAACTCCACCGAACATCGGAGCCACTCGCACGCGCACCCATACTCGTCAAGTATTTCACAGATTGTCCCCGTTCCACGGCGCGTCGAACGATATATGCACCTCTCGGCTCCCCCACTCTTCAGCCGACTTCAGCTTACGTGGTCTCCACTGATTGGCTGCACCCCGCTACTTCCCCTCCTCTAGTTCATTACACTCGGCGCGGCGATGATGAAGTCGATTTCCGTTCCAACTATTCGCCTTTCCTGGACGCTGCGACCCAGGATTGCGTCATGCTTTCCGACAAGATTAAGCGTGTACTTGCATTCCCAGTGAGTCACGTCTCTCGATATACCCTAACTGACGAAAACTCCGTAAAATTCCGCAATCACATAATTTTCTATGATATTGTCGTTCGTAATAATTTGCTTGATAGCGTTTTCTAAGACATAGAAAACCTATCTGAATGCTAATAATTTTTATAAAATGCTCCGAAAATACCTTAATAATAATTATAATAAATTAATAATAATAATAAATTAACATGAAAAATTCTCTTGGCTGAACAATTTGCAGCGTAAATAAATATAGAATGGCTTCCTACTGACTTATGCCAGTTGCATAAAAACCCCTCGAAAAACACGTTACAATTCTTTTTATGGTAGGACTTCGTGGTGATGTCTAATGGGCTAGTCTGTGTTCCTTATGCCTATCATGTACATGCTATGAAATTTACTCTTGTTGATACATCCTTTTAGAATAGGGGGGGACATTGTTACGAATCTTTAATTCTTGCATTGTTGTCGACTTGATCCGTGAATGTGGTAAGACGAACCATGCCTTAGATGGCGAACACGTGAGTGAGGTCAACTGTGAAGTAAAAAAAAAAGTTTTTTTAAATACCGATGTATTGCGTTTGAGAAGAAAACCTTGGTTATAAATGTGAAAAATTGATTAAATTTATAGCATTTGGATTTACTATAGAATCTGTTGTGTTTAGACTCATCCATGGAGATAGATGTAAACCTCTACTGCTTGGAAACTGTAATTAGTAGACAAAAACGAACCATCAGTGAGACTGTATGAATAGGTGGATATGCTGCTGAATAGAATAAGAAAATATATTGTCATACCTGTGCTTGCGCAGCGAGTTTATTGACGTGTGTCACTGTGCTATGTTTGTGCTTGAGTGATAACGCTGTATGGCTCACTCTGAGATCGGTGATGTGTGATCATATGACGGAGGAGAAAGAGGGGTGGGGAAAAGAGGTGCGGGTGGGACACGTGACGTCATGTTGTTGACATATTGGTTCTCAGGTTCAGGGGGGGGGGGGGGATGGAGGGGTGGCGGTATAGAGGGATTGAGTATATTTTTGGAAGTTTAGTTTTTAGGAAAGAATTTATTGATGTTTTCGTAAAGGATGTTGACTTCAAAGTTAATTTCGTTCAGATTATGTGCGGGGTTGAAGCGTTGAGCGTTGTCGATTTCTATTTGTTCTAATATGATCTTGATGGCTCCTTTATTGGTGTAGTGGATAATCTCCATGTCACTCTGGATGTCGGTGAATTTGTGTTTGGACTCGGACACATTGTTACCCATGGCTGAAAATTTCTTATGTTTAACGGCTTTAACTTGTTTGTGGTATCTTATGGTGAAGCTGCGGCCCGTTTGTACTATATAATCTGCGTTACACTGTTGGCATTTGAGTTTACGAATTCCAGATGAGTGGTACTTATTTGATTCATTAACTTTTTTGAAATTGAAAATTATTTTATGGTTATTATTGGTTTTGAAGGCGATTTTTGTGTTGTACTTTTTAAATATGCTTGTTACATCGTAGGTGTGTTGATTTACGTAGGTAAAAACTGCGAAGGATGTCTTTTCTTTTCTTATGGGGGATAGTTGGGTTTGCGGTTTGTTTTAAATTTTATTAATTAATCTTGTAACGTCAGATCGGGTGTATCCATTGGCTTCAGCAATTTGAAAAATTATAGAGATTTCGTGTTGGTAGTCCTATTCAGACATGGGAATGCTGATTGCTCTATTTATATAACTGATGAATGCCGCTCTTTTGTGACTTTGAGGGTGATTTGATTCTTACTTGATTACTGTGTTTGTTTGCGTTGGTTTCCTATAAATGCTATAATTCATTTTTTCATTCTTAATGGTTATGTTGAGGTCTAGGTAATTACCGTAATTGTATTGTTATTGGTTGATTCTCCTGCGAATTTTATATTCTTGTCTATTTTATTCTGGGGCCGATAACCTCGCTGTTAGGCCCCTTAAAACAACCATTATCATCATCATCATCATCTATTTTATTCAATTCGGTGAGTAATTGTTCAATTCTGATGGTGTCGTCTTTCAGAATCACAAAGATATCGTCCACATACCTCCCCCAGAACTGTATGCCCTCAATTTAATAAGTATTTTATTGGCTTCTAAATGGTCAATGCAAATGTTTGCAAGAATGCCTGAGGCTTAACCCATGGCTAAACCTTGATTTTGCTTGTAGATTTTGTTGTTGAATTTAAAATAGTTGTTATTAAGAGTGAAACTAAGAATTTCAATAAATTCATCTATTTCAACTTCCGATAACTTATCTTTCAGATTCTCTTTGATTATATCTACTGTTGCTTGGACAGGTATATTAGTGTACATGTCTTTGATATCTATGGAGTGAATGGAGTGCGTGGTCTTGACAACCAATTTTCAAGTTTTTTCACAAAATTGAAGGGAATATCTGAATGATTTGTTGGCTTTAAATGTGTAATTGGTTCGGAGGAATTTTTTTATGAATTGTGCTGTTCTATAGATAGGGCTGTTCCTATAGTTTACAATTGGCCTGATTGGGATGTTGGTTTTGTGGATTTTAGGGAGCGATCTTAAGATAGGGATGCTTGGGTTCATGTTAATTAATCTATTGTTTTGTTTTTCATTTAATATGAATATTGTGTCTTTAAGTAATCATTTGAGTTTTCTTTGAACAGCCGTGGTCGGATCTTTATTTAAGGTTGAAAAATTTTGTGTGTTAAAAAATTCTTCCGTTTTCCTGATATATTCGTCCTTGTGTATAATGACGGTAGTGTTACCCATGTCTGCTTTGGTGACTATTAGGTTGTTATCTTTAATTTTGCTGTTGAGTTGAATTAATTCTTGTTTGTTATTGTTAATGGTATTGTTGGTCTTTCTGCGCTTCAAAATCTTATTAATCCTTTTGTTAACCTCGTGACGTGCTTCGTTTTGTACGTCATAGGGCAGTTTCTTAACGGCAACCTCTGCATCAGCGATAAGTAGTGAGCTGTTCATTTTATTGTGTACCATTTCCCAGTTGAATTGGGCCCCTTTTTCTAGGATTTGTAATTCTGGTTGTGTGAAATTAACTTGAGTGAGGTTTTTATGGGTTCCTGAAATTTGTGTGTGGGTGGTTCAGTGGGACGTGTGTCTTTGGCACTTTGTACGTTGAGAAGATGTGTGAGATTATTATTTAATGTTTCTCTTTTCTTGTTTATTACGTTCTTGATGACGTTATGTGTGTAGAAAAGGAACTCGTCCCAATCTTCGTCTTTGGATATACTTGCAGCTTCCAAGTGGGTGAGGTATAATCTATTATTGAGGTGGTTTTTCTTTATATTGTTACGGCTGTGAGTTTGTGTCATCGCTCGCCGCTTGAGTCACAACTGCCCCAGGGGCTGGGCTGTGGCTTGCCTCCTGTATTGCGCGCGCCTTATGCAACAGGGCTACTACAGACAAAGGGATAGTCCAGAAGATTCGTGACTGGACCAGCGGTGGAAACCTCGAGAAGCCGTGGACTCTGGATGGATCTAGAACCATTTATTGAGTCACCGGCCTGCTATATAAGAGTGACCCGTGAAGCAGTTGTTGTTGTGTTTTACGAGCTAGTGCGAGCGATTATCTTGTGCGACAGAAGTGTGGTGACGAAGTGCTGTGCGAGTTACGAAATCCTGTGACATTGTTTCTCCCAGCTTGTGGACAGCGAAATAGCCTGCAGCAAGTGATCGTAAGTAATTGTGGTCGGAGAACATAAATGAGAGGAACAGGTAGTTTCTGTCAAGGCCACCGTACTCATTAGGACGGATTAACTTCTGTGGTCTGTTGCAAGTGAAAGGGGCCAAGAGCGCATAAGGAAGAGTTTTGAGGAAACTGGAGAAGGCTCCTAATTGCTTGTATTTGCTGAATAGTGTAATTTTCTGGCCACAATAAAGTTAATTATTTCTTTAAGCAGTAATTGGTGTTGTGCTTTGTACCCCACCGTAATCCAGTTAACAAAAGTGCCACTAGGGGGGGTGGCACGTAACAATATACAGGAACGTAATTTCTCTTTGAAGTAATCTGTTATTAATTAATTCTTGGGTTTTCTTCTCATATGGGTTATAAATGTTTTTCTTTAGCATACTTTTTGTGTGATTGGGAATAAGTTTGAAGTTCCTACATTTTTTAATAAATTCGATGTCTTTGATAGTGGTTGATCATTTCGTTTTAAGGGCTTTATATTTGTATCGCAACCTTTTGGCCTTGCTCGTCTTATTATTAAGATTACTTGGAATATTTTCCATTTTAGGTCCGTATTGACACTTACAAATACAAAACTTAGTGGGTCAAATTTTATCGCCCAATCAATACTCTTTTGTACGAATGAAACTATTTTTATTAGTTTAATCCCTTCTTAAGGGACATGTTTCGAGTGTACAAGGACATCAACATTGTGCACATACCTAACAAGTGGACCCTACGGCAATCTGATTTTTGTAATTTTACCCGCTTCGGTTACGCAAAGTTTAGACCTCGAACAATAATATCCCAAAGCTGTTCGATGCCATATTCATAAATTCTCGAGAAAATCGACTTCGAAGTTTTCCGAGCACTTCATATCCAGTAAAGATGTTACCAAGTTCGTGCAGGACGCGTGGCTCACCCGGTAAGGTTCGGGCCCAGTAATCGCTGGGACGCTAGTTCGAGTCTCACTTTGGGTGCTATTTTTTTTCTTTCAATTCATATATTGTACTATAAATGTGATTGAAATATAAAAATCATCATCAGGCGGATTGTCTTCCTCCACGCCCGACATTATGATCTTTCTCGTATGTTAGAAAAAATCACCCACCACACCAAGAAACACTATCTGCTTCTCTGGAAACCAACGGTCAAATGCTACTTCGAACAGGCATCCCTTGCGAATGACGTGGTATGTATCCCTTCCACGTCCCTTCCACCCGTCCTGGAATACCCACAAATCCTTAGTGCTAGAGCAGCTGGGCCCACTTCGCAGGAAGAAAAACGTGCCAAAGGCAAACAATGCACACAGAACTGTTATTCGAAATAATGACATATCTAGAAGAAACCGCCATATTCAAATATTTCATCACATTCAATTTTACTCATTCCATTGTTTACATTAATTTATTCTTCTATTTATATTTTTATTAATCTACAAGGTGTGAATATTATTGCTGGATACCATTTTTGTCGCTTATTCACAATTTCAAATAGGAGATAATTAGAAATGAGACGTGCGTTTTTTTCATTGGAAATTATAATTAAATATCTGTGAGTTATTACAGACTTGATGATTTTTATATTTCAATCACATTAGTACTAGGATGAATTGAAAGAAAGAAAAAAAATGTAGCACCCGAAGTGAGACTCGAACTAGCGTCCCAGCTATTACTGGGTCCGAACGGTACCGGGTGAGCCACGCGTCCTGCTCAAACTCCGTAATATCTTTACTGGATATGAAGCGCTCGGAAAACTTCGAAGTCAATTTTTTCGAGAATTTATGAATATGGCATCGAACAGCTTTGGGAAATTATTGTTCGAGGTCTGAACTCTACGTACCCGAAGCGGAAAAAAATTACAAAAATCCGATTGCCGTAGGGTCCCCTTGTAAGACATACTTAATTTAAACAGAACATGCATATAAACCTTAATATGGGATGGTTATTCACCTTACCTTAAGATCGCTCCCTAAAATCCACAAAACCAACATCCCAATCAGGCCAATTGTAAACTATAGGAACAGCCCTATCTATAGAACTGCACAATTCATACAAAAATTCCTCCAAACCAATTAAACATTTAAAGCCAACAAATCATTCAGAAATTCCCTTCAGTTTTGTGAAAAAACTAGAAAATTAGATGTCAAGACCATGCACTCCATTCACACCATAGATATCAAAGACATGTACACTAATATACCCGTCCAAGCAACATAGATATAATCAAAGAGAATCTGAAAGATAATGATAAGTTATCGGAAGTTGAAATAGATGAATTTATTGAAATTCTTAGTTTCACTCTTAATAACAACCATTTTAAATTCAACAACAAAATCTACAAGCAAAATCAAGGTTTAGCAATGGGTTCCCCAGCCTCAGGCATTCTTGCAAACATTTACATTGACCATTTAGAAGCCAATAAAATACTAAATAAAATTGAGGGCATACAGTTCTGGGGGAGGTATGTGGACGATATCTTTGAGATTCTGGAAGACGACACCACCAGAATTGAAAAATTACTCACCGAATTGAATAAAATAGACAAGAATATAACATTCACAGGAGAATCAAACAATAATAATACAATTAATTACCTAGACCTCAACATAACCATTAAGAATGAAAAAATGAATTATAGCATTTATAGGAAACCAATGCAAACACAGGTAATCAAGAAAGAATCAAATCACCCTCAAGGTCACAAAAGAGCGGCATTCGTCAGTTATATAAATAGAGCAATCAGCATTCCCATGTCTGAACAGGACTACCAACATGAAATCTCTATAAATTTTCAAATTGCTGAAGCCAACGGATACACCCGATCAGACGTTACAAGATTAATTAATAAAATTGAAAACAAACCGCAAACCCAACTATCCCCCATAAGAAAAGAAAAGACATCCTTCGCAGTTTTTACCTGTAAAAAAACACACCTACGATGTAACATATTTAAAAAGTACAACACAAAAATAGCCTTCAAAACTAATAATAACAACAGCAATTAGAAAACGAAAATTGCTGTTTTATGGACACATCTTCCGTATGAATAATGACCTGCTTACAAAGAAAATCTGGAATTTTCTTAAACCGAAGACCTCCAAGTTGAAATGGTTCCAAGAGTGTGAGAAAGATATGAGACAGGTGGGCATTACAGAGGATAAAATCAAAGACAGGAATAGTTTCAGAAGGATGGGGAAAAGCTATCAGGGTTTTATGGTGGAGGCGGAATCCAGAAGACGAAGAGACCCTTTGACAGAGGAGCGGAAGAACAAGCTGATGGATGGGCTCAAGAGATACTGGCAAGATGTCAAAGCCGGCAAACGAACAAGACGCAGACACTGAAATGAGAGTGGTTGTTAACATGCAGTCCATAGAGGCTCAAGTCGACAGTAAAAAAAAATAACAAATAATAACAACCATAAAGTAATTTTAAACTTCAAAAAAGTTAATGAATCAAATAAGTACCACTCATCTGGAATTTACAAACTCAAATGTCAACAATGTAACACAGATTATATAGGACAGCTTCATCATAAGATACCATGAACATGTTAACACCGTTAAACGTAAGAAATTTTCAGCTATGGGTAACCATGTCAGAGACCAAACATAAATTCATCGACATCCAGAGTGACATGGAGATTATCCACTGCACCAATAAAGGAGCCATCATGAACATATTAGAACAAATAGAAATCGACAACGCTCAACCCCGCACATAATCTGAACGAAATTAATTTTGAAGTCAACATCCTTTACGAAAACATCAATAAATTCTTTCCTAAACTCATGTAACTTCCAAGAATATACTCAATCCAATCACCCTCCCTCTATACCACCACCCCTGCATCCCCCCTGAACCGATATGTCAACAACATGACGTCACGTTTCCCACCCGCACCTCTTTTCCCTCCGTCATACGATAACACATCACCCGTCTCAGAGTGAGCCACACAGCGTTATCACTCAAACACAAACATAGCTCAGTGACACACGTCAACAAACACGCTGCGCAAGCACAGGTATGACAATATCTTTTCTTATTCTATTCAGCAGCATATCCACCTATTCATACAGTCTCACTGACGGTTCGTTTTTGTCTACTAATTACAGTTTCCAAGCAGTAGAGGTTTACACCTGTCTCCATTGATGAGTCTAAACACAACAGATTCTATAGTAAGTCCAAATGCTATAAATTTAATCAATTTTTTGCATTTATAACCAAGGTTTTCTTCTCAAATGCAATATATCGGTATATTAAAAAAATATCCTTTACTTCACAGTTGACCCCACCCACATGTTCGCCATCTAAGGCTTGGTTCATCTTACCACATTCACGGTTTTGTCAACAACAATGCAAGAATTAAAGATTAGTAACAATGTCCCTCACTATTCTAAAAGGATGTATCAACAAGAGTAAATTTCATAGCATGTACATGATAGGCATAAGGGACACAGACTAGCTCATTAGACATCACCATGAAGTCCTACCATTTAAAAAATGGGCAATTGTAGCCAGACTACACCCCTCTTAAACAGCAGTGTATATGTAGTGTAAAGTTTTTATGATTTTTCAATCTAGTTTTTAATACTCATTTTTTTAAGCTAAGGTGAATAACCATTCCATATTAAGGTTTATATGCATGTTCTGTATAAATTAAGTATGTCTTAGGTATGAGCACAATGCTGATGTCCTTGTAAGGCTGAAGAAGAGTGCAAAGGCACTCGAAACATGTCCCCTAAGAATGGATTAAACAAATAAAAATAGTTTCATTTGTACTAAACAGTATTGATTGGGCGGTAAAATTTGACCCACTAAGTTTTGCATTTGTAAGTGTCAATACGGACCTAAAATGGAAAATATTCCAAGTAATCTTACACATATCATGGTAAACATACAGTAAAAGAATTGTTTTTGTCACCATCATGGATATGAAGTAGTTCATTTTTTATGTTCTTAATTCCTCTTCCAGTTGATAAAGGCAGTGTTATGCAAGTTGCAAAGCAAATTGTTTCACAGTCCAGTAGGCCATCAGTTACATTCCAAGTTTTCAGCTCCACAAGGCTGGTAATATCTGCCTCAAATATTTTAGCATCTTTGTGTTATATTAACCCGTTAGGACATGCACGTGGGTATATTTTACCCAAGGCAAACTGAATTGTTAATAATTGTTGGTGTAACAGGTATTCTGCCTTCCACCCCTTGCTACTTTACTAATGGACTCTTCCATGCTGTCCATATTGTTAGCCATTGTTGTAATGTTGGTGGTGTTCAAGCTGTTGACATGTTTGTATGCCAATGTCAGTCTTGGTTAATTTTTACCCAGTGTGTGTGCTTGCTTAAGTTTACAGCAAGCTCTAATTTTCTCGTGGACTGGCGGAATTTTTGCAAAGGACAGACTAATCTATAATGATATTAAGTTATTTACTTGGCGATGATGAACACGATGAAATTGTTGGTGGAAGTGACAATTCAAACATAGTTTATGAAAGCGATCATGGCAGCAAAACCAAGCAGGACAACTGTTTGCCAGAACACGAATGTACTCCTTCCAGTGAATCTGAATGAATATGAAGTGGATGAGGATAATATACTGTTAGGCATGCAACTTGATGTTTATAAGGGGAAGGATGGTACCGTATGGTACAAAAGTATCATTCCCCAAAGGGACCGCACCAGAGCGTAAGATATCTTTATTCATTTACCAGGTCCCAAAGGACAAGTTCGAAATGCAAAGACTGCTATTGATAGTTGGAGACTAATGGTAGACAATAGAATAATTGATCTTATTGTAGGATATACAGACATTTACACTGAGAGTGTGAAGTCTAAATTTTCTACGGAGAGAGATGCCGCAGAAACTAACAAATTAGAAATTAAAGCTTTGTTTGGAATTCTATACCATACCAAGGTAGGTTAATTGTTTTTGTGAAAGTGAGTTTGACTCCTGAAGCACATTGGCATTACTCGTGACGTCAATACTACATGTATTTTGTGTCTTGTGCCTTTTCAGTATGTGCTAGTTACACATCTT
The DNA here is from genome assembly GCA_946902985.2 of Meconema thalassinum. Classification (NCBI taxonomy): domain Eukaryota; kingdom Metazoa; phylum Arthropoda; class Insecta; order Orthoptera; family Tettigoniidae; genus Meconema; species Meconema thalassinum. The sequence continues at coordinate 349,164,680 of OX336389.2, forward strand.
GGTGAGGTATACCATACCAACTGACGAGCCAAATGGTACACTGGGGCGAAACGCTGGCAATTATAATATGAGCTAACCAGACCATTTTATCATATATGATAATACATCCGCTCAAATGGAAACTAACATCATATTTCCTTCGGGAGTATTTGAAAACCAAATTGTATTACCAAGGTAGGTTAATTGTTTTTGTGAAAGGCGAGTTCGACTACCATAGCACATTGGCATTACTCGGGACGTCAATACTACATGTATTTTGTGTCTTGTAATGGCCTTCTCAGTATGTGCTAGCCACGCGTCTTGGTGAGGTGTACCATACCAATTGACGAGCCCAATGGTACACTGGGGCGAAATGCTGGCAATTATAATTTAAGCTAACCGGACCATTTTATCATATTATTCGATAATAATTGTATACCATGTCGGTATGCTGCGATCAGCACATCTCAACATAAGGGATCTTTGGACCACCAACGGCAGTGGCGTTGAAATTTGCATTGCTACGATGTCCAGGAAAAGATTTCTTTTTCTCATTTCTAGAGATCAGAAACGTTCGATCGATAAACTTGCACCCTATTTCACTAGTAATTATACATTTCCGTCTATTCAATACATGTATGATGTATGAGCATCAGCTAATAAAAATATCTTGATGCCGTATTTGGCTGGCTTGTTTGGCACAATGTATAATTACTAGTCAAAAAGGAATATCAGTCAATACGAACCAACATGTTGTCGAATACTCCTAAACTTGCACCCTTACGCGAAATTACTGAAATATTCAAGCAGAACATACAGAATGCTTACTCAAACAGTGAATATGCCACCATTGTCGAGAAGCAAGATCCTTTTCTTGGTTGCTGTGGTTTTAGACAGTATATGCCAAACAAGCCGGCCAAATACAGCATCAAGATATTTTTATTAGCTGATGCTCGTACATTCTACACAAGTAATTTAGAGGTTTATGTTGGCCATCAACCGGAAGGTCCATTTCATCAGGATAATAGTCTACATGCTATAGTGAAGGGGCTATTATTTCCACTGGAAGAGACATAACCATGGGCAATTGGTTGATGAGTGTGTCATTGGAAAATGATTTACTGAAGAACCACACGACATGTGTAGGTACTCTAAGGGCAAATAAACGTGAAATACCTCCTGAACTCGTTATCTTCCAAAGGTTGAGAAAGTTTTAATCTGTGTTTTGTTTCTCAAATTCGGTCATGCTTACATCATACGCTCCAAGAAAAGGAAAAGTGGTATTACTTGCCTCCACAATGCTCTGTGATAACGATATATATCCTGACACGGGAGATCAGAAGAAAGCTGTGAAAATGACTGTTTACAATAAAACCAAGAGTGGTGTGGACACTGTTGAGTTATGTAGGTCATACACAGTGTCTAGAAAGTCCTTCTGCTGGTCATTGGAAATATTTTTTGGATATCTCAACATTGCTGGAATAAATGCATTTGTCATTCAAAAGGGTACTAACACTGGAACTTTGGTGCTCCATCCAAGGCAAATTTTGAAAGACATTTCCTTAGAGCTGACCAAGGAACATATTGTGCAATGAGCTACACTAACTTCCCTACCAACAGATCTTCAAGCCCGAATAAAGCGATTGAACACAGTTTTGAATGGAGAAGGAGGAGGAGAAGAAGAAGAAGATAAACAGCCAAGAGAAATAAGCAGTGCTGGACGGTGTGAGGAATGCCGCAAGAAGACAGATCACAAAACGCGAACATTGTGTGTAAAGTGCAATATACTGATTCGTAAACAACATGTTTATCCCATTTGTCAGTGCTGTTACCAATCACTGATCTAAGACATGCAAACTTTTGATTGTAAGGAATAGATTTGATCATTCTATTGTTATGTGTAAGTTGTGTACTATAGTCATATAACTGAATATCATGTTCCATGTTGATGTTTTAAGAAGAATAAATGAATTTCGTACTCATTTAGAAATGGAGAAACAATAAACCTACATTTCTATAGATTCATACACACTACGAAGGAATGGGCTGCGCAACAATTTTCATTTTCTACCCACAATGTATTAATAGATTCTGATGCTAATGCAAACATGGCATTTTGCTTCTTGAAAAAAAAAAAAGAGGAGAGTCATTACATATGGTGTTTCATAATGATTAACTGTTCGGGTAAAATTTACATACCACGCGTCCATATGTTACAAAACAGAGCGCGCGTCCTGACAGTTCAGGGAATTAACCAGCGAGTTGGATAGTCATAGCTATGACAGTTACTTAACCACAATGGTGGTTCTCCATGGAAGCGCTTGAATCACCGCGTCACCTGTCTTTTTACAAAATAAGTAACGATTTAATATTTTGACATTCATTAGGTTTCTTAAACATGATTTTTACTGCATTAGATGTTACCAATTAAGGCATCAACGTCGACCTTCAAACGGCACGGTGGCAAATCTACTGCCGCATTGCTGAACTAGCCTGATGCGACAAGAATGTGCTGACAAGAGCGTCCCTGCCTTGGTGATAGAATAAGGCCGGAGAGGAAACGGAAGTCAGCAGTAACCATGGCAACATGAGTTCCTTGATGCAAATTCAGTGATTGCTCATCCACATTGCTCTCATTTCAAGCTATCCTGTACTACTGTACAACAGTTGCAGTTCGTACATTAGATAGCGACGTGTTGTGTGTGTAATATGTTTCACAATTGTTTGTTAGTGTAATGACAATTAGCAATAATGAAACCTACAAGACTTAGTATAAAGTTTATTGGAAACTCCATTTTCACATTGGAAAGACGAAAAGAGAGTACAGAGGCTTTAAACGCTAAATTGGAACAGAGCAGTAAGGAAGTGAGCAATAAATTTAATGAAAAATTTGAAGAGAACAATCTAAAATTAGATAAGAAATTTGAGCAGATTAGAGGAGAAATCAGAGGGGTGATGGAAGAGAAAGCTTAAGAGATTATTGCAGATGTAGACAGAAAATTAGGAAAAGTACAGGAGGAGTTAGAAATTAGAATCAGTACACAGGCTGAAAATTTAAAAGAACTAGTGCAACTTGAAACACAGCAGGTCAAAAAGCAATTGGGGGGAGAAATTGACAAAATTCAGGTAGCAACTAAAGAGGTTAAAGAACAGCTGGGGGGAAGAATTGATAAAGTACATGCAGAAATAATCACTGAAGTTAATACTTTAAGGGAGAGGAATAAGGAAAACATTAATGAGATTAACGAGAAACAAGCTAAATTAAGTGGTAAAGTTGAAGCATCGGAAGGGAGCATTAGGTTAACTGTAACTAATATTGAAAGAAAAGCTGAGGAGAAAATTGCTGAATTAGAACAGAAGTTGAAAGCTAGAATTAGGCAGGAAAATAGTCCGAGTAGGCCAGTTTATGTGAATAGCACACACAGGGAAATAGAACTAGGCAAATTCAGTAATCGGCAGGGTTGTCCAATGGAGTTCATGAATACAATAGAAAATAAATTCGGGGAGAGGTTGGAAGATGGTAGTATTGAGTGGTGCCAGGTAGTTGAAATTTTAGAGCAAGCGTTTGTAGGGGAGACAAGAAACTGGTTTGCTGTCTACAGAGACAATTTCGAGAATATTTTAGATTTTAAAGTTCAATTTTGTGAGAATTTTTGGAATGAGGTAATTCAGTCTCAGCATCGTGAGGGAATTGTGTGTGGGAAATATAACCAGAGAGGAAACTACACTATGACCGAGTACTTTTTAGGACAGGTATTAACGTGCAAATATCTGGATGGTTTGAAGGAGGAAAGTGATGTAGTCAGGCTATTACTAAGACATTTTCCATATAGAATCAAGGAAGCTGCCTGTATCCAAAATGTTAAATCTATTTCACAAGTGGAGAATTTATTGAGTACATTCGATGCTTTGCGAAGAGGTGGTTACGAGGAGAATTTCGGTAGGAACCAGGGTAACAATAATAACAGGCCTAATGAGAATAGGAATCAGGAAGTTCAAGGGAACAGTGGCGAAGGGGCCAGCGTTCAAAATAGGGGGAACCAAAATAATAATAATAATAATCAGCAAAACCAATACAGAGGAAATGGGTATAGTACGAAATACCAAGGTAGAAACAATGAGTTCAGGGGAAATCAAGGCCGAAATAATGATTATAGGGGTAAGCAAGGGAGGTATAATAATAATAATAATAATAATAATAATTATAACCAGAACAGGGGTCAGGGAGGGAATCAGCCCAATGGTAATAACGGACAGAGAGATACCGTTAACGCAACCCAGAACAACCAGACCAGTGCAGTAGTGAGTAGTACTACACCAAGTGGTAGCAATGCTTTAAACACGAACCAGGCTGCGATGTAAGGTCAGAATCTCAGTCTATAACATGCCCTGTCCATACACTTATACAGGAACCCTATGACCTAAATATAAGAAATGAATTATTACGTGAACTAAATGATGAAGGTATTATTCAGGAGGTGGTTAGTAAGAGCCCCATAGTTAAATTTAACGTGTCCGAGGCGTACACAGATGTTTTAATTGATAGTGGTTGTATGAAGAGTTGCATAAGTAGTGCATTTTATGATAAAATGAAAGGAACTGGAGTAAATTTTGAGGAGATGCCAATTAAAAGCACTTTTGTTATAACAGCTGTTGGGAAGAGGTCTAAAGTAATTTCTAAGCAAGTTTTAGTAGACATTAAAATTAATAATCATGTAGAAAAGCAGATTTGTCTTGTAATTCCAAATTTAGTATTCAGTGTTATCTTGGGTTCAGAGTGGCTAAGTAGAGTGTCTGGTAACTTATGTTATGATGTAGGGAGTTTGAAATTTAAATGGGGAAATTCTGAGGTAGAAGTAGCGTTCAATGACCATATTCAGAGAAGTAGTGTTGTAGGTGTAATTTGTACTTTAAATGAGATATCGCCAGCCGTAGAGCGGGGTTCTCCTTGTTTTGTGGGCAGTGTGATTACGAACGGTAGTCTAGAGGACTCGTTAAGTGATGCTGCATTTCAGGGAAATATAGAGGTGGAACAGTGTGTTCGGCTCTATGATGTTTTATTGTGTAATAGGAGAGTTTTTGAGGATCGCATTGGTATGGCCAATTGCTATACACATTCATTGAACGTTATTGATAGGTCAGTATTCACAGGACATAGATATCCTGTACCTTTCGCTTATCAGAGTGCAGTTGAGGCACAAATTAACCAGATGCTTGAAGATGGGATTATTGAGCACTCTAACAGTCCATATGTTAATTCTTTGATCATGGTACCCAAGGCCGACGGCACAGTTCGTATTTGTTTAGACGCTCGTTTGGTTAACAGTAGAATTAGTTCAGATCAGCTGAAATCCATGTCAATAGAGGAATTAATGCAAACATTTGAGGGGAAGAAGTATTTCACTTGTGTAGATTTGAGTTCCAGTTTTTGGCAAGTGCCACTTATGTACGAAGATAGACCATTTACAACTTTTAGTCATAAATATAACCTTTATCAATTTTGTAGAACACCTTATGGGTTAAAGAGTAGTTCAGCAGCTTTAATTAGGGCTTTAAACATCGCGTTAGGGGATGACACAGGAGAGTTTGTAACCATTTACATTGATGATATGGTAATTAGTTCACACAGTTTTGAGGAGCATCTACGTCATTTAGATATAGTTTTTCAGAAGTTAGATCAGGCAGGGTTCACTTTGAAGCTGTCTAAGTCGTCATTCTGTCAGTCAGAAGTGACATTTTTAGGTCATAGAGTGTCGAGTAGAGGTGTGACACCAGAGGAAAGTAGGGTTAGCATGTGTGGACAGTAGCAACAGGGCATCGTTACAGACACTGAGAAATATGCTAGTGGAGCAACGTGAGAACATTAAATATGTGTCATAAAGTAAGTGTGTTTAGCTGGCGAGCCAGCCTATCAAATGAGTAAGTGTGGTATTTGGTGCGAGGAAGATCTGGTTTTCCAGGCAGGCGTATCAGAAGTCACACAGGGGGGTAGTATGTAAGTAAATGAGAGTTTTTAAGGTACAGGGAAATATGACGGGATTGTCGGATGCTCTTGAGCACTAAAATGTTTCGATACACCAAGGCCAGAATTTGGTAGCGCTGGTGAATTCTCATTTGTCTCCTAGAGATGGGTGAGCGCTTGAACAGGGTATTTTTGCTTAAGGCATCCACGAGACAAAAGATGGGCCATCAGAAGGCGAGACAGTCCTTCATGAAACTCATACATAACAGCACACGTGATTTCTGTTTACGGCCTCGCCATGTAAGATTTGTAAGTGTGTAATTTAAGGTAATTTGTACAATGGTATTTTTGTGTGAGGAGAACTGGTCTGTGTTGAGAACTAGTATTAAGTAGAATATGGTCTACGGGAACTTAGGAAGACAGGGCGATTATGGCACATAAATATTTGGTGTTATATGTAATGCGCATTTACTGTTTTTTTTTTCAGAAGTCAATATTAATTTAGTCTATTATAAAGAGAGATTAAGTATTATGGTCACGATGCGCTGCCACAATAAAGTGATCGTGTGCTCAGTGAGATCAGTGATATTAAATTTCACCATAAGGAAGTGACCTCCAGTGAAATTAGGAAGTTCTGTGGTGATAAATATATCAGAACACCTTTGATGCGTGTGATGTGACATCATAAATACACAGTGCTCACACATTATTTATGTCTATTTTCCCAACACAGAGAAATTTGAGAGGCGGAAATATCCGTGGAACATTATTCTATATGAAAAACATTGGACTGGTTGCAAAGTGCAATCCATAGTGACAACAAACTTTGACGCAAAGTGCGTAAAGAAAAATTATGAGTGTATATATATGTAATTTAGTGTGATTTCATTTATGTAATATGTATTTTGGATGGGGATTTATTAACGTGTCTGGGATAATCGGATAATGGACCGTCGTCACGGTAAATCATCCGATGATCCGAGGCGAATATGTAACGTGTTTTTCGAGGGATTTTACGCAACTGGCATAAGTCAGTAGGAAGCCATTCTATATTTACTTACGCGGCAAATTGTTCAGCCAAGAGATATTTTCAAATTAACTTATTATTATTATTAACTTATTATTAATATTAAGGTATTTTTTGGAGCATTTTTATAAAATTATAAGCATACAGATAGGTTTTCTATGTCATAGAAAACACTATCAATCAAATTATTACGAACAACATTATCATAGAAAATTATATGATTACGGAATTTTACGGAGTTTTGTCAGTTAGGGTATTATGAGAGAGATGAGTCACGGGGAATTCGGCTGCAGGCTTAATCTTGTCGAGTAGCATGACGCAAGCTGGGTTGCTGCTTCAAGAAAAGGCGAAATAGTCGGGAACGGTAATCGACATCATCCTCGCGCCGAGTGTAATGACCCTGAGGAGGGGGGTAGCGCGTGGTGGCCCAGCCAATCAGAGGAGAGCGGGCGAGAAGAAGCCGGGTCCAGGGAGGGGAAGTGACGAGTTCATATATGGTTTGCGCACCGTGGAGGCAAGGCGACTATCTTTGTAAAACTTAACCAGTGTGGTTGGTTCCGATGTTCGGACCATAAGTTATCATATCTACAAGTATCTCATCAACTAACGAAGAAGATGACGACGACCAGGAGGCTGTGGGAAGCTCTCTACAACATCCAGTACGAGGGAAATGCTACGGCAATTTCCAGTGGTAAGCGCGAATGACTCAGAACTACGCAATCTCTCGTCTCTTTGTTTAATATTCAGTATTTCTATGAAGTTACTGAAATACTGAATATTAAACAAAGAGACGAGAGATTGCGTAGTTCTGAGTCATTCACGCTTACCACTGGAAATTGCCGTAGCATTTCCCTCGTACTGGATGTTGTAGAGAGCTTCCCACAGCCTCCTGGTCGTCGTCATCTTCTTAGTTAGTTGATGAGATACTTGTAGATATGATAACTTATGGTCCGAACATCGGAACCAACCACACGTACAACCACACTGGTTAAGTTTTACAAAGATAGTCGCCTTGCCTCCACGGCGCGCAAACCATATATGCACTCGTCACTTCCCCTCCCTGGACCCGGCTTCTTCACGCCCGCTCTCCTCTGATTGACTGGGCCACCACGCGCTACCCCCCTCCTCAGGGTCATTACACTCGGCGCGAGGATGATGTCGATTACCGTTCCCGACTATTTCGCCTTTTCTTGAAGCAGCAACCCAGCATGCGTCATGCTACTCGACAAGATTAAGCCTGCAGCCGAATTCCCCGTGACTCATCTCTCTCATAATACCCTAACTGACAAAACTCCGTAAAATTCCGTAATCATATAATTTTCTATGATAATGTTGTTCGTAATAATTTGATTGATAGTGTTTTCTATGACATAGAAAACCTATCTGTATGCTTATAATTTTATAAAAATGCTTCAAAAAATACCTTAATAATAATAATGAGTTAATAATAATAATAATAAGTTACATGAAAACTTCTCTTGGCTGAACAATTTGCCGCGTAAATAAATATACGTTGGGCGCCAAGTGAAACGGTTTCCTTTGCTCTATGTTGAGCGTACAAGTGAAACGGTTTTTCTTGGCCCTCACTTTTGCGTGACAAATGTAATGCTTCTACTGGCCCTGCCTTGCACTTTGAAATCTTTACTCTGCCTAAGATATGTTGTTTTAATGGGCGCCAAGACCTCAACGCTATGTTGAAATCTAAATTTATATTTAACAACACCTAGCTCTGGTAGAACACCTTCAAGAATCTATTCACTCAGATCGTGGTATGATTTGATCATTAGCCCAACAAACAATTGTATCAGGAGAAGGAATTGGTCTATATCTAATGCAACCTACTGAAAGCAAAGATTGCATGGTTAAAAGAAATGAATTTATTATATAAAACCAGTATGGCAAAATTAATAGTAATAATAATATATTCTGAATTTAAATTGGAGCGTTGTGATTTGAATATTACCGCTAGAAAATTACGTGAAAACGGATTCGGATAAATTACTGATTTTACTCTTATTCCCAAGCTATGAAGTTACTGAAATACTGAATATTAAACAAAGAGACGAGAGATTGCGTAGTTCTGAGTCATTCGCGCTTACCACTGGAAATTGCCGTAGCATTTCCCTCGTACTGGATGTTGTAGAGAGCTTCCCACAGCCTCCTGGTCGTCATCATCTTCTTCGTTATTTGATGAGATACTTGTAGATATGATAACTTATGGTCCGAATAAAAGAAACCAACCACACGTACAACCACACTGGTTAAGTTTTACAAAGATAGTCGCCTTGCCTCCACGGCGCGCAAACCATATATGCACTCGTCGCATCCCCTCTATGGAGCCGTCTTCCAGTCGCCCGGTCTCCTCTGATTGGCTGACTCACCCCTCCTCCGGGTCATTACACTCGGCGCGGCGATGATGTCGATTACCGGTCCAGGCCATTTCGCCTTTTCTTGAAGCAGCAACCCAGCTTGCGTCATGCTACTCGACAAGATTAAGCCTGTAGCCGAATTCCCCGTGACTCATCTCTCTCATAATACCCTAACTGACAAAACTCCGTAAAATTCCGTAATCATATAATTTTCTATGATAATGTTGTTCGTAATAATTTGATTGATAGTGTTTTCTATGACATAGAAAACCTACCTGTATGCTTATAATTTTATAAAAATGCTCCAAAAAATACCTTAATAATAATAATAAGTTAATAATAATAATAATAAATTAACATGAAAACTTCTCTTGGCTGAACAATTTGCCGCGTAAATAAATATAGAATGGCTTCCTACTGACTTATGTCAGTGGCATAAAATCCCCTCGAAAAACACGTTACAACCTGTCTTTTTACAAAATAAGTAACGATTTAATATTTTGACATTCATTAGGTTTCTTAAACATGATTTTTACTGCATTAGATGTTACCAATTAAGGCATCAACGTCGACCTTCAAACGGCACGGTGGCAAATCTACTGCCGCATTGCTGAACTAGCCTGATGCGACAGGAATGTGCTGACAAGAGCGTCCCTGCCTTGGTGATAGAATAAGGCCGGAGGGGGAACGGAAGTCAGCAGTAACCATTCAACATGAGTTCCGTGATGCAAATTCAGTGATTGCTCATCCACATTGCTCTCATTTCAAGCTATCCTGTACTACTGTACAACAGTTGCAGTTCGTACATTAGATAGCGACGTGTTGTGTGTGTAATATGTTTCACAATTGTTTGTTAGTGTAATGACAATTAGCAATAATGAAACCTACAAGACTTAGTATAAAGTTTATTGGAAACTCCATTTTCACATTGGAAAGACGAAGACAAGAGGGATTTACCGGTACTTAACGAAGGTAGGCCTAAGCCATTACTGTCTTTGGAAAACTCATGTGGTGATAAAAACAATTCAAAAGTTTTCGTTAGAAAGTTCAAGTCTTGATGGGATGATGAACATAAGTGGTCGTGTGCTAGTAGTTACACACAAAAAATATATTGTTGGCCATGTTTATTGATTGGAATAAAAGCAGGAGTGTGGAACAACAATGGGGTCGGAGCCTTAAATATTGTCACTTGTGCATTTCGGAAACATGAGTCTTCAATTGAACATTTAAGGAATTAAATCGGCATTAAGGAGTTAGGAAAAAACATGAACAAAATTGTGGATGCTCTGCAAGAAACTCAACACAAAGGCCCTGCCAGTATAATGGCAAGTTGCTTTTTAATGTTCTTCGCGTATATTGGCGCGTCACCATCAGATTCACTCCTGAGCTGCCACTGCTTAACCCAGACCAAAGCCAGTTTTAAAATTGCCTAATTATCCCTGGTTTTTCTCAATTCTTTACCAAAATTCCAAATAATATTTTTTTACTAAGTTAAATATGAAATGGGTCATGGAGTGGGTAACTGTAATCACATCCTAGTTCATGAGCAATGGGTTATCATTGAGCGGCCTAGGAAGATGCCCTGAAACTCGGAATAACAGTAACTTTGGAATAGGAATGGGTATTTTGGACATACTCTCCCTTCATATTATAAGGGCTTCAAATGCCATCTCAACATGTGGTTTCCTTGAACTTTCCAACTACACAAACTGAATAAACGCAGAGTTTTATTTGCGTTTGTAGCACCCTGGTTGTGATGTCACACCCATGAACGGCAGTGGCCACTTTGTTAAGTGCCTCTCATTCCCGGCCAGGAACAGGGAACAGGAATCCAGTCAATACTCCAATAACGCTACTTGTGTAAAATCACTGAATCTGTATAATTCTTACTGCTCAGATCACTAAATCCCATAATATTCCACCCTGCAGTATAGCCGTGAGCACTAAGCCGTTCACCACCACTGCAAGGATGAGCTGGAAGTCTGGAGATTGAAGATTCAAATCTTGGCTCAAGAGCGACCATTCTTAGTGTGGTTTTTCACACACCCTCCAAGCAAACGCCGGCCTGGTACCTTATTTACAGTTCCCAGATAACTACTCCAACCCTAAATCCCCAAGTACAGTTACACACACTATTACTGTTACAATAGAAACACAGGTTATCTCACAAATTCAACACAAACCTAACCAGAGGGAGTTAGAAGGTGTGGTTTTTACAAAAATCTTCCAAATCGTCTCAATCGCACATGAAAAATCTTGCATTTCTTGAAAAATCAACGGAAATATATTTATTTGTTTACAAAGGTTTGATGCTTTTCAGTCGGTCGGCGCGGTTGTGCCCAGATGAGATGGGTTATTCCCTAATCCTGAAAATCTCATTTGGGTGCAGTCGTGTTGGCCGGCTGGGGGGCATCAAACTTTTGTTTACTTAGGCAACACTGAAATATGGCTTCAAACACCATAATTTATTTGTTTATAAAGTGCATTTAAACAAATAAACAAGCCGATAGCCCCTGTCAGAAATGTATCGCGTCAAGCCCGCATAACAGTAGACCTAGGCGGGTGGTTTAACACATGCGAGATTTTTCGCACAGACCCTCTAGTTCCAAGTGTTTTATGTAGAGTATAATTAGCGGTGAATATTGGTAAGAAAGGTCACTGATCATTAAGATATTGCTTTTGGATTCCTTCTCCTAATGACTATACGCCTGAGGTGCAGCCCTGACATGATATTGAGGTTAATATGATGCCCAGTCCCTGGTTCACATGACATAGCCTACAGTAGGCTACAAGGCTGAGCTCAAAGCTTAATCCCCTTTCACGGGAAATGACAGCTGATGTCATGTACATTCCCTTAATCTCACTTTTAAAGTTCGTGGGAAATTTTAAATTTACCTGGCTACATAAAATATGTGATGAGTGATGAATGACTCATGGATTCCACTGCCTGTGGTCTTCATTACATTTTCCATAAGCTCATGAAATGTCAAGAAATTTACCATTCTAACATTCACATCATAGAATTTGCTACTTGCACTCACATTTGCACACAGAAAACTTTCCTAAGCACGCCTGAATTCTCGGCCTACTGTATATCCTTCAATCCTTCACCAAGTATCCATTCAGTGAAAAGCTGCCACTTGTTATCACAAACTTGTAAGTTCAGGTTGACAAGTACGGTCGCCGAAAAGAGAGCAATTGTTGTTGTTGTTGATTGTTTCGGAGGCTTTGTGACGCCGTGGTCATGTGGCTCCGTGTACGTGGTTGTTTGTGGAATTTGTCTGATAACCTGAGTCGTTGAGATGTCTGTGCTGGTGTGCGTAATTGTAATTGAGGTAGGATTTGGGTAGGAAGCGGCCGTGGCCTTAAGTTAGGTACCATCCAGGCATTTGCCTGGAGTGGGGGTGGGGGCCCGCTTCCGGGATGGCTGGGGTGGGGATCAGGCCTATCTCTACTCAGTGTTGCCTCGCGAGGCTGAGTGTGGCCCGTTCCCGCCCTCAGACCAGAGAATCGAACCCGGGCCTCCGGGGCGACGGCGGAGAATGCTAGCCGCTACGCAACGAGGCGGACTCAAAAAACGAATACGAATGAGCATATGGTATTTTATAAATCCGTCGCAAGCACATCTGCGCATGCGGTTACACGCTCCTGAAAACGGATCAGTTGTGTGGCCAACGTTATTAGCTTACTTTGAGCAATGACATGGTGATGCGTAATGAATTCAAGTTTAAATTAGTTCGTCTTAAGGCTCGGTCAAACAGGAAGCGGGCTGCCCTCGCGAACCAGCCCGTCGCGAACTTTGTATTGTGTAATATTGCATCATCCTGGTTAAACAGGAGGCGGCGGACCAATCTTGTTCGCGGCGCGCAAGTGAGCAGTTGTGATTTTCCACAAATTCCGCGTGGGCTGGAAGCATGGCCGACGAAACAGAGAGGTTAATTGACCTTGTGCGCGAGTGCATTCTACAGTCATTCGAAAATATACGAAAAAACGGTCTGGAAATGACCTCAACTCACAGCATAGTTTGTGATACTCGCCTAATTCCTGTCTTTTATCATTAGTATCATGCACCCATTTTCTTTTTAGTCTCGCTTGACTCAAAGCGAACAGAAGATGCAATTCTTCTTCGTACGAGGTACTGCTGGACATGTTGAATTAACAGAAAACACTGTGATATGCACTTGATGGCGATCGCTTTCATACTGGTTCGCCTTGACTTGCCCGCATTCAGTTTGACCACTCCAGACCGCGACGGGATGCGGTCGTTTCGTCCGCGCGGGCAGCCCGCTTCCTGTTTGACAGAACCTTTTAAATCCGTTCAATCAATTAATGTACAGTTCGTTCACCAAGCTACACTACTAAGAACTGTGATATGTATGGGAGAAGAGGGTGCTGAGTCATGTGCAAGGGAGATTTCAAGATTGGAACTTACTGCACGTGTCAGTTGTATATGTTGGAATATGACCATAATGATTTCGTAACTAGATCAGAATCAATAATTAAAAGAAAAGCAGCCTGAGCGAATAAACAAATCGCTTACTACCGGTACTTCATGAAAAAGAGTTGTTGTTAATTCATTTTAGGGGCTTGGGGCATCTTGATCATCAGCCCAGTGTAGTTGAGTGTGTGTTAAATTTGTCTGATAACCTGTACTTATTTGATGACAAGATAGCAGATTTTAGGCAAATGCCTATTTTTTTCCTTAACATATAAATGACTCACCTTTTAAGTTTGCATGCTTCATGAACGTTTAGGTCCATATAGAGCAGTTTTATAGTGCCTAAAATGTCTATTTTGACGTTAGCACCTATTTTCCATTCTAAGTGTAGGCCTATTCTTAGTGCCAATTTTCCAGTTTGAATAGCTTTTCCCTTGTTAGATTTGAATTTGTGTTTTAATTTTGATATTTTACACTATTCATAATAATGGTCTACTCTACTGTACCATTCTTTTTAAAGCGCCTGTACCCTAAAGGTAAACTATTATTCCTATGAGTCTGTACCATTAAACACTGCAAGCACAGGTAGCAACACCTTCCTCCTTCCCAGCTTTGGAAAGCCCAGCAATTAGTGACACAATGCGAACGTCCCAATCTCTTTACCTTTATAAATATAACCTTGTAAAATCTTGGAATTTTATCTTTCACTATAACAACAGCTGCACATCCAGAACGTGTGTACTGTTGGCCTTTAGAGCTTGACGTGATGACGTGAAGAAAACGTAATGCAGGAAATAAAATGTGCTTGCTATTTACTGTGAAGCCAAACTACGGACATGATGTTTAACGTCAGTCTGTGTTGTGAGTTATATGTGCCAATTGTGAAATGCATTTGGTTTCTTATAATACCAATATTGCACATTAAATTGAGTTAAGGTGAAGCCTCCGTGGCTTAGGCGGCAGCACGCCGGCCTCTCACCACTGGGTCCGTGGTTCAAATCCCGGTCACTCCATGTGAGATCTGTGCTGGACAAAACGGAGGCAGACAGGTTTTTCTCCGGGTACTCCGGTTTTCCCTGTTAACATTTCATTCCAGCAACACTCTCCACTATCATTTCATTTCATCTGTCGTTCATTTAATCATTGCCCCAGAGGAGTGTGTCAGGCCTCGGCAGCCGGCACAGTTCATATCCTCGCCGATAGATGGGGGCTTCATTCATTCCATTCCTGACCCGGTCGGAGACTGGAAGCAGGCTGTGGATTTTCATTTCATTTTGGACATACTCTGTGTCATGGCCCTCTTTGTGCTCAGGCACTATCCGACTCAGTGGTTCATTCCCTGAACAGTCAAAGGTAAACTCTTGCAGCCCTATGCAGGTTAAACTAACAATGTTTCGAATGAGCCTCGAATCTATGGGAGTGACCGATTCCTATTCCCATCTGATAGATCAGGAATTCCTTGCGAGCAAACAGGCAATGGAACTGGTATTCGATGGGGTGCTAGTAATATCGAAGGGGGTTGTGGAATGAAGAAAGTAGAACTAGCTGAGCCAGCAAGTAGGAAGGGAATGGATATTTTAAGGATTAGTGAAGTTCAGATAAAGGGTGACAGGGAAGAGGAAGTAGGAGTAAAATGAGGTAGAGCTATGCGGGGAGTAGGGCTGTATGCCAAGCAAGCCATAGAACTTAATATAGTTCCTGTAAGGTATGTAAATGAACAATTAATGAGGATGGATTTGGAAATCTCAGGAACTCGAGTCAGGTTTGTTTCAGTGTATGCTCCAGGTGAAGGGGCGGATCAGGACGAAGTAGACAAATATTATGAGGTACTGAGTGATGTGGTAGTGAGAGTTAACATCAAAGCTAGTGCTGGTGGGGGATTTCCATTATAGGACAGGAAATAGGACTGAGGGGGTATGAGAAGATGATGATGATGATGATGATAATTGTTGTTTTAAGGGGCCTAACATCGAGGTTATCGGCCCCTGACGAAATGAAATGGCATGAAATGAAAGGATGAAGATAAAAACAGCTCACTGCTATGGATTAAACGAAAATGGTTTAGATAAAATAGACAGTGAGCCCCAACAATGACTTATGTAGCAGGAAAAATACTTACAAAAAGGAACTCAGATCGAAACTACTCACCAAATGGAGAGCGGTAATACGTACATAAGGGAATTTCGAACGAAAACACTCACAAAAGGAATAGATTGAAAAATACGCACAAAATGTAGGTTAAGTCCAAAATACGTACAAAATGCAACGTACAGTCGAAATACTTACAAAATGCAAATGAGATTGAAAATACGCACAAAATGTAATGTATATTCAAAATACCCACAAAATGCAATTGAGAATTAACTACTCGAACATACGGAGTAGGTTGAAAACACAAAATGCAATTGAAATTGCTTACAAAAGGTATGGTAGATTCAAACTTCTCATTTGGATGGACAATAATTACAAAATGCAATTTAGATTGAAAACAATTACAAAATGTAATTTAGATTCAAAATACCCACAAAATTGCAATTGAGACTTAACTACTTGAACAAAGCGGGGTAGGTTGAAAATACAAAATGCAACTGAAATTCAAAATACTCACAAGAAGACCCCCCTATATTGAAAGACTTACTAAAAAGCAATTTTGATTGGCAATCCTTACAAAATGCAAGTGAGGTTGGAAAACACTCACAAAATGCAATTTAGATCGAAAAAACTTACAAAATGCAACGTAGATCAAGAATACCTAAAAAAAGGTGCGGGAAACTGAAAGAGAAGAGGAAATATAATGAAAGGCGGAGAGGAGGGGGGGTATGAGAAGGTACTGGGTAGGTAAGAGTAAATACAGGAAGCGAACACCAATGGGAAATGTTTATTGGATTTCTGTGCTAGGGTGGGATCAGCTGATGCAAACTCACTTTCAAAGCATAATGAGATTCACCAATATACGTGGGAGGGTAGAGGAACCAGGTCAATCATCAATGACTTTCAATTTAGAAAATTGATAACAAATTGTAGGGTATCCAGGGTCTTTTTTGATAAAACAGACCACAAACTGAACTGCTGTGAATTGGGCATAGTTAGACTTACTGTACATAAAGTGAGGTCTGTCGACAGACGGATTAGGGTTGAAAATCTCCAGGATAAGGAACTTGGGAGTGAAATACATGGTGATGATTGGTGAGAAATTCCAAAGAGTAGATGATAAAGGATTGCAGGACATTGAAAACGAGTGGTCAGGATACAGGGATGCAGTACTAGAAGTAACAAAGGTATGTTTAGGGACAACAGTGTATAAAGATAAGAAAAGTTGCATATCCTGGTGGTATAACATAGTGAAGTCGACTTGTAAAAGGAAAATGGTTTAAAAAACAAGTAGTTCAGTGAAGAACTAAATAGCCTATTTTCATATATCATACTAATGTTAATTGCCTCTATCAACATACAAAATTTCAGTTTGATTGCTGTAATAGATTGGTAGATATTGAGAACAATCTAAATGTTTCGGATGGCCGCCATGTTGTATTTTTATGTATGTAGGCCATAGAGTTATGTACTATTAGATGAAGATTATAGCGAAGGTCAGAGTACTGGAGCGAGGCCCACCGCACCGTACACCGAGCCCATGGCCTTTTGAAGCCTGTCCAGTGTCATTCTCATCTAATACGGTCGCATTCTGGCCCATAGCACTGGACTCACAAAGCCCACCGTAGCCCACTGCACTGGACAGGCCGAGCCGGCAGACTAACCTTCACACGAGTGCACAACAAAATGCTCGCTTTACACTTCTGTTCAGAATTGTTAGCAATACGATTGTCACTAAGCTAATGGTATAGTTCAAACTGGCTAATCTCAATCTGAAATACATCGATAGTTGTTGATTGATTTAGGGGCTTTGCGACATCATGGTCATGTAGCCCCATGTATTTGTGTGTGTAATGTCTGATAACCTGTGTTATATTGATGGCTGTATTAGTGTGTGCCTTTGTAATTCAGACGAGGATTGGGAAGGAGGCGGCAGTGGCTTTTAGTTAGGAACCCTCCCGGCATTTGCCTGGAGTAGAAGTTAAATAACAAATCGGAAATTACAAATATTACTTTCATTAAACTAATTTAGATAACTATTTGAAGTTATTAGCCATTGGAAAAAACGAAGATTGAACTTATATATCATGTCATTCTAAATATAACATCATTCAAAATATTGCTTTTATCTTAAAAGTGTCACTATTAGGAAATGGTGCCAATGCTAGGAACAATGATAATATCTCGACTTTGTATAAAACGAAGTCCCCGATTCTTGGATGTCACGGGTAATACCGAGAACCACTGGATGGATTTTGATGTGGTTTTCACCATTCTGTAAAGGATTTCTCGAGGAAGGTTTCTGTAGAAAATTATTTATTCATGATCAAAGGAAGCTGAGCAGTGAAGATTTCAGTGAAAAAGTCAAAACAACCTGGGGTCCGTGCGCTTTTTAAGCTTACGCTGGGCAAACCGTTAAACAGATCAATATACTATGAGTGTAAGAATTGTTCAGCATGAAAAGTTCTACAAAAAATTCTGCGAGAGCATATCTCTATCATCAATACATAGCCCTACTATACAGTAAGTGTTTTTACGTTTTTATATCTTCCAACAATCTCCATTCAATTACTGAGGCGACAGTTTACGAGCTAGCACGTAATGCATTCATAACTGTTCCTGGGCGAAGCCGGGACGGGTTGCTAGTTATTAATAAAAGTGTATTGACAAATTTGAGCCACATTTCTCAAATAAAGCAAAGACTCTGTGTTTAATGTGTGTAGTTAATACTAGGGTGGAGGGGGGGTATTGCTGCTTATTTTATTAAGAGCAGAAGGGGAGATAGCAAATCATAACACATTTTTCTTCAGCCCATTTATGAACATCAGCAGTTCGTAGAGGTCATTCCAAGCAAAATAATAGAACATTTCACAGTATTTTTCGCGGTGTGTTAACGTTGTCAAAAAAAAAAACACTCATGTTTCTGGCATGGCCCTCTCATGTTATAGCTCAGTCATCCCAAGGATAATATTGTGACGTAGAGAATACCTCAGTTTCGACCACGGCCTCCTCGAATACCCCACTATGACACTATAGTCACGCAGTGACATTTACAATAGGAGGCCGTGGAAGTCGGCAACAGTCGCTCTAGCTTGGCCGTAGCCTAACGCAGGTTACTCTGTCTTCTGGCAGTACGCATTGTAGCTGTCAGCCCATGGACTACCAAAGCGCTCTCATAGCCCGCTGCATTAAATGCAACATAGTATGGCTCGGCCCAGCCTGTGCGATGACGTCACAGGCCGCTAGGTTCAAGACTTGTCAAGCCCAGTGCGGTCTAGTGTCGAAGCAGCCGATGAGCCGGGCCGCTGTGCAGGACCCTGGCGTAGGTTTATTCAATCACACGATTAGGACACAAGATATAAAAACAAGATTTTAAAATTTTGCATGGCAGCCAATTTGTGGTTATGAAAACAATTGAAATAAATTAGATGTCAGTGAATTAAAATTTGTATAAGCATTTACCGTACCAAGTTTCACTGCGCTCGGATCGTTAAATCGCGAGAAACGTCCATTTAAATGTTTGAGTTTCGCGTTAGATTTGTGCTCACCAAGTTATTGCAAATTCCATAGGTGAACTTATGTTAATAGCCTTTATCAACATACAAAATTTCAGTTTGGTTGCTGTCATAGATTAGTAGATGTTGAGAACCATCTAAATATTTCGGATAGTCGCCATGTTGGATTTTTATATGTGTAGGCCATAGAGTTAAGTACTATTAGATGGCGACTATTGCGTAGGTTCACTACTCAAATGTTGACTTCGATCGCATGACTTGGACAAAAGAAATAAAAACTTAATTTTAAAATCTCACACAGCCGCCATCTTGAGGTTATGTATACAATAGAACTAAATTATATGTCAGTGCATTACAATGTGTATTAACATTTGCTGTACCATGTTTCACTGCGGTCGGACGGTTGAATCGCGAAAAAAGTCTCTTAAAATGTTTCAACTTCGCTTGGCCGCCATGTTCGTTTTGTACTTAACAGGATTTTGAAAGTCAAATAGATGAACTTCTAGTAGTGGCCTTTATCACCGTACAAAATTTCAGGGTGATATCAGTAATAGTTTCGGAGATATAGAATGCCGGTGAAATATTTTGCACGGCTGACATGTTGGATTGGTGAGACATAATAAATTTTGAAGGGCACGGTCGGGGTCGGATGAAATAGTACTATGTCCTTATCAAGTTTCATTGAAATCACTCCATGTGTCTAGATTTTATTAGGGGGAACACACACACACACGGACAAAAGGTGATATCACAAGTCTATTTTTTCATAAATGAAAATAGGCTAAAAATGGCTCCAAACAAGTAATCCAACTGACAGAGAGCTATATGTAGTGGAAAGCTCGGGTTACCTTCGTAAGCAATTGTGCCAGCAATAAAGCTCCGCAGAGTTCTAAGTAAGGAAGTGACAGTTTCTTCTAAGGGCCTACTCTTGATTTAGAACACAAAAGCTTCATTGTGATGATTCCATTCTTGTTTGTGGATCGCAGGTAGATGCAAGCTCCATACACCTTCTCCGAAGCATCACAGAAGCCATGTAACTGGATGATGACTACAGGATTATCAACAAGAATTCTCCTGGCAATGCGGATGTTGTCTATGAGAGGAAGCTGATGGTACAATGATTGTCAAAACTTCTGAAGTTGATCTGTATATCAACGTTGGTCTTCACAAAGAAAGATGCTACCTGCCGCCGTGGCGTAGTGGATGGGTATGTCCCCGTTTCATACCTCCCCGATAGAATCCAACCAAATTCGGTTTCATGCAGGACAGGGTGATTGGAGTTCCTGGTTACCTAACAGATCGGTAAATATATGCACAAATTTCAGCCCCAACAAAATGTCGAACATACTAGGTTGATGAAATGAAGGATCCGCTAGAGGAAGATTCTTAGGTAGGTTCCATTCAGTAGGATCAATAACGTGCCCTGGTAGATAATCAGTAGGGACCTGAAAAAAATCGCATTTGCAATAAATGCAAATTTTTTAATTTCGTACAGAATCCAAGCCTACGTTAATTTTAATGTAAAAAAAATAAAAAATTTACGGGTAAATCAAAATGCGACAAAATGCGAATTGTGACCCAAAGTGCGAATTGTGAAACAAAATGCTAAAATACCAAATAAGTGCGATTTTATAGCAAAATTACTTTAAATCTGGTAATTTATTTGCGAATTTGTTTATTAAACAAAAGAAAATGTTTAGTCGGAGGCCTAATCGCTCGCTAGCGATACCCCATCTCGGACTCGCAGTGTGCTACGCATATTGGTCGATATAACAATCGATTTCTATATCGATACGAACTTTCGACTATCTATAACTTATTCAGACAGCTGACGAACGAAACTCGTTTGTGTACTTGGCGCATCGTGGCGACTAGTGGTTTGTCGAACACGTGGACTTTGCTAAATGAAAAATTTTGCGGCTTGCTGCTTGAATAGTAACCTTATTCTTTTTGTAACCTTCAAGCACTTCAAGGTTCAAAGTTTTTTTTCTAGAAATGGGATGTACTGCTGTAACTGCTCATGAAAGAGCACAGCAGTACGCTAATCATGGCTTTTATTGTTCTGACTCTGCAACAGTATTTTGCAAATATTGTAACTGCCGTGTTGGGTGGGAGAAGAAGGACAATATTCAGAAACATATTACATCGGTAAAACATGTTGCGAAGCGACGAGAATGCGCAACAGTTTCTGAACCCAAACAAACCTCTGTTATTGAAAGACTACAGGGTGCCAAACGAAGAAAGCATGACAAGGACTACTTCACAAAAAGAACTGTTGAAGTATTTGCAAACGCAAATAATCCCTTAGAAAAGCTTGAAAATGAAACTGTAAGAGCGTGGATTGCTGAATTTTCAAGTCAAGGAGAGCTGCCTAACACGAGAACTCTCCGCGAAAAATACTTGCCTGGTAAGTACGCTTTAAATAAATATATTGGCATTTTGATTCTCCCTTGCTCATATAACCTATACAAAGCAAAGCTAATCCAACTTCTGTAGAGGCTAAGCTTACAGCCAGTGCTTCCATAACCTTTCCAAGACATACCTTAACCTATAAAATTGTGAAGGTAATCCAACTTCCTAATATTTTATTTTCATAAGTTGCAGCTGATCACACGAAATCAACAACTGAAGCTCTAGTTGGGAATAAAATGAACATTTTATGTAATGAAACCACAGACAGAATGGGTCGCTGTGCTTTTGTTGTACTGTTCCAAGTGCCAACAGCAATATTCAAAAACTTCCGGGCTTTACAAACATTCCATGTCATGAAATAAGGAAGGGCTATGATTCTTTCAAGAATATTATTGAATCGCAGTTGAAACAAAATGAGGAGTGTGAATTAGTACGCGCCTTGACTGCTGTTCAATATGAACATGAACATTTTGCCAAGAGTTCTTTAGATCTTTTGTGGACACAAACAAACAATGTGGACAGTGAGCGTGTTTTGTCGCACTACAATACAGTTGTTACAGACAGAAGGTGTAACTTGAAAGAGTGCAACGCAGAGTTATTTA
Source organism: Meconema thalassinum (assembly GCA_946902985.2). Classification (NCBI taxonomy): domain Eukaryota; kingdom Metazoa; phylum Arthropoda; class Insecta; order Orthoptera; family Tettigoniidae; genus Meconema; species Meconema thalassinum. The sequence continues at coordinate 349,187,075 of OX336389.2, forward strand.
CAATGCTTTCATTTGAACATTAAATTGTATCTCAAGTGTCGCCAATAGTCATATAGTCCGTAAGAATCCGGAAAAAATTAGATGCTAATTTTCCAAAAATAGATGCTAAATAGGGAAAAAATAGGTACTAATTTAAAGGAAAATAGATGCTAAATTTTCAGGTCCCTAGTAACCAGTGACCTTGGTAAGTACCAAGCAATCACCTGATGTAGTGAAATTGTTGGTGTGAGAGGATATTTCAAGCTGGACACTGTGCCTCGTCTCTGAAGTGGTGTCTCCTATTCCTTGAATTTGAACTCTCCTGTTTTGCTTAGAAAGTTTCAATTGCTGAGCACAGGATCCGATAATAAAACAGGATTGAGAACCAGGGTCAAGCAGCGCCCGACATATCTCCCATCTTCCTGTGCTATCCCTAACCTCGATACGAGCTGTGGACAAAAGAATATGCCTACTGTCGGGGAAATAAGTATAGATACTCGAGTTTAGAGGTCAATAAAACCTTTACCCTTAGTCTTACATAAGAACAACCTACACCAAAAGTTTCCTTGTTTTATTTGTCGTTTAACGATATAGAGTAAATATTTGCATTGTATCTCGTTAAAATTTTATAGCAGATTGAACAAAAAAAGTACCGGTTTTTCTTACCAAGTTTACGGAGCGCTCACTTAGAAAGATCATTACGTTAAAAGTATTCATCTGATCGTAACGAAACTTTAATACGTCTTAAAGGTACTTATTGTTAACGCGTATATGAAGTTTTAATCTGATCTGACGTTTCTTAAAATAGTTGTGAATTTTGTAAAACAACTTTTTCTCGGGCCTGGGTGGTCATAGCAGTATGAAATATGGCTTGTTATGAGGCTCATAGCAATGCAAGGCTTAACGTAAAACTACATTTTATCTACTTGTGATTATCGATTTTATATGGATTGATATTTAATCGGACCATTGAGGGCGGCGATAGTACCGCAGCAGCCTGGCAATGTTGCCAGTTGCTGCGCGCTCGTTCCTACGCACACCAAACTCTGACCTTCGTTCTTCGTTGAGTCATTAGCAACAAGCAGCAACTATCACTGTCTGCATTATCTATTGTTTGCACATCGATCAAGATGCCAGCTAATCCGCAGTTAACGGAGGGAGAATTTGCCATGATTATAAGTGCAATATGTTTTTTTAGATGCGAGAGAGAAAGTAATAATGATAAGAGGGTTTAGCAAATACTGTAGTATCCAAGTGTATTGGAAGGTCGATAGCCAACGTGAAGAGATGTGCCGCTGCAATTAAAGATATTCCTCTTCCTCCCAGAATCCAAAAGTATGAAAGTATGACGAAAGCAGAGCTAATTGTTCACGCCAAACCTCACTTCAGGGCACCTAAAAAGAAGCTGGAACAGATAATCAAGAATGTTCGTCCTGACGTCGAACTCGTCTGGTTGCCAGTTGCTCATTGTGAGCTCAACCCCATAGAGCTGGTTTGGTCCTACGTGAAAAATAAAATAGCTAAAGTGAATATGAGTAATCAGGCGGAGAGAGGAAGATCAATGGAGGTGAAGCGAGATCTCTGTAAAAAACCCTTGAGGTCTGTAACACCGGAGCTATGGAAAAAATGCATCGAACACACCAAAAAAATAGAGAAACATTACTGGGAAAAGGATTGGCTAACAGAAGACGTCCTCGTTGTTGAGCCACTTGTTATAAACTTAAATGACAGTTCATCTGATTCATCGGGCAGTGATTTTTCAGACAGTTAATAAGGGAGCAGTTTTATAATCTTAAAGTGTAAATTACTTGAAACAATTAATCTTATAATAATAGCTTTTCAGCTGACACACCATTTTTAAACCTGCCAATGGAGGTCCAAAGCCCTCATTAAAAAAAGGTGCTGGGAAATGTTTAACTTCTTGCGGAAATGAAATACGACACGTTTCTCTAACTTGTAGGTAAAATTAGCAGAGGCTATTAGCGCTGTACATAAGGGACGCATATTTCAGGATATAAAGAAGAATTAAATAGTTAAGTTAAATAGACGTGAATGATAGTGTATTTTTTTTTTCTTAATCGTATTACCCTCCAGGGTTGGCTATTCCCTCGGACTCAGCGATGGATCCCACATTTACCGCCTCCATTTTGAAACTTCGGGATCGGGTATACAACTGGGGTGTGTAACCAGCACTTCGCCCAGGCGGCCTCACCTGCAAAGCGAACAGGGACCTTATGAGTAGAGGTGTTAGTTTTTGTTAATTCGCGATAAAACGAAAAGTCATATTTAGAGGTTAGGATGTTTTATTTTCACGTATTTACATGTTTCGTGCCGCCCAGGAGTGAAATTAAATCTCGAAATAACGCGAATTTTGTGAATAACACCACAAATACCGCAATCTGCGAAATAAAAACAAATTTTCATATTTTTTCCCCACAGCAATCCGAACATTTTTGTCCACAAGCCGATAATCGAATTTGGTTGGTGTTCAATTCGAGAGAATGATCGATTGTATAGTTTCGCGAGGGGTAATACTACGATATACGTCATATTACGATATACTGTCGATATTCTCGTTACTCGTTGGATTTTAGCGCTGTGGTAAACAGCTGTTATATCGCGGCGTGAATAGTTTGGCCGACTACCTCCAAAAGGTTATGTGATAGTTGTTCATAATGTAAACTACGTTTGCCTCCTGTTACATCGGTAGCGAGTGTAAATTATAGTAGAGAATTCTATATAATTTAATAAAAAGTGCGCAAATTGTGCGTTATCATCGAAGCTAGTGTGTTATTTGCGTGAATCAGTTGGCGACCACGTGTTCGTCGTATTAGTTCCGAACTTAGCAGTACAGGAAGATGAGACCCGACGTAATTTAAATATTATGACACGAATTCAGAAATAAATTTTGCGTGTGGTTACGAATTTATACTGGCGTGTGACTACAGTCAACCGTGTGATAACAGTGTTTGTTACTGGGCATCGCTCAGTTGAGTTTAAAAATGCCGAAGGTAGCTGTTTCTGCCACAGACAGACTTAAAGAATATAAGAATGAAGGGTTTATAATTTCTTGTGGCATTCTTATGTGCAAATATTGTGATTGTCGGTTAGATTATCGCAGGAAAGATGCATTAGACAAACATTGCAAATCGGAGAAGCATTCAAAATGTCGAGAAAATTCGCGTCTTGAAGTTAGTGTTCCTAGAGTGGCCACCTTGAAAGAAACATTATCAAATGCTAGTCGTGTGAAGGATATGAAAGAAGAGTTTATTTTGGACACTACTACTGCGTTTGTGAAAGCTAATATACCAGTAGAGAAACTAGACAATCCTGCTATCCGTACTTGGTTTAATAAGTACGTTCGCGGAAGTGGAGATTTACCATCAGCAAATCAGATTCGTCAGAAATACATCCCCATGATTGGCGAAAGAAGGAGGGAAGAAATTAGGGAAGATATAAAAAACAAAGACGTGTTTCTGCTATGTGACGAAACAACTGACAAGAATGGTAGGTGTGTTTTCAACATTCTTTTTCGTCCATCAGTACCATTACCTGAAATGAACACCCATCTGGCTGCCTCTGTTGTTCTAGATTCTGCCAATAGCGTAAATTGCTCCAATGCAATATTAGACACCTTGAATTCCAATGAAATTGAACGGGAGCGTGTAGTGGCAGTAGTTACGGACTCAGCACGCTACATGACAAAATGTGTAACTACTCTTCAAGGATTGATTGAAGAATTAAGTCATGTCCAGTGCTGGGCTCATAAAGTCAATCTTAACGGCTGCGTATTTGAAAACGAGCTGGACGAATTGAACATGTCTATAGTAAAGACAAAGAATGCCTTTTTAAATACGCGAAAAAGAAAAAGCAATTACGTTGCATTTCTAAGGGAGAAATATGAAAACACAGAAAAAGAGAATGAAATTCTAGCTTTCCCAATGCCTGTATGTACAAGATGGAATTCATGGTTTAAGGCTGCAATGTATTTGGCCACGCATGTGGAAGATCTGGTAGAATTTTTCAAAACATTGGAAGATTCAAATTCTAGGGTCAAATTTTTCCAAAAAGCATCGACTTCAACAATACAATTTATACAATTACAAGCATTGTATGTTTCTGTTGTTGGTGCCTCTCTTATGGACTTGCTTAATTTCTTGGAGGGATCTAAGTACCCAACAATTCACTTACTGGCTGGGAAGCTAGATGACCTTGAGGTAAAGCTCAAGCTATTAGGCGATGGTGGAATGTTCAATCATACGATCCACCAGAACTTGGAACAGCTTCCTCAAATGATGCAGATAAAGGTTAAGTCCAAGCTTACGTGTGTTGCCCAGTCAGCTCTAGTGAAAGTCAGGACTTTAAGGACCACGGATCCAGCCAGGAAGACTGTAGAAGCCATCGGGTCATTGTTTGATCCTCGGCATGCACCTAAGAACGTATCTCCCACAGAACTGCTCCAATTTAAGAATAATGCCCCATTTCTTACGAAGATGGAGTCTCAACAGTTTTTAGAGGCTCACAGCATTTACCTGACTGCAATCAAGAACCAACTGCGTCATGAAGATAATGTGAATGTTCCAGAGATCCTCATGGGATTAAGGCCTGCTCACCGAGACTATGCAACAGCTGCATTAAAGTGTGTGTGGTATCCTTGTTCAAATGTGGATTCAGAAAGGTCATTTTCGAAATACAGTCTCATAGTAAGTGATAGGAGGCGAAAATTGACAGCTGCAAATGTTGAGACTTTAACCATGATCTACTTCCAGTGATTTCACCGCAGTATTTGGATAAAACTGAAAAAGGTATTCACTGAAATGTGTTTCGAGATGGTGAATGTAAAATAAAAATGTGACTTCCATATAAGTATTATCTCATTCTTCCATAGCCATGTTTAACGTTTTACCCTGCTGTTTTGTTTTTTACTTTGTTTTATTAATTGTTTATATTTTTAAATGCACTTATTGTACAAACCTTATCGCTTTCCAAATTTTAACATGTCATCCCCCGAAAAAATAATAAAAACACAAAACACCACCTTTTGAATTTTAAATCAACAAATCTTCAAAAAAATAACAACACTTTCTAACACCTCTACTTATGAGGGATGGGAAGATTGGGAGGGATAGGCAAGGAAGAGGGAATGAGGCGGCCGTGGCCTTATGTTAGGTATCATCCCGGCATTTGACTGGAGACGAAGTGGGAATCGAACCCCCCTCTACTCATTTGGAACACCCGAGGCTGAGTTGACCCCGTTCCAATCCTCATACCAATTTTCAAATTTCGTGGCAGAGCCGGGAATCGAACCACGGACCTCCAGGGTGGCAGCTAAGCACTCTGACCACTACACCACGGAGGCGAATATATATTATAATTTTTGTATTATAATTCGTCAATTTCACGCATGGTATTTAATTTATTTTAATTAATGTCATTTTTCAAGTCCTCGTACTGCAGCTCCTTCACCAAGATTTTACTCGTATAAAATAATATCTTCCTTGACACGTGAGCGACCCATGGTTTAACCCATAGACATTCACTTTATCTTTCCGTTTCTTTTATATACCGGTATTGCCACCACAGAATTTCAACTACCATAATATAGTTAAGTGAGCACGGAACTGTCCTTCATCCATTTTGCTGAATTATGATAAAATATTTGATGTAGTGTAATGGTGTGATAATTGCTTTGTATAACTTTGATAAAAGTTCAGTTTTATAAAATATTTGATAACATTTATTTGACACATTTCTTTAGCAATGTAATACCGGCCTAACACAAATTACAATACAACAACAACAGAAATTCACAGACCTTACGGCTTGGAACGCGTGCGTATTATGTTTCACAGGGCAACGTCGCACGAGTTTCCTCGACCGAGCGCATTGTTCCCGTCGCTTGCTACGATGCATTCTTCTCACATAACCACCCGATTAAATATCAATCGTTATAAAAGCAATTATCAAAAGTAGATAAAATGTAGTTTTACGTTAAGCCTTGCATTGCTATGAGCCTCATAACAAGCCATATTTCATACTGCTATGACCACCCAGGCCCGAGAAAAAGATATTTTACAAAATTCACAACAACTACTTAAAGAAACGTCAGATCAGATTAAAACTTCATATACGCGTTAACAATAAGTTCCTTTAAGACGTATTAGAGTTTCGTTACGATCCGATCAATACTTTTAACGTAATGATCCTTCTAAGTGAGTGCTCCGTGAACTTGGTAAGAAAAACCGGTACTTTTTTTGTTCAATCTGCTATAAAATTTTAACGAGATACAATGCAAATATTTACTCTATATCGTTAAACGACAAATAAAACAAGGAAACTTTTGGTGTAGGTTGTTCTTATGTAAGAATAAGGGTAAAGGTTTTATTGACCTCTAAACTCTAGTATCTATACTTATTTCCCCGACAGTAGTTGGCTCTATCTTGAATGTGCAGTAACTTATTGTTCCTGACCTTCCTTCAGATTGCCCTTGCTGTAAAGCTATGGTCACCAGCACGTGAAGAAAGAGTCACTGGTGACCTCTCCCTGCAAGAACTGCAACAACCATTGCACCAATGCATAAACTGGCTCAACTTAGAGCGTACGGAAGGGAGAAACAATAATTGGAACAAGGGCAGCTTCTTAATCACAAGAGCAAATTACTTTCTTAGAATCCCATCCTAGATAACATGCGTCTTCTGCGGGTAGGAGGTGTCGATTGGGACACTCTGATCATACCTGTAATGAAAAGCACCAGTTGATATTACCTCCAGGTCATCATCTAAGTAGGTTAATCGTGGAGCATTAGCATCGTCGTATGTTACATGCTGGTTGCCAAATTTACTTTCATCGTTAAGGCAACAATATTGGATATGCAATGGGATATCAATTGTCAGAAACATTTTACATTGCTGCCTAGTATGCCATAAGTTGAAGGCTCAACCTGCACATCAATTAATGAGGCAACTGCCACTTCCCCGAGTTGAAGCTGTCAAGCCATTTTTCAACTGTGGCGTCGACTTCACTGGACCGTTTTATGTCAAATACGGCTCCCGTAGATCAAAACTGAAGGAGAAGTGTGGAGGACTGAGAAGATGGACATCTTTGGCTTATTTCATGTATTTCTTCTTTGTTTATTTCATGTATTTATTCTTCATGTTTGAGGCTCTTTGATATAAGTTAGTGTAATAAAAGATGGCTGCTAAGTAAGACGTCCGTGTTTTCACGATCACTATTTATCCATTATACGAATCCCAACATTGGTGCCGAAAACTTTAGATCACGTAGAAATGTGCATTAGAATACGGGCAATTGTGTTTTACTTGTGTACAAAGTAAACTGGTGATGCTATCACTACAAACAGCAATCACGTTATGTACAAGCAGCCACGCTACGCCGGATTACGAGGTAAGAAGATACTGGAACTTCTACACGCGCCACATACTAACGTGATATTTCAGTTTTAATATTATTGCAAAAGTTACTACTACGACTAAACAGTGCACGAATTGTAATATAATTACTTTACACCACGTAACGGAATTCACGAATGATAGGCGAGAAAGTGCTGCCATCTTGCGGTAGATCCTAAACTCAATACCGGTAGCCATCACGGACACTACAATACGATCTCACGAGTATTACGCATGCGCTGACATAAAACAATCACCTTCGCTTGTCGCAGCACGGTACTATTTATTTATTTCGTCACCCATTCTTCAAGATGCAAGACGTGAGTGTTAGGAGTAAACTAGCGTTTTTGAAAAGAAAGCGGAAGACGGAACGAGCAACTATAACTAAATTCAGTACGATAATAAATAGCGCTACAGGCGGAGACATCTCAGAATACGAATATAATCGCACTAGACTCCAAGAAGTTTTAGATCATCTCACAGTTCTGGACGATAGTATACAGGAATGTTTGACCGACGCATAATACGAGGCCGATGTCGAAAAATGTGAAGAATACATCGACATCGCGAAGAGAGCGATTCTAAAAGCATCACACGCCGAGAATAAATCTAAGTCACTCTCCAGTTTGACAACATCGGTCGCCGGAATGAGTATGCAACCAACGCCAGGATCTCCAATCCCAACACCCGTCACACACACAGTGAAGCTACCTGCCGTAAAATTAGACAAATTCGCAGGTGACATTGAGAATTGGGCACGTTTTTGGGAGCAATTCCAATCTTCTGTTGACAACAATCAATCTCTCGCTCACATTGACAAGCACGTCTATCTCCGTGGATATCTGGAGGGTGAGCCGAAGAATCTAGTTGATGGAATACCGATAACGGCTGATGCTTATGAAGAAACAAAACGGATATTAATATCTCGCTACGGAAACACTGACCGCATAATTCAGGCCCATCTTGACAATCTTGAAGCCTTGCAACCAATTTCAGACGATACTCCTTCTAATCTAAATGCCATGTACATCGAATGCAATAGACGCATACAAGCCTTACGGGCCTTAGGGGAAAATGTAGATAATTACGGGTGGATGTTATGCCCTAAAATTCTCCGAGCATTCCCTCAAGGTATTGTCCGCCATTGGATAATTTATTCCAAACGAGAGAGCATTCCCGAGAGTCACATTACCAAGTTGATGGAGTTCCTGAACGAGGAGGTAGAGGGCGCTGTGATCACACAGAAGATCAGAGGAGATATCACTTCAGTCGAATCCTTCTCAGGCACTGCCGCGACACTCCATGTGAACACAAAGTCAAAACGGACGGGCATGAACACAAAGAAAGTGTACTCCGAATTCTGTGTGTTCTGTGAGACTCAAGGCCACTGGGCCCAGAACTGTGTGAAGATCCGCAAAGTAGCTGAGCGGATTGAAAAGTTAAAAACTGCCAACCGATACTTCTTGTGCCTCAATTAAGGTCACAGTGTGAAGGCCTGCATGAAGAAGAGTAAGGTATCATGCGCAAAGTGCAAAAAGAATCATCACATTTCCATCTGCACCGGAGAACAGCCCGCATCAATATCCGTGGGGAAGATTGACGTTATTATGCCGCAGTTAACTTATCTTCAAACGGCGAATATTTGGATCACAAGGCCTACCGGACTGAGAAAACGTACACGATGCATATTGGATGCTGGCAGTCAATCAACCTTCGTAAGCCGAAGTCTGGTAGATCAGCTTCAACTGAATATCGTGGGACACAAGGATTTGACAGTTGCCGGATTCGAGTCATCTTGTCACATCTTCAGCTCGCAGACTCATTGACCTCAACATCAGTGGACTATGCACGGAGGCTGCTCTGCGTATTTCTGCATTTGAGAGTGACAATGTTTACTCGCCACATCCGACTGTTCCACTTGACGTCCAGTCCCTGTCACGCTTACGAAGATTGAGACTTGCTGATCTCAAGGATGACAACAATGAACTTCCTATAGAACTTCTAATAGGCGGAGACCATTACTGGAAGGCGATACTTGACGACAAGCCAATACGCCTCTCAGACACATTAGTACTGCTTCCTTCTAGATTTGGATGGATTCTGAGTGGAAATAGGTCAGGAATTACTGTCCACAGCGTCAACGTGCACCACATTCATACTGCTAATGACCCATCTGTCGAGGACGATGATATGCGACGATTTTGGGATCTCGAGTCCCTAGGAATAAGGGAAGATCAGAAAAGGACCCTCACAACGAAAGATGCCACCATTCTTCAAGAATTCCATGATTCGTTTCACTTACAAGACGGGCGGAGGGTAGTATCCCTACCGAAGAAAGAAGATCTGGTCTTACCCTCAAACCGTAAGAACGCTCTAAATTGTTTTCACACATTGCAGAGAAAACTTGCCGTTAATGCCCAGTACAAAGAAATGTACCACGCACAGATGATGGACCTCGTAAACATGGGACATGTTCAGCTGATCACTACAGAGGAAACCACAAATGATGTATACTACCTGCCTCATCACGCCATCAAGAAAGAGAGAAATGGCACAGAGAAATGGAGAATCGTCTTTGACGCATTATCCCACGAGAGAGATGCTCCGTCCCTCAATGATGTTCTGGAAACAGGCCCTAATCTGTTACCAGAGATACTGTCCACGTTGATCCACTTTCGGACTTACCGCAAAGCCATAGTAGGAGATGGAACTCAAGCTTTCCTTCAATTATGCTTGGATACTGCAGACCGAGATTTAACAAGATTCTTCTGGTTCAATGTCGAGAAAGACGAACTTGGAAAATGGCAAGCGAGAGATGATATAGCCGTCTATAGATTCACTCGTCTACCATTCGGCCTTGCAAGCAGTCCCTTTCTTCTGTCTGCAACTCTCCGTGAACTAGCAACGAGATTCAAGGATCAGTTCCCCTCAGCAGCAGCACTTATGGATCAAAGCACTTTCATGGATGACTTTGTTGCGGGAGCTGAAGATGACAACAGAGTTATCACCTTATATTACGAGGTGACAGGTCTACTATGACAGATACGGATGCCGATGGCAAAATGGGCAACAAATTCTGGACCATTGGAAGGTATATGGAGAGCCGAAGGACGTGAAACGAAAAGGGAAACCGGAGTACTAGGTGTACGATGGGACACAATCAGATTCACTACTCTTTGACCATACAGATATCACCGACAACCTTTCGCAGGATCCAGGAACCAAACGAAAGCTATTGAAAACGACCGCAAAGTTCTACGACCCTCTTGGATTACTTTCACCGGTGTCCATAGTTGGAAAAGTTCTCTTCCAAGACACCTGGTGTAGGGGCATAGCATGGGACGAAATACTTCCACATGACATTGCATTGCGATGGCAGCTGTGGATAACCAGCCTCAAGGATCTGGCAAGTGTGGTCATTCCAAGATGGATTGGTTTATCAAGGACAACATCGGAGACTGCGACGCTTCGGAGCGGGCCTACGGAGCTGCACTGTATGTTCGAACGTCTACCGACGTTAACACTTATATACACCTGGTCTGCACTAAGAATAGACTGTCTCCAGTCAAGAAGGTTACACTCCCACGACTAGAACTACTGGCCATCTTAGTGGGTTGCCGTCTTCTGAGGTATTTCTGCCAAGCAACAGACTTTAATGTCACCACATCTACTCTGTGGAGTGACTCCATGGTCGCTCTAGGTTGGATTAAAAGCTATGCAAACCGTTGGAAGACATTCATCTCCAACCGAGTGACGGAAATTCAAGGCATCCTGAGTCCAGCTCAGTGCCGGTACTGCCCGAGCCAGGATAATCCAGCCGACCTCTTGTCACGAGGAATATCCTCAAAAGCACTACAGTCTTCTTCACTTTGGTGGCACGGGCCTGTATGGCTAGCCGATCATCCTAGCTCTTGGCCCCACAGCAGTGTGCCTAACGCCTCACTTCCAGAGACTCGCAAGACGCATCAGCAAACACTTAATGTCGTTACAACGGAACCTCTCATCATTGCTTCCAGATTCAGCAGTTATTGGAAAATACTGCACATCATGGGTTGGATTTTGCGCTTCTTGAACAACATCAGACAGTCGGAGAAAAATTCTGGGAATCTCACTGCACGTGAATTAGAGGCTTCCCGATTGTGCTGGATACGCACAGTCCAACGTGAGTGCTTTTCCGAAGAGCACGACGCTCTGACAAAAGAGAGAAACTTGTCTGGGAAGTCCAGGATTGCCCGCTACAACCCCTTCTTACAGGACGGCCTTATTCGACTGGGAGGGCGCCTCCACCATGCAGACCTGCCAATACAACAGAAACATCCTCTAGTACTCGATGGTGCACACCACTTCACCAAGTTGTTGATCCTCCAGACTCACATACGGCTACACCACCTTGGAGTACGAATCGTTCTCTCTGTACTACGTGAAGAATTTTGGATCCTCAAGGCACGCCAGGCTGTCAAGAAGGTCATTCACACGTGCTTACCGTGTAAGATCGCCAGAAGCCAACAAGGTAACGAGATCAAAGCCCCGTTGCCTCCAGAACGTGTGCGACATACTACACCATTCGCAGTTACTGGTGTGGATTTTGCAGGGCCACTACTCGTTAAGGTGGGGAATCTCGTACAGAAATCGTATATTGTTCTTTTCACATGTGCGACTACAAGGGCCCTTCACCTTGAGCTGGCTTTGGACATGACTACGGAGACGTTTCTGATGGCTCTCAGACGATTTGCGGGACGAAGAGGACTTCCAAACACCATTTACTCAGACAACGCTAGAACGTTCCAGGCAGCACACAAAGAAATGACAACTCAGCCAAGTCCTCACTGACCCACGAACGAGCCAGCACTTCGCCCACAACGGAGTCCAGTGGAAATTTATAGCCCCACGGGTGGCTTGGTGGGGAGGCTGGTGGGAAAGAATGGTGGGTACGACTAAAAGATGCCTTAGAAAGGTATTGGGAAAGGCTCTGATTAGTGAGGACGCACTCCGAACTCTATTGGTAGAAGTAGAAGCCGCCATTAACTCCCGACCCATAATCCAAGATGGCTCGGAGACACTGACTCCGAGTCATTTCCTGTCTGGCGCACGGCTGACTACCCTGCCCAACGTCTCCGAACCCACGACCCGAATAGACCTGAGGAAGGAGAGGAGACTTAGAGAGAAAATGCAGGAGGACTTCCTCAAGAGATGGAGAAATGAGTATCTTCTTGATCTGAGAAGCTACCACGAAGTACGCCGCCCAAATGGACAGACGAAGGAGTGCCGAGTAGGAGATATAGTACTACTACAGGACGACCTGCGACCTAGACACATGTGGCAGAAGGCACGAATAACTGAAAGGCGACCAGGCAGGGACAACAAGGTGCGAACCCTCATCCTTCAGATGGCCAACGGGACCAAGATTAGTCGGCCTGTACAGCTGGTCTTCCCTCTCGAGATAGACCAGGGTGGGGAGGATGTGGAGGACTGAGAAGATGGACATCTTTGGCTTATTTCATGTATTTCTTCTTTGTTTATTTCATGTATTTATTCTTCATGTTTGAGGCTCTTTGATATAAGTTAGTGTAATAAAAGATGGCTGCTAAGTAAGACGTCCGTGTTTTCACGATCACTATTTATCCATTACACGAATCCCAACAAGAAGTGCTACATTGCCATATTTATTTGTTTAGCTACTAGAGCGGTACATTTAGAAGTGGTGAGCAACTTATCTACCTAAGCACTTTTGGCCGCTTTGAAACGATTTGTGTCATGCCGAGGAAGATGCAAGAAATTCTACAGCAACAACGGATACAATTTTGTGGGTGCTCAACGAAAACTCCGGGAGCTCCAAGTCTGAACAGCTGAAGACTGAGATAAGGAAGCTCACAAATACTGAGGGCATCGAATGGATCTTCATCCCACCTCGCGCACCCTATTTTGGTGGATTATGGGAGGCTGGTGTTAAGTCCTTTAAGCACCACTTACGATGAAGTATGGGAACTATGTGCCTCATGTATGAAGAGCTGACCACCCTGACCTGCCAAATCGAAGCATGTCTCAATTCCAAGCCTCTGATTCCTCTCTCGTTTGACCCTGCTGATCCCCAAATTCTCACTCCTGGCCACTATTCAATTGGAACTTCCATTACCAGCATTCCGCAGCCAGATCTAGGTACCACTGAGCTTAGTCTGTCATCTAGATGGGAAATCTTTCAGCAGCGACTCAAGTTGTTCTGGCGCAGATGGTCATACGACCACCTCCATATCTGCAACAGCGAACCAAATGGACCAGCTCCTGCCCAAATGTGCAACCAGGCGCACTGGTCATTGTACGTGAGGACAACCTGCCACCCTTATCCTGGAAGGTGGCAGTCGTCGAGGACGTTCATACCGGTGCTGATGGACTGGTTCGTGTTGTAACCATCCGCACCCCACATGGTGTTTTCAAGAGACCAATCATCAAGTTGTGCCCTCTCCCACTGGATGGGGATGTGTAAATTAGTGTTCATAGTGTATTTACGTTTCTTAAATTAATTTGTCTGTTTTTCTATTATTGAAGAAAGTGAACTTTCTTGGCGGCTGGTATGTTGTGACCAGACTTCTTGTTTAAGCACATATGTATATTTTACTGTGTTAATTTATCCCTCCCTGCCCTGTTAAGACCAGCAAGATCAGGCAGCGACAATGTATGTAGTTGGCTATTGTTGACATTCTCGGTACACATGGAACATGGACATAGTCAGTATTCGTGCACGCTTCCGTGGCATCATAGACATGCCTTATTCAATGTTGTAGAGTATTGTGTTTGTATTGAACCCTTATTATGCGCGTCGCATAATAATGATTCATGTTTTTAATTTATTCATCGTATTGAGGTACAAGTATGGTACAGTTGAGATAGGCCAGTGGGCCGCATGATGTTGCAGGTTGTCAGAGGCAAGAAAGCAGTTGGGACAAGGGAGATATTAATAGCCAGTTCTTGGAAGTCAGGCGAATGAACCTTGGCGTGTGGCTTGGGCTCTTGGTTGAGCAAGGTCAAGACAGAGAAAGAAGATCTTGGATGAGTAGAGATGGGAGATGTTTGTGACGTCAGATGGGCGTGGTGATGGAGCTAACTCAACGTGCGATGCTTGAATCAACGAATCACCGAGATGACGTTTCCTAGTGGTGCGAAAGATGCATCATATCAGAATTGGAGGGAACTACGTTTTGATTGATTGAGCGAACGGATTGAGATCCGCGGACCATGAATGTGACCTGCACGAAAAATGATGATCATCGATACCACACACAAGTCTGTAGCTCAACTGCTTCGATTAATCATATTTTATTAGTCCCCACTCCTGAAGTTTGTGCCATTTTCATATAAATGAGACCACGATGCTAGTCTGAACATTCTAATTCTCAAGTCTCTGAGGAGACAGGTTGCTGTCCGAGAGTACGCTGATTTTCAAGTCTCAATGAAGACAAAGTACTGTTTGTTTGAGTCTCAGTGAAGGCAATTTAAATACGTCGTGTGAACTTATAAATTTCGAGTTAGACTTTGGGTCTGGACAGCATTAACATTGTAATATTTTAAAGATTTGTAACTATGAATTTTGTGTGTGCAAGTGCGTGTGAAGCTAGGCATTAATGTAATTAGGGAAATGTCTACGATATAAATTGCACAGGACTGTGAGTGAAACTAGTAACTCGTGGTAATTTTACAAAGTTAATTAGTGTATATTTGACAATTTTTCATCTTTAAGAATTCTGCAAGATGACGACTACATGGTCAGAAACCGGGATGATGTCCGAACAACCTACATTGGAGATGGTGATGGCTGAGTAGGGAGATCCTGCTGGGGCCATGTCTTGTGACGTACGCTGATTTGAGACGCAGAATGGATGAGTACTAACAATTGAATTATTTCAATAATGTAGATAGATTTGGTCTGGGAACTGTATATAATTTAATTTAGATTATTGCTCGTGTTGTTTTTCGATTTCTGTTGATAGGATTTGTTCCGACACTCATATGTAAATGTAGAATGACGCGTGACGATTTGTCGTTTTTCTTTGTAAATATTTCAGTGTAATGTTAATCCAAGTGCCGCATGTACTTGAGTGTGATAATTTGTTTTTGCGGAACATGCGTTACAGATCGTGTGACAAGTGGGGCGTTGTTAGGATTTAAGAATAGGTACCGTATGGGAGGAAATTAGCTATTTTGGTAGCCGTTTGAATTAAACAGGCTTTATTATAACTTGAGTTCGCCTATTGCAATTATTTTGAGGAGAACCGTCTGTTCTCTAGTTTGTTAAATTCATTTTCGTGTTGAAGCTTTTGTCGAGTCTATGATCTGGTGCGCTGCGTGTGGGTGGAAATTGTGTATTTTTTTCAGGTATGTCAAACCCTGATGTATGCGTTGTGTGTCAATATGTGTGTTGTTTCAATTGTGTGTATATTTGCGCAGAGGAAACGGCTTTGACCTTCCTTGACTGCAGCAGTATGGAGACTCTGTACCGACCCCGACAAGATTCTTTAATTCTGTGTGAATTAATGGAACTAATTTGTATTTGGTGACAGACGTGGTATTCTTCGGATCTTGGAGCCATGAGGTAGGCTGGCCTAAGACATTTTATGACACACACATCATTTTACTGGAGTACAGTAGAAAGTCTTCGTTCTTGGTGCCATGCCGGAGTTGCAGCACTGGGATATTTGTTTACGCATCGGGTTGTTGACATTTGACAGGTGAGATACTCACCGAGCACAGATCTATAGATAAGGAGCGCTAATGAGTAGAGAGGGTTGGCATGTCCTGACCTAGTCAGTTTTAGAATGCCAGTTTAGTTGAAACTCTGATTATTTAAAGGGTCAGATCCTCACGCACGGACGGTAGTCTCATGTCTCGTTAAAAATAAACCTTTGTTTTGTTGTATATAATTGCCACTGGGCAGTGTGATTTGATATTTCCATTTAATGTTTGATTTGTATTTTGACACCTTGTTTGTGTGTGTATAAGGTGACGGCGGTCATCAGTTGTTATCAGTGAGCGTAGTCACGTGCATTCATACTTGTTTTGATTCTGTGAAGTCCTGCTTAGGCATTTGTTAGTGTCTCTGACACTGGATAAAGATTTCGACCGGAAATCTCTGCTATAGTTTATTAAGTCTAGCGAGTGTTGGGTATTTGTAAATATTTTGTGTTGATGTAGTGTGTGTTCCCATGATATGTCTATCTTCTCATATACGGATCCGCAGCTTGTCAGCTGATGCCTATGGTCGCGGATCACGTATAACATAGCACTTCAGTTTGCTCGTCACATCACCACACATGGGTTGAAGGAAATGACAGGACCATTGATGACCTGATTTTGGTGCAGTCTCATCAGAGAGATTTTTGTTTTGATAAGTGTCATTGAATTAATTTGAGGGTGTAATTTGGGAGTTGTTTTATTCATGTTTTTATTGGTTTATTGATCTGAAATTAAATTTGTTTAGTTAAATCTTGGCTTAACTTTTTACCTATGTTACCTTGTTATGATAAGAAGCAAATATTTATAACAACGGTATGGACCGAAACACTTCCCCGAAACAGAGTCTCATTACGCGTCTTTACAAGGGTTCAGTATATAGTTGTGAATATATATAGTTCGTTCCATGCATTGCTTGTCAAGTGTGTTTTGGTACCGGTATGTGATTCCTTGCCTCGTGAACCTGCAGTACCACTGATCTATTACATGCTACCAGAGAAACTGTGTCCCCAACACTCTTTTCACAATATGGCAGAGTTTGCAATTATGCAGGAGGAGAATGAGAACAGAATCATGCTTGAGGAAGTGGAGACAGTAGTTAATAAACTACAATATCGAAAAGCAGCAGGGGTAGATGAAATTCGGCCAGAAATGGTCGAGTATAGTGGGAAGGCAGAGACGAAATGCTTGTATATGATAATCGTATTGGCGTGGGACTTAGGAAAGGTACCCTCTGACTGGACAAAAGCAGTAATGGCCCCAATTTACAAGCAAGATAACAAGAAAGATTGCAACAATTATAGAGGTAATTCTTTGAAAGTGTACCAGGCAAAGTGTACAAAGTGCATTGCATAAGGGAGAGGTTGATCATTAGCCAAGAGCGAGATGCATGAATATTAGTGTGGCTTTATACCACAATGGAGATGCCAGGATAAAGTTTTCAGTATGTACCAAGTTTCTGAAAAATACTACAAGAAGAATAGACAGTACATTTGTGTTTTGTGGTTGTAGAAAAAGTGTACAATAATCAAGGGAAAAGATGCTAAGCATACTGAGTGATTATGGCAACAATGTAAGGCTGCTACAGGCAATCAAAAGTATTTATGTTGATATTCATGCTGCAGTGAGAGTTGGTGGAAGGGTAACTCTTAGTTTAAAGTTGTTACAGTTGTGAGGCAAGGCAGTAATCTTTCACCGTTACTGTTTATTTCATACATGGGCAATTTACTGAAAGGCGTAAACTGGCTGGGTGGGATTCAATCAGGAGGAAACCAGGTAAGCAGTCAGGCCTACGCTGATGACCTGATTGTAATGGCAGACTCAGCCGAACATTTAGAAGGTGATATGTTAGAACTTGAACAAAAATGTAGGGAATATGGTATGAAAATCAGTATTTCAAAAATTAAGGCATAGGTGGTATAGTGAAAGAAAGAGATTCAAGATGTATAAAAGTCAATGTAGTGAGTTCGTAATTGATTCTACAGTATTTTGCAAGAAATAAATTAATATAGGGACAAAACTTTCTCTACGTTGCTCAGATATTTAGACTGATTGTGATGTATGGGAAGCGAGACCTGGTTGGGTTCACGATATCTCATGCATAAGCTGGAGGAAACTAATATGAGGGTAGCATGAATGATCGCTGGGACAAATAGATGGGAGCAATGGTAGGAGGGAACTCATAATGAAGAGATAAAGGCAAAATGAGAAATGAAGATGTTAGATGAGGCTGTCTGTATGAGTCAACTAAGATAGTGGGGTCATGTGATTAGAATGGGGGAGGAGCGATTTCCTAATAGGTTAATGAACTCGGCTATAGAGGTTAAGAGAAACAGAGGTAGACCTAGAAGATGTTGGTTAAATTTATTGTTTAACGATTTATAGGTGAGGGACATAGAAGCAGGTTGCAGCGCTAACTGCCAATAAGGAATAAGATGACTCATTCACTAACAGAGGCATGCGGACAAGACTATACACTGAAAGGCAAAACAGTCTCAAATAAAAATGAATGAATTGTGGAATTAAAACATCGAATATTGTCTCAAAGTTTATCGTTGTAACCAAAAAATCAGCTTCTATATTTTGTTTAAAACTTTGTTGATAAGATTTTTTGTTTCTTCTACAACAGAAAAATAAAACACTTTTTGTCCTCCAAATTCCAAAATTGTGGCCATAGCACAAGTTTTCTTTTGTGAGGATGTTTAGCATGCCGGGATTATTTGTGTGTCCAAATACTACATAATTATTTACCAAGAATGTTTTAAGGTAATTGTGAAATATAAACATGGCTGGACTATTTGGCGAGTGCTTCACAGCCAAAGTGAAAAATTGAAATCCCTGCACTCAGAGACTGCAGTTAGCTCTGAACTCGCAACTGTACCCAATTTCACCCAGTTCCAAATCTGTTTAGAACTCTCACCCCATGAACATAGCATTAACTTTTCTCAAACTCTGCCGTGAAGAACTGTATAATAGGAAATGGTTCATGATAATGAGTTGTGGAAAAGCATTGCAGCCCCGTTACCACCCCTATCAGACACTAAACAAATTTCTAGGAATTAAATATAATGCCCAGCAGCTGAGTGTTTAAAATTCCCTTACAACAATGGATATACAGTAAACAGTTCCTCTCACTCACCAGCAGTGGCTGGCTCATGGCACCATGCTGCTCAGAATGCTGGCACAGCTGACAAACCTTGTGCTAGACAGCATAAGAAAAGTTTCAACTCGAGTGCCATGTCTGAAGTTCCTCCCATCCTCAGTGAGAAGCATGCCCAGATGAGACTAATGAAAGATGGGTGAGCTGATCACAGTGCATTATACTAATTTGAAAGAAACTGAACAGTAAGTATAAATAAGAATGGATTTATTGTTATTATTTATTTACCATAATCATACTAAAAAGTATGGAAGGCCTAGTGAAAAAGGGCAAGCCCCACCTAATGTTTCACTGACACCTTACAACTACATTTCGTTTATACAATAGGCTCTGGCTATTGTTATCAAGAGAACAGGGATGACTTCATATACCTAATCCTACTTACTCCAATGTTTCATGATACCGGTATTTAATTGAAACGTTTAATTCTAATTTGTTTCCTCATGCAAGCAAGAATGGAAGACACATAACCCTCGGGAGCTTGCGTACGCGGTGTTAACACCGCACTTGCAACTACTTTTGTTGCAAGACTGTACTAAGATTGCTCAACCTTTCAGTTGTCTTTCATATTCTTAGACAACTATCACCACCACTAGAATGCGCTAGTATGGACACGTTACCAGTAGTATTTGAATTATGACGCAGTTGTGAAACTGAATGTGACGCATGTACTCGAGCAAAGCGGTGTTTACACAGCTACACGATCAGTCATGTAAGTAAAATTCCGGCCCCCGTTTGCAGTTTTTCTTTCTAATTTCAGTTCAGATTAGGCTAAGTATTTCGTTGTTTGTTTATTAGGTCTCGTGAAAGACGTTATTAGATAGATCCTCAAGAAATAGCTCAAATTCTCATGGAGCCAGACGGAGATGAATAACAGGAAGGTGAACCTTTGGAGGATATAGATGATCCTGACTACACTGCAGAGGAAGTTGCGGAAGAAAATAATTATGACAGTGAATCAAAGCAATCCCTTCTCGAAAAATTTTCAACCGATCGTGATTCTACAGAGGATTTCAACGTAAATATCGGTAAGGACCTCGAAACAATATGGACTGATAAGGCAGTAGCACTTCCATCGAAAATAAAAAATAAAAACATAGTAAATGTGTTCCCTGGGTCAACAAGAAATTAAAACGACACTCCAACTGAAAAGGATTCATTTCTCAAATTTATTTATGTTGATATTATTGATAAAATTGTAGGTTACACTAACAAGTACATTCAGATAAAGACAATTGACACTCAGTAGACCCTGAGATCGTCAGTTCACCAATGATATTGAAATTTTAGCATTACTGGGATGTCTTTTCCTGATTTCGACGAAAAAATGTCGGCATTCCGATGTTCGTGAATTGTGGCTACCGATGGCACTGATATGATTGTACTTCGTGCAGTGATGTCTTACAACCGATTCCTATTCTTGCTAAGATCAATTCGTTTCGATGACATAGAAATTGACAAGCTCGCAGCAATCAGCGAATTCCATGGTACCTTTCTGGACAACTGCAAGCAAAGTATGAAGTAAAGATATATGCGATGTATGACAGAAAAACTTTCTACAGCTGGAACCTGAAATGTTTTTGTGGGAAGTAGAAAGAAGGGCCTTATGAACTTTCTAACAAGCCAATGGAATGGACATTGTGAAGCTATTAGTTGCACCTATCGAGAAGTCAAAGAGAAATATCACTACTGATAATAATTATACCAGCTATGGATTGTCCGAATACATTCTAAGAAAGGGACTTACATCGCTAGGGACCATGAAAGTGAATAAAAGAGAAATTTTCCTGAATTCTTATATGCTAAATCTCGGCAAGTCGGAACCTCTATATTCGGCTTTCAAAATGATTTTGCACTGGTATCTTTGGTAACCAAGAAGAAGGTGGTAATAATTCTTTCAACAATGCACGACGAAGGTAAAATGGATCCTAATACTGGAAAACCAGAAATGATTCTTGATTACAATGGAACAAAGAGAGGAGTGGATTCTGTCGACCAGATGTGTTCAGCTTTGCCAATTGCCAGAAAAACAAGATATTCTACTGGGAGCTCGATATCGCTGGAACAAATTCCCCAAAAGGTTTTCTTTTTCAACCAACATGAAAAGACCTGCAAGTGGAGGGAATTTCTTAAGAATTTGGCCCTACAGTTGATGAAAGACCACCTTCAAATCCAGGCAAAGTTAACAAAATTGCCCAAAGACATCTCACACTTTTTAGAACGCTATCATGAAAATGATGAGAAAGAACAAATCAAGACACTCCAAGAATTTGTTACATTTGCAGTTCTCATAAGAATACCAAAACAAATGTTAGATGCGATGAATGCAGCTACAATGTTTGCAAGAACCACAGTCAGCGACGAATAAAATGCGACGTCTGTTTGGAGAAGACAAATGCGATGGAATACGAAGATAGTGATTACTGACTGACTTAGTGATTGTTCCTAGTATCTCAGTATTTTTTGGGTTAGCTTGTTTTAGATTGAAAAATATGTTACATGCTTTCGTCATTGACACTTCCGACGATCTGTATGACTGTTTGTGTCAATATGCTTATATGTGTTTAGGGTATTATCTTCATGTTTTCTGATCATTAGGTTCATACTTTTCATTTTGTGCAGTTCATTGCTTTAATATTGTATAGAAACAATAAATATTTCATCCTACACCTCTTTGGCAGTTGTATCCTTCCTTTCATCTTTTAATAAAAATTGATGGTTCTTTGGAGCGCGCTTTAAACACCACTACACGGTTACTGATGAAACGACAACGAATGCGAGTATCGGAGGGTTAAGCACAATGTTTGTTTTCATCCGGATCAAATACTCACCACGTTCCAACACATCTCCTGGAGCTGCTGTTAGACTGCCTGACCTCAGTTCTGGAATGAAAAGTACATTGTAAGTCTTCAAATACTGCATTTCAAGAGTGTTGTTATATAGAACTACAAAATATGATCCATTCCTTGCATGGAATGGGTACCCATGATAGCGATTTACAATCTATTCTTCTGGAAATATACAGAACTAGGTTATCGAAAGATTTCTGCAGATTTATAAGCAAACAGCACAAACTGTTTTATATCATTGTGCAATGAGATGGTAATCAATATATTCTGCTGGGGGAAGGTTGCTTGAAATGTCCAAAGGCCTTTCTGAATTTTTTCTTCTGATCACAGCCAAAACCACCTGTCATTATTAAAAGCGTTTTAGCCCGTTTTCAACATATGAAATATAGGCTTATGCGACCACCTCTTGTCTGTGTGCTCTTTTTGTGCGTGCACGTGTCATCCCTACCTAATAAATTTTAATTTATCTACTGGTGCGTAAATCTATGGCTAAAATGTAAAAAAATTTACATTCCTGAGATACAAATATCCCTAACTTGTCAAAGAATGATCTGATACCTGTGAAACTTGGTATAGTGGACCACTACCATAGTTTAAATCTACAAGTATATAGATTTAACTCCATAGTTTCAAGATGGCAGCTAGGCATCGCCCAGGAGACGAGGCCCTCCGGCACCCCGCTCCCCCGCCTGCGTCTCTGACCACTCTGAAGTTACAAATTGTTTCAACAAAGTCCTATATGTGTTCATATGCCATTCATCTGATTGCGATGAGAAGTAGGTGAGTTGTGCACACTGCCGGAAAGGTTTCTGAATTAGAAAAACCATTTGATAGTAGGTCGCATACGAGTACCGTAGTTTTAACAAATGAGTGTTGGCCAGCGAATCGTTTCAGAAGAGTCCCGTAAGCGTTCATATACAATTCCGCTAATTGTGATGAAACTTTGGTGACTTGTTGTGCACACTCCCACAAATGTTTCTGAATTAGTAAATCCATTTTACATTAGATGGCACATGAGTAGTTTCAACTAACGAGTGATGAGCGTGAATCATTTCAAGAAATTAACTTTGATGAGCTGTAGTGCGCTGTAAACACCACTACGCGGTTACTGGTGAAACGCCAACGAATGCGAGTACCGGAGGGTTAAGCACAATGTTCGTTTCCAACCGGAGCAAATACTCACCACGTTCCAACACATCTCCTGGAGCTGCTATTAGACTGCCTGACCTCAGTTCTGGAATGAAAAGTACATTGTAAGTTTTCAAATACTGAATTTCAAGAGAGTTATTAGATAGAACTACAAAATACGATCCATTTCTTGCATGGAATGGGTACCCATGATAGCGATTTACAATCTATTCTGGAAATATACAGAACTAGGTTATCGAAAGATTTCCGCAGAATTTCTGTTGAATCTACTCGTGCGCTACCGATTGTGAAATGGATTTACTAAGCCCCTTGGAGTGTACACAACAACTCAAAGTTTCATCGCAATTGGATGAATGATATAAGAATGCATACGGGACGGACGCACGCACGCACGCCCGCGAAGTTTTCCGAATTAGAAAATCCATTTTACAATAAATGGCGTGCGAGTCGTTACAACAAATGAACTTCGGTGAACATTTGTGCACGCCCGCATAGGTTTCTGAATTAGTAAATTGATTTTGTTGGGTTGCTTCAACGTGAGTGTATTTCATACATTTTTGCGTCAGTGCATGTGTTTTCTTTGTACGAGTGCGAATGCTCAACACAATTGAATTGAATCATTCACAGCGACATTTCAGTTCGTGTGTGACATAATTCGCTTCATTCGTTACTTAATAATTGTCCATCTAAGCCTCTAACCGGGGCAGATTTGATTGATTGATTTGGGAGTATCTCAATATTTGAGGCATTCAATATTTTACCAGTTACATCAACAAAATTCAACCAACATGTGCATTTCTAAATATAGATATTTGGTGTCCCAACTGTTCGAGTCCAAGCTCCGTGAACTTGCGTGGTCAGGGGAAGGGGTAAGCTGCCTTGTCAAACACTAGGAAGTAGTGTAATAATTAAATTAACACATACATGTTGACATAATTCTTTCCTGTGCCGTTCCAAGGCCCTTGCGTCAATCCTTCAGAATACTAATTCTTTAAAAAACTACCATTTTTGACTTAATGCTTTTCAGCTCCGACCGATTCAATTAATGTGAAATTTTGTGAGACAGGAGTACCATACAAAAGACGTTCCTACCATTATTCATAGCAACAACACACTGAATATAGTGTGCCATGGCCATCTTGGAATTATAAAATATACAATCAAATAACTTTATACACGACTGTTGTAGAAAGCTGTGACCACATTGCACTTTATACCACAGATTAGGGACATGACAATACATTACTGATTAGAAGGACAGTCCGGTACATGCACGTTGACGGTCGATCGTCAATACGGCGTTGCGCCACCTAGTGCTGTACTCACAGCCGCTAGACATCGTGGCATGGAATCATACAGCGCTTGAATACCCTGCTTGGGAATACCGTCCCACACGGTTTGTAGGCGCGTCCACAAAGCATCAACAGTGGTGGCAGGTGGACCTGAACGAACAAGTTGCCGACCAACCATATCCCAGACATGTTCGATGGGCGACAAGTCAGGCGAACGGGCAGGCCAGGGAAGCAGAGGTATCCGTCGTTCTGCAAAGAAGGCTTGCACATTCCTCACCACATGCGGGCGGGCATTGTCCTGCTGAAATATGGCCTGTGGAACGGCCTTCAAGAGGGGCAGTGCCGCGGGCTGTAAAACTTCCCTGATGTAGCGGTCACTGTTCAGATTGCCCGCAAGACGTACGAGGCGCGATCGCCTGTTATAGGCAATTGTGCCCCAAACCATTACACCTGGTGTTTGTCCGCTATGCCGCTCAACAATACAGTCTGCCTGATTGCGTTCTCCACGGCGGCGGCGAACGCGTATGCGGCCATCACTGTAGGACAGGTCGAAGCGGGACTCGTCCGAAAACACTACATTTCGCTACTCAGCCTGCCAGTGTTGGCGTGCGCGTGCACGTGCCCATTGTAGTCTGAGGCGTTGGTGGTTCCCAGTCTATGGAAGCCGACGCTGTGGCATGCATGCTACCAGTCCAGCACTCAAAAGCCGGCACCGCACTGTCGCAGCAGACATGTCCACCCCCGTTGCAGTGCTCCAATGTCGAGCTAACACCGAGGACGACGCTGTTCTGTCCGATACGGCCATGCGGAGAAGATGGCGGTCATCTTGCGCTGTAGTCACATTGCGTCGTCCTGTACCCTGTCGTCGCTGTGTACGGCCCTCCCCTCTCCACTGGATCCACATACACCTTACTATTGACGCAGCGTGCCCGGTACGAGCCGCAATGTCCCGGAATGACAGGCCCGCCTCCCGGAGCCCAAGCATTCTGCCCCGTTCAACCGCACTCACATGCTGATAGTCCACCCCGTGATGTCGGCGAGGCATCGTTGCACTTGCTTACACGTTTCCACTTGGTATGACGGCCCCACGCAGACAGAGCTGTGCGGAACACTGACCTGTCCGGTCACATGACAGAGGGCACTGGTGGGCCAATATGCACGCCATCTCTCTGCGACTTCAGTCACTTAGTATGGTACCGCAGGCCTACACGACCCGTTCTGGGAGTGTCTCCGACCATTTCTTCTGGGTGTTTCACTTTCTACAAACAGTACTGTATATTTTAGAGTTATAATATCTAAAATTAGCATTAAAGTAGAAGCGTATATGGGTTTTGTATACCAAAGGCAAAAGATCAAACCCACCATATAGCCTATTCAAGACTGTGGCTGAGCATACTATTAAAACTTCAAAATCAATAACTCAGGATCTAACTGCGCAATTAACATGAAACTTTGTAAGAGGGGAGATACAGATAACATACCTCGCTTGCATTAGTCATAAGACTATCCTATCACACTACATATGACATGCAGTGGCCATGCATCCTCCTTGCTATCCTGCCCTCCTGCATTCTCCTAACATGTCCGTACCAACTCATTCTTGACTTCTCTACGATCTCTTGTAAGGGATTCTCTTCCACAATCTCTCTCACTCTCTCATTTCTTACTCTATCCCTTCTTGTTATTCCTAATCTGCTTCTCTGAAATTTCATTTCGCGAGCCTGGATCCTGCTCACATGTGTTTTCTTCATAACCCACGTTTCTGATGCATAGGTGAGGTTTGGGACATAATACGTTTGATACAATACCCGTTTGCTCTTCTGGGGTACGTCCCTGCTCCATACCAGAACTCTCACGCTCTGCAGGAATCCATGGGCTTGCCTTCCTCTCTCATTGATCTCCTTGTCATTTCTACCACTTACTTCTATTACACTCCCTAAATACTTGCAACTATCCACTTTCTTTAGTAATTCACCTCCTATCATTATATCTGTTGTTATCCTTCCCCTATTTCTTGTTTGTCTCCATCGTTTCATACTTATTTGCATTAAATTTCAAACCATACTGTTTTACTATCTCAACCCATACATTCAACCTTTCTTGTACCTCTGCCTCTCCATTGCCACATATCATTAGATCGTCTGCAAATAACATTGCTCTCGTATGTTCTTCTCCTATTTGTGCTGCCATTTTTACCACTACCTCATCCATCACGGAGATGAAAAGCAGTGGAGATAGTGCACTCCCTTGTTTCAAACCACTCTTCTGCTTTAACCAGTCTGAACTCTCTCCCCCAACTTTCACACAGCTCACACTTCATTGGTACATCTCCTTTATTCTAGCCACAGTTTGATAATTAACTCCCTTCTTCTGTATGGATTCCCACACCTTTCCTCTATCCAAGCTATCATATGCCTTCTCTATGTCCAGAAACACCATTACTAAATCTCCATGTTCATAGTGTTTTTTTGGGAGCTGTCTTACACTGAAAATCAGGTCCACTGTTGATCTTCCTGGCCTAAATCCATACTGTTCCTCCCTAAGCCCTTCTTCTACTACTCTACGCACTCTCCTTTCCAGCATCTTCTCAAATATCTTCACAGCATGGCACATCAACATGATTCCCCTATAGCTCTAGACATTTTCCTGTTGCCTTTCTTAAAAATTGGCACAATTATTCCTTTTTTCTGGTCTTCAGGTGTTCTCCTTTCCTTCCATATAACTCTCATGACCCGATAAAGCCACTGCACTCCTACGACGACAGCTGCTCTCACCATCTCGACGCTTACTTCATCCACTCCAGGTGCTTTTCCTTCTATCATGGCCCTTATTGCTTCTTCCACTTTCTTCCATGTCAGGTCCTTTTCATCTTCCTCTACATTACATAATTCCTCATTATTCCTCTCCATATTCCCATTTGGATTCAGTAACTCCTCAACATACTCTTTCCACATCTCCTTCAGTTCTTGTATGTCCTCAATTTCTTTTCCTCCTTTAATTATAATCCTGGCATTTTCTGCTATGCCTCTCTTCTTTGCCTTGACCATTGTATACAGAACTTTCCTACTCCCCTAACTGTCTCTTGCCATCATTCTTGTCCACTCTTCCATCCATTTCCTCTTCTCCACTGCTACCACTCTCTTTGCCTATCTCTTCTTTTCCATATATTCCTTTCTTACTTCCTCTGTTCTTTCTTGGAACCATATCCGGAAAGCTTTGTTCTTCATTGAAATCTCCTCCTGCACCTGCTCATTCCACCAGGGTCTTTCCTTCCACCTTTTCTTATTACTAGTTCTTCCACACACTGCTTCTGCTGCTTCCACAATCAATGTTTTTTACCTTTTCCATTCCTCCTCGACAGTGATTAGTACTGTCCTAAATTGTGTTTTAACATATTTTTGGGAAATGATTTCTTAAATACTCAGCATAGCCTATAAGAATAACCTATTTCAAATCTCTAATAAAATGTAAACAAACATAGTGATATACAAATATACTGTATGTGTTAATCCATTAAATCTTATCCTGAAATTTTAAAAAAACTCCTCTTTTTCACTTTACATAGTATGATAACCCTGACTGGTACCAGTCTAAGCAACTAATTTTGATAAAATTTAAAACATTAAAATACAGACATGAAACCAGAATGTCATTATGGATTAGGAAGACACATTTTGAACATGATAGCAGACATAAAAAATGAGAAAAGAACCCATAATCATATGAAAATTTCTAAACCTCCTAACTCACAAAAAATAAAGATTCAGAGGCAAACAGTAAGTCAAACAATACACAGACATTCAAACCAACATTACAAAATGCAGATTAAAATTTTACACACATAAAAAGAATAAACCCTGACTGATTTACAAAACAAATACTGTAAATGAATTGCATGGAAACAGGAATAGGGCAGACAATATGAAATGGTTCAGCAGTAATCATAACTTGGAAGGAATTACATAAGAAGGATTACAATACTGAGAACTCTAGAGATCCAAAAATTTACAAATGGCAAATTGACCAACCGAAAAAAGTATACAAGACTGGAGAACTTGGACTGAAATGAGAGAATGTGAGAAATGTCAATGAATGGCAAAAAAAAAGCATTGTAATCTTTGCATCTACCGCATGTAATAAAATCCCCCTTAAAACAATCCAGGCAAATATGAGGTTGAGGTTATAAGGACCCTCGCCGAATAAAATAGATAAATTAAAAACCCCGGTAACGAGATCTCTTATCCCAAGACATAAACATTAGGCATGCTCAGCTGATAGATAATATACCAGAATCTAACCATACTCTCTGTGAATGGTAGAACAGGCAGGAAAAGGTATACCTAACTACCCAAGTGATAAAATGCATATATACCGTAGCTAACTAATTTATCTGGTTGCACACAATTATATATATACACACACGCAAACAACAACAAATGGGACAGTTGTGGGTAGTATCATTTACAGTAGCTGGAAAACACTGGCACTAACACTCTTTTCTTGGGAGGAATAACCACACTTTGCACTTATTTAGAGACTTAACCTCACTTTCCTGATAACTTTGCATGCCATACACTTGGTACGAAATCACTTATCATACACAACAGCTGCAAGAAAACACAGTCCCCATAGTGTGAAATACTGACAACTAACACAAAAATATAGAGTCTGAAACTCTTCAACACAGTTTATCATTCTGACTGTCAGTAGCTGTGTGACTCAAAGATATCAGATAGACAAGAATAAGTCCTTTGCCATGTGCCACGACATCAGGTTAGTATATTGGACGAACAATCAGTAATAACATGGTCACCAGTAGCCTCAGCTCAAAGGTAGCAATGATCAAAGCTCTATCGTGGAGCAACCCTGGCATACAAGGACTCTAAATGTGCTTTAGGACAACTTTACTCTACTGCGCAGTAATTTTATACTCAGTCGCATATGGATATTTTTCCATGGAGCGCTAGGTGAAGATGAATAATTAATAATAATAATGTTATTGGTTTTACATCCCATTTAACTACTCTGGCTTTTAGAGACGCCGGGGTGCCGAAATTTAGCCCAGAAGGGGATCTTTAACGTGCCAGTAAATCTACTAACACGGCCCCCTCGCATTTGCGCACCCTCAAATGCCAGCTGACTGCGCCAGGATACGAACCTGCAACCTTGGGCTCAGCAAGCAAGAACATTACTGCCGAGCCACGCAGCCAGCCTACGTGAAGAGGCTGGAACTACTTGCTACATAAGCAAAACTGGCTGTGACGATATGGTAGCTCGTAGATAATTGACAATCTTAATTGTTTGATCATAGCTGAGCCAGGCCAAGAGCTTCCGAGTAATTTTCCACAATTCCCAAAATAATGTGAGAAATTCCAGATGCGCTGAATTACCCTCAGCTTTTCAAAGTTTGTCAATTCCAGGTTCCCAATTTCTACATCATGTGTACTGAATTGTATAACCAGATAGAAAACTTTACAATGATGACTGAATATTTACTAAAACTAACCCTCCCAAAATAAAATTCGGAACTCTATCAGGTGACATATATGCACAAGCACAATAATAATCTCCACACAGAATCCAGATTTAACCTGGTGTATTAAGTACACCAGGCATACTAAAGATGGTATATTTTTGGTTGTAATGTTTCTGCAGGCTGTTAATGTAACATGTTTTTCTAGGGGGTTTTATGCCACTAACACAAGTTAGTTGGACTATATCATATTTGTTAAACGCGGCAATAATCCGGCCAAGTTAAATTATTTCAGTTTATTCAATTTCATGTTATTATTATTATTAATATTTATAATGTCATTTTATGGAGCTTTTAAATTTGGAAGATTACAGATAGGTTTTCTACTAGTAGAAATCCATATCTATATTGGATGATTCCAATATAATGTTGCACGGCAAATCATTTCATACGTAAAGTCGGGATTTTATTCATTAGGGGTAAGAGAGAGTGGTGTGTGATGCACTGGGTATTTCAATACAAGAATAGATTGGAGTACAATAAAATTACGAAATCCGAGGGAACACTTAAAAGCAAGAAAACGCGTATGATCTACGTCTTGCCCGGATACGGAAATATAAATACGGGGAGGCAGCCTCATGGCGGGAATAGCCACGTGTGGTGACCAGCCAATCAAGGAAGAAGAAGCAACGAAGCACGGGCATGGGGAGATACGTGACGCACGCGGATTGGTCGAAGCAGCGAGGCCGCGGTATTAAGCTGGACCCTGGTGGGAGAAGATTGAAGATATAGTGAACCCGCGGTGTGAGTGAAGACATTCATTAAGACACGCGGTGTGAGTGAAGACGATCATTACGACATTACGCTTGGAGCAGTAAGGAGGTACCTTGTTCGTTAGTCCCAAGTGGGACAATTTTATTGACGCTGACTCCGCTGATCACATCAGATCATGAGTTCCACGCGTCTTGGAGTGTTTAGCCAGACGACGTGTTGTGGTTCATGGAATAGACTCCACCACAAGGTGTAACGATTACTTTTGATCAACAAGGAGGGACCAAACGCCGTCAACACCAATGCAGAACATCCAACACTGCGAGACTTCAAGCACGTGGAGACAATGCTTCCGTGGGTAAGCACAAGTAATCTACGACACACACTCTCTGTTTTTCAATAGGGCTATATAAATTCTTTAAGCATTAATTTGGAAATAAGTTAAATTCAAGTTATTCTCCCGACCGGCGTATTAAGTAATTTTGTTCGTGGCAATGTTTAAAGTAGTGTGCTCCATTAACAGTGTTAATTTTCTTCATGTTGCCATCATATTTTCTAAGTGTATTAAATTCAATTATTACCAAGTAGATTCTTTAATTCCAGTAGGTAGCAATAGTTATAATACCACATCCTTCTCCACAATCAAATGTTGTCTGGGTTGATGATTCAATCATCCCACGGCCTAGTCATTAAGAGTCTCTCATATGTTCTACTCACGCTAGGGGTCGATATTAAATATATAAATTTAGCTTGGAACACAGTGTATCCAGCTTGGCGCCCAACATAGATCAAATTTAGCAGTAGTATTTTCTGGCGAATAGTCCGCCCAGGTAAAACACATTACATTTGTTCGCTCAACGTGGAGCTTAACGAATACCATTACATTTGTCGCTACCAACAAGGGGCTTTAATTGACATTACATTTGGCGCCCAACGTGGGGACGAAAACCCAGGAACATTTGAGGAAGGAGAAGGAGACATATTTCTGTGCCGGTATTTTGGGGGTTAGTTGTCTTTATCAGTGTATATCATTATGGGGGATGAGAAAGAAAGACAGATGAAGTTACGTAGTGGTCATCAACTGGAGAGTGATGATACGAGCAGTATGTCGAGTGATGGTAGTACAGGGGTAGCGGAGGTAAATCCCGATACTGAAACAGGGAGTGTAGGCGGCCAACCAGGATTAAAAACTTTACTTCTCGAGTTCATGTATCAGAACAAAGTTAGTAGTGATGCCTTAAATGCAAAATTAGAACAGAATAATGCAAAATTAGAACAAAACAGTAGGGAAAATAAAGAAAGTACAGAAGCCTTAAATGCAAAATTAGAACAAAACAGTAGGGAAAATAAAGAAAGTACAGAAGCTTTAAATAAAAAATTAGAACAGAATAATGCAAAATTAGATAAGAACAACAAGGAAATTAGTGTGAAAATGGAGCAGATTAGAGGAGAAATCAGAGGAGTAATGGAAGAGAAAGTTAAAGAGATCATTGCAGATGTAGACAGGAAATTAGGAAAAGTACAGGAGGAGTTGGAAAGTAGAATCAGCACACAGGCTGAAAATTTAAAGGAATTAGTTAAATTAGAAACACTGCAGGTTAAAAAGAAATGGGGGGGGGGGGGGGGGGAATTGACAAGATTCAGGTATCAACTAGAGAGGTTAAGGAACAGCTGGGGGGTAGAATTGAAAAAGTCCACTCACAAATAGTAGCAGAAGTAAATGATTTAAGAGAGAGTTATAAAGAGAGCATTAGCAAGATTGAGGAGAAACAAGCAAAGCTATATGATAAAGTAGAAGAATCAGAAGGAAACATTAAATTAACAGTAAACAGTATTGAGAGGAAGGCTGAGGAGAAAATCGCAGAATTAGAATTAAAATTAAAAGCTAGGATCAGGCAAGAAAATAGTCAGAATAGGCCAGTTTTTGTGAATAGCACACACAGGGAGGTAGAACTGGGGAAGTTCAGTAATCGACAAGGGTGCCCAATGGAGTTCATGAATTCTATAGAAAATAAATTTGGGGAGAGGTTGGAAGATGGTAGTATTGAGTGGTGCCAGGTAGTTGAAATTTTAGAACAAGTGTTTGTGGGGGAAACGAGGAATTGGTTTGCTGTCTATAGAGACAAGTTTACTGATATTAATGATTTTAAAATGAAATTCTTGAAAAGTTCTGGAATGAGGTTGTTCAGTCGCAGCATCATGAGGGAGTAGTGTGTGGTAAATATAACCCTAAAGGAAGCTCCACCATGACCGAATACTTTTTAGGGCAGGTATTAGTGTGTAAATATCTGGATGGCTTGAAGGAGGAAAGTGATGTGGTGAGGTTGCTACTTAGGCACTTCCCCTATAGGATCAAGGCTTGTATCCAGAATGTAAAGACAATATCATAAGTAGAAAATTTGTTAAGCACATTTGATGCACTAGGGAGAGGGGGTTATGAGGACAATTTCAATAGGAACCAGGGTAATAATAATAATAGGCCTAATGAAGCCAGGCATCAGGAAGTTCAAGGGAACGGTGGCGAAGGGGCCAACGCTCAAAATAGAAATAACAATAATAGTCAGCTAAATCAGAATAGAGGAAATGGCTATGGTAATCAGTATCAGGGGAGGAACAATGATTTCAGGGGGAATCAAGGGAGAAACAATGATTTCAGGGGAAATCAAGGGAGAAATAATGATTTCAGGGGAAATCAAGGGAGAAATTATAATGACAATACTGTAATTACAACCAGAATAGGGGTCAAGGAAGAGGACAGCCTAGTGGTAGTAATATACAGCCAAACAATGACAACACAGCCCAGAACAACCAGACCAGTGCCGTAGTTAGTAGTACTACAGCCAGCTGTAGCGGTTCTTTAAACGCGAACCACGCTGCGAAGTAAGGTCAGAATCTCAGTCTGTAGCATGCCCTATCCATACAATTATACAGGAACACTATGACCTAAATGTAAGAAATGAATTGTTGCATGAATTAAATGATGAACGTATTATCCAGGAGGTGGCTAGTAAAAGCCCCATTATTAAACTTAACGTGTCCGAGGCGCACACCGATGTTTTAATTGATAGTGGTTGTATGAAGAGCTGCATAAGTAGTACATATTACGATAAAATGAAAGGAACTGTTGTAAATTTTGAGGAGATACCAATTAAAAGCACTTTTGTTATCACAGCTGTAGGGAAGAGGTCTCAAGTAATTTCTAAGCAAGTTTTAGTGGACATTAAAATTAATAATCATATCGAAAAGCAGATTTGTCTTGTAATTCCAAACTTAGTTTTCAGTGTTATTTTGGGTTCAGATTGGCTAAGTAGAGTGTCTGGTAACTTATGTTATGAAGTAGGTAGTTTGAAATTTAAATGGAATAATTCTGAAGTAGAGGTAGCGTTCAACGACAATGTTCAGGGGAGTAGTGTTGTAGGAGTGATTTGTTCTTTAAGTGAGATATCACCAGCCGAAGAGCGGGATACTCAAATTTTTGTGGGCAGTTTGATTACGAACGGTAGTCTGGAGGACTCGTTACGTGATGCTGCATTTCAGGGGCATATAGAGGGAGACCAGTGTGTTCTGCTCTATGATGTGTTATTGTATAATAGGAGAGTTTTTGAGGATCGCATTGGCATGGCCAATTGCTATACACATTCATTGAACGTTATTGATAGATCAGTATTCACAGGACATAGATATCCTATACCTTTCGCTTATCAGGGTGCAGTAGAGGCACAAATTAACCAGATGCTTGAAGATGGCATTATAGAGTACTCAAACAGTCAATATGTTAATCCTTTAATTACAGTACCGAAGGCCGACGGCACAGTTCGTATTTGTTTAGACGCTCGTTCAGTTAACAGTAGAATCAGTTCAGATCAGCTGAAGTCCATGTCCATTGAAGAGTTGATGCAGACATTTGAGGGTAAAAAGTATTTCACATGTGTAGATTTAAGTTACAGTTTCTGGCAAGTGCCACTTATGTATGAAGATCGGCCATTTACAGCTTTTAGTCATAAATATAACCTTTATCAGTTTTGCAGGGTACCTTATGGGTTAAAAAGTAGCTCAGCAGCTTTAATTAGGGCTTTAAACATCGCATTAGGAGATGACACGGGAGAGTGTGTACTATTTACATCGATGATATGGTAATCAGTTCACGCAGTTTTGAGGAGCATCTATGTCATTTAGACAGTGTATTTCAAAAGTTAGATCAGGCAGGGTTCACACTGAAACTGTCCAAGTCGTCTTTCTGTCAGACAGAAGTGACATTTTTAGGTCATAGAGTGTCAAGTAGAGGTGTAACACCGGATGAAAGTAGGGTTAGCATGTGTGGACAGTAGCAACAGGGCATCGAAACAGACGCTGAGAAGTATGTTAGTGGAGCAACGTGATGACATTAAGGATGTGTCATAAAATAAGTGTGTTTAGCTGGCGAGCCAGCCTATCAAATGAGTAAGTGTGGTATGTGGTGAGTGGAAGATCTGGTCGTCAAGGCAGGCCTATCAGAATTCACACAGGGGGGTAGTATGTAAGTAAATGAGAGTTTTTAAGGTACAGGGAAAGATGAAGTGAGTGGTGGATGCTGTTGAGCACTAAATTGTCGCGATGCACCAAGGCCATTTTGGCAGCGCTGATGGGTTCCAATTTATCTCCAAGAGATGGGAGAGCGCTTGTATAGGGCTTGTTAGCTTAAGGCATCCACGAGATAAAAGATGGGCCATCAGAAGGCGAGACAGTCCTCCATGATGCTCATACATATCAGCACACGTGATTTCTGCTTACGACCTAGCTATGTTAGATCAGGATTGGATATAATTAAGGTAGTTTGCGTACAAGGTACTAGACCTCATGAGATATTGTATATAAGTAACAGATAAAAAGTTGTGGCAACTAGGTCAGGTTCGATAGGTGGACTGGTCTGGGTTGTGAACTACAGGATGAGCGAGGAATATGAGAAATTGTGATCTAGAGTAAGGTGGGTTTTGTGTACATGTACTTAGTGAGATAGGGCACATACGGCACAGGAATATTTAAGTGTTATAAGTAATGGGTACTTACTGGTTTTTTTTTTCAGTCATGTCTTCCCTTTTAATTAAAAATTTTACAGAGAAGGTGGGAAGTAGATCACTTTGCTCTACCGCGAGTGTGTGATCGTGTGTGACCGTGTGAGATCGTGTACCATGATATTGGTATCCGGTAGGTGTGGAGCACCTAATATTTCTACAAGAGTTCCGCAGTGGTTTTCTACTGAACACCATAAATGCGTGTGTAGTGAATTGTGGATATAGAGGGAACACATTTATGTATGTATTTTTTCCCACATAGAATGATGAGAGAGAGAGCGGTAGAATGAACATTCGTGAGAATGACAAACATTTTGAAGTGGACAAAATAAGAACACGTCATAACAAGACGAACATTAGCGCAAAGCGCATGATTGAGGGTTTATATGTGTAAAGGGTCATTTCACTTGTATAAGTTGTATTTTCGAGGTTTTTTTTCTAACGTGTCTGGAATCATCAAGTGCTGTACCATATGCATGGTAAAGCACATGATTATTCGAGGCGAATGTAACATGTTTTTCTAGGGGGTTTTATGCCACTAACACAAGTTAGTTGGACTATATCATATTTGTTAAACGCGGCAATAATCCGGCCAAGTTAAATTATTTCAGTTTATTCAATTTCATATTTCATATTATTATTATTATTATTAATATTTATAACGTCATTTTTTGGAGCTTTTAAATTTGGAAGATTACAGATAGGATTTCTACTAGTAGAAATCCGTATCTATATTGGATGATTCCAATATAATGTTGCACGGCAAATCATTTCATACGTAAAGTCGGGATTTTATTCATTAGGGGTAAGAGAGAGTGGTGTGTGACGCACAGGGTATTTCAATACAAGAATAGATTGGAGTACAATAAAATTATGAAATCCGAGGGAACACTTAAAAGCAAGAAAACTTGTATGATCTAAGTCTTGCCCGGATACGGAAATATAAATACGGGGAGGCAGCCTCATGGCGGGAATAGCCACGTGTGGTGACCAGCCAATCAAGGAAGAAGAAGCAACGAAGCACGGGCATGGGGAGATACGTGACGCACGCGGATTGGTCGAAGCAGCGAGGCCGCGGTATTAAGCTGGACCCTGGTGGGAGAAGATTGAAGATATAGTGGACGCGCGGTGTGAGTGAAGACATTCATTAAGACATTACGCTTGGAGCAGTAAGGAGGTACCTTGCTCGTTAGTCCCAAGTGGGACAATTTTATTGACGCTGACTCCGCTGATCACATCAGATCATGAGTTCCACGCGTCTTGGAGTGTTTAGCCAGACGACGTGTTGTGGTTCATGGAATAGACTCCACCACAAGGTGTAACGATTACTTTTGATCAACGAGGAGGGACCAGACGCCGTCAACACCAATGCAGAACATCCAACACTGCGAGACTTCAAGCACGTGGAGACAATGTTTCCGTGGGTAAGCACAAGTAATCTACGACACACACTCTCTGTTTTTCAATAGGGCTATATAAATTCTTTAAGCATTAATTTGGAAATAAGTTAAATTCACGTTATTCTCCCGACCGGCGTATTAAGTAATTTTGTTCGTGGCAATGTTTAAAGTAGTGTGCTCCGTTAACAGTGTTAATTTTATTCATGTTGCCATCATATTTTCTAAGTGTATTAAATTCAATTATTACCAAGTAGATTCTTTAATTCCAGTAGGTAGCAATAGTTATAATACCACATCCTTCTCCACAATCAAATGTTGTCTGGGTTGATGATTCAATCATCCCATGGCCTAGTCATTAAGAGTCTCTCATATGTTCTACTCACGCTAGGGGTCGATATTAAATATATAAATTTAGCTTGGAACAAAGTGTATCCAGCTTGGCGCCCAACATAGATCAAATTTAGCAGTAGTATTTTCTGGCGAATAGTCCGCCCAGGTAAAACACATTACATTTGTTCGCTCAACGTGGAGCTTAACGAATACCATTACATTTGTCGCTACCAACAAGGGGCTTTAATTGACATTACATTAGGTGGCACCTAACCTATCCCTAAAATGTTCCCAAATGACTAGAAGCAGTGTCATTGTTGCTGGATTCGTTTACTCACAGGAATACCATAAACATCGAGCTGTTGCATGGTATGGTGAACAAAGTACTCCATGCGTGTAACTATATAAGTACAATATTGATTCAGTTATTTAACTCACTCTTATTTTTTAAATCATATTTTAATAGAATTAGAATCTATCTCCGTGTCTCGTACGGTTCTGTGTTATTAGGGCTTGCATACGAGCTAAAAATCCTAAGCGACTTATTGAAGAGGAAATCTATGACGCTATAGCGCTAGCAAAATCAGAAGAAGTTGGATGAGATGCAGATACTTCTAAGGAAGAATTTATAGAGTAAAATGATCACGATACAGAATATCCTTTACTATTCTGCTTGTAGAACAGTTGATTTTCATTTTCACTAAGATAAAATGTTTGGGCTAAGTGATTTCGTGACATTATTCTCTTGGTGTACAAAATTCACCACTCTTGTACTTATTATACTGTATATTAATGGGTGCGTGTAGTCATAGGTTAAACCAGTATAATAGGTGTACAATAGACTTTAACTGTGCGAAGGCAAACCCCGAGGGTGGGGAACTGTAATATGAATAAATTCTGTTACAGCATCTACATAATTGGCATAGTCCTCACTGGGATTATTGCAAAGATTGCCCTTCAACTGAATGTGGAGGGTCGTCAACCTTGAGGGCGACCTCAAACACGCTGGCTGGATAGGGTGAGAGATGACATGAGGCTCACTAAACTCCGCCCTCGGGATACTATGGATCGATTGAAGTGGGGGAATCATTGCAGGAAGACAGACTCCACATAAATAGGAAAATGCACTATCCACTATCATTTCATTTGTCATTCATTTAATCATTGCCCCAGAGGAGTGCGTCAGGCCTCGGCAGCCGGCACAGTTCATATCCTCGCCGCTAGATAGGGGCTTCATTCATTCCATTCCTGACCCGGTCGGAGACTGGAAGCAGGCTGTGGATTTTCATTTTTTTCATTTCAAAGAAGATGATGATGATGACGACAATCAAAACATTGATTAGGTAGTAGGAGAGGGATAGAAACTCAAAATTTATTTGTCCATTTCGCTCCATATTGTTACTCCCACTGTTCTCATCCTCCTTTTACTGTGCAACGAATGCCTATATTATTTACCTGCAGTAATTTCCTATGTAAATCTATAACTTTAGTCACATTTCTAACTTTTCCCGTATTGATGATGATATATTACAAAACTATCCACTTGTCACTGTTCATTTATAGGTTAAATAGTTAGTAGCATGGCTACCTCTTGCCGGCATTGCAAAGAGTCTTGCACTTGGGCTATGGCATTCTTTGCAATGTCCTAGTAATGGGTGGTAGGGGGCCTTGGCCTATTGAGTTCCATGTCTGTATAGATATTCTTTTTTAGATAGTCAGTTGTTCTGATTCTTTTTGTTAAGAATAGAAGATAGTAGGCTTGTTTTTGAATGGATTGTGATGTGATTTGTAAAAGGATGAAAAATGGAGAGTTTAGTAACGGTTTTCTGAGAGTAAAAGGAGTTTTTGTTTATAAAATGAAGATTTCCTTAAAACAACCACCAACCCGATAATTCAGTACAATTACAATTGACGCACGAACGTGAGGCAAGAACAAGGAAATGAAGGATATGGAGTCTATTTTGGTCAAAATGCTCATGGAGCAGATGATGAAGATGAGTGAAAAGATGAGCAAACTGGAGTCTAGCATCGACAAGATGAGTGAGCAGGTAGTGTCAGTGAGCGAACAGATGAATAAACAGAAGCCTAGCATCGACAAGATGAGTGAGAAGGTAGTGTCAGTGAACGAACAGATGAGTAAACAGGAGTCTAGCATCGACAAGATGAGTGAGAAGGTAGAGTCAGTGACCAAACACATGAGCAAACAAGAGTCCAGCATGGAAAAGATAAGGCGAGGTTGTAGAGGTATATATCGGAGAGACCATAAAAGGTGAAGAAGAGAGAGCAGTTGCGGAGGTAGACACAAAGGTTGCCACCGACGTAACAGAAGAGGACGTTTTGATGAGAATGGTGGGGGTGGATATCGAAGACGTGATAATGATGAAAATGGTACTGGGGATACTTACCATTCTAGAACAAATGATAGAGCTAGGTACAGAAGAGCAGAGCTAGGTACAGAAGAGCAGTAGGAGTTCGTTATGTTAGAGCAAGTATGAGATATACAGCCCAATATTATAATGAATTTAATGATGCAGAGGCTGATGATTATGACAATGAGCTTAAAAGTATTGATATTTTTGATAATGTTGATATTAAGAGAAGAGTAAAGTTGGAAGTTAAAGATGAGAAGAAGTTTCATAGAGACATTAAATTACGAGAACGTAAGGAAAAGAAACAGGAAAAACATCAGAGGGGCGTCAGACAGATGAAGGTAAGAGAGTGAAGGATCAGAAGAAGAAAAAGGAAAAGATAAAAGGAACAAAGGGAAAGAAAATATAAGAAGAAAGGAACTGTTGAGCAAGATAAGACAGATGAGGAAGAGTAGGAAAATGAGGAAGGGAAGGAGAGAGAATCAGGAATGGAAAGCAAAGAGAAGGAGTAGGAAGAGAACGAGATGTCAGGCAGATGGAAATAAGAGAAGGAGGGATCAGAAGAAGGAAATTGAAAAGATGGTAAAAGGGACAAAAGGAAAGAGGAAAGAAAAGATAAGAAGAAAGGAACTGTTGAGTAAGATAAGGCAGATGAGGAAAATAAGGAAGAGAAGGAAAGAGAAACAGGAAGGGGAGATGAAGAAAAAGAAGGGGAAAGAGAAGGAGAAACAGAAGAAAAGGAAGAGCAAGGAGGAAGGTCTTAAGGAGGGGAAGTAGGAGAAAGTGAAGAAGGAAAGAAAGTAGCTGAAGTAAGGAAAGAGGTAGAAGAGAAAGGAAAAATGAAGGAGGAAGAAGATGAAGGAAGGGAAAAGGTAGAAGAGAAGGGAGAAAGGAAGGAGGAAGAAGATGAAGCGAAAGAAGGAATGAAAGCAGGTGATATGGAAGAAGCTGAAGAAGAAAAGGAAGCAGATAAAGGAAGGGAAAAGGTAGAAGGGAAGGGAGAAAGAAAGGAAAGAAAGCAGATGATATGGAAGAAGCTGAAGAAGAAAAGGAGGCAGATGAAGGAAGCGAAAAGGAAGGTGAAGAAGGAAAGGAAACAGGTGAAGGAAGGGAAGAAGTAGAAGGGGAAGGAGAGAGAAGAAGTTGATAAAGGGGAAGACGTGATAATGATGAAAATGGTAACGGTGATACTCATCGCTTTGGAAGAAATAATGGAGACAGGCCCCGGAGAGGTCGGAAGTATGACGAAGATTATTATGATAACGGTAGACAGGTTTGATGACGATTCTGCTGTTCCTTCTGAAGAAAAAGCTTGAAGTGACACACCTTATGTCAACAATGCCGTTGATATGTCTGGCAGTGAAGGATTCGTAACCATGTCTGTTGATGACTATGATGACGAAGAAGATGATCCTGTCATCCTTTCTGAAGAGGATGACATCGCCATTGAAATGGAAGATGACGATGCCACTATTGGCGAAGAGAATAAAGCAATGTCTAAAGAATATGTTGTATAATTTGTTTCACTTTGTATTTTT
Source organism: Meconema thalassinum (assembly GCA_946902985.2). Taxonomy (NCBI): domain Eukaryota; kingdom Metazoa; phylum Arthropoda; class Insecta; order Orthoptera; family Tettigoniidae; genus Meconema; species Meconema thalassinum. The sequence goes on from OX336389.2 coordinate 349,228,566, forward strand.
GTTGTTGTTCTAGTCTGTGTATGCTTGATGTGTTGTGTTTTTTTTATGTATGTGATCCTCACGTGCTTCTCACCTGAGAATCACAAGGGGGGCGAATGTCACAGTTCATTTATAGGTTAAATAGTTAGTAGCATGGCCATCTCTTGCTGGCATTGCAAAGAGTCTAGCACTTGGGCTATGGCATTCTTTGCCATGTCCTGGTAATGGGTGGTCGGAGGCCTTGCCCGATTGAGTTCCATATCTGTATAGATATTCTTCTTTAGATAGTCAGTTGTTCTGATTCTTTTTTTTTTTTAACAATAGAAGATAGTAGGCTTGTTTCTGAATGGATTAAGATGTGATTTGGAAAGGATGAAAAATGGAGAGTTTAGTATCCGATTGTTGAGAGTAAAAGAAGGAGTTTATGTTTATAAAATAAAGATTTCCTTATTGTTATAAAACCAACAACCCGATAAAATTAGTACAATTACACACTTTACAATACAATATTTGCCATACATTATTTTTATAATTTCCTAAGTAAATCATGATTATGTATGCCTTTTATAATCATTTTCCGTGTTGACATTATATATCTACTAGCCTCTACTTATTATGTCCACTGTACAACACAACTTACTTTGTTATAGGTGCTAACTCCTCTTCAGGGACACATTTTGGACTTCCAAGCAGTCCATCATCAGCCTACTGTCGACCAAAGTATTATGTGCACTCGAGTTTGAAGGTTGTTTGTGAAGTAACCAATAGACCTACATAAAATCCAATAACATCAACATTTTCGTCATTCTATTTTGCGTTAGGTCATGTAGGTTTGGAACTTTTAATTTATATTTTAATATTTTTTTATCGCAGCTGAAACACAAAAAGTGCCCGTTCTTTAGCATGTTTCAACCATGCGTCACATTTAAGAATTATTATCTTAAAAACCCGTCATCAGATCGAATCCCAAGTTTAACACAATATTCATTGGAATATTGTATAACTGGTTATTAATTTCAAAATTTTGTGTGTCCAAGAAACAAAGTTGTTATCATTTTTGTAAGGTAACTATTTCTCGGCTCGGGGTGGTTGGAAAAAGTAGTTCTTGGTCGCATTATAATCCTTATACATCAAATATTTATAAACAAAGGTTTGGTGCTTTTCAGTTGGTCAACATGAATGTACCCAAATAGAGCTGGGTTATGCCCTAATCCTGAAATAAATTACATAAGATTAATAAATACACTAGGATGACCAGTTTCGATCGTCAAGCGATCATCATCAGATCCATTACACTTAGGCTATAACATCTATGTTTGAGACTACAGGTGAAAAATATATACAATATGTACAATTATTTAGTTGCAGTGTTGGTAATGCAACAGTCGGTGTATGCTAAATATGGTATATCTAATGTTAGGTGAACTTCTAAAATAGTGATAAAAATCCAGAATTTGTCTGTTAGGGGTGATTATATGGTTATACAAAATCAACTATGGTTATACTGTAATAATGTAGGCTTATACTTATCGGGTTGTCTCCTTAACTGGAACTTGAAGCAGTTGCATGTTTCCTCAGGCACCAGTTATGGTCGACTACCTCACAATGTCAAATATTTATCCTGTATGACTGTGAAATACGTAAATTAATTTGTACGGAGAAATACAAACCGATATAAAATAAGTGAAATAATTTACTTATTTCACAGTCATACAGCATAACTCTTGATGTATAAGGATTACAATGGCACCAAGAACTACATTTTCCAACCACCCCGAGCAGAGAAAAAGTTACCTTACAAAAATGATAACTTTGTTTCTTGGACACACAACATTTTGAAATTAATAAGCCAGTTAGACAACATTCCACTGTATATTGTGTTGAAATTTGGATTCGATCTGATGATGTGACGCATGGTTGAAACACGCTTAAAAACTGGCACTTTTTGTGTTCAAACTGTGATAAAAAAATATAAAAACATAAATTAACAATTCCAAACCTACATGAACTAACGTAAAATAGAACGACGAAAATGATGATGTTATTGGATTTTATGTAGGTCTATTGGTTACTTCACAAAAAACCTTCAAACTGGAGTGCACATAATATTTTGGTCGACAGTAGTTCAGTAAATTATAGTCTAAAATGTTCACCTTGTTGGTGATGGTCACAAGTGTTCAAATACATAAATGAGGATGAAATGACACCGATGGGTGAATGAATAAAAGTTATTTTAAAAGATGATTGAAAGAAATTTAATAGATGGGTAAAAGTTAAAAAAATACGTCGCTCTAGACGTCCGGTGCAGCTGAATTTGATGATGGGAAATTGTTCTGTAAAACAAGGAAACCATTATGAGCTGATGGGCGAGTGACTCATGCAATTGGCACTCGCCCGTCAGCTTAGAACGGTTTCCTTGTTGTACAGAACAATTTCCAATCGTTAAATTCAGCTGCACCGGACGTCTAGAGCGACATACTTTTAAACTTTTACCCGTCTTTTAAATTTCTTTTAATCGTCTTTTAAAAGAACTTTTATTCATTCACCTATCAGTGTCATTTCATCCTCAAGTATGTATTTTAACACGCGTGACCATCACCAACAAGGTGAACAATTTAGACTATAATTTACTGAACTAGGCTGATGATGGACTGCTTGGAAGTTCGAAACATGTCCCTGAAGAGGAGTTAGCACCTCAAACGAAGTACGCAAGTTGTGTTGTACAGTGGACATAATAAGTATAGTAGATATAGATCATGATTATTATCAGCATTACTCGAAGGTCAATGGGATGGATACAGGGTTCATCAGATTTTACACAGGGTTCATCAGATTTTACACTCGTTGCTGAATTGGTTATATCATTGTATTTCAGACACAATCTTAACAACTTTCTCTTCTGTTAAGGATGAGTTCAAACAATACAGAGTATATTGAATTTTTGTTACACATTCTAGAAAATATTGAACTGCTTACCAGCACATGGAGATTGGCTGCAACCTTTTAAGTCCTCTTGTGCCCAAGTCTCTATAGAAGAATCTGGATGGGTAGTTCTGCAAAATAACAATGAAATATCTTATTTAAATACACATCAAACAGTAACATTTATAAGGGTTTGTCCTTTACCCACCATAGTTTCCCCTTCACTCTAAGGAAGTTCCTGATGGGAAAACATTTCATCACTAATCAAGTAGATGGTGATTCTGTGGAAAAGGGGTTTCACCAGCAACAACACCTTTCTTCATGGAGAGTATAGGAAAACTTGTTTAACATTAGGCAGGTTTCTAACCAGTTGAGGTGAATATCTCTAGACCACCACTCGAACTGCTATCTGTGTAATGAAAAGCATACGCTGTATAGCATACTAGTTTCATTACCCGTCACTGACAGGTACTTAACTAAAGGAAGGCAGTTTATGACAACAACTTCTAGGTCATATCGCGAACACAAAAAAAATATATGACAGAAAAATGGAGGACAGCTTTGCCCTCAATATTCTAAGAGTGGAGTAGTTACACTAACACTATGTTCCTGGAAGAATTAAGTACCATAAAGTGGGGCTACTTTGCTCCAGAAATAAAATAAGATTCAAAACCCTCTGGAGGGACTACTTCAATTATAACAAAATTGTTTCAGTCTTAAATCATAGATGGCATAATATTCATCCTTCCGGTACTTCCTATGTCTGTCATTTTAGGTGGAGTTGGTGAGTGGCAGCCATTGAATTGAAGTGTTATTTTTGAAACTGAAATTTGCATTTGAAAAGTTGACTCTACGGGACAGAAATTTTATTGCAGAAAGGGTAAGTGTATGACTTTTTGATGTAGAATTTAATGCTGAATTTGAATTTACTGCACCTATTCATGTGGTTACATTAGTTTTATGTAATTAAAAAATAAAAAAGTGGGGTCACATTTTCTACAAATGTCCAGCTACTTTGCACCACTCATAAAATGGATTAAAGTAACCCCACTCTTTTTTCTGGTACATTTTAATTATATTTCTGCATTATTTCTTATAGATAGGGTTCGGGAATATAAAAGAAAACCAGAATCAGGTCGATACATCGATTACACAGCTGAATGAATGCCTGGAAAGTATCAGGAACGGTGCAATTTTCCCATAGAAAGGCTGCAGATCACTTTAAAACTTTAATAAGACTGGGGCAACCGTAAGTGCAATGACAAAGTCAAAAAAGACATGGAAATGGCCATCGAACACAGACGAACTTTTTATGAGTGGAAGGATATTGCAGTAGGCATAGATCCACCGAAGATGATAAATAAAAGTGTTTTTTTTCATACTTCCGAGTGGTGTTGAGTGAAATATTGACCTGTGTAGCACTGCCGGCTGGATCGCAACACTCCTGGTTGCTTTAAACTGCCTGCCCATTCGACACTCACAGGCGTACAAGATATATGCATTAATACACCGTTAGGTGCAGCACCAACGCACTGAGATTGCCGCGGCTTTTTAAAGGGGAAGATACCTGAAACGAAGGATTGTTATGTTTGGAGGCTTAATACCGAGATTGACGGACGTGAAAACATTACACTAAGTTAGTTCCTTTGTTATTCTAACATCTAAAAGTATTCAGACACATACTTACGGGCAAATTTTCAGTATAAAGGAAAGAAAAAATACATGTGGTTGAGGCGATTGTTTTTAAGGGGCGAAATGTCTAGCTCATTTTCCCGTAATTATGCAGATGATAATAAAAATATAACAACTTCTAAGTGACTTAAATCTAACTTACATACTTGGCGAGATGAAAAGAAAAGAATAAGGACAATAAAAGACAAGAAAAAGAAATGCCTCCTGTCCCCAAAAAAATGGGATGATTTATTTAGGGGCTTTGCGACATCGTGGTCATGTAGCCCCATGTACTTGGGTGAGTGAGTTGAATTTGTCTGATAACCCGTCTTATTGTGATGGCTGTATTATACATTTTTACAGATTTTTGGACAGATTGTTAATTTTTTTACTTATTTATTTACTTAAAAATTTATTTATTTATTTATTTAATTATTTATTTACTTATTTATTTTCTTATTTATTTACGTATTTATTTACTTACATGTTTATTTATTTAATTATGTATTTTCTTATTTATTTACTTATTTATTTGCTTATTTATTTTCTTACTCATTTGTTTATTTACTTACATATTTATGTATTTAATTATTTATTTTCTTATTTGTTTACTTATTTATTTACTTACTTATTTATTCACATATATATTTATTTACTCATTTACTTACATATGTTTTTATTTAATTATTTATTTACTTATTTATTCACTTATTTTTTATTTACTTCCATATTTATCTATTTAATTATTTATTTACTTATTTATTTTCTGATCTATTTATTTCCTTATTTATTTACTTATTTATTTACTTATTTGTTTATTTAGTTACATATTTATTTACTTACATATTTCTTAAATTATTTACTTACTTACATATTTATTTACTTACATATTTATTGTCTCACGTACTTACTCAATCATTCATTTATGTATTTATTTGCTTCCCCTGCGTCACCTTCTCTGGAAATTGCACGTAATCACATCCCACGCAGTGAATTGTCCGATGGTATCTCATGAAATGAGATTCCCCAGTATTCTAACTTGCCCTGTTCTGATTTACAAAAAGGCACGCAGCAGTACAGCATTATAAAATCATTCAGAATACATTCTAAACACAACTTTGCCATTAACATCAATACAAAACTTATGTCTGCCACAGTAACTTGGTGCTGCTTCCTAGCGCCTTCATTTGGAAACGAGGTTGTACGCTCAAACCAATGCTGTAATCGTTGTATGGGCAGGCAGTTTAAAGCAGCCAGGAGGGGTGCGATCCAGCCGGCAGTGCTGTGTAGTATTTAAGGGTGCCTAGATTATGAAAATATGTTTTCTTTCATGGTAAAGATGGTACCACCAAGAAAATCTATTATTTCCTTTTGTTTCAAAAATAATCTTGTAACTTTGCAAAATAAATATTCTTTTGAAATCTGGAGATTTTTTTAGTCCAAGAAATGTAAAAATGGAACGGTGCAAAGTGTATAACATTGCTCCATCCAATTGTTCCATTAAAATAACATGGGTTTTGAAGGTGGGGCAAGTAACCCGCCTGAATGGGAAACATTGCCCCACTTTTAGAAATTATGTAAATCATTGTAAAATTAAAATCCAAAAACCTCTTCACTCAAGACACAGTTCCTATGTGATTTAGTTAACTACTTGGCAATTATGAACTTCATTTGTTAACTTTAACTTGGGTATTTTAGTACATCTGTAAGCCTCCGTGGCTTAGGCGGCAGCACGCCGGCCTCTCACCGCTGGGTCCGTGGTTCAAATCCCGGTCACTCCACGTGAGATCTGTGCTGGACAAAACGGAGGCAGACAGGTTTTTCTCCGGGTACTCCGGTTTTCCCTGTCAAAATTTCATTCCAGCAACACTCTCCACTATCATTTCATTTCATCTGTCATTCATTTAATCATTGCCCCATGGAGTGCGTCAGGCCTCGGCAGCCGGCACAGTTCATATCCTCACCGCTAGATGGGGGCTCCATTCATTCCATTCCTGACCCGGTCGGAGACTGGAAGCAGGCAGTGGATTTTCATTTCATTTTAGTACATCTGTACTAAGTGCCTAAATATTAGAGCCTTTATGGTACTTAATAACATTGGAATCTAGTTGTATATCTATGACAATTGTTAGTTACAAATCGTATTGAATAGTGGATAAGAATTACAGTGTTATTGGAATCGAGGGCAAGATATCAATGTTGCCACATATGTTGTCAAGAAAATACCAGTCGAGTTGGAGAGAAACAGCAATAAGCATAAAATATCTACTTCTGGCAGGAGACAGAGATTCAGGGCTTCCATCCACTCACTCGTCCAAAAATAGTGAAATAGTGAGTGTTTTTTCTTGAAAAAAGTGAAAAAGAGGTGAGTTTTTGTATGAAAAAGTGAGTAAATTCATAGCATTATTCACATTTATGGCCGTATATCTGGTTCATAATTTTAACGTTTGTTGATATCTGTAGGTGCAATTACGGGGGGGTTGGGTGGCTAAGCTCCCCAAAAACCAACCATGGCCCCCCCCCAAAATGTGACAAAACTGTATTGAAATAGACAAAATTTTTAAGAATGTGTATCTGAAAAACAAATTAGCCCCCCATAAATGTCAACCAAATTGCGCCTATGTTAATATCTCCGAGTACTGTTTGTGATTTTTCATGTAGTAGGAGGACACTTGGAAATAATGGATGGGAAAATCAATGCAACACTTAAGAAATTTAAATCGTAAAACAAAAATATAAATTTGAACTTTTGTTAAAATTTTCGGCGATCGCTGCACGGCTCCGGCTGTGGTATTGCACTAGGGAAACTTTTCATGCTTTCTGGCCGCCTGGCTCCCTGCCGGCAGCGCGCTCAGGCACCGGTGGCAGAAAAATGAACTACCCATTCATGGGTATACTTTGGGTCGTTTCTAGCTATCTGATTGTGCACGAGACCATTTTTAACGCAGAATGTGACCAGTTTTGTAAAAAAAAAAGTGAGAATAGTGAGTATCTTTATCAAATAGTGAGAAAAGTGAGGCTGCTTTGAAAATAGTGAATAATAGTGAGAAAAGTGAGTCGCTGGAAGCCCTGCAGAGATTAGGTAGCATGCAAGTCGATATACTCTATGGTCCATGCTGCTTCACCAAGAGAAATGCATGTCAGAAGGATGTGTGCTTCCTGCCTTATTGCGCCAGTGCTGAGTGATTTGTAGACATCTTCATGCATGTTGCATGAATTCTAGTCCGAGTCTACGGCTTCATGTCAAGACTTGGATATGAACTGTACAATTGTCTTACTGGCAGAATTTGAAGCTTTCTCTTAACCTTTGGCAGGCTCCACTTTTTGTCCACCACAGGCAGAACCATTTTTGTACGTTCTGTTCAAATATCGCACTGCAGAGGTCAATGAAGTACATGAAAGTCCTCATAGATGGCGAGAGCTGTTTATTTCAACCTTATTCGCGTGGGGATTCTCTTCAGCATATCGGTAAGATCTTTCTCCTGGTAGTGACAGCCGATAATTACAAATGTTGCATGACGCAGTACTTTTGTGACGTGGTATTTGCCATATTTTGGCGGTTTTTTGATATAATGACATCAGGAAAGCGAGTTAGTGATGTTGAGATAGTGTCAATACTTGATTATTCAGATGAAGATTTGTCAGATTTTAGTTTTAGTGACTCTGAAATGGAAAATTCTTCCTACAGCTCATCTGAGAGCAACATCATAAGCGACACAGCTGGTAAGTGAGCAGATAACTGGACAGACTTGAGTAATAGGGATCGTGGGCCCACAAATAGCATCCCCATACAGAACATTGATCAAGGGCCAATATTAGCAACAAGTTTTGAAATACACACCCTGTGGATTTCTTTTATTTGTTTTTTGATGATAAGTAATTGATATGTTTTATGAAACTAAATTACACGGAGACAAACAAAAATTGTTTCAAAGTGTACCACACGCAACAGGATTTTAAGGAATCTGTTTCATAATGACTGCAATTTAGAGTGATATTTCTAAATTTTGTGTATAATATAGCTTTATCTTATAAATCACATATTTACGCATCATTCAATTTTTTTTTTTTTTTTTTTTTCTTTTTAACAAAAACACTGAAACTCATTCAAGTATTTCCTTGTACATACATTTCCTAACAGCGAGCAGTGACATACCGACCGTGCTAAGGCATAAGACCATGAACCCTGCTGCTCAGGACTGAATAGACAAGGGGGTTCGAATCCCACCGTCGGCCATCCTTGAATTAGGTTTCCGTGGTTTCCAATTTTCAACCCCGGCAAATGCCAGGACGATACCATCTAATAGGCCACGATTGCTTCCTTCTAACTCCTTGTTCAGTTTCACTTATTTTCATGCACATCAACTTGCATTACCTAATCTTAGAGGTCTGTGTCAGGAAGGGTATCCGGCCGTACAAACCATTCACCACGTAAATATTCATCGCATTCCAACCCCGAACCCGTAGAAATGGAATAGTAAGGAATAGACATACAGTGAGAAGCACAATATGGGATCGTAAGTACAGTGTCCCTTGTGCCGTTATTCAATTGACAAACAGACACTCCAAATGTTGTATTGTCTTCAAACCTCTTCAACAAGGGGTTTTCAATCTGGGAAAAGATATGTAGATATTTTATAGCATATTTGCATGATTTTAGTAACTTTTGAACAATTTGTATGGAATTTTTGTTTTACAAAATCCTGTGCCGCCTAAAGCCATAAACTGCTGCCGCCCGCGAAGGGTTACTCTCCTCACCCCTTTGTATTACATAAATAATTTGTACCTTAGTTTTATTTTAGGGGTGCCTTCTATTTAAATATGAATTTCCATGTCATTTGCTCCAGTACTTTTGATGCCAAAACATAACAAACAGACAAAAATTAAACAGAGGGTATATTTGTTCATCTAACATCTCATCTGGGGCATATATAAAGTTTTAGCAGGAAATTCAGAATGTTCAGACAGAAAATTTACTTTATTTATACTGTAGTTACTGACCAATACAGTACGCTTATACTGTACTCATTTCTCGACATCATTTCAACAACACTTTACATTCACTGCACCAAGTTCTATGAATCTCAGAAATAATTTTCCATTTTCCATTTAAATCAGTGTAAAATAAAATTAAACCTTCCTTGGGTTTTTATTTGAAATGCCTCAAAGAGAACAGTTAGCCAATAATAAATGCACATACTCTGAAGATAAATTCTTCAAGTATTTGAAATAAAGGACAAGGAATCTAAGGACCAGACAACAACTAGTTAGACACACAGCTGTTAATTTAAAGAAAAATGCTAGGGACATCTTGCTCATCAGCCCTGTGTACTTGGGTGTGTTAGATGTGATAACCTGTTCCTGTGGTGACAGGGAAGCAAACTGTGGTCGATTGTCAATCGGCAGACATTTATGGACTTACAATAAATTGAACCACAAACAATAGTTATTAAAATTAGATACCGTATTTCAAGTTATTAAATCTATTGTTCCAAGCATAAGTTAGCCATAAATTTAACCTGCACCAGGCCTCTATAGAGGCCAAACACCATTACTATTACCAGCTAAATGCGAGATATTCTACGTTTGTCCTTCCCTATGTAAATTAGCTTGCTGTGCTATTTTCTATTTCAAGGCAGGTGAAATGCATTTATGTGAACATGTGACTGAAATTTTGCACTGCCGTATATATCTGAACTAGCAGTAGTGCCCGGCTTCGCCCGGTGGATTTATTTGTTTTATGGTTGATAATGAATACTACTACAGAACCGGCACATGATACTTAAACTACCAGAAAAGCAAATTAAATATAACTTTTTGTGGTGGTGGTGGTGGTTGTAGTGAGGGTGATAAGCAGTACAGTATAATGGACGTAACATTTAGGTCATTTTCCCCTAATGATAATAATGAATAGGGAAACTGCTATTTACTAACTACAGCACTGACAGATGTAATTTACAAACAAATTTCTAAAAATGATTAGAAAGAGAAGTAAGTGAAATAAAAGACACTGCCTAGGGCCTATATCTCATTGTCTGTTAGAAATGTAGACACCAATAGTGTCGTCTTTTGTTGCATATTGCCATAGGAAAATAATCAGAACACTTGGGAAAACCTCGGCTGTCCCGAGCTCCTGAGGTAGCAATAGTATCATTTATGGCTCATAGCGCTCAACGATAAGTTTCGGAATAAATTAAGGTAAATTTGAAAGCACCAACGCTTACTGCAGCTGATAACCTCAATGTATTGCACCAACACCATTGCACTTACACAGATGCACAATATGTTCATGATAACTGTTTTAAGGTGCAAAATAAATCTTTTTGCACTAATTACTCCCCGTGACTGCAATTTATAAGCAGCGCAAGATTTAACTGTTTTCGTAATTCTGCACCAGAACACTGGTAGGGGCGATGTGATGCAGCCCGAATTGCCAGTCAACAATAGACTTATTAAACTACTCTTTCAGTTACACTACTACGGACATGAATGATTCTAGGGCCTTAATACTCAGTTTTCAAGTTCACTTTGTTAGTTATTCTAAACGTAGGGAATGGATAGCGTTGTCCAAAATATCAAGTGGACAGTGTTACCAGCAGGGTTTCAAAGTATATGTATAATTTGGTGCAATTAGGAGGAACGGTGTAGATTTGTGATAAAGGGCCTAAATGCAGGAAATGGAGTGGTCTGTCCGAAATTTAAAGTGGACGGTGTCACCCGCAGGGTTCCAAAGGGTGAGTGTACAAAATGTGAGTCAGATCGGTGAAACAGTGTAGATTTGTGCCAATGGACCTAAATGCAGTGAATGGAGGGGTCTGTCCGAAATTTCAAGCAGACAGTGTTACTCGTCGGGTTCCAAAGTGTAAGTATGTGAAATTTGGTTCAGATCAGTGAAACGGTGTAGATTTGTGCCAAAGCGCCTAAATGCAGGGAATGGAGTGCTCTGTCCAAAATTTCATGCTGACTGTGTTACTCGCAGGGTTCCAAGTAAACAGTGTTACTCGCAGGGTTCCAAGTAAACAATGTTACTCGCAGGGTTCCAAAGGGTGAGTATACCCATTTTCGTTCAGATCTGTGTCAAAGGGCCTAAATGCAGGGAATGGAGTGGTCTGACTGAAATTTCATGTAAACAGTGTTACTCGCAGGATTCCAAAGGGTAAGCATACAACTTTTGGTTCATATTGGAGAAAGGGTATAGATTTGTGCCAAAGGGCCTAAATGCAGGGAATGGACTGGTTTGTCATAAATTTCATGTAGACAGTGTTACTCGCAGGGTTCCAAAGGGTAATTATACAAATTTTGGTTCAGATCGGTGAAACGAGGTAGATTTTTGCCAAAGGGCTTAAATGCAAGGAATGGAGTGGTCTGTCCGAAATTTCATGCAGACTGTGTTACTCGCAGGGTTCCAAAGGGTAAGTAAACAAATTTTGGTTCTGATTGGTGAAACTGTGTAGATTTGTGCCAAAGGGCCTAAATGCAAGGAATAGAGTGGTCTGTCGGAAATTTCATGTAAACAGTGTTACTCGCAGGGTTCCAAAGGGTAAGTATACCCATTTTCGTTCAGATCTCTGAAACGGTGTAGATTTGTGTCAAAGGGCCTAAATGCAGGGAATGGAGTGGTCTGTCCGAAATTTTATGTAAACAGTGTTACTCGCAGGGTTCCAAAGGGTAAGTATACCTATCACTAACCATAACGCCAGGGCATGTGGATAGAGCTATTCAGGTCGCTTATTCTACTGACTTACTGAACAAAAATCAATCTTTAAGGTTACCTGAGAGGTGTAGCCTAATGCTACATAGCCTAAACTATTCCTCTTGAATCTGGCTAACATATAAAATTTTTTTTTTTTCGAATCGGACTGGTAGTTCCAGAGATTAGCGCATTTTAACACATAAACACACAAACTCTTCAGCTTTATTATATTAGTATAGATGTAAGACAGGGTTTTCCCCCAACTTTCGGGATTTGAAAAAATGGAGTTGTCTTATATTTTATGAAAAATGCCAACCCTGGGTTAGTAGCTATAAGTTCGTAGCACCGAGTATTTGCAATGAAATATTGTTTCAAACAACTTCTTTACACCAGGTAGTATGGTTTTCATATTCTGGCCCTAACCCGCATGGACACTGGTGTCGTATTAGTAACTTATATTCAGACTGCCACTGAAAGTTGAAATAAACAAATAGCCTACCCAATCCATTTTATTTATGAATTTATTTATTATTCTACACAGAAGTTACAGTGAAACACTGTTTGGGTAAAACAAACAATTACCGGAAGTCTTTCAAGTTTAGCCTAGGTAACGTGCACCATTATCCTGTTATATAATATATTTGGTATGGATTTAACCTTAATAAATTTTCTGCATAGTCATTACGGACCAACAATGATTCAACCCATTTCTACTATATAACGTATATTGATGCAATAGTATGTTGTAGATCTGTTTATGAACCATAACAGTATTTGCAGAACAATATCCATTTATATGCCCATTCACGTGAATTTAAGCATATTATTACAATTAAGTACAAGTTTTTCGGGCTTGTAGGCAACAGCTGCAACATCAGTATAGAAAATGTGGCCAATAAATAATCACTCAGAATGAAGCTTGCAGTTCAAAACTCACTAGGAAAACATATTTTTAAAACATTAAATGAACACAGATTGCCAAGAACTGTGTATATCTCACAGTCATAAACAATAGGCCAGTATATTTTTAGAGTGGATGGACACTCTGAAAATAACTTCAATAATTTAGGCACGATTTAGTTCACTGCACTCGAAACATCGTATCCATAGTTGCCAATCTAGCAATTAGAATGCACTCGAAACATCGTATCCATAGTTGCCAATCTAGCAATTAGAATGTCAAGTCTAAAGACTTGAAATTTTTTTCAGCAGCAATACATACATCTTCTAGCATTTGAAGTGGTATCTAGCGACTTAATGAAACAAATACGTATTTCTCAGATGAAAATTTACTACATAGTTCACTTTGTCATTGAACCTAACTATTTGTCTTGAATCTAGGTTCGTAATTCTGAATGCATCTATCACAAACAAAAAGCACACACTTCTCATGTTGATGTGGCAGATTCAAACTGTATGGTAAATTGAGGAATACTCCAAAAACAAACTTCAGAAATGTGAAACACACATTGTATCAAACGTATCTGTGCACATACACTTTCTCTGGCACCAGCAAAGGAGAACTACGTAGATATAAATGCAAAGAAATAATGGAAAACCTATTAAAAACTTCACAAACAAAGTTTACGAGAAAACTTTCTTTTTTTCCAGGAGGCGTTCAAAACTAAACCTAGTCTTATATGGCATTGAATCACACTGGATTAATAGATTCTTATTCTTATGCTTTATATTGCTGTTTCTTCTTTTATTTTTGCCAAAAACTCAACTTGATCAATAATGAGCTTATGTTTTATAGAATAATTTGTTCAACATTGATGTATCAATTAGTAATCTCTACTTCGTATAAAACAAAGTCCCTGATTCTTGGATGTCACGGGTAATCTCGAGAACCACTGGATCGACTTTGATGCGGTCCTCACCAATCTGTAAAGGATATTTCGAGGAAGGTTTCTGTAGAAAATTATTTATAATCAAAGGAAGCCAAGCAGTAACGATTTCAGTAAAACAGTCGAAAAATAGACCTGGCGAACCTGCGCCTTTTAAGCTTACGCTGGGTAAACCTCCAAAAATATCAATATACTACGAGTGTAAGAATTGTTCAGCATGAAAAGTTCTACAAAAAAGTCTACAAGAGTATATCTCTATCTTCAATACATCGTCCACTAAAAGGGTTTAAGTTTTCATTTCTTCCAACAATTTCCATTCAGTTACTGAGGCGACAGTTTACTAGCTAGCTAAGGGCGAGCCTATCACCCCAGTTACAGCATAGCTAGCCGGCGAGCGTATTACCCTCATATACAGCCAGTAGCAAACTGTCGAGTCGTGTTGAGTTAAGACTTAAGAGAAGACTGGTTGTGTTTGGAGTTTCCCTGGAAGTGCAACTCGCCTTTTCTTCATTTCGCCTGTGAACTTTTCACTCCGCAAAATACACAGTCAAGTTAAGATTGGACGGAAGATTCTTAAATTACGTCTGACAAGAATTTGTTGCACATGCATCTCCATGATAATATAATTAATAGTTCAGTCAGTGATTTTAACCCATCATGCCGGAACGCAAAACAGATATAGGTCGTAGTTCGACATCTAAAAAAAAAAGTGCTTAGCACGTAATACTTTCGTAACTGTTATCGGGCGAAGCCGGGGCGGGTCGCTAGTTTAATTATAAAAAACCTAAATCTTGCCAATTGGGTACATTGCCATAATTTGAGATAAATAATAATTAAGATGAAATTGTGGAATACATCAATCATTGGCTGTATATGTAAATGGCCACCAATATCCAATATACCCTCATACATATATTTTTAAACAAGTGTGTTAAACTTGACAAAACATGCATGTGATCCTGGACCCATTTTTTAAAGTTCAAATGTGGCCCTTGCTTGAGATAAGTTTGAAGACCTTTGACTTAGATCACAACTCAGTGGGCTGATGAAAGTAATAGTCCACAGAAGGAGCCTTTTCAAAGTATTGCTGTTATAATAGTACATTATGCAACGAGCCTATAATGGCAATAATTATGACACGAATAATTTCCATACGAGTGTCTTAATTACTATTATAGGCGAGTTGCATACGACTGTTTATGTTCGACGATAATTATAACTATTTTATGTTCGAACATAAATATTCATAAATATCTGTCGAGATTTTGCCAGTTTTATGTACTGAACAGAGTGCATGGGACGCAGAGAATACCTTGTATTTGACCATGGCCTCCTCAAATACCCCACTATGACACTCGCCACGCAGTGAAATTTAAAATAGAAGGCCATGGAAGTCAGCGTAGATGCGATGCTATCCTTACCTAATTGGTCACACAACTGTTTCTTGAGCTCTGATTGGTGGGAGAAACTGTTTCATAATGAAAAATAGTGTTATAATGACCCTCATTATGATACAGTTTTCTGACATATAATATTTACATTTCGACATCGTCGAACATAAAGTAATATTTAATGTTGTTGTTCGAGTCTTCAGTCTTTTGACTGGTTTGATGCAGCTTTCCATGCCTCCCTGTCCTGAATTAATCGTTTCATCTCTATATAGCGACCACACCCTACATCCGAGGCAATCTGTTTAACATATTCTAACCCTGGTCTACCACGGCAGTTCTTGTCCTCGACCCTTCCTTCCATAACTAGGCTTGCTATTCCTGGGTGTCTTAGTATGTGTCCTACCAACCTTTCTCTTCTCTTCATTGGCAGTCGCCAGAAATATCTCTCATCTCCCACTCGTCTTAATACCCCTTCGAGTGTAACCCTATCTACCCATCTGATCTTCATTCTCCTGTAAAACCACATTTCAAACACTTCAATTCTCCTCTTTTCTGCTGCACCAATAGTCCAAGTTTCACTTCCATAGAGTGCCAAGCTCCAGACAAAGGCTTTAAAAAGATTCCTTTTTTGTAGAAATGCTTTCCTTGCCTGAGAAAACCTACTTTTTATAACCTCTTTGCTTCATCCATCACTGGTTATTTTGCTTCCTAACAGAAGTCTCCTACTTCCTTTAGCTTTTCACCTGTTAATTTTATGTCCATAGAGGTTTTTGATTTAATTCAGCTGCATTCCAAAATTTTTGTTTCACTTTTATTAATTTTCATCATGAAGTCTTTCCATACCATTAAACAACTCATTCAAATCCTCAGGTGTGTCGGCCAAGATGACAATGTCATCAGCAAATCTCAGAGTTGCAATTATTTTTCCTTGAATCTTCACTCTCACTTTAAATTTTTCTCCAATTTCCTTCATTCCTTGTTCAATGTAAAGATTGAAAAGTATGAGTGACAAGTTGCAGCCTTGCCTTACACCTTTCTGAATATCAGCTTCTCTCTCATGTCCTTCAGCTGGAATGACTGCTGTCTGGTTTCTGTATAGATTGTAGATCACCCTCCTATCCCTATACTTTCCAATCGTTTTCAAAATGTCACAACAATTTAGCCCAATCAACGTTACCAAAAACCTTTTCTAAATCTACAAATGCCATGAACGTTCTCTTATCTTTCCTTATTCTACCTCCCAATTCAGCCTAAGGCTCAGTACAGCTTCCCTTGTTCCTACATTTCTCCTGAAACCAAACTGGTCTTCACCCAACTCCGTTTCTATCTGGCTTTCCATTCTCTTGTAAATTATTCTAGACAGGTTCTTTGAAAGATGAGTAATCAAGCTGATTGTACGGTAATCTTCACATCTGTCAGCTCCCACTTTCTTTGGTATAGGGATGATAACATTCTTCTTGAAATCAGAGGGTACCTCACCTGTCTCATAAATCCTCATAACCTGATCCGACCATCATCACCTATGCAGCGTAGCAACTCAATCGATACATCATCTATGCCTGGTGCTTTGTTCCTGCTCTGTCAGATTCTGATCCCAATATTAAATCTCCTTTCGCATATCATAAATTTCCTCTTCCCTTTCCATTACATGATTCTCAGTCTCCTTTCCCTTATACAAACACTCCATGTAAGCTTTCCATCTCTCAACCGTTTCTTCCCTATCTGTTCGAGGTTTTCCATCTGTGCCTTAGTATTACAACACTTCGTCTTCTTTTCCCCAAAGTATTCTTAATCCTTCGATAAGCTGTGTCTACTTTTTCTAATTTCAGACAATATTCTATACCTGCACATTTCTCATTCAACCATTCTTCTTTCGCTTCCTCGCACTACTTCTAACCATATTTCTCATACGTCTGTATTCTGCTTCCCCTTTTCATCTCTTACATTCTTGTGTTTCCACCTTTCATCCATCAATTGTAGTATATCCTGAGTGATCCATGGTTTTCTACCTATTCTTTCTTTCCTACCAATGTTTTCTTCTGAGGATTTTGTTATTTCATTCTTCAAAAGTGCCAATTCGTCTGCAATTGAAGTTTGTTTCGGGTTTTTCATTGGTCCTTCCTTTATATTCTTCTTGAATCTTTTGTTTACATCCTTTTCTTTCCGTCTATTGCCCACCATTTTGGCTTTTGACTTTTCTTCAGTTTCTTCAACTTTACTCTGCATTTCATAACAACCAGATTTTGGTCCGAGTTTATGTCAGCACCAGGATATGTTTTACAATCCAAAATCTGGTTTCAAAACCTCTGCTTGGCCGTAATGAAGTCGATTTGGTAACACCCTGTATCTCTTGGTCTCATCCATGTGTATATTCTTCTATTGTGGTTATTGAATAATTTGTTAGCTATGACCAACTCATGCTCGGTGCAGAATTCCATCAGCCTACTTCCTCAATCATTCCTTTCACCTAATCTGAAATCTCCTACTATCTTCCCTTCTCTTCCTTTCCCTACCACAGCATTCCAATCTCCCATTACTATAACATTTTCATCACCATTGACATACCTCAGAATTTCATCTATTTCTTCGTAGACCTTTTCAACATCTTCATCATCAGCATGACTGGTAGGCATATTGACGTCAGAAAAGTTGGATGGCGCAGCCACGCGGTAGAATGTTGAAGCTGTAACATTGTGACTGGTGAGGTTTATTTTCATGGTGAAACATTGATGTCGTGATGGAAACAGAAAGGAATTTGTCAAATTCGAGGAGGTAACTGCTCTGTATACGGTTGCAAATCGTATAAAATGGGTACGAAATCTCTTCACTACTTTCCTGTATAAAAAGTTCAGAGGGAAAGATGGGATACGGCACTGTCAATTGGAAAACGTGTTACACGTTACATGACAGTGTGCAGTCTGAATTTTTGTGAAGACGAGTTATTTCCACAGCGTAAGCACCGGTACTGTTGATTATTGATAGTTATTGTCTCTAATTTGTATTCACAAGGATTTAGCTACATCAAAAATACTGCTAAACGTGTAGCCTAATACTTCTGTGTCGTACATTGAACCGAATGTAATCCGCTCTTCGTAAACTTATTTTAGGGGTTCTTCCGATTGACAATAGTCGAATGGTTAGAAAACTTAAGAAAAATGCTGTTCCTAGCCTTAATTTGCCAGAGAATTTATATTCTTGCCTTTGAACAGCAAGTATGTAGCTCAATATTTACAATATTGAAGTATGATTTGGCTTCAATTGTGTTTTTGTCTATGATCTCCTTACTGTTGAATTTAGTTAATTAATGTGTAAAATCTTAGTTTTAAGTACCGGTTTGGTGACCCAACATCCCAGGCAGGCCGGTAACACCTATACTTCTGAGGCAGATAGGTCACTTAGCCGTAATTTAGAAATTATAGTGATGTTAAGTATACATATGCGGTAGTAGCAGGAGACCTGATCGGCCTAGGCTATTCTAACTTAAATTAGTTCCCATTTCAGGGTTTTTCAGTTTTGAGTGCGAATAGTTGGTTTGAAAGTTGTACAACAGTAAGAAGAGTATGTTTTGTATAGGTTTTAATTGGTATTATGGTTTATGTCGAGCTGAGGAGTGAATTTGATTTGGCTTAAAGTGTAGTTTTAGATCTGTTCCGTTTGCTTATGACGAGTTCAAATGGAGACTCCAGCTTTGTTAAATATGTGTATTTTAAATATTTAATTAAATATATTGATAAAGAGGATGCCTCCATTTTAACTTGTCTGTGGCAAGAGATTAATAAATTTATATTCTTGCCTTTGAACAGCAAGTATGTAGGTCAATATTAGCAATATTGAAGTATGATTTGAGCATCCCAAGTAACGCTTCTTTGAGCCCAAAACATTCATGCAAATTCAGGGTTGCTGGATTCAATTTATTATCAGGGAGTCGTCCTTTGTGTTATGTGAGATATATATATATATATATATTGTGAAATTAATAAAAACATTAACACCTTTAGGCTCCCAAGTACAGGCTTCATATAACAGCAGACAGTAAATTAACTATCTACAGGTGGGTAATATTTTTAACTGGTAGTAATTAAGCACTGCATTTAAATTGATTATAAATATATTTCTATCAATAAAAGAAAATATGTAGTATTTTGCCTTCATAAATTAGAAGCCATAACAAACGCACACCCTATCACTGTCTTGCTTACTTCTCGTCACTATCTCGCCGCCATATTGCAAACAGCTGACCGTAAGCTCCTCCCCCGTTTCGGACGTCAATAGACTTGTACCACTGTGGTGCACATAGGTTTTGTATTGATTTTTGCTACAATGATCCGTTCACTATATTGCTCATAATATTCCACCCGCTGTCCAAGTTTCCTACTCAATATGAGACCAACCCCTGCTTGGCCATTGTATTATTTAGTGCTAATGACCCTATAGTCTCCTGACCATGAGTCCTGTTCTTCCTGCCAGCACATTTCACTAATCCCAACCAAATCCAACCTCAACCTATCCATTTCCCTTTCTAAATTTTCTAACCTTCCACTGCCTAGCAGACTTCTAACATTCTATGCTCTGATCCGTAGAATGTCAGATTTCCTCTTTGTCACTTCTGTGATGTTAACCCCCTCTCGAGTAGTCCCCAACCGGAAATCCGAACAGTGGACTAGTTTACCTCCAGATTGGAATTTTACAAGGGAGGAGGCCTTCATCACATGAAATTATGCATAGAGAGGTGCATATCCTCGGGAATAGCATTACGGCTGTAGTTTCCCGTTGCTTTCAGCCGTGCAGCAGAACGCAGTGTAGCCATTAGTTGGCTGATGTTATTAATATCTTAACCGTCTATAAGACAAGTAATGAATTGATTTATTCTGAAAGGCTGCTACTCCCTTTCAGAATAAAGCAATAGAGCAATTCTAACAAAAATACTAACCTTCTACTAACAATTAAACACCAAAATTCTGCTAACGAAAATATATTAAAGTTCCACCAACAAATTACTACCACTAAAACAGTCTGTCACCAGGCACACTCACATGCACCCTCACACTTCACAGTCTAATGAAATAATGATCTATATCAAATAAACAATGTAACTGTCACCAGACACACTCACATGGACTCGCCCACATCATAATCTAATGAAACAATGAACTATATCTAATAAATAATGTAACTGTCACCAGGCATACTCACATAGACCCTCCCCCATCACAGTCTAAACCAGTGGTGGCCAACTTTGTATGGACTGAGGGCCACATTATTGAAGAAAACAAGTCTCTTGGACTTAATATGTTTCATAGCTGAAAATGTAACCTCACATATGTTTGTGCTCCCGAAAATTGAGTACTGCTATAGGGCAGCAAGTTCCAGTACTCACACCAGTTGCTGCTGTGTTGTTGAGAGATAGGTCACACTGTAACTCACACAACTCTAACTGCAATTGTGCAGGTTGATATTCCACTGTACCCTTCATAGGGTTATTGAAGAGCTCCATTTTTGGTTACAGCTTCTCAAAATGTTGAAATCGGCGGTTAAATTCAGATAGCAATAGCTCAATATGTACATTGTACTTATGAAACATAACTTCCCCTTCTCTGGATAGTTTTTCACAACATGGAAAATGGAACAGCTCATTCTTAGTTAATGCAGATTTAGAGTTTTGTAACTTCCTCTTAAAACCATCAACATATCCCATCATTTCAAAAATAGTCTGCTTTTTCCCTTTAAGCTGCAAATTGAAAACTTTCAAATGTTGGGTGATGTCTGTTAGGAATGCTAATTTTTGTATAAAGTCAATGTCTCAGAGCTTATGTTGGAGATCTGCTGATTGTGATTCATGAACATGCTGTTGTAGGAAAGCAAGTATTTCATGCCTCAGTTCCCAAAATCTTATTAAACATTTCCCTGCACTAAGCCACTTTATGTCAGAATGATCAGCAAGTCCCCGTAAGCACTGCAAAGTTCTCCTAAGAAAGAAATTAATTTCCTATGAGTTAAAGACCCTTTCACCCCTCTTATTATGTTTGTGATTTTTGTCACAGTCGCCATAGTGTCACATAATTTAACAGATTTTCCAAACAGGGCCTTGTGATGAACAATGCAATGGAAAGCTGGCACATTACCTTATTTTTGTTTTAAAAGACCGATTAAATCAGTACTAGATCCAACCATTGCCTTAGCACCATCTGTAACTACAGCAGTCAACTTACTAAATCCGCCATACTCTTCTACAGCTGACTGCACTGCGGAAAATATGTCATGTCCTTGACTTGTCCCATGCAAAGAGCACACCTTTAGTAATTCTTCTATAACGGTAAAGTCATTCTGAATGAACTTTATAAAAACCAGGAGCTGATTTGTGTCCGTTATGTCCACACTCTCATCTAAAGCTAGTGAAAGATGCGGAGAGTTCTCAATGATTGGTTGGTTCCTTAGTTTAGGGGCTGCGACAACACGGTCATGTAGCCCCGTGTACTTTGGGTGTGTGTAGAATCTGTCTGATAACTGGTGTTAATTGTGATGACTGTATTAGTGTGTGTATCTGTTTTAATTCAAGTAAGGACTGCAGACATTCATTTTTTCCAAGTAGTTCCTACTTTTGCCGCCAAACGCCATCGTCAACGACCAACTATTTCAGTTACCAGATGCCACCACAGTTGGCTCTTGACGACGAACGTAGGAACCTAAGAACATTAGTCAAATGTTTAACCTATATATAATTTAGCTTCACACAGGTGTAATTTGTGGAAGGTTCTTTAACATGCCATAAATCTATGACATGGGACCGCCGGCTTTACTTCCCCTCCGAAGGAAGGCATACTGAGGGATTTTTTAACGTTCTTAAAAAATCCGACGACTTCGGCCGGGTTCGAACCTGCAATTTTGGGCATAGAAGCTCAGCATGCTACCAACTATGCCACCGAAGCTGCTAAAATTCTCAATGATTGAATTCAGGTTAGTAGACAAATGAGTACAGTTTGTTTCGAAAGTGGTACAGACTGGAATTCTTTCAATACTTCTTCCTTGAAGGCCTCAGCCATTCGTAGAGAACATTGTTTAATGATCTCGCCATCCATGTATGGCTTCTTAGCTTTGGCGAGCTCATAACTAACCATGTAGGAAGCTTAAACAGCCGATTCCTGTATTTCAGTCACATCACTAAATAACTTTTTTTTGGTTGAGTTAACTTCTTTCTCAGCTGCTCAATCACTATTTTACGAGATTCACAGGAGTGTTTTTGATATTTTTCTCAGTGATTTGTCATATAATGTCTTTTGAGGTTATATTTTTCAACACCGCTATCACTTGTAGACACACCAAACTTCGGGGTTTGTTGTCTTTTGAAAGTGTAAAGAGATAATCCAACAGCCATTCTGGTTTGGACGTAAGGTTTTCAGTTTCCACTTTTCTATGTTTTGAATACATTTCGAATTGCTACACAATATGCCTACTTCTTCATATGTAAAAACCACTGAATAACCTGTATACTGGCCAGTGAGTGCCAAACTAACACTGCCAAGTCAATTTACGAAAAGCCACTAACAAACAGTTCAAAACCTACTGAAGTCCTATGGATGTTTTCAACGTAAAAATGAAATTTCATGCCGCTGTAGACTGTTTGAAAGCCCCTAAACCCCTAAATCAGCATTGTTAATTGTTTTTTCATTCTCCCCACTAACGTGATCCGTTGAATTGGTAACACTGAACATTGCTTGGCTTCCTCGATCCCAACCTTTAACCCAGCTTTCTAACTAACGGAAGAAAATGGAACTATTAGCCATGTACATAGCTTCCGGAAGAACGTGGAACTATTTCAATATAATATTAGCAGTTAATAGCCGGCCCCGTGTTGTTGGGGTAGCGCGCCTGCCTCTCACCCGGAGGCCCCGGATTCGATTCCCGGCTCCGTCAGGGATTTTAGAAACTTATGTGAGGGCTGGAACGGGGTGCACTCAGCCTCGTGAGGACAATTGAGTAGCTGTCTGACAGTGAGGCAGCGACCCGATCACGAAAACCAAGATAAACGGCCGAGTGGACCCGATGCGCTGATAACGCGTCACCCCAATATCTGCAGGCCAAATGGCTGGGCAGCGGTCACTTGGTAGGCCTAGGCTCTTCACGGGCTGTAGTGCCAGGGGTTATTACCAGTTAATATGGAAGCATAGGATCGGGCGGACAGGCAAACAAACTAACTACATATTTACAACTAAAACTAACTACATATAAGGTACGTTCAAAAAGTAACGAGCCGAAGGCTGTAATGAGTAAACCGGTGACGACATCGGCTAATCTTGGCGTGTGTAACAAGGTGTGGTTCCGACCAGAGCGTGGAAGGTCACAGCCCGTCGCTAGAGGGTACGCGTGCACGTCACGTGACAATACAAAGCGAGCAGCAGCATGCATCAATCGTCCAACCAAGACAGTAGGCCATTCGACATGCTTCCTAGTGTGGTTGAAGACTGTGGGGCACCCACTTTCCGCAAGTGCAGTCGTTCCTTCATGATGGTGTGCACACTTCCGATGCTCAATCCGACCACGGCGGCTTTGGCGTTCACTGTCACTCAGCGGTCCTGGGTAATGAGTGCATCAACCAGCTGGACGTTGTCATCGGTAATGCAGGGGGGTGCCCCAGACCGGGCATCATCGGCTAACGACACCCGTCCTTCCCTAAAGCGCTTGTGCCACGCCTTGACCCTTGCAAGGGACATGCAGTGTTCGCCGTACACTAGTGACATTTGGCGATGAATGTCCGTTCCCCCTACTCCTTTCGCTGTCAGAAACCGAACAACACCTCTTTGCTCTTCGTTTGACGCCTCCATGTCACTGTTTGCAATGCGACTGGTAGCGTTGGACGATTGATGCATGCTGCTGCTCGCTTTGTATCGTCACGTGATGTGCATGCGTACCCTCTAGCGACGGGCTGTGACCTTCCATGCTCTGGTCGGAACCACACCTCGTTACACACGCCACGATTAGCCGATGTTGTACCGGTTTGCACATTAGCCTCCGGCTCGTTACTTTTTGAACGCACCTTATACTTACATACTAGAAGAGGAAATTGAAAACAAAAATAAGAATAAGGGAAACAAAAGACGAGTGCCCTCAAACCTCGAAGAATGAGAATTAAGGGATTCGGAAGAAAGGAGAGCCAGGAAAGGCAGATAGGAAAGGTAAAGAGGAGAGGGACCGCCCCAAAGTCAATGGAAGAAGGAGAAAGACCGAACCCAGCTCAGGAAACCCTCGGAGTCCCCAAATCCCGAACTCACTAGTTGTGAGCCCTTGGGGCTGTAGCACAATGCAGGGTGCACCATAAGTGTGTGGGGGGGGCTCCACACACCCTGCCTCCTTTGGGGCTTTGAGCAGAAGGCAGGAGATACAATGAAAAGAAAACAGGAGGTCTGACCCCTCGAAGAATGAGGGATCAGGAAAGATAAGACAAGGGCCGATTAAGGCGGGAAAGTGAAAGACTCCCTAGGCCATGGATACCCTAATACCGTTGGGGTCGGAAATGAACAAGAGTTGACCAAGGGAGGTCGAGAGGAAAGATAACAAGAGAGGAGTCAGGCACAAGTAAGTGGAAGCAATGCCGGACTTGTTCATTGCAATTACATGCCTCAATTCTTGGTTTGTCTCTGTCCATTTCTGTTCCCACATTGCATCTGTGCTATAAAACTCCAGCTATATTTCCTTTCATTTTTGCCTTCTCTCGTTGAGTGCTTTGACACTATTTTGAGTGGATGGAAGTAAAAACCTTGTTATCAAGTCCTAGATATAGAAGGGCACTTCGGCCAGCTCATAAACCAGTCTTGACAGGAAATGAGAAATTCATATTTCATACCCCATCATGCTGTGGTGAGACCAGACAGCGCCACCACTTAAGTTAGAGTTGTATTTGACGCCTCAGAAAAAACATCACACGGTACATCATTCACCGAGAAGCCTAATATACAGAGAGACCTTTATCATATTGAACTTAGATTTCGCAGTCATAAGTCATAACAGCGGGTGTGGAAAAGATGTTATACAAGATGTTATACATTTACATAGTCCTGAAGAAACTACCAATTCTGAGCTAAAGAATAACCTCACCGATCAAATTGAAAATTAAGGGTTGCCTTACAATTGAATACATAGTTTACAGTTACATTAATCCAGACATTAAGTTTGTCAACAGGAACACAAACATTACATAATTCAAATCACTGATCTTAAACATATTACAATCAACATTGTTGCGAAGAGCTGCGGTATGAAAAGAGAAAAAAACATTTTACTGTAAGGCAGCACCGCGACCCAGATGCTGGTTTACATTGAGACAAATGCGTGCGGAAAATCCTTTTCCTCACAGGGTCACTCACAAGTACGGTGACAGGGGTTACAAAAGATAAAATAGTGAAAGGTCGTCGGAAACGAGGCTTCAACTTTCCAGAAACCTTGTTCCCATGGAGCTTAGGGATGTGGTTGACAACATAGACCTCATCACCTTCCCTCAAGCTGGTAGGTCGTCGTCCCTGGTTGTATCTCCTTGTATTGCGTTCATGCGAAACCTTAATTGACTGTTGTGCCTCTTTCCAGACTTGTTTTGCCTTCTCGGGCGCCGGGTGGTCTGGCAACAGTTCTGGAATCTACCATAGATTGGTCAGAGGAGAATTTTGTACATAACCGTACATCAAAGAAAAGGGGGTAGTGTTGTGTAATTCATGCACTGCTGTGTTAAAGACGAAGGCCAATCAGTGGACTGATGAGTCCCACTTGGTGTGGTCATCGTGGTGATATGCTATCAATGCGGCACGCAGATTCCTGTTTACACGTTCTGCGAGGGAAGGATTTGGATAGTAAGGACTGGTTGTCACATGTGAAATAGAATAGTCAAAGCAAAATCGTCTAAACAAGTGAGATGTGAAGCATTTAGCATTGTCCGACACCAGGAATTGGCAAGTTTTAAATAAAGAAAATACAACAAACAACTAAAACAATAAAAATAATATACAGTACATTGCAGTATAAAAGATATAAATTGAGCAAGTGTTTCCCTAGGTAAATAAGTATACACTAAAATGCCTCAAATCGTCATTTCAAAATCTTATTAATATATTTAATATATTTTGAAGTATATGGGGGGAGGAGGGCACCTACCTGAAATTTACTGCCAATTTTCTCCACTGAAGTCAAAAGTTCGTCGAGAAGGTTCGAACAATAAATGCATGAATTTTAATTTTGATCATATGAAAAAGTAGCCTTATGAGATCACCTTTTGTCCGTGTGTGTCTCCCCTAATAAAATCTTAATGGCTTGAGTGATTTCAACGAAACTCTGTAAGAACATACTACTAGTTTGTCCAACCCCGACCGTACCCATCAAATTTAAATAAGTTTTACTAATCCAACATGGCGGCCACACGAAATATTTCACTGGCATTCTGTCTCTGAAACTATATCACCCTGAAATTTTATATGGTGATTGAGAATAATAAGGTACATTCAGGTATGTGAAGCTTAAAAACATGTTAAGCACTAAACCAAAATGGCAGACAAGCAAAGTTAAACTATTTAAATGGCATTTTCTCGAGATTTAATCAACCAAGCACAGTGAAACTTAACACCCTACACATGTCTATAAAATATTTAATCAACTGGCATCTATATAAATTCAACTGTTCTCATGAAAGCAAGATGGTGACTGTGTGAAATTTTAAAATTAAGTTTTTATTTCTTGTCTCCCAATCATGCGATTGAAGTGAACGTTTGAATAATGAACCAACGCAATAATCTTCATCTATGGCCTACATATAGAACAACCCAACATGGTGATTATCCAAAATATTTAGACAGTTCTGGATATCTGAAAATCTATTACAGCAATCAAACTGAAATTTTGTATGTTGATAGAAGCTATAAACATAAGTCTATTTATGGGACTTTCAATAACCTGATGAATACAAAACCAACATGGTGGGGACGTGAATTTAAACATTTATATGGATTTTTCTGGCAACTTAATTATTCAAGTGCAGTGAAACGTGGCCCGGTAAATCATCATACAAGGCTTAATATACTGGCATCTAATTTAATTCAATTTCTATGAGAACTTAAAGATGGCCGCTGTGCTAAATTTTAACATCATGTTTATATTTCTCGTGTCCTAAACCAGTGATAGAAATGTAGGTTGATATATTTAGCCACGATTAAATTTTTCTTCTGCTGGCATATAATTTTACAGCATATATATATAAAACAATCCAACATGGCATCCATACGATACATTTTACTGGTTGTCAATATCTCCAGAACTATTTAAGCAATCAAACTGAAATTTTGTATGGTGTTAGAGGACTGTTATGTTATGACAAATATGTAACTTACCCTAAACGTGGGAGACATAAAAACATCATGGCAACCAAGTGATTTTCAAATATTTAAAATAACTTATCTGGCGATCTAATCACCCATGTGAAATGAAACTTGGCACAGCAAATCATTGTTCAGAACTTAGTGTACAGATATCTAATGATGTTCAATTTTTATAAAAAGATGCAACAGTTCGAAATTTTAAAACCTTATTTTTAATTGCCGTATCTTATTCAGACGATTGAAAAGATGATTCGTATGATGGTCTATGACAACAATCATTATCTAATGGCACTACATTCTGTAGCTTACTTTTTGTAAATCATAGAAGTCATTCATTCGACTTTTCTAAAAAATTAATACCCGTTTTCGTTACAGAAAGATGCCATCTCGCTGGAGGAGTCTTAATCACTATATATTCAAGCACATATTTTCCCGGTGTTATGGTGTTGGTGAAGACATTGGTTGTGAACAAAATAGCTATTTATTATATCACAAGGTAAAACCTTTTAATAGACAAGAGAGTTTTAATGGAAAAGATCAGTGGGAAATATGAAAATAGACTATCTAGTTCTTCATGGAACTACAGTACTTGTTATTATAGGATGGAGATATATGTGAATTTTAATTGTTGATCATTACAGTCACTATAGCGGCTGATACGATAAAACAGCTTGTGGTGAACATCTGTGAAGCAGGTATTCTCTTGTAATTAATGATGTAATATCACTTGCACTGCACAGCGCAATGAAACAAAGATATTTTACATTTGCGTAAACAACACTTATTAGTTCTATTGAATTAATAAAATGGACATGGGTAAAATTTCTTACCTCCAAGTCAGCATCTAACACAGATTTTTTCTTTCTCGAGCTGGAAACCATGCATATTTCCCCCTCCCAATTTTACTCAAGATATAAAAGAAAGAAAGGAAGGAAAATAAAAAAAAGGCCAGGAAGTTATGCCTTTCTGCTGTACTTAAATAAAGTCGATCATACATGCTGAAATGGAATTAATACTCACAATATTCTCCTAAAATTTACCAGAAGAACCTTCCTGGGATTAAGTTACTTGTCTGTTGCAAAGGCTCAAAGGAAGGGAACTCAGAGTGTGGTTTTAGAAAACATCCACTACAACAGTGATGTACTGTGAATGAGCTGCAGAGTGGTGAATTTTAAAATAATGCCCACTGTGGATTTTTATCAATAATAGTCATTAGCTACCCATACAGACATGTTGTAGAAGCCATCATCTACATTAGGAGAAACATATAACTCATGAGCTGATCATTATTTAATTAAGTGAAATAGTATATTCACTGTGTGCATATTTTATATTTATATTGCTTATCAATGAATGCACATGCTCAGAGTATTGATGAGTGCAATGCTTTAATTTTCAGGGCAATTTAAAAGGGCAGTGGATGACACCATTAGTTTACAAATGTAACGAATCATATTAATATACTGGTGTAAGCTTCCATGGCTGGGTGAATAATCTTCAGAACAGCCTTTAGGATTGAACCCACTCAACACGACCTAACAACCCGAAAAGCCATTCAAAAAGGAAACAATAGTATTTCCCATAGATGTACTAAAGGAAGATCTAGCAAACACATATTCGAACACTAGTGAGTGATGAAAATTGCCATAAGGGTCAAATTTTTCCAATTTTCTTTGTTCTCAGGGCATACAACTATACGTTTCAAGACACTAAAAGCAGTCAGGTGCCAAAATAGCTGTAAAAATTCCTCAAAATAAATGTCCTTTTTTATTGGAGGCTGCTCGAGATCACAAACTACCATCATAAACTTAAACTAATCATGAAAGGGAAGCATAAGCCTTTGTTGAAAATGGTGGCAAACCCATTCCTAGTGATACGGTATATCATATTTTAATTCTGAAAATCTAATTTTCACATATTAGCAATTGTTGTACGATAACATAAATCAGGGGAAGAGGAATGGAAGCAATTCAAAAATACAATGGTGGAAGCTGCAGTGACAGTATGTGGAAGAACAAGCAACAGAAAGCGGTGTAAAGATACACCATGGAGGAATGAGAGAGTAAAAGAAGCTGCGAGAAGGAAGAACAAGGCTTTCAGAGTGTGGTTCCAGGAAAGAACTGATCTAGCAAGGGAAGCTTATAAGATAAAGAAGAAAGAAGCAAACAAGATTGTCACAGAGGAGAGGAAAAAGTGGATGGTAAAGTGGACAGAGATGATGGAGGAAGACAGCAGAGGAAATAAGAAATTACTTTATGGGATGGTCAAAAGTAAGAGAAGACGTCTGCGAGAGGATGTGGTAATGGTGGACAAAAACGGAAATGAGGTACACAACAAAGAGACACTCAAGACAGTGTGGAAAGAGTACTTTGAGGATTTGCTGAATTCAAATGGTCATAGGGAGGAAGACAATGTATTGGAAGATGGAGAAGACAACACAGGAATGGAAAAGGACCTGACTTGGAGAGAACTGGAAATGGCTATAGATAAGATGAAAGGAGGAAGGGCACCAGGTGTGGACGGAGTGAGTGTTGAAATGGTGAAGGCAGCAGGGGAGGATGGGAAACAGTGGCTGTACCGTGTGATGAGGGTGGTATGGAAGGAGAAAAAGACCCCAGAAGATTGGAAGAAAGGATTAATTGTCCCAATATTTAAGAAAGGAAGCAGAAAGAAGTGCAGAAATTACAGGGGAGTCACACTCATACCTCACTGTGCCAAGATATATGAAAAGATATTAGAAAGTAGAATACGAGCCAAAGTGAAGAGAGAATTGAGAGAGGAGCAGTATGGATTCAGACCTGGGAGATCAACAGTGGATCTCATATTTTCAGTGAGACAGCTCCAGGAACACCACTATGAATATGGAGAGGATCTGTTGATGGCCTTCCTGGACATCGAAAAGGCCTATGATAGTGTGTGTAGGGAGAAGGTTTGGAAAGCAATGGAAAACATGGGAGTAGAAAAAGGGACTGTAAACAGTAAACAGAGTGAAGGAGAAGTATTGTGGAAGTGTGAGTTGTGTGAAAGTTGGAGGGGAAAGAACAGACTGGTTCAGACAAATGAGTGGCCTGAAACAGGGTAGTGCACTGTCACCCCTTCTCTTTATTGTGGTTATGGACGAGGTAATGACACGGGTAGCAGGAAAGATAGGAGAAGATAAGATGAAAGCAATAGTGTTTGCAGATGATCTCATGGTCTGGGGAAACAAGGAGGAAATTCAGGAGCAACTGAAGGCTTGGGAACAAACAGTGGGAGAGTACGGATGGAAGTTCAACATCAGTAAATGTGAGATCCTGTTAACAACCAGGAAAAGGGACAGACCAATGAGTGGGATAACACTTGGAGGTGGACAGCTGAAGAAGGTGGAAAGTCTCAAGTACTTGGGAAGTATAGTGGAGGAAAATGGGAGAAATGACAAAGAGATTACAGAACGTGGCAGACAGGCAGAAGCATTTCTGAGAAGCATTAGGAGCTTAGTGTGGAATAAAGATGTCCCACAAAAAAGCAAGGAAGTGTTATACAGAAGCTACTATATCCCGATACTGACCTATGCATCAGAAACGTGAATAATGAAGAAAAGAGACATAAGCAGAATACAGGCATGTGAAATGAAGTTCCTACGAAGTAGGATCGGAGTAACAAGAAGAGACAGGGTGAGGGATGAAAAGGTCAGGGAAATAGTGAAAGAGGAGCCCTTGCAGGGTAGGATTGAGTCATCAAGACTGAGGTGGTATGGACACTTAAAGAGAATGGAAGAGAAGAAGATTCCCAAGAGGATACATGAGATGCAGATGCAGAAGAAACGACCAAGGGGAAGACCAAGAGATAGATGGCTGAAAGGAGTGGAGAAATGTGTCAAGAAGAGAGGCGAGGACTGGACTAGAGTGACAGCGGAGAGGTGGTGGGAAGAAAGAATTAAGTGGCGAGGCTTATGTTCCAAACAGACCCAGCCTGGGGCTGGAAACTGTACATGATGATGATGATGATGATGTACGATAACAGTTTCTAAATAGAGTTAAAATAGATATATTAAAGGGTATGGTATTAAATATTATTTTAAATGACTTACTTGCTGATCACTTACAGAGAGCACAACTTTTGTCACTCTTATCCTGTATCGATAGACAGTTCTGTGCAAAAATATGTGGGACTGTGGAGACTCAAACTCCAACTGGTTCAGTCTCATTCCACTGTTACAAACACTAGTGTTTCCACAGGAGCTAATTGCACTTTCTTGGTTTTGTGCTGATCAAGTTCTTGGAAGTCACATATAAACTTAATAGCCTCTATCACTATAAAATATTTCAGGTTGATTGCAGCAATAGTTTTGGAGACATTGAGTACTGATGAAATATTTCTCATAGCTGTCTGTCTTGTTGGTTTGTCTAAAGTATAAGCCACAGTGTTATGTGCCAGGAAGTAAAAAGCATTATGTCAGTTCATTATACAACATTTCAATTTGATCGTTTGAATAGGATGCGAGAAATTAAATTCTTTCTTAAAATTTCAAACCAACGCCACCTTGGATTGACATTAATTGCCAATATACTAAGCTGTAAATAAAAACTTGCTTTGGCAAGTTTCACTAAGCTTGGATGGTTAGGCTGCCAGAAAGATTATTCTAAATATTTGACATTCATGGGGCTGCCATGTTGTTTTTGTGTTTATCAGGATTTTGAACATCCCATATACCTACTACTTAATAGTGTTTCCACTGGTGCAAACTGTACACTGGTGGTTTTGTGCCATTGCTGTAATAGTTTCAGAGAAATTGAGAACCAGTGAAATATTTCACATAATCACCATAGAGGCCATAGAGTTAATACCAGTAGATGAAGATTATTATGGTGGTTCATTATATAAACTTTCATTTTAATCACTTGATAAGGACACAAGAATTTAAAAAAAAGAAAAATAATTTCGCACAATCACCGTCTTGAATTCCTCAAAACAATTTAATTAAAAGGATGCCAGTATCTTAAGCCTTGTATAAAGATTTAGAGTGCCAAGTTTCATAGAGCTCAGATGATTTGTTGTGAATAAAGCCCATTTAAATATTTGGACTTTGTGTTGCCACCATGTTGGTTTTGTGCTTATCAAGTTTTTGTATGCAAAACAGGTGAAATTACTATAATAGCCTCTATCACCAACAACATTTCAGATTGATTTCAGGAATAGTTTCGGAGATATTGAATGTCGGTGAAATATTGTGCGCGGCCATAATGTTGGATTGGTAACACACTTTAAAATTAGAAAGGTATAGTCGAGGTTGGACGAGATAGTAGTAAGTCCTTACCAAGTTTCATTGAATTGCTCCACTCGCTTAGAACTTATTAAATGCGCGGACAAAAGGTGAATTTAAAAGCCTACATTTAATAAAATAAAAATAGGCTAAAAACTAGTAAAATTTGGTGCTGCCACCATCTTCAAATTTTGAGAATAATTGTACACCATTAGATGCAGATATAATTATCTCCAACTAAAGACTCGCGGTGCCAAGTTTCACCTCGACTATACCTTTCTAATTTTAAAGTGTGTTACCACTCCAACATTATGGCCGCGCACAATATTTCACTGACATTCAATATCTCCGAAACTATTCCTGAAATCAATCTGAAATTTTGTTGGTGATAGAGGCTATTATAATAATTTCACCTGTTTTGCATACAAAAAATTGATAAGCACAAAACCAACATGGTGGCAACACAAAGTCCAAATATTTAAATGGGCTTTATTCACAACAAATCATCTGAGCTCTATGAAACTTGTGTCTTTGAAGGTCACATTAGTCTTCTATTACCATACAAAATTTCAGCTTGATTGCTGTAATAGGTTTGGAGATATCGAGTACGGTACTGGTGAAACATTTTACACTGCTGCCATTGGCCATTGGCGAAACTTATCAAAATTGAAAAGATGCGGTTGGGGTTACCAAGTTTTATTGAAATCGTTCCAGCAAACAAAAAATTATGGGGGATGGGGGGTCATATATTTGGACAAACGTTCATTTCATAAAGCTGTATTTCATACAATGGAAATGAGCTAGAAACGTTTCATCCAGCATCAAATTTAAACATTGAATATCCAGACATCTGCTTAACCATCACATCTAAGAATACTAATGGTGTGGGAACTCTGCAGAAGGCAGGTGCAGGCTTTTCTAGCTGATACCCATAGGCGACCAGTGCATTGTGATGAGGATGAAATGAATGATAAAGACCTTACAGACACCCAGTCCTCGAGCCATGGACATTAATAATACAAAGTTAAATCCCTTAGCCCGGATGGAGATGGAACCTGGGAATTTTGGGCCTAAGTAAGTTATAGCATACCCCACTAGACACAGAGCCAGACACATCAAGCATTGACTGCTTATATAGCGAAACATCACCTTTCATTAACCTCTTTTGCACAAATGTTGTCAGTCAAATGATTACTATTGAACATTATTGTAATACTGTATTATAAATTCCTTAATATTGAAACCAGTGTGTACGGTTACTTTGTAGAGTAACAAGATATGCACTGAATTCTTATTAAATAACCTCAATTTTTGTTGGATGTAGGATTCAATATAAAAGCAATTTCAAACCAAACCTTACCTATCTGTAACAATGTATCCTGTCATTTTGTCTACCAGAAGATGGAGAAAGACTGGAAAATAAGTATTGCTGGATCAATATGGATATCTAATTTTACATGGTACTTTTTACATGGAATCCAACTTGGTGAGAAGCAAGCAGCTTGATAGCTGGGCCATCATAACCCTCAAAATCAAATGAAACAGTCAAGAGAAGTATGGCACACTCGTGGGGTACAGAATTGGACAGATATCCAATCACAGAGCAGATTTCAGTACTTGACGCTTGTAGCAGCTGCTAGATTACAGACTGGTTTGATTCCTGCAAGAATGCTACAATCGATGCATCTAAAAATGAATAAATCTATACTTCAATATGACCAATAGCATCATATACACCATGTTTATTTCCGAAGCTTAACTGATGCTCAAAGTCGATGCTTGATGTGATGCCTCAGTAAGTTTTTACATAACTATATGAGTGGTGCAAGTATAACAACCTTGTGTTACACCAGCACTGTAGTGACACATTTCATAATCACCCAGCAGGAAGAAAATCAATCTCTGAACCAGTAATTGGGAAGTGAAAATAACTTGCATCATGTGCTTCCTCTTCATTACTTTGATGGTAGCAGACGATAAACCTTTCTCCACATGGATTTTAAAACGTCTTCTGCGGTCTGACTCTATGATCATCATCCTTTCGCGGACACTCATCTTAAAAAATATGTTGTATAATTCATTGATTGCTGCGGTAACCTGTAAAACATAAGAATAAAACTCTTTAGACTTATAAAGTCCTTCTTTATACTCAAAACAATCAACACACAAATAAATCTATCAATAATTAACCTATTACCTAAAGAATGGTTACAGAACAAATTTGAGAATAATTCAAGCTAATAAATCAGTCTGTCAATACTGTTTATCACAGTATCATTTAATTCTTACTGTACAGTTTTAAAATTTAGCACAATATTAACAAAGAATAGACTAATATAGAACAATTGAGTTTATGCTCCGAATTGGCTCAATATGGATTCTAACCCAAATAATTATAAGCATTGCATTTTAAATACTTTTGAATTGTTAAGCCTTATAATTCTCATACGAGGGTTCCTGTTTATATTTATTTATTTCCCTTAAGAGCCGTTCAATTAAATAGAGTGCTACCTTCATTCTCTCATGTACTGATCTAAGTGCTGCATGTTCATTTATTGATAAAACAGAGACAATAGCAAAAATTAAAGCAAAGTTGAAATCACTTGCAATAGCACTTTAGCAGTGACCTATCAGCCCTGTATACTACAAGATAAACTCAATTCATGCTCTGGGTAGCGATTCGTAACACTGAGACATGCACTTCACTTGAAATAAACAACAAAATTATCACAGACAATCAAGAGCTATGCGAATCATTCAACTTGTTCTTCACAAAAATTGCTGGAAGTCTAGCAAAAGCTATTCCTGAACAGAAGGAAATCCTCAGTAAGGACCACAAGCAGTCAAATTCCCTCTACTTATATCCAACAGATGAAGCAGAGGTCAAGTCCATCATCACAAATTTAAAGAATAAAAAGAGCTGTGGCTTAGATAGGATCAAGACAAATTTCATTAAAAACAATATGCAATCATTTATTAAAATCTTGGTTGAAATGATTAATGAGTCCTTAGTTACTGGCATGATACCAGATGACTTAAAAGTGGCCAAAGTAGTTCCTATATTTAAGGGTGGTGACAAAAGAAATCCAAATAATTATAGACCTGTTTCTATTTTATCGGTAGTTTCAAAAATTCTGGAAGAAGTGGTAAAAACAAGATTGCTTTCATTTCTGAACAAGAATACATTCTTTCATAACATGCAATATGGATTCAGGGAAAAATCTAGTACTGAGGCAGCAACTATTGACCTAATAACAATGCTACAAGAAACTATTGACAAAAATAATATGGCAGTTGGGTTATTTATTGATCTCACAAAAGCCTTTGATACAGTAGATCATAAAATACTGTTGTCAAAATTAGAAAATGCTGGTGTCCGAGGTATAGCTCTAAAATGGTTCCAAAGCTACCTTCTTGGAAGAAAGCAGCATGTAGCTTTGAATAAATGCATAAGTTCAGGAAAATACACACATCAAAAAAAGTTTTGCATCACCTCGGTTCCAAGAGTTCCGGAACCGTTAAATACAAAGGGAATAGAGATCAACACAAACAACATTTCAGCTCGTTTTATTGCTCATGAGACCCACACATTGCATGTTGTACCATCATACAGCTAGACTTTCAGCATTTGTGGTCCAGATTGCAGTACACACCACTACCTCTAATACCCAGTAGCACGTCCTCTTGCATTGATGCATGCCCGTATTCGCCGTGGCATACTATCCACAAGTTCATCAAGACACTGTTGGTCCAAATTGTCCCACTCCTCAACGACAATTCGGCGTAAATCTCTCAGAGTGGTTGGTGGGTCAAGACGTCCATAAACAGCCCTTTTCAACATATCCCAGGCATGTTCGATAGGGTTCATGTCTGGCGAACATGCTGGCCACTGTAGTCGAGCGATGTCGTTATCTTGAAGGAACGCATTCACAAGATGTGCACGATGAGGTCGAGAATTGTCGTCCATGAAGACAAATGCCTCTCCAATATTCTGCCGATATGGTTGCACTATGGGTCGGAGGATGTCATTCAGGTATCGTAAAGCCGTTTCGGAGCCTTCCATGACCACCAGTGGCGTACGTCGGCCCCACATAATGCCACCCCAAAACATCAGGGAACCACCACCTTGCTGCATTCGCTGGACAGTGTGTCTAAGACGTTCAGCCTGACCAGGGTGCCTCCAAACACGTCTCCGACGATTGTCTGGTTGAAGGCATATGCGACACTCATCGGTGAAGAGAACGTGATGCCAATTCCGTGGGGTCCATTCAGCATGTTGTTGGGCCCATCTGTACCGCACTGCATGGTGTCGGGGTTGCAAAGCTGGACCTCGCCATGGACGTCGGGAGTGAAGTTGCGCATCATGCAGCCTATTGCGCACAGTTTGAGTTGAAACACGACGTCCTGTGGCTGAACGAAACGCATTATTCAACATGGTGGCATTGCTGTCAGGGTTCCTCCGAGCGGCAATCCGTAAGTAGCGGTCATCCACTACAGTAGTAGCCCTTGGGCGGCCTGAGCGAGGCCTGTCATCGACAGTTCCTGTATCTCTGTACCTCCTCCATGTCCGAACAACATCGCTTTGGTTCACTCTGAGACGCCTGGAAACTTCCCTTGTTGAGAGCCCTTCTTGACACAAAGTAACAATGCGGACGCGATCGAACTGCGGTATTGACCTTCTAGGCATGGTAGAACTACAGACAACATGAGCAGCGTACCTTCGTCCTGGTGGAATGACTGGAACTGATCGGCTGTCGTACCCCCTCCGTCTAATAGGCCCTGCTCATGCATGGTTGTTTACATCTTTGAGCAGTTTTAGTGACATCTATGAACAGTCAAAGGGACTGTATCTTGGATACAATATACACAGTCAACGTCTATATGCCGGAGATCTGGGAACCGAGGTGATGCTAAACTTTTTTTGATGTGTGTATATAACTCATGGCGTTCCACAAGGATCTATACTTGGACCTACATTATTCTTAATGTATATAAATGATATTGTGGAATGTAATTTGAGAGGGCATATCAAATTGTATGCAGATGATACAAATATCTTCTACACTGGGAAAGACATAATTGAAATCATACAAATTGTGCAACAAGATATAAATACTCTCTCACAATGGTTCCAGGCCAATAAATTAACAATGAACCTACAGAAGACCAATTACATGGTAATTTCAAAACAAAGCATGAAAGAAATCACACATGACAAAATATATATAAATAATATTGAAATAAAAGAGGTTAATCAGGCAAAGTATTTAGGTCTAATCATCGACAAACACCTGACCTGGATTGAACACGTTGAACGAATTGCTAAGAAACTCTCACCTGTAGTGGGGATTCTAAGGAAACTTCGGTATCTTATTCCCCTAAACCTTGTAAAACAAATCTACTATTCACTTGTACATAGCAAGCTCCAATATTTAAATGTTATTTGGGCTCACTGCAGGAAATCCACACTGAATGATTTAATGACTATTCAGAATAGGGCTATTAGAAACATATTTAACCTTCCTTACTGCACTCCAGTAAAAGATCTGTACATCAAAAGTAAAATTCTACCCCTCAGCATAAGTGCAGAACTCCGAGCAGCTATGCTAATATACAAGATTAAACACAACACAATACTCTATAGCTCTCCCTACATCTTGAACTCAGACAATCATTCTTATGGAACTAGGCATGCGAAGGACGTAGCCTTATATATCATTCACTCTTCTAAATATGGTAGAAATAGTTTCAAGTTCTCTGCATCACAGTCATATAATAAACTTCCTGATGAAGTAAAAAGTGCACCAACTTTGTCGGTATTTAAGAGGAAAACTATGGAAGTATTGTGGGAAAAATTCGATGCATCTTAATACATCAAATAAGTTAAGTTATGTATAAGATTAAAAATCCTAAGTGCTTATCATTTTAAGGGACCTTGGTCTAAACAATCTTAGATATGGTATCAACCTTATAATAGGCCTATGTCCTTATTCATCAATTTGTGTTACCTTCAGAATTTTCTTCCTTGGTGTGTAAACACACATATTACTGTACAATTCCTCTGTACGAGCCTATGGCTCTTTGGAATTAATTGAATAAAATATCTATCTATATTAATTCAGAGTAGAAACTATTATATCCTGTAGTACACTGCCACTGTCCATGGTTTATAAATGCCTTGCAGTGGCCTTCTCAGTATGTACAAGTTAGTGCCTTGGTGAGGTGTACCATACCAACCAATGAACTCAATGGTACATAGGGGAAAAATTATGGCAACTATAGTAGTCTAAGATGCCTGAAAAGCATACATTCTTCTTAATTAGTACTAATACTCTCAATTGGGATGTAAAGTTAGTTAGTTACTGTTGTTTTAAGGGGCAGAACTACGAGGTCATCTGCCCCGGTGTAAAGATTCTAGTTTTGTATAAACACAAAGATTTTTCATCATGAAAGTTTCAAAAATTTTAAAACTTATTAATGGCACAACAATTCACAGTCAAGTGAACCAAAATGCCTAAAATGGGTGCTTTCTTTGTACAGTAGCACGATTCACAGGGCCAAGACAACCTCTTAAAGTTGTGTAAGATTCCGCCAATAGCAGTTGGGCCTGTTTTCACTGAGATTGGATAAATTTGCACCAAGCTCAGACAACCCCCTACATCAAAAACCTCTCTACACTACCGTATTGCCTCGCATAATCGTCACCATCGCGTCATCGTCGCACCCTACATTTTAGAAAAGAAAATAGGGTAAAAAAAAATTAATCGCATAATCGTCGCATAGCACATTTGTATTGTGTGCACCAGTCGATTGCACACGCTGCCGCGAGCTTATAATCTGGCGTGGCCTCATCAGAAGAAAGCACTCTCGTGTCTGTGTCTGCGGCCAGCATTGTCACTTAGCACATTCGTATTTGTGCGTTGGTCGGTTGCAGATGCTGCCGCGAGCTTATAAACTGGCGTGACCTTGTCAGAAGAAATAAGCCTGTCTCTCTATCAGATGACTCACACTACGCGAGCGGCTGACAAACAACACGCTAGACAGCGGTCGTGCTCAGCGGCAATCCAGGTAAGTGAAACTTGTATGGACCCATTGCTTTCGCAAGTTGGTCTCAGAATGACGAGATTCAATAAGTCTTCTGCTAATCTCAGTGATAAACAGGCCCAACTGCTATTGGCGGAATCTTACACAAGGGACACCCTGCGCCAGCTACTTCCGTGGAAACATCGCAACAGAGAACCGTGCGTGATGATACGCTCATGGTGTTCACAATGAGAAAATAAAAGAATTATATGGCGATCTTGATGACAGTAAAATACACGGGATTTATGAATTAAGCAAATAATGATACAGTAGGTCTATATTAAAAAAAAAGAGGTTTTGGATTTTCTTTGGACTTTTAATATTCTTCGCATAATCGCCGCACCCACTTTTCTTCCGCGAATTTTTGGCTAAAAATGTAGGACGACTATGCGAGGAAATACAGTAGGCCTACTTCACTCCACTCAGTGTTCAATTTAATCAACTACTGTATTTCTATCAATACATTCATCACTCACATTAAACGTTTTAATCATGACTAATATTATCAGGTTGAAATAACAGTCGTAATCATGACTAGTGTAAATTACAATAATGATTCTAGATAGTAAGTGTTCACTTTTCAGTGAATGGTACAAAGACTTTTTTTTTTTTCCTTTTTCTCCTTCATGTTAATCGAGAGAAATAATCAAAACTTATTTGGTTGTATAACATAACCCTTTGAGGAACCGTTTTTATTTGCATTTAGAATTCCTTTATTTCTTACCTTTGTTATCTGTCATTCCATTAGTTGGTTTGCACTAGTTACCACGTGCTTCAAGTTACTGACATTTTTCCTTAAGTAATTTTTGGTCACGAGTATCGTTCTAGATGACTCTTCGCTTGTGATTGGCCACTACAGTAGAGTCTTGCAAACTCAGCCCAATGTGGACCGAAGGGTGGCCGAGTTTGCGAAAATGCCGGGTTATCGGGAAATGTGTTAAAAAGACTAAATAAGCTGTTTGTTTTGGTTTAAAAGTAATGCAATGCAGTCAATTTATTTGTTTTTAACAGAAACACAAGTTTTAAAATGATTAAGCCACTACAATTACAGTACGTACTTGAATATATAATTCAGTACTGTACTACTGTACTGCATAAAAATCAAGGAAAACAATTACAGTAAATTATAAAAGAAAACTTAGAAAAACTAGGCCTACAAATTATTTTTATAATATGTACACTGTACAGTATATGTACAAAACAATTCCCATAGGCAAATAGTTTTTTCACTTAATGAAAATTACCATTTACTTTTCTTTGCAAAAACGTAAGTAACTTAATGTTCTTTTGCTTTTTGCTTTGAAACCTGTTCCTTAAAGCCTCGTCACGAAGACGGTGAAGAAACAGTATTGCGGAGAATGCGCAATCAATAAATACAACGCTCTGCACGAGAACCGTTTGTTTACTTCTTACTGCCAACAGTTTGTGCGTTTACAGTACTGTACTGTACAACTACCTGTATTTATCAGGTCGTCGTTACTCTTCTTACTATGTACTGTAGGTCAACTTCTTTCGCATCGTATTTAACTGTCGATAATTCCATTGATGGAGAAGACGAAAGAAAACATAATAACGCTCTGTGTGGAAACACAAAAACAAAAATCACGATTCTTTTCTCCTGTCAGGGTGGCCGAGAAATCTGGAGTGCCGGGTTACCGAGTGCCGAGTTTGCTAGACTCTACTGTACTACTATCAGTCCAGATGTTTCTACGCTCTCCGATTAGCTGCCGTCACAGTCTCCAACAGCCTGCCTTCATCATTACGTAGCCGGCCATGATCAGCTGTATAAATACCTTAACATTGCCTACGTTCTTCCTCATTCGTCTTCATTAGTCTCCAGCCGTCTTCACTCTACGTGTGAACTTCGAGCAGCGCTTGACCATGCTGGTTAAGGAACTATTCAGCATTCGTCACTTTCTTCAACATGTTTAAAATTCTTCAAAACTTCTATAAAAAGACATACTTACTGTCAATCTACAACTCTACAGGTGTACCTCTTTACCTAGTGCTGGTAAATTGCATCTAACTTCCAGTTCATTTTAAACCATCGCTAGCGAATTTTAATTAATCGATATTATATCGATAATACTACAATCGGCTATTTAGGCCGTCACCTGGCTCGTGTGATATATAATCTAATTCAGTGCTGGACACTAAACTCTTAAACATTTCTTCATCGAATTTGGTTCTAAAAAAGGAATACAACGATAAAAGTGATCAAAAGTGTTACCACTATTTCGCAATGTG
The DNA here is from genome assembly GCA_946902985.2 of Meconema thalassinum. Taxonomy (NCBI): domain Eukaryota; kingdom Metazoa; phylum Arthropoda; class Insecta; order Orthoptera; family Tettigoniidae; genus Meconema; species Meconema thalassinum. The sequence goes on from OX336389.2 coordinate 349,270,991, forward strand.
CAAATTCATCGAAACCACCAAGAAGTAAGTTAAGTGTCAATCTAACCTAAAATATTTATAAACTCTATTACTCTATTTCGAAGTGTATCTTTTCTGGCTTATTTCTTGTTATGATATTTAACCTATTAAGCTACGTCTAACCTAACCTGTTTCTTTCTATTGACGATTTTTTGAAGCAAGTATTCTGCTTTCTAACCGTATGTTGAAACAAATGTTCTCTCTCGCGCATGTCTGTGATATAGTACAACATACCTTCGTGTTCTTTATTCTTGTCGTTACGTCATTGGAATGGACACCAGTGCTTATTTATGACAAGGCGAAACGGAGATTTCTCTCTTGTTCTTTAATCTTTCAATGTGTTTTGGGAATGCCCCCATACCAAACAAAAGCAATCTTGCTTTACATTGATTGTGCGACTTGCGGGATGTACTCCCAGTATGCTTGTCTATGTTAATTTTGCTCTACCCTCTTGCGATATTGCTGCAATTAAATTAAGCACACTAGCAGTGTATAATATCCTTCTCAGAACAAACATTTCTAGTCAAGCTTTCCAGCTATTAATGCGCAATGCAGTTATCATTCGCTGTTAAATTAAGCCCTGCATTTATAATTTGTCTTTTTCATTTTTGATGTGTGATAGGATTAGGTTACCTGGCCACCTTTAACCATGAAGAAGTTGTTGCTTTTTTCTTATATGCCTATTGTCAATTTATATTCGGTCGGTATTGGCCTTTAAATGAATTTCAATCTTGGTCACTTATTGTTGGTTAACAACATGCTTGCTTAGGACCAGAATAGCGTATCTTAATAGGATTACCATTGTAGATACGCTATTCTGGTCCTAAGCCAGCGAACATATACAGTGTTCTAGTTACTATAGTATGTTTATATATTTACAAAGTTTATTGTTATTATTCTTTAGAAGGTTTATGAATAAATACCACTGTTACTGGCAAATTGCATGGTGTCCACAGAATTTTCAATGTCAATTTTCCTGACTTTTCCTGACCATTTTTCAACAAAATTCCTGACTCACGAAGTCATCGTAACATCGGAAAAAAGGTTTATTGAGCAAATATATATATATATATATATATATATCTTTTTTTATTGCAGGATTTGCCTAACACTCCCCTCTTTATTCATTAAAATAGAAAATAAAGTAAATTATAATGCAATAATACATAAATCAAAGTACTTAATGAGGGGCAGATGACCTCGTAGTTCCGTCCCTTAAAACAACAATAACTAACATATAACTAAAGTACTTAATAACCTGAACTATAGTGATGGGGTCGCCACATCCATACGCCAACGCCAAAAAAGCATACAAAAAATATGATGTACTGTAAAAATGGAAACTTACGTTAATGTCCAGTGAATCACTGCTTTTTATCTTCAGAGATTAGTTGAACTAGTAACATCAAAATATGGTTGTAAAACACAAAATACTGTATGATTAAGATAAAATTCCTGACTTTAATACTTTTCGCAATTTTTTCCTGACTCACGCCATTTTTTCACACTTTTTCCTGACTTTTCCTGACCAAAAACAAAATTCCTGACTTTTCCTGATTTTTCCTGCCTGTGGACACCATGAATTGTTTCTATTAATGACTATTTTTCTTTTTTTTCCTATCTAGCAAAGCTCGTATATTTATTAAACTAGAGGCTTCACCTCTAGTTCTCCCTGAAAAAGGAGGTCTCACATTGACCGATCCTAACCAGTAAGTATACCAGACTTCATAATATTCTCTTCCTAAATATAAGTTGGGGAAACGGGCAGACCAGTCCATTTGCCGAATATCCACTCATTCCAAGAATTCCTCTTCCACCTACAATGTTCGATATGGTCGCGAATTGTCATCCATAAAAATGAAACCAGGGCCGAATGCACCCCTGGAAAGACACACATGGGGAAGGAGTACTCTGTCACAAGAACATTGACCAATGAGTGTACTGCATTCAAAAATTTGGAAGTCAGTACCCCCATTCAACATTATGCCTTCCCACACCATAATACTTGCACCACCAGAGACCACCCTCATGCAGTCACCATGCCACAGAGTAGCACGTGATTGCATACCTTGCAGTTCCGTTAAATGTAGTTGCACTAGCACCCGCTGTTTGGGGTGGGACCCTTCTTGCCTGTTGCACAATGTAGCGGTCATCAGCTGCTGCCTCTGACCGTGGTGGACCACCTCCTCTCCTTCGGGCAGCAGTGCCTATACTTCGGAACACTCCCCATGCACGTGACACAATGCTGTGAGCAATACCAAACTCCTGGGCTACACTCCTTACACTTCGTCCTTCTTCCAGTTTGCTGATGATTCTTCCCCATGTGAGGTCATCCAAATGTTGTATCCAGGCCATGTTGTAATGACCACCACCAGAGTGAACTGTAACAGCTCGCTGATTGACACACACACTGCCTTGTCCCGTTCCTTAACTGCCTCGTGTTGCGGGGCCAGACCCATTTGGCGCTTGTGACGTCCACCTTTCTGCGCATGTGTGGGAGACCTCGGGCAACATGCTTCAGCACTGTCATTCATTACCACCAAGTAATATGTAATGTTACTTTATCTATCTCATCCTTAAGTTTTGCAGAGCAGTGAAATAAACTTTCAGCAACTTATTCAGAATAATTTATTTGGGTACTGTACCCAAACAGGCTAATTTTGGTGTTGCACAGGGTTAAAGGCTGCATGACCCTAGATGATATTTCAGGTGAAAATAGCACCCTGCAGTCACTGGGATTCAAATCCCAGTCCATATGAAAGGCAAGCAGCTATGTCATTGTGACATCACACCCTCCACCATGGAAGCAATAGTATTTAGTAAAATTACAATAGGTTAACATAACAGATAGAGACACCAATGTTTACATACCTGACTGATCAGGCGTCCATGTAACTGCACATCGGAAGGCATCACATTTGCCTCAGAGTCTTTTTGCAGTTGCAAAGCAAACTCCACACAGCTTGATATATACTCCATGATTGATTTAATTCTTGCACTTCTTAAGACTCTGCGTGTGAGATAGCCACGTGCTGCAGCATTAATTATGGTTGCGGCTTTCTGTTAATGAAAAGAGAAAAACAATTTATGATAGGAATTTAATGCCTTCTTAACTGCTGTAATATTGTACATAGCAGAGGCTGGAGGTCTTCCTTGGTTTCATGCCTGTAAACGAATGTTACCAGACTGCAAATTGAGCAACTCAGCCCAACCAACCAATATAAATTATATGACTTATGGATGTGAGAAATTTTTCACCATAATTAGAGAGGTGAGATAGGAGCAAGAAAAGACCACTTAAAGGGTCAACAAGAACAAAGGGATTCTAGGGTATATTTAAGGGGTTGAGGAAGAGTGATATCTGGCTCAAAATCCTTGACTTGGAGAAAAATATAATTAATAATGAATAAAACCCAGCCTCAAATATCTAGGTATTCAATATTGTATAGTAGAACACACAATACTGTAGTATAGAGGCAGTTCCCGAGGTTTGTAGGAGACAGGTTACCTCATAACTCTCGGCCAATGGGAGAGTGTGCGGGAATGCATCACGGGCCTGCTGCGCTTGAATCAGTCATTTGTCTGTAGCGTATTACACGCTCAGTAAAAAAATATTTTTTAAGGGCAGCAGCCAGTCCAGAGTGTCGACTAATGAATTTGTGTGAATAATAAATGAGGATGAACGCTAAATTACTGGACTACTATAACTATACACCTCCCACAACATATAGAAGTGATGAATAAAAACATACTCACAGCCGACTGCATCTCCAACAGGCACGAATCCACCTATTTCCATTGCTTCACTAAGCACGGCATTATTATTTATAATGCCGTCATTGCTGCCTACACGTTCGTCTTCATTTCCGCTACTCCCGGAGTCAGCAAAACTGTCACTAATAAGAACACCATGAGGTTGGTGACCCCACGAAATGTCATTGTCACTTTCGCCTACCACATCAACATTATTTGACAACCCAGATGTTGTCACATCTTCCGACAAGCGAGTCTATTGCTCTCGTTTCATACAGACTCCATGAATGAGCTATGTCTGACACATGTACGGATCTGGTATCAGACCTATGACCATGTGAACTATCTGGATGTGACAATGCAAACATTTTATTATATATGATAATGTTATGTTTGTTTGAACAATGTCATCATCATCATCAACTAGAGCAGTTTCCAACCACAGGTTTGGTCTGCTTGGAGCAAAAGCCCCTCCATCGTTTTCTGTCAATCCACCACTTCTCTTCTGTCACTGTTGTTCAATTCACTTCTTTTCTCTCGACACTTTTCTTCACCCCCTTCATCCACCTATCCCTTGGTCTTCCTCTAGGTCTCTTTCTTCCACTCCATTTCCAATATTTTCCATGGTATTTTTTCTTCTCCCATTCTTTTCATGTGTCCATACCACTGAAGCCTTGATTTTTCAATCCTATCCTGTAGGGGCTCTTCCTTTAATATTTCTTTGACTATCATTTCTGACTCTGTCCATTCTAGTTACACCTATAAGACTCCTCTGAAACTTTATTTCCACTGCTTGTATTCTGCTTTTATCTTTCTCCCTCATCACCCAAATTTCGGATCCATACGTTAGGATCGGCACAAAGTATATCTTCGATATGATCCCTTTGCATTTCTGTGGCTCATCCTTGCTCCATATTAGGCCTCTAACACTGTTGAAGAATCCATCAGCACACCTTCCTCTTTCATCTAATTCCCCCATTTTCTTTATGGTGTCGAGCGATGACCTGTTTCTAAATTCCCGTAGTTCCCGTACGAAAATCCACCAAATTCCCGTATATTTTAGAACTCCCTAAGATTAGAGTTCGCATACCGAATGACTGAAAAATCATTCTTAAAGCATGAATCAAGTTTTTATAGCGTATGGTAAGTGTAACTGCATGTTTGGAGATACTTCTGCAGCCCAGGGGTGATGGCGAGATTCAGGCCTAGTCCATAGCATGAGCAATGCGCACGAGCTATGCGCGTGCGCACGAGTGAACTCTCTCGCAGATGGGATGAGATGCTAAGAACACAAAATACTGTTTACCTGAGGAGAGCTGAGATAAATGACTGTTTTACTGAGGAGGGTTGAGAGAGTAGAGAATAGGAGTATCACATAATAAATGTTTACGGGAAGTGACTGAATTGTATGGTAACAGTAAAGGAGATCGGAACAAGGCAATACAATTTTCTACAGTACTGAAAATAGTCAAAATACCCTTTGTAAAAATGAATAATAATTTTGGGGGTCATGTAGTAATAGATGTTACCCACCTTCTAACCCTTTTTAGATCATGACTTGTATGTACTCTGAATTACCAATAAAGCTCGCTGACAGCTGTCAAAGCTAGCATGTGGTGAAATGCTGCGTTGCCACTGAGGCAGATCATGACTCATAACATTCCAAGAGGCTGCAGGAAGACACAAATACTGGCGCTCGAATGACCGTGACTAGTGAAGACACACTGAGTCAAACCATGTGCTTAATGCTGTGTCGGCATACATTGCAACATTGGTCACTGTTGCCATGGAGACCGTTATCCCTGTCGTCTCCACTCCACACCTCACCCATCAAGCGAATGACAGCTTTCACAGAGCATCTTTTGTAAATCAAAATATAGTAACATTGTAGGTGCGTCCGCCATTACATGCGTAAATTATGGGACAAATACAGTATTGCGAACACCGCGGATTCGGTAATGACAGCCTTCCTGTCACTAGCATTGCCCCACTTTTCCTCTACACGACCCATGGACGCCACATAACCATCCCACGGCAAGAATTCTGAGCAAGGTTCTCACATACACCCTGTATTTCGAAAGAACGTGAAGGATATGGCGGGAGCTTGGAACAACTGAGCTGTGTTGCCTAGTTTTTAGTGTTGTTGTATATCAACTGATTCGAATAATACACAGCGCTACACTTCAGACATTATTTCTGTACAATTATAAGTAATATATTTTAAAAGTCGATCCTAAGTCAACGCCGAGTACATTCAAACAGAGAACTACGGTACTTAGATGAATAAATAAATTACATACCGAAGCTATGATACCTTTATCATCGACATTCAATTCAATCAATATGACAAACAGGGCAAACACTCTACAGCAAATAAATATAAAAACACTCACCATGCAATGATTATCCGTTAACATGAAACAAGAGTCTGGGTGGAGGTCGTTCACAGCTTACAGTACAGTAGTTGACAGACAAAACCAAGCACAATCACTGAATCGTGACTCTCTATGGTTAATATTAGCTTTTGTGATAATGCAAAAGTAAAGTTAAGGTAAAGAAATATTTAGCACTGAGCACTCAAACAAGCCGCTCTGTGGCGATATTATTGCCGTGGTTTTATATTGTCGAGTTGTAGGCTATTGAATGACAGGCGGTAATTTGAACACTACGACGGGAAACAATAGCTTGTGCCGCAAGCGAACTGACACCAATAAATAAATTATCCTCAGTCACCTGGCAAGGGTTTGACACCCTCCGGCTCTGTCCCTTCACTGTCCTTATAATCATGACGACAATCATTGTCTTCGTCAGAGCTTGCTGAATTGCCAAGGTTAATAATCATTTCACCCACCGCAATATCCAGAACGCCTTCAGTATTTCTTTCAGTACGGTATGTGTCCAGTCCTCGGGTCGAACTTCGGCAAATTAAAAGTAAACGAAACAATGACAATGAAAGGAAATCTGTCAGACAGTGGTTAACAAGCGACTGAATCAATGCCTGCCCAAACGACAAGAATTCTGTCACTTGTGTGGTGTATATTGTAGCCACATGTTGGTGACGGGTGTTTGATAGTAGAATGTCGACAGCTGTGAGATATTGTTTGTAGTTTTTGAAAATTATGCATGTGTGATTCATTTGCAGAGAATGTTTACACGGACTTTAAAGAAATTTGGTATGTGCATCTCCCCTGCGAAAGAAGAGCCGTACAGTATGTTTTCCCCTAAGACCATGGAAAGGCTAAAAACAGTAAAATTCCACGCCACGAATACCTTTTAATTTAGATTTATTTTATCAAAGCAGGCAATAGAAAATAAAATAATGCAAAACGAAATTAAATAAGTCACTTTGACAAACACAAGATTGTTACTAGGAACTTCAGTTATCACAACACAAAATTAAGTTATTTTGACAGTACTCATTTCTGAATAGGAAATGTAGGCTAGTCATACACAAAATAAAATAAGTCACTTTGTCAATACTAGATTGTGATTAGGAACTTTAGTCACACAAAATAAGATAAAACAAACAATAATCAATAATCAAGGATTTATTAATTTAAAGCTTCTCTAGGGAACTCATCTGCTCTTTAATTTTCGCTGCTTCAGCATGGGCGTCGTTCAATATCTTCTTTTTTATTTTGCCAATTCCTGGAGATCTTTCGACTGACACCTTAACCATTGCTTCCTTTTCCTCCTGGCTTCACACCTGTTTTGCTTCCTTTAACACGGCGTCGGATTTTCGTGCAGCATGAACCATGTTCTTGCTCACGGTTATCTTTTCTACTCCACCAGCTGCCATCACAGCGTCCAGAATAGTACGCATGCCAATCAGACTTGCTTCTTTCTGATTGACAATCATGCCTTCCTTGTTCAGGGAGAAACTTCTCTCTAGAGCTGCATTGCTGTGATACAAATCATCATCATCATCTTTTACAGTTTCCAGCCCCAGGCTGGGTCTGTTTGGAACATAAGCCTCGCCACTTAGTTCTTTCTTCCCACCACCTCTCCGCTGTCACTCTGGTCCAGTCCTCGCCTCTCTTCTTGACACATTCTTCCACTCCTTTCAGCCATCTATCTCTTGGTCTTCCCCTTGGTCGTTTCTTCTGCATCTGCATCTCATGTATCCTCTTGGGAATCTTCTTCTCATCCATTCTCTTTAAGTGTCCATACCACCTCAGTCTTGATGTCTCAATCCTACCTTGCAAGGGCTCCTCTTTCACCATTTCCCTGACCTTTTCATTCCTCACCCTGTCTCTTCTTGTTATTCTGATCCTACTTCGCAGGAACTTCATTTCACCTGCCTGTATTCTGCTTATATCTCTTTTCTTCATTGTCCACGTTTCTGAAGCATAGGTCAGTATCGGGATATAGTAGCTTCTATATAACACTTCCTTGCTTTTTTGTGGGACATCTTTATTCCACACTAAGCTCCTAATGCTTCTCAGAAATGCTTCTGCCTGTCTGCCACGTTCCGTAATCTCTTTGTCATTTCTCCCATTTTCCTCCACTATACTTCCCAAGTACTTGAGACTTTCCACCTTCTTCAGCTGTCCACCTCCAAGTGTTATCCCACTCATTGGTCTGTCCTTTTTCCTGGTCGTTAACAGGATCTCACATTTACTGATGTTGAACTTCCATCCGTACTCTCCCACTGTTTGTTCCCAAGCCTTCAGTTGCTCCTGAATTTCCTCCTTGTTTCCCCAGACCATGAGATCATCTGCAAACACCATTGCTTTCATCTTATCTTCTCCTATCTTTCCTGCTATCCGTGTCATTACCTCGTCCATAACCACAATAAAGAGAAGGGGTGACAGCGCACTACCCTGTTTCAGGCCACTCATTTGTCTGAACCAGTCTGTTCTTTCCCCTCCAACTTTCACACAACTCACACTTCCACAATACATCTCCTTCACTCTGCCTACAGTCTCTTTTTCCACTCCCATGTTTTCCATTGCTTTCCAAACCTTCTCCCTACACACACTATCATAGGCCTTTTCGATGTCCAGGAAGGCCATCAACAGATCCTCTCCAAATTCGTAGTGGTGTTCCTGGAGCTGTCTCACTGAAAATATGAGATCCACTGTTGATCTCCCAGGTCTGAAACCATACTGTTCCTCTCTCAATTATCTCTCCACTTTGGCTCGTATTCTACTTTCTAATATCTTTTCATATATCTTGGCACAGTGAGGTATGAGTGTGACACCCCTGTAATTTCTGCACTCCTTTCTGCTTCCTTTCTTAAATATTGGGACAAAATCAGTATCAATTTAACGAAGCTTGTGAGATAGTTTTTGGCAGGAACTGAGGAATGTGCTGAAGCCACTAATTCAGACCACGTCGAGCCGTGGCTCTTTTCCGTCGAACTGCTTCAAACGCGCAGTGACGGAGGGCAGTCTCAGAAATGCGGAGTAGCTGCTCTTGATGCGGTCAGCCATTGCGCTAGAAAGCAAATTCCTCTGATTACAAAGAATTTCCAGGGCAATAACGATCCTAACTTCTGCCAACTTAGGAGTCTCAGCGACCACTATAGGGTCTAGGCAGGAAAAAGTACGGGTCATCTTGTAAGCAAGAGGTGACCTCTCTGATTTTTTCAGCCATACGAATATACAATTTTCGGCAGTTGGTGCAAAATTGCAGCACATTCGCGTCTTGAATTTTCTTCTTTAAAGGAGATCACAACACAAAAACACATATTTCTTTATTTATTGCTAAATATGCAACATGGAAATTTAATAACAATGCTGTTAATCCGGTGTTTCTACGTCCAACCGTTCTCAAGTTATGTGCGAAACTAGTAACTGCTCGTGACGTCACTGCGCTCTCGAGTCTACATAGCAGCCTTGTTGCTGTGCATAAGTTCGGGCAGTCTTTTCCCGCACTCCATCTGCTGCTGCCGTGTTCTTCTGTTGCCATTGTTAATGTTAGTCAAAAGACTTATAATGGATGTAAATAACATTCGTCCGTATCAGTTTGAGCCAGAACGAACGACATTTGCTGATGTCCATTCAGATAGCGATCATGAAATGGATATAGTAAACACTACAGGCCGAGCCGGCATGTGAAATTGATGTAACTGTAATAAGTGTACCGTCATGGATACGAATAAGATCTGGATCGCCACTGAAGATAATCCACTACGGAAGAGTGCCCTACCGGCAAATATAAAATGACTCTAGCCTGAAGTAATGTGGTGAACAGTTCCAGGCTATTTTTCAGAAGTAACGGGGGTAGTTTTAGTCGGCAGTCTGCAACTCAGGAACCTGACACTATGTGCGTAAATGCATCTCTTCCCCAACATGTTTTTTATTACACTAGTACCGTCACCACAGAGTCACAGGTTATATATCGAACGAATTAAACTCATGCGAAGATGCCTCAAGCCCCTTAGCAACAACAACCTATCAAAAAACAAACGAAGTTGTCCTTACCATTGATTGTCCATCTTGCGGAGGCTGATTTAGGATTCCTCCCATGGCAGATGGGCGTTGTCTTCCGCAAAATGATCTCAGGTCGTCTGCTGATTATTTCCTGTGATCTTCACATCACATATTTGTGGTACGTGGTCCGGGATATTTGCAGGAGCTCATCTCAAGCACCCTACGCATGAAGATGGCTAGACTTCACTGAAGTGAAAGCCCGTTGCGGTAAGACAGCCTCACCAATGAGGCGGATGTTTGCTAGGCCTCAGCAGCCATGTCTTTTAACCCGCAAGAACTTATCAAATAATCACATGTCCACACAGTATTGCAACACTTCATTGACCTCGCCCAACGTCCGCAGACGAGGCGCAGACAAGTATCTTCTTACAACCTACCTTCATAGCCAGGCACATAGGCAAATGAGCGGACTGAACCCCTTACATAATAGCTCCCAAATACAGTAGATGTCGATATCAGAGAGGGGGAACCACATTGGCTCCATGCAATATAATAATGGGGCCTGACCTTCCAATTAATTCTAGGATAGACTGGATACGTGGCACAGCGGTAACATTCTCATCAAAGGTTGCAGGATCGAATCCTGGCGCAGTCAGTTGACATTTATGCCACGTTAAAGAACACCTTCGGGGCAAAATGCCGTTACCCTGACGTCTTCCATTACGTCACTGTCCAGGGCTGTGCCGGAATTTGCAATGTCTAAGTATTTTCGAGCTACTTTACTTCCTAACTCGCACTGTATTTCTAAACTACATACGTGACCATCTGATAACATATTTTCAATCACATCATTCTGTACATTGTGTACATCTTCATCGTTATCAATTTTGCTTAATACTGTGTCAAGAAACTCCCTACGTCTTTTAGTCTCATACCTTTCCGTCCTGCTCTGCTCAGTTCCTGACGAGGAATCCCACAGTGTACTTTGTGAAGCAGCTTGCGTATGAACTAGCATTCCTGCATGAGAAGTATATCCATCCGTCGGCGCCGGACACCTTATTGAAGGAACAGCTCCTGGCTTCAATTTTGGACCTTGAAGCTTTTCCGTAGGCATCAACTTCAATTTCAAAAGTTGCGTTTCATCATGGTCTGTCTTTTTAAAATGCATTGAACACACAGTAGCCCCATTACCATGAGAAAAATGTTTCCTCTTGCAAAATTGTACCCAACTGCTAAATCTACGTGGCGACTTACTTCGATTTGGATATCTATGGAAATGTACTTCTTTTTCTGTACAGTTTCGGTTTTTACTCGTTCTGTTGTTACAACCGTATACACTACACGAAGGCATTTTGCCAACTAGCTATCACACTCGATTATAATAAACAACACTAATCAACGGAAGAATGGCAGCGTGCGTATTGCAACAATTAACTAAATGGAGCGGATAGCTCACGCACCGCTTACGGTGCAGTGACGTCACAGCTACTCGTGTTTCCTTCATTTACCGGCCTGCGGAGCGGCCTAGAGCAAGAGCAAATATATAGTTGAACACTGCCTGATACATTGATTTTGAGGCAAGTTGACTTTTGTGTTTTCGTCTCCTTTAAGGGCTGCTCTTGTTGAGAAACCCAGGTCGAAAAAACCACTGGTCTCCTCTGTGAATAACAATGCGGACTGATTCCTGTCTGTCATTGTCAGCAACGAGCGCGGTGCGCGCAGCCCAGCGCGGAGAGGGTACGGCCAGAGGTTGGCCAGGCAAAGCATGCATTCGACGTTGGCTGGGTTCTCATCCCACTTAGAGCTCTATCGGTGGTGCAAATTACGGGTGGTAGCGTGGTCTGAAGGCGAAATAGAAGATCGAGCGGGACGACTCTAGCGAGTGTTCGGAGGCTAAGAAGTCGGGCATTATGAGACTTTTCATGATTTCCCGTATCAAATGCGAATTTCCCGTGTAACTAAAATTCCTGTACATCTCCTGCATATCCCGTATTTCCCGTATCGCTCGACACCCTGTTCTTCAATGACACTTCCCAGATACTTGAAGCTCTGCACTCTCTTCAACTGCTCTCCACCTAACTTTATGCCAGAGTATACTCTGCTCTTCTCACCTGTTATCACCACTTCACCCTTTTGCATGGAAAACTTAATTCCGTAGGATGACACTACTTCCTCCCATGCATTGAGTTGCTTCTGTACATATCTCTCCTTGTTTCCCCAGATCATGAAGTAATCTATGAACACCATTGCCTTCATTTCTTCCTCCCCAATATGCTATGCTACCTTCTGCATCACTTCATCCATCACCATTACAAAGAGCTAGGGCAAGAGGGCACTTCCCTGCTTTAGACCATTAGTCAACTCAAACCATTTTGTTCTTTCCATACCAACTTTCACACAGCTTCTGCTTCCCTCATACATATCTCTCACTCTCATCACTATTATTTCTGTTATTGCTTTGACTCTCATGGCTTCCCATACTCTGTTTCTTATGGCACTGTTGTATGCCTTCTCAATGTCCATAAAGGCCAATACCAATCTTCCCCATATTCGCAGTCACGCTCCTGTAACTGTCCCACTGCAAATATGAGGTCAGTAGTGGACCTCACCTGCCTGAATGCAAATTGCTCCTACCTCAGTTGCTGTTCCGTTACCTTACGTATCAACCGACAGCAGTGGCTACGCTGGCTAAAGCGCAGCGTTAGGTCGTGGGGCCAAGCTCTCTGCTGACTTGGTCGACGCGTGGGTTCTAGCCCCACCGTCGGCCGTCCTTGAAATGGTTTTCCGTGGTTTCCCATTTTCAACTCCAGGCAAATGCTGGGACGGTACCTTCTGACAGGCCACGGCCGCTTCCTTCCACATCCTTGCCCAGTTTCATTCATCTTCAACCTTTCCATCTCTCATCCCGACGCGCAGGTCGCCCATGGGCGTCGACTTGAAAGATCTGCACTCGGTCTCTCCAGAGGCCACACGACAAAAAAAAAAAAAAAAAAAAAACAACCTTACGTATCCGTTTCTCCAATACCTTTTCATATATCTTTGCACAGTGGCACATCAGTGTAATTCCCCGGTAGTTTTGGCATTTCTTTCTGTCTCCCTTCTTGAAGATGGGTAATATCACCCCCCTTTTCGAATCTTCTGGGACTTTCATCTCCTTCCAAACAATATAAGAGTTAAATACCTTTCTTTACATCTGTGAACTCTTTCAGTCACCCACAATCAATAATGAGAAAACAAATCACTTTTGGCAAAACGTTGCAGTACTAAAACAGGAGCAGTGGAGTACAATTTAAGAAAGAAAAATATTTTGCTCATAACGTGATAAGAAAATAAGCATTTAATTTTGAAATTGAGGAGGGACTAGTTATAAACCTCATTTAGGTTATGGTACTGAACCCAAATTCACCCCAGCGTCAGCCATTGACTGAGTCGAGGATCGAACCGACCTATGAACTTTTCATTTTAAGAAGTGGAATTTGGAAATATAAATTTATTTATTCGCATATGTTGTAGGAAGTGAATAAAAGTATTTTGAAAACTTTTGTAGAATTTCGGATTATTTGAAGACACTTAGATTTGGGAATATTTCAGTGAATGATAATTTAACCAAGGGAGGTTCGGATCATTCGATGCTGGAATATGACCATTGGCTTCAAGTTAGCATGCTCAAGACCGGTTTTGGTTGGCCAAGTTGACTACAATCAAATTATGCACACGACCCGCTGATAAGAGGCTAGACCGGAAGGGTTTTGACAATAAACCAACAGCCAATCAGTGTGGATCAACTTTTTGTGGGAATCGCAATTACTTCAAATTTGCTTATATAAAGTGAGATTAGCATTTCTACAGGTCATGAAGAGCAAATGAAATTAATTTGGTAAAACAGAATTATAAATTTATGGACAGGAGAGGAGATAATAGCGAAATTCTATATAAAAGGACTCGACGCAAGGCTACAACCCAGGTCTAGAGGGCCACGCGCACGACTGTCAGATGGCGAGATTTCATTCCTACTCGGACACTTGAAGAAGCCTGACCTATGTTCAGAGGATTCCGAGCAAGCCACATAGTAATTGGAAGTGCGGCCGGGAGATTCAACTATATTGATAGGAGACAGCACGATCACCGAGGAAGAAATGGAGACGCCGATGAAACAGTAGAAACATTATTTCACTACTGAAACAAGCAATTTTGTAACGCAACGCAGTGCTAGAAGACTTCACTGCATACAAGTCTTGTAACGTGTTTTTCGAGGGGTTTTTATGCCACTGGCATAAGTCAGTAGGAAGCCATTCTATATTTATTTACGCGGCAAATTGTTTAGCCAAGAGAATTTTTCATGTTCATTTATTATTATTATTAATTTATTATAATTATTATTAAGTTATTTTCGGAGCATTTTATAAAAATTATAAGCATACAGATAGGTTTTCTATGTCTTAGAAAACGCTATCAAGCAAATTATTACGAACGACAATATCATAGAAAATTATGTGATTACGGAATTTTACGGAGTTTCGTCAGTTAGGATATTATGAGAGACATGACTCACTGGAAATTCAGATACGGGCTGATTCTTGTCAAGAAGTATTACGCAAGCGGGGTTGCAGCGTCAAGAAAAGGCGGATAGTTGGAACGGAAATCGACTTCATCATCCGCGCGCCGTGTGTAATGAGCCAGAGAAGGGGAAGTAGAGCGTGGGGAGCAGCCAATCAGTGGAGACCACGTAAGCTGGAAGTCGGTACCGAGGTGGGGAGCCGACAGGGGATATATCGTCCGATGTTCCGTGGAGTGAGGGACAATCTGTGAAAGACGTGACTAGTTCGGTTGGAAGTGTGTGTCGCTCCAATGTTCCGTGGAGTGGAGAACTATCTGTTTAAAACTTAACCAGTTTGGTTGTACGAGGGTATGGCTCCGTTGTTAGGACCATAAAGTCACAAAATCTACAAGTATATCATCAAATATCGACGGAGATGGCGACGTCCAGGAGACTGTGGGAAGCACACAGCATCATCCAGTACGAGGGAAATGCTTTGGCAATTTCCAGTGGTAAGCGCGAATGACGCAGAAATACGCAATCTCTCATTTCTCTTTGTTTTATATTTCATATTTCAGTAACTTCATAGCTTGGGAATAAGAGTAAAATCAATAATCAGACTCCGTTTTCACGTAATTTTCTATCGGTAATATTAAAATCGCAACGCTCCAATTTAAATTTTAAACTTATTATTATTATTAATTTTGCTATACTTGTTTTATATAATAAATTCATTTCTTTTACAATGCAATCTTTGCTTTCAGTAGGTAGCATTAGATATAGACCAATTCCTTCTCCTGATACAATTGTTTGTTGGGTTAATGATCAAATCATACCACGATCTGAGTGAATAGAAGGTGTTCTACCAGAGCTAGACGTTGTTAAATACAAATTTAGATTTCAGCATTGCGTTGAGGTCTTGGCGCCCATTAAAACAACATAGCTTAGGCAAAGTCAAACCGTAACACTTGTCACGCAAAAGTGAGGGCAATAGAAACCATTACATTTGTCGCTACCAACATGGGGCATTAATTAACGTTACAGTCTCACACATCGAAAGAACACGCAGCTTCACTCTAAAACAAGCTACAACGTTATTACTACAATATTCTGAAGCTTATTCTACAAATATTCACCGAGATGACATTCTCAAGTCAGAGGGGAAGATTGCATTCGTTTACTATTAAGAGGGCTACAATGACTTACTAAACAATGGAAGGAGGATAGTCTGCACTATGGAACGGAGATTCAGAGTTGATCTTACAGACCGGGGATCGAAGTCACCGCTACTGCTTATCCAACTCGCAGTACAATGAATAGACCGTCAATTCTACATCAAATGTCCACTACAATCTTGGCGAGATGTCATCCCAGGACGCTCAAAGCTACTTTGACGATGAGATGCTTTCTGAAAGAAGAAGATGAACAGAAGACGTCAACGTTCCGGGTTCCAGCTTCTAGGCTACCAGCCGAGAAGAGACAAGACCATGCAACGGGACCGGGGAAACAGGTGTTCGAAGCTCGGAGAGGAGGGAGGCGCTCAGCTGTTCCGACACCTTTCAAGCTTCTACTCGCTCCAGGCAGGCGACCAGCACACGTCATCCCAGGGGAGAAATATCGCAGCAATTGGTCGAAGTATTTCAGAAGCAGATGATCGGAAAGGTACAGAATTGACTGATCAAATATTTCAGTAGTTTGTTGTAGTATTTGTGGGGATTTTCAAGGGTGACCAATTCATTTTGTAGATTTTCTTTAGCATAACTCATGCTATTATTCTGTCTATTTTAGAGATTTCTTGTAATTTTCATTTACGTCACGTGTGTCGTTTTAGACGTACTTTTTAGTATATGAAGTTAGATATTTTGATTTTAATATTTATTCAGGAACGTTTTAATATACTCACTTTTCACGAAAACTGTTTTATGCAAGGGAATGCTTTGATCGTTATAATTGCGTGATAAGCAATACGTTTACCTCAATATTGCTAGGTTACATCGTTATTAAACGAAAACACTAATGTAAATGATATAACACTGTCAATAACATTTTAAGATGACAGAGTTCAACTGCAACAATTTCTAATTGTTATAAACAATAACATTGTAAAATAATCATTCCAAATGTGGAATGTCAATATTATATGATGTTAATTAAGTCATGGATAATTGTTATTACCGATATAAATGTCAGATAGGATCACATTGTTGACAATGGAAGTCAGGTGATGCCTATTCTTAGCAACAATTATAACGAAAGCATAGACCAGGAGACTTATAGATCTACCTGAAGTCTAACATGTCTTGAAACAAGTTTATATATGAATAATTGATTCATGAATGTTAACCAGAAGCGGAAAGACAAGCTTTATTGTTATTAAAATGGGAAAGACGAGCGGACTACCGTTTAACGTGGAAATGTAGTGTGTTCAAAAGGTTTACAAACGAAAGGTATTAATGAAATTTACGTGGAATGTTATACAAGATGTACAGTGGTGAACAAGAATATTTATGATGTTTAAGAGCACGAGGATAATTAACTTAGAGACGTGGAGGTTAGGAGTGTGTCATGAAATGTATTACGCAGGTAGTGTTTTACAAAGTAGGACCACTAATTCTTCTACATGTGTGTAGCAAGATGGGTTTTATATTTGAGGAATGCCGTGCAGTATTGATGTAATGATAATTGTGGAGAGGTCAGGAAGGAAGTACGTAATATTTGAGAAGCATAGTTGACGCTATTACGAAGTGTTGTTCACGTACATGGAAAGAATATGAGTATTGCCGTTGGAGCAAAGTACCACTACAGTGTGTCGAAAAAGGAACTGACATTAGGATTGTATTTGTGTGTGTGTCATGTCAGTCATCGTTATTATCAAATCCACGATTTCTTTTATGTAGTCACGTAGTGCCGTCTCGATCTTGAAGATTATTATTATTATTATTCACTGCTATGATAACCTAGAACTATAATCAACTTAACCGTTTGTTATAAAGAGTTCAACTAACTACGACATAAACTAAAATGATATTACTGGAGAATACATTATTTTGTGAACATGTGTTAAAAGAATTGTTTGTGGAAAGAAGCGCTATAGATCGACAGATCACGTCAGATCTAGTTCAGATTTGAAGACCGTGCTGGACATGGCAACTTCACTATGTAAATATGTTATTATCTGTATAATTAATATTTTATTCATCTTATATTTGCGTGTGAAACAAATCCGTGTATATAGTAGGGTCGTGTGTTGTAAAAATAATTTCTATGGAGAACAGCTGATCGCAAATCAGACTGCTCATTTTAACTGAAGTACAGGGTGACTTAAGTGCATCCATTCACTATTTGTTTTTGTATTTGACGTTAATGCAACGCTATTTTCATCGCATTTGCATATTTAAGGGTAGAAAGTGTCCACCAGCTGATATATTTTATATTTATTTTATTTCATTGATTTAAAGGCGATAGGGATTTTACACGTCTGTAAATTTTTGGTAAATAAACCGCAGGCGCTAGTTGGTTTGCCTGTTTTATATTTTTATAGAAACTGATCATCTTTTCATTTCGCAATCGGCGTGCGATAATACTGCCAGTTAGTTACTAGAACTCACTTAATCTCAACTTCACCGTTCACACTAGAGATTCTCGTACTACCATTCTATTATGGATTATTGATTTGCTAGTAAATGTGTAACTGATTAGTAGTGTTATTGCATGGCTGTATGCGTCAAGGGTTTCCTAGTCATTCGCCCAGTAGGGAAGTGTCGACGTACCTGGCTGGGTGTCGATGTCCTTACAATCCTTTTCCATCTTAGCGGATATGGGTGGTGGCTAATGTGAGATTCGGGCGCAGTACCTAAAAAGTATTATTAATCAGTAAATTTGAGAAATAAACTGTTTATTCAGTTCCTGTAAAATTTGGTTCCTGGCGCTTGCAACGCTCTGGTGGGGACCCATTCAATTCATGTTTTTGCCTCTCACACACAGAAACAATTCACGGATATTTACTGGAATGTCCACTTTAGTGCACAAAATTTCTTGATCTTCTTGCTAACTTTTCTCTCTTGATCACCTGAGTTTCGTCTTTTTAATGTACTCTTTTCCTATTGAGATATTTTATTCGGATGAATACGGTACTCTTTGGCGGCAGAAGCCTGCAACTAGTTGTCGCAGAATGCCAGTGACCATTCTTCTTTCGTCCACTAATTTTCATTACGACTCTCAAAAAACCGTTTCGCAATTCAACATTGCCTGCCCAGCGCTGCAAAGTTGATAATCCTGGTAATGGATATTTCAGTGTGTCTCTGGTATACTTATATGCTCGGATGCTTAAATATCTCAAGATAAAAATGCCTTTGCTATTTCCTCGTTTGTCTATCTTGCCTTCGTTTTCTGTTTTCTAATAATATTGACTTGATTTTGTGTCAATAAATCTTTAAACTTATCTTTAATTTTCTTATCAAGATCACATTCATACTGCTAAATTAAATTCTCTAATTCCACTTTTCTTGATTGCAGTTTGTCATAGTCACTAAGTGATGCATGTTTATCTTCAGTAGTTTGGTCCCTTCAAGTAATGCGTTGTATTTGCTGAGAAGATTATCATATTTTGTGTCAGTATCATTTACATTGAAATCATTGACGACGACATCATTGTCACTGGAAAATGTCGAATCCAATATTTTGTTTACTAATGGTTTAATTTCTTTTTTCTGTAAGCGTGAAGTTGTGCCATGGCTCTGTGTTTGAGGCAATAAAATAAAAAACGGTACCGTATTGACATATTTTGTAATATTCTAGGGTATTTGTCAGTCATGCTCAAATTTAGTCTTCAAAATCACTTGATATGAAATGTTTGCTGCAAATCCGTTTGTTATTGGGATCAAATTTATAATTCCTATGGCATTTCAGCACCCACCTTTTCTTCCAATTAGTATCCTATGGAAAATTGAAGAAAGATATTTTTTATCCCATTTTCTTTAACATCTTCCAAATTACTTTTACAGACTGCAACGCTGCAAAACTTTCCTGGCATCTTTAAAACTGAAAGAAAATAAAACCCAACGCAAATAAACAACTTACCCATGGGATAGCATATGCAAAGATAAATTCCATAGTAATCTGATGTAATTAATTCAGATTATAATCACCGGTTTACTAATTCATAATACACCACGTAACACAAATCATATGTGGAACAATAGAAATACAGTATTAACAAACAAGTAAATAACACACGTAGTTTCCTCTGTCAACTCGGCAAATAGAGACTGGCGCCTCTCGTAGGCCCGATGACGCGTTACCCCCACCCTGCTGCCAGCGGAAGGCAAGTTACGAGGCAACCTGTCTTCTACTAACCTTGGGCATTTCCTGCATTTCCTCATCATGGTACGGTGCTTGCACTATAACTCTGCCGCTGTGCTACGTCACTACTTCCGGGAAAGGTATATAGTCTGTACTAGCCTCCACAAAAATATTTCTCAAATCAGCTCTTATTATTATTTACATCACCATTTCATGTTCAAATTTTGTAATTTCACCGATGTCTTATACCCCTAAATATTCCAAAGGAGTAGCGTAAAGCCTCGAAGAATAATGCCTACTTTAACATAAAATATAATTGGTGGTATGAGCTTTGGATTTTCAGTTTAAAAAAAGCTTCCAACCTTCATTCAATCGTACCACTGGAAGTTTGTAGTTTTAGCAAGCTGAAATAACCCTTGCCAAAGTGTTAACCGGTAACAATTCAGACTTTGTTTGCTGATAATTGCTGCGATTTTATAATTGTAAGCAGTACCAGTTGAGGCACAACACAGTATGTGAATAACATTTACGAATATATCACACCGATTTGTCCTTAATTATACTTGATATGACAGTTTGAGTCTGCTCAGCCAGAGAATACAGGAAAGTTTGGTGCCTCTAGTGAGAGAATTGCCCTTGGTATTTTTTCAATTTAATTTTAAAATGTGCTACATCATTAATTTAACAATACCGATTCGTAAATAACACAAACTATACACTAGTGACATCCTTTAATTTTACTTAAAACTGTAACTAAAAAATTATAACGCAAGCTTAACACAATTACAGGTACACTACAAATATAAATTCAAAAGTACTGCAGAACTACACTCATACACTGACAATGGTATGGTAAGCACTAACGAGTGTGCAGCATACACGTAACCAAGTTGGAAGTCAGTACTCCCTAGCCCCACAATACGGGGTGATGTCATGTGAATAGGAGTGGAGCAGCTAACAGACGGCCCTTCGAATTCTCAGAAATGCGACAGTCACTCAGCAGCAGAGTTATAGTGTGAGCTTTAACAAATTTCAAAAAGAAAACTTGAAAAAAATGGTCCGGTTAGCTCAAACAGTTATCAGCGTTTCAGCCCGGTGTACCATCGGGCTCATAACTTTTCTATTTGAAATTTTTTAAAGTATAACTAGCTCATTCGGAAAATAAACATCATGTATCCTTCGGGAACAGTCACTTCCAATATTATATTGTGAGGCCAGTAAGTGGGTGGGTAACTAGAGGGATGCTTGATTAACATCCATGACAAATGCAAGTAGATTAAACATTTCATCTCAGAATATCTACCTGAGACCAGCTCATGGTGTAGTGGCTAGCATTCTTGACTGTCACCCCTGAGGTCCGGGTTCGATTCCCGGCTTTGCTAAGAAATTTAATTATGGTCTAAGGGTTGGAACGGTATACTCAGCCTCATGAGGTAACATTGAGAAGAGGTGGGTTTGACCCACCTTAGCCATCCTAGAAGTGGTTTTCCATGGTTTCCCACCTCTACTCCACGCAAATGACGAGACAGTTCCTTACTTAAGGCCCTGGCGAGTCCTTTCAAATCTTCACCACTTTTTAATTATATATATATATACACACACACACACACACACACACACACAATACCAGAGACACTACAACAACACAGGTTATCAAACACATTCTGTACACAACCAAGTACATGGGGCTGAAATGACCACGATGCACGAGTCCCTAAATGAAACAATGTCTAATGGAACAATGCACTATGATGAAGCTTATCTCCTGAGACCAAGAAATGTGTACATTTATATGAAAAGGTACCAGTTCACAGCTTTTAGTTTAGGATATATTCCAGTTCAAACTGGAAACTGACAAAATCTTTAAACCTATCTCCTAAACATATTGCAATTGTTGTGACACAAAACTAAATGCAAACAGAAGAAGGAGGTTGAAGGCAATGCCAACATACAAAATCAAGGAATTTAAATAGCCTATATTTTCAAAAATATTTTCTTAGTTAAAGATTGAATCAAGGTGATAAACCACCTTATACCAAAAATAACTATAAACTGCTTAGTTACTTGTGCATATAAACCAGAAAGTGTTTCAACTCAATACTCCACAACCGATCCCTTTCCAAATATACACACATAATTTCAGCACCATAAAAAACTTTAGGTGATATATGGTATCAATATTGGAACATTATAGTTTCCAAACTGAAGCAGAGACAATCAATCCAAATTACCTTTTCTTTCAACAGCTGCTCTTCTGTTCTGTGCTCAGCACTTTCACAATTTTCATTAGCCTGTGCTGAGCCATCTGGAATTCCCTTGAGGTCTGTTGCATCACCTAAGACTCGAAGAAGATCAGCTGAGACTCCGAACTCCGAAAGCAACTTCTCGGCCTGAGCAACCTCTGCTGAACATAATTCATCAGGTATTTGGGCTATACCTGCAGTCACAAAAAAAATATTCAGGTACTGAGTAAGTAACCTTCTTTCATTCTTCTGGTGCTCCTGAAATTCAATCGCTTCAGTTTTCTGCTTTTGTTCTAATTTGCAAAGTATTATTTCCAAGGTCCTTTCATACTTTCGCTGATAATTAAGCTCTTTTCTCAGGTCTTCAATTTCACTGGTAAATATATGACCCTGTATATCACAGCCTCTTTTAACTAAATCCTTCGACACACTACTCTCAGCGCCAATCCCTTTTGCATATTCCAGCAAAGCTGGGCTTGGGCCCTCCATCGTGAATGTCCCTTGCCGTTGCAACCGAGGGCCGCTCGACTGGTCAGTGATTTGACTAGAACCAGAAGTGTCCAGATCTGATGAGTCAGCTATAGATTTTAATTCTGGAACTTCCCCACAACAAGAATCTCTGTGGGATACAAGCTGTGATAAATCAGTTTCATGAGCCATTAAATCTGACTCCTCCTCATCCATCATCACCTGTGTTCTGTCATTTGGGTCTACAATTTCAGGAGAAGGTATTACTATTTTAATTTCAGATGATGAGTTGACTGTAGATGACTCTGGAAATTCCCCAGAAGAAGAATCTCCACAAGGTAAGAGGTGTGATAAAGTAGCTTCATGAGCCATTAAATCAGACTCCCCCTCATCCATCATCACCTGTGTTCTGTCATTTGGGTCTACTCCACTTTCAGGAGAAGGTATTACTATTATAATTTCAGATGAGGAGTTGGCTGTAGATGGAAACTCCGGAACTTCCCTAGAAGAAGAATCTCCACAAGGTAAGAGGTGTGATAAAGTAGCTTCATGAGCCATTAAATCAGACTCCTCCTCATCCATCATCATCTGTGTTCTGTCATTTGGGTCTACTCCACTTTCAGGAGAAGGTATTACTATTTTAATTTCAGATGATGAGTTGGCTGTAGATGTAACCTCTGGAACTTCCCCAGAAGAAGAATTTCCACAAGGTAAGAGGTGTGATAAAGTAGCTTCATGAGCCATTAAATCAGACTCCTCCTCATCCATCATCACCTGTTTTCTGTCATTTGGGTCTACTCCACTTTCAGGAGAAGGTATTACTATTTTAATTTCAGATGATGAGTTGGCTGTAGATGTAACCTCTGGAACTTCCCCAGAAGAAGAATTTCCACAAGGTAAGAGGTGTGATAAACTAGCTTCATGAGCCATTAAATCTGACTCCACCTCATCCATCATCATCTGTGTTCTGTCATTCTGGTCTACTCCACTTCCAGGTGAAGGTATTACATTTTTAATTTCAGACAAGATCAAGGAACTGGGGCTGTCAACACCAGAGGACGAGGGTTGATCATTCTTAACTTCCTCCTGCAAGGGTAGTGTAAGATCACAACGGCTCGACATCCTTTTCATTTCATGCCGCTTCTCTATTTCTATTGCTTCCCTTCTGTATTTTTGAAGGTGGTTTCTATATTCCATACCATTGATCTGTAATCAAATAATACAAAATAACTGCATATTCAGAAGAGCTTAAGAAGTACTCAATGAGCAGTGAATTCTGAGGGTACTGATTACCAATGTAATGTAACCAAATTGTTACCAATTTGAATAGGAAGTCAATTTAAATAATTCTAGTATATCACAATCTTAAAATTGAAATATCCACACTTGAATATCACAACAAGACAGACAATTTAAGCAATTCAAACCTCACCTTAAATTTTGACCAAAGAATGGGCTGAAAATGACGAATGCACCCTTGACTTGAACCTTTAAAGTGCTGAGCATTTTTCATTTGCATTTAAAAAAATCGTATATAAGTAATAATTTTTAACTTATCAGTGGGGAGGGGGGGGAGAGGGGGAGGGGGGGGGGGGAGAGGTTAAATGTCTATAGGTTTTTTGGTTATTTATTTATCTAAATGTATATAAATTTTTATTTTGAAAGGAATCAAAATTAAAATTATTGTGTCAATGCCTGCATCATCATACCAGGTAAAGGGTCCAAGATAAAATTATTTCCTAAAATCAGTAGGCAAGTAATACTTGTTGCTCCCTACTAGTACAGAAATTGATATTCTTTGACCCGAAATAACGCAACGTGAAGAATTTGCTTTTTATTCCGCCATGCTTGTTTACATCTCAGAAGAACTCCAGCTGTACAGAACAGATGCCTACAAATACTCTGTTAGTTACTTCTAGAAGCAAAAATCCAAACTCAAGTAGTACTACATAATGCCCAATAGATGGCAGAACATGCCAGAGATCGACTCGTCACTCGAAATAGAATGGGGAATATGAAAAAATAATATATATTTTGCAACGTTTATAGACGAGCGAAGCACTCGACGGGTTAAACCAAATCCTGGCTTCTAGATTGGTGCAATAAGCCACTTTGCCAACATGGCCACAGCTTGAGAGCATATCATTCTCACTTGCTAATTCCTTTTACAGGATTGAGACATCTTTGTCATCACTCATGGGTACATGAGAGTGTGATGAATATGCCTAATAATCTGTGTCTCCATGGTTGTGGGTGTCACTGCAATTATTAGAAACCAGATATGGGTTGGTGCTCCAAGACTGGAACTAATGTACCATCCCAGCATTTGCCTAGAGTGCTCATAAGTCACACTCGAGATAATCACTGTCAGTGCTCGGATTTGAACCTCCTATCTTCGGACTTCCTGCTCCCCATTGTAGTTGTGGATGCTGATGGGTCACACCACTCTCAGTTCAGTAGATGTTGGTCTGTCCAGGTCATAAGATGAGACAAAATCATGTGACTTCGATATGCTAGTAATGCTGTATCCATTGAGCTGGGAATTAAGTACTTTTGTGCAGAGGCCACCCTGGCAAAAAGGCTATCACAGAGGGAGGATTTGTACTTAAATCCCAACAGTACCTTTACACAAACATCACATCTTGATAGGTTTAAAATTCAGTAAATACTAATGCGAAGAAATGTGAAACATTCAACAGCAAAAGTGGATCTCATTTAAAAATATAAGGATATTCATAACAATGTAGAGAAGAAATTGTCATTTTTCATTCATATTTATTACAGACTTGCTTTTCAGCCAGTGGTGCTTGGAAATCTCAGGTCAAACCTCTAGTTTAACCCTAAACTGTTATCTACAACACCTAACCTTCATCAACTATGCTTACCCTACATTGGATAACCCATTAGTACCCAAAGGAAAATCTCATACATTTACAACACATGACCACGATTATCTGTCAGGCTTAGCCAAGAATTCCAGCTTGTACAGAGACATCTATCTACCACACCATTCCCATCTGTCCCTAAAGGACAAGGCAACCAGCATTTTTTTTAACATTTTTGTTAAGCAACTTTGTGATTACCCAGCTATCACTTCCATCAAGTAAAGATAACGAGAGTAAATAACAATTTTTTTTCGTATGGCTTTTAGTGCCGGGAGTGTCCGAGGACATGTTCGGCTCGCCTGTTTTGTAGCTGCTTCAAGACGGACACCCAATGGGTGAGCTACAAGTACCGTTGGGGAAGAAAGTTGGAATGGAAGGACAAGGAGTTGGAAGGTAGCGGCTGTGGCCTATAGTTAGGGACCAACCCCGGCATTTGCCTGGAAGGAAGATGGGAAACCACAGAAGACCATCTTCAAGGTTGCCGGTGGGGGGATTCGAACCTCCTCGCCTCCCGGATGTGAGCGACTGCCAGCAGTCATGCCGTAACTGCCACGGCTAACTCACCCGGTATAACAATTAATGTAAGACACCAATGACAATCTATTATATTTTATATTTATTTATGTTGTGTTTCAGCAAGATATATTAACCTTTCAAGTCCACTGGCTGTGTGGTGCAGGTAAGGTTCTCGCCTGCTGTTCCCAAGGTTGCACGATCAAATCCTGGTACAGTTTATTAGCATTTGAGGGTGCGCAAATGTGACGGAGCCGTGTGAGTAGTAGATCCCCTTCAAGGCAACATTCCTGCGCCCTTGCGTCTCTAAAAGCCACAGTAGTTAAAAGGGATGTAAAACCAATAACATAATTATTATTATTAACCTTTCAAGATACGAGTGTGTCTGTTCTTGGATGTGCAAGCGTTTGTTAATCATAGCAGCTGGAGCCTTGCAGGATGAGGATGAGAAAGGAGATTTAATATTGAGAACAGAGTTTGATAGAGCACTAGAA
This sequence comes from Meconema thalassinum, assembly GCA_946902985.2. Classification (NCBI taxonomy): domain Eukaryota; kingdom Metazoa; phylum Arthropoda; class Insecta; order Orthoptera; family Tettigoniidae; genus Meconema; species Meconema thalassinum. Next base: position 349,297,580 of record OX336389.2, read on the forward strand.
GACTTTAAGGAAGAACAAAGCACCTAGCATAGTACAAACAGAGTTGCTACATTGCCTAGGTGATGAGGTTCTGATCAGGTTATTTCACTTGCTACGTAATATTTATGAGACAGGTGAGGGAGGTACCCTCTGATTTCAAAAGGAATGTTATCCCGATACCGAAGAAAGCAGGAACTGACAGATGTGAAGATTACCGTAAAATCAACTTGATCACTCATGCTTCAATGATCTTATCGTTGCAACACGGATATCATTAAAATTGTGTCTTACCTCAATTGAATTTTTCTGTTAGTTTTCTATCTGTAATTCCACTTCCATGTTCATGAATAACCCAAACTCTATCTTCCAAGCTCCTACTGGACATTTCTTTTTCTTTTTTCAATTGTTAAGTGAACAAGTTTAAACTATGAATACCACAGGCATTCCAACCTTAACTGCTTCTGCCGGGCAGGGAGTCCTATACGTGGGGAAGGTTCAGGAAGATAAAGTGGTGTGGAGAGGTCGTGACACCTCACCTTTATCTGATAAGAACCAGGAATGTTTCCAAAAATATCCCCTCGTCTAAGCCTCAAGCCCTATTAGTAGGGATATTACTGTAAAACTGCTATAAATTTAACTTGGGGGAGCAATATCTACCCTTCAATAAAGTATTTTATTTCAGTTAGTGCATTTCTACAACTGAATTGTATAAACCATTGCCATTTATTTAAAAAAAAAAAAAAGGACATAGCCGTGTGCTTTGCCCAGCATGCTTCACTGGTTGGCATACCATGTCACATGAGCCAGTGGAAGTGGGTTCTATGGTCCATTACGTCATCAAGTGAGCTGGGAAGGCCAGAATGCCTGATATACTGAGCACTCATACACGGCCATTCTTCAAGAAACAATGGTTTTATGCAGCCAGGAAATGACACTCTTTGAGAAACCCTCTGCGCGTGCAACCTCAGGACAGTGACATGCCAACAAAGTGCTCTTTCACGATCATAATCGCTCAGATGATCCCTTTGAGGCTTCTTGCAACAAAATTGATACTTTAAATGACAGTATTTTGCTGAAAATTATTGGTAACAAGCTCAACCATCTATTATTGTTATGGCTAACAAGACTGATTGAAGCTGATTTGTCTTAAAAATAAGTCCCAAACAGTACCACTGTTAACTTGAGTGGTAAAGAGAACACAATATGGCCCTCTCCTGGTTGATTTATGCAGATATACAACTGCAGAAAAGAGACAAAGGCCGGAAAACCACTGGTACTAAGCAATTGTCAAGCAGTGTCCTAGGCCTGTAGCTGCAATGAGAACCTTCTGCAACTACCTGGGCTCCTTGCTCGGTTCCAATTAGCAGGCATTCTATGAACTTTCCTGAGCACTGCAATTTTAAGCAGCCATCACCACTCTCCCTCATGGAATTTTGTGCAACTGTCATTTTAAGATACTAAATAGCATCATATCATCCCCAGAAAGGCAGAGTATCGTAAGCAATAATTTGATGATATACTAAATTCTGTTAAACATTAATAGTGGCAGTAATGTTAAGATTCTAGCCATAACAGAATTTAGCTGTAAAAATATGCAGCAGCCACTTATGATATTTTACCTGCAAATTTAATATGAATGATTATAATTGTTGTTTTAAGGGGCCTAACATCTAGGTTATCGGCCCCTAATGGTCTGGGTGATAGCAAAAATGACAATGAAATGGAAACCAGAATGAAAATTAAATGAGATGGAAAATACTTACAAAAAAAGAACTCAGATTGAAACTACTCACAAAATGGAGAGCGGTAATCCTTACAAAAGGGAATTTAGAACGAAAATACTCACAAAAAGAATAGATTGAAAAATGCGCACAAAATGTAGGTTAGGTTCAAAACACGTACAAAATGCAATGTAGAGTCGAAATACTTACAAAACGCAACTGATATTCAAAATACTTACAAAATGCAAATAAGATTGAAAATACGTACAAAATGCAATTGAGGTTCAAAATACTTACAAAATGCAATTGAAACTGAACATACACAATGCAATTCAGATTGAAAAACTCCCATTTCAGATGCAAAATATTCACAAAGTGCAATTTAAATTCAAAATGCTTACAAAATGCAATTGAAATTGAAAATGCTTACAAAATGTACGGTAGATTCAAATTACTCATTTGGATGGACAATACTTACAAAATGTAATTTAGATTCCAAATACCCACAAAATGCAATTGAAAATCAAAATACTTGCAAAATGCGCACCATACAAAATGCAATTTAGAAAGAAAATACTTGCAAAAAGTGGTTTAGGTACAATATGCAATTGAAATTCAAAATACTCACGAAAGTTCCACTCCCTATATTGAAAGACTTACTAAAAAGCAATTTAGATTGTCAATCCTTACAAAATGCAATTGAGGTTGAAAACACTCGCAAAATGCAATTCAGATCGAAAAGATTTACAAAATGCAACGTAGATTGAAAATACCTACAAAATGGAGTGTAGATGCAAAAAGAATCGCTAGAGGGAATTTAGATACACGGGGAGCCAATTAATAAACGCAGTGTGGGAAGCTTAAAGAGAAAAGGATATATAATGAAAAGAAAACAAGAGGTCTGACCCCTCGAAGAAAGAGGGATCAGGAAAGATGAGGCTGTCAACCGCACCATGAGTTACAGTGAGCACGAAAACTGCGAGTAGCTCTAGTAAGGAAGACAATCAGATAAGTAGTTAGCCTATAATATTATAGTTTAATCATAGTTGATTTTTACAACCATATAATCTCTCCAAAGTACAAACTCCGGATATCTATCACCATTTAGCATTTCACCTAACATCATATATACTGCATTTAGCATACACCGACAGTTGCAGTACCAATTGTACATATTGTAAATATTTTCACCTGTATTTCAAACATAAATTTTATAGCCTAAGTGTAATGAATCTGATGATGATCGCTTGACGATCGAAACTGGTCATCCTAGTGTATTTATTAATCTCATGTAATTTATTTCAGGATCAGGGCATAACCCATTTTTTTTTTTACATTCGTGTTGACCGACTGAAAAGCACTAAACTCTTGTTTACTAAGGCAACACTGAAAATATGGCTTCAAACACCACAATCTGGAATGAAAATAATTCTTGAACTAGGAATAAAATTATATGTGGAATGAAATTAAATGTGGAACGAAATTATACCATGAGGTTGGAATTAAATTAAAAATGCAGAATAAAATTAAATCTTGAGGTTGGAGTGAAATTAAATGTGAAATTGAATAATATTCGCAGGTTGATTGGAAGGAATGAAATTAAATTTTGGGGTCCGAATGGAATTAAATCTGGAATGAAACTAAATCCTCAGGTCGAAATTAAATTAAATTTGGAGTGAAATGAAACCTTGGAGTCAGATTGAAATTAAATGTGGAATGAAAGTAAATCCACAGGGCGGAATGAAATTAAATGAAATCTTGGTGTCGGAATGAAATTGAATCTCAGACTTGGAGTGAAACTAAATATGGAATGAAATTGAATCCTCAGGACAGAATGAAATTGAATGTGGAATAAAATTAAATCTTGATGTAGGAATTAAATTAGATCTTCGACTCGGAGTGAAATTAAATCTTGAGGTCGGAGTGAAATTAAATCATGAGATTGGAGCGAAATTAAATGCTGTGGTCGGAATAAAATTAAATCGTCGACTGTGAGTGAAATAAAATTTGGAATGATATTAAATCTTGAGGGCGGAGTGGAATGAAATGTGAAACTAAATTATATATTGAGGTCGGAGTGAAATGAAAAGTGGAATTAAATTAAATCTTGAGGTCGGAGTGAAATGAAATGTGGAACTAAATTAAATCTTGGGGTTGGAGTGAAATGAATGTGGAACTAAATTAAATCTTGGGGTTGGAGTGAAATTCAATTCATACAATTCAATTATATTCCTGCCGGAGTAAAATTAAATTCATATAATTGAATTCTATTCTGGCCGGAGTGAAATTAAGTTTATACAATGCAATCCCATTCCTGTAGGAATGAAACTGTGAACTAACATTAAATTCTATTCCGGCCATAGTGAAATTAAATTCATACAATTTAATTCTATTCCTGTTGGAATAAAACTGTGAACGAACATTTAAGTCTATTCCGGCCGGAGTGAAACTGAATTCAAACAATTTAATTCTATTCCGGCCAGAGTGAAATTAAATCCATTCAATTTAATTCTATTCTGGCCGGAGTGAACTTAAACCATGCAATATAATTCTATCCTTGTCGGAATGAAACTGTGAATGAACATTTAGTTCCATTCCGGCTGGAGCAAAATTAAATTCATACACATTCATTCCAACGAGCATTTCATTCTATTCCGACGTGAATAAAATAAATCCATTTTATTTCATGATGTGTAAATATGAAGCAAAATTTAATCCATAGAATTATGGTTTATTCACCGAGGAATGGGACTCTCACTGAAGAGTTTGTCTCATTCAATCCAATGAATGATTGATCATATGGCGTCCTGAGAGGTCGAGTGCATGTCTTTCTAGTTGACGCCCGTGGGCCATCTACACGCCGTAATGAGGATGCAGTGATGATGAAGACGTCACATACACCCAGTTCCTGAGCCATGGGAATTAACCCCAGGAGAATAAAATCCTTGATTGCCCGGCCGGGAATCGAACCCGTGACACGTCGGGCGAAAGCCTAGAGCGCTAACCATTTAGCCACGGAGCCAATCTCGCCAATAAAATTCTGGGATAGAATGTTAATACCTGAGGCATTTTTCTCAATTCTATTTTACCGGATTTAGATTTTGAGCCTACTTTCATCTTATGAAATATAGACTTGTGAGATCACCTTGTATCATTGTGTGTGTGAAGTGTGTAAATCTAAACGGCTAGATCGATTACAATGAAACTGGGTGAGGTCGTAGTAATATCTTGTCCAACCACGACTGTGCCTTTCAAATTTTAATACGTTTTACGAATTCAACATGACTACCGCACGAATAATTACACCAGCATTCAATTTCTCCGACAGGATTTGTTATTAGTAATCATTTGTAAACCTAATAGACCGACAGCAGTAGCTACGCTCGCTAACGTGCAGCGCTAGGCCATTCTGCCCAGCTCTATGCAGAATCGGTAGACGTGAAACGGTTTTCCGTGAGTTCCGATTTTCAACTCCATGCAAACGCTGGGACGGTACTGAACTCGAAGTCAGCCCAGCTTAGGACCTTTGACGGAGCCGAGGTTCGAACGACTTGTGCACCATTGGAAGGAAAAATTGGAAATTTGAAATTAAAATAATTTAATAAATATATATGTATTATGGGATGCAAATGAAGCATAATGAAAGTATTTTGGAGAATTTTGAAGCATTTTGAGGAATTTATTATTTGGAAATATTCTGGTGAATGAGATTTTAACTAAGGAAGAGTTCGATCATTCGAAGCTGGAGATTGTACAAAGCTTCATGTTTGGCACTAGAAAACCAGTTTTGGTTAGCAAGGCGATCATAAACAAAGCGATGCACACGACCCGTGAATAAGAGGCTAGATCCAGGAGCCTTTTTCAGAATATTTCAATAGCCAATCAAATAAAAAGCACATAATTTTAGTGGGAATCGCTTTTATATAAATTTGGCAAATATAAAGAGAAATAAGCACATCCACAGGTGTAGAATGCAATATGAAATTTATTTGGTTGAAAAGAAATATAAATTATTGAATAATACAGCAAAGATGAGTATATTTCTATTAAAATACATGTGTGTGTGAGGCTGGCTGAGCTAGGCTAGCAGTGACACGCGCCGCGGAGAGAAGAAGCGTGGCATTACTCTCTCACAGCGACTGGACGAGCGGACGCGTTGACACACGCGCAGAGCAGAGAAGCATTTATTGCACGCAACATAAGCCCGGTCGACAAGCACCGTTGTACTATCAAATGACCTAGAGATCGCCGAGGAAGTTAAGAAGAGGAGCCGGCGAAATGAAACAACATTAATATTGGAGAGACCAGCGTTTATAAAAGTATAACATCATTAGAACAAGACTTCGATTATAAACCAACACTCTACAGAGAAGAAATAACTAACAGCATAATCTACTGCAAGCTACAATATTGCTACAACGAATTCAACTGTATAATTCAGCGTTATTACATCACAATCTACATTACAGTCTACATGATGACAGCGAACTTGAGTCGGGGAGGAAAAGCTTATTCTAGGTCTACTGAAGAGAATATTATGGAGAACTAAATAAAATGAAAGGAGGTTAATCTATACCATGGATTGGGAAGTCAGAGTGACTTGGAAATTCAAGGATCGACACAGCTACAACTGCGCAATAACTTGCAGTATTCCAATATCAGTTTCTACACTACAAGCTAGATGTCCAACAACACCAGGATGAGATGTCAACTCAGGACTTGCGGATCTACGATGGAGAGACCACTCTGTAGGACAGAGATAAGAAGCAGAAGACCGTTTGCAGCCAATCGAACCAAGGAACGCAGTTACCAGGCCGCTGGCCGTGAAGATGGCAGATCTACCGTTAGCTGCTCAAGCCGAGACGCAGAGCAGGTGATTGCAGGCCGAGTGAGTTGGGGTCGCCCGCAGCTGATTTGTACGTGCTTGGCTGTAACTGGTTTTTCTGGGAGGCGAGCGATGACAGCTTCGACGGAATATCAAGAACAGCTGATAGAGGTATTCCTTGGCTGTAGAAGACGTCTCAAGGTAGAACAACCGTTTGATCTAATATCTGTAGTTTTGCTGTAATAGTGGAGATCCATTTTTGGAGTGACCAACTTCATTTGTAGAAATTCTTATCTTTATTCCTTGTTTTTTAATAGCTAAAATTTTAGAGTTTCGTTGTAATTTTTGATAAGTCTTCGTGTGTCGTTTGAGACGTTATTTCATGCACATTTACTTAGATTTGCGTTTCTCGTATCTTTTATTCCGAAGGAAACGTTGTAAGTTACTCACTTTCGAACGATACTCGTTTTATAAAAGGAATGTTTCGATGATTCGTTTATATATCTATATGGTATCTCAAAGAGATTCTTCGATTATTTGATAATATTGTATCTCGGAGAGAAGGCTTCGATTACATTGTATTTTGGAGAGAAGAGCGTCAATAATGACAAATTGTAAGAACATTTAAACATTATAATTGTTATTAGCAATTTCTATGCGTAACAGCAGAGTGTACATTTATATGTCTATAATGCATAGTTATAAAGTAAAGCATTATTGTGAGATGCTGTAATATTATTTGACAAACATTTCGATGTTGATATACATCTAAAATAGTTATTTATAACAATTTCAATGTTATAAAATTCCAATAGCGGAATACAACTCATTAGACAACTAAATAGTCTTGGACTATTAGATTACAAATATACACTATAAAATAGGATCATGGTAGTGACAATTGAGGTCAAATGATGCCTATATTTATCAACAATTAAAGTAAAAACATTGTTTAACTGAGATGAATAGACCAGGAGATATGTTAGTCTACCTGTGGTCTAGTATGTTAAAAACAACCTAAATATGAATTGTTCATATATTTAAATGTACACCAGAAGCATGAGGATATGTGTTTATTTTTATTAACAACTAAAAGACTAGCAAACTACAAATTAACATTGTTAACGTTTGGTAACGTGGAAGAATAAGTTTGTTATGGATAAAAGAGTACGAATAGCGCTAATGAAAGGAATAAGAAGTACTTTGTGAATTGTATTATTGTGAACGAACATGTAATTGTTGTAATTTGATGCACGAGGTTCAATAATTTAGACAGAGTTGAGATTTAGGAGTGCATTCTGAACGGTAGCATACTCTAGCGTAGTTACCTAGTAAAATCACTAATTCTTCTACAAGTGTGTAGCTAGATGTTTTTTTTATGGAAGTAATGCCGTGTGGAGTTTTGAAGTTTGTTTGTAGAGAGGAAAGGAAGGAAGTGTGACATGTTTGGAGCGTAGTAACACGCCTTTGATAAGTATTGTTCACTGTATTGCGGAAGGAAGGAATATATTGCTATGTGGAGCAACAAATTGTTACAGGATGAGTAAAAAGCGCTAACACAAAGGTTAAATGTTTGAATTGTTTATTTCAGAGAATATTTGTATATGATCCACGAAATGTATAGTTTTTAAGTAGTTTCGCATCGCTCTTTATCCTATTGTTTTATTTATTGACACGACATTCTAAGCTGTATTTAAAGCTTATTTATTGTGACTTACCACTAGAAGTACCTGAGAATTTGATCGTTGGTTGAAACATTGTTCAAAGAACTGTTTATGTAACAGAGACACCATGAAGCTGTCAGGTCGCGACTGATAGTGTTAATGGTAATTTTTAAACCGTGTGAAGCACGAGAACTGTAGATAATGTAAATATTTAAAACATTATATATTTTATAACAGTATTATTAGAGTAGATAGTTACATTTTACGTACGCCCATGTATAATGTAGGGTTTTTGTAATGTTAACTTCATTTTCATGAGTGAACAGCTGATTTAAATCTGACTATTTCAATGACATGGCCACAGGGTGACTCAAATTTACACAGACATTTTATGAAATTTAATATAACTACATTGTTGTAACGAGAAAGTACAGAAACATTTATTCTACAGATAAAACTATTTTACGTGTGTAAAAGTTAATTTAACTTGTGTGTTCATTTAATGGTGATAGGGATTATTTTTTTATTATTTGTATTTGTTTGGAAATAAATCCCAGGCACTAGTTTTTGTTTGCCTGTTCGTTTTTTATAAATCTGATCATCATTTCATTCTTGCAATCGACATGCGATAATACTGCGAATTAGTTACTAGAATTCATGTTAGTCTCAACTTTCACCGTTCACACCCGAGATTCTCGTCCTACCATTTTGTGTTTAGGATAGTTTATTTCTTTTATGTAAATGTGTAACTAATCGGTAGTGCTGTTGCATGGCCGGTGTGTATCGAGAGTTCCCTAGTCATTATCCTAGTAGGGTAGTGTTGGTTAACCTGGCTGGGTATCGACCTCCCTACAATCCTGTTCTATCTTTGCGGATATAGGCTATGACTATGCAGGATTCGGGTGCATATAGGTGGTAATTTCTTGGTGCCCAAACGTGTTTTGGCATAGATTGTGTTGAGACAGTGTAGGCTGCAACGACAACCGTACAAGATATTTGTTAGATTTTGTATTTATTTAGAAATGCCGATCCCAAATTTTTGGAAAGTTGTTTAAGTGAATAAACACTGGCAAATTTGAGGAGTACAGTTTGTTAGAGGCATGTTTGTTTATCCAGCTAATGACATTTTGGTCATATTACAGTCAAATTTAGTTAAATTCTTGTTGTCGAAACGTAATATTGGTTAGGGATTGCGAGGTGAATGAAGATCAGTTTATTAGATTAAGGTTAGATAAGATTGTAGACGTTAAGTTATTGAATTTTAATATGTATATCGAAGTATTCCTTTGTAGAATTTAAATGAGTTGGTCACTCTGACATGTCCATGAAGTAGTATAGATGATACCTCCTTATTTCTCAAGTGTGAAATTATTATGTCGTCGGGAGATATGAGCCATATCAGGGCTATCCTGGAAAAGATCCAGGAAAGTCAGAACCAGTTAACAGGAGATGTATATGCCCTCCACAAATCCACACACGAAAGTACTAAGAAGTTAGATAGAGAGATAAAGCAGTCAGCAGCTACAGTTAAGTCGGAGATGAAGGGAGAGTTAGCATTAGCTCAGTCAGTTACTAAAGCTAGTATATCCTTAGTTCAGGAGGAGTGTAGGAAGACTCAAGAGAAAGTACAGGAAGAAATAAGAAAGGCACAAGAGAAAACTCAAGAAGAAAATAGAAAGGCTAGAGAAGAAGACAGAGCAGTCAAAGAGGAAGCTACAAAGGTGCAAGAAGCAAGAAGAGGCCAGGTTAGCACAAGAGGAAGCACAAGAGAAGGTTGAAAAGACACAGGAAGAAATTAATAAAGCCCAAGAGGAAGGAAGATTAGCACAGGAGCAAAGCAAACTAGCGCAGACTGAAAGTAGAATCTCTGTAGACCAAAGCAGGAGAGCTTTGGAAGAGACCAAATCAGCTTTCAATCAGGTGAAAGAAGATGTGGCCTCTAACAAGATGGAAATAAGCTCACTTAGAGAGGAAGTTAGCCAAAAGGTAGTAGAAGCTAGAGTCCAATGTAATGACAACATTACAAACCTAGAAGGAAAGATCCAGGAAAGCATAGGGAAAGCCACAATAGAGCAGCTTAAATACAATGATTCCATGTTAGGTTCCCAGAAGAAACTCACTGATAAGCTCAGTGACCTGAACATCACTGTTGGTAACTTAGAGGGTAAGTTGAAAGACCAACAAAAGTTGATCACAGAGGGTATAAATGTTGACATTGCTTCTTGTATAACTAAATCTGTTAGTGATTTAAGAGATGAGGTTATTAAGTCTAATAGGGATTACATGCAGGAACTGCATGGTAAAATATTGCAGGATGTTAATCAAATAGAGAAAAATGTAAGACTCGCAGGGTTAATTTTAAATTAGAACTGTATAAGCATATAGAGGAAAGTAGAAAGTCGAGCATTACCGAAATGAGAGGTATTGTAAATAAAACAGAATCGGAAAAAAGTGAGGAATTGAACGTTATCCGCGCGACAGTTAACAAATTAAATCTTGATCTCGCGAAAGTAAAATCCAGTCAGGAAAGCGAACTACGTGATATTAGTAGCAAACTCAACGCACTTACTTTGGCAGAACCATGCGACCATGAAGGTTTAAAGGAAGAGATAAGATTAGGAATTCAACGGGATATTACTCAATTTTTCCTAAGTAGAGAGGAGAGATACAAAGAAGAATCACGAAGACTTAGTAAACCAGAAGAAAGAATCGAAAAAGACACAGAAAGCATCTTTAGTCGAAGACAGGAGCGGCCACATATGATGCAAGAACCGGAATGTATTCAGAGGGACTGGGAGGATTCTATGACCAAGGAAGCCATGGAAATAACCAGAACATTATCGTAATAAGGAATATTGACGATAAACCAACCCGTTTCAGGGGAGTAGGAAACATCACAGCAGTCGAATTTCTTAGAGACATGAGACATTATCTCGATGATAATCGCATACCGAGGGACCGAGAAATGCGTGTAGTTGAAAAGTATCTTGAATTCGAGGCCCTAAATTGGCACAGAGCTTTCAAATACACATACACCAATTTCGAGGAGTCTGCGGATGCTTTACAACGCAGATTTTGGAGTTTAGAGATGCAGCAGGACATTAGAGCTGAGGTATACTCTAAAAAATATGCGCACTCTACCCCTACGCGTTATGCAACGTTCTTTACATCGCAACTCGCAAGGTTTCAGTATCTGGATCCACCATTGGCTGAGACAGAACTAATTCATGCAATATCCAGACAGATGCCAAATGATGCCAGAAGACACTTAATCGCGGCAGATGTGAAATCCCTGGAAGGCATGGCAAAAATATTACGAAAGCTAGATCATGCTAGTTCCACGCCAAATGCAACGCCTAGTAACAATACTAGAGGAAGACCGGAGCATAGAGAAGTTCACACCGTGCTGGTAGATCAGACACAGCAGACGGAGGAGAACCGTAGTAGACCAGGTCCTAGTAGAAACAATGCATATGGGAGGAACCGTTATGAACTGCCGTATCGCAGATTTCGAGATGGAAGGCCATACCAGGCAAGAATCTGGAATAATGGTCAGAGAAGGACAGGATACCACCGGAACAATGACGCACGGAGGTACGACTATTACGACCGGAACAATAGAGGCACAGCAGGAGGTTATCGCCTATATAAAAATTGGAACGACGATAATTATGCCCGCCAACAACAACAACAGCAGCAGCAACACCAACAACAGAGAGGATGGCGTAATAACGAGAACGTTAGAAAGTATTACCAAGATCGAGACAGGGAAAGTCAAGACTATAGAAACAGCCAGAGAGAAAATGAGGCAAGAAATAGTCAAGGAAGAGAAGAGGTACAACCTCAAGCCTCGAACTCAGAAACACAGGAACAGAACCTGAGCGGGGTAAAAAAAAAAACTCCGATTGGAAAACGGAAGTAGAGGGAGGAACAGTGTTCACCAACGATAGGCATGAGATCGCCGTGAACGAATTCTATCAGGTACAAGATGAAGATTTATTGTATGAAAGAGAGGAGCCAGAGAGAGGAAAAATAGTTAGTTCACCTAATTTACAAATTACGACGGAAGGAGAGAATTTAAGGACACTCCTAGATACGGGAGCGAATGCATCTATCTTGTCAGAAAGTTGCTATAATAAGTTGAAAGATGGAAAGTCTATAATATCAATGCCAGTTTCATCTATTAAAGTTCGTGGCATATTCAACGATAAGACGATGAAATGTAGAATACAAGCACTTATGAAGTTCACTATAAACGGTCATGCTTATGAACAAATCTTTATAGTTCTGAATAAAATTAATTTCGATGCTATACTGGGGATAGATTTCATCACTAAGACAGGTGCAGTGATAGACTTAAAGAATGGCATAGTGAAGTTTAACGAGGGGAACAACGGCAAAGAAGATGAAGAAAGAAATGAATACGTAATAGAAAAGGAAACCACGGAAAAATATTTGGAGAAAATTATTTCGGAAGTCGAATTAGAAAAGACAGGACACTATGGTTTGAAGATAGATGATTTTGAGGTCTATGAAGGCAGATTGGAAGCATTAATCCAGGAATATTCCGACGTCTTCGATGATAAACCAGGTCTTATCAAGGGATTTAAATATGAAATTAAACTGAAGGACAATACACCATTTCAGAAGAAGCTATACCCTATTCCTGAAAAATATCAAGCAGAGGTTGCTAATCTCATTAAAGGAATGGAAAAGGATGGGATAATCCGAAAACAAGCGACACCTTACTTGAACCCAATCACAGCAGTGAAGAAAGCAGAAGGGAGTCTGCGGGTTTGCCAAGATGATGATGATGATGATGATGATAATTGTTGTTTTAAGGGGCCTAACATCTAGGTTATCGGCCCCTAATGATCTGGGTGATAGCGAAAATGAGAATGAAATGGAAACCAGAATGAAAATTATGTGAGACGGAAAATACGTACAGAGAGAAACTCAGAAGGAAACAACTCACAATATGGTCTTACAAAAGGGAATTTAGAACGAAAAGATTCACAAAAAGAATATATTGAAAAAGACCCACAAAACGTAGGCTGTAATAGAGGAGATCCATTTTTGGAGTGACCAACTTCATTTGTAGAAATTCTTATCTTTATTCTTTGTTTTTTAATAGCTAAAATTTTAGAGTTTCATTGTAATTTTTGATACGTCTTCGTGTGTCGTTTGAGACGGTATTTCATGCACATATACTTAGATTTGCTTTTCTCGTATTTTTTATTCTGAAGGAAACGTTGTAAGTTACTCACTTTCGAACGATACTCATTTTATAAAAGGAATGTTTCGATGATTCGTTTATATATCTATATGGTATCTCAAAGAGATTCTTCGATTATTTGATAATATTGTATCTCGGAGAGAAGGCTTCGATTACATTGTATTTTGGAGAGAAGAGCGTCAATAATGACAAATTGTAAGAACATTTAAACATTATAATTGTTATTAGCAATTTCTATGCGTAACAGCAGAGTGTACATTTATATGTCTATAATGCATAGTTATAAAGTAAAGCATTATTGTGAGATGCTGTAATATTATTTGACAAACATTTCGATGTTGATATACATCTAAAATAGTTATTTATAACAATTTCAATGTTATAAAATTCCAATAGCGGAATACAACTCATTAGACAACTAAATAGTCTTGGACTATTAGATTACAAATATACACTATAAAATAGGATCATAGTAGTGACAATTGAGGTCAAATGATGCCTATATTTATCAACAATTAAAGTAAAAACATTGTTTAACTGAGATGAATAGACCAGGAGATATGTTAGTCTACCTGTGGTCTAGTATGTTAAAAACAACCTAAATATGAATTGTTCATATATTTAAATGTACACCAGAAGCGTGAGGATATGTGTTTATTTTTATTAACAACTAAAAGATGAGCGAACTACAAATTAACATAGTTAAAGTTTGGCAACGTGGAAGAACAAGTTTGTTATGGATCAAAGAGAACGAATAGCGCTAATGAAAGGAATAAGAAGTACTTTGTGAACGAACATGTAATTGTTGTAATTTGATGCATGAGGTTTAATAATTTAGACAAGAGTTGAGAGTTAGGAGTGCATTCTGAACGGTAGCATACTCTAGCGTAGTTACCTAGTCATCATCATCATCCTGAGCAGTTTCCAACCGCTGGTCGGGTCTGCTTGGAACATAAGCCTCTCCATCGTTTCCTGTCCATCCACCATCTCTCGTCATTTACTGTGTCCCAGCACACTCCTCTTTCCTCCACACTCTTCTTAACTCCTTTTGTCCATCTGTCCCTTGGTCTTCCCCTTGGCCTCCTTCCCGTCATTTCCATTCCAAACATCTTCTTCGGTATCCTCTCCTCTTCCATCCTCCTCACATGTCCATACCATTGTAGCCTAGATCGCTCTATTCTATTTTGCAATGGTTCCTCTCTTACCATCTCCCTGACTCTCTCATTCCTTACTCTGTCCATTCTTGTCACTCCTACCCTACTCCTCTGGAACTTCATCTCCACTGCTCGTATTTTATTCTTGTCCCTTTCCTTCATCACCCATGTTTCTGAACCATATGTCAAAATTGGCACAAAGTAGGTCTTGTAGATGATTCCTTTACATTTTTGTGGTACATCCTTATTCCATATCATCCCCCTAACACTCTTGAAAAATCCATCTGCGCACCTTCCCCTCTCATTTATTTCCATCCTATTGCCTCCCTTTTCTTCAATTATGCTTCCCAAGTACTTGAAGCATTCTACTTTCTGCAACTGCTGTCCTCCAAGTGTTATGCCCATATCCAGTCTGTTCTTCTTCCTCGTTGTGATGACCACTTCACTCTTTTGTGCTGAGAACTTCATCCCATATGATAACACTACCTTCTCCCACTCATCTAATTGCTCTTGTACTTCTTCCTCATCCTCTCCCCATACCAGAAGGTCATCAGCAAACAACATTGCCTTCATTTTCCTTTCCCCAATGCTATTTACCACTTTTCGTATGATTTCATCCATCACCACTATAAATAACAGGGGTGAGAGGGCACTTCCCTGTTTCAGACCACTCTCCAGTTGAAACCATTCCGTTCTCTCTCTTCCCACCTTTACACAGCTTTTGCTTCCCTCGTACATTGATTTCACTCTTGCCACTGTCTCCTTGTTCACTAGTTACCTAGTAAAATCACTAATTCTTCTACAAGTGTGTAGCAAGATGTTTTTTTTTATGGAAGTAATGGCGAGCGGAGTTTTGAAGTTTGTTTGTAGAGAGGAAAGGAAGGAAGTGTGACATGTTTGGAGCGTAGTAAGACGCCTTTGATAAGTATTGTTCACTGTATTGAGGAAGGAAGGAATATATTGTTATGTGGAGCAACGAATTGTTACAGGATGAGTAAAAAGCGCTAACACAAAGGTTAAATGTTTGAATTGTTTATGTCAGAGAATATTTGTATATGATCCACGAAATGTATAGAGTTTTTAAGTAGTTTCGCATCGCTCTTTATCCTATTGTTTTATTTATTGACACGACATTCTAAGCTGTACTTAAAGCTTATTTATTGTGACTTACTACTAAAAGTACCTGAGAATTTGATCGTTGGTTGAAACATTGTTCAAAGAACTGTTTATGTAACAGAGACACTATGAAGCTGTCAGATCGCGACTGATAGTGTTAATGGTAATTTTTAAACCGTGTGAAGCACGAGAACTGTAGATAATGTAAATATTTAAAGCATTATATATTTTATAACAGTATTATTAGAGTAGTTACATTTTACGTACGCCCGTGTATAATGTAGGGTTTTTGTATTGTTAACTTCATTTTCACGAGTGAACAGCTGATTTAAATCAGACTATTTACGCAGACATTTTATGAAATTTAATATAACTACATTGTTGTAACGAGAAAGTACAGAAACATTTATTCTACAGATAAAACTATTTTACGTGTGTAAAAGTTAATTTAACTTCTGTGTTCATTTAATGGTGATAGGGATTATTATTTTTATTATTTGTTTTTGTTTGGAAATAAATCCCAGGCACTAGTTTTTGTTTGCCTGTTCGTTTTATATAAATCAGATCATCATTTCATTCTTGCAATCGACATGCGATAATACTGCGAATTAGTTACTAGAATTCATGTTAGTCTCAACTTTCACCGTTCACACCCGAGATCCGAGATTCTCGTCCTACCCTTTCTTGTTTAGGATAGTTTTTTTTATGTAAATGTGTAACTAATCGGTAGTGTTGTTGCATGGCCAGTGGGTATCGAGAGTTCCCTAGTCATTATCCTAGTAGGGTAGTGTTGGTTAACCTGGCTGGGTATCGACCTCCCTACAATCCTGTTCTATCTTTGCGGATATAGGCTATGACTATGTGGGATTAGGGTGCAGTACCTTCAAACAGGCCACGGCTGCTTCCTTCCCCAGTTTCATTCACTTCACCTCTCATTAACTAGTCTCCTGAGATTGGCGTCTGGAAGTGCACCCGCCTCATAGACTTTCATCGCATCTCATCCCTGACCCCGTTGAATAATAAGGAAAACCAAAAGGAAGTTTGTAGTTTCACGTGACCGTTAATCTTGCAATCATTAGCCACGGGACCTACCTTTTACGTGGAATCCGAACAACAGGACATGGCTTTTCACTTTGAAAATCTCACATGCATTGACCGGGAATTGAACCCGGTCCGCCATATGTGAGAGGTAAGCAGCTTGGCATTTCACCACCAGGCCCCACTCCTGTTTCACATTTTACCGTAAAAGCTATGAAACGTGCGTAGAAATCTCATTCAAAAGAAAAACAGCACGTTATTCCTGGAATTATATTTATTTCAAATTGAGCACAATGCAAAACATATTTTTCTACGTACAGTAGACCGGGTCGCCTCGCGGAGTAGTGGTCAGCGTACTTAGCTGCCACCCCGGAGGTCCGATTCCCGGCTCTGCGACTAAATTTGAAAAGTGGTATGAGGACTGGAACGGGGTCTACTCAGCCTCGGGTGGTCTAATTGAGAAGGGGGGGGGAGTTCGATTCCCACCTCAGCCATCCTCGAAGTGTTTTTCGGTGGTTTCCAACTTCGTCTCCGGGCAAATGCCGGGATGGTACTCAACCCGATTTTGAATTATTATCGGTGATTTTTGGCATATTTTCGATTCCCATGCTAAGTAAATTACATTGAAATTTGGACATTGGAAAAGCGCACAGAACTGGTTTCTACTGTGAAGCCGGGGATTGTCACGTGATTATGATGCATTTTGGAAAGCACAAGCAAGGTCAAACTCGCATAGAAACAAGACATTGTGTTAAGTGAAGAAGATTATTACTTGAGTGCATCGTTTCGAAAGCAAGAACTTTATATAATTACGAACTATAACCAGCATAGTCGACGGACATTTTAAGGCAATTTATGATACAATTTTATGCCAGTGTAAAGGCAGTATTCGAGTCCAGACGTGTTCTCTGAAACATTACGCTCTGCAGAGAGGCTACTACAAAGTTATAAGCAGCGAATGAACAGTTATAACAACAATTATACCAGTGAAATTACGATGCTACGTGAGTATTTCAACATTGAACAGACGTTGATATATGGTGAAATCTTCATACTTTCGATTCTCACTTTGATGGCTATTACAAATTTGGAAGGAATGTTGACTTATACTATGGGAGTAGTGGATATGGAGTAGAACTATCATGCGCCAGGAACACATTTAACAGAGATGGATGACCACTGAGAGCAACGACAATTTCGACTACGAGCAACTGCATGAACATTTCGATCAATAATAATTACACCACCTACGAAAATTTTAATTATCTGGAATAATGAAAGCCAACATTCTACATTGCTCAATAATGATCGTCGATTTCAAAAGAAGACGCCTTAAGAAGACTTCTCTAGAAACAAGAAGAAGACTAGGGTTTCCCAGTCTAAAGCTTGAAACTTGGAAACCGATGACCGGTGAAGAGCAGTTCGTATCCCGAGGAAGCAGGAGGACCGGGGGAGAGCAGTTCGTGACCCGAGGAAGCAGTATGCACGGAAGGAAGGAGTAGGGTTCGAGACTCTTCTCTATGGAGATTTTGGATCATCATGGTATTCCTTATACCAATTGAACTTCTAGACTCGACTCAAGGTAGAACGGCGAGATTTATTTACCAGTAGTTAGAGTAGTTTGACAACCTTTTGAGCACCATTTCTCATGTATTTTTTAAAGTAATTGAACTTGGATATTTTTCGACATTTAATATTTCTATATTTGTGTTGGAGGATTTCTATTCTTCATTTTGGATTTCAACTCTACAATTTTTGAACTGGAGTTTAATTTAATGGAATTTCGTTTCCAATATTTAAGAACTTTTCTTAAATATTTTTCTTCGTTTTGGTATTCATTTTCTGGATTGTTGAATTGAGATTGTTTCGTTGATGCATTTTAGAATTAATTTTGGAATAATGAATTTGGGCGTCATAGTTGTGTGAAGATTTTAGCTAGAGAACATCGATATATAAGGACTTGAGGATTATTATGTTATTTCGTAAACATAATTACGACGATCTAGCAAGAACATTTTCATCATTCTTATGCTACGTCTATTTTATATTGCATTGAAGACATTGATATGGAACAGTATTCATAATTTGAGCAAATTATTTTAATATATTAATTGGAAGTTTTGTCCTTTCATTAAAGCATTTAAATGTTAGAAATAGAATTGACATTTAGGGAACATCTAAATCCAGTAACAATTCAGATTTATAGGACACTAAATAACATTGTTGTTATTTGAAACATATTGCAACGCATTGTTCTTGAGTTAATTTTGCAATTTCTCAATTTCTGAGGATAGATCAGTATGGAGTAAGAAACTTATGTATT
Organism: Meconema thalassinum; assembly: GCA_946902985.2. NCBI lineage: Eukaryota > Metazoa > Arthropoda > Insecta > Orthoptera > Tettigoniidae > Meconema > Meconema thalassinum. Next base: position 349,316,636 of record OX336389.2, read on the forward strand.
ACTATTGAATATTAATGACAATTGTTAAGAATTGACAAAGTAACCTAAATATGAGTTGATGGTAAAGTAAACATAAACAATAAATTAATGTTAACAATATTAATAATAACAAGAGCGAGGATTAGAATTAAACACTTAATCTTGAGTGGATCATGCGATGTAAATATTTTGCATAAATATTTAACTGTGTTTAAATTTATTTTCGTGACGTATAAATATTATAATAATAATAATAATACATTATTATCAGGGTTGTAAATGTGTATATAACATTTTAACATTGTGTATTTATGTGTGGAGAAGATGTTTAGATGTGGAACAGAGAAGGCGTGTCGAGATTTGCCATGGGTTGACAATATTTAAAGTGAAGTAGATGTGGAATAGTGAAGATTGTACTTCTGTAAAGTTGAGTTAATGCAAAACTGAAGTGATTGTACATGTCAGAGAAGTAAGAATATCATTTGAGTTATGTAATGAGGAGACGGAAGGTTTGATCGTGAGTTTTGTAGTCTGTGAATGACACAGCTGATTGCAATAACAGTAATGGCAGCCATGAATGGAACAGCTGACGATGATGAGACGGGAAGTTTGGAGCTGTCATGTTTGTAAACAATGAAGTTCAACGTTGTATAGAGTTACAATTAATCATCATCATCATCATTTCCCCGTATCCAGAATTTGCGAGTGGATGTTTATTAACTTATTTTATTTATATATTTATTCTTAGTGAACTCAGAAATAGCTGTTCGATTGTTTACGTTCTGTTATACGTGAAGGAATGTCATGTGAGACTTCAATACTTTTGTTTGAAGGCAAGCAAGCCTTTGTTTATTGTTGAAGATTTATTTATTTTATTGTCTTTTATTAATAAATTTCCATTAATTTTCTTTCTTATAAACCGTGTTGCGTGACTTATTTTAATTATAAGGAGGATTGTGTTATGGAAATGGATCAGGTATTGGCACCCTTAACCCTTTCCGATCCGAGAATTGGTAAGTTTCTCAGTCTCCGAATGTTACTGGTCCATAACACAATCAAGAGGCTGTTGTAGGGTCATGGAGTACTTGTCGGTAGGATTTACAGGTTTTCCTAACCATGGACCTTTAAGATTCTACGATCCGGTATGTCATCGGATTCAGACGAGTGCAGCTTCATGATTTATATGGGTACAGTACCTAAATTAAGTCCACGGCCATCTCCTTCCCTCTTCCTCGCCTCTCCCTCCCAATCTTCCCATCCCCTCCCATCCATCAGAAGGCCCCTATTCACTTTGCAGGTGAAGCTGACTGGGAGAGGCGCTTGTTCCACCTCCCCAGTTGTATCCTCACCCCGATAATTCAAGTTCCAGGACACTGCTCTGGAGGCAGTAATGGTGGGATCCCTCGCAGAGTCCGAGGGAAAAGCCAACCTGGAGGGTAAACTGACTAAAAAAAGAACAGTAGACCGGTTGAGACTCGGACAAGAGCTTTTCAGAATTTATGGGTATACTAAGTTCGACGCTATAAATTATGAATATTATGAATACCCAGAGCGCAGTAGATGGATGAAAGTGGAACTTATAGCCTATGGCCAGGACTTGGTACACAAATGTAAGTCTATCCCTTATTATTCAACGGGGTCGGGGATGAGATACGATGAAATTCTATGTGGCAGGTGATTTTTACACCCGGATGCACTTCCTGACGCCAACCTCAGGAGAGGAGTTAATGAGAGGTGAAATGAATAAATATGAATGAAACTGGGCAAGGATGTGGAAGGAAGTTGCCGTGGCCTGTCAGAAGGTACCGTCCCAGCGTTTGCATGGAGTTGAAAATCGATAACCACGGAAAACCATTTCACGTCTACCCAGTCCGCAAACAACTTGGCCCCAGGGCCTAGCGCTGCGTATTAGCAAGAGTAGCTACCGCTGTAGGGCTATTTACTATGCAAATGATTCCTAATAACAAATCCTGTCAGAGATATAAAGGAAGCTTTTAGTTTTACGTGCCCGTTAATCCTGCGATCATGAGATCCTTTTTACGTGGAATCCGAACCACAGGACATGACATTTCACTTCGAAAATCTCACATGCATTGGCCGGGAATCGAACCCGGTCCACCTTGGTGAGAGGCCAAGAGCTTGACCGCTGCGCCACCATGTCAGAGATATTGAATGCTGGTGTAATTATTCGCGTGGTCATCATGTTAAACTGGTAAAACTTATTAACATTTCAAAGGCACAGTCGTGGTTGGACGAGATAGTACTACGACCTCACCAAGTTTCACTGTAATCGCCTTAGCCGTTTAGCATTTATGAGGACACAAGTACACACGGATACAAGGTGACCTCACAAGTCTACATTTCATAAGATGAAAGTAGGCTCAAATTAATAATCCGGTGAAATAAAATTGAGAAAAATGCCCCAGTAAATGGCTCCGGGGCAAAATAGTTTGCGCGCTAGGCTTTGGCCCGACGTTTCCCGGCAGGGCCATCAAGGATTTCATTCACCTGGGGTTAATTCCCATGGCTCGGGGACTGGGTGTATTTAAGGTCTTCATCATCACTTCATCCTCATTACACTGCACCGGTCCCCCACGGGCGTCATCTAGAACGACCTGCACTCAGCCTCGCAGAAGGCCATAAGATCATTATCCTTCATTGGATTGAATAAGACAAAATATTCATTGAGAGTGCCATTCCGTGAGGTGTAAACCATAATTCTATAGATTAAATTTTGCTTCATATTTACATATCATGAATTTCTATGGATTTATTTTATTCACGTCAGAATTGAATTAAATTCGTTCAAAATTTCATTCCGAGAGGAATAGAATTAAATTGTATGAATTTAATTTCACTCCGGCCAGAAAAGAATTAAATTCATGAGTCTATTATCACTCCGGCTGGAATAGCATTAAATGTCCGTTCACAGTTTCATTCCAACAGGAATAGAATTAAATTGTATGAATTTAATTTCACTCCAACCGTAAAAAATTAAATTGAATTTAATTTCACTCCAGCAGGAATAGAATTAAATTTTATGAATTCAATTTCACTCCGGCAGAATAGAATTAAATTGTATGGGTTTGATTTCACTCCGGCAGGAATGGAATTAAATGTTCGGTCACAGTTTCATTCCAACAGGAATAGAATTAAATTGTAGGAATTTATTTTCACTCCAGCCGGAATAGAATAAAATTGTGTGAATGTAATTTCACTCGGGCCGGAATAGAATTAAATTATCATCATCTTCATTTCCCTTTTTCCAGTTGACACTGGGTGGGCGCAAATATGGTTCCTCTCCACTTTGTTCTGTCGTTCCACCCTTCCTCATCCAACACGGTGTTCCAATCCAGGTTCCGTTTTCTAATACTATTCTCCACAGAGTCCATTCAACGCATTCTTGGTCTTCCTCGTCCTCTCTTCCCTGTCATCCGTCGTTCCAGTGCTCGTCTTGGTAGCCTTACTTCATTCATAGAATTAAATTGTATGAATTTAATTTCACTCCGGCCGGAATAGAATGAAATGCTCGTTCGAATTTAAATGTATGGATTTGATTTCACTCCGGCTGGAATATAATTAAATTCATTCAGAGTTTCATTCTGACAGGATTAGAATTAAATTGTATGAATGTAATTTCACTCTGACCGGAACAGAATTAAATTGTATGGGTGTAATTTCACTCCGGCCTGCATAGAAGTAAATGTTCGTTCGAATTTAGGTGTATGGATTTAATTTCTCTCCAGCTGGAATAGAATTAAACGTCTTTTCACAGTTATATTCCGACAGAATAGAATTAAATTGTGTGAATTTAAATTCACTCCGGTCGGAGTAGAATTAAATGCTCGTTTGAGTTAACTGTACTGATTTAATTTCACTCCGGCTGGAATAGAATTAAATGTTCGTTCAGAGTTTCATTCCGAGCGAAATAGAATTAAATTGTATGGATTTAATTTCACTCCGGCCTGAAGAGAATTAAATTGTAAGGATGTAATTTTACTCCGACCGGAATAGAATTAAATGTTTGTTTGAATTATATTCCATGGCTTTAATTTTACTCCGGCGGGAATAAAATTAAATGTTTGTCCAGAGTTTCATTCCGGGAAGAATTGAATGGATTACATTTCACTCCGGCCGGAATAGACCGCAATATTTTGTTCCGAGTTTCATTTCAAGAGGAATAGAATTAAATTTCATGCATTTAATTTCATTCCTGTCGGAATATAATTAAATGTTTTATTCAAAATTTAATTCCGAGAAGATAGAATTAAAGCGTATGGATTTAATTTCATTCCCACGTGGAGTGGAATTGAATGTTTCCTTCAGAGTTTCATGCCGAGAAGAATTAAATTCAATTCTCTGGATTTAATTTTATTCCCTTCGGAACAAAATCTAGTCTCATTCAACATTTCATTCCGAGAGGAAAAAAAGCAATGCAATGGATATAATTTCACTCCCAGCAGAATTGAATTTCATTCCGAAATTTATTCTGAGAGGAATAGAATTCAATATTTCATTCCCAATTTAATTCCTTGTCGGAGTGAAATTACATGTTTCACTCCAGGTTTAATTCTATGCCGGAATAGTATTGTATTGGCTGAATTTAATTCCACTTCTGCTTCGGAGTGAAATATAAAATTTCGTTCACTTTACCATCCCTGGGATGAACGTTAGATGTAGGTACTATATCCAATATTGCAAATTATCCTGAGAGAATTGCACGAATAATACCACAAGAGGGCACTTTTTCTTTTAAATTCGAATCACGAATTATACAAGTTATAGGCCTACAAGATTTCGAGATAACCTGTTAGATTATATATCTGATGGAACCAAAGTTCGAAGGAAGAATCGGAATTAATACTGGATGTCGCAAACTTACAGGACGGAGAGATTTTAAAAATATATGTATTTCGATTGTTATTTCGCAAGATTGCGATATTAAATTATTTCTCCAAATTTAGAGGTCAATAAAAGAAATGAGAGGTTTCTATTGAGTTTCGGAAGATTTCATGTGTAAACATCTCGCGAAAAGTCAGGGTCCTCCCCCTTCTCCAGCTCCTGCCAGGTCGGGGTATTTATGGCAGTTCTCCACTTTCCTCTTTCCTTCCACAATTCTTCTTCCACGATCTTGTCCCAGTCCAGATTTCTTTTTCTCACGCTGTTCTTCACTGAATCGATCCACCTTGTTCTAGGTCTTCCCCTTGCTCTCTTACCCTTGCACTTGGCCTCCAGCATCTGTCTTGGTATTCTATTTTCCTCCATCCTCTTTACAAGTCCAAACCACCTTAGTTTATTCTTCTCAATTCTCTAATTTAGTTTTCCCATCCCAACTTCCTTCCTAACATCTTCATTCCTCACTCTGTCTTTCCTTGTCTTACCTATCATACTTCTTAGGAATTTCAGGGTCCCTAATAATACAGAAAAACACAAAACTAAAACTCTTATTGATGCCGAAAATATACGTTGAACCGATGTATATCTCTCAAGGTATCCTTATGCAATCGGCACCGCTTGCTGTCCATTTAACAAGAATTCAGTTGTCCTCAGCATCGAATGCGGACAAAATCGCAATGCATTTCCTTGAGGTCCAACATGGGAAAATATAGCTTTATTAGGCAATGGACGCCACTTGCATGAAACTTGCTCCATCGCAATTTGTGAGCCTGGCAGCGGTAATTTAAATGACTTAAACCGACCTCAGCGATTTTTCGTTACCTCCAACTATCCAGAAATAAAAATTAGCTACTTTTCATTACTTTCGTTACTTATTTGTAAAATTAGCTACTTTTTCGTGGCTTTCGTTACAAGTAGACACCCTGAACTCCAACAACAGGGATGGTATTGATGTCCAGGAAACAAACAATGGTACTTACCAAAGGTGACAGTATGATTTGTCCACATAACCGTACTCGGGACACGTAATCAGATGCTGTATAATTTCTTCCAACATCCATATTTGTTGAATTAATTATCTGAGAAAGAGAAGTGCATGCTTAACTCATTATCCTACACCACGCAAATAAATTATAGATGATCATGTACTTTGAACTTGACCTACTCAATGGGCAACCCATGTGACTCATCCAGTCCGGAGATAACTTTCTCTGGACCACCATTAAGAATGCAAACCAGAAAATTAGTATAAAAGAAAAAAAGAAAATGAAACAAATCGATCGTCAAGGGCAAGGTCCATAAACAGCACATATCCCATCAGTCTATCAATTTATACGTTTAAGTCGGTCAACACGCATGTTGTTGACCAACTGAAAAATATAAATTGATAGTTTGTACAGGCAACACTAAAAATAACTGCAAAACTTCACATATCCCATCACATGCCTAAATAATAAGAGCTTTTGAAAAAAAAAAAAGGTCTCTTCTTACATTAAAGTGTGGGGTAAGGGTGCTCAAAATTAATACTTGTGTAATGTTCCTTAACTTGGTTTCAGTAAATTGGGGCACTTCATGATCAGTAGTAACCGTGGGGAATTTCCTATGGCGAAGCACCACTTCTTATTCAAAATATATCCCACCAGTTACATGCCTAAATAACAAGAGCTTTAGGAATGTTCCTAAATTGGTTTCAGCAAACTGAGGCACTTCATCATCATTAGAAACAGTGGACTTACCGTCACAGGGTAGCATGACCAGCTAGTCATTCTTATGCACAACTACGAGACAGCCTGTGGCCTAAAGTTAGAAATCATCCTAGAACTTGCCCGGAGTAAAAGTGTGGAACAGGAACACCACTCCTACGAGGACTGAGTTGAGAATCGAACTTACCTCTCCTCAGCTTTGGAAATCTCCTAGGTACAACAAATCATGCACTAACATGCATTAGACCAACATCAAGAAAGGATGAAACTTTCTCTTGAATATGTAACTGAATTTATTCAATTAAAGGGTTTCCACCCTTGTGCTTGCAATTTTTATGAGTTTTCGGGGTCTGTTTGACTATTAATTAATTAGATTGTATGGGGGTAAAATGCGAGTGTTGTTTGATGGAGCTATTAATATTGTTCCACAGAATCAACTTTGTGATGATTCGCACAAGTAAATTCAATGTCAATCATTTATTGATTATTTTGGATATTTTATATTGTAGTTTTGAGAGAGATGGAAATTCTTTTTATTATTCTACATTAGTATCACATAATAATGTATCACATTATTATGCCACATAAATTGTAAAATAAATTTGATTTACGTTTTGGCAATGATCGCATTTCATTTTCCTTTTTTGAAAGTTTATACAGACCCAATATTGCATTCCTTTTCCATAGCTATTACAAGGCCCCTTCTAAAATTTCAGTTTTAACATGAAATGTGAACCATTACCTATAGAACATCAAGCAACTACACAACTTACCTACTAGTCACGAAAAAAGGAAATGTTTGTGGCACACCTCAGGATGTCAAGATCCACAATGTATCAGCTCGTGATCTGAACAAAGAGGAAAGGCAGTTGATTACTAATACCAAACATGCAAAACAAAATAATACATGTTCCCAGAAAGTGTAGGGACACATTATGATTAGAACATATATTTAGGAGACATAATGTTCTTAAACTATTAATTAACAATGAGGAACAATTATACACAGTTCAAAAACCATTAGGGGAACATGTATTTGAACAGATGCCTTGCTCTACATAACAATACCTCACACACAGGTATATTACCAACTAAGCCTTTATTCTTTACAGTTGACGTATACAAAAGAATATAGATGGATTCTCGTTCATTTTCAGAACACAAACGGAAATGTCCAAATAGTGGCGAAAACAAAGTGAAAACACTACTCCAGGGTGGATTTTATCACAGTTGGAGAGCTTCAATATGGTGAATGTCCTCCACGAGAATTTATCACAGCTCGACACTTACGTGGCATGCTCTGTATAAGTCGACGGAGGTCACGTTGCGGTATCAGGTCCCATTCTGCAATGAGAGTCAGTTCGAGGGCTTGGCGCGTCTGTGGTGGAACAGGACGCCCACGAACACTTCTGTCAAGCCTATCCCACACATGCTGGATGGGATTAAGGTCAGGACTCACTGTTGGTCATTCCATCTCTTGAATGTCCAGTTCTCGCAAGATGGCTCTGGTGATGCGCGCTACATGAACCCTGGCATTGTCGTGCATGAGTATGAATTCAGGGCCGACACCGTATTCGGCAGCCAACACATGCTGTAGCAGTATCTGCTCTATGTACCCCGCAGCAGCAAGATTACCATGGACGATGACAAGATCCGTACGGCCATCAATACTGATGCCACCCAACACCACCACAGAACCTTATCCGAATCGGTCGACTTCCTGGACTACATTTGGCATGCACTGCTCACCACGGCGTCTCCATACACGTTGACGTCCATCACGCTGAGTCAGGGGAAATCTGGACTCGTCTGTAAACAACACAGGTCTCTATTGGTGAAGTTGCCTGTTGACGTGGGTACGGGCAAATAGAAGGCGAGCTGCGTGATGTTGCTGCATTAAACGGGGCACTAGAACAGGACGTCTGGGGCATAAGGACACTTCTCTTAACCTGTTCCTTACTGTCTGGTCAGACACTGTGACTCCATCACCCTCCTGAGGTTTTGTTGCAGTCTCTGGCAGTTGCTGAACGCCGCTGCAACGCAAAGATGGTCTTATATCGGTCATCTTCTGGGGTGGTCATGCTTCCACGACCTTGTCCAACCCTCCTTGTGAACTGGCCTGTCTCATTGTAGCGATTACACAAGCATTGAATAACTGACGGAGGGACATTGAGATCCACAGCAACACGACGAATAGTCCATCCTTCCTGGATAAAAGTGACAGCCCTTGCGACTTGAACCTCGTTAAGATGTCTCATGCCATGTGCTGGTTTACGTACAACGTGCTCAAATGACCGCAGTAGTCTGTGTACCTCACAACAACACACGGACGCGACGCTATTCACGTCGTTTTGAGGGGTCACCTGACAGTTTCATGCATAGCTACGCCTACAGATGGAGTAAAACTTCGATTTGACATACCCTGAGTAGCTAAGGTCTCAAGGCATGCTGTACGACCTTTGGAACCCCACCTACAAAATCAACGGTCACATACCAGATGTTAAAAACATGTTTCCCTAATTTTTTTGAACTTTGTATTTTAGTGCAAAATAGGTGATGGGTTATTCCTAAAAATAATTTCACTGTTGACTGCCCCTAATTTAAGGAGTTCTTTGTTCAGATCATCAACTATGAAGGCATGCAGTGATGGAAGATGCGGAATAAAATGCATGCGCAACCTGTCTTGTTGCAGATCAGAACTCGAGGAACAAACTGTGCAAACTGTGGCACGCTAGGTAATTTGAATTGGAAATTATAACGAACAACTTATGCGATGATTTCCCCCACCCAGCAAATGTTCAGATGTTTGCAAAATAGTTTTTCAAGGGACATTTCATCCTTGCTAACTTAAATAATATGATATTAATAGAATCGCTTTTCAGACAGTCAACATGAGTGTACCCAGTTAGATTGGGCTTCTTCTCATCTTCCTAGCATTTGTCCCGCACACAGGCAGGGTCTGCTATTCTGGCTCTCTGTCGCTATTTTATACGATCGTAGGCCATATCGGGATGGAGTCCAGCAATTTTAAGGTCTTCATGTAGTGTGTCAAGCCATCGTTGTCTAAGACGTCCAACTGGTTGCTTCACATCTACAAGCAAAGTCAATCCAGTGCTTGCAACTGTTCTTTTGTCAGCTCGAAGCACATGACCATACCAGCGCAGACGGCTTTCCCCCATCTTCTCAATGACTGGTGCTACTCCATATCGCCTACGGATGTCATCATTGGTGACATGATCGTGAAGTGTCAAGACCAGATATCCACCGAAGCATCTTCGTTTCCATGATATCAAGTCTTCGTTCTTCTTCCTTTGTAGTAGGCAAGCATTCTGCGCCATATAGTGCAACTGGTCGCACTACGGACCGATATATTTTCGACTTGAGGCGGTCTGGAAACTTCTTATCGCAGAGAACACCGGTTATTGTCCGCCATTTAAGCCATGTGCTGCTCACACGGTGAACAATCTCAAGCCTTAAGGTTCCATCAGCAGCAATAGTTGAGCCAAGGTAGTTGAATGACATTGCCTTTGGTAGATCTACACCATTGATTTTAATTGTGCCTTGTTCAATTTGATCTGTTGTTAGGTATTCATTCTGTCTTATTAATATTGAGCCGTAGTCCAAATATTCCTAGGCGGTCACTCCATGCTTGGACTTGTTGAAGATCCAACTTATCATCGGAGGCTAGAAGCACATCATCAGCATAAAGAGAGGTCCAAGGGGGAGATTTCTGTAGGTCCCTGGTGACTGTGTCCATGACAATGATGAATAGGAGAGGTGAAAGAGCAGATCTTTGATGTACACCTCCAGAAACAGGAAATTCACCAGATAGTCCAGCCACCGATTGTATGCGAATCTTTGGGTTACGGTACAACAGTTTGACCCAATCTATTAGTTCTTCAGGGACACCATGGTCAGGAAGAGCAAACCAAATCAAGGCATGTGGAACGCGATCAAATACTTTTCTAGGTCTAGGAATGCAAGATGGAGATGCTTTGACTTTTCGCAATGTTTCTTGATGAGCAAACAAGCAGTATGAATAGCATCTGTTGTTCCACAGCCTTTCACAAAACCACACTGGTTGATGGTGAGATTAATAATTTGTCGAATATTCTTATCAATGATTAAGATCTTCATGGTATGAGATAGGAGGCATACAGGGCAGTAGTTACAACACTCTGCTGGGTTTCCTGTTTGCTTCCAAATTGGGACTGTTGTGCTGAACATCCACTCTGTTGGTATCTGTTTTTCTTCAATGATCTTCATGAAGAAACATGTGAGCCATTGAGTTGGATCCCATTGTTTTGATATCCGAAGTTCTGCAGGAATGTCATCTGGTCCGGTAGCCTTTCCAGGCTTCATCTTATCAAGCCCTTCAGTAACGTCATTCTTGGTGATCGGTAGGATAGGTCCCTGCACAGGAGTGGTATGTGGGATAGGAGCATGCGGAAACTCTTCATTGCTGATTTTATCAAAGTGTTGTCGCTATCTTTCTGTTACTTCCCTCTGTTTGGTGAGGAGTTTACCCTCTTCGTCATTAATACCATAAAATTTCTAACATCAGCTGTACCTCTGCGGCGCTGCTTGGCAGTCTATAGATTTCCGGCTCGCCAGCTGGTTGTCAAGTTTCTTATAGATATCACTCAAGTGGGATGCTCTCACCACTGCCACAGCTTTCTTTGCTACACTTCCGGCATCTCGATAAGCTGCCCAATGTTCTTCTGTCTTTGGTGCGAGAAACTTATGATAGAGTTACTTTTTAATCCACAATTTCATCTTCACCTCCTCTGTCCATATCCATGTTTGATGGTCGATTTTGCGACGTCCAGACTTTGTAATACCTAGTTGTCTATAAGCAGCTGCACAGACACTATCCTTCAGAGCATTCCACGTTGGGTCAACATCAGTAATAGGTGGAAGAGTGATGTTAGATACGTCATTCTCCCTCTCCTTGAATAGCCACCACTTAATCCGTTCTGAACCATGATAGCTGGGGCTTGATTCACATTCTGGCTACTAGTGGACGGTGTTGTGTAGCAACTGTTTCATAAGGAATAACCTTTGCATCCAGAACAATCTTTAAATCCTGTCGACATATCAGTAGGAAGTCAATGTGATTCATTCTGTTGCCACTGTACAGGTAATATGTCCAAAGGTGGGAATTTCACTTCTTGAAACAGGTATTGGCTATAACAAAGTCATGGGTCTCTGCAAAATTTAAAATTCTCTCTCTATCTTCGTTTCTGGATCCAGCACCATGATCACCATGGCATCTATAGCCCTCTGCCTTTGAGCCTACATGACTTAAGATCCCCATAGATAATAATGGTATCCTCCGGTGGTACCTCCAAAACCTTTTCATCAAGCATCATCCAAAATTCATATTTTGCCTGCTGCGAGCAACCAGTTTGTGGTGCATAACATGAGAAAACATAACATTTCCATGTGTCTGTTGCTAATACGATCTTCATGCGACGATCATCAAAACGGCCAACTTCAGCTACCGAGTGGCGAAATCTCTCGCCAACAATAATTCCAAAGCCATTAATTGTCTTTGGACTACTATTATACAGTAGATTATTTTATACCCTTCACCAATGTCTCGAGATTTTGCACTACTCCACCTGTCTCTTGTACAGTGCAAATGTCAATTTTCTGCCGTTTTAAAGCTGCAGCTAGTTCATAAGATCTTCCAGTCATAGAGCCAACATTAAGGGAGGCAAACCTTGTATTTAGAGCTCGCTTGTTCAACCGGCACCACTCTGGTAATGCTGGTAACCCTTGCACATTTCTCGAGACGATCGGACCCGGTCGACACGCGTCGCCTATTGGGAACGCCCTAGCTTTATCCTGCTTCTTATTTCGACACTGAGCCATAGTGATGTGACAAGAAAGAATAACGGCCGGCCTGTCACCGATAGCATTTTATAGCTACTGCCAGCAAGAATTTAGGCCGCTCCTGACATGGAGAACAGACGCGTTTTGTAGCCGCTCCTAACCTGGAGGACAGACGCTACATCTGATATATGCCCATAGTTTTGGACAAATACCTTTTACTCTGATTAATCCCGAGTACTGGGATGCCCCTTCCGCCAGCTACACTGTTCCGAATACCAGCATCTCCACCGTAGCTACCGTTGAAGTCTTCACTCATTACCCTGAGCTAGGGCCCTCCATATTTATGACCCCTGGAGAGAGGGTGTCCCAGTATTTTAAAGCCCTCCGGAATTGGGCTGCCTGTTGGTCCGCGGGTCCATTTCCGGGGTATCTGAACCAGCCCACTTGACAGTGGGCCCCCGATCCGCCACCTGGGAATGCGCCCTCTAGGGGTTAACAGGCTCCCCCAATTAGATTGGGCAGGGAGTAAAAATTTATTTAATCACCTAGTGCCCGAAATATACGTCAATTTTTAATAAAATACTGCTCACAAAATAGATTACATAGACAACACTGAAAAATGGTTTCTAATACTTCAACAAATAATGGGATGGTAAAAAAAAGCAATAAATGAAAATAGCACTGCAGTTAGTCAGTTATTTTGCATTTTATTGTTAAAACAGTTTTACTTTAAAGAGTGTATAGTACTCGAGAAGTAGTCAACATCATCATAGAAGCTGGACATCGATTGGAACAGACCTCAGGGATGAATGTCAACATGACGACTGTGAGAAGGAAATTTGAATAAGCACATCTCTCCACTTGAAGACCAGCCACGAGTCCCTTGTTAACGCAGGAACATTGGGAAGCATGCCTCCTCTTCCCTCCTCAGCATCTGGAGTGAACTGAGAAGCAATAGAAAGACAGTTGAGATTCGGCCTGATAACAGAAAATGAGCCTGGAGGAGGATTGGAGAAAGGTATTCACCTTGCACCTTCTCTCCAAGGATGGCATTCCAGGGTCGTTGTATCATGGTAGGGGCTGGCATCAGTTTGGAAACCAGGACAGAACCGGTTTTCGTACAACGGAACCATGAATGCACGCCTGTATATTTTGGAATTTATACAGGACCATATTGTACCCTTTTCCATTTATTGAGAATGATTTTCAAATTTAAATTGTGTTTGTCTTATGCTGTACTCTAGAGGTTGAAACATGAAGCAGTTCTGACTTGTGCCTGATATATGCTGTGCTCTAGTGGATGAAATGTAAGTGCTGCATCACGACATCACTGGCTAACCCTCAGCCCCACATAACACATACAAACCCAAGCCAAACATCCTTTCTTACACTGTCTTATGCTCGGAGGTAGTGCCCATGCAAGCTGGTGCACACTACCTGAAAAGTGCCATAAGAGCACATGTCGGTTTGCATGTCAACCCAAATCCATACTGTTGTGATGTTGATTCTTTAGGGAGTTTGTGATATTGTGGCCATGTAGCCCTGTGTTCTTGGGTGTGTATTTGTAATTGAGGTAGGATTTGGGTAGGAAGCAGCCGTGGCCTTAAGGAAGGTACCGTCATGGCATTTGCCTGGAGTAGAAGTGGGAAACCACAATAAAACACTTCCAGGATGGCTGAGGTAGGAATCGAACCTGCCCCTTCTCAGTTTTGTCTCATGAGGCTGAGTGTACCCCGTTCCGGCCCTCAAACCAGAATTAAATTTCTTGGCAGAGCTGGGAATCATACCCAGGCCTCCATGGTGACAGCCAAGAATGCTAGCCACTATGCAATGAAGCGGATCAAATCCATACTAATCTAGGATAAGACATACACATTTTCTTGAAATGTAACTTAGATACAATCCCTTCTTGAGAGGGGGTAAACATTCTTTTTCTTCATTACATTAGTGGTGCTATGGTACACCAGTGCTACCAAATAGGCCACACCTGCTATAATATTTCTGGGACTAAGATAACCTCCCCTCAACTCTCGACATCATGGCATGGTGTTGCTTACTGTACATGCAGTGCCTCTGTTTGTGCATCCTATTATAGTAACCTGGCAACCATACAGGATAACACATATTAACACACCTTAGAAGTTATGTGAATCAAGTAATTTTTCACCTCTACCTAGGCTATCTCATAAGCATATATGGAAACCAGAGAAGTAGATCCAGAACTTTTTATGTCAGTCAGTGCTAGGTTTCGGTACGCCATACCGTTGCGTACCGAAACCTCTGATCGGGGGAAAAGTCAAATATATAACATAATTTTTAGAACTGTGGAACATTAGTTGTAAGTCAAGGTCAACTTGTTCTTTGACTGGACTGTACTTCTAGCAGTACACGAGGTGCTAGATTACTCGTCCTTCCCCTCCCTTGCTGCGCAACAGTTCAGCTTTCACTAATATCCAGCAATGTCAGTGCAGTCAGAACATTCGACTGCCTGTCACCGTTTTACGGTTTTGTTCTGTTTAATCGTGTAGTGTTTTGGAATCTAAGTGCATAAATTTCGCTAATTATGTGTTGTTGAGTGTGTACGTGCCTTTACAATGCATAAAATAACTAACTATTTTAGTAAACCAAAGAAACCTAAACTAGTCTAAGAAACTGAAAAATTCATGACCCTTCCAATAGAATTAGATAACAGGAGTCAACACAGCCAACATCTTCCAGCGTTACTTCATATTCTTCTAATGACGACATCAAAGGAGGTGATAAACAGTGGCCAGAACAAAGGAACGAGTTTTGTGAAAAATACAGTTGGCTTATTGTACACAAAGAAACGCTGGGGTGTGAGGTTTGCCGGAATGTTGGATATAAACCAATATATAGTACAATATATTTCAGTCAATCAATACCAAACAAATTATGTTAAACTGTATTAACACTCACATTCGTGGGACATGTTTCGGGGCCATGCTGCTCCCTTCTTCAGCCACATCATCTCCTCAATGTCATCGTGCGTTCTCAAAGATATCTCATTATAAAAGATGCTCACACAAACAAACATTAAAAACAATAAAAACAATCTAAAAAACACTATACTAAAAATACACATACCTATAAACTTATACAAATATATCGAAACTCAGAATGTCTGTCAGCATATCCATGTAAAATAAAAATTCCTCTTCTACGTTGAAGTTGGTCCAATCGACCGTTTTGGCCTTAGGTATTAATCACTGTACATATTACGGAGTGACCAGTCCTTTAAATTATAGTGCTCGATACGAAAAATGGAACATGAACCGGTCGATGCGGACCATGATAGATATCTTAAATTATCTGTTACGTAGATGTCATTGGAAAAGCTGTGTAGAACAGAAGAAAACCCATGTCAACAGAGTCAACATGTCCCACGAATGTGAGTGTTAATACAGTTTAACATAATTTGTTTGGTATTGATTGACGGAAATATATTGTACTATATTGGTTTATAATCTCTTGTCAATACCGACCATGGCGGAATCTAAAGTAGAAGGAATGTTGGATATAGAAAGAAAATCTGATTAATTTATAAAGGTGTTCAGAAAAAAGTAAAACTATCGTATTTAGAAATCTATATTTCAATATTCCAAAAAGCCTCCCCCGCCCGGTAACCCACAGTACCGGAACCTCTTTTTTTACAAATCAAGCACTGAAGACAGTAAATCTGCATTACTGCAGTATCCATACTAATGTGGGTAGGATTGGACTAGCAGCAGCTGGCCTCTTGGAGTATGTGTAGCATGTTTGGCTCTTACCTAGGAGACCCGTGGTTTGATTCTCAGCTCCCCTAGATATTTTAAAACTGACGAGGGCTGGTATGGGTTGCACTCAGCCTCGTGAAGACAACCAAGTAGCTGCTTGATATTAGAAGTATCATTCCATAGCTTAAAAACAAGGTAATGTGGTTCAGAATGTCTTCGCACTGGTCACACGTCCCCAATGATCGCAAGCTACAAGCTAGGCAACAGCATGGTTCTTTGGGTCTAATCACAGGGTCAACTTTATTGAGTTAAGAACCAGACACTTTACAATACAGTACTGTTCCAGAATTCGCCTTAAAGGTAATATGGGATACAAGACATTCAGTAAAATTATCAACAACCTTTGATTGAGTGGCTCCCTGGTTCTTCTGCAATGTGTGTCTAAGACAGAGGTGTACATATTGAATCTGCTTACGCCTGAATACTCCACCACCAGCCACACTGTAACCTGTCGTGACGTTGATACAAGAGACCAAAGCCAAGCATTAGCTCAGTTCAATGCCTGGCTGTAGGCTCGCCATGACGGGTCAGTTTATTGGAACCTGTTGCGACAGCACTTGTACGTGTGTATTTTACATTTGTTGTTTTTCGGCAGTTAATATTGTGTGTTCAGTCAGTTGTGGAATAGCAAATAAAATTGAAAAACCTACTGTCAAGGATGTTGAGGAGAAATTGCAAAGTGGAGAATTACTATTATTAAAAAAACAGGGTTGTAGTCCTGTATGAGAACAATTCTAGAGTATTTGTAAAGTTGCAACTAAAACATCTCCTTAGTGTAATGAATATGGAAAGGTACTAAACGTTAAATTGAGTACCACAGACACGTTAAGGCATGTATACAAATTGGACAAAGGCACAACCGATGGAAAGCATACTGTAAATTAAGGATCTGGTAGCTGAGAAATGTGTAGATAATAATTGTAAATAATAATTGGAGAATTGAAACCGTAGACCCCGCAGCGTAGCCTTGCGCGTTAAATTGCTCACCACGATGGAGACAGGGAGCTGCAGTAAGTCTGGAGATCAGAGGTTCGACCCGGCATTGAAAGAGGCTATCCAAGTGTGGGTTTTCCCTCTGATTATCATTGTGGCCTGACAGTCAGAGATCAAAAGAATTTCCCAGAGATGTTCCAAGGGATTCAAATCAGAATCCTGCCCAGTGGGATGCCGTTGTCGGAAAACCATTCCTCGATAATCTGTACAGTATGGATGGGTGCATGGTCATGTTGAAACACACAATGGTCATCCCCGTACTGGTCTTCAATAATAGAGAGCATGGAGAAGATTAAAAATCTAAGTAATCTTATGCCATGACATTGCCGTGAAAAACAACTACGCGGCCGAGCCCATTCCAGGAAAAGCACGACCAAACTCTAACACCTCACCCCCCCTAATTTCATAATTAATACAGTAATATTGTTATTGGTTTTACGTCCCTTTTAACTGCTGCGGCTTTTAGAGACGCTGGGGTGCGGGAATTTTGCCCCGAAGGGGATCTTCTACCTGCCAGTAAATCTACTGAAATTGCTCCCTCACATTTACGCACCCTCAAATGCCACCTGTCTGCACCAGGATTCGATCCTGCAACCTTGGGGACAGCAGGCAAGAACGTTACCGCTGAGCCACGCAGCCAGTCCCCCAAATTTCACAGATACTATGCTGTACAATGTGTTAGATAGCATTCACCAGGTACTAGCTAAACCCTCAAACTACCCTCAGACCGCTGCAGTTTATACCATTATACCATAACTAGCAGTAGTGCCCGGCTTTGCCCGGTGGATTTCTTTGTTTTATGGATGATAATGAATACTACTACAGAACTGGCACATGATACTTAAACTACCAGAAAAGAAAGAAAGAAAAAAAATATAACTTTTTGTGGTGGTGGCAGTGGTGGTTGTAGTGAGGGTGATAGGCAGTCCAGTATAATGGACGTAACATTTAGATCATTTACCCCTAATGATAATAATGAATAGGGAAACGGCTATTTACTAACTACAGCACTGACACATGTAATTTACAAACAAATTTCTGAAAATGATTAGAAAGAGGAGTAAGTGAAATAAAAGACACTGCCTAGGGCGTATATCTCATTGTCTGTTAGAAATGTAGATACCAACAGTGTCGTCTTTTGTCGCATAGTGCCGTAGGAAAATAATCAGAACACTTTGGAAAACTTCGGCTGTCCTGAGCTCCTGAGGTAGCAATAGTATCATTTATGGCCACATAGCACTCAATAACCTCGAAACAACTGGAGGAGTATGTTGAAGTGGTCGAGTGTGTGAGTGACAGAATAATGAAAATTAGAATGAAGATGAAGATTGACATGATGGACTTCATACAAGTGTATGCACCACAGACTGGAAACAGAGAAGAAAATATTGAAGTATTCCTGGAGGAAGTAGAAAGAGTAATTTCAGATGTAGAAGTGGTGATCATGGGAGATATGAATGCACACGTCGGAAACAAGAGACAAGGAAAGGAAAAAGTCATTGGACCATACAGATATGGGAAAAAGAACAGGGAAGGAGAGGAACTTGTAAACTTTTGTGAAAGGAATGGACTGATTGTGGGTAATTCATGGTTTCGGAAGAAAAACAGCAGGAAAATTACGAGATATGGGTGGGGTGATAGAAGGACAAAATCAGTAATTGACTACTTTCTGGTGGAAAGGACAAATCGCAGAAAGCTGATGGATGTGACAGCTTTACCAGGAGAAGCATTTGATGGGGACCATAGAGCTGTGGTGGCAAAATTTAAATGGGAAAAATTGGAAAACATAAAAGAGATAAGGGAAAGTAAAATAAAAGTATGGAAATTGAAAGACAAAACTGTACAGGAAGATTTTCAGGAGAGATTGAAGCAACAAATCCCAGTTACTGAAGTGGAAAATGTAGAAGAGGAATGGTCTCGCTTTAAAAAGGCATTTGCTGGTGCAGCAGAGAGTGCTTATGGTAGGACGTCAACAAGAGTGAAAGAGAAGGAGACACCGTGGTGGAATGAGGACGTGAGGAAAGCAGTGAAAGAAAAGAAGTCTGCATGGAAAGAATGGAACAGAGATCAAACAGAAGAAAGCAAAAGGAAGTATCACGACAGCAAACGGAGGTGTAAGAAAGTGGTAGGAGAAGAAAAGAAGAAAAGTTGGGAAGAATTTACATGAAGAATGGAAACAGATGTAAGTGGCAGTAAAAGGATGCTGTATGGACTTCTAAGAAGTAAGAGGAAAGAAAGAGTTACTACAAAGCTAGTGAAAAAGGAAGATGGAGAGTTGTTAACACACCCAGAAGAGATAAAGGGACGATGGAAGGAGTATTTCGATAAGCTATTGAATGTGAACAATTGTACAGGTGAGATGGAGCCTGACGACTCTATAACAGAAGATGATATAACAATGCTGGAGGTGGAATTAGCAGTACAGAAAATGAAGATGAGAAAAGCAACAGGGGTGGATGAAATCTGTGTAGAAATGATAAAGGCTGCTGGACCTGTTGGTATGCAATGGTTGTATCGACTGCTAAAGTGTGTGGAAACGGAAATGTGTACCAGAAGACTGGGAGAAAGGGCTAATAATACCAGTGTTTAAGAAGGGGGACAAGAAGGTGTGTGAAAACTATAGAGGGATCACCCTCATATCACAGATAGTAAAAATACTGGAAAGGATATTAGAAAGAAGAATGAGAAGAAAGGTGGAAGGAGAGTTGCAAGAGGAACAGTGTGGCTTCAGGAGTGGAAGATCCACAGTGGACCCAATCTTTAGCTTGAGGCAGGTGATGGAAAAGAACTGGGAATATGGAGAGGATTTGGTCATGACTTTCATAGATCTAGAAAAGGCATATGATAGTGTCCCCAGAGAGAAGGTATGGGAAACCATGGTTAAGAAGGGACTGGGAAAGGAAATGTTGGAAATGGTGCAAGCAATGTACAACAACTGTGTTAGCAGGGTACTGACCCCAGTTGGAAAGACAGATTGGTTTAAGAACAAGACTGGACTAAGACAGGGGAGTGTGCTGTCACCTCTTTTGTTCATAATGGTAATGGATGAAATTGTAAAGGAAACAAAGGAAGCATATGGACATAAAGAAATGAAGTTACTATTATTTGCAGACGATATTGTGGTCTGGGGAAGGAACACCGAAGAAGTGCAAAACCAAATAGATGCACTGAACGAAAATATTCAGAAGTACAGCCTGAAAATCAGTATAGAGAAAAGCAAGACCATGGTGATGCCAAGAGGGGAAAGACAAGGAAAGGGCACTGTGAAAATTGGAAGTTAGAGTTTGGAAATTGTGGACACGTTCAAATACCTAGGAAGTGAATTGATGCAAACTGGTAGGTTGGACATGGAGATTGGCAGGAGGGTACAGCAGAGCAATGCATTCTATCAAAGTGTAAGAAAACTTGTTTGGGATAAGGAAGTACTAAGGAAAAGCAAGGCGGTAATGTATAAAGTGTACTATGTACCCATATTAACTTATGCAGCTGAGACTTGGACCCTGACAAGCAGGCAAGAGAGTAGAATCCAAGTCAGTGAAATGAAATTCCGAAGAAGTATAATAGGAAAGACAAGGAAAGACAGAGTGAGGAATGAAGATGTTAGGAAGGAAGTTGGGACGGGAAAACTAAATGAGAGAATTGAGAAGAATAAACTAAGGTGGTTTGGACATGTAAAGAGGATGGAGGTAAATAGAATACCAAGACAGATGCTGGAGGCCAAGTGCAAGGGTAAGAGAGCAAGGGGAAGACCTAGAACAAGGTGGATCGATTCTGTGAAGAACAGCGTGAGAAAAAGAAATCTGGACTGGGACAAGATCGTGGAAGAAGAATTGTGGAAGGAAAGAGGAAAGTGGAGAAGTGCCATAAATACCCCAACCTGGCAGGAGCTGGATAAGGGGAAACGATGATGATGAGCGCTCAACGATAAGTTTCGGAATAAATTACGGTAAATTTGAAAGCACCAACGCTTATTGCAGCTGATAACCTCAATGTATTGTACCAACACCATTGCACTTATACAGATGCATAATATGTTCATGATAACTGTTTTAGGGGGCAAAAGAAATCATTTTGCACTAATTACTCCCCGTGACTGCAATTTATAAGCAGCGCAAGATTTAACTATTTTCGAAATTCTGCACCAGAACACTGGTAGGGGCGACGTGATGCAGCCCGAATTGCCAGTCAACAATAGACTTATTAAAATACTCTTACAATTACACTACTACGGACGTGCATGATTCTAGGGCCTTAATACATGGTTTTCAAGTTCAGTTTGTTTGTTATTCTAAATGTAGGGAATGGAGAGCGTTGTCCAAAATATCAAGTGGACAGTGTTACCAGCAGGGTTTCAAAGTGTGTATATAATTTGGTGCAATTAGGAGGAACGGTGTAGATTTGTGATAAAGGGCCTAAATGCAGGAAATGGAGTGGTCTGTCCGAAATTTAAAGTGGACAGTGTCACCCGCAGGGTTCCAAAGGGTAAGTGTACAAAATGTGATTCAGATCGGTGAAATGTTGAAGTTTTTTGCCAATGGACCTAAATGCAGGGAATGAAGTGGTCTGTCCGAAATTTCAAGCAGACAGTGTTACTCGTCGGGTTCCAAAGTGTAAGTATGTGAAATTTGATTCAGATCGGTGAAACGAAAAAGGAAAGGAAGGAAGCTTGTAGTTTAACGTGACCGTTAATCTCGCGATCATAAGCCACGGGACCTCCATTTTACGTGGAATCCGAACCACAGGACATGGCATTTCACATCGAAAATCTCACATGCATTGACCGGGAATCGAACCCGGTCCGCCTTGGTGAGAGGTATACAGCTTGACCGCTGCGCCACCACGCCCCCATCGGTGAAACGGTGTGGATTTGTACCAAAGGGCCTAAATGCAGGGAATGGAGTGGTCTGTCCAAAATTTCATGTAAACTGTGTTACTCGCAGGGTTCCAAAGGGTAAGTATACAAATTTTGGTCCAGATCGGTGAAACGGTGTAGATTTGTGCCAAAGGGCCTAAATGCAGGGAATGGAGTGGTCTGTCTGAAATTTCATGCAGACAGTGTTCCTCGTAGGATTCCAGAGGGTAAGTATACAAATTTTGGTTCAAATTGGGTGAGACAGTGTGGAGTTGTGCCGAACGGCCTAAATGCAGGGAATTGAGTGGTCTGTCCCAAATTTTAAGTGGACAGTGTTGCCCGCAGTGTTCCAAAGGGTGTGTATACAAATTTTGGTTCAGATCGGTGAAACGGTGTAGATTTGTGCCAAAGGGCCTAAATGCAGGGAATGGAGTGGTCTGTCCAAAATTTCATGTAAACTGTGTTACTCGCAGGGTTCCAAAGGGTAAGTATACAAATTTTGGTCCAGATCGGTGAAACGGTGTAGATTTGTGCCAAAGGGCCTAAATGCAGGGAATGGAGTGGTCTGTCCGAAATTTAACATAGCCTAAACTATTCCTCTTGAATCTGGCTATTATATAAAAAAGGAATTTTTCGAATCCGACTGGTAGTTCCAGAGATTAGCGCGTTTAAACACACAAACACACAAACTCTTCAGCTTTATTGTATTAGTATAGATTCTTCACTCCACACAATGGCTTTCCACTGTATGGTCCAATTTCAACACTCCGTATATCACACAAGGCGGCGTTGGGCAATGACCTCTGTGGTACGTGGCTTATGGGTGACTGCTCAGCCGTGGAAAGAAAGTTTCTGGGTCTTGCAACATTCAGTCATGATGCTAGGACTAGACCCAAATGTGGTGTGGAATTTCTGTGCAATGGTGTGACGGATGACAGTGAAGCATCCCGTACAACACTCAACAGTCCCTCGGGGGTCTACGTGAGCGGTCGTCCTGCACACTGTTGGGCTGTGCACATCCTGTCACATTTCCACTTCTATGTCACATTAGACATGGTAGGCCTACAGATGTATAAGGGAGTGGAAATCTAGCACAGATACTTCTTAACTTCTGTGGCATCGCATTACCTCACACACTGAAAATCAGCGAGTTCCACAAAACATCCCATTCTGCTGTTTAGTGCTATTTGCATCCAACTGCAGTCACTGGTCATATGTTCCACATGTTATATGGAGGTACTGTGTCACCCACTAAGGGAAACTCACAATTCGTGGGGTGTCCAGACAACTCTCACTGCATAGTACATACACAATACATTAAAATTAGCCCACTTACCCAAATCATAATCACAGGTCCAGTATAATAGATCACTCAGCTTATGCTTCGCAGTAAACACATTTTTGTTATAAGCAACCATCAGAGAAATCGATTAAGCAACAACAGAAATGTTCTTCAGTCACGAGCACACTGTCCAATGCACTATATCTGGAAACAAACAATAAACACACATTAAGTTTAATAATGGTGCGTGGCCTCCAGTAAAGTCAGATGCAGGTCTTTCAAATTGATTTCTGTGGCGACATTCATGTTGTGGAGGACCTCATGAAGATGTCACAAACAACCAGTCCGAATTGGGGGAATGAACTGTGTGAAGTTGAAACTCCACGACCCGGGATTCAAATCCAGGATCCTTTGATCAAAGGCAATCAGTCTACCACCTTAGCCATGAAACTGGACAATAAGCATGTGAAAACTTTTGAACTCTAGGCTAAATATCACCCATACAACTGAAAGGTCATCACTAGGGTCTGGATTTTTAGGTTCCGTTAACTCCCGTTTTAAGATTTCTAAACCCATAAAATATACTTTTTTTGGATCATTATTACCAACACCAATAATTTTCTGTTCCACTTATTTCACACCACATGTTTATGATCAGGGTTTTATATGCTAGAAAGAGGTTTTTATGAATAAATGGTAACATCAATTATTTTTTCTGTGCTTTTCATTTTAGTAACATTTATTTATCACCTAATTTCACGAAAGTACATCTTATCACAAAACACACATATTTTACTCTGGTTTTCTTCTTGTATTTATTAACAGTGCAGCAGATAACTAAAAGCTTGTTCAAATAATTGTCTGGCATGAATGATTCCTCATTATCTTTCTGTATTACTAACTTTAGTAAGATTTATTTAAATGTACCTACATATTCCACAAAAACTACTCACAGCATAGACCACTGTTTCTATTGTTCTTTGCATTGAAGTAGATAACAACATACATGCCCAGAAAAGGTGGTTTTATATTCGGGTAAATAAGTTATGTATTTATCATCTGAAGGAGTGACATTTTAGGTCACAACCCTTTGTTTAGGCATTTTTAGGTCTTAAGAAATTCATACATTTAGCCCCAGGAAGTGTGAAATTTGTTCATTAAATAGCAAGGTAAGAATAGGTAAAAACTTAAGAATCCGGTCCATAGTCATCACTTTTTGCAACCACTTGGCAGTGGTATGGGGATAACCTACCAAGTTGCTATCGTTTACGTGAGACCCTCTCCATGTCTAGGTTGTGAATTCAGATGCACATTCTACAGCTATGCCCCGCCGAGGACAGATGATGGGAGAGGGTTGTCAGTCATCGATGCCTATCAGTCACAGAGCACGCAACGGGATGGATAAGACAGTTTAGGGAACCAGGAGATGTTCCTCATTATGATGGATTGGATTTGTGGTGGGAGACCACCTGGGATAAAGATTAAAGTTTGGTTGTCCAGAACAATTCGATAACATTTGAGAACACCCTGCAGCTAAAGCAGCTCTAAAATAATGATTAGATGCCCAAATGAGGCAAGTTTGAAATCTTAGCATGCTGCTAAAATATAGAGGCTCACTGCTGACCATAGTTTCCACCCGTTGTTGCCAAGGTTACCTTTGAGAGCATGCTTAACATTAACAATCTTCCACCACTGAAGAATTATTTCTAGAAATACAGCTGTGCTTTTAAAATCATTTGTATTTTTATTTTGTCAAAGTGTTTTAACGCGGCAACATTTTTCTCGTTGAACAGTTTAGAACAAAGGATTACATTTTGTCGCTCTAAAGAAGTTGGGTACAAAACTTTTTGGTTCAGGGCAGGAGCAAGCTTAACTACATTATTCTCTTCTCCTCTATGCAGCTGTTTAAGGTGACCAACACTAGCAAAGCATTTCTTATCTGATTCAGGGTTGTCAAAGTCAGGGAACACAAAAGTTTGTAAGTTATCAGCTTGGTTAAGCCAGTTATTTCTTAAGCTTTTAAATAAATGAACAGAATCAAACATTACCAATATCTTCTGAGTTTCGTCAAATGGGATTTGAAAAGTGGTTTGTAAATTGCCTTTGCATAGCTTTTCAAACATTTTCCTGTTAACACTATTATCCGAAATTATGCATACTACCTTACAACCTATATCTGTTAATACTTTAAGGACTTGCAAAGTTAGTTCTTCTAAGAAATGTGACGTTAGGTTCTTACATGGAAAGAAACCAACAACGTCTTTATTTTCTCGTAAGAATAGATGACAACATAAAAGTTTGTACAGTTGTAGCTAATGTAGTGTTATTTTCTCCACTTGTACTACTGAAAGCAACTCCCTCTTAAGCTCAGGTTTTACATAGACTTCATCCAGCAACAAGTTACAAAATCTTTCATAGTCACTTAACAATTTTAGTTTCTTTTTCAATTAATTCCAATGCGAATCGTCTATACCCGAATATCCCGTGTCTAGTTTTGCAGTAAAAGACTGTAAATACACAGGAACGTTGACTGTCTTATCTTCTTATATGCCCCAGGGAATGCGAAAAATATTGAAGTGAACCATGTTATGAGTATACAGGAGTAACACACTTTTTTTGCAAAGGCTAAGTTTAACTGTTCCTTGCAAAATTCTATTTTATCAGTAATGACACAGTCATCAACTTCACTTTTAATTTCGTGTATTATTTTGTTTCTATTTTGTCGTGGACAATCACTTTAGAGTCACAAACAGGATTAAACGGGAAGTTACAGATACTTCTCAAATTCGACCATTTTAACATCTTGCCTCTGTCACCTAATGCATGTATATCAGGGTTATCCTTGATGGCAGTATTGTGAAATAGAGTCTCGGCACAGAAAAGCCAAATCAGTGATTTCTCGATTGAGATCTCTATTCTGCAAGAAAGTTGGTGTAGCAACAAAACTCTCACTGTACGTATCATTGAGTATTTAGATCAACTTTGCTGTATGGAAGTGAGAGCTGGGGAGATTCAGGATATCACATACATAACCTGGATGAATACAGCATGAAGGAATGCCGGGACGAACAGATGGGAGTAATAGCAGAGGTTACTTGTGATGAAGCTGTTTGTATGAGCCAACTCAGATGATGGAGTGATGTAATGAGAATGGGACAGGAGACATTACCTATGAGGTTAATGATCTCGGCTGTAGAGGGTAAGAGAAGCAGAGGAGGCCTGTTTGTCGAGGCATTAAGAAATGTCAGACATCAAATTAGAGAAATGAACGCACTTACGTTTCGAGAAAAATTGATTGTCATCGTTATTGTTGTTAATTCATTCATCATCAAGGAAGTACCTGGCTTGGCTGCTGAAGGAAGTAAAATACGCATCGGCATCTTCGCGTTCAATACTCGATCAAAAACCCAATCATCCCATTTGAGTCCCACAGCAGTCCCTAAAACTCTGATTAAGGGAATACTCCACCGCAAAACTTCAATTTATTTCAAAGAATTTTTATTGGCTATTTTTTTATATTTAATAAAAGATCGTACAATGTACATAGATTATTCAATTTCTTTGCTCCACCGAGCAAATTACTCTCTGGTACAATACTCTGTAAGGGACACGTGTCTTTTCTGGCACACCTTTATGTGGTAACGATCACAGTGCATTTTGAATAGTTCACAAACACACTGTTCTCCTGGGTCATGGTGCTTCTTGTTGCTGCAGCATTTGAAGTGAAATCCATGTACAGCGAACCTTGTCATCATGTGTCGAAGGTCGTAGTCGGGCTGTTTCCATTCTGTCGTGACCATTGCGTCAGTGGAATAGAATTTGTCCCATATTTCTTCTTTCTTCATACAAAGTTCCTTGATTGCCTCATTGTATGCATCTGTGGTGGTTAATAACAGCTGAATATGTAGCTCTTCGATGTAGAATTGTTCTCTTGTAAGTTCGTAGACAAGATGTGAGCGTGTGTACTTCGCAAGTCTTAGGGCCCTTTTTCAAATATGTCGCCTTTAATTTTTCAATCTCTAGAAGGTCTCTCTTTGTCACGTGTGTCCAAATTGCTGGTAGCCCATATGTGATGACCAGAGTGATTTTTACTTTTAAGAGTTTCAAGGCAGTATCTAATGAGAGTCTATGTAATTGTCTCAGACCCTTGGAGCGTTTTCTCTCAGATCCCAGAAAGATTTGGTTCTATTCGAATTATAATAAGTCTAAATAATATTTGATATATGGACTGCATGAGGGGGGCATGATGGCTCACTGATAGCTGTCAAAGATAGTAGGCTATTTGATGTTATCACCATCAACCACGACCATCTTCTCACCAATCGGATAATTTTTGTTACAAGGCTGGCTCTTTGCTTTTCCTTCAAATGTAGTGATTCCTGGTGTTAAAAGCTGAACTAGTGATGTCAACAAACATTTTGTTGAGAGGGAAATTTTATAGGCGAAGTTTAATTTCTAACTTCAATACCAACTTCTTTATCCTAAATATTAACCAATCTCAGTGAAATTTTTGCAGGAAGTAGTCATTAGGTATTTGCATACTTCTGTGCATAAATATTAAATGATATGCAGTTTCAATGTTTTTTTATGACATTTATGTACAAATTATTTGAAGGAAAAAAAATTGAAATTTGAAAAATGAACTAAGGGTAAATAAGCAAACATTCTCATAAAATAAATGCACAGAACTCTTAAACTATGTCCTGTTACTGTGTCTGAAGAAATTGAAATGTAAACATTGATATCAGAGTACCAAAAGTTGGGTTTTCAAAGATGCCATTAAAAAATAATCATTCAAAAACCATTCAAGTTATGGCCTTCAAACCTTAGACATTGCTACATATTTACGTGATATATATGATCACAAAATTAATTTGAAATCGATGCAGTAGGAGAGAAGTCAAATTTTTCAGTGCAGTCTCCCCTTAAAAAACAGAACAGCTGCTGGATGTTTCATTGAAAACTTGCCCAATGCGCTAAATAAACGTACATTTTTAGAACTACTCGCTCATCTCTGTATCACCCAAATTAAATACAGCCACGAAATAAACGGACTTTCCTTCATCTCATGACATAGGCTAACACACATATCCTCCCTTCCAAAGACAACCAGCACACACTTCTCACAATCCATGTCAAAAATAGCAGACGAATAGTAGGCTAATTAGTCTCAACTCCATGCATGTACATAACCAAACTACATGAATCTCAATAATAATCAACAAGCATGTACATTAATCCCAATACTGTCTTATTCAAAGAGACGTAGGCCTACCAAACGTCATGGTTAGACTATTTCCGTACAAGATTTAAAAGAGACACACCTCCTTGCAAACAATTTCACGTAGTTACCACATCAATATGATGAGCCTTTAAAAGAAAATTGAACTTTAAACATTAGTAAAACAACCTTCCAAGAGCAAACTTCAATTCAACTTTATTGAAGTCACACGACAGAAATTTGTTTTGAATTAGGTTCACATGTCCTTACCAAAGAATCCCAAATTCATGAAGGATGTATCCCATATGACTGTAATGCTTTCTGCCTAATTATCTGTTTCACTAAATTCAATTTTTGTAACGATTACAATCTAAGAGTAAATATTCTTATTTTTATTATTGCTATCGTCCGTCCAGAGTTAACTGCATCGACGTCTATAATTCTGAATGGTAGAATTGGCAACGTTTAGCGGAGTCCGTAAGTTCTATAAACACGTACGATCACATGCTAAATGTTATTCATAAATATCGTTTATTTTGATATGACAGCATCTGAATGCAGTTCGTACTAACTATTTCAACACCCGTGAAATTCCTCGTGGTAAATCAGACCTGCTGAAAGTTGTAGAAGTGAGTATTTCCAGTATTGCCTGTAGCAAGATGGCGACACCGTGAAAGTGTAGTGAAATAGCAGCTAGTGTAAATATTTGATAAAAGTGGTAAAATATTATAACAGAGGTTTAAAATCTATAACGTTACTTTCCTTAGGTCAAGTGAAGTACGGAATATTGATAGTATTTAGAAATTCTTAATGATAATTTAATAAACTTAAACAAGATGGCGGATATGTAAAAGATCTATATTCTAAACGTAAGCAAAATTAAGAAATTACGCAGGTTTACCGAGGATTACGCGAGTGACTAAAGTGTTAAATATAGTGTAAATAGTGTAGATAAAATACGTAAGAGAAATACAATACGGTACATAACTTGTTAAAAGAGAAGACATATAACATTTAATATCATGACGGTCAACTGTGCTCCATGCGGCAAAAAGATCAAGAACAATCACCAAGCTGTAGGATGTGATGGTGAGTGTGGACGCTGGTTCCATGTACCAACAATTCCGGAAGGATGATAGTTTCAATGGTCATGCTATCGTGAAGACTGCCTTCCGCAACCTTACCTCAACGAGGTTATGGCATCATTTCCCCAGAAACTTGAGGAATCTATTTCGGCGATGAGAGAAGAAATCCACGAGGTAAAAAAAAACTAGCAACTTTCTTATCAGAAAAGTATGATGAACTCCACCGGGAAATTGAAACTCTGAAGAAAGAGAGAAAAACCGTCAAGGACGCAGAAATGGCAGCATCTAGAGCTATCAACGAATTGGAGGAACTAAAACAGTACCAGCACAAGAACAACTTGATAGTATATGGAATACCCACTGAAAGAGAGAAGAATGTATTTCACAAAATCTCGGACATTGGCAAGGCGTTAGGAGTTGAAATTGCCAGGGCAAACATAGACGCAGCTCACCGCCTCCCGTCAACAAAGCCCGGGCCTCAACCGATAATTGTGAAATTAAATAATAGGTGGAAGAAGGAAGAGATTCTCAGTAGCAGAAGACAAAAGAAGACCCTGAAGACGAGTGAAATTGGTTACAGTGACAGTGGTAATATATATATCAATGAACACCTGATCCCAAGAAATGAAACCATCGCCAAAAAGTGCCGTAAATTGAGACAACAGGGATAAATCTTTGCAACTTGGGTCAGAGACTGCAAAATATACATTCGGAAATATCAAAATGGTCCCTCAAAGCTTATATAAAGTGCTGAAATATTGGATGAACTCGCCCTCTCAAATTAAAATCCATGTAACTTAATACCGTAGTAAAATATCTACTAATTATCCCATATGGAACTAGAATTGCAGAAATTAAATTTTTTTAGGTAATGCAAATAATAATACACTAGAGTTAACCGAGAGTAACCGTAATACACTTAGCGATTATTATAAAATTAAGGACAGTAAACAGATAATAACCGATACCAGTACACTAAAATGCGTACACATAAATGCACATAGCATAAAAAACAAGTTCGATGATATCCAAGTAATTTTAAACAGAATCAAAGGGGTAGATGTCCTAGCAATCTCAGAAAATTGGTTAATAGAACAAACGAAAATGTTTTTCAATATTAAGAAATATGTTGCATATCACATAGAAAGCAAACTGGAGGGGGAGTATCTTTGTATATTTCAAACAAATGTAGCAGTACCCTTGTAAAGGAAATAAATTCCACCCACAGCATACTGCATATTACTGTGATCAAAGGCCATCAAGAATACAATATAATCACTGCTTATAACCCTCATAAAAGCAACATTCCACACTTTCTAACTGATCTCGAAGTAATTATTAGTTCTTACTCAACGAATCCTGTTATAATACTAGGTGATATGAATATCGATCTATTATTTGGGGACAGATATACTAGTAGTTATATTAACCTAGTCAAATCATACGGTCTAGTCTTATGTAATACAAAATATCCAACTCGTGTAACACAAACTAGCTCTACTCTAATTGATCATGTATTGGTAAACGACTGTGACAAAATATGTGATGCCTATAATATTGATAATGATTTGAGCGATCACCATTTACTAATCTGTGAAATTAGAAACAAAAAGATAAACAGGAACTCAATATGTGATGATAGGCCAATAGAAAAGGATAAAATAAACAACAAAAAACTTAATAAATGTTTAGTAACTCAAGAATTTGTATGCAATGAAACTAACATCAATGACTACAACAATAAATTTTGTGATTTTATTAATAAAGGAATAGAAGCCTGTACTATGAAATATACGAATAAGGAGCCAAGTGCCCCACCAATAAAACCCTGGATCACACAAGATCTGTTAGCACTAATACACAGGCAAGATAAGATATATACAAAAACCAAAGTTAAAAAACCATCTGCAGAAATTTTAGAAGAATATAAAATTATTTGCAACCAAGTTACAAAACTTAAGAGAAACCTACAAAGAAGCTACTTTGACCAAAAAATTCAAAATGCAAATAATCAGAGGGAAGTGTGGAGTGTTGTTAATGAGATGTTAAATAGGCCAAAGAAGGGGAAAAAATGAAATTGTCAAACTTATAGTCGACGGCACAAATATCGGAAAAAAAGGAAAATATATGTGATGAAATTAATAAATATTATGTCAATGTTGCTAACAGTATGGGAAAATCAAGGAAACGGTTCTACCTCGGACATTACAAGCTATAAAAATACTACTAGCACTAAGACTATCTTTATCTTACCTACTGATGCTAATGAAATACAATCAATTATAAACTCCCTAAAACACAAAAAAATATAAGTGAGGACAACACTACTAATGTCATGCTACAATTGTGTCTTGAGGGCCTTACACCATATCTTGTCAAAATAATAAATCTTCCACTGATGACTGGTATATTCCCCGATGCCTGTAAAGTCTCTAGGGTGGTCCCGATATACAAAAAGGAGACAAAACCCACCCATCAAATTACAGACCCATTAATATTATATCTGCCATCAGCAAGGTTCTAGAAAGCGTTGTTAAACGAAGACTTATGAATTTCTTTATGAAAAATGATTACTTTGCAAACTACCGATATGGGTTTATTCCATATAGAGGAGCTGATAGTGCTATATTTGAAGTAGTAACTGATGTAGAAAAGGCATTAGATGATAACAAACTAGCTTCTTGTGTACTAATTGACCTTCAAAAAGCCTTCGATCTGGTTAACCATAATATTCTCCTTAATAAACTAGAATTTGCAGGCATCAGAAGAGTGGCACATGATTGGTTCAAGAACTACCTCACAAACAGAAAACAATATGTTGCAATCGATAATGTAAAAGGATCTCAAATGAGAATTGACACAGCAGTACCTCAAGGTTCTGTCTTAGGACCAATTCTTTTCTTGGCCTATATTAATGATACAGTATTATTAGAATTGAAAGGCAAGCTTAAACTATTTGCAGATGATATTTTTATACTCTATCTGGGAACATCTGAACAGGAAATTATGCTAAATATTAATTATGATCTCAATAAGCTGGTGGATTGGTTGAGAGCACACAAAATGGTTATCAATATCACTAAAACAAAATATTTATTCTTCCATAAACCATCATACAAGATTGAGACCACAAACATAGTCAAAATAGCCAACAAACAAATAGAAAGGGTTAAATCGGCAACATACTTAGGTATCACACTAGATAGTACACTAACCTGGGAAAATCATGTAGAAAATGTAAAACATAAAATCAGCCCTATAATTGGTATTATTTTCAGATTAAGATATAGCTGTCTTACTAGCCAACAATTGAAACATATATACTTTGCTCTGATGCATTCACATCTAATGTACTTGAATTTCATATGGGGGTATTGTAAGAAGGAGCTGTTAAAAGAACTTGAGATACTCCAGAAACGTGCTATAAAATCTATCTTTGGATTTCCTTGGCTCACACCCTCAAATGAATTATACTCAATAACTAAAATTATGCCACTGCAAAAACAAATAGCTATGTCAGCAACAGTATTTGTATACAAATTAGAAAACAAATTGATACACACTTCAATTTTACCCATGCAAATGACATTCATCATTATGCAACAAGAGGAGTAAATAGAATATTCACCAGCCATTCCAATCCATTAAATTTGGAACTAAAGGAATTATGTCCTCTATATTAAAGGAATACAACTCGCTACCATTAGGCATAAGGGAAAGTTTCTCTATAAAAACATTTAAGAGGAAAACAAAATACTTCCTATTAAGGAATGAATAGCTCATATCCAATAGCCTTAAGCAATGCAATGTATCATACCGAATCATCTCTGTAAA
The DNA here is from genome assembly GCA_946902985.2 of Meconema thalassinum. NCBI lineage: Eukaryota > Metazoa > Arthropoda > Insecta > Orthoptera > Tettigoniidae > Meconema > Meconema thalassinum. The sequence goes on from OX336389.2 coordinate 349,350,113, forward strand.
GTTAGTCACTAGCAATCTAATATAAGTTACTATTAAACTAAACAATATAATGTTACAAAAATTATATATATGCCATGCTGTAACTATGTTACTTGATTGTCCCTAACACGAGCTCAGGCTCATTGGGACCTTGTAAATAAATAAATAAATAAATAAATAAATAAATAAAGTTGTGGGAACGTGTATCCAAAGATTCGGTGACTTCTTCAATCACTGTTTGAACCAAGTAGAGCAGTGGTGCTTTTACGAGATTTCACCCGATTGGAAGATATACGTATTTCACATTCTTCTTTATTGGTAGGTAATTAGATTAATTCATTTAGGTAGTAATAATTAAAATAAATTTAGTGTAATTTGGTGTAAACATCTAGGCTAACTTAGATCTCTAGTATGACGGCAGTAAACAGTGTTAGTGTCTCGTCAGGTAGTGTAACCGTTACGCATTTATGCTCGTCGAGCAAAAGAAAAGTAAAAAAATGCAAATGAAATCATCACAAGATCTCAGGTAAAATTGAGTGAGGAGAAAAGTGAAACCGATTGTCGTAATGTAGGGTTACCGGTACCGTCATACGAATTTCATAACCTGAGAAACGAACTGTCCTCAAAATATGAAATTATAAAGCTGCTACAGGAAGATATTGCTAAGTTAATGGAAGAGTTGAATAAATTAAAAGGAAACAGAGTGGAAAGCAAGGAAACTTGGCCGACAGTGGTTGCTGGTAAGGTAAGATTGAATAAGTCTAGGCCCATCAAGGGAGTACATGTAACTGAAATTCCCGTCTCAAATTCATTTGGAGCACTCCTCGAAGAAAATGATGACTTTCCTCAAGAAGAAAAGAAGAACGTGATAAAGGGAAAATCCAGGAAGATGCGGATATTTGCGGATAGCCATGGGCGAGATGTAGGAGCAAGCGTATTGGAGAGAAGTGGAGAAATGGAGGTCACTTCGACAGTAAAGCCAGGAGCTCAAATTGCAGTGGTCACGACCGGGAAGGTAGGAGATTGTGCGTCCCTTACTTCAAAGGACTATGCAGTATTCATCGCTGGAGCAAACGACGTCTATAGAAACGAGAGTAAAAAGGTAATCAAAGATTCAAAGGGTACATTGACATCCATGCATAACACAAATGTCATCACTGTAAACATTCCGCAGAGGTACGACTTAATTCCCAAATCATGAGTAAATGTAGAAATAGAGGCTACAAATGGAAAAATTAATAAAATTTGTAAGAGTTTTCCAAATGTCCAAATTATAGATATAAGTAAATTAGACAGGAAGTTCCATATTCGGCATGGAATACACTTAAATAGGTTATGAAAAGAGTATCTTAGTGATGAAATCTGCAAAATTGTAAATTCAAATGGTAAGAATAGTTCAACAGTAATATCTTCAGAGTGGAAGCAGGGAAACTGGTAAAAGAAGCCAAACGTGAGGTTTGGCATTCAGATCTTTTGAAGTCAAATTTAACGGAGTGCAAGAATGGTATTTCGGATTTGTCTAGCAACAATAATAATAACAATTATGAAAATAATAATGTAAATAAATCACCAACACAAGCTTGCAAAAGTAACACATTTAAAATTTACCACCAGAATGTTCAGTCTCTCTATAATAAAATTGATTACATAAATGTAATGCTTAAAAATGAACTTAAATACATCTCAGCACTATGTATTTCAGAACATTGGCTGAAAGAGGAACAACTCGAATTAATTCAATTCCCAGGGTTTATACTAGCTAGTAAATACTCTAGATTTAATATTAGCCATGGTGGTACTTGTATCTTCTTAAGAAATCATTTAGATCATGAACAGATAACAGCTTATGATTATCTAATTATGGAACAGGATTTTGAATTCTCTTCCGTAAAAATACAGCAGTTTAAGTTAATAATTGTATGCGTGTACCGTTCTCCGTCAGGAAAGTTTCATTTATTTATAGATAAATTAGAATTGTTACTCAATAACATGAGCAAAGTAAATTTCGATATAATAACTTGTGGGGATGTAAATGTGGATTTCTTAAAATGTGATAGAAATTGTGAATTATTAACACAGTTACTAATTTCCTATGGACTGAAACCTACAGTAAATACCCCAACAAGAATAACAAAATTTATTAAAACCACTCCTGATCAAAGTTTTATAAATACAGATAAACATCACCATTCAATAGAAGTCTATTGTCCGGGTTTTAGTGACCACCATGGACACATACTGAGTTTTGAAGTACCCGAAACAATCAATAATAATGATAATGGAGTAAAATAAAAGTTCAGGTCATTCACTGAAACAAATACTACATATTTCAATGACTTATTAAATATGGAAACATGGTCATATATATATAAACTAGAAAATGTAAATGATAAATTTAATGCATTTAACAGTACCCTAAAACACTATTTTGAAACAGCATTCCCCTTTAGACAAAGAACTGTTCAAAATAACAAAACTAGCAATTGGATAACAACAGGGATTAGAAATTCATGTCAAAGAAAGAAATTTCTACACAAATTATATAAGCAATACCACACAACACCTGAATTCAATTTATACAACAAAAATACACTAGCATATTAAATAAGGTAATAAGACTAGCAAAGAAAATGCATAATGATAATTTTATTTCCCAATCATCTAATAAAAACAGGGCTATGGGGTCCGTAATAAAGAAAGAAACTGGAAAATCTGCTAAAATACAAAGGAACATTACACTGACCAGAAATAATAAAGTGATTAATAATCAGGAGGAAATAGCAAACACTTTTAATGACTATCTTCTGGAAATTCCACAAAAATTATTAAATAAATCACAGGTAAATACACTAAATTCTAATAATAAAATAAATATATGCAGTGATTCTTTTATTTATAAATCATGTCACAAGTGAAGAGGTAAGAATAGTTATAAAAGAGCTAAAAAATAAATTCTGTGCTGGCATTGATGGCATCCCTGATGCAATTTTAAAGAAAAGTGCGGAAAATATAATAAATCCACTTACTAAACCATTCAATTCTCTCAGGAACTTACCCGGATATTTTGAAGTTATCAAAAGTAATTCCAGTGCACAAAAACGGTTCAAAAGATGAATCAGATAACTATCGTCCTATTACCTTACCAACTGGTATTGCAAAAATTGTGGAAAAGATCATGTATAAGAGACTGATAAGTTTTATAGAAAAAAATAAAATATTATCAAACTCACAACATGGATTCAGAACGGAAAATCTACACAGACAGCAATTTACGAATGTAGTAATAGTATACTGAAATTAATTTACAATAAGGAACATGTAACTGACCTATTCTTGGATTTATCGAAAGCATTTGATGTTTTTGACCATAAAATCCTCCTATAAAAACTAAATCAATATGGTATTAGAGGTCTAGCTAATAAATGGATAGAGTCTTACTTAACAAGGCGTAAACTAATAGTAAGCTTGAGACACAAGGATGATGGAACCAAATTACTTAATGAAACATTGTCCAATGAGGGAATTATTAAATTTGGAGAACCCCAGGGATCGGTTTTGGGCCCACTACTCTTTCTTCTATATATCAATGATATAACACAGAACGTTCATTCACATAAGGAAATTTTGTTTGCGGACGATACAACACTCGTAATAAAAGGTGAAACTAAACAGGTCATACAGCAGTCTGCTGACTCCGTTACAGGAGAGTTAACGAAATGGTCACAAGATAATCGCCTCATAATAAACTATAAAAAACAGTATGTCTAAATGTCCACACTATTCAGAATAGGAATCCTGCGAAGCCCAATATAACATTAAATGGTCATCAAATAGAAGATAAATCAGAAACAAAGTTTTTAGGACCATGGATACAACAAGACTTGAAATGGAATAAACATATACAATATCTGAATTCTAAACTGCACTCGATGTGCTTTGCGTTACGTATTTTTAAAACCTGCACTAGCATGCACACATTAAGAAATACTTATTTTGCTTATTTCCATTCATACTTAAGATATGGGATCATATTTTGGGGTATGTCGCCAGATGTACTAGAGCTCGCGTCAGCCCGGAAGGCGGCCGGCTCTCTGGGATTTGCGCAGAGAGAGAAAGAGATACATGTCCACTGCTGCCCCATACCGCAGGCTGCTGCCAAGAGTTCCTGCAATATGGCAACACCGTCGCTTAGCTCATCGAGCCTGTCTCTTTCACGCTGCTTTACAATTGGCTTTCCTGACAACACACTAGATCAGAATCTCAAGACAGACTGACTGTGATTGGTGGGATGGAAGTGAGGCATGACGTAATGGTAGCGTTGTGTTCTGCGCACCGCCTTCCCGACTGGCTCGAGCTCTAAGCGCGTTTAGGATACAAAAGAGGGCGATTAGAATGATGGCAAATGTAAACTCTAGAGAATCATGTAGACCTCTGTTGAAAGATTTAAACATTCTCCCGCTGCCCTGCATATATATCTTTGAAATTATTATGTTTTTTAAAAAGAATTTAATGAATAAAGATGTTTTTCTTAAAACAAACAATGATGTTCATAGGCATAACACAAGACAAAATCAAAACCTTCATATTGCACACGCACACACAAGCATATATCAAAATTATACAATAAACTACCCCAGTATATAAAACTGGCCCCAAAAATAAAAACCTTGGATAGAATGTTGAAAGCTTATCTACAGTGCAATTGTTTTTACTCTGTAGTTGAATATCTTATCGTATAGGAGCGATGAAATCTATAATTATATTTTACTTTTCTATTTTCATTGTAATACCTAGCTGTATGTTGTTGTATTTATAGAATTAAGTTTTCATATTATGATAATAGAGTAAGGTGTAAATAGTTGTGCAATAAGATTGTATCAATTAAGATCTGTTATTATAATAAGTTATAAATAGTTATAATATTAGTAATATATACCTGTTAGTTCTTTTATTTTATAGATGTAAATTCTGACGTGCCCTATATCAAAAATGTATTGTATACATGTATTTGATCAAATGGAATTAATAAAAATCTATCTATCTATCTATCTATCTATCATGTGTAACCAATACCTACTAACGAATTCAACCAACACATTCTTCACTAATATTAATTAAACTATTTCAGATTCCTAGGAAGTGTTGTGTACCAGACTGTAAGTCGAATTATGGCAGCAATATTAAAATAACTGGTTATATCACTACGTTTTCCTCACTACAGCGAGGTGGACTTGCAGTGCCTAGTAATTTAGTTTTGGTATATATCTTCATGTGGCCTCTATATCCCAGTACATTATTGAAAATACTTGTGATATGCATGGGTTTCCATTGCATCAGTTTTATACGGGATGAACGGATTGAAATACACGAACACTTGTTGACTAAGATGTATTGAACAAGATACTGGATACAGGATACAGACAAAGGGGAAAAGAAAATAAGTCAAAGAATATACTGAACCATTGCAAAGAAGCATATGAGACTCAATTTCGGGGGGTGTAACAGTCCATTTCGTAAAGTTGTTGTTAAGCGCTTCTTATAACATGCAGGGTAACATATAACAAAATAACATGCAGGAAAAAGTGAATACCAGGATTAAAACATATGAATTTAATAACAGATCAACAAATTTACACTATTCACAACAAAAAAAACAAGGTCTCCCAAATGACACCCACTTGAATTAAATAAAAATGCCAAATTAGGTCTGATCTCAGGAGAGATCGTAGACATCTGGACCAAATGTCCCACAATACTGCAATGACATGTGCGTGTGCGGCTTTTCTACATGCGTTACGATGTGTACAAATTAATGCGAGATTCGTTACAATCCAGTAAACCTTCAGGGGACGAATCTGCATTGTCTTAGAGCTAGAAATACACGAGGAACCAACTAAACACTAATTAAACTAATCCGACACTTCCTACACTAAATAAGACAAAAATAATTTCCGCATGAAATTGGAATCAAAGAACTGCCGTAGCAAACAACATTAACGCCTAAAAATCAGGACTTTTCAAATCAACACAAATAAATCAACACGTGACCAATCAAGAAAAATACACATATGGCCGCTTGCCATTTTTACAAGAAAAATACAAAATACATCCAACGGTGTCACAACAGACAAATCTAACAATAAAATGAGTCACAGAAATCACTAGGCTCAAAGCCAACACTTACATCATAAACAAATATTTCATTTCATACGATATGCGGTAATTCGTAACGGACATGGCGAACTCCCAATAAAAAGGATGATCCAATGACCATTAAAAGAACAGGTTTGCTACAGATAGCTTACAGGGGTCAGTCGGTCAGCTGGACTGCCTAAACGATGAATCACCAGACATAGGGTGGAATCTGCACATCTGTCAACCCACGTGTCAATTACCTCGACCTGCCGTAGCAATGGCTCGAGTCTCGAAGAAGCGTGCTCCCAAAGCACATAATATACGTGTGTGTGTCAAAATAAATATCTTAGCATTTCCCACGGAAATCCAAGAATTAGCACTGGACAAGGTACAGTAGCCTCGAAGAGCGCTCTGCCTTTCCATAAAAATACAACCACAATATTTGAGGGCGGTAGGCACATTCTACCCCTCATCACGAAGAATCAATACACACACCTTGACACAATACACACACCTGAATCACACGTATGGGTTTGACAGAAACCTGAAATAACGGACATAAAATATTTTCCACCGACTTGCGCTCCCAATCTAGTCCGTGACTAAAGAACCTGAAAAGGACTCTCAAAAAACTCAAAAAATATAGAACTAAGGTGTTCTACAGTGACATCTTAACTTGTTGCGCTCGGCAACCCTAGTATGAATAAAAACATGTTCGTAAAATATCTAACAACTTTTACCCCCTTCTCCTACTAAACATGAATTTGAATAAAAGCACCATTTATCGACCATGACGAATTTTGCATTCTCATGAATAAAATCAAAATACACATGCCGTGCATACTAATAATGACTCATAAGAAAAATATACAATCAAACAAACATTTTGGCCACGTGCCAACGTACATTTAAATATAACAGTGTCGGCGCACAAAATCTAAATACACTAGAAAACAATAATAAAATTATTTACAACGTTCCCGCGTCTAATCTAGCTACATATTGAATAAATCAATGGTTTGTACATCACCGTGCAGCTTGTAGAAAATCAACCTCCATCCCAAGGCATTTCCCCACGGGAAATCTACTCGTTCATCGTCGACGTTCTGGTAGAGGCGTAGCACTTCATTCCACCAATCGACCTTCCTGTAGACATCTTGGCGTGGCTTCTTGGAAAGAAATGTTCAAAGTTATTATTCTACCTAGCTAGAATCGCTATGAGCTACTGACTTTCACTCAAAAATAATGTCCTGGGCGATTACTCAACCTTGAACTGGCCCTATCTAAGCATTTGCTTACTTCACACGCACATATACATCACACAAAATATAACACAAAATTTACAGAAATTATTACTCTCTTCGTTCACCACGCAACTGGCTTTTAACAAGTCTCACAAATTCCGTCTACCGCGTAGCGCTTATCTCAACTAGAGATCTCCCTCCGCTAAGCGTGAACTCTGCCCCCCAGAGCACAATAAAATGTTCGTTCAAACAGACGTGAAGTATGCTCACTAGAGCCTGATAAAATCGTGTCCCAAACTGGCGTGAACGATGCTCCTCGGAGCCCGATAAAGTTGTGTCTCAAACTGCTCATCACCGATCAATTTATTAGAAACTGACGAAAAGGGGTGGAGTGGGGGAAATCTGTGAAAATAATCTGTAGTTTTCAACTCACAGACTTGGGACTAGTATCAATCTTCTTCTTTTCATCCAAACGTCTCAATGCACTTATGCGGAATTATATCGCACACGTGTTTTAGCGCCTTTTTTTGGTAGGCAAATCTCCGGGTGGTTTAGACGTCCTCTCTCCTGATTCGTTGATTCAATCGTGTATCGGTTGGAACTTCACCTCTGGCACGCCCATAATGACGCCGACTTGGATGCGCGTTCACCCTGAATTTGTCCTTGAACTCGGCTTACCCGGTCATTGTCAGGAATAACTACCACGCTACTTCTGTTGCAATCGTTGCGACACACTACCTGTCTTCCCTTTGTCAATCTCCAACATGTTCTGCCTGGATATCAGTAATAATAATAATAAAAATCACGAAGACTTATTGATCGGGAAATCAATAAGGGTTGATTTATCCTCAGCAAGGTTTTGAAATTCGAAGTAAGTGATTGATTTGGATTTTAAAAACAATATCCACAGTAGTATAAATAACATCACTTAAGTACCTCACTCGTCTCTGAGTGTGCATTCCACAGTCCCAATTAGTGTGCGCGCTTCTCGCTGCAATGTGCCCCTCTGAGATGTCATTCACACGTCTCGCTAGACCTTCCCCCTCTTACTCACACAATTACAACTTCGGCCAGACCTGCCGTCTTGTTTACAAACAAAGCTCGCTCTCCCAGGTACCACGTAGCCACGTGCATTTGAGTGTGGGCTTTCAAATTAATTTTTGCAATATGATTCTGCATCCCTTGTCCTTATTACTCATCAAATGGTTCCCTTCTTCTTCTGCTCCCATCTTCTTCTTCCGCTATCGTCCTCTTCTTCTGCTACCGTCTTCTTTACCATATTTCCAGACCCTTGCCTGAAACTTGGTCCCGCGAATTTCTTCTGCTATTTTCCGCGTCTCCTCCTGTCTTGTCACCTTTTCTGCATCCTCGTCACTCTGATTGTCGGGATTTCTTCTGTTTTTCATGGCTCGTCCCCACTTCTCTTTCTCTGTTTCCTCTTCTCCATTTAATTCGTCCAAATATATTTGCGACTCAGCGTAACGCTCGTTCCATTCATCACGGTAATCTCTCTGGTTTTCTAGCCGATAATTCCTCTGATTATTCCATCTGCCGTCCCCGTTCCTTTGATATGGTCTACCCTGCCTTTGGTTTCCCTTCCAGTTAGTATATTCTCGCTGGTACGTCCTCTGATTGTGATTGTTGTTCTGATTATTGTAATTATCACGGCGATTTTGGAAGTTCCCATTGTTATTATTATTGTATTGGTTTCGACCGTCGAATTCCTGCCGTCTGGGCGTAAATTGTGTGCTAGTGGACTGTGTCTTCGTCTGATTGTTCTGACTTTGATCGTTTTGATGCCCCTGAACTATTTCTGCAGTGTTCACGCATTCCATATTCCGTCTCCCGGTCTGCGGACTAACCAGACTCGTTTCGTCCAAGTGGCGGAGTATCTCCTCGGCCTGAACTGCGGTTTTGATATTTCCTGCCACTAAAAATTGCTGTATGTTCATCGGAAGCTGCTTGCCGATAGTTAATACCATGTTTTCCTCGGAAGGCGGCTCGTCAAAATCCCGGAATTTCACTAGCTGTTGACTAAAAAAGTCAGAAAACCTTGTAGGGTGTGTGCTATGGTATTTTCTGGTATATAACTCCATCCTCAACCCCTGCTGCAGTGAAGGACTCCAAAACTTCCTCAAAAATGCTTCTTTAAACTGGGCCATGTCATTAAACGTATACTTGAAGCTTTGGAACCAGATTAAACTTGGGCCCTCTAAAAATTTCTCCACCAGACGAAGCTGTTTTGCGGGACTGACGTGTTGGTCATTAAAATAATCACCAGCTGGCGCAAAAATGCTTTTGGAGTAGATCCTGAATTTTCCCTGAATTTGTCTGGTTTAAAATCATTTCCCCTAATTACTTGTATGACTTGGGCAGGTGCCACACCAGGTTGTGGAGTTGACGTCTTCCCTCTGTAATTTTGGAATGTGTCGCAAGTTATCTTTGGACTCTGACTTCGACTCGTATCCTCAGCTAGCTTCGACCCCTCCGGACTTTCAATACTTCCGTGTTTCCCTACTGAATTTTCTGAGGAGAATAAAGTGGCATTCTCTAAAGATCTTATCTCATTTTTAACGATGAGGTCTGCGTGTTCTTGGAGCTTGGACTTGATACTTTCCTCCAGAGCCTGTATTATAGAGTTATTCTCGCCTAGCCTCTTCAATATAGTCAGCCTATCCCCTTTAGTCTCATTCACCTGCTGTTCCCAATCTTTCTGGATTCTACTCTTCAAATTGTTAATTTTTTCTTCGTTGTTTTCCTGATTCTTCTCAAGCTGTTCCCCTATTTGATCTTGTAGCAGCTGCTGAGTTTTAATTAATAGTTCTCCTATCTCTTTCTGATTCTTAATTAACTGTTCTTCCATTTCTTTCTGATTCTTAATTAACTGTTCTTCCATTTCTTCTCGTATTTGCTCTTGATTCTTACTTAACTGGTCTTCCAGGTTTTCGCGCAAGTGCATCCGTTCTTTCTCCGTCTTTATCTCCAGTTTGTCAAGTTCATTTATCAATCCTAACACATTGTTGTCGACTGAACTGATCTGCTCTTGTATGTTAATATTCTTCGCCTCTATTCTGTTCAATTGCCCCTTTAATTCGTCCTGCGTGTTTTTGATCCCTGCCGTATTGTTCACGCATGCTGTCTCGATTTGTTTCAGTTTGGCGGCTACCATTCCATCTAACTGTACTAGTTTGACGTCAAATTTGGGTTCTAGTTTCTTGATTTCTCCTAATTGTCTCGAATTATTTTCTGCCACCTCCCCCGCCAGTTTCTCTAGTTCTATTTTAGTACTCTGATTTATTTCAAGGGTGATCCTCTCTAATTGAACTGTTTGTAAGGTTGCCTGCTCTGATAACTTATGGTTTAGTTCAACTAACTGTTTATCGTAATGCTCACGCAATTCGTGTAATTGTTTGTCACTATCCAATTTCTGGATTTGCAATTGTACCGTAATGTTACTGTTCACGTCCTGTAATTTTTTATCACTCTCTTGACTCTGTTCACGAAATAGAGTAGTTATGTTATTTAATTGTTTATCACTGTGTTCACGCGACTCCTCCTTCATGCTTTTCAACTGTTCCTCCGTCTTTGCAGACATTTGCACAGACATCTGCTCCATCAACACTTTAATCTCCTCGATGCTAGCCATCGCAAAACACACAAATATATTCTGAGAAAATAGGGTCATGCAATGGGATTTCGGTCGTACACACACACATGTCTTTATAATTAAATATTACATTTATTCTAATTTAAATAAATTTTCAGTAATCAAAATCTTACTGAATAATGACTCTTATTTCCAAACAACAAAATAACTCCCTTGCGATCTGCTTTTAAATACCTAACTAACAGAATTTACGAAAGACACTTTAATTAACCGAAGTTAATTAAATGTAAAGTAAGGCAACACCTTCCTGCTTTTGACTGAGTTCACAAAATATGCAAATTTTCTAATTTTAAGCCGGGCGCCAGAACAAGTTATCAAATACACAATATCAACTTCTAACCTTGTTCAACATTTCTAACTTGAAGAACTCAGTGATTTTACTGATACACTTGGCGGTACAACTTCGCCTCAATTTACTGAATTTACTCTTGTCCTGCTGACCTGGCATCATTTCTCAGCGAAATAAGTATGAGGTCAACAAAGCAACAACAACAACAATCCCCACTTGGGCAGCCATTTTTGATATATGAACCCTTGCAAAGAAGCATATGAGACTCAATTTCGGGGGGTGTAACAGTCCATTTCGTAAAGTTGTTGTTAAGCGCTTCTTATAACATGCAGGGTAACATATAACAAAATAACATGCAGGAAAAAGTGAATACCAGGATTAAAACATATGAATTTAATAACAGATCAACAAATTTACACTATTTACAACAACAAAAAAAACAAGGTATCCCAAATGACACCCACTTGAATTAAATAAAAATGCCAAACTAGGCCTGATCTCAGGAGAGATCGTAAAAATCTGGACCAAATGTCCCACAACACTGCAATGACATGTGCGTGTGCGTGTGCGGCTTTTCTACATGCGTTACGATGTGTACAAATTAATGCGAGATTCGTTACCATCCAGTAAACCTTCAGGGGACGAATCTGCATTGTCTTAGAATTAGACAGACACGAGGAACCAACTAAACACTAATTAAACTAATCCGACACTTCCTACACTAAATAAGACAAAAATAATTTCCGCATGAAATTGGAATCAAAGAACTGCCGCAGCAAACAACATTAACGCCTAAAAATCAGGACTTTTCAAATCAACACAAATAAATCAACACGTGACCAATCAAGAAAAATACACATATGGCCGCTTGCCATTTTTACAAGAAAAATACAAAATACACCCAACGGTGTCACAACAGACAAATCTAACAATAAAATGAGTCACAGAAATCACTAGGCTCAAAGCCAACATTTACATTATAAACAAATACTTCATTTCATACGATATGCGGTAATTCGTAACGGACATGGCGAACTCCCAATTAAAATGATGATCCAATGACCATTAAAAGAACAGGTTTGCTACAGATAGCTTACAGGGGTCAGTCGGTCAGCTGGACTGCCTAAACAATGAATCACCAGACATAGGGTGGAATCTGCACATCTGTCAACCCACGTGTCAATTACCTCGACCTGCCGTAGCAATGGCTTGAGTCTCGAAGAATCGTGCTCCCAAAGCACATAATATACGTGTGTGTGTCAAAATAAATATCTTAGCATTTCCCACGGAAATCCAAGAATTAGCACTGGACAAGGTACAGTAGCCTCGAAGAGCGCTCTGCCTTTCCGTAAAAATACAACCACAATATTTGAGGGCGGTAGGCACATTCTACCCCTCATCACGAAGAATCAATACACACACCTTGACACAATACACACACCAGAATCACACGTATGGGTTTGACAGAAACCTGAAATAAAGGACATAAAATATTTTCCACCGACTTGCGCTCCCAATCTAGTCCGTGTCTAAAGAACCTGAAAAGGACTCTCAAAAAAACTCAAAAAATATAGAACTAAGGTGTTCTACAGTGACATCTTAACTTGTTGCGCTCGGCAACCCTAGTATGAATAACAAAACATGTTCGTAAAACATCTAACATCTTTTACCCCCTTCTCCTACTAAAAATGAATTTGAATAAAAGCACCATTTATCGACCATGACGAATTTCGCATTCGCATGAATAAAATCAAAATACACATGCCGTGCATACTAATAATGACTCATAAGAAAAATATACAATCAAACAAACATTTTGGCCACGTGCCAACGTACATTTAAATATAACAGTGTCGGCGCACAACATCTAAATACACTAGAAAACAATGATAAAATTATTTACAACGCTCCCGCGTCTAATCTAGCTACATATTGAATAAATCAATGGTTTGTACATCACCGTGCAGCTTGTAGAAAATCAACCTCCATCCCAAGGCATTTCCCCACGGGAAATCTACTCGTTCATCGTCGACGTTCTGGTAGAGGCGTAGCACTTCATTCCACCAATCGACCTTCCTGTAGACATCTTGGCGTGGCTTCTTGGAAAGAAATGTTCAAAGTTATTATTCTACCTAGCTAGAATCGCTATGAGCTACTGACTTTCACTCAAAAATAATGTCCTGGGCGATTACTCAACGTTGAACTGGCCCTATCTAAGCATTTGCTTACTTCACACGCACATATACATCACACAAAATATAACACAAAATTTACAGAAATTATTACTCTCTTCGTTCACCACGCAACTGGCTTTTAACAAGTCTCACAAATTCCGTCTACCGCGTAGCGCTTATCTCAACTAGAGATCTCCCTCCGCTAAGCGTGAACTCTGCTCCCCAGAGCACAATAAAATGTTCGTTCAAACAGACGTGAAGTATGCTCACTAGAGCCTGATAAAATCGTGTCCCAAACTGGCGTGAACGATGCTCCTCGGAGCCCGATAAAGTTGTGTCTCAAACTGCTCATCACCGATCAATTTATTAGAAACTGACGAAAAGGGGTGGAGTGGGGGAAATCTGTGAAAATAATCTGTAGTTTTCAACTCACAGACTTGGGACTAGTATCAATCTTCTTCTTTTCATCCAAACGTCTCAATGCACTTATGCGGAATTATATCGCATCGGCAGTTCTTCATACACGTGTTTTAGCGCCTTTTTATGGTAGGCAAATCTCCGCGTGGTTTAGACGTCCTCTCTCCTGATTCGTTGATTCAATCGTGTATCGGTTGGAACTTCACCTCTGGCACGCCCATAATGACGCCGACTTGGATGCGCGTTCAGCCTGAATTTGTCCTTGAACTCGGCTTACCCGGTCATCGTCAGGAATAACTACCACGCTACTTCTGTTGCAATCGTTGCGACACACTACCTGTCTTCCCTTTGTCAATCTCCAACATGTTCTGCCTGGATATCAGTAATAATAATAAAAATCACGAAGACTTATTGATCGGGAAATCAATAAGGGTTGATTTATCCTCAGCAAGGTTTTGAAATTCGAAGTAAGTGATTGATTTGGATTTTAAAAACAATATCCACAGTAGTATAAATAACATCACTTAAGTACCTCACTCGTCTCTGAGTGTGCATTCCACAGTCCCAATTAGTGTGCGCGCTTCTCGCTGCAATGTGCCCCTCTGAGATGTCATTCACACGTCTCGCTAGACCTTCCCCCTCTTACTCACACAATTACAACTTCGGCCAGACCTGCCGTCTTGTTTACAAACAAAGCTCGCTCTCCCAGGTACCACGTAGCCACGTGCATTTGAGTGTGGGCTTTCAAATTAATTTTTGCAATATGATTCTGCATCCCTTGTCCTTATTACTCATCAAATGGTTCCCTTCTTCTTCTGCTCCCATCTTCTTCTTCCGCTATCGTCCTCTTCTTCTGCTACCGTCTTCTTTACCATATTTCCAGACCCTTGCCTGAAACTTGGTCCCGCGAATTTCTTCTGGTATTTTTCCGCGTCTCCTCCTGTCTTGTCACCTTTTCTGCATCCTCGTCACTCTGATTGTCGGGATTTCTTCTGTTTTTCATGGCTCGTCCCCACTTCTCTTTCTCTGTTTCCTCTTCTGCATTTAATTCGTCCAAATATATTTGCGACTCAGCGTAACGCTCGTTCCATTCATCACGGTAATCTCTCTGGTTTTCTAGCCGATAATTCCTCTGATTATTCCATCTGCCGTCCCCGTTCCTTTGATATGGTCTACCCTGCCTTTGGTTTCCCTTCCAGTTAGTATATTCTCGCTGGTACGTCCTCTGATTGTGATTGTTGTTCTGATTATTGTAATTATCACGGCGATTTTGGAAGTTCCCATTGTTATTATTATTGTATTGGTTTCGACCGTCGAATTCCTGCCGTCTGGGCGTAAATTGTGTGCTAGTGGACTGTGTCTTCGTCTGATTGTTCTGACTTTGATCGTTTTGATGCCCCTGAACTATTTCTGCAGTGTTCACGCATTCCATATTCCGTCTCCCGGTCTGCGGACTAACCAGACTCGTTTCGTCCAAGTGGCGGAGTATCTCCTCGGCCTGAACTGCGGTTTTGATATTTCCTGCCACTAAAAATTGCTGTATGTTCATCGGAAGCTGCTTGCCGATAGTTAATACCATGTTTTCCTCGGAAGGCGGCTCGTCAAAATCCCGGAATTTCACTAGCTGCTGACTAAAAAAGTCAGAAAACCTTGTAGGGTGTGTGCTATGGTATTTTCTGGTATATAACTCCATCCTCAACCCCTGCTGCAGTGAAGGACTCCAAAACTTCCTCAAAAATGCTTCTTTAAACTGGGCCATGTCATTAAACATATACTTGAAGCTTTGAAACCAGATTAAACTTGGACCCTCTAAAAATTTCTCCACCAGACGAAGCTGTTTTGCGGGACTGACGTGTTGGTCATTAAAATAATCACCAGCTGGCGCAAAAATGCTTTTGGAGTAGATCCTGAATTTTCCCTGAATTTGTCTGGTTTAAAATCATTTCCCCTAATTACTTGTATGACTTGGGCAGGTGCCACACCAGGTTGTGGAGTTGACGTCTTCCCTCTGTAATTTTGGAATGTGTCGCAAGTTATCTTTGGACTCTGACTTCGACTCGTATCCTCAGCTAGCTTCGATCCCTCCGGACTTCCAATACTTCCGTGTTTCCCTACTGAATTTTCTGAAGAGAATAAAGTGGCATTCTCTATAGATCTTATCTCATTTTTAACGATGAGGTCTGCGTGTTCTTGGAGCTTGGACTTGATACTTTCCTCCAGAGCCTGTATTATAGAGTTATTCTCGCCTAGCCTCTTCAATATAGTCAGCCTATCCCCTTTAGTCTCATTCACCTGCTGTTCCCAATCTTTCTGGATTCTACTCTTCAAATTGTTAATTTTTTCTTCGTTGTTTTCCTGATTCTTCTCAAGCTGTTCCCCTATTTGATCTTGTAGCAGCTGCTGAGTTTTAATTAATTGTTCTCCTATCTCTTTCTGATTCTTAATTAACTGTTCTTCCATTTCTTTCTGATTCTTAATTAACTGTTCTTCCATTTCTTCTCGTATTTGCTCTTGATTCTTACTTAACTGGTCTTCCAGGTTTTCGCGCAAGTGCATCCGTTCTTTCTCCGTCTTTATCTCCAGTTTGTCAAGTTCCTTTATCAATCCTAACACATTGTTGTCGACTGAACTGATCTGCTCTTGTATGTTAATATTCTTCGCCTCTATTCTGTTCAATTGCCCCTTTAATTCGTCCTGCGTGTTTTTGATCCCTGCCGTATTGTTCACGCATGCTGTCTCGATTTGTTTCAGTTTGGCGGCTACCATTCCATCTAACTGTACTAGTTTGACGTCAAATTTGGGTTCTAGTTTCTTGATTTCTCCTGATTGTCTCGAATTATTTTCTGCCACCTCCCCCGCCAGTTTCTCTAGTTCTATTTTAGTACTCTGATTTATTTCAAGGGTGATCCTCTCTAATTGAACTGTTTGTAAGGTTGCCTGCTCTGATAACTTATGGTTTAGTTCAACTAACTGTTTATCGTAATGCTCACGCAATTCGTGTAATTGTTTGTCACTATCCAATTTCTGGATTTGCAATTGTACCGTAATGTTACTGTTCACGTCCTGTAATTTTTTATCACTCTCTTGACTCTGTTCACGAAATTGAGTAGTTATGTTATTTAATTGTTTATCACTGTGTTCACGCGACTCCTCCTTCATGCTTTTCAACTGTTCCTCCGTCTTTGCAGACATTTGCACAGACATCTGCTCCATCAACACTTTAATCTCCTCGATGCTAGCCATCGCAAAACACACAAATATATTCTGAGAAAATAGGGTCATGCAATGGGATTTCGGTCGTACACACACACATGTCTTTATAATTAAATATTACATTTATTCTAATTTAAATAAATTTTCAGTAATCGAAATCTTACTGAATAATGACTCTTATTTCCAAACAACAAAATAACTCCCTTGCGATCTGCTTTTAAATACCTAACTAACAGAATTTACGAAAGACACTTTAATTAACCGAAGTTAATTAAATGTAAAGTAAGGCAACACCTTCCTGCTTTTGACTGAGTTCACAAAATATGCAAATTTTCTAATTTTAAGCCGGGCGCCAGAACAAGTTATCAAATACACAATATCAACTTCTAACCTTGTTCAACATTTCTAACTTGAAGAACTCAGTGATTTTACTGATACACTTGGCGGTACAACTTCGCCTCAATTTACTGAATTTACTCTTGTCCTGCTGACCTGGCATCATTTCTCAGCGAAATAAGTATGAGGTCAACAAAGCAACAACAACAACAATCCCCACTTGGGCAGCCATTTTTGATATATGAACCCTTGCAAAGAAGCATATGAGACTCAATTTCGGGGGGTGTAACAGTCCATTTCGTAAAGTTGTTGTTAAGCGCTTCTTATAACATGCAGGGTAACATATAACAAAATAACATGCAGGAAAAAGTGAATACCAGGATTAAAACATATGAATTTAATAACAGATCAACAAATTTACACTATTTACAACAACAAAAAAACAAGGTATCCCAAATGACACCCACTTGAATTAAATAAAAATGCCAAACTAGGCCTGATCTCAGGAGAGATCGTAAAAATCTGGACCAAATGTCCCACAACACTGCAATGACATGTGCGTGTGCGTGTGCGGCTTTTCTACATGCGTTACGATGTGTACAAATTAATGCGAGATTCGTTACCATCCAGTAAACCTTCAGGGGACGAATCTGCATTGTCTTAGAATTAGACAGACACGAGGAACCAACTAAACACTAATTAAACTAATCCGACACTTCCTACACTAAATAAGACAAAAATAATTTCCGCATGAAATTGGAATCAAAGAACTGCCGCAGCAAATAACATTAACGCCTAAAAATCAGGACTTTTCAAATCAACACAAATAAATCAACACGTGACCAATCAAGAAAAATACACATATGGCCGCTTGCCATTTTTACAAGAAAAATACAAAATACACCCAACGGTGTCACAACAGACAAATCTAACAATAAAATGAGTCACAGAAATCACTAGGCTCAAAGCCAACATTTACATTATAAACAAATACTTCATTTCATACGATATGCGGTAATTCGTAACGGACATGGCGAACTCCCAATTAAAATGATGATCCAATGACCATTAAAATAACAGGTTTGCTACAGATAGCTTACAGGGGTCAGTCGGTCAGCTGGACTGCCTAAACGATGAATCACCAGACATAGGGTGGAATCTGCACATCTGTCAACCCACGTGTCAATTACCTCGACCTGCCGTAGCAATGGCTTGAGTCTCGAAGAATCGTGCTCCCAAAGCACATAATATACGTGTGTGTGTCAAAATAAATATCTTAGCATTTCCCACGGAAATCCAAGAATTAGCACTGGACAAGGTACAGTAGCCTCGAAGAGCGCTCTGCCTTTCCGTAAAAATACAACCACAATATTTGAGGGCGGTAGGCACATTCTACCCCTCATCACGAAGAATCAATACACACACCTTGACACAATACACACACCAGAATCACACGTATGGGTTTGACAGAAACCTGAAATAAAGGACATAAAATATTTTCCACCGACTTGCGCTCCCAATCTAGTCCGTGACTAAAGAACCTGAAAAGGACTCTCAAAAAACTCAAAAAATATAGAACTAAGGTGTTCTACAGTGACATCTTAACTTGTTGCGCTCGGCAACCCTAGTATGAATAAAAACATGTTCGTAAAACATCTAACATCTTTTACACCCTTCTCCTACTAAAAATGAATTTGAATAAAAGCACCATTTATCGACCATGACGAATTTCGCATTCGCATGAATAAAATCAAAATACACATGCCGTGCATACTAATAATGACTCATAAGAAAAATATACAATCAAACAAACATTTTGGCCACGTGCCAACGTACATTTAAATATAACAGTGTCGGCGCACAAAATCTAAATACACTAGAAAACAAAAATAAAATTATTTACAACGTTCCCGCGTCTAATCTAGCTACATATTGAATAAATCAATGGTTTGTACATCACCGTGCAGCTTGTAGAAAATCAACCTCCATCCCAAGGCATTTCCCCACGGGAAATCTACTCGTTCATCGTCGACGTTCTGGTAGAGGCGTAGCACTTCATTCCACCAATCGACCTTCCTGTAGACATCTTGGCGTGGCTTCTTGGAGAGAAATGTTCAAAGTTATTATTCTACCTAGGTAGAATCGCTATGAGCTACTGACTTTCACTCAAAAATAATGTCCTGGGCGATTACTCAACCTTGAACTGGCCCTATCTAAGCATTTGCTTACTTCACACGCACATATACATCACACAAAATATAACACAAAATTTACAGAAATTATTACTCTCTTCGTTCACCACGCAACTGGCTTTTAACAAGTCTCACAAATTCCGTCTACCGCGTAGCGCTTATCTCAACTAGAGATCTCCCTCCGCTAAGCGTGAACTCTGCTCCCCAGAGCACAATAAAATGTTCGTTCAAACAGACGTGAAGTATGCTCACTAGAGCCTGATAAAATCGTGTCCCAAACTGGCGTGAACGATGCTCCTCGGAGCCCGATAAAGTTGTGTCTCAAACTGCTCATCACCGATCAATTTATTAGAAACTGACGAAAAGGGGTGGAGTGGGGGAAATCTGTGAAAATAATCTGTAGTTTTCAACTCACAGACTTGGGACTAGTATCAATCTTCTTCTTTTCATCCAAACGTCTCAATGCACTTATGCGGAATTATATCGCATCGGCAGTTCTTCATACACGTGTTTTAGCGCCTTTTTATGGTAGGCAAATCTCCGCGTGGTTTAGACGTCCTCTCTCCTGATTCGTTGATTCAATCGTGTATCGGTTGGAACTTCACCTCTGGCACGCCCATAATGACGCCGACTTGGATGCGCGTTCACCCTGAATTTGTCCTTGAACTCGGCTTACCCGGTCATCGTCAGGAATAACTACCACGCTACTTCTGTTGCAATCGTTGCGACACACTACCTGTCTTCCCTTTGTCAATCTCCAACATGTTCTGCCTGGATATCAGTAATAATAATAATAAAAATCACGAAGACTTATTGATCGGGAAATCAATAAGGGTTGATTTATCCTCAGCAAGGTTTTGAAATTCGAAGTAAGTGATTGATTTGGATTTTAAAAACAATATCCACAGTAGTATAAATAACATCACTTAAGTACCTCACTCGTCTCTGAGTGTGCATTCCACAGTCCCAATTAGTGTGCGCGCTTCTCGCTGCAATGTGCCCCTCTGAGATGTCATTCACACGTCTCGCTAGACCTTCCCCCTCTTACTCACACAATTACAACTTCGGCCAGACCTGCCGTCTTGTTTACAAACAAAGCTCGCTCTCCCAGGTACCACGTAGCCACGTGCATTTGAGTGTGGGCTTTCAAATTAATTTTTGCAATATGATTCTGCATCCCTTGTCCTTATTACTCATCAAATGGTTCCCTTCTTCTTCTGCTCCCATCTTCTTCTTCCGCTATCGTCCTCTTCTTCTGCTACCGTCTTCTTTACCATATTTCCAGACCCTTGCCTGAAACTTGGTCCCGCGAATTTCTTCTGCTATTTTTCCGCGTCTCCTCCTGTCTTGTCACCTTTTCTGCATCCTCGTCACTCTGATTGTCGGGATTTCTTCTGTTTTTCATGGCTCGTCCCCACTTCTCTTTCTCTGTTTCCTCTTCTGCATTTAATTCGTCCAAATATATTTGCGACTCAGCGTAACGCTCGTTCCATTCATCACGGTAATCTCTCTGGTTTTCTAGCCGATAATTCCTCTGATTATTCCATCTGCCATCCCCGTTCCTTTGATATGGTCTACCCTGCCTTTGGTTTCCCTTCCAGTTAGTATATTCTCGCTGGTACGTCCTCTGATTGTGATTGTTGTTCTGATTATTGTAATTATCACGGCGATTTTGGAAGTTCCCATTGTTATTATTATTGTATTGGTTTCGACCGTCGAATTCCTGCCGTCTGGGCGTAAATTGTGTGCCAGTGGACTGTGTCTTCGTCTGATTGTTCTGACTTTGATCGTTTTGATGCCCCTGAACTATTTCTGCAGTGTTCACGCATTCCATATTCCGTCTCCCGGTCTGCGGACTAACCAGACTCGTTTCGTCCAAGTGGCGGAGTATCTCCTCGGCCTGAACTGCGGTTTTGATATTTCCTGCCACTAAAAATTGCCGTATGTTCATCGGAAGCTGCTTGCCGATAGTTAATACCATAATTTCCTCGGAAGGCGGCTCGTCAAAATCCCGGAATTTCACTAGCTGCTGACTAAAAAAGTCAGAAAACCTTGTAGGGTGTGTGCTATGGTATTTTCTGGTATATAACTCCATCCTCAACCCCTGCTGCAGTGAAGGACTGCAAAAACATCCTCAAAAATGCTTCTTTAAACTGGGCCATGTCGTTAAACGTATACTTGAAGCTTTGAAACCAGATTAAACTTGGGCCCTCTAAAAATTTCTCCACCAGACGAAGCTGTTTTGCGGGACTGACGTGTTGGTCATTAAAATAATCATCAGCTGGCGCAAAAATGCTTTTGGAGTAGATCCTGAATTTTCCCTGAATTTGTCTGGTTTAAAATCATTTCCCCTAATTACTTGTATGACTTGGGCAGGTGCCACACCAGGTTGTGGAGTTGACGTCTTCCCTCTGTAATTTTGGAATGTGTCGCAAGTTATCTTTGGACTCTGACTTCGACTCGTATCCTCAGCTAGCTTCGACCCCTCCGGACTTCCAATACTTCCGTGTTTCCCTACTGAATTTTCTGAAGAGAATAAAGTGGCATTCTCTAAAGATCTTATCTCATTTTTAACGATGAGGTCTGCGTGTTCTTGGAGCTTGGACTTGATACTTTCCTCCAGAGCCTGTATTATAGAGTTATTCTCTCCTAGCCTCTTCAATATAGTCAGCCTATCCCCTTTAGTCTCATTCACCTGCTGTTCCCAATCTTTCTGGATTCTACTCTTCAAATTGTTAATTTTTTCTTCGTTGTTTTCCTGATTCTTCTCAAGCTGTTCCCCTATTTGATCTTGTAGCAGCTGCTGAGTTTTAATTAATTGTTCTCCTATCTCTTTCTGATTCTTAATTAACTGTTCTTCCATTTCTTTCTGATTCTTAATTAACTGTTCTTACATTTCTTCTCGTATTTGCTCTTGATTCTTACTTAACTGGTCTTCCAGGTTTTCGCGCAAGTGCATCCGTTCTTTCTCCGTCTTTATCTCCAGTTTGTCAAGTTCCTTTATCAATCCTAACACATTGTTGTCGACTGAACTGATCTGCTCTTGTATGTTAATATTCTTCGCCTCTATTCTGTTCAATTGCCCCTTTAATTCGTCCTGCGTGTTTTTGATCCCTGCCGTATTGTTCACGCATGCTGTCTCGATTTGTTTCAGTTTGGCGGCTACCATTCCATCTAACTGTACTAGTTTGACGTCAAATTTGGGTTCTAGTTTCTTGATTTCTCCTAATTGTCTCGAATTATTTTCTGCCACCTCCCCCGCCAGTTTCTCTAGTTCTATTTTAGTACTCTGATTTATTTCAAGGATGATCCTCTCTAATTGAACTGTTTGTAAGGTTGCCTGCTCTGATAACTTATGGTTTAGTTCAACTAACTGTTTATCGTAATGCTCACGCAATTCGTGTAATTGTTTGTCACTATCCAATTTCTGGATTTGCAATTGTACCGTAATGTTACTGTTCACGTCCTGTAATTTTTTATCACTCTCTTGACTCTGTTCACGAAATTGAGTAGTTATGTTATTTAATTGTTTATCACTGTGTTCACGCGACTCCTCCTTCATGCTTTTCAACTGTTCCTCCGTCTTTGCAGACATTTGCACAGACATCTGCTCCATCAACACTTTAATCTCCTCGATGCTAGCCATCGCAAAACACACAAATATATTCTGAGAAAATAGGGTCATGCAATGGGATTTCGGTCGTACACACACACATGTCTTTATAATTAAATATTACATTTATTCTAATTTAAATAAATTTTCAGTAATCAAAATCTTACTGAATAATGACTCTTATTTCCAAACAACAAAATAACTCCCTTGCGATCTGCTTTTAAATACCTAACTAACAGAATTTACGAAAGACACTTTAATTAACCGAAGTTAATTAAATGTAAAGTAAGGCAACACCTTCCTGCTTTTGACTGAGTTCACAAAATATGCAAATTTTCTAATTTTAAGCCGGGCGCCAGAACAAGTTATCAAATACACAATATCAACTTCTAACCTTGTTCAACATTTCTAACTTGAAGAACTCAGTGATTTTACTGATACACTTGGCGGTACAACTTCGCCTCAATTTACTGAATTTACTCTTGTCCTGCTGACCTGGCATCATTTCTCAGCGAAATAAGTATGAGGTCAACAAAGCAACAACAACAACAATCCCCACTTGGGCAGCCATTTTTGATATATGAACCCTTGCAAAGAAGCATATGAGACTCAATTTCGGGGGGTGTAACAGTCCATTTCGTAAAGTTGTTGTTAAGCGCTTCTTATAACATGCAGGGTAACATATAACAAAATAACATGCAGGAAAAAGTGAATACCAGGATTAAAACATATGAATTTAATAACAGATCAACAAATTTACACTATTTACAACAACAAAAAAACAAGGTATCCCAAATGACACCCACTTGAATTAAATAAAAATGCCAAACTAGGCCTGATCTCAGGAGAGATCGTAAAAATCTGGACCAAATGTCCCACAACACTGCAATGACATGTGCGTGTGCGTGTGCGGCTTTTCTACATGCGTTACGATGTGTACAAAATAATGCGAGATTCGTTACCATCCAGTAAACCTTCAGGGGACGAATCTGCATTGTCTTAGAATTAGACAGACACGAGGAACCAACTAAACACTAATTAAACTAATCCGACACTTCCTACACTAAATAAGACAAAAATAATTTCCGCATGAAATTGGAATCAAAGAACTGCCGCAGCAAACAACATTAACGCCTAAAAATCAGGACTTTTCAAATCAACACAAATAAATCAACACGTGACCAATCAAGAAAAATACACATATGGCCGCTTGCCATTTTTACAAGAAAAATACAAAATACACCCAACGGTGCCACAACAGACAAATCTAACAATAAAATGAGTCACAGAAATCACTAGGCTCAAAGCCAACATTTACATTATAAACAAATACTTCATTTCATACGATATGCGGTAATTCGTAACGGACATGGCGAACTCCCAATTAAAATGATGATCCAATGACCATTAAAAGAACAGGTTTGCTACAGATAGCTTACAGGGGTCAGTCGGTCAGCTGGACTGCCTAAACGATGAATCACCAGACATAGGGTGGAATCTGCACATCTGTCAACCCACGTGTCAATTACCTCGACCTGCCGTAGCAATGGCTTGAGTCTCGAAGAATCGTGCTCCCAAAGCACATAATATACGTGTGTGTGTCAAAATAAATATCTTAGCATTTCCCACGGAAATCCAAGAATTAGCACTGAACAAGGTACAGTAGCCTCGAAGAGCGCTCTGCCTTTCCGTAAAAATACAACCACAATATTTGAGGGCGGTAGGCACATTCTACCCCTCATCACGAAGAATCAATACACACACACCTTGACACAATACACACACCAGAATCACACGTATGGGTTTGACAGAAACCTGAAATAAAGGACATAAAATATTTTCCACCGACTTGCGCTCCCAATCTAGTCCGTGACTAAAGAACCTGAAAAGGACTCTCAAAAAACTCAAAAAATATAGAACTAAGGTGTTCTACAGTGACATCTTAACTTGTTGCGCTCGGCAACCCTAGTATGAATAAAAACATGTTCGTAAAACATCTAACATCTTTTACCCCCTTCTCCTACTAAAAATTAATTTGAATAAAAGCACCATTTATCGACCATGACGAATTTCGCATTCGCATGAATAAAATCAAAATACACATGCCGTGCATACTAATAATGACTCATAAGAAAAATATACAATCAAACAAACATTTTGGCCACGTGCCAACGTACATTTAAATATAACAGTGTCGGCGCACAACATCTAAATACACTAGAAAACAATGATAAAATTATTTACAACGCTCCCGCGTCTAATCTAGCTACATATTGAATAAATCAATGGTTTGTACATCACCGTGCAGCTTGTAGAAAATCAACCTCCATCCCAAGGCATTTCCCCACGGGAAATCTACTCGTTCATCGTCGACGTTCTGGTAGAGGCGTAGCACTTCATTCCACCAATCGACCTTCCTGTAGACATCTTGGCGTGGCTTCTTGGAAAGAAATGTTCAAAGTTATTATTCTACCTAGCTAGAATCGCTATGAGCTACTGACTTTCACTCAAAAATAATGTCCTGGGCGATTACTCAACCTTGAACTGGCCCTATCTAAGCATTTGCTTACTTCACACGCACATATACATCACACAAAATATAACACAAAATTTACAGAAATTATTACTCTCTTCGTTCACCACGCAACTGGCTTTTAACAAGTCTCACAAATTCCGTCTACCGCGTAGCGCTTATCTCAACTAGAGATCTCCCTCCGCTAAGCGTGAACTCTGCTCCCCAGAGCACAATAAAATGTTCGTTCAAACAGACGTGAAGTATGCTCACTAGAGCCTGATAAAATCGTGTCCCAAACTGGCGTGAACGATGCTCCTCGGAGCCCGATAAAGTTGTGTCTCAAACTGCTCATCACCGATCAATTTATTAGAAACTGACGAAAAGGGGTGGAGTGGGGGAAATCTGTGAAAATAATCTGTAGTTTTCAACTCACAGACTTGGGACTAGTATCAATCTTCTTCTTTTCATCCAAACGTCTCAATGCACTTATGCGGAATTATATCGCATCGGCAGTTCTTCATACACGTGTTTTAGCGCCTTTTTATGGTAGGCAAATCTCCGCGTGGTTTAGACGTCCTCTCTCCTGATTCGTTGATTCAATCGTGTATCGGTTGGAACTTCACCTCTGGCACGCCCATAATGACGCCGACTTGGATGCGCGTTCACCCTGAATTTGTCCTTGAACTCGGCTTACCCGGTCATCGTCAGGAATAACTACCACGCTACTTCTGTTGCAATCGTTGCGACACACTACCTGTCTTCCCTTTGTCAATCTCCAACATGTTATGCCTGGAAATCAATAATAATAATAAAAATCACGAAGACTTATTGATCGGGAAATCAATAAGGGTTGATTTATCCTCAGCAAGGTTTTGAAATTCGAAGTAAGTGATTGATTTGGATTTTAAAAACAATATCCACAGTAGTATAAATAACATCACTTAAGTACCTCACTCGTCTCTGAGTGTGCATTCCACAGTCCCAATAAGTGTGCGCGCTTCTCGCTGCAATGTGCCCCTCTGAGATGTCATTCACACGTCTCGCTAGACCTTCCCCCTCTTACTCACACAATTACAACTTCGGCCAGACCTGCCGTCTTGTTTACAAACAAAGCTCGCTCTCCCAGGTACCACGTAGCCACGTGCATTTGAGTGTGGGCTTTCAAATTAATTTTTGCAATATGATTCTGCATCCCTTGTCCTTATTACTCATCAAATGGTTCCCTTCTTCTTCTGCTCCCATCTTCTTCTTCCGCTATCGTCCTCTTCTTCTGCTACCGTCTTCTTTACCATATTTCAAGACCCTTGCCTGAAACTTGGTCCCGCGAATTTCTTCTGCTATTTTTTCGCGTCTCCTCCTGCCTTGTCACCTTTTCTGCATCCTCGTCACTCTGATTGTCGGGATTTCTTCTGTTTTTCATGGCTCGTCCCCACTTCTCTTTCTCTGTTTCCTCTTCTGCATTTAATTCGTCCAAATATATTTGCGACTCAGCGTAACGCTCGTTCCATTCATCACGGTAATCTCTCTGGTTTTCTAGCCGATAATTCCTCTGATTATTCCATCTGCCGTCCCCGTTCCTTTGATATGGTCTACCCTGCCTTTGGTTTCCCTTCCAGTTAGTATATTCTCGCTGGTACGTCCTCTGATTGTGATTGTTGTTCTGATTATTGTAATAATCACGGCGATTTTGGAAGTTCCCATTGTTATTATTATTGTATTGGTTTCGACCGTCGAATTCCTGCCGTCTGGGCGTAAATTGTGTGCTAGTGGACTGTGTCTTCGTCTGATTGTTCTGACTTTGATCGTTTTGATGCCCCTGAACTATTTCTGCAGTGTTCACGCATTCCATATTCCGTCTCCCGGTCTGCGGACTAACCAGACTCGTTTCGTCCAAGTGGCGGAGTATCTCCTCGGCCTGAACTGCGGTTTTGATATTTCCTGCCACTAAAAATTGCTGTATGTTCATCGGAAGCTGCTTGCCGATAGTTAATACCATGTTTTCCTCGGAAGGCGGCTCGTCAAAATCCCGGAATTTCACTAGCTGCTGACTAAAAAAAGTCAGAAAACCTTGTAGGGTGTGTGCTATGGTATTTTCTGGTATATAACTCCATCCTCAACCCCTGCTGCAGTGAAGGACTCCAAAACTTCCTCAAAAATGCTTCTTTAAACTGGGCCATGTCATTAAACGTATACTTGAAGCTTTGAAACCAGATTAAACTTGGGCCCTCTAAAAATTTCTCCACCAGACGAAGCTGTTTTGCGGGACTGACGTGTTGGTCATTAAAATAATCACCAGCTGGCGCAAAAATGCTTTTGGAGTAGATCCTGAATTTTCCCTGAATTTGTCTGGTTTAAAATCATTTCCCCTAATTACTTGTATGACTTGGGCAGGTGCCACACCAGGTTGTGGAGTTGACGTCTTCCCTCTGTAATTTTGGAATGTGTCGCAAGTTATCCTTGGACTCTGACTTCGACTCGTATCCTCAGCTAGCTTCGACCCCTCCGGACTTCCAATACTTCCGTGTTTCCCTACTGAATTTTCTGAAGAGAATAAAGTGGCATTCTCTATAGATCTTATCTCATTTTTAACGATGAGGTCTGCGTGTTCTTGGTGCTTGGACTTGATACTTTCCTCCAGAGCCTGTATTATAGAGTTATTCTCGCCTAGCCTCTTCAATATAGTCAGCCTATCCCCTTTAGTCTCATTCACCTGCTGTTCCCAATCTTTCTGGATTCTACTCTTCAAATTGTTAATTTTTTCTTCGTTGTTTTCCTGATTCTTCTCAAGCTGTTCCCCTATTTGATCTTGTAGCAGCTGCTGAGTTTTAATTAATTGTTCTCCTATCTCTTTCTGATTCTTAATTAACTGTTCTTCCATTTCTTTCTGATTCTTAATTAACTGTTCTTCCATTTCTTCTCGTATTTGCTCTTGATTCTTACTTAACTGGTCTTCCAGGTTTTCGCGCAAGTGCATCCGTTCTTTCTCCGTCTTTATCTCCAGTTTGTCAAGTTCCTTTATCAATCCTAACACATTGTTGTCGACTGAACTGATCTGCTCTTGTATGTTAATATTCTTCGCCTCTATTCTGTTCAATTGCCCCTTTAATTCGTCCTGCGTGTTTTTGATCCCTGCCGTATTGTTCACGCATGCTGTCTCGATTTGTTTCAGTTTGGCGGCTACCATTCCATCTAACTGTACTAGTTTGACGTCAAATTTGGGTTCTAGTTTCTTGATTTCTCCTAATTGTCTCGAATTATTTTCTGCCACCTCCCCCGCCAGTTTCTCTAGTTCTATTTTAGTACTCTGATTTATTTCAAGGGTGATCCTCTCTAATTGAACTGTTTGTAAGGTTGCCTGCTCTGATAACTTATGGTTTAGTTCAACTAACTGTTTATCGTAATGCTCACGCAATTCGTGTAATTGTTTGTCACTATCCAATTTCTGGATTTGCAATTGTACCGTAATGTTACTGTTCACGTCCTGTAATTTTTTATCACTCTCTTGACTCTGTTCACGAAATTGAGTAGTTATGTTATTTAATTGTTTATCACTGTGTTCACGCGACTCCTCCTTCATGCTTTTCAACTGTTCCTCCGTCTTTGCAGACATTTGCACAGACATCTGCTCCATCAACACTTTAATCTCCTCGATGCTAGCCATCGCAAAACACACAAATATATTCTGAGAAAATAGGGTCATGCAATGGGATTTCGGTCGTACACACACACATGTCTTTATAATTAAATATTACATTTATTCTAATTTAAATAAATTTTCAGTAATCAAAATCTTACTGAATAATGACTCTTATTTCCAAACAACAAAATAACTCCCTTGCGATCTGCTTTTAAATACCTAACTAACAGAATTTACGAAAGACACTTTAATTAACCGAAGTTAATTAAATGTAAAGTAAGGCAACACCTTCCTGCTTTTGACTGAGTTCACAAAATATGCAAATTTTCTAATTTTAAGCCGGGCGCCAGAACAAGTTATCAAATACACAATATCAACTTCTAACCTTGTTCAACATTTCTAACTTGAAGAACTCAGTGATTTTACTGATACACTTGGCGGTACAACTTCGCCTCAATTTACTGAATTTACTCTTGTCCTGCTGACCTGGCATCATTTCTCAGCGAAATAAGTATGAGGTCAACAAAGCAACAACAACAACAATCCCCACTCGGGCAGCCATTTTTGATATATGAACCCTTGCAAAGAAGCATATGAGACTCAATTTGGGGGGGGGGTGTAACAGTCCATTTCGTAAAGTTGTTGTTAAGCGCTTCTTATAACATGCAGGGTAACATATAACAAAATAACATGCAGGAAAAAGTGAATACCAGGATTAAAACATATGAATTTAATAACAGATCAACAAATTTACACTATTTACAACAACAAAAAAACAAGGTATCCCAAATGACACCCACTTGAATTAAATAAAAATGCCAAACTAGGCCTGATCTCAGGAGAGATCGTAAAAATCTGGACCAAATGTTCCACAACAATGCAATGACATGTGCGTGTGCGTGTGCGGCTTTTCTACATGCGTTACGATGTGTACAAATTAATGCGAGATTCGTTACCATCCAGTAAATCTTCAGGGGACGAATCTGCATTGTCTTAGAATTAGACAGACACGAGGAACCAACTAAACACTAATTAAACTAATCCGACACTTCCTACACTAAATAAGACAAAAATAATTTCCGCATGAAATTGGAATCAAAGAACTGCCGCAGCAAACAACATTAACGCCTAAAAATCAGGACTTTTCAAATCAACACAAATAAATCAACACGTGACCAATCAAGAAAAATACACATATGGCCGCTTGCCATTTTTACAAGAAAAATACAAAATACACCCAACGGTGCCACAACAGACAAATCTAACAATAAAATGAGTCACAGAAATCACTAGGCTCAAAGCCAACATTTACATTATAATCAAATACTTCATTTCATACGATATGCGGTAATTCGTAACGGACATGGCGAACTCCCAATTAAAATGATCCAATGACCATTAAAAGAACAGGTTTGCTACAGATAGCTTACAGGGGTCAGTCGGTCAGCTGGACTGCCTAAACGATGAATCACCAGACATAGGGTGGAATCTGCACATCTGTCAACCCACGTGTCAATTACCTCGACCTGCCGTAGCAATGGCTTGAGTCTCGAAGAATCGTGCTCCCAAAGCACATAATATACGTGTGTGTGTCAAAATAAATATCTTAGCATTTCCCACGGAAATCCAAGAATTAGCACTGAACAAGGTACAGTAGCCTCGAAGAGCGCTCTGCCTTTCCGTAAAAATACAACCACAATATTTGAGGGCGGTAGGCACATTCTACCCCTCATCACGAAGAATCAATACACACACACCTTGACACAATACACACACCAGAATCACACGTATGGGTTTGACAGAAACCTGAAATAAAGGACATAAAATATTTTCCACCGACTTGCGCTCCCAATCTAGTCCGTGACTAAAGAACCTGAAAAGGACTCTCAAAAAACTCAAAAAATATAGAACTAAGGTGTTCTACAGTGACATCTTAACTTGTTGCGCTCGGCAACCCTAGTATGAATAAAAACATGTTCGTAAAACATCTAACATCTTTTACCCCCTTCTCCTACTAAAAATTAATTTGAATAAAAGCACCATTTATCGACCATGACGAATTTCGCATTCGCATGAATAAAATCAAAATACACATGCCGTGCATACTAATAATGACTCATAAGAAAAATATACAATCAAACAAACATTTTGGCCACGTGCCAACGTACATTTAAATATAACAGTGTCGGCGCACAACATCTAAATACACTAGAAAACAATGATAAAATTATTTACAACGCTCCCGCGTCTAATCTAGCTACATATTGAATAAATCAATGGTTTGTACATCACCGTGCAGCTTGTAGAAAATCAACCTCCATCCCAAGGCATTTCCCCACGGGAAATCTACTCGTTCATCGTCGACGTTCTGGTAGAGGCGTAGCACTTCATTCCACCAATCGACCTTCCTGTAGACATCTTGGCGTGGCTTCTTGGAAAGAAATGTTCAAAGTTTGCACCGCTTGTGCTCTTACGTTAAACAAAATAGCAGAGGCGTGAGGAAATACAGTAGAAGTGAAAACAACACCTTAAACAGGATCGCTAAGGAGCGGGGAAAGGATGTCTCTTTCGATGCGTGCTGGGCCCAAGATTCCGGATCGAAAGAAAGATACTTTCCAAAAAAGGAATCGAATGAATTGTTTAAAACAAATCAAAAGCGGAATTGAAATTATCTAATTGATCGAGGAACCCAGAAGCGTGAAGGTCGTGACTGCGTTACAGTACGAAGCCAAGACCGACGAAATCGGACGAGAGATGAGGGAACTTAAAATTACAAATGAAAGAGGACGAAACCAAGTGAACTATTTACTATTGTATTTAAAGTAAACTAAAACAGGTGCGCATAAGAGTAAGGATATATCTAAACACAAAATGAAAGGTAAACGTGAAGAGGTATAAAATCGCTTAATAACAAATAAAATAAAATTAATGATTAAAGATGGTACCTAAGAAAGGAGCACACAAAAACAATCTCAAGAGAAAAGTGTATAAATGAACTTAAGCACTAACAAAGATGAAACAAGATTAATTAAAATGTACTTACAATCAATGTGCAACTAAACCGTAAGCGCGACTCGATAACCAAAATTTAAAATACAAAAACAAAACAAAAACGAAAAAGATAGAGAGTATGGATGAGTCGAATAAGAGAACACCTCTACTTACGAGGATGACCTGGACTAGAATGCCCCTCGCCAAGAACAGACTTCCAAAAAGCTTATGATGTTGTGAAATCATGGGGTACGGGGGGGGGGGGGGGAGTGGTGGGGATGAGAAGGGTGCGTATGTAGGAAACGGGGGTGGGGGGGAGAGGGGGGGATGACACGGAGTTACGTAATATAACGAAGCCAGAGGAAACAACACAAAATTAACACATAAAAATAAAGGAAAATGAGTATTACATTAAATTAATTGACATTACCGGGACAGGAAATGAAAGGAAAAACCGATCAGCTAAGAAATATGCTTTGTAGGAAAATATAGGCTTACGTAGAGGTAGTTATGTCTAAATATAACGACATACGAAGAAACAAAGGAATTAAGGCATGACGAATGGACAGTGACTAACACAAAGACCATCGCTCACACACTTTTCCTAAAACAGAGGGAAGGATCAAATAGGAGGCGAAATGAGACATGGCTCCGTTACTCCAATGATACCTTGACCCAAAAAACAAACTCTGATACGACAATCAAATGAAAGATGCCTCGAAAGAGTGCACATCAATTTGTGACGTAATACAGAGCGCTAGAAAGCCTCGCAGAAAAGTAGCATATATTTCAGACCTGAAAGATTTGAGTAAAAATAAAACCGATTACATGAAAGGTAGGGATGACAAATAAACACAGAGGCTTCGCTAAACTAACGTAAACAAAGGCGAAGGGACTTGGGTTCATGGATCGAATTCACATCATCATAAGAAAGGGAAATTGATAAACTGAAATTCAAAAATGATAGCATGCCAGATAAAACCAAGTGATCGAATCGTACTTACGTTTAGTTGCGTTGGGGCACGGGCGAAAAGCCCGACACACCTAGGCTGTGACCGTTTCACATGATGGTCAGAAATGGGGGGAAGCCACCTTCTCTAAAAGGAACGCAGTAACGCCGCTCGGGAAAAATAAGTCGTAGAACTCCCCCTCTCCAGAACATAAAGGGGGCCAATGGGAGAAGCAAAGCTTAGTAACAAGTTATGCTTCAACCAATGGTAACACAGTGTCAGTAGGGGTGAAAAGTTTCACCATCTGACGAAACATTTACGCAGAATTACAAAGTTTGAACGCAGTAGGTGAGACAGAGAAACGTATGTCACAATAATGCGACATGAAGGAAATGATGATAATAATAATAATAATATGACAAAAAATAATGAACCTGATAAAAACGGTTCAAAATTCCCCTGCTCTCACAAAAAAAAGGAATTTTCCTGGCCATGGAAATTTCTTTTTTCGTACAAAAAGAGAGGAAAAAAATGTAAAGGGGGAAAAAAATTGAATACTAAAAAAAATTGGGTACTAAGGACCTCTAGGAGAATACAAAAAAATGAACAGTTGACTAATCTGACCGTGAAATGAAGGTGGTACCCCCTTCATTGCTCGTCAACACTAGCCACTAACGTCAAAAGTACTGCGTTCAAAAAGAAATACAGTGAGTTCATATATTAAATAGTGATCATTGTTCTTGCTAGTTCATGATGATGCGGATGTCGAAATCTTCAAGATGGACGTTACCTCGGGACTGCAAATCTCTCCAGCCTCTGATGAGAAAAGATAGACAAAGTTAAATCGTGATCACATTTTAAAAAAAATACATTTGGGACACCCTGTATATAGGACCTTTCGTTGCGTCAACGAGGAATATGCAATAGTGTCATAATGTCTTCGAAAGGAAAAGTACTCTCCTTTTCAGCTGCTGAAAAATAAAGCCATGTATAGACCCAGTGAAGGGTGACTGGTCCGTTAACGAGTTCCGAGAAGACCCTCAGCTGTGTTAGCTCAGGTACACAAAGGTTGTTTGTTGTCACTCGCCAACCCTCTGGATGGTTGCTAGACAATACACGATATGCTGAGAACACTTGACAATTTAAAACCTAACAAAATATATGACTTCACAATAAATATCAAAATCAAGATGACACTAAGGTGCATGATATCTCAAAACCATGACACAAAAAGTCAATTACATGAATAAATGTAAAATAAATACCAAGTTCCTACAAGGTCAAACAGGAAGTGTTGAAGGGTCCTTGTCTGTCGTCGAACAATAGGAGTTAAGCCGAGGGGCAGTGCAAAAGAGGAGTAGGGGTGGTTTGCAAATAGTGACCGACCAGGTATATACTGACGGCCTCAGGCAAAGATATAGTTTGACAGAGATGTCAAGTATACACGACTCACTCGCGTACGAGAAAAAGGCCACGGGTGTCTCCTGTCTTGTCACAGGAATAAATGAAAAGGAAGCACACGAATTAAGATCAGAATAGGCTCACATGCTAGGTTGGCTATTAAGGAGCTCGGGCATCCAATTAGAATAAAAGGAAAACAAAAACACAACATTATAGCGAGGCGAAATTCACAAGATCATTTGACAAATTTTTTCAACTGCGTGACGTGGGCCGAAGTCACTGAATTATCGTGATCATCCACTAACTCGACTGAGACAGGATTTAAAAAGCGTGAAATAGTCTTGGGAGTTGACCAACGTAAGCACAGCTTACTGGAAATTTGTTTGGTAGCGTCACTCAAAGGATGTAAACGACACAAAACTTTGTCCCCAATTTGGAATTTAACATCATGACGGCCTAAGTTGTAGCGCTTCGCTACTCTGGCTTTTGCCTTCTTGAGGTGACCGGTAGCGATGGCCCATTTTTGAGCAACAGAGGTAGTGCGAGAGGGTTCGGAAAGATATTCAATATTCCATTTGAGCAGCAAGGGGTCGACAAGCGATCGGCCTAGGAATAATTCCGCTGGAGTAGTTTGAACGGACGAATGGAAAGAGGTATTGAACCCGAGACTGAATTACTGTAGGTTCGTATCCCAGGAGGTTTGATCGGCATTGTGAAAAGCGGACATACAAGCCTTCAAGTTTTTGTGAAAACGCTCTACGTGATTTCCCTGCGGTCGATACGGTGACAAGAAAATATGTTGGATGCCCCAGTTAAATACCATAGTTTCAAAGGCTTTGGAACGGAATACAGAGGCGTTATCTGACACAAGGTACTTGGGAGGACCAAAAACTCCAAATATATATCTAGACAAGAAATGGATAGTAGTCTGAGAAGTGATATTCTTTACTGGGAATAACCAAACAAACTTCGAAAAACCATCAATGACAGTTAAAATGGCTTGATTGCCAGATTTTGATCTCACGACTGGACCAAAGTAATCAATGAAAAGGCGTTCTCCGGGACGAGTGACGATACCAGCTTGGTGGAAGCCTACACGAGTGTTCTGGGCAGGTTTAGAACGCTGGCAGGTTAAACATCTTCTGACATGAGCAAAAGCATCTACTTTAATTGAGGGCCAATAAAATTCACCGGATATCTTACGGAAAGTGCGCTGCATCCCTGCATGAGTTCCCAGTGCAGAATCATGATAATATGTCAAAAGCATATCACGTACTGCTAATGGAGCAAAAATTCTAAATTTAGAAGAGTTAGGAAGAACATAGCCAATAACATCATTTCGAACACAAAAGTTGCTTACTGCCGGATCTTTGTTTGCAATTTTTGCACGGAGGTCAGTGCAAAATGGATCCTCAGACTGGAATTTCCGGATATCCACAAAAGACCAAGGACAATGTTGCAATAGGAAAAGATTTTCTTGAAGTGGTGTACTGGTAGAAACGCTCTCGATTGGAGTCCTAGGGGTCTCTTCAAACATGCGTGACAGGCAGTCAGCCACCGGGTTCTCGCTCCCTTTTACGTGGATGATATCAAACTTAAAAGATGACAACCTCAAAATCCACCTGTTGATGCGTCCAAGCTTTTTTACGTGAGAAAGGCTCCATTTCAAAGCCTCATTGTCGGTAAAAACAGTAAAGTGACGGTGTTCCAAAAAGGTCCTGAATTTTTCACATCCAAATACCACAGCAAGACTTTCCTTCTCGAAAATTGAGTAACGTCGTTCATGTTGATTTAACATACGACTCGCGAAGGCCACTGGTGCAAATTTTCCATCCACACGCTGGCTCAAAACACTAGAAATGGCCAAATCACTGGCGTCACAATGTAAAAAGAAAGCTGATTCGAAATCAGGCGTGTGCAGTACTGGTGCTGACATAAGGGCTTCTTTCAAAACATTGAAAGCTTTGTCCTGTTCTGGCCCCCACACAAATTTCACATTCTTCTTTTTGAGAGCATTTAGAGGTGCCGAAATGTCAGAGAAGTTTTTGATAAAACGAGAATAGAACGTGAACATACCCATTACTCTTCTCAAGGCCCTAACTGTGGTGGGTACAGGTAACTGCTGAATGCAATCTGCGCGCTCGGGTATGACACGGATACCATCGGCTGACAGAATGTGACCCAGAAATTTAATTTGAGTACAGCCCAAAGAGGTCTTTTTTGGATTGATAGTGAGGCCGGCCTTCCTGAGGCGGGAGAAAACTTCCCTAAGATGAACGACATGCTCCTCAAAAGATCTGCTGTATACGACTAAATCGTCAAGATAATTAAATACAAAATTGAACTTCAGGTCTCCCAAGATGTCGTCTAGCACGCGACTGAGGACTTGTGCACCAACAGCTACACCCATCGGAAGACGTTTGAAATTATATAACCCGAAAGGGGTGTTAAAAGCAGTGAAGTCGCGACTCTCAGCATCCAAAGGAATCTGATAATAGGCACTATTTAGATCAATCATCGAATACACATTGGCCCCGTGGAAATGTTGAAAAGCACTCTCAATAGTAGGCAGTGGGAAATTATCAAAGACTACCTTCTTGTTCAATTTTCGGTAGTCTACGACTAGCCGGTACTCGCCCTCTTCTTTCTTGGGAATTAAGAAAGCAGGAGACCCATAAGCTGATTTGGAAGGAACCACTACTCCCCGATCTTGCAAATCATTGATATACTTTTTCATGGCCAAGAGCTTGGGTGGATTACAAGGAAACGGAGGACTTCGAACAGGTACATTGTCGCTCAAGTCAATGTGGCATTCGTGATTTACAGCAGAACCTAAATCTTCTGTGAGGACATCAGAAAATTCCTCAACTAAACCGTTCAGAGTATCACGTTGCTCGGACATCAAAGTTAATGGAAGATGTACGGAAAATACAGGAGACACATCAACGTAGTTAGAAGTACATTCTTCAAAGGGGAACATTTTATCTGAGCGAAATTTGAAACAAAATGAATCGTTAATAAAATCCAACTGCATACCAGTTTTATGCATAAAGTCAATTCCTAAAATACATTGAGTGGAGAGATTGTTAACCACATGAAAAACATGTTTCCAAGAAAATCCGTGAATTTTAATGCGACATAGAATAGTTTCGGCAACGTCGATAACTGACGATCCCGCAGAGAGGAACTGACATTTATTCTGTACGGGGTGTTTTTGCGAAGATCGAATGCTATCTGCCACTGAACGGTGGATGAAACTTCTGGTGGCGCCTGTATCCAAAATAGCAGGTGCCGAGACATTATCGAAATTTACTGAGACTCCTGGTTGTAACACAACATCGAAATTAGATGCATTGTCAAGTTTGGATGGAGGACTGCTCCGGGAGTCGAACTCAGAACACCTCCCTAAGAGTTTTCCTGGTTGGAATTACAATTTGGACAGGAACGAGTCGTGACCTCATTCATCCCACAGCCAAAACAGAATTTTCGGCGTTTTAAAGAACACATTTTAAAATGATGTCCAAGTTCATTACAGTTCCAACAAGTTATGCGACCAGAAGAAACATTGCGTGTGATTGTTGTTGGGGTGTTTGTAGTCCTTTCACGGGAAACAGCAGAAGAATTACGAGCCACAGAAGGGCTTGGGTTAGAATTCCTAGAAAGGGACTCAGCACGGCGAGCAGACGGCTTAAACCGTAAGGTGTCGTCTTTTGTTCGGTCGACAGCTGGGCTAGACAGTGTTGTCTGGGGGGAGTAGGCTAACTCGGGGAAAATCGTATTATCGGCTCTTGGAGGTGGAGTATAGTTCGAACAGGCTCGTGCATTTAATTCATACTCACGGCCTTGCGATATGATGTCCTCGATGGAAAAAATGGATGTACGCCGAATGAAGTATTTATAAGTGGGATTTAAATTCCTGTATATAATTTCCAACAGATCCCTGGGATGAAAGGGTTGGGGGAGGTTCGCTGCTAACAGCCGAACTGAGGTTACATAATCGTCGATCATCTCCCCAGGAGCCTGAGTACGGGAGTATATTTCTTGTTTGAGAGCGAAATCGAAATCTTGTGGCGTGAAACGGTCCTTAATGCACCCAACAAATTCGTCCCATGACTTATAAAAATTCGGAGTAGTGCGATGCCACATCAGCGCTTTTCCAGACAAAAGAATAGGTAAGCAACGTACAATATTGTCGGGATTAATATCGTGACAATAACACAATTCCTCCACACGTTGGATAAAACAAAAAACTGATGAGGTATTGTTTTCTCCGGAAAAAGTCAAACCCCACCTACTCACTACTGATGCAACATTTTCGTTGTGGCGAGCACTATTAACAATGCCTACAGGGGCGATGGAGCAATCTAAAAGGGGAGGGTCTATCATTAGCAGGTCCTGTGTCGTATCTTGCAATAGTGGCGTGGGCATTGTTAAAGATTCAAAGCCCATAAAATTTAACTCCTTTTTGACGGGTGGGAATTCTGACTTAGACATGACAATAGACAAGGAGAAAAGTAAAACACTTTAACTTAGTAAAATAAAGGTCACAATACCGTAATGCGTCCTATTCCAGCGTTGCGAAGTACTCACTAACTTGTTGCACTCTTCACCTCGGAACTAGATTCTTTGGATGTCTTGTTCACTCGAGAAATGCTTTCACACTCCGCACTTTCTTCGGGGATGGGGGAACAATTCAGTACAGGTATCTTAAACTCAGAAAGACAACATTGTAATAATTGCAAAAATAATATAAGTTTGGTAATTTAAAGGGAACGATTTCACGAAAAACCACGCTCTGATATACCATTTGCACCGCGTTGTGCTCTTACGTTAAACAAAATAGCAGAGGCGTGAGGAAATACAGTAGAAGTGAAAACAACACCTTAAACAGGATCGCTAAGGAGCGGGGAAAGGATGTCTCTTTCGATGCGTGCTGGGCCCAAGATTCCGGATCGA
Source organism: Meconema thalassinum (assembly GCA_946902985.2). Taxonomy (NCBI): domain Eukaryota; kingdom Metazoa; phylum Arthropoda; class Insecta; order Orthoptera; family Tettigoniidae; genus Meconema; species Meconema thalassinum. The sequence goes on from OX336389.2 coordinate 349,389,822, forward strand.
AAGAAAGATACTTTCCAAAAAAGGAATCGAATGAATTGTTTAAAACAAATCAAAAGCGGAATTGAAATTATCTAATTGATCGAGGAACCCAGAAGCGTGAAGGTCGTGACTGCGTTACAGTACGAAGCCAAGACCGACGAAATCGGACGAGAGATGAGGGAACTTAAAATTACAAATGAAAGAGGACGAAACCAAGTGAACTATTTACTATTGTATTTAAAGTAAACTAAAACAGGTGCGCATAAGAGTAAGGATATATCTAAACACAAAATGAAAGGTAAACGTGAAGAGGTATAAAATCGCTTAATAACAAATAAAATAAAATTAATGATTAAAGATGGTACCTAAGAAAGGAGCACACAAAAACAATCTCAAGAGAAAAGTGTATAAATGAACTTAAGCACTAACAAAGATGAAACAAGATTAATTAAAATGTACTTACAATCAATGTGCAACTAAACCGTAAGCGCGACTCGATAACCAAAATTTAAAATACAAAAACAAAACAAAAACGAAAAAGATAGAGAGTATGGATGAGTCGAATAAGAGAACACCTCTACTTACGAGGATGACCTGGACTAGAATGCCCCTCGCCAAGAACAGACTTCCAAAAAGCTTATGATGTTGTGAAATCATGGGGTACGGGGGGGGGGGGGAGTGGTGGGGATGAGAAGGGTGCGTATGTAGGAAACGGGGGTGGGGGGGAGAGGGGGGGATGACACGGAGTTACGTAATATAACGAAGCCAGAGGAAACAACACAAAATTAACACATAAAAATAAAGGAAAATGAGTATTACATTAAATTAATTGACATTACCGGGACAGGAAATGAAAGGAAAAACCGATCAGCTAAGAAATATGCTTTGTAGGAAAATATAGGCTTACGTAGAGGTAGTTATGTCTAAATATAACGACATACGAAGAAACAAAGGAATTAAGGCATGACGAATGGACAGTGACTAACACAAAGACCATCGCTCACACACTTTTCCTAAAACAGAGGGAAGGATCAAATAGGAGGCGAAATGAGACATGGCTCCGTTACTCCAATGATACCTTGACCCAAAAAACAAACTCTGATACGACAATCAAATGAAAGATGCCTCGAAAGAGTGCACATCAATTTGTGACGTAATACAGAGCGCTAGAAAGCCTCGCAGAAAAGTAGCATATATTTCAGACCTGAAAGATTTGAGTAAAAATAAAACCGATTACATGAAAGGTAGGGATGACAAATAAACACAGAGGCTTCGCTAAACTAACGTAAACAAAGGCGAAGGGACTTGGGTTCATGGATCGAATTCACATCATCATAAGAAAGGGAAATTGATAAACTGAAATTCAAAAATGATAGCATGCCAGATAAAACCAAGTGATCGAATCGTACTTACGTTTAGTTGCGTTGGGCACGGGCGAAAAGCCCGACACACCTAGGCTGTGACCGTTTCACATGATGGTCAGAAATGGGGGGAAGCCACCTTCTCTAAAAGGAACGCAGTAACGCCGCTCGGGAAAAATAAGTCGTAGAACTCCCCCTCTCCAGAACATAAAGGGGGCCAATGGGAGAAGCAAAGCTTAGTAACAAGTTATGCTTCAACCAATGGTAACACAGTGTCAGTAGGGGTGAAAAGTTTCACCATCTGACGAAACATTTACGCAGAATTACAAAGTTTGAACGCAGTAGGTGAGACAGAGAAACGTATGTCACAATAATGCGACATGAAGGAAATGATGATAATAATAATAATAATATGACAAAAAATAATGAACCTGATAAAAACGGTTCAAGTTATTATTCTACCTAGCTAGAATCGCTATGAGCTACTGACTTTCACTCAAAAATAATGTCCTGGGCGATTACTCAACCTTGAACTGGCCCTATCTAAGCATTTGCTTACTTCACACGCACATATACATCACACAAAATATAACACAAAATTTACAGAAATTATTACTCTCTTCGTTCACCACGCAACTGGCTTTTAACAAGTCTCACAAATTCCGTCTACCGCGTAGCGCTTATCTCAACTAGAGATCTCCCTCCGCTAAGCGTGAACTCTGCTCCCCAGAGCACAATAAAATGTTCGCTCAAACAGACGTGATGTATGCTCACTAGAGCCTGATAAAATCGTGTCCCAAACTGGCGTGAACGATGCTCCTCGGAGCCCGATAAAGTTGTGTCTCAAACTGCTCATCACCGATCAATTTATTAGAAACTGACGAAAAGGGGTGGAGTGGGGGAAATCTGTGAAAATAATCTGTAGTTTTCAACTCACAGACTTGGGACTAGTATCAATCTTCTTCTTTTCATCCAAACGTCTCAATGCACTTATGCGGAATTATATCGCATCGGCAGTTCTTCATACACGTGTTTTAGCGCCTTTTTATGGTAGGCAAATCTCCGCGTGGTTTAGGCGTCCTCTCTCCTGATTCCTTGATTCAATCGTGTATCGGTTGGAACTTCACCTCTGGCACGCCCATAATGACGCCGACTTGGATGCGCGTTCACCCTGAATTTGTCCTTGAACTCGGCTTACCCGGTCATCACCGGGTGAGTTAGCCGTGGGCGTTACGGCATGACTGTTGGCAGTCGCTCATATCCGGGCGGCGAGGAGGTTCGAATCCCCCGCCGGCAACCTTGAAGATGGTCTTCTGTGATTTCCCATCTTCCTTCCAGGCAAATGCCGGGGTTGGTCCCTAACTATAGGCCACAGCCGATACCTTCTAACTCCTCCTCCTTACCTTCCAACTTCCCTCCCCAACGGTACTCGTAGCTCACCCATTGGGTGTCCGTCTCGAAGCAGCTACAACACTGGCAAGCCGAACATGTCCTCGGACACTCCCGGCACTAGAAGCCATACGCTAAAGAAACCGGTCATCGTCAGGAATAACTACCACGCTACTTCTGTTGCAATCGTTGCGACACACTACCTGTCTTCCCTTTGTCAATCTCCAACATGTTCTGCCTGGATATCAGTAATAATAATAATAATAATAATAAAATTATGAAGACTTATTGATCGGCAAATCCATAAGGGTTCAATACATTTGACAAAAGACAAACGATATATACATGCGAGATCAGAAAGTACGAAAAATATTCATTCTCTTCAACAATCTCCCTTAATCGAGCAATGCTGCATTATGCTGCACTTTAGGACAAACCAATGACAGTAACACATTTCCCATGACCAAGAATTGGCAGACCTTTTGTCAATACATTAACAATCATTTCAGCAGTAGGCATGTAGAACAAATTTACTTTGCATTTCTTTAAGATGTCCCTAATGAAATGATAGCGCACATCAGTGTGTTTTGTTCTCTGATGAAAACCTTCATTCTCAGCCAACCTCTGGGCACTTCGACTTTCATTACACAACTGAATTGGACCTCCTCTCTTACACAACTCAAAGAAAAAACCTCTAAGGAACAGAGCTTCTTTACATGCTAAAGTCAGACCCATGTATCCTGCATCAGTGCTAGAAAGTGCCACAACTGACTGTTTCTTACTTTCCCAACTTATCGGGCCTTCAGCATATTTAAATACATAACCACTCACAGATTTCCTGTCAGTTAAATTATTTCCAAAAGAAGCATCAACAAAACCCTTGACATCAAATTCTGATTTTTTATACATGATACCAACATCCACTGTACCCTTCAAGTATCTGAACACTCTCTGGACACATGTCCAATGTTCCTTACCATAGCAATTATTAAACTGACTCAAATAATTAGTTACATATTCAATATCTACACTGGTACAAATCGAAAGGTATCACAAAGCACCAATAGCCTGTTGATAGGGATAGGATTTGTCACAGAATGTGGATTTCTCCAACAACAAACCTGTTTCCATTGGAGTTTTCACATGAGTACAATCTGACATGTTAAACCTATCCTACACATCTAACAGATAAAACATCTGATACAATCTAATACAATCTTTTCTTCTTTGAACTCTCATCCCCGGACATTCAGAGACTTATCCCAAATCTTTGATCTTAAAATGAGAATGCAACACAGACTTCAGTTCTTCCACTTGGACATGATTATTACAAAATACAAGAAAATCATCAACATAGAGGGCAATAACTACAAAAGATGATGCCTCTTTACAGTAATATACACATGGTTCATACCGAGACTTCTTATAATCAATTTCAGTAAGAATTTCATGAACCCTCTCATACCAAGTACGGATGCTTGCTTCAAGCCATAAACTGCTTTTCGAAGCTTACACACTTTAGAACTGTCACACTCATAGCCTTCTGGGGGAGGGGGGGGGGGGAATGTCATTTTAAGGACGCCATTCAAAAAAGCTGTTGAAACATCAAGGTGATGAACTTCCAGATCCATATTTACAGCAAGAGCAAAGAATAATCTCAATGTACTATACCACACTACAGGTGCAAACGTTTCCAGATAATCAACTACGTACCGTTGAGAACAACCTTTAGCCACTAAGCGTGCTTTAAATTTAGACACATTACCTTCAGTATTACGTTTTACTTTAAACACCCATTTGCATCTTACAATATTTGTTCCACCAGGTTTCTCAAATAATGTCCATACGTCATTATCATGAAATGACTTGAGTTCTTCCTCCACCGCCTTTTTCCATTGCATGCCATCCTTACCGTTAAGTGCTTCAGACACAGTGGTTGGTTCCATATAACCACCACTTTCAACAAAATACACCTCATATCAGGAAATTGTTTTGTACGTCTCTCCCTTAAAGGGTACCTCCTACCTGCATTTTCTGGAACACCAAACTGGTCAATCTCATAATTTTCATAATCATGAATTACAACAATGTCTTCATTAACCTGGAACATCAATGTTGTCACTAACCTGACCAGCAACTGAAACTTCAAGGATTGGCAGGTTGTTATCCTGTCCAATTCTGTTTTCATCATTATTTACAATGTCATGCGAAGGACAATACATTACATCGCTCATTTCAACATTTTTCTCAGCACACTTGGTGAATTTATCTTCTACAAATTTAACACTGTCCTCTACAAAAATATCTTTAGGTTTACTGGGATCAAACAGACGATAACCTTTCTTTTCCCCATCATACCCAACAAACAAAAAACATTTGCTGCTGGGTTCCAATTTGCCAGTACGCACCTGTTTTGGAACATGGGCATAAGCATCGAAACCGAATATTTTCATATTCTCATGACTTACAGCTTTAGCAGTCCACAATTCCTCTGGTATGGCATTATCAACTTTACTATGAGAACTCCTGTTCAAAATATACACTGCCGTATTGGCTGCTCCTGCCCACAGTTTTTCAGAACATCCTGCTGTAAACAACATGCATCTAACCCTTTCCGTAATAGTACGATTGTGACGTTCAGCTACGCCATTTTGTTCAGCTGTATACCTTACAGTTTTCTGTTGCACAATCCCTTTTTCCTCGAAATACACTGACGAAAATGGAAATTGCAACACCCAGAAGGAGTGGTGCTACATTGCTGCAACTGAACATGCATGACGAGTGTTCGGTTGTGATTCGATGATTACACTTTCAGGTCCCTCTGACCGCAAGTTTGGACAGCAATCAATACAGGATGTCCCTACCACGAGCAGCAATACATTGATGAATTCGGCGAAGCATGGAGTCAATAAGGCCCTGGATCGCTTCCTGAGTAATTGTGGCCCATGCTTGCTGCACTGCACGGGTAAGTTGTTCCAGAGTAGTGGGTGGCTGAGGACGGTTGGCCAGTTGTCGACCCTTCATGTCCCACACATGCCCAATAGGACTGAGGTCCGGGGATCTGGCGGGCCATTCTAAGGTTGTGATGTCGTGGAGAGCTTCTCTGGGAATGCGTGCAGTGTGAACCCGGGCATTGTCCTGCTGAAACATCCCATTAGCAATGTTCGCCATCATAGGGAAAACCACTGGATTGAGTACCCTATCAACGTACTGTCGAGCAGTCATAGTGCCCTCAACAAGCACTAATTGTGATTTCACATTAAAGTCAATAGCTCCCCAGACCATAATGCTTGGTGTTGGCCCTGTGTGCCTCTCGACAATAAGGTCTGGGCGGTCCCTCTCCCCGGTTCTTCGGCGCACACGATTCCAGCGATCACTGCGGGCAAGACAGAAGCACGTTTCATCACTAAAGACGACCCTATGCCATTCGTCGACCCACGTCGATCGTTCTCGACACCAGACCAGCCTTACACGTCGCTGTTGTGGGGTCAATGGAACACCTTCTGCAGGGACACGGGATCATAAGCCAGCTGCACGCAGGCGATTACCAACTGTTTGTTGTGTAACGTGGGGTGCCACAGCTGCTCGAATTTGCGCTGCTGTTGCGTGGGGTTCCATCCGGGCCATCAAAATGATGCGGCGATGCTCTCTCACAGTTGTCTGTCGCGCTGGGCCTGTGCCAGGTCTACGAGTGTGGGACTATAGTGCAACTATAAGTGACAGTGTAAATAACAAAGACACCCCATCAATGGAGAATATTTATGGAATGCTGAAAGACTTAAAAGAACAACTTAAAATCATAAAAGACGAACAAAGAGCGAGAGAGACTGATCTAGGTAACTTAATGGAATTGTGCCATAAAAAACTAGACGATTGTGTAACATTAATTTCAAACCAGCATAAAGAAATTAAGGAATGTAAAGGACACATTGAGACATTAACCCAGCAAAATGTCAATCTCAAGGCGAAGCTAAAATCCCTAGAAAACCGCTTAGGAGAATCTGAGCAGTACACACGTAGGAATACGGTGGAAATACACGGTGTCCCTGAAGTTCCTAACGAAAACATTATTGAAACAGTGAAGAAAGTAGGTCAAGTTCTGTATGTGGTCATCACTGAAACGATGGTAGATGCCTGTCATCGACTGTCTAAGTCACCTAATCATCAACACAGTGGCATCATCTTGAAATTCGTTTGGCGGGACGACAAGGAGCATTTCATGGAGCGTCGCCGGGTGAAACGGAATCTCTCCACTCGTCACGTCGGTCTTCCTGGCGATAATGTAATTTATGTGAACGAGAGTTTATCACCAGAGAAGAGGAAATTGCTGTCACAAACTCGGAACATCAGATGAGAGGAGGAGTATGCTTTCTTGGGGGTAAGAAATGGACACATTAAAATACGGAAATCTGAAGGTTCTCGAGTCATCGTAATTCGAAATGAGGATGACCTGAACACTCTCTGATGATATCAAAACCTAGATTATCCATTCATTATCAAAATGTAGGAGGAATGAATACAAAATTAGATTTATTCAATGAAAACCTGATCACCAAAAAGCATGACTTAAATCTAATTACAGAAACTTGGTTATCTAGTAAAATCGCTGACAGTGAGGTCTGTTCTGATATGTACAGAGTGTACAGGGCTGAGAGGCTTGCCAGGTCAAGGGGTGGGGTGGATGTCTTGGTCCGGAGCGGATTAACAGTACTCAAGGTCGAAAGAATGATTGGCAGCTTGGAATGTCTATTAGTGAAACTGGTTATTAGGGGAAATATTTGGCACGTCTGTAATGTTTACATTCCACCAGCTTCAAAAGTAGAAACATACAGGCAACTATACCGGTGGTTGGAATCCAGCACAGAAATATATGATAAAAATGTATTAATCTTTGGTGACTTCAATATCCCAACAATACAAAGTACAATAATTAAAGATGACAATATTCACACAAGAGAACTAGTAAATTTTATTAATTATCTTCAGGTAAAATCTTATAATTCAGTACTAAACCGTAACGGGAGGACGCTGGACTTAGTTCTATCCAACAAACCCAACATAAATGTAACTGAAAACACAGACCCACTCTTACCGCTGGATCGCCACCACCCTGCTCTGGATGTGGAAATATCTCTAACTATATGTCGAAACCTAGTAATTATCCAGCCTAATTATACCTATAACTTCCGGGAAGCCGATTTTGAGCAAATGTACACTCGGTTGAGGAATGGTGCCTTGGGTCAAATATACGAGTGCACTGATGTAAATACTGCAGTAGACCTGTTTTATCAGATTTTTAACACAGTATTTGGCGAAACCGTTCCTATATGTAAGCGACAAACGGGCAGAAATCATCCTGTTTGGTTCTCTAAGGAAACAAAGAGTAAATTGAAGGAGAAGGAATACCATAGAAAGAGAAAATAATAATCAAAACATCATAGACTACGTTTTGAAGAATTAAGGTCAGAAATTAAAAAGGACATTAAATTATCTTATAAGAAATATATCCATAATATTGAACAAAACATTAGCAGGGACTCTAAGAAATTTTGGACGTTTATTAAAAACAAGAAAAAATAGGAACACATGCGACACTCTTAAATATAATAATGAAGAATTGGACAGGGTTGATTCCATTGCTGAAGGTTTCGCGACATATTTCAAAACAGTGTATGACTCTCAGTCAGCCCAATACGAAGTCCCAGCCTGCAATTCGAATACTCCCAACACCCTTCACATAAAACTTGTCTCAAAGGAAGAGGTAGAAATGGCATTAATAAATTAAAACCTGTCGTCGGCTGGTCCTGATAATATTACACCGTATGCAGTTAATGGATGTGCTGAAAGTCTCAGGTACCCGTTACACTTTATATTTAACTTAGCCATACAAATTGTACGTTCCCTGACGCCTGGAAAATCACTCGCGTCTGCCCCATACTAAAATCGGGAGATCCATCTCTAATTAATTACTACCGTCCTATATCTATTTTATCTGCAGTAGCCAAGGTATTTGAATTCATATTGCACGGAAGAATATCAGTATTTCTCAGACAACTCGTAACAGATAACCAACATGGTTTCCTATCCAGGAAATCTACAGTGACGAATGCAACTAATTTTACTCAAATTATATCTAAAGAGTTAGATAAAGGAGGGCAAATGGATGTCATATTTACAGATTTCGAGAAAGCTTTCGACGCAATAAATCACGATATCCTTCTTAAGAAATTGTGTATTTTGGGATTCTCCCAGCCATTACTCAAATTATTCATTTCCTACCTCAGAGACAGGAAACAATTTGTTTTGTTCCAGAAAGTTGTCTCAAAGGAATACATAGTTCATTCCGGAATACACCAAGGCTCAAACCTTGGAACTTTGATGTTTCTAGCAATGATAAATGATTTGCCACGATGTATACTGCACTCAAATAGTCTTTTATATGCAGATGACTTCAAAATTTATATCAATTTCTTCCACTAATGACTGCACCCTACTACGAAATGACCGAAATAATATACACAAATGGAGTATAGAAAACAAATTATACTTAAACGTACCGAAGCGTGTTGTTATGACCTATACACGTAAGAAGAACCCAATCACATTTGTTTATAGAATTGGACCTAAGTCATTGAAAACAGTAAACGAGAAGAAAGATCTAGGGATTCTGTTTGACCGAGAGCTTGCTTTCACCTGTCATGTGCAAAAGACGGTCGGGGATGCTTACCGCATGTTACGGTTTATAATAAGAAACACTAAGCCATTCATGGAGATGGAGACACTGATGTGTATGTGGGGCTTGCCCTTTCTCTATCTGCCGTCCATAAATTGTAGGCACAATTTTTGGTAAATAAATAATAATAATAATAATTAGGACCAGTACCTGCATAAAACATTATACTGCCATGGTAAGATCCAAGCTCGAATACGCCAGCCAAGTATGGAGTCCCTGGCAGAAAACATGCATTAAATCCATTGAGTAAGTTCAAAAGCAATTCCTCAGATATTTACACCTCAAAATAACGGGCAATTACCCACACATTGTACTGTCCCCGGAATTCGATTTATGACGATGGAGAGACCCATGAAAAATTTTAACATTGAGTTTGGAAAATTAACGAGGCCTGGAAAGTGGTCATGAATCCGGTTTAGCAGCAAGAGTTAGGGAAGAAAAGGTTTTGCCCAATGAAAAATTAGATGGTTGGATGTACGGCGATCAGATATAAGGAGCGATCTGCTTGGACGCCTGAGAAGGTAGACTATCCACGATACGAATATAGGTGTCCATGTGAGAAGTCGTGTCACTAGGTCGAGGTCACGTGACAAATGCAGCTAATGGGAGTCTTGAAAAACCATATTTTATTTGAGCAAAAATGATATTTTGGCTATTTATATCATTTTTGGGACTCTGAAACAACTACAGTGTTTAGTTGGTGTATTACCATGTTAAAATCTATGTAAAGATTTGCGTTAGTTCAATGGTAATTCGATACAAGCCATGATCACGCGCGAAAAGGTGTTTGCCACGCTAATATTTGAGGGTGGAAGGAGAAGACGCGACCATAGTGAGGTGACTCTGGTAATGACTTGCGGGACGAACGGACGTGTCGAATGTGTGCTCCGTGAGAGACAGAGACCCGTTGTGCAATGTTGAAAATTATAAGAAACGAGTGAAAAGTTGTGGTAAACGCAAGTAAGTACACGAAAAGGTAACGTGTGTGGGTTACAAAAGAATTGAGAGATTTTCAAGTGATAAAAAGACATGTTTCGTGAATGTGACTATTGCATGAATGACAAAGAGCGTCCATTTTGTCGTGGAGATTTGTAAAACAATATTCGAGATTGATTTAAAGCTAACGCAGAGGCGTGCTATTAAGGGAACATTGTCGGAAACAATTATATTGATGAAAACTGTATGTAGAAGAAAAGTGTGAATTGTAAACTACTTATTCTGAGTGAAAATATTATGAACATGGAAAATGATATAAATATGTATGGGACTGGTACATGCGATCTAGCTACGAGTGAGATGTGTGCGTGCTAAGATGCTTATGGGTAACGTAGTCTAAACGATGCTGCAGGAGTGTTCATGGTTGACCAGTATCAAGACGCTAAGATCAGAGGCATGATGTGACCGTGGAAATTCAGGAGAAAAAGGACTACATAAACCGCACGAACTGAATATACTTGAGATATAACATGGAAGAAATCAACTAGAACTTCGAGGAGCCAAGAAGATGTCGGGAGTCGATCCAATAACACCCAGGGAGGCGAACGGAGGCTTGCGGTTACCGAGGGACGTGCCTGGGTGCAACATCGAGCTGGAGCCGAGGACCGGACGATCAGCGCTAGGCGAAGGAAGCTTGTTCGAGGTAACCGAGTGGGACCTGACCTGAGGTCCGTAGTTCATTCGTCATAGCGTGGTGTCTGATGCTGAATGCTTCGGTGAATCAACATGAAGATTTCAGTAAGTAAGATGAAAAGTCCATTTATACTATCAGTTCAGTAGTTGCTAGATGTTTGGAGCATGCCTGTAGGACCATTCTCATTGTGATTATTCACTGTTTTACCATCTACGTTAACATCTTTATTTGGAATCTACATTGAAGCTTTTATGTGTGGACAGTCTCATTGGAAGTTATTGCTTATTGGGATTGCAGATCTTTTCTGCCAGTATGCATTTTAGAACATCGACGTATTTTCGATTAGGGTCACTGTATAGTTGTTGGCGAGGCTGAGTCCGTATGCTATCGGCTCGCTATTGTACTGCATCATACTCTATGTTTTAGCTGATATGGCGAGGGCTTCATATTACGTGCGATAACGCTGTCTGGCCAGCGTATTGCTTCCGGCCGATGTACCGGCACCTTCAAGTGTGAAGCACTCATGTTTGCAGTCTTGTCTGAATGATGGTGACAAGTTGTCTATTATTCCTCGTGATATAAAAACTCATTGCCCCGTATACTTGTATGTGACCAACGCTCTCTCGTGGGTACATTATGACGCCACGTGTTGTCGGAGTTATGTGTATTCTGGGCATATCTGTGCCCCCTGTCTGTCCGTGTGGCATCTAGTGTTATGTTTCGTACTAGGTGTCGGTGTCACTTTTGCTTTGTAATCCTTTGTGGCATATTCTTAACCCGTATGAGATGTGGTGCCTCAATGCTGTCTCTGTGGACATTTATTCTCGTAGGCAGGCCTTTTTCGGCGTCTTTGCCCGGCAACCTTTATATGTGAATTAGGCTCTAATTTGAATGAAATGAGCCGTATTCATGTGTCTCTGTACATCTCTGTTTTATTGTTTTTTTAAATTGCATTCCTTGTTTGTGGTACTGTGCCTCACTGCATTGTGGGCTTTCCCGTATTCAATAAGTTATTTTGCAAGCTTCGTGGAGTCTGATAAGCCCTATCATTGGCTTTGTAGCGTGTAATTTGGCACTGAAATGCATGTGTGAAAGTACAGAATGTTTGCAATGATTTCCCGTTTGCTGATTACCCCTCATACCTCAATTTCGGGAGTTATCAGTTTTTGAAAATAGCGTGTATGATTGCAATGTACTGTGATGTTAATTAAGGCGCTGCTAAACGTGTTGATGCCTCGACATTATGTCGTGTTCGTGCACCGTTTTCCAGCTGAGTCAGGAATAGTTTTCTGTTACAGTGTAATTGTCCGCAGGCTTCCGGTCTGTCTGCTTATCACATATGTCTTGTGACAAACAATCATATCTGTCGCCTGTCTTAACAAAGTGGTGTCATCTCCTCTGCCACTTTGTTTGATAAAGAAAGATCCTACTCCTCACTATATGTGTGCGTGTCTCCCAGTTTGTGTTGTTGCTATGTCTGATTCTAATATATTTCTGTTTCTATAGTGTCTATTTGTTTTAGCTCATGTTACTGTGTGTTCTTGACACCTCCCGTAGTGTACCTTGGGACTAGGTGTTACTGCCTATTTTTGCTCTTTTACTCCCTGTATTTGGATTAAGCACCCGTGGTTTGAGTTCTATGTTTTGATTTTCTTACCGCATGTTACCGTGTCGGTTTATGTAATTTCTGTATGTAAAAGAACCTACCCGTGCATATGTTTGTGATGTGAATGACATTGAGTGTATTTCATATGCAATCTCTGGTGTACATATAAGACACATATATAAACATCTGTAAGCACATATTCGTAATATATAACCATTTGTAAATACATATTCGTGAGACATATGGGGGTGTACTGCAGGACCAATGTGTGTATGGACATGGATACTGTAAGCTTGGTTTTTCCGGCCTCTTTGTCCGAAAGCCTTTCGGTATGGATGGTGTCCCTATTTAAATGTCATGCATGCCGTAGCCATATGCATGGGATCCTATGGTTTTTATGTGATCGTGTGACTTATGTTGTTTATGGCGTGCGATTCGTGTTACTGTCTACCAACTGTGCCTACGGCCATGGCTTCGATTTGACCATGCCATGTCAATTGCCGAAATTTCTAGCCCGTAATTTCTTTTACTAAAGTAATGGATTTTCCTATTGTTAGTTTCGCTATCTAAACAATCTGTGCGCTGTAAGCACGTGTATAGATGTAAACCTGTTCCACAAGTCCTGTGTAAGTGTGTGAATATGTCTCTTCTATGCCATTTTGCCTGTGTGACTATCTATTGCTTGTGTGTGTGGCCCTGGCTTCTATTTCGCAATGCCTGACTTATGCGTGTTCAGAATGTGACATAAATACACTTCTGCATATGGAACATTTATATGATACAATTTCCCTTTTGTATATTGTACCCATGTGAGTAATTTCCATGGAAAATATGCTTCTGCCTCCAGCCAGCATCAGTTCTCAGGCGTGTACCGTCCACCCACTGAGCAGTTGCATATTTTTGATCTGAGACTAAGAGGTATCAACTCTACAATGATAAAGCACAACTCTATTCTAAAGACTTTAATTCAGTTCTAAATCATGGCTTCAAACACAGAAAAACACAATCCCAACAATATCATACAAAACAAAGCAAAATTACTCCTACAATCCACTAATTATTCACACTTTATCCTTGCAAATCCGGATGATTATTCATACATTTACCCAGAGATTGACATCAAAATTCATCTCAAGTGCTCTGATGCACATGTACATTACACAAAAACTGTACTTATAATCTTATGTCACCTGTCGTGACCTCTTTCATTTCACAAGCTTAATTGTTTACTCTTAACATATCTTAATTTACATTATGTGTACCTTTGTGTTTTCTATCTCTTTTCCCACCAAAATGCTTTACCATGCAGTAGCCAATTTATGGGTTACACAAATTTACTTGCAACTCCACAATTCTATGTAATTATATCCGTTCTGGAGTTCTACAGTCTGCTTTTCTACAGTTCCACTGTATGCCGTTGTGATTTCAACTTCAAAAATTCCGTTACCGCTGTGTCGGATGATATATTATGCTACCCTTGCGTGGGCGTAGCCTAAGGCATCTGGCGTTAAGCTTCAGAGCTAAGTAACTCTGTCAGTAAAAATGTAACTTCCAACAACTCATAAGTTTGCCAAGTATTACGTTATAAGAACGATCCTTAATTCACAACGTGTTTCAAACCATACAGATTCATTATACAATACAATAATGACTCTTTTCATTACCAACAGGGTTTCAAAATCTGTCCCTTCTAAATGTCAACCTTCAATGGTCGTTTAAAAGTCTCCCCCTTAGAGCGGCTTGTATACAATGGGACTGAGTCGAGCCGTCACAACACGTGTTCCGTCCCTTCCTGACTCTCCTTCTTGCTTTTATCCCCAAGCAGTAACAAGATTTTAAATACAATAGTGCAGTTTCAATGACCCACATATCCCATATGATTTCAACTAAATTGTATGCAAGACAGGTGATGGGCGTGTTTAAATATTTATTCCTAACCTTAGGATATTAACAACTGGCCTCAATAGGTCCATTTCATTATATGACCGAACGAGATCATCAATCACTGGTCGAACTGGCTAGCCGGTATCTTATTAAATGCTACGGTCATGCACAACCTGCCGCCAATTAAATTCGCTTCCCATGAGCTGAATTATACAATAACTAGTTCTCGGTCGACATCAGGTATCATGCAGAGGTTTCCATTGTTATCCTCTCATACACCACAGGATTCGAACCCGGAACATTCCATATCCATCCTCAGAGTTAGGGTACATCACTAAATACACTCTGGCAAATAATAAATATCTCTGTACGCCCTAGGCTATACGAGATTCCACACGTCGAATAGATTACCTGGCTTCCCTGACCATTATGCTATGATCTCGTCCTTTAATTAGCAAGATAAATCTATCAATTACTCTACAAGCTTATTCACAAGCTGCAAATTCAATTCACTATTAAACTCTTCCATTCCCTAGATTCTTGCATATTTTATTCCCAGTATCACAATATACTCTGATATTAATTTGCTTTTCTTAGCCCTTCATGTATATTATTACTGCTTGGATAGATAAATATTCCAATTAGCATATATATTTTGCTTACAACCATTTTTCCCTGATGTATATTCGTTTATTCCTTTTTATTATTATTATTATTATTATTATTATTATTACTGACATGAATTACAATAACCAGACACAACGTAACCATTTTAATAACCGAACATCCGTGTTCGTTACGTTAAGATTTTATATAACTGAATTGCCATTTTACAATAGTGGTAACGATTTATCCACTTAATGATGTTCAAATACATCTCAACTTTACTAAAATCAACACAACAATAATACCTTGAGGTTCTCCCTCCTAAAATTGACACTTATTGGCACATTTTATAATTTTGAAATCACACAACATACAGTGGACTATAACTACTACAAAATCATGGTTTTTGGGTACTTACATCGGCTAGTCTGGTGGCTCCAACCACGCATTTCTTCCAGTAATGCCTGCCATATTTGCATAATTATCAAGGCATTCTGATACTTATAACACACATTTTTAACAACTTTTGCCTTACAAGACACACGGCACTTTTCCTTTCCATATTGAAGCTATTGCTTCCTTATACACACAACACTTTATAGCACTTGTTACAATATTCATTTTAAAGATATTTAACAGATCATCACTACACTCACACGTTCACTATTTACATTTCTTACTGGTTGACTTTTCCTGGCAAGATATCAGAAATGCAGACGTTGAAGATATCCTCCTCGCTGCTATCCGCATCCTGATTGAAAGTCTCGATTATCTGCCTACGGATTCCTATCGATTCCCCCAACTGTCTATCAATCTCTATCCTTCGATGAACTTCCTGCTATCGCATAAATATGCTTGCATATCATCCTGAGCGTTACTTATATTGGTATTCTTATGAAATTTCACCAATCGCATAATAAGTTAATCTCTGCGCAGTCCGGCATCCTAAGATATGTATAACCAATAGTTTACATACTGCGCTCAACCATTTTACATTGTACTTGTACAAATTATCACTCTCGATTGTCCTACCTTGTATATTACACGGTACATTTCCTACGTGCACAATAACAATCGCTCGTAATGCCGACTATACAAATATGGCACGACTGTCCTTAATAAATGGTATTAATAAATGTCTTACTGCGCGGCTCTTCATGTTGAAGTCCGAGCATCCCTTCTCGACTTCGGTAACGCGCACTTCGCACTAGACTGCGGTTCAACTGATTACATTACTCGATATTAACTCATGACTTAGTGCATGATTATATGTTGCTGCACTTAGAATGTTAAAGTCCACGCCATTCTTCTTTGAGCTAGGGTGACGTGCTCTCCGCTCTCAAGTATGGTTCGACTGACCCCCTCTGTCATGGGTCCACCCCTTATATCCGTTTGGAGAGAAAAAGTAGACCGAGAATTCCCCTGCAGTGACATCTTCTCTCACAATATGATTCTGGTCTTGAATTAACGTTTATATGGTTCCTTTTTCCTCGCTGGTCACAGATCTGTATGCGTGCTCGAGGATCGATCGGCCAATTAATTAATATTAATTGCCTTTGCCATGGCGTGCCCAAGCGGCGTCATCTAAAAACCCCCGAAAGCATGGTTATATCTCTCCGCTAACCTCCAAATACTGTGTTAATGCGCGTTCCATTAAATCTGCCTCGATTTCAGTGTTTAATGGCTTGATAATTAGCCTCCCGGCTAAACATTCACATAGGTGTAAACCTCATGTCACTGCGTTGCTCCAATCACGAGTAATCATTAAATTACGCTGGTATCTCCTCACTCCACCAGCCTTTCCATTCTGAAACGGGGAATAACTTGACAATAAATTAGCCTTCTGACCTGCTCCAGACGACTTAAGTAGGTCACATAGAGTGACAAGGCTCCAAGAATCTCCGCCCCTATTCCAGAGTCATTAGACAAACGTCAAGCGCTCCAACTTCTGTGCTCAAGTCCAGAATAGTATGCCTCATACAGCCCAATAATGCCGTATTCTACTAATATTCCCTGCATTATATTAATAAATAATGTCAGCATTAGTTCATATCACAACAGTGATTTAATATGTACTTTCACTAGGGGTTTTTATAACTTAAACTCCCTCAAAAGATCTCGTGTTCGTTCCTTGCCGGAACCTCAATTCTGAGCTCAACTATCTCTGAGATCCACGTTCGACACCAGTCAGCCTAACCCCGTTGGGTTCAATATATATATTGTCACTCTGGGGACATGTGTAAGTATAAGTGTGCGGGATGGCCATTGTCTGTAGCAATGTGTAATTGTGTGCCCATCCCTCGCCGTGCGTGTGGGCGTATGTTTCCTATGCGGACCTGGGTTTGTGCTCGTCGCGTGGCCTATTTAGGCTTTATTTCGCGTATCTTTATTCATGAGCGTATATATTTCGGTCAGCTTATTTTATCTACATCTGAGCGCTCTCGCTCGACAGGGTGTTTGTGGGCTAAGCCCTTAACCGTATGAAGTTCACTGTTCAGTGTTTATGTATGTTCTTATGCCTGCTGTACATTTTGGCATTCGGTCAGCGGTAATTTACTGCTTTACCTGCTGCCCAGCCTTTTAAATCTGTATGTGTCATGTATTTTATCAGCAATGTTATACGGCATTTCTATTGTTTTCGTCTGTTACTTGGGACATTTAAAGCTGTGTGCCCTATACAGTTCTGTGGCCGCTAGATGAAGGAGTGCCTGTTCACGAATGAGCTCCCTATACTGGGCATATAACGTCGTGTAGTGCACCCTTATCCTCTCTAAGGTTGTGTTGGAATGTAGTGGGCCATATACAGTATTCGACCGGTCGTGTATTCTGCTACTTCGAACATGGTCCCTGTTCAACTGTTTGTGTATTTCATTTAGATGTTTGTGTGCGCGTTTCAACTGCGCTTTCTTATCCTCCGATGGGGTGCGCGACCGTTTGCCCTGTGCTGCTCCTAACCTTGTTTGGAGTGCCCGTATTTGTGCCTGTCGCCTTTGTATACGGTTTTGGTATCTTTGTAGCAAGATGAATAATATTGGCGCCCCCCTGTCGCCTCTATGGCTTATAACCCCTGTTACATTTGCATGCGGTGCCATACTGTATAAGTGTATGCTTAGTATGTGTTGCCGTGTAAGTGTAGCGTGAGGGATGATATGTGACTGTGACTTGCGTGACGGCAATTATCTTTCCTATATTTTCTGCGAACACGTTCTTACTCCCCAAAATGGATTCTATCTTTGGGGTGGTCTGGCTTGCTTTGCGGAAGGTATCTCTGATAGGTTGTGTATAGGATAATACAAATTCCTGGTGATCGGTGAAAATGCCACTAGTGTATATTCGCTGCCACAAAGCGATTGATACTTCTTGTTTCCCTATAGGGTGGGTGGGGGAGGTCTAATGTACAATGCTGTAACTCCTTACAAAAGACAATCTGTGGCGTAGCTTCTAGAAAAAATCCCCAATTTTCGCTTGGCTGAGTGGTACTAAAATCGCAGTTCCAAACCTATTTGTGTTAGGTCCTTTCTGAGTGGTAACTACCCTCACTCGTGGGAACTGCCTGGCGTCTCCATCAATATTGTTCGGACCGGGAATAAGGGTTGGTCGAACGAAGGGGTGTTTGTGTCTAATTTAGAGGGTGTGATCTAATGGGGTGAGTTTTGGTGAATGTGTGGGGACTTGGATTTGGGCGTGTGGATAGGAGCTTTGGTCGGGGGAATGCTCTTGTTTATGGGGGTGGCGAATTGGGTAGAAGTTGTAATCAATTAAGCTAATAGCGCTTGGCGCGAGTATCGCAGAAGAGCGTTTAATTAGTAGCTGACTACGCACGGAGCTGTTTGTCAGCTGCGTGACTCACTCAAGGCTTTAATGATGAACTCGGCCGCTGCTTAAACAGCAGATCTATTAAGTGGGCAGTGAGGGGTCGTGGTAACGAAAATCGGGATGTAAGACAAAGTGTAAGAATGAGATGTACCAGAGAATGTATGTGTAATTGGTCACTATTTATTGGGACCGTAATTGTTGGTGTAGATCCCTCTTTTAGGGAAGTGTAACTCAATGTAACAAGCTATACAATGCAGTGTGGGTGTTAAAGGGTAGAAGTACACTTGTAAATTTGATGTTAGGACTGAGACACACACTTACCTTTTAGGTGATAATTCGGGAACCAGGGCAGCAGAGCCTCGGGCGGCGGAAGACTTCGAGTTCGAGTTGTCCCTGCCTCTTATTCGTTTGTCGTCGCTCGGTCAGCATTCCTCAGCATTCTCCAGTGTTCTTTCTACATTCCGTCAAGTGTGCTTGTGTGTAATTAGGGCAAGGTATTGGCTAACCACTTTGCTGGGTGGCCGCCTCTTGCGTGTTATAGAGGATGTGTGGGATTTACTGAATTTCCCAGTTTGGGGTAGTTTCTGGGGTTAGAAGAGGGTGTGAGATGTTGGGGCTGAAGTATGGTCCTCGTAGAGTAGTGGGTTGGCTTTGGATGTGTTTGTGGATGTTCCACTCGTGGGTATGTGTGGGTTCAGTGGCGTAGGCCACCTCTCCCTTTGGGGGTGCATGTCCTGAGGGTGCCAACCCTCTGGGCATGACATTATTCACTGTTTTACCATCTACGTTAACATTTTTATTTGGAATCTACATTGAAGATTTTATGTGTGGACAGTCTCATTGGAAGTTAATGCTTATTGAGATTGCAGATCTTTTCTGCCAGTATGCATTTTAGAACATCGACGTATTTTCTATTAGGGTTAATGCCAATTCTGATCTTTCGGATTGTTGATAATTAGACATTTTAGCTGATGACTTATTTTCACGTTTTCAATTCATGGAAGGATTTTCAAGACGACAGATAACATTGATGTTGATTACGACATTATATTTGAAAGTTTGATTTTCGTCAAGGATTAAGGATTTTTATGGAGGACATTGTCATGAAGTAAGGATTGAATCCTATTTAAAGATTATTTTTATTTTAGGATTTTCATATTTAGGAGTTTTCCTGATTTTCAATTTTTACTGGAGATCGAAATTATTTTCATTCGATAGGATTTAAGGATTTTGGATAATCCCATTTTTAGGATTAAGGATTTTCGTATAATCCAAGGATTAGGATCCTGAATTTTGAATTTTGGTATTTATTTAATTATTTTGAATCGGATTTGAGTATTCTCCGATATTAAATATATTTTTGGATTTTCATTTTCAACTATGAGGTTGAATTTTATTTCAATATAGTTGGAGTTTTGATAATGCTAGTTGCGAATCAGTTGTTGATTTTCTTTAAGGAATCCTTATCATTGTCGATAGTTGTTGAAGACTAATAGTCAGTATTACGCTTTCATTGGAGCTGAGACCGATAAACAGGAATTATTCCTAGTTGAGGAATAACATATTTTGATGTCATTAAAGCAAATATTGTAAGGATTTAAGGCTGAAAGCTTGTTATAGCTAGTTGTTTACATTGTAAAGAAAGCACTGACGCTTTAGTTCAGGAGCTATTATGTTATTATTTTATTATAACCACACCTATTATTTAATATGGAACCTGAGAGTAGCATCATATTAGGAGATTGTTGGAAGACAGCTGTTATTATTATTATTATTATTATTATTATTATTATTATTATTATTATTATTATTATTATTATTATTATTATTATTATTATTATGAGGTTGTGTTAGGACAAACATGAAACTTGATTTTAATCAGTTCATGGAGGCGAGGGCTAGGTCCTTACGACATCTTGTAGTATTATTGTTGGTGCGACAGCGTGTCAGTGTTGAATTACTCCCGTGTTGTGAACGGAGTATTGAAAGCCACAGAGCAATATGCCAACATAGCGATGTATCCAGTATCAGCTTGTTGCTCTGATGACTGTTGGGAATTCCGCTTGTTAGATGTAAGAATATTTTGGAAAGATATTGCTTCGTATTTAAGGGAGGCCACTATTGAATTGAAGAAGCCTGGAAGAAGGCTGTATTTTTGAGAAGGAATGAATTGAATTGTGGCTAGGAGCTTGGGATTTTTGTATGCGGTCTTACTGGTGGGGTCGAGCGATCAGCTGCGTAGTCCCGTTTCGAGTATAGTATGTGCCATAAGCAAGGTTCCATGGTGTCTTATGAGAGGTTTATTGTTTATTAGTATTTTTATTATTGAAGTGAAGTCTAGTTAGGAGTGAATTACACCTTAGTCTGGGTTTAGTTGACTATTGACCCTATTGTAACTAAAGAACACATGTTTATAACAAACTGTTAGTGGAAAATTGCAGAATTATTATTGAGCCGTTGGAGCTCAGTTAAATAACGGTATTTCAACAATGACGTTTTAGCAAAGTAGGTTAACGGTTGTATATAGTCGAAATTATTATTTTCAGTGTTTTATTAATTAATAATTTGATTGATTTAATTTTTAGGAGATTATCGACAGGATTCAGGAGTCGAATATGTATAGAGTTCAACGTTGCAGTTGTAATGACGACAGGCCATCGTTATTAGAGTCATTTTCATCGATTCACTCTATTAATATTTTTATTCCCGTCGATCCTGAATTCCTGGGCGTAGTAGGTTAATATCGATTCTTGTTAGTTTATTTCGTATATGCAGGTCTACATATCTGTGTTACTATACGTTATTTATTGACGTTATGAAGTCAATCGTGTCGTTTTTTCATTTGTGTTGTTACTAATATTTGTAGTGACTGGTGGGTGGATTTTTATCAATAAATGCAAGCACGTGTTTACGATTGCTTGTAATGTGTTTTTTAATAAGAACTTGCCGTTATGATTTATCGTACTGGGGGATTTGAAGTAAATATTATGGTCAAAATAATGAAGCAATGCCTATTTACCCAATCCACATTCCTATGTGACCCGAGATTTATAGAGCTCTCTAGCTCTCCTTTTGATTGGATGCTTTCTGTCCCTGGGAGGACAGACCATAGTATTTATTTATTTATTTAGGGGTTCATCCTTATATGTTCCTAGTTTTCAGTGTGTGATATGCTAGCTGTAACGGTAAGTATTTTCAGCCGGGGTGCTGCTGTTTACAACAATCCATAGTCATCCTGAGGATTCTGGCTGTCAAACCTCTGATAAATTGGGCACAGTACCCTACGGTGAACTTTTGTTGAATTTCGGCATGACTAGTTTGGAGTGTCGAAGGCAAGTGTATGATATGAAATTCCTTTATAAAGTCATTAACGGTCAAATTGATAACTCATTTTTCCTATCGCTCCTAAATTTCAACATCCCACGCTTAACTACAAGATCAACCATAGCATTCAAAAATTATATAACCTATACTACTTCACATAACAATTCACCTGTATGGACGCTTTGCAGTATTTACAACGATGCGGTTCGTGTAAACTGGAAACTAGATTTCTCTCTCTCAATCAGACCGTTCTTGGAAATTATAATCCAGTCACTCTAATTCATTCTTGAAATAAAATTCTCACACAAAACAGAATCAACAATGTATATACGAGTATATGGATAGGCCTGTTCCCTAGTTATTAATGTTACCTTTTAGTTTATTATGTAATACTTTCAAAACCCGTTTTTATATTTCACATTAGATCAAATTTAGATTTAGTTTTTATATTATCTTTAGATTAAGCTTTTTACTACTATACATTTTGATTTGTGTGAACTTCCTAGTTTTAAGAATTACATTAAGATATTAATACTTAATGCAGACATATCAGGAAATGTAGTGTACTGTGTAGGTGCACTGTTATTGGGCGCACACTGAGCCCTGTTGTGTACTATCAACAAATAAATAGATAAATAAATAAATATTTTATTTGACCATTGCTGCCATACACGTTGTACCGTAGATGCCTGTTGGCCAACATGTGCAGCGACAGTCCTTAGTGATAATCCAGCCTCACACAGCCCAATTATCCGAGCTCTCTCAAACGGCGACAGTTGTTCATAGCGTGCTTTTCTCTGTCGTCGAGGCATCTTTAACGGGCAACACTACACTGCACAGACTGCAAGTCAACTACGCTACACCAGAGTCCGTATACTGGAATTGATTCCTCCACGACCAATCACGTGGGGAGACATGTAGCAAAAATCCAATGGGTCTGAAAATTTGATCTTTTACATACCTACATGGCATCGTTCCATATCTTGAAAATAAACACAAACGACCAATGCCTTCATGGTGTTGCAATTGTCCATTTTTTCAGTGTATTTGTTCAGGTCAAAATTGGCAAATTCCTAACCATTATCAGATCTAAAAATCTTTGATGTCTTACCTTTCTGAGATTCACACTATGCAACAAAATCCTTGACTTTCTCCTTGTTTTCAGATTTTTATTTCAAAACGTAAACAAAAATCTTCCTGGAAAAATCGTCCATTATTGTCATCATGTATTTAACACCATTCCAGGTCTCAGGGAGCGGACCACACAGATCAGAGTGCACCAAGTCTATTAAACTTTCACTCCTCGAGTGAATTACCTGTGGAAATGACTGCCTTTGCTGCTTTCCGAGAACACATGGTTCACACAATTCCTTTGGCTTTTCCTTAAATTTAACAACATCAGACATTTGACTTAAGACCTGTAACTTCTCTTGTCCAACGTGGCCCAATCGTTCATGCCACAAAATGTAATCAGACACATCAGAAACAAGGGTAGACATATCTTGGTTAACATTCAGATAATACAGACCATTCAAAACTGAATCAGTAGCTAGCCCGCTACCATTCACTGAGCAATTCTCTGAATCAAAGATTTCACATCCATTTTTGTTGAACACAACAACAGCACCCCTTTTAATCTTCTGACTTACCGACAGCAAGTTAACACTCAGTCTTGAAACATGCATCACGTCTGACAGATTATTAATTCTGTCACTTACATTCAGTGCAATGTCACCAACTCCTTGTACAGACAACTTATCATTATTACCAATTACAATGTTCATATCAGGATCATCATTGCATTTATAATTTGACATAAGTTTAACATTAGGAGACATGTGAGCACTACAACCAGAATCAATGACGAACAAATTCTTTGGTACGTGAGCAGTTAAAGCACAAAACAGACTTTTATTGGATTTTGGACACTTCGGTGCACTTTGAACTTTTTCTTCTGTGGACAAGTATCTCTGCCGTTACCCTTTACACCACAAATCCAACACTTTCAATTACTCTTGTCAACTGCTTTCTCACTAGAGCTCTTTCGTTTCTTGACATACCTGACTTCCTTTATGGTGTTGCTGAACAGGACTGCCCCATCAGCTGACTTCTCACCATGACTTCGGCGAAAGCTTTCGTCCAACAAGATAGACTTGATGCGGTCCAACTGCAGTTCCTCCGATGTTGAAGTTACGGTCATAACTAAGTTATCGTATTCATCAGGCAGACCTTGAAGTATCATAGTAGCAACAAACTTATCAGTGACAGGCTCATCAACAGCTGCTATCTTCTGTGTAACTGACATAACCTCACCAATATACTTGTCCATGGAATCGTAATCTGATAACTTGAGCGAGCTCAGATTTCGCACCAGCGTGATATAGCTCCACATTCCATTATCTTCAAAAGCCTTTTCAAGGGCATGCCAGGCATCCTCAGCTTTTGAACAGTCTCGAACATGGGGATAATTGTGAACAGCCACCATGAGACATATCCGCCAGCGCTCTCTCGTCACGCCGATCATGTACCTCAGACACATCTGTGCCTCGGACACTGGCCCACAATCCATGATTTTTGAGATAATTTAACATCCCAAAAGACCAGTTCGAATAATCCTCCCGCCCACTCAATTTCGGAAACCCATAGGCACAAGGACTCGAAGCCTGTTCACTCATTTTGCCTTCTCACTTTAAAGTTCACTGAAGAAAATTATCACAGAACACCGTTATGTCTGGGCTCTTAACCACTTGAAATTACTTGTGCTATGCATGGGTTTCTATTGTATCAGTTTTACACGGGATGGACGGATTAAAATACACGAACACTTGTTGACTAAGATATATAGAACAAGACACAGGATACAGGATACATGATACAGGCAAAGGGAAAAATAACATAAAGTCAAAGAATATACATTTGAAAAAAGACAAACGATATTTATATGCGAGATTAGAAAGTATGAGAAATATTCATTCTCTTCAACAATTATGAACTGTACTTAGTTGGCAAGTGCCTTTAGAAAGATTTCATTACAAAGCTACCTATTTTAAAATTAATTGACCAGTGGAGCATTATTGTTAGACTGTCAACATTAAGCTTGGAGTCCTATTGTGAATATGACGAGTGCATCTGTAGACAAAAAGTGGATAATTTATTATCAAAGACAGTCTCTAAGTCGTAAGAATAGTCTTAAATATGTTTTCTAAGCGCGTCAATGACAGCAGTGAGCATAGCAGCAATAAAAGGAAACTTCAGACATTGGGACATTGAGATACACTACAGCCTTTTATTATTACCTTATCGGGAATCGACAGTACACAGGTCAGGTTGAGCATTACACATTCGCCCCAGTCCTTCGTGTTTATAAATCCTTTATTTGTGATATTTGTGTGTAGATTTAGCGGACGTTATGTTCTAATGTATTTTTGGAAACATTTGGCGTAAAAATCTATGTGTTTACGCAGTGGTAGCAATTACCATGTGCTTGCGCTAGGCCTCCCTGATGACAGATGGGCGTTGTTGCCAAACTTTATGACACGGCTTGAGAATTGCCTATAGCCAACGCCGTCTATAAACCTCAAGCCATGCTGTTGGTAGAATTAGCAACACTGAGTTGAGCCCGTAAGATCTATAAACACGTAAGACCACATGCTAAGTTTTGTTAATAAATATCGTTTATTTTGATATGACAGCATCTAAAACCAGTTCATATTATAGAGCATCCAGGGTTGAAGGGAGGAACGACTCAGAATAGTTACTAGAGAAGTGGACTGTATTTTAGGTCAGGTTGAGCATTACACATTCTCCCCAGTCCTTCGTGTTTATAAATATCCTGAGATGATTATTTGTTTGGTCAATTGTCGATATTGATCTACCTCTTGTCATAAATGCTTATGGGAAAAATTAACGAGTCGTCTTTATAATAAGCAATGATAGCAATCACACTCATTTATTGCATTGGTTCATACAAATAAACTGTACCTTGTAATTCCTGTGATTGCCATTAGTTGCTTGAGAAACTTGTCTTACTGCGTAAGTATCATTAAACAGCTGAGCAATGCCATACACTTGTGTGTGAATGTATGATTGCCTGATTCATGTAGCACATTGAAGCAAATTATATTATATCTAGATATAAACACATCTGGCTAATAATATAGTGAACTAACCCTCCGTCAGTATCGAGTTTACTGCGTATGTAGGAGGTTTTGATGAGTGATTGCTTTTTACATGCTATAGGAAGCCTTTTTTTTTTACAAAAATCTACTCTTTCTCTTGCCATGGAATACTTAACCTTGATCCACTCACAGAATTCTTTTCCACCGCCGTCTAAGCCGCGAGCTCAGATCCAAGTCCCTGCGCTGCGCTCTAGTGGTAAAATGGAGAATGAACCGACCAGAGCAGACCAAAGCTGCGCTGCGCTCTAGTGGTAAAATGGAGAATGAACGGACCAGAGCAGACCAAAGCTAGTATCCCATTGTAACAAGAGAAAGAATAGTACAGGCCTAGTGGCGCAGACATAAACATAAATTGAGGGCAGGAATATGTCATCCAAATCTAGAAATACTCCTCCCAGTTGAAACAGTTGATGTTTCAATACACACACAAAATTACAAACATAATAAAACTTACATACTGAACACTGCAATGTAAACACTTAAATACAATCATAAACTTAAATACAAAATACACTAAATAAATTAACACTTAAATGTCACATGGTAGACCACAAGTTTGTTGAGTGGTCGCTTCATTGTGGCTCCTGTTGCTGTTCTCACGCAGACTACCCGAACCAGACCGTCCTTCTCTGGGATTTTTTCTTGGACAATCTCAAGTTTCCAGGTGAGAGGAGGCAAGTTGACTTCCTTGAGTAAGACTACTTCTCCTGGCTGAGGAGTAGTGCGTGCTGTCTGCCACTTTCTGCGTTGTTGCAGTGAATTTAGATAATCAGCTGGCCATCTTTGCTAAAGATGTTGGCTCATTTGTTGGACTCTTTGCCACCTTGAAAGAGTGTTCATTGCGCAGTCTGTCAGATCAGGCAATGGAAACGTCATGAGTGGACCGCCTATGATAAATGACCAGGACTCAGGTAACTGGGATCGCTGGGATCATTCGACAGTATGGTGAGTGGTCTGGAATTCAGAAAGGCCTCTATCTGTGTTAAGAGCGTGGACAGTTCTTCAAATGTAAGAGTTGAATTTCCAGCGACTCTTCGAAGGTGATATTTCATAGACTTCACTCCAGCTTCCCATTATCCGCCGAAATGTGGAGAGTCGGGTGGATTAAATGCCACTTTATACCTTCTGCAGCTGCGAATGACTGGATTTGTTCATTGGGTTCCTTCAATAGAACCATTTTTCGGAGATCTTGAAACTCGCTGTTAGCTCCAACGAAATTAGTGCCGTTGTCGCTATATAAGTATTGAACCTTGCCTCTTCTTGCAATGAAACGTTTAAGTGCAGCGATAAATGCGTCTGATGTTAGTGTGCTTACTAACTCCAGATGGATTGCCTTCGTAGAGAGAGACAAACAAATAATGCGACATAGCATTTCATTGTGGTCCGGCTTCTGAGAGAACCAAACTTAATTTGCATTGGCCCAGCATAGCCAATTGCCGTGAGGAGGAAAGCACGAAATGGTGTGACTCTTGCCACAGGTAATTGGCCCATGAGTTGCTGAGTAGTAGTTGCTTTCATTTTGTAGCAAGGCAGGCATGTATGAATGACTCCTCTGACTACTTGTAGAATGCGAGGTATCCAATATCTTTGTCGTAATGATTCAATCAGTAATTGAGGTCCTGCATGTAGGAGACGAATATGCTCATTCCTTGTGATGAGGTTCGTAAAGTGATGACTTGGAGGTAGAATTAATTGATGCTTATTGTCGTAAGCTAGCTGAGAGTGGCGTAGCCGTTCATCTACTCGAAGAGAACCATTTTCATCAAGAAAAGGATGAAGATCCTAAAGGTAGCGATCCCTTTTTGCTCTTGAAGAGATGCAATTTCCTTTCTGTAGATTTCCTGCTGTGTCATCTTTATGCACTAATGCAGCGAAGTTTGGAGTTTTTGTGCAGTTAGTTCACATCTTCTTTGGTTGGCTTGGTGCCGAGTGTTATGGGAAAATTTCAAGCAATAACTGACAACCCTCAGTAGTCAAGTCAATGATGAGTATTTCGTCAGTATGCTTTCATTGTTACATTGCAGAGATAATGCAACAATGGTAGATGTTCGCATTTCTGGAAGTTCTGCGCCTGTAACATTTGGGATGAATGAAGGCCAGTCTGCTGAAGGAAGAGTTAGCCATGATGGTCCATTCCACCAAAGTTGAAGGTTCTGTAGTGTCACAGGATTAGTGCCTCGTGATATCAAATCTGCCGGATTAGCCTGTGATTATACATGTTTCCAAGTGCTGTGGTAAGGGAAATCTTGGATTTCAGCCACTCAGTTAACAACAAACATTTCCCATCTTGTAGGTGGTGATGATAACCATGCCAGCACAATGGATGAACCAGTCCACAACATGACTTTAGGTACATCTAAATTTAAGATAGGTATTGTTTTGTGCACTAGTCGCGAGAGTAACAAAGCTCCACAAAGTTCCAGTCTTGGCAATGTTACTGGTTTTAGAGGGGCAACACGAGATTTTGAACAAAGCAATCTAGTCTGAGTCTCTCCATGTTGCGATGTAGAACGGAGGTAGAGACTGGCTCTATATGCCTTTTCGCTAGCATCACAGAAGCCGTGAAGTTGTATTTGCGATGGGGTACCCTTGACTAATACATGTCTATCTACCTTAATTCCTTTGAGTATAGATAATTGCGAATTAAGTTGATGCCAACGTGTATTGAGTTCGGTATCCAGCTTAATATCCCAGCCTATGTTGTGTAACCATAGCTGTTGTAAGAATATTTTGTAGTTGATTACTACAGGACTAACAAGTCGCATTGGATCAAAAACTGATGCGACTGCAGATGCCACATCTCTCTTAGTGACTGGTCAATTCCTTGTATTCCCATCACTATCACAGGAAGATGATGTTGGTTTGGTACTGTACCATTTATTTCATAGCTCGCGCGCCACTAGATGACAAAATTAGAACGATGCTTGGCGCAGAAACATGTGGTGATTACCGCTATGTAAGTGGCTTACAGCCGAAGGTAGCCGAGGATGCGCGAGACTGCTCGAAGAACGTAACAGAAGAAGAATGGAGTCATTAAATGCAACATGTGATCTTTGTGACGTCAAAGAAATCTTGACACCCGTGTAAAGAAAATGAATTGAACATTAAGGCAAAATGGAGAATTCTGCAGTAGGATTGAGTCTAAATAACAGGTTAGAATGCTTGAATGTATATATATATGTATTTATGTCATTATAAAGAAGCCTGTAATATTGGAAAAACGTTTATACTGCGCCCTAGCGGAGAGAGAAGTCGCACCAAAATACCCGATAGGAGGGGGTATCAGATCCGATGCGCGATGCAACCTGTTCGGAGAGATCAGATTGTAATGTGAATTCAAAGTGGAACAAAAGGTGGAATACAGCCGTGTAATTATCGTAACGTCGTGTTCCGGGAAGTTTTATCAAAGCGAACCGTGAATTCACATACGGTGAAACCACTCATAAACTGTGTATTCTTAGCACATGAACATGGAGTCCAAGCAACTTCATATTTCACGCAAGGCTCCGTTATATACAAATGAACGGGAACAGTTCACATTTTATCTATAAGCGGAAGGTTACTTTCAGCTGCAGTAGAACGTGTGTCGATAGTAGCTATTGTGAGCAATTCGCCCGTGCGAGAACTGTGTTTCATTATACTCTAGTTGAGTGGGACATTATCACGAGCAGTAACACTTGCATAGTTCATTTGCAGGAGGAACATTCTATCCCGTACAAGATGTTGGTTATTCAGACATCGGGGGAAACGCTTAAAGACTTTAATAAGTGTTTAGTCATGTCAGGCTAAGCCAGTGACGCAGGCACTACATATACATTGCAATAGAGACTTCTCAGGTTAGTCATATCACAACATGTGGTCTGAAGACACAATTTTCTGTCCCAGGCCATTTAACACTGTGAAAATGTATTACGAATATCCGATTGAGATGAGTATTACATACGGTTCGAAACAAATGCTTGCATACTGCTGTAGACGGTTACTTTTCAACTGAGAGATGCGTGTTCGTGAGTCGGATTACGATCACTCGACATTGGCGTATAGTCGACATGACGTAAGGGGCATGGTAATATTCGTGTTCCTGGTTCGAGTCTCGAGACCACTGGAGTATGGAGTTTGTGTCTTGGAGGAGGTCGAGGATCTTTTCCATGGCACTTGGCTATATCCTTTTTACATCACAACAGAACGTGGCTCAAGGTAGAAGGCATCCAGTTTTTTCAGTAGTAGCGTAGAAGTATTTCCTAGTAATCATAATTGCCCTAGTTAGTTTTGTTTTGTAGTATGGTAAGACAGGAGTCTAGATTCGACATTTTGTCGCTTCTGACTTTTGCCTACCCGGATTTTGATTTATATTAAATAAATGCATCCAATTGTATAAAACTGTGACGATTATTTTTGGATTAATTAGTGGTAGTATTTGATTACTTTCATTGTCGAGAAGAGGGGAAGATAGTTTATTTCCAATCATTTGTGGAACTATTTTGTGTGTTCACACGTGTTGATCAGTTATGACTGGACTATAAATTTTTATATAGCAGAATAGAGTGATTTATTTTACATGCACTCTGCGCTGACATTGAAATGATCCAGTATTTGAATGAGCACAGTATTAATGAATTTTTCTTAGATCGTTTCGATACAGGGTGTTTCTAAAGTTAGGTCTTACTAGGTTTTTATTCAGTTATTTGTGTAGGGACTTCACTTAATTTCCGAGGGGCAAGATATGTTTACAGTGTGCCCTAATGAATCATTTAGAATTAACTTAATTGTGTTAACTAAGATTCATGGCGTAGGGGGCATTGTTGGGCATATTGTGTCCATCTGAATGAGTGTTGAACTATATTTTGATTGCATACATTTTTCTTTTTGAGTAAGCCACATATTTTGTGTGCAGTATCGTAACTTAACATTTAATGACATTATAATTATTCTTATCTATTTACTCAGTTGATTAAAGAGATTTTGACGAGCAGCAAATATATTTTATACGCAATTTCTCAGAAGAGACTTTAAGAAAGTCTACATAAATAAATAATAGAATATATCATGTAATGAAATATTGTGAGGCAAGACTTTAACACAGTAAAGATATTTTTATACCATTTTAAGTAGATTTCAACAAAGTTAATGAACTCCGAATCAAATAGGGAGAGTGAATTTCAGTATGTGCGGTATAAATATGAGGTTTAGAAGTTATTAATTGTAATATAGAGTAGGAGGTCACCATTTTTGGGTGTACAGTATCATTCTGCATACCAGCGGGTATTGCCAAGTTTATTATTATGGATGTTAGACATGGATTTGTATCATGGCGGATTTATTGTTGGAATTGAGCTATAGAGAGCCAAGTATTTGAGGTTTTTTTCTGAAAATCTATGTCGTCGAGTAATTTGTTTGATAGATCCTTGTGATATGATGTTAGATCAGCTGTTTGGTCACGGATATGTTATACCTCACTGCTATACTCACTCTAAGCATTAAATTATGTTGAAATTATTCCAGATGGATGGATTATCTTAAATTGAAATATATATATATGCCTACATCATTAATTAATTATGATTGAAATAATTTACATGAATGAGTTATTTAAAACTTTCAATTAGCTTTATCGCTTGTTGAATTTAAATATGATTACGACAAATTTGAAACAATATAACATGGATTTAAACCGAATTGTTAGGTTGCAACAAGCCAAGTTAAAGAAATGAAAACAAGTAATTGAGAAAGTAATGTTTTCCAAGAGAACAATGACTTGAAAATATTAACACATGGTTAATATGATGAAAATGCATACGAGATGAGGTAATGTTAATTATAACTGTTGTATATAGGTGAAACTTTAATGATTTAATATGTTGTATATATTACACTTTGGCGAATGACTTATAATATATGTTAGGGAGTGCGACAAAACCAATATAATTCCTTGTTGGATTTGATCATAATTTGAGAGGCTATTTAGATATTTTTTTTAATGTGTTAGGATAGACACGAGTTTTCTTGTTGATACTTCGATTTGATCACCGTTTGGGAATGGTGTTTTTGAGCTTTTTTTTTGAAGGCTGAATTTTTTGTTATTTATTGTTCACCTTTTCTGAATAAACATTTTTAGTTAACAGTATAAATGTCGTGATCTTTTAGAGAGGTGGTGGAAGGGTGTATTAGGCATTCCACGCCTCCGAAGTGTTCCTTCATGGGAATTTCATGTTCTCTGAGCTTCTTTTGCTTTTGTGGCCATGGTCTTTCGTAATGCTCCCTTGTTAGGTGTATTTGGGCCCTATTATCCCATTCATCTGTGAGTAGGACCTGGGGATTTTTCTAGCCGGGGATTTTCAGGTTCTACGATCCGGCAATCTTCGTAGGATGCAGCAGGTACTGGTAGGTAATTACGGGTACAGCTATCTGGGCGCACCAACATCTAGGATCGAATAAAACTGGAATACCAGAGTTGAGACCAGTTATTAATCACGGGAATATTGTATTCTTTGTGGGAAAGCCCAAGTAAATAATGGTAAACTAATATTTTAGGCACAAAATGTTGGAATTCGTTTTGAATGAAGCAATGACGAGGATACTCGATTTACCTGATGTAATGGTAAAATTGTAGCTATTATTAGATGATTGTTATATAGAAGTGGTGCCACACGTTTTTGTAAACTTATTACTGACTAGGGCAAGTTCAATGAGAGACATTCATTGGAACCTTCATTGAATTGCTTAGTCAAGTGGGATACTTAATAGAGTTCATGTTTGAGCTTCATATAAGTTATCTGTTTCATTTGTTACCGGCAGATGATATTGATGTCATCAGTAATGTAGAAGCATTTTCTTAAAATTAAATTGGTATTGATAGTCTGTAAATCCCCACTGATTTAAATCATCACGTCCTTAATTGTAGTTAACCAAATGAATTATTTGGGTTTGTCGCATCTAAGATTATGAATAGATTAAGTATAATGCATGACAATGAAAGTAAGCAACCTATGGTATAATATGGTTACTTTGGGATGTTTCTGCTGTGCTGTGTAATGTAGTGCTGTTGTCGTTTTAGAATTGTGTATTTTGTGTCATTATGGGTGACGGAGAAACTGTTACCATGGGAGACTTTCGGAAGATGTTCGAAATAGTCCAAATCTTGAATCAAGACATAAAGAATATTAGAGAATCTGTAAAGGTTAGTTGTGATAATATACATGAATCTGTTGCCAGAAGCAATGGAATAATTAAGGATGCAGTTGCAGATAGCATTCGACGCGAACTAGACGCCATGCAGAAGTCATTAAAAGACATTCAAGAAGGCTCCAAAAGAGTGGAGACTAAAGTTAATAATGTAGAGTTAACTGTTGAAGACACACAAGATGATGTCAGGAAAATGGAGGTTAGTCAAAATAAAATGGAGCTCGATGTAAAAAAGATTGAAACTAGTCAAAATAAAATGGAAACTAACTTAAATAAAATGGAAACTAACCTAGATAAAATGGAAACTAGTCAAAATAAAATGTAAACTAACTTAAATAAAATCGAAGCTAGTCAGGAAGAAATTAAAACCAATGTAAATAAAATCGAAACGAGTCAGAATGAAATTAAAGGTAATGCCAAAGATGTCCAAACTGAGGTTAGAATTTTGAAAGCTACAATAAATGATGTTCGAACTAAGGTGAATTTAATAAATCTAATTCTGATTTTCAGGCAGAAATAAAGTTAGAATTGAGTAATTCTAAAAAAGGAAAATCAGGATAACTTAGATACAATAAGGCTACAGTTTACGTATGACACAATTCAGACTCAAGCTAGTCTTGAACAACTGAAGGGAGACATGGGTACACTCCAAGCCCAGGTTAGAGATCATACTAAGCTAATCAAAGATGACTTTGATGTAGACATTAAAGCAATTATTAAGGATAATATAATTATTCTTAAGAAACACATCATGAAAATAAATGAAGATAGTCTCAATGACGCTAAACAGGGTATTGAAAGAAAGCTTGCTATTCAATTAGCTAAGACTAATCAAGACATCACACATGTAAGGGAAGATGCTGATAAAAGAATAGATGCTCTTCAAAATTCTCAAATCAATACCATATGAGGGTTAGAGAAACGCATTCAAGGCATTGAATTAAAAGTAGACCAAGGTAGATTGGAACTGACAGGGGTTAGGGAAAAGAAAACTTCTGAAATCAGTGAGCTCCGACAGAGATTGGATAATATCAATTTAGTGGATCACATTAACATAGATAACTTAAAGGAACAGTTGAGGGGCTTATTAAATGCCGATTTGATAGCTACTACTTATCAAACTGAATCGCAACCGCCACATGTTAGGGATCTTAGAGGTCAAGAATACGTTAGTCTTGAGGTGACAATTCAACCCAGTCCACAGGGACTGTCAAAAGCGACACCGCAGAGAAGGGAGGACACTAGTTACCCTATATTTAATCCTGGTTCAGGGAGTTACAATCTTCAACCTTCGGATAGGACGTCTAACGTGACGATCATGAGGAATTATGAAGATAAACCACGTAAATTTAGCAACATTGACAGTACGACTCCGATAGAATTTATCCGTGGATTATGCGATAACTTTTATGAATCTCGCACTCCTCGGGATCGAGAATTACGAGTTGTGGAACGCTATTTGACGGATGCACCTTTACAATGGTAGATCTATCCTGCCAGATTGATAGAATCTATCATCAGCAAGGGCAACATCACTGGGTAGGTGCCAACCGTCAGTGCTGATGAATGTTGACGGAATATCCCCAGTTATTCTTTGCAGTACTGAACAACTGATATTCGCCTTGAAATTAGACACGTTGGAGTGTACTAAGACCCTGACACTGTGGGTGGTATGAGATTCAACATTGTTTATACCATGATTTGGAAAGACATCTTTATATCGTTCCAAATTGAGAAGTCGTGCCATGGAATCAGTGATGAAGTTAGTTTGAGAACCGCTGTCCAACAGGGCTCGACAGGGGTGTAGCATACCCTTATGGTCTTTCACTTTTACTACAGCAGTTGAAAGAAGAACCTGAGAGTTTGGATTCATCTTTAGCGTGCAGTAACTGCTAGTAAGCAACTGATTTTTGGGATAAGCTGCAGAAACCTGACTAGTGTTTGCAGGTTGTTGTGATATCGGTGTGTCATGATTGAGCGGACTGGTGCTTCCACGTACTTGGTGTTCCTGGTGGAGAAGTGTGTGATGTCTTTTACCACATTTCCTACAGGTACCAGACTGGCAAGTCCTGTACTCATGCGAAGATTTCAAGCAATTGAAACAGAGTTTTTTGTGTTTCACAAACTTGTGTCGCTCGTGGACACTTAATTGGTTAAATGAAGGATACTTATACTACGTGTGGCCTTGATGACAATATGAGAACGTATTGTCACTGATGGCAACCAATGCACGAGAATGCTTATTTGCTTTTTTGTATTTTGACGCCCTGGCCGTACCAGACGTATGATTGACACCGTAGAGTGCCTGAGGTGAGTGATTAGTTTGACTGAGTTCTAATACCTGGCATCTACTTTCCAGGAAAGACAGAAGCTCGTCAATTTTAGGAATGTCTTGTGAACTAGTTTCTAATTCCCATGATTTCCTTGTAACAGGGTCAACACTGTCTAGCGTGAGTTGAGCTAACAGTACTTCATGGAGTTGGCTCTTTGTGCAGAATGTCTCTACAGCGTTAATATTACGCCTCATGTGATTGACGAGGTGACGAAATTCTGAAGCACAATCTTTACTAACACGAGGAGGTGATAATAATTCCGTAGCATGTTGAGCCACTGTTAACCTTGGATTATTATAACGCTGGTTTACTAAGCCCCAAGCAATTGAGAAATTGGCATTGGAAATAGCGAGATTTTGCAACAGCTGATGAGGTTCACCCTTCAACGACAATAACAAATAATGAAGCCTTTGCACTTCTGATAAGAATTCATTTGAAATTACTAAGCTGTCAAAAGTATCACGAAATTGAACCCATGTCCTGTAGTCACCATCAAATCAAGGAAGAATTATGGTAGGCAAGCGTATGCTATTGCTATGACAAGTAGCATTAGTTTGAGCTGATTGACTGTCACTATTTGCATCAATTTCAGGCGAGGCTGGCTTTACTAGAGCAGTCATCTCTACCTTAAGCGCAATAAATGAAATTTCAAACTCATCTCTGTCTAAGCTATGATCCTGGCCTTCATCATACAATTCAAATTCAGATCTCTGCCATACATCTGTTAATTGATCTAAGCGACACCGAATAAGTTCTAAATCTTGATTACCTTGAAATCCTTTGACGAAATTCGTTATGCGTCTTCGGCTGGCCATTTGCCAAACCTATCTGCTTAATCAATAGTTTGCGCTGATTTTCTTCCATGGCGTGGACACAGCCTTGGTACAATGCTACCACTGAATTAATAAACACTCTGACTTGTGACTGTGTAGCACTATTTATAACACTTCACTTAGGCAGATACGAATGCCCATTACTGACCGTGATTATCAATAGGCAGCTTGCTGAAACATATCCGAGCCCGGAGATGACCAAATCATGAAGCGGACTGGATCCTGGTAGGGAGGAACTGTGAGTTTGCATTCACAAATTCTCATAGTGTGTTTCTTTTGTTTTTGTATTTCTAAGTGTTCTTTTGTTTTTGTATACCACACAAGTCAAATGTACTTTTTGAATGTAACTGTCTGTTTCCGGTTGTGACTACTGGATGTCGGTGTTTGTTTCTTCTCCCATCAATTTGGAGTTTAGGACTGTATTTAGTAAACCTTTTTTGCTAATTATTTTATGATAGGTTATGAGCCCAGTTAAACGCTTATTGCTGTTAATGTGTGGACTTTGTGATGGGAGAATGTCGGTCGTTAAAAGGTGTTGATATGTGCGGCGCACATGTGGAAGGATTTAAGTGTGCATTCAAGATAGTTTTCGGTGAATTTTGTGGACGATTTTCTATTGTGAGGACTATTTGTACGTGTTATTTTAAGTATACATACTAACATGGATGCAGCTACGGGAAGCAGCGAGCGAGTAGTTGCAATAGTGAGGTTACAGGACGACAATTGGGAAGCGTGGAGCACCCGAACAAAGGCATTGCTTCAAACAAGGCGTCTGTGGGACGCAGTTCAAGGTTTCCCACGAAAGACCGATACAGGAGAGGTAGAAGTTACACCCGTTGAAGAGTACTCCGAGGCCCAACTGGGCAAAGATCAAGACGCGAAAAACTTGCTCATAGGTTTGGTCACCGACCCTTTCCTAGGTGATATCAAAGAAGCGGAGACAGCTAAGGAAGCATGGCAGAATCTTCTGACTTCATGTTGCGATACCGGAGTCCTTCAAATTGTGACGATGTTAGAAGAAATGTATCTTTTTAAGAAAACTAGTGACATTAGCATGCGTACATTTGTTGATAAAGTGCTCACTTGGTGTGCACGGTTGGACGATGTAGGTATAGAATTTACGGATAAGGCCAAAGCTGCTTTTATTCTCAGAGGGCTGGAAAAGCGGGAGTACGAAAATTTGATACGTTCATTGGAAAGCAATGAAGAAAATTTAATTGTAAAGGTAGTGCGAGCCAAACTATGGTTGGAGGAGAGAAAGAACAAGTTGGACAAACTAAAGATGGAGCAAGAACAGGAGACTTATGCGAGGCTGAAGAAGGAAGAATCTGAGGGTGAAAGCGTGAAGGCAATGGTGGCAGCCATGCGCTTAAATTCCAAGGGGGTCGTCAACAGCAGCAAAAGTGTCAACAAGCCAACAGGTAGTGGTGGATTCATGTGCTACAAGTGCCAAGAACAGGGGCATATTGCAAAGTTCTGTGATTTAGTTCATGAAGCAAGAAAGAAAGGTTCAGTTTTGTGTTTTAATTGTGCCAAGATAGGTCATACTTCCCGGAATTATAGTAATGGACGCAAGGAAAATGTTAAGGTTAAGAATCGTGAGGTTATTGCCACGGTAAAGGACGATGAGGCGGCAAACGAATGTGTTCAGGTTAATGCTAGTAGTGTTAAGGTAAAGGCTTATGTGGCAACTGAAAGCAAGGATGATGCATCTGATTGTGTACGCAGGTGGTATGTAGATTCAGGAGCCACTGAGCACCTGACACCTTATAAGGATATTCTGTATGATTACACCCCAAATGTTTCTGGTAGTGTAGACACTGCTGATGGATCCGTAGTTAGTGTATGTGGTATGGGAAGTGTGCTTATGAAGCTATCTGACAAGTGTGGAGGTTCTTTTCTGAAACTGAAAAGAGTGTTGTATGTCCCAGGTCTTCAAGACAATTTAATATCTGTAGGTCAATTTGACAGGAAAGGTGCAGTCGTAACCATTAAAGATAGCAAAGTTGTATTGTCAGATCATGAGGGTATATTCCTTACGGGTGAGGCCGTTGCAAATATGTATGAGGTAAATTGTGATTATTTTATGGTAGAACAAGGGAAAGAATTTGCTTGTAATGACGAGGTGGAGGTTGTGTATGCTAAGAGCAACAAAGCTGTAACTAGCGGAATATGGCTTCAGCGTTTTGGCCATGCTCTGAACATTCCAGATCGTGATTTTATACCCAAAGAAAAGAATCTTGATTGTGATACTTGTAAACAAGGTAAAATGAAAAGACTTAAATTTAATGAAAGAGATCATGTATCTCAGAAGCCATTAGATGTTGTGTTCTCTGATGTATGCCAGCTAGAGCACCCATCGATTGGAGGTAGCAAATATGTTATTACATTTACTGATGATTGTACCAGATTCTCATATGTAAGGTTTATTAAGCATAAGAGAGATGCATTTAATGAGTTTCTCAAGGTTAAGGCCCTAATGGAGACAGCACAAGGGACCAAGTTGAAATCTTTCCATTCAGACAACGGTGGAGAGTATTTAAGTACAGAGTTTTGTAACTATCTTGAAAAGGAAGGTATTGTACGTAGGTTAGCAATGGCTTACTCTCCCCAACATAATGGCGTTGCTGAACGCCTCAACCAGCAACTTCTCACCACTAGTAGGTGCATGCTCATTCAGTCAGGCATGCCAGTTTAAATTTGGGGGGAAGCCATCAGCACAGCCTGCTATATAAAGAATAGGTGTGTGTCATCAACTGTAAAGAACATCCCATTTGAACTGTGGACGAGTAGAAAGTAGCCAGACCAGGAATTGCTATTGTTAAAATCATTTGGTTGTAAAGTTTGGATCCATAAACGTAATGTGGAAAAGTTAGTGCCAAGGGCAAATGTTGGTGCAATGCTAGGGTACCCCGATGACTCGAGGGTCTACCGTGTATGGGACATCGAAAAGAAATGTGTCATTAAATCCAGGAATGTAGAATTTGTTGAAGATGTATTTCCGTTTTCTGTAAAAGCCCAGGAAAAACCTGTAACTCAGATAGATTGTGAACCTAGAACAGTTGGAGAAGTGTTTGTCGAGCAGAAAGATTGTGGAGGTGACGTGTTTGAACACGAAGTAGCCGAATCAGGAAATGAAAATTCTGTAACAAGTGATAGTGATGCCTCTTTGTCCGATTCTGATGTCGTAATAGACGCTCCATTACAGCCTGAACACACAGTATTACGCTGGTCGAGTAGAGAGAGAAAACTTCCCAGTAAGTGTGTGTGTTGTAATGAAGTCAGGGTCAAATGTCGCATTGTCATGTTGAGGTCAGAATATAACGATCTGGTGTCTTTTCAAGAAGCCACCTCACGAGATGACAAAGATAAATGGTTTGAGGCAATGAACCAAGAGATTGCCCTCTTGGAAAAACATAATGTGTGGACACTTGCAGAAGATTCAGGTGGCAAGACTGTCATAGGCACCAAATGGGTGTATAAAACTAAACGAAACCAAGAAGGTGAAGTACTTAGGTATAGAGCACGTTTAGTAGCTCAAGGTTTCAGTCAGATAAAGGGTACATATTTCCTTGAATCCTACAGTCCAGTGGTAAAAAGGAAAACTATTAGGACCCTTATAGCCATAGGAGTAGAGCGTGAATGGGACAATTGTCATTTGGACATTGTATCGGCATACCTTAATAGCAAAATTAAGGAAACTGTATTTGTAAGTCAACCAGAATGTTTTCGCAGTGTAGAATACCTAGACTATGTGCTAAAACTCAACAAGAGTATTTACGGTTTATGTCAAGCTGGTAAAGATTGGCACAATTGTATCACTGCACAACTTGTCAAGCTGGGCTTAAATCAAAGCAAATGTGATCCATGTCTGTATTTTAGCCCAGATCATGACCTGTATGTTGCCCTTTATGTTCATGATCTAGGTGTGTGGGGATTACAAGCTAAAATAGATTGGTTTGTAAAGAGATTGAAGTCAAAGTTTGAAGTGCGTAATTTGGGAAATATCTCAGATTTTTTGTCGATTAAAGTTACTCAAGGGTCTAAGAAAAATGTATGTTTAAGTCAAAACATGTACATAAGGACAAATGTTCTTAAATCACTAGAAGAACCCTACCCAAAAGGTTGTGGTACCCCTTTACCTTCAACTGTATCAAACAATGTCACAGAGGAGTTAAAAAAAAAACGTTATAGAAAAATTGTAGGTAAGATCCTATACTTATCCAGTACAACTAGACCAGATTTAACTTTCCCAGTATGTAAGGTTAGCCAGGCTAATTCAAATCCTAAAATGAAAAATTGGAAGGAAGCTCAACACCTCCTTCATTACCTCAAGGAGACCCAAGATTTGTCATTGTGTTATGAAAAATCAGGAGAAAAACTGAAGGTGTTTGTTGAAGCTGCTTATGGAAATGATGTAAGTGGAAGGTCATATGAGGGGTATGTGTTTGTGCTGGCCAAGGTTGCCATTAGTTGGAAAACCACACTCCAAAGACGCATTGTACGATCAACTGTGGCAGCTGAATACGTATCAATGGCGGATGTGGTAGATGAGGTGAAATGGATGTGCAATTTGTTTAAAGAGATAGGACAGTCAACTTTTGTCGACAAGCCCTGTGTTGTTTTTGCTGACAACCAAGGAGCCATTTCACTATCTAAAAACCCAATAGTGTCAGAAAAACTAAACAACTTCTGTTAGATTTATACTACTTACGAGAGTGTGTGCAAGAGGGTGAGATAGCATTTGAATATGTCAACACAGAATCAAACCTTGCTGATATATTTACCAAGGTGTTACCAAGGATAAAATTACGTAAAATCTACCCTCAA
This sequence comes from Meconema thalassinum, assembly GCA_946902985.2. Classification (NCBI taxonomy): domain Eukaryota; kingdom Metazoa; phylum Arthropoda; class Insecta; order Orthoptera; family Tettigoniidae; genus Meconema; species Meconema thalassinum. The sequence continues at coordinate 349,431,506 of OX336389.2, forward strand.
TTGGGATTGTTACCATACAAGGATTGATGTACAAATGTTTGTTGTTAGTGTAAGGCTAGCTTTTGTTTTGTTTTTTTGTTTCAAGTTTTTTTTTGCAATTTCTGAATGGGGGGAAGTGTGAGTTTGCATTCACAAATTCTCATAGTGTGTTTCTTTTGTTTTTGTATTTCTAAGTGTTCTTTGTTTTGGATACCACACAAGTCAAATGTACTTTTTGAATATAACTGTCTGTTTCCGGTTGTGACCACTGGATATCGGTGTTTGATTCTTCTCCCATCAATTTGGAGTTTAGGACTGTATTCAGTAAACATTTTTTGCTAATTATTTTATGACAGGAACGACTCAGAATAGCTACTAGAGGAGTGGACTGTATTTTAGGTCAGGTTGAGCATTACACATTCTCCCCAGTCCTTCGTGCTTATAAATATCTGTGCTCTGGTCCGGAGATGATTATTTGTTTGGTCAATTGTCGATATTGATCTACCTCTTGTCATAAATGCTTATGGGAATAGAATTAACGAGTAGTCTTTATAATAAGCAATGATAGCAATCACACTCATTCATTGCATTGGTGCATACAAATAAACTGTACCTTGTAATTTCTGTGATTGCCATTAGTTGCTTGAGAAACTTGTCTTTATGCGTAAGTATCATTAAACAGCTGAGCAATGCCATACACTTGTGTGTGAATGTATGATTGCCTGATTCATGTAGCACATTGAAGCAAATTATATTATATCTAGATATAAACACATCTGGCTAATAATATAGTGAACTAACCCTCCTTCGGTTCGAGTTTACTGCGTATGTAGGAGGTTTTGATGAGTGTTTGCTTTTTACGTGCTATAGGAAGCCATTCTTTTTTACAACAATCTACTCTTTCTCTTGCCATGGAATACTTAACCTTGATCCACTTACAGAATTCTTTTCCACCGCCGTCTAAGCCGCGAGCTCAGGCCCAAGTCCCTGCGCTCTAGTGGTAAAATGGAGATAGAACCGACCAGAGCAGACCAAAGCTAGTATCCCATTGTAACAAGAGAAAGAATAGTACAGGCCTAGTGGCGCAGATATAAACATAAATTGAGGGCAGGAACATGTCATCCAAATCTAGACAAGGGTTAAGAAAAGACTACAGTCCTTATGGGCTAGCCGCACTCCGCATTTGCCATATCCCCTCGCACACCGCCACCGGACACTCGTAGTGAAGTACAGTGACGACATAAAATTATACTTTGCCTAGTGCAGCTGTTTTAGTACTGTAGCAAATTAGATACTACTACTACTACTACTACTACTAGTAATAATAATAATAATAATAAGATATGAACAATTCGTGGTGTAGCGGCTATCATTCTTGTGACGTCAGTAACCTATGTTACCGTGGTGTATGTAGAGGTGTGTAATTTGTAATTCAGATGAGTACTGGGAATGGGGGCTATGGCCTTAAGTTACGAACCATCACGGCACTGTGGTAGAAATGGGGAAACCACTTCCAGGATGGGTGAAATGGGAATCGAACCCACCTCTTCACAGTTTTGCCTCACGAGGCTGTGTTCTTCGTTCCAGTACTCAGACTATAGTTAATATTCTTGGCTGAGTTGGGAATCGAACTCTGACCTCCGGAGTGGCAGCCAAGTTACGTCCATCTTGTGTATCAACTATTGTTAAATAAACCTTTTTTAAATATCAAAAAGTGTGTGTTATTTATCTTGTATCTCCCACGATATAATAGTGGTGCCAGAAGTGGGATAAGATAAATAACGTTGTGAAACCGAGTGTACTTTCTAACCTCAACGCAAGTGTGTGCACCGACTAAGTAAATTAATCGCAGTGCGTGTTAGAAATACTGTTCTCCACACATCTTCACCATGCCGGACTTAACCTCTGAACAATTCCAACAATTCTCGGCAATGATCGCCGACGCTATCCGACAGACAACAAGGTAAACAACGTCATCATCACAGCCTCGACCGCCATAGTTCACAATACAACCGTATACAACCGACGAGGCGACTGTAGGCGACTATTTCTCTCGCTTTACCTGGGCGCTCAACCTGAGCGAGTACCCGCGGATCAACACGCACACATTACACGGGTTTACATGGGTTCTGAACTCAATGATGCCCTGAAGATCCTGGCGAGTCCTAATGATCCAGAAACCCTGTCATACAATGAGATTCAATCTAAGCTGACAGGCCACTTCGACGCCTCATGAAACAAGTTTGCTGAGAGCATCAAATTTCGGAGCGTAATTCAGAAGTAAGGAGAAACCATCGCTAGCTTCACCTTAAGACTGCGGCAGGCTGCAACGTTTTGTGAGTATGGCACATTCCTTGATCGCATGTTAATTGAACAAATGCTCGCAGGGTTGTAATCACGAGAAATGTGTGACGAGATTATTGAAAAGAAAAAAAACAGAGAACTTCACCGCGGCTTATGAAATCGCGCACGCACTCGAAGCTACTCGCAACACCCCCGACGAGGTCAAAACAGCTGCCGCTAAGTCTGAATCAACCAATCGGATTGGATACGAAAAGCCTCTGTCCAGGAAGAACAGCAACCATCAGCCGCCACGCAGCAAGTCAGCTCATCAAAATCAGGGGTCCTACAACCTAACCAGACATCACCAAGGGCCACACCAGGCAAACCAGAGTGCATCCCAGGACAACCAATCGCCATGTGCATGGTGCGGTGAAGCTCTCCCTCGCAGTCAGTTCAGGTTCCTGAACGCCGAGTGCCTGAAGTGTGGCAAGAAAGGTCACATCGGAAAAGTTTGCCGATCAAAAACGAGGAAACATCGAACAACAAATAACGTGACAGAAGAGCTTCCAGCAGAGAACCTCGACGTCGTGGAGTACCTCAGCATAATCGAGGTAATCGGATCGGCCAACGCAGCACCTAAGCCACTGGTTGATGTCAGCATAGAGGGAACCACCGTCAAAATGAAACTCGACACCGGCACCCCCTGGTCAACCATGAGCAAATCAAAGCTAAGTATGATCAAACCAGGTTTTGGGTTGCAGAAAAACGATCGTAACTTCGTCAGTTACACCGGCCATCCGATCAAATGCATTGGCAAATCGTCAGTGTGCACCACCATCAGAACTACAACCAGGAACCTGAATCTCTACGTGGTTGACGATGAAGTCGAATCGCTCTTTGGCCGAGAGAGGATTTCGGAGTTTGTACGGGAGATTGACTTTGGTCACCTATTCGCAAAATCCGACCCAATCCACAAGCTCTCAGACAAGCAGGCTCTGACTTTGGAACAACAGAAGCAGCTTGACAACATTCTATCTCGCTACCAGGATGTGTTCAGCGGCACCCCCGGGAAGGTCTCAGGTCCCCCAGCGAAGATGAACCTGAAGGCTGGAGCCACGCCTGTTTTCGCCCGAGCTCGAGACGTACCAGTTGCCCTCCGCGATGCCTACGCCAAGGAAATTGACAAGAAAATCGCATCTGGCTTCTACAAAAGAGTGGGCTACTCAGAGTCGGCATCGACAACGCACGTCGTCGCTAAGAAGAACGGCAAACTGAGGATCACAGGCAACTACAAGCCTACTCTCAACCCGTGGACCATCATCGACGAACATCCGATTCCCAAGGTGGAACACCTGTTCAACCGATTGCGCGGCACCACTTTCTTCTGCCACCTGGACATCACCGACGCGTACACTCATCTCGAGGTCGACGATGAGTCCAGCCACGCTCTCGCACTTAACACCCCCAACTCACGGTCTGATCCGCTCTACGCGAGCGTATATGGAGCAGCTAACATCCCCGCTATCTGGCAGCGGCGAAAGGACACAGTCCTGCGAGGTCTCCCAAACGTCGTACGTTTTTTCGATGACAGTATAGTTTTTTCTGATAGCTTTGAAAATCTGATGCAGGCTCTCAGCACCACTCTAGAACGGTTTCGGCAACACAACCTCAAACTCAACCGAGCCAAATGCGTTTTCGCCCAAACATCCCTGGAAGCCCTTTGCCACAAAATCGATGCGTCAGGCATCCACAAGTCTGATGCACACATCCGAGCTGTACTTGATGCACCGAAACCGACTACACCAGAAGAACTCCAACTATTCCGTGGTAAAGCAACATAGTACAGCTCGTTCATCCCTGATTTATCCACCAGAGACCTACCGCTCAGGGACATGCTGCTCAAGGACCCTCTCATCTGGACACCAGAGGGCGACAGGGTATACAAAGACATCAAGAACGCCCTAACCTCGTCCCAGGTACTCATGCAGTATGACCCAGCGTTACCACTCCTATTGGCCATGGACGCCAGCAAGACTGGCCTGGGCGCAGTACTGTCACACCGGTTCAGCAACGAGAAAGAACGTCCAATCGCTGACGCCAGTCGAACGATGACGGCAACGTAGCGAAGGTACCCTCAGATCGATAAGGAAGCGCTGGCCATTGTGTGGCCTGTACAGAAGTTTTTTAATTATCTGTATGCTCGCCACTTTACTCTCATCACTGATCACAAGCCTCTCACACAGATCCTGCACCCATAGAAGTCTTTACCGGTCCTGTGCATCAGTCGCATGGCACACTTCGACTACGACGTAATCTGCAAGACATCCAAAGCCAAAGCCAACGCCAACGCTGACTACTGCTACCGAGCTCACCTACCAACAACAGTTAACCTAATCGGAAACTATTTTTTCTCCACAGGAGAGTTTTGATGATTTTGACTTTTTGCAGTCCATCAGATCCAACAGCTACCAGTTAGGGCAGAAGCAATCGCACGCGAGACCAGGAAAGATCCACATCTGGGCAAAATTATCCAGATCATCGAAGCAGGACAAGACCTCTCCCGCCAGCACTATAAGGCAACAGAAGCGAAGTACACCCTCGCCGCAAACTGCTTGATGTTCGAGCATCGAGTTGTCGTCCCTCCTTCACTGCGAGACGCGATTCTCAACGACCTGCACGCAGTTCACCTGGTGGTGTATTCTTGGAATACACGGTATGAGAGAATATAATTTTTAATGCTCTTTGCATGTTCATTCCTTCCTTTTTATCAAACACCAACAGTGATCTTCTATTTTCTCTTTGATGGTCATGTCTCTTATGTCATTGTGAGTCTGTTCTAGATATATATCTTCCATGACCCACCTAGCGTCATCTAGCAGCGAATCTCTGAAGCTCCTCAATTCTTTCTGGTGCAAGAGGACTTCCTTTTCCATCTGGCCATCAGATCTCGTTACCATCGCCAGCTATTATCTCCATGAGCAAGAGAACTTCGTCTACTTTTTCACTCACCATGCTGTGCTAGTATCGCCTGCTATCAACTCTTTGAAGACCATTCATCAAGAAGAACATTTATTTTTGATAAGTTGTCTATTCTGTTATGTTCTCCTTTTGTTTCCTACCCCCACTCTTTTCCTTTCCTTGGACTCTCCGCGCTTCGCTGAGTGGGTCTCACTTGTAAGTCGGCAGTTGACTCGGTCAGTCAGGGCTCAACTAGAGCCAGTCTCCTCAAACCAAGAGGCACTCTCTACTTTATACGCCATGTTGGCACATTAAGTATCTGTCAAAGGGAACTTCACCTTCGCCATGCAACAAAGATAAGTACCTACTTCAAGTTTTAACTTCATCTTCATCGGTTTTAACTTCTACATGCTTTTAACGATCTTTTATAGGCAGTGTGAGATTACTTATTTGTGGCAATGATCATTCTTCGCGGGATTTGCCATGTTGAGCTTTTGTCTGTCTAAGCCAACCTTAATAGAAAGTAGCTTTTCTTAAGCTATTTAAATGAGAAATCTTCTCACCACGTGGGATATTATCTAATACCCGCTGTCTATAAAGATTAAGCTCGTTCCACCGCTGGAATAACTTTGGCCCCATTCCTCTATTAGGATCGTTCTGGAACCTTCCAGATCCTGTACTCTATCTACAAGTCACGCCGTCATGTATGTTCCACTCTCTTGTGGAAATGCCATCCTAAACTAGGAAATCTTCCTTATAAATAAATGCTCCATAGCTAATTTTCTTTCCTCCGTTGGATTTTGTTCAAACGCATTTAATTGTAATTCACAACTTTCTCAAGCAATAGACTTTCGCATATCCAGTGCAACCAGTCATTTTCCACGATTGCAATAACTTTCTTTGCCATAAACTTTCGTGTTACTACAGTGAACTTTACATCCATTCAACAAACTATAGTGAGAAACAGTGCTTTCAGTATTTCTTCCGCGTCGCGCTCGTCCGATTATTCTAAATAAGGCCATGAACATTTACCTTCCATCCCACTTGTTTTTTCCTAAACCCCTTACTAACAAACCATATTAATAAAGTTATTTCTAGGTCTCACGAAAGGGAAACTTGCCCCATTTGTCACGTGATTCCTACTTAAACATAGGAAGTCTAGAACCTTCATTTTGACTTTCTCTTCAGGATTCACAGTAAGTGACCTGCCCTTATTTGTATAATAACCAAAAGTAATTCAGCATAAACATAAGAAGTTATAGGAACTTCTTTTTCAATCTACCTGTTTTCTTTTTTTTTTGTTATTTTCGAAGTTGTAACTTTTTCTAAAATAGTTACCTGGAAATTTCTTAAAGTACACTCCTTGTACTCAATTTAATGTTTAAACTTTAATCACTTCATTTGTCTTTTTTAAATCTTACAAAGATTTTAGTACATATATAAGGTTTGAAACCTAAAGAATTGTTAATTGCCTGGAGCAAACGTCAAATGTTTTCTGAGGTCTGAGACCCCAAATTGTTACTAAAAATTGAAACTATATACTTGTCAAATTTATTAGACTTTTTCGCCTTGTTAAATAAATTAAATATTTGTTTTTGGATTTATCATTTCGCAAATACAACGGTTAGGCAAGATCCTGTCTTCCCTGACTCTTCCCAAGTTCATGCCATCGTTAATACAGAACAAATCTGTTACTATTTGTCTTGTCAGACTATCCCCCTTCCCCATAGTAGTCATATGCATGCTTGAGAGGGAGTACGCTGAAGCCATTCTCTGGCAAACCGCCCAAGTCCTAGCTGCGTTTCCCGTCAGCTTCGACCAGGTCCCTACTCACTTTAGGTATCGGAGAGCTGATGTGCAGTGGCAACCGCCTTTAAGTGTATTTAAAGTTAAATTTATAACTTTTGTGGGACTCTCATCCTATTTCTCTATCCTTTTTCTCCAGTCCGAAACCCACCTCCTTTTCTTTATCATCTTCCCTTGGTGGGTAGGTTATTCCCCAGCCAATAATCTACCCAAAATTTGGTGCCGAAACCCGGGAGAGTCCATTTGCTATTTCTATTCTTTGTCAAGTGTCATTTGACAATACCTTACAAATTATTAATATCTGCTTTGAATCTTTCAGCTATAACTACATCGTGCAAAGCCTGTGAAGGGGAAAGAGGCCACTCCTGTCTCCCGTGGTGTGTCCCGTTCTTTCAACTTATTCGCTGCTGCCAGCCTGACAGCATCTCCAAGGTTCCACAGTTTCGTGAGTTACATTTTAATCTGTTTTCTTTGTCATGGCACCTACTGAAAAAGATGAAACTCTCATTGCCAGACGTTCTTCCTATAAAGGACAACTCACCAGATTCAGAAATTTCATCAACAAATTAAATCCCGCCGAGTGTGATTTAGACATCTTGACACAACGCCTTAAGTTGTACGAACGGTCCTATGATTATTGCGATCAAATTCAAACCGAGATTGAATCCGCTTGCCCAGAACTTCAATCGGATCGGGACGAGGTCGAACCCTTGTACTTTGAAGGGATTGCCAAGGCCCACCAACTGATCCGCAGTATCTCAGAACCGGACACTAGGGTCATCAATCCGGCCCAGTTCGCACCCGCTTCAGTTCATAAGGATAAACCGAAACCGTTAGTTCCAAAGATAAGCCTACCTCACTTCTCAGGCCAGAAAGGTGAATGGTATTCCTTTTATGAACTTTACTGCTCACTTATTCATGAAAACTCAGACGTTGTCGACATTCATAAGTTCTATTTCCTGCGTGCGTCCTTGGAAGGCGAGGCCTTGGCCTTGGTTCAGTCACTGCCTTTAAGCGCAGATAACTACCACATCGCCTTTAATCTCCTTAAAGAGAGATATGCCAATTTACGTTTGAGTGTTGCTCGCCACATCCGCAGTCTGTTCAACCTGCCAGTCGTCAAACCTAATGACGTCACCTCTTTAAGAGACCTGTTAGACTCTATTCAATTGCACGTGAGAGCGTTATATCAACTCAAGCAACCAGTCCAAACGTGGGACACTATTCTTATTCATTTAGCTACATCAAGATTCGATTTTTCGACATTAAAGGCTTGGGAGATCGAACTCACTCGCAAGGAGGAATTTTCGTTTGAACACCTCATCTCGTTTCTCAACAGCCGGTGCCAAGTCCTTACAGCACTCTCATTTCAGTGCGAAAATGTCGAAACGAGTCATAAGGGTCACATTTTTGAGAAAAAACTTGTCTTTTCAAATGGTCATCAGCCCCCATCTGTCGAGAACAAGCAAACTCGTTCCGCTTCTTTCAACCATCCAAGAGAACATATCAGGCCGCTCAACATATTTTTAAAATGCATGCTCTGCAAAAAGTTGCACACTTTGTACTTGTGCAAATCCTTTAAAGAATTGTCTGTCGAAGACCGAAGGAAGTTTGTCTTCAATAGTAAACATTGCTTCAACTGCTTGTCACCTAAGCATTCTTCTTCAAACTGTACGTCTTCCAACCTCTGTTTCCATTGTAAAAAACCGCACCATTCTTTATTGCACGTTCATGATAAATCGAGGTCATCAGTACCCGCTTCTTCAAACTCCATGCAGAGCAGCTCCGAACAAACTAATGCTTCTTCCTGCATTTCTAACGCCGAAACTTCTCACAGTGCGCAAGTCCTTTTGTCCACTGTACAATTCGAAATCCAAGATAAATTTGGAAATTGGGTTCGAACCCGCGGTCTTCTCAATTCCGCTTCAACTCACAACTTTGTTTCGCAATCGTTAATTAAAAAACTAGGTCTTTCGTCATCGCCTACTCCCATCAATGTATCCGGCATTGACAATTTGAAAACTCAAGCCTTGCAGTCTTCAAAATTGAAAATCAGAGACGTTTGCCAAAGAAACACCAATCTTAACTTAAACTGTCTCATTCTTACCAGTATTGGCAAGGACACTCCTAGCAGCTCTATTGATACTTCCGGTTTAAAGATTCCTTCGCACTTAAGGTTAGCTGATCCTCAGTTTAATGCTCAAGGTCCCATTGATGTACTTTTCAGTGCCAATGTTTTTTGGAATTGCCTCCGTAAACAGGTTCGCAAGTTATCCTCAAACGTGGTCGCCAGAGACACCGATTTTGGTTGGGTTACTACTGGTGAAATCCAACATCCCAGTCTTCAAACCAAATCGCAATGTCATTTCGTTACTGCTGATATAAATCCCTTTTCTGAAAAAGAGAACACCTATGCTTTCGATCTCGATACTTTTGAAAAACACTTGCCGAAACGATGTCTCATCGTAAACAACTACGCCACCTTTGTAAGTTGTTTAAATGATTTTGCCTTCTTCCCGCACAAGATGGCAATTCAAGTTCGCCTCGCCTTGTGTTACTTCGTTTACCTTCTCATGTCATTTTTTATAGCAGGTAATTGCTTAAACTCTCTATCGAAAACTATCTTCCCCTTGTGTAAAACCATGGCTATCAGTCTCCATCACTTCGCTGTAAGCTATGTTTCACTTCTTTCGCTATTTAGAAGGATGGCCACGGCCGGCTCCTTCCCCTTCCTCACAATTGGAAGCCGCTTTTGAAACCACTTGAAAATCTGAATTCTCTAGCATCTAGAATAACTATTCTTACGCATAAACTCCTTCTCAATGTCCCAGCTTCTCTTCCTATTTCGGAAGAATCAAGCTTTTTTCTGTTGAAAATTGTCGGATTTCGTAATCCTCAAAATTATGCGAAATTGATTTCTTACTTTATTTCATAAGTCTCTAAATTGTTTTTTCACGTCCAAGCCACGAATGACTGCATGTCGTGTCACTTGCTTCGCTTTAAGCCACAGCTGATTGTGCTTGTGTTGTTTGTTTATTTCGAACTGCTTGTTTTCAATCTTGTTTGTATACAAGCTTGGGTAAGGCCAAGCTGTCGTTTATTTCCTGTATGCTTGCCAAAGGTCAGAGCAAGTTTCCCTTATCTCAACTCTGGCTGACTGCCAACCATTGTCTTGCGAGTTGCTTCTGTAAGTTCAGAAGCCGTTCACCTCATTACCAAAATAAACTTGTTCCGCTCAAGGACTCTTTAAGATATTTATATTCCTTATCTCGCTGTACTATGTGGGTCAAGGTCGTTCATGCTTATGTCTCCCACTTACTCACGCTCGTATCCTACAACTGCTTCGATTCTTGTTTCATAATATCTTTGCGTATTTTTCACGCGCTCATGTATTGCTCCTTGCTTACATATTTTGCAATCTTATTGTTCATTGATGAACAAACTTGTTTTTTCTTGTCGTTACATTCGATGTGTTTTTGTATTTATGCTTTTCACGTCAAGTTTCTCGCTGACTTAAGTATTTTTCTGATTAACCCCTTTGATACTTATTATAACTTAAGGTCATTGCTTATGGCTACTAGATTGTTACCTATGGCGTTCTTGCCTCCTACTCGCATAGTTCCTTTGTTTATTTGGTATATTCTTATCCTTAATAGATGTACTTGTTTCTATACGCTTTGTTTAAACTTGTTAATTCTTCTTTCGCATCTTATCGCAATCTTTACTAGTGCTTTATTTCCCTCAGCTTCTAGCTATTTTGTGATTGAAGGTGTTGTTAATTCTCGTTTTTTAACTCCGCTTTCCAATGACCTTGATGACCTGCTTCCACTCACACCTGGTCACTTCCTTACACGCACTTCTCTTTCTGCCCCTCCTTCTCTTCCCAATTCTTACAGGGATTCTAATTTACCTATTGTTTGGCGTAAACTTGAAGCCCTCCGCAATTCCTTTTGGAAGAGGTGGAACTTTGAATATTTAACTTCCTTGCAACGGAGACAGAAGTGGTTTCTTTCCAGTCCCGACATTAAAGTGGGGGACTTGGTCTTGGTTAGGGATGTTTCTCCCCCCCCCCTGGTCTGGCTTTCTGGTCGAGTGACCGAGTGTTATCCTGGAAGGGTTGGGAGAGTCAGGGTGGCCAAAATCTTGACCACTAATGGTCCGATCACAAGACAACTGTCTTTGATCGCTCCATTACTTTTAAATGTTTAACTGCTTATTTGTTCTCTGTTGGTGTTGTCCCTCCCAGTATGGTGTATTCTTGGAATACACGGTATGAGAGAATATAATTTTTAATGCTCTTTGCATGTTCATTCCTTCCTTTTTATCAAACACCAACAGTGATCTTCTATTTTCTCTTTGATGGTCATGTCTCTTATGTCATTGTGAGTCTGTTCTAGATATATATCTTCCATGACCCACCTAGCGTCATCTAGCAGCGAATCTCTGAAGCTCCTCAATTCTTTCTGGTGCAAGAGGACTTCCTTTTCCATCTGGCCATCAGATCTCGTTACCATCGCCAGCTATTATCTCCATGAGCAAGAGAACTTCGTCTACTTTTTCACTCACCATGCTGTGCTAGTATCGCCTGCTATCAACTCTTTGAAGACCATTCATCAAGAAGAACATTTATTTTTGATAAGTTGTCTATTCTGTTAAGTTCTCCTTTTGTTTCCTACCCCCACTCTTTTCCTTTCCTTGGACCTCCGCGCTTCGCTGAGTGGATCTCACTTGTAAGTCGGCAGTTGACTCGGTCAGTCAGGGCTCAACTAGAGCCAGTCTCCTCAAACCAAGAGGCACTCTCTACTTTATACGCCATGTTGGCACATTAAGTATCTGTCAAAGGGAACTTCACCTTCGCCATGCAACAAAGATAAGTACCTACTTCAAGTTTTAACTTCATCTTCATCGGTTTTAACTTCTACATGCTTTTAACGATCTTTTATAGGCAGTGTGAGATTACTTATTTGTGGCAATGATCATTCTTCGCGGGATTTGCCATGTTGAGCTTTTGTCTGTCTAAGCCAACCTTAATAGAAAGTAGCTTTTCTTAAGCTATTTAAATGAGAAATCTTCTCACCACGTGGGATATTATCTAATACCCGCTGTCTATAAAGATTAAGCTCGTTCCACCGCTGGAATAACTTTGGCCCCATTCCTCTATTAGGATCGTTCTGGAACCTTCCAGATCCTGTACTCTATCTACAAGTCACGCCGTCATGTATGTTCCACTCTCTTGTGGAAATGCCATCCTAAACTAGGAAATCTTCCTTATAAATAAATGCTCCATAGCTAATTTTCTTTCATCCATTGGATTTTGTTCAAACGCATTTAATTGTAATTCACAACTTTCTCAAGCAATAGACTTTCGCATATCCAGTGCAACCAGTCATTTTCCACGATTGCAATAACTTTCTTTGCCATAAACTTTCGTGTTACTACAGTGAACTTTACATCCATTCAACAAACTATAGTGAGAAACAGTGCTTTCAGTATTTCTTCCGCGTCGCGCTCGTCCGATTATTCTAAATAAGGCCATGAACATTTACCTTCCATCCCACTTGCTTTTTCCTAAACCCCTTACTAACAAACCATATTAATAAAGTTATTTCTAGGTCTCACGAAAGGGAAACTTGCCCCATTTGTCACGTGATTCCTACTTAAACATAGGAAGTCTAGAACCTTCCTTTTGACTTTCTCTTCAGGTTTCACAGTAAGTGACCTGCCCTTATTTGTATAATAACCAAAAGTAATTCAGCATAAACATAAGAAGTTATAGGAACTTCTTTTTCAATCTACCTGTTTTCTTTTTTTGTTATTTTCGAAGTTGTAACTTTTTCTAAAATAGTTACCTGGAAATTTCTTAAAGTACACTCCTTGTACTCAATTTAATGTTTAAACTTTAATCACTTCATTTGTCTTTTTTAAATCTTACAAAGATTTTAGTACATATATAAGGTTTGAAACCTAAAGAATTGTTAATTGCCTGGAGCAAACGTCAAATGTTTTCTGAGGTCTGAGACCCCAAATTGTTACTAAAAATTGAAACTATATACTTGTCAAATTTATTAGACTTTTTCGCCTTGTTAAATAAATTAAATATTTGTTTTTGGATTTATCATTTCGCAAATACTGGTGCATTCTTGGAATACACGGTACGAGAGATTATAATTTTCAATGCTTTTGCATGTTCTTTCCTTCCTCTCTGTCAAACACCGACAGTGATCTATTTTCTCTTAGGTGTTCCGGTTGCTTATATCTTTTATGAGTTTGTTCCAGATATATAACTTCTGTGACCCACCTAGCGTAATCTCGCAGCGAATCTCTGAAGCTCCTCAATTCTTCCTGGTGCTAGAGGACTTACTTATCCATTTGGCCACCAGATCTTGTTACCATCGCCAGCTATTTTTTCCTTGAGCAAGAGGACTACGTCTACTGTTTTACTCACCATGCTGCGCTAGTATCATCTGTTATCAACTCCTTGAAGACCAGCTCAGCAAGAGATCATTTTTTGTTGTAATATTGGCAATGCTTATATGTTCTCCTTTTGTCTCCTACCCCCCACTCTTTTCCCCTTCCTTGGTCCCTCCGTGCTCCGTTGAGCAGGTCTCACTTCTCAGTCGGCAGTTGACTCGATCAGTTAAAGCTCCTCTCGAGCTAGCCTCCTCAAACCAAGAGGCATACTCTCTTCTACGCCATGTTGGCAAAGTAGTTATCATCATACGGAACTTCGCCTTCAACATGAAATCAAGATAAGTACCATTTTAAAAGTTTTAACCTCATCTTCATGGTTTTAACTTCCACGTGTTTTTAATGATACTTTTATAGACAGTGTGAAAGTATTTATTTTGGGGAAAAAATCATTCTTCGTGGGATTTGCCATGTTGAGCTTTCGCTTGCCTAAGCCAACCTTACTAAAAAGAGCTTTTCTTAAGCTATTCAAATGAGAAATCCTCTCACTACGTGGGATATTACCTAATACCCGCTGTCTATAATTCATCAAGCTAGTTCCTCCGCTGGATTAACTTTGACTCCATTCTTCTATAAAGATCGTTCTGGAACTTTCCAGATCTGGTACTCTATCTGCGAGGCTTGCCGTCAGGTATTTTTCACTCACTTGTGAAAATGCTAGTTAAAATGAGGAATCTTCCTTAAATTACTGCAATAGCTAACTTTCGTCCACCGTTGGGATGTTCTATGGCGCATTTAACTGTAATCCACCATTTTCTCCAGCAATAGACTCTCGCCTACCTAGTGCAACCAGTTCTTTTCAGCATTGAAAAAACTTTCTTTCTCATGAACTTTCGAGTTTCTACAGTGAACTTTGCATCAATCTTTACAGACTATAGTGATAATCAGTGCTTGTTCCACTTTTCTACCGCGTCGCGCTCGTCCGTTTACATTAAATACGGCCATGAACATTGATCCTATATCCCAATGATCTTTCCTCAACCTTCTACTAACAACCAATATTAATAAAATTGTAACTTTTCTATAAGGTGTCACTCACGAAGTGCCCTTCCAACTTTGCTAGTTTAACATTAATTAAATTCTGCATTATTGCTTGTGTGACACACGATTCAAATTCACATTGTTCCTTTCCTATAATCAGGGAAAACAATTCCTTAAACTCTTGAGCGAGTCATGTTCAGGTTTCACGAAATGGAAACTGTCCCATTTGGCTAGTGATTCCTGCTCAAACTTGGGAAGTCTAGAACCTTCCTTTTCACTTTCTTCAGGTTTCACAGTAAGTGACCTGCCCTCTTTTGTATAATTCTCATATAGTAATTCTGTATAAATATAAGAAGTTGTAGGAACTTCTATCTTATTTTTCATGGTTTTATTATTGTTATTTTCGAAGTTGTCACTTTCTCTAGAACATTCTCTCAAGAATTTCTTAAGGTGCACTCTTTGTACTCCAATTCACGTTCAAACTTTAATTACTTCATTGTTTATTTGTTTAAATCTTATAAAGATTTTAGAAACATGTAAGGTTTGAAACCTTGTAAATTGTCAATTGCCTGGAGCAAACGTTTAATGTTGAGAGGTCTGCGACCCTATTTGTTAAAAAGTTCAAATGAACTATGTTTGTCAAAATTATATTACACGCTTGTTAATTTTCTCAAACTTCTTTGAATTGTTAAATAAATTAAATATTTGTTTTTGGATTCATCATTTCTCTGATACTACAGTTAGGCAAGATCCTGGCTTTCCTAGCTCTTCCTAGGTTTATGCCCTCGTTCATACTCAATAAAGCTTTTACTATCTGTCTGGCCAGACCATCACCCTTCCCTATAGTACTTTTATGCATGCTTGGGAGGAAATACACTAAAGCCTTTCTCTGGCAAACCGCCCAAGTCTTAGCTGCGGTCCCCGTCAGCTTCGACCAAGCTCGTAACTACTTTAGTTATCAGAGAGTTAATTTTCAGTGGCAACCACCTTTAAGTGTGTTTAAAGTTAAACTTATTAATTTTGTGGGACTCTCCTCCTATTTTTCTATCCTTTTTCTTCAATCCAAAATCTACTTCCTTCTCTTAATCATCTTCCCTTGGTGGGTGGGTTATTCCTCAGCCAATAAACTACCCAAATACAACGGTTAGGCAAGATCCTGTCTTCCCTGACTCTTCCCAAGTTCATGCCATCGTTAATACAGAACAAATCTGTTACTATTTGTCTTGTCAGACTATCCCCCTTCCCCATAGTAGTCATATGCATGCTTGAGAGGGAGTACGCTGAAGCCATTCTCTGGCAAACCGCCCAAGTCCTAGCTGCGTTTCCCGTCAGCTTCGACCAGGTCCCTACTCACTTTAGGTATCGGAGAGCTGATGTGCAGTGGCAACCGCCTTTAAGTGTATTTAAAGTTAAATTTATAACTTTTGTGGGACTCTCATCCTATTTCTCTATCCTTTTTCTCCAGTCCGAAACCCACCTCCTTTTCTTTATCATCTTCCCTTGGTGGGTAAGTTATTCCCCAGCCAATAATCTACCCACCTGGGGGTAGTCAAGATGAGAGGCATGGCACGTTCCTCTGTGTTCTGGCCTGGAATCGACAACGACATCGATTCTCTCGCCAAGGCTTGCTCCGCATGCGCCACCCAAGTTCCGAGATCATTACTGGGAATACCCGAAGGCACCATCGGAACGGATCCACATTGACTACGCGGGCCCAGTGGCTGACACCATGCAGCTGATTGTTTTCGACGCATACAGCAAGTGGCCTGAGGTCAACCCCATAACATCAACAACATCAGCAGCAACAATTTCCATCATTGATGACCTGTTCACGGCCTATGGCGTGCCAATCATTGTCGTCTCGCGCAACGGTCGACAATTCGTCTCAGACGAGTTCAAGACCTACCTAAGAAACATTGGTGTGAAATATCACAAATTGTCAGCGCCATATCATCCCTCAACCAATGGCCAAGCTAAAGGTTATGTTCAAACGGTGAAGGACGCCCTCTGTGCGATGAAGACAACTAAGGGAACGTTTCGCACCAATTTTAACGAGTTCCTCCGTCAATTCCGCAAAGCTCCACACTCCACCACTGGCCAATCTCCAGCCCAGCTTTTCTTGGGACGAGATCTCCGCACGAGAATCAACTTGACCAGACCTGATGACGTCCACACGAAGGTTACAGAAAAACAACGAGCTCAACATTCCGCACTTTGGAACCTGGACAGAAATTCTACTTCCTGTCTGCCAATATCAAGCTGGACAAGTGGCTCCCTGGAACAATTGTGACACGCATTGGTGACCTTCACTACGAGATCAACTACCAGGGAAAACGATTCAAGCGCCAAATTGATCAGATCAGATCGTTTGCTTGCACCAACGAAGGCAAAACCAACTTGGACAACGATCAAAAATCAACCAACGATCGAGAGTCAACCAACGATCAAGAACCAACCAATGAGCAACCGAGCCTGAGATGAGTTCGCTTCACCTAGACAAGAGCAACAGTCCAAACAACACCAGCCACAACTGTAAACGGCACCACCTATTATTCCCCGCTGAGGAACTCGCCAGCGCCGACCACGATTGAGATTCTCTCCTGATTAAGTTTCCTAAATCATCAATTTAAAAGAGGGAGGAAATGTTGTGTATTAACTCTAAGATAACGCGAACATTCCATTTGATATGCCTAGAACATTCCAATCTGGAACCTTCCATCCCCTCACTCCAAACTAGGACTGCTCTGTATATATGCAACCGCGCGACACAGACAATAGACTCTAGTTCCGCTCTGGACCGCTGAAGTTACGTCCACTTTGTGCATCAACTATTGTTAAATAAAGCGTTGTTAAATATTAAAAAATGTGGGTGTGCTATTTATCTTGTATCTCCCATGATATAACAAGATACATGGTAGTGCTCATTTGTTTAACCACAGTTCCCTCGATCCATTTACCTTGAGATCTATAATGTCTAATCAGAACAGATTGATTTACATAAAATACACGTGGTTTACTTCCCTTTGCATAAGCCTTCTGCTTATCCTGCTTAGCCTCCACTACCCTCCTGACGCTTGGTCGAAAAAGATTAAATCTAGTTCTCAGTGATCTATTGAACATTAGTTTGGCTGGGGTCTCATTAGTAGAGGAATGTACAGAATTTCGATAATCGAACAATATTCTATCCAAAGCTGCTGAAAGATCTTTAACGTTATCTCTAAAAGCACATTTAAGTTTAGTTTGAGCATACTTGACTGAGTTTTCAGCCTGACCATTGCTCTGAGGGTGGTATGGAGGTGAAAAAGTATGTTCAATACCATTACAAACCAAAAACTCGTTAAACTCCGCCGCATTAAATGGCAGGCCATTATCACTCTGAACTGACACAGGTAAACCAAAACGGGCAAAAAGCTGGCGTAAATTAACAATAGCTAAATTTGCAGAAGTTGAACTGGTCTCAAATACCGCAGTAGTGGTTTGTGGTGTGTTCTGGCCCCTCCTACCCACTTTCCCTCCTACAAGATGATGGCTGCGCGCAACCACTTACATGAATGGCACAATTTTCAAATAAAGTTTGTGGTCGTAGCTTCACATAACCTAGTCTAGCTAACCTAACCTACTCTATTTAACCGGAACCGAACCAAACCGGAACCGAACCTAACCGAACCAAACTAAACCAGAACCAAACGGGAGTGTGGTTGCGTTTTAGAGCAGGGGCTAATGCACACACCCAAGCACACGGGGCACATGCAACTATGCCATGCTGTTCTTATGGAGGATAAGGTAAGCCTGAGATGTGTGATTTAAAACAAGCCAACACTCGCAGAATATGACGTCACGCGATGCAGGAGTCGCAACCAGATGCATGATGCAGCGCTACAGGATGCAAGTGTGCGAAACATGATTCTTGCAGACGTGTGATGTCAGCGAAACATGAACCTGCCACCGGATGCAAGGTGCTGCGTTACAGGATGCAGGTGTGCAAAGCATGATTCTTGCAGACATCACGTGATGCAGGCGTTTGCAAGTGTTAATCATTTTACAAATGTTTCTAGCTCAAGGTTAAGTCAATATTCAAACAAGAACAAACCTGTTGAGGTGGTGGATGATGTCAGATGAGGGATATTTATGGGTAAACATGCAAAAAAGGATATTAATTAATGACAAGTTTTATACTAAATCTGATTTATTGATCCAAGAATTTTTGGTAGTGTTAAACCCCAACCATTTTACAAAAAGTTTTTTTCCATTTGTTTTAATTGCTTCTTCCACTAGAAAGTGTTTTTGAAACGCTGTTTTTTGTAATTCTTCCGCGTAGAAATCTCCTTGTATAGGTTGTCCTGCATCGTCTTGGAGTAAATAGGTGACTGAATTGTGAAGTTTTACTTTCCGAAATTGAAGAATTTCAGTGCTCCAGTTAGGTATGTGTCCTTTGTCGAAAACATACTTGTGTTACTGATGCGTACATAATCACCAACTTGAAAGCGATGTCGTCGTGAATATGCAGTTTTGATGGGGTTAAAAAGTTTATTAACTGTGGAATATTCTTTGTTACAAGGCGTGGTTTCATGTTGATGGTTCCTTGTTTAGTAACATTATACTGGGCCACTAAGCTGTCTACAAGATCAAGCCAGCGATAGGTTCCTCTTGCTGTAAATTCCCGCCACATGTTAGTCTTTAGCGTTCGATTGAAACGTTCCACTACACTTGCCTTTAGATTACTATAGGTAGAATAGTGGTGGATACCACATATTTTGAGAAAGCTAGAGAACGAAGTGTTGAAAAACTCTTTCCCTTGATCTGTTTGGAGCAGACGAGGTTGTCGTTCAGACCGTTGGATAATATTCTTGAATGCAGCGCTGACTAGAGGACCTGACTTACTACTCACCGGTTCAGCAAATGCCATTTTTGAGTAGACGTCAATAATGGTGAGCAGATAGCGTACACCATCGTTAGCGTTAGCATAGGAAATCATTTCAACCAAAACAGTTTGACAAAAATCATCAACTCCTCGTGTAATGACATGACGTCCACGGTAGAGGCGACGGGCTGGTCTATGTAACTCATGAGCAATGGCCGTTTTAATAGGCAATGGGATGTTGCTATGTTGACCCATTACACAATAATACCAGCATGACGAAGCTCCTCTTCTATTTCTAATAGTTCACCTTCGTGACCAGTATGGCCAACTTGTTTAGAGGCATGTACGAGCTGTAGGCGGTTGACCAACGTATTAGGATCATTCCAGTAGGTTACATCGACGAGTGGTTTTAATTTTTAATCGCAACACCTGAGGCTGATGTTTTACGGCGAACACTCTCAGTGGTTGGAATCAATTTTGATATAATGGTTCTATACTCGATGCTTTTATTAGCATTAACCCCTTCAGATTGCTTATATCCCCGTCTGGGGTGCAAGGGGTAGATTCTCTCTATCCAAACGTCATCCTCACCTGCACGTGGTACACCCTGCTCCATACTGACGAGGCTCTGACGACCGAATAACTCCCGGGATAAGGAGTTCCCCTCTCTCCTGCCAACGGCTTATGTAAGGCGGATGAGCAGATTGAGGTTAGGGCACTCTCTTGCCCTTGAGATGGGAAACTATCTCTTAAGGCGGATGAACCAATAATGGTCAACGGCATAGAAGACCTCAACGGTGGACCAAGCGCATGAGCAACTAGTATTGCCCGAACGGTTGGGAAGGCGGATGAAGGCTGCAACAGTCCAGGACCACCAGTCGTCATAGCTTCTATGCCACTGGATAAAGGCCCTGTATCTGTCAAGTACTGTGTGTCTGTTGATGTGCAACAACATGCCCACATTAAAAGATGTCACGCACAGGCGTCTTTTAAACAACGAAGGAAGGATACAAAATCTATTCACCAATTAATCACAAGTCCTGCGGCGATCGGGGAGTTGTGACGGGAGCAGGATTGTGTTGTCTGGGAGCTTCTAGTGATGAACCGGCACGTAGGCGACGAATGTGTGATCTTCGCTTTGCTTGAGGATGGGCTGTAGAGTAATTCGTATGCTGCATTCGTGACTAAGCAGGCCTGTTTAGGATCCACTCTGCTTACCCTGAATGGGGAGGGGGCTAAAAAAGGTGCCCTAAAAATAGTCAGCCTAATATCACCCGACTGGATAACCGCGTTCAGAGGGTACACCACAAGCGGTCGAACCACAATGAAAATTAATTTTGCTACATGGAATGTCCGTACTTTGATGGACAATGACACACATAATCGACCACAAAGGCGAACGGCAATTGTTGCCCGTGAGCTGAAAAGATTCAACATTCATATTGCCGCACTCAGCGAAACAAGGTTAGCCAATGAAGGACAACTGAAGGAACATGGAGGTGGCTACACTTTCTTCTGGAAAGGGAAAGACACTGCAGATCAACGTATTCATGGAGTTGGCTTTGCCATTAAGAACGAGCTTGTCAACCTTCTTGATGAACTTCCACATGGTATAAATGAAAGGCTTATGACACTACGACTAAAGTTAAAAAACAGCCGACGAGCGACTGTAATTAGTGCATATGCTCCAACTCTCACCTCTGATGATGAACAGAAGGAAGTATTTTACTCTCAACTTGATGTGATCTTGAAGGATATACCGCAATCTGATAAAATCCTCCTCCTAGGAGACTTCAATGCACGCGTTGGAAGAGACGCAGCATTATGGGCTGATGTTATTGGAAAAGATGGTGTTGGGAAATGCAATTCTAATGGGACACTCCTTTTATCCAAGTGATCTGAACATAGCCTCGTAATCACAAACACACTATTCCGACAGAAGGACAAATTTAAGACTTCATGGCAGCATCCTGGATCAAAACACTGGCACCTACTTGATTACGTGATTGTGCGAGCAAGAGACAAGCGTGACGTACTACTCACAAGGGCTCTGACAAGTGCTGATGACTGCTGGACGGATCATCGATTAATAAGATCTGTAATGACTCTACAAATTCTCCAAAAGCGCAGAAAACAGAGAATGCACATCAGGCGCAGGGTGAACACCGAACGTTTACAAAACGTTACTGCTAAAAGGAAGTTTCATGAACTTCTGAATGAAAAGTTACCAGATAATTACCCTGAAAAGGTTGAGGAACATTGGCAAACAGTCAAGTCTGCTATACTCTCAGCGTGTGAAGAATCGATTGGTTTCGTCAAGATGAGGCATGCTGACTGGTTTGATGAGAATGATGCAGAAATCCAGAATCTTATTGATAAGAAGAGGAAAGCATTCCATGCATGGCAAGCCAATCCAACTTCTATCTCCAAACTGCAACTGTATAAAGATGCAAAGGCTGAAGTGCAAAGGAAAACTCGGGTCTTGAAAAATCAATGGTGGATCTCCAAATCCCGTGAAATGCAGCATCTAGCCGAAACGAATAATACTCATGCTTTCTTCAAAGCAACAAGAACTATATATGGGCCACATTATCATGGTTTGAATCCTCTGCAGTCTAAAGATAGCACGGAACTTCTTAGAGACACAAACTCCATCAATTCCCGTTGGAAAGAACATTTTGAAGAGCTACTCAACAGGGACACACAGGTTGATAATAACATTTTCACCCGACTTCATCAGAGACCTCCTAAAGACCACCTTGATGATCCTCCGCCTCTATCAGAAATTGAATCTGCCATCAATCACCTCAAAAACAATAAAGCATCAGGCATGGATGGGATTCCTGCTGAGCTCATTAAAGTAGGGAATACTACTCTAGTTCATCACATACACCAACTCATACTTAAAATATGGACTACCATTACCATACCTAAAGACCTAAGGGATGCCTTGATAATAACCATCTTTAAGAAAGGTGATAGGGCACAATGTGGAAATTATCGAGGTATATCGTTGCTTTCTGTTGCTGGTAAAATCCTGGCCAACGTCTTATCCAACCGTTTGAAGCCGTTGGCCGAAGAAATACTGCCTGAAACTCAGTGTGGCTTTCGACCTAATCGAAGCACAACTGATGTGATCTTCTGTGCTAGGCAGATGCAGGAGAAATCCAGAGAGCAAGGACGCCCTCTATATATGGCTTTCATAGATATTGTTAAAGCATTTGATTCGGTCAATCGAGAAATGCTATGGAGGATTCTTGCCACACTTGGCTGCCCCCCAAAATTCATTCAAATTCTTCGATTACTACATGATGATATGAATGGCACGGTCCTTAACAGCAATGGCCCTGGAGAGCCATTTAAGATTACAACGGGTGTCAAACAGGGATGTGTGATTGCCCCCACACTCTTTTCAATATATGTTAGTGTTGTACTAAATTTGGTCCAAGAAAAGATTCCAAAGGGTGTAGAAATTATATCTAGGACAGATGGAGGTTTATCCAATCTCAACAGATTACGTGCAAAAACTAAAGTGCCAGCTACATCCGTTCTTGATCTCCAGTATGCTGATGACAATGTCATCTTAGCAAATTCAGATGAAGATCTTCAAACCACCCTGAATGTGTTCAATGAGGCATACAGAAGCATTGGTCTGGACATAAACACCAATAAAACACAGGTTCTTCATCAGCCTACATCACATGACAGGGCTACTGCTCCTGCTATCATGATTGATGGACATAAACTAAAGAATATAGATCATTTTCCCTATTTGGGTAGTCACCTATCAACAAATGCGAACATTGACTCTGAGATTCAACACCGTCTCCAATGTGCCAGTGCAGCCTTTGGTCGTTTGCTCGTTCGCGTGTTTGACAACCACGACATTAGCATTCTAACAAAATTATACGTTTATCAAGCTGTTGTAGTTCCCACTCTGCTTTATGGCTGCGAAACCTGGGTTACTTACAGAAGGCACCTCGTATCTTTAGAAAAAATACCATCAACGATGCCTTAGGAGAATTCTTGGTATTAAATGGCAAGACAGGCGCACTAACACAAGTGTTTTAGAGGAAGCTAGCACTATTAGTATAGAGGCTCTCATTATAAAACACCAACTTCGATGGACAGGACATGTAGTTCGCATGCCTGAGTCCCGCCTCCCAAAACAAATCTTATATTGCCAGCTGAATGTCGGTCAGAGAAAGCAGGGTGGGCAACAAAAACGCTACAAAGATGTTCTGAAGACCAACTTGAAGAAATGTCAAATTGATACAGGTAACTGGGAGACTGTCGCATCCGACCGATCAGAGTGGCGCCGCAACGTCCATCAAGGCCACTTGTACTTCGAACAAGAGAGAAGAAGGCTTCTGGCTGAAAAAAGAAATGCCAGGAAAGAGCGCATGATTCGCAGAATCACCAACCCCCAAGATCCACTGGCTGCTCAAGACCTTGTGTGCCAATATTGTGGAAGAGTCTGTGGTTCTCGGATCGGACTGTACAGTCACCAAAGAACTCACGCAATATGATTAGGCCTAATGTTGGATTACAGCGAAGATTTACATAAATGTAACTTGGAAGACAATCATACTCGTATCACGAGTGATAGCCTAAATAATCCCCGTCTATAAGCATTTGTAGTCATTAAGATGGTTTTATACGTAATGAGATCATTATGGGTGTAGTCATCTGAAAGATTTCTAAAAGGCCTGATGTTAATTTTGAGTTAACGCGTTTAATGATATGCACATTATCTTTAAACTTGATATTGGAATCACCAATTCGAAAACATAGTTCTTAGTAAACACCATAGGTGGTATCTGTCTTTTTAGTAAATAGATCTTTGTGGTAGGGTGACACTAAAGCCCCGTAAGTCTTTACCAGAATGCTTTTTAGCTAAGCGTTATATTCAGGTGTAGACAAGATTTCTGAAAGGGTTGGTTCTCTAGAAGATGAAGGTGTTTCGGCAATCACTGATGTTTTCAGAAACTGAGGAAGTGGTGATGGTTTTACCGGTATAAGCACTTCATTCTCATCATCATCATCATCATCATCATCATCATCATCATCATCATCATCATCATCCTCTTGTTCTTTCTCTTCCACTGCAACTTCTAGAATGGTCTGCGTTGCTTTCGAAAGTGTTGTAGGCTTTTCAGATGTGGAGGAGTGCTTGAATATAGCTTTCAGAAGAGGCGTTAAATATTTTTCAACAAACAACTCACTATCAGCAAGTGAACGCTTTAATTCACGAAACTTGCGGCGAATATTATCCTGAGCTTGGATGTTTCTTTAACTGACACTCTGTTCTTAATGTCATGGCGTTTGAACAAGTGACGTATCATAATAGATGCAGCTCTTTAATTATGAATAAAATGGTCAATACCCATGCGGTAGCGTCCTTGGTGGATATCACTCTGCTTATCGATAACAAGATAGCCATGATGGTGAGCATTCCAACACTTGGCTCACAATTCAGAAAAGGTGTTAAAGGTCGTATCGGGATTCACAAGATCATCATACACGTGATGCATGTTTCGTTCATCTTGTCGGAAGAGAACACTTACATTGGCCTTATCACGAATTAGCTGTTTAGGTATTCGTGAATAGGTTTGACCAAGATAGAAAATATGCTTATGTCGTCCCATGCTAAACTAGGCTTGGATAATGGCTTGTCGTTCTGTAGACACATCATCAAAAATCATGAGTGAATCAGGGCGAACACTGCCTTCATGTGCTGTAAGGGTTAAGTAGCTCATGATATCGTGGTGAAGACCCATCATCACCTGTTCTAAAAAGACATAGGGAACCCGCTGAGCTAAGGTTCATGTGATATTTTTCATGACAACACATTTATGATGGGATGTATTACCTTTGAACACACCCAGAAAGCAACCAGAAGCTGAGAGCTTATACTATTCTCTTTGGAGTAGCGAAGGATCGCTCTTTTGACTTTGATGAAGTCGGCTAATTATTTATCTGAGGTCTTATTAATCAACTTTACCTTACTACGAGACTCAGAATATTCCAATTCGTCATTCAGTATTTTTGAAACATTTTGTAGAATGTTTTTTCACTTTAAGGTACGGTAATATCATTGCAGATACGCAAGAAGGGATGTAAATAGTCGCTCAACGACTTAGTTTGACGACTTGATTCCACGAGGAACGCAGTTCCGTGCACTACGTCTTGAGAATCCGCCCGGTGGAGGCGTGTTGAAATACCCGTCGTGTAAGACGTGGGAAAAGTCCGCTTTATAGCGAGGAATTTTTATCAAGTGTCATCGAGCACCATCGTACTGTGCATCACGATTTGTAAAGTGTAGTGATCAGCACAAATAGCATTGTGAACTTATTTGAAACATATTGTGAATTTTCTACGATTCTGTAGCACCACATTTTTTGTACCCACGTGATTTGTGGAGGGCTGAAGCCTAGTGTTAAATATACATGTAATCGTGGTAACGTTGCATTAAACGAGTGTTACACTGAATACGCGTCGTATATAAATTACTGCAGTGGATTTATCCGCATGAATTCGACGCCAATTTCACGGATGCCACGTGATTGCAGAAGTAGAGTCTGTGCACGTGTGAACCAGCAGATCAGTGCATGGCCATTTATTAATGATATCTGCAAAGTGTAGAGGCTGTGTTGCTAGATATATGTGTAACGCCTGTGATAGCTACAAAGCACACCGCAATTTTCAAGTACTAATGAAATACATGATGTCTAATATTACCGACCACGTGTTCGACATTTATAACACCATGTTCGAGTCGGAGACAATGGGCTAAGTACCGTTATGGTATGAGGGAGATGTCTCGGATGGAACGAGCATGATTTGGAACTTCAAGAACGTCGAACGAGAAGGAAGGAATCGAGGATGCCTTTCCTAGGCATGTCCAACCCATTCACGATGTCAACTACAGGGACAGACCGAACCCTGGTCTTTAGGAGAGCCAAGATGGAAGTTCTGATACGGACGATGCCAATCCTGAAAGCCAGAGGTGCTTTTGTTCAACCCTTGTCGTTGGACAGAGAGCTAAGTGTGGGCTCCTTCATATCGTGAGTTTGTACAACCCTTCTTTGTTCTAGTCATTGGTGGTATATTTAGATTAGTGTAGATTGTAAATCAGCCGAACTTAGTGACAGCCATTTCATAGGTAGGGAATGTAATTAGTATAATTAGATGTTATATATCCACAGTGATTGTGAGCCACCCTTGGGTTTGATATTTTTTTCAACCCTGGTGCAACCTGATGGACGTCATAGGACGCCAATTCCTGTTTATTGCTAAACGTGACCGTAGTCATTCCAAGGCTACTTTGTTTAACTCTATCTGGGGTGATTTTCGAGTCTTAGCAGACTCCTGTTACGGCAAACTGATGCCATGATCATAATTCTTTAACTGCACTCATAGCAGACAGTCAATGTTAAGCCCCTGACTTCATTAGAGAAGTCGTATCATTTAGGTAATCGACTGTAATTACCAGTTTTGTAACTGCATTTATATTTCATTCAGGATGTGCTCAGAAGCCATCCAGGTCAAGTGTAGACCTTGCAAGTAAAAGGGATGTTTCGTTGTAACCTAGCATCGAACCCAGTTCCCAACGTATCATTAAGCAAATCCAGCAGAGTGGAGTTTGCGCCATAATATTATTTTGTTTGTGTCAAGTGTGATGACACGTGATTATTTGAATGTTTGACACAAGAAACTACTGAAGTATTTTATCTTTGTGAGCAAAGATCTCCAGCAATGAGTGACATTGCTATCTTTTAAACGTCTTTGCTATGAAAGACAGAGTTATATGTTTGTATTCAGCTTTATAGCGTGCTCTTAATGCACACATTCTTTGATGTTTATAACCTATGGTAAAGGTATTATTATGAGGCCAGTTTCATAGTTATTTTCTTGCCTGAATAACCGGCCCAGTCAACGTGTTGTGTCTAATAGTGCAGGGAGCCTGCAACTTTCTGTGACACAGACAGGTTTGTGAATATTTCCCAGCGCACGAGTACTTATGTTAACACAGGACAGAATGCTTGTAGCATTCATTTATTTTTCATTGCATTGATAGCTCATGGAACCCAGAGTCCATTTCTGTATCTGCTCACATGTTCTTTAGATTGTCATTTGTTAGTTAAACGCCTTTTGCGTGCACCGTTGTTTCGACGAGTACAGTTATGTCAGGATTCTTATTTTATGTTGGAGGCTAGCCCCGTGATGAGGGTTTTTCATGTGTGAAGGTATTTTGTGTACCATGTCCGGGACTGTTCCCGTCGACCAGATATTTAGGGAGGGTAACTGATGTGTCCAGGCCCGTCCCAGAGTTATTGAACGCGAGCTGTGTGCCGCTGGTAACTTGTGTTATTGTGTGTCCGAGTTGTTATTGCTCGTTGATAGTATTCCGACTTTTGAGTCGAGGCTCTATGGCAGAGATGATCTCTCAGAGACGCTCCGTGCCAGGGTAGTCAGTTGTTATTCGCCATAAACCAACGATAATTTAAACCGACATCTTAATAATAAAACGCATAATATTGATAAACAAAAATATAACTAACGAATCCTTTCTATTTAACCTTGTTCATTTGCATTTGGAACCTGCTGACATAGCCGTGCCAATGAAAGTATTTCCTGGAGGAAATGACTTTAGGACAGCGGGCACTTTTTGTAGCGACAGAGGCTTGCTCGAACCTTAAGTTCGTAGCTGATGGAGCGCTGGCCATACGATGTTAGACGTAGTCTTCACTACGCAGTCGTCACCGTAATTACACACGTTAAATGACTATGGCTTACAAACAGTAAACCAAGGTGTAGGTAGGCTTTGAATAAAACTGTGGTCTTGTATTTATTGATATACTAATGTAAAAGTGTACAAATCCTCTATGTCACCTTTTGTGTGCTGATTAGCACCCAGTTTGTAAGAGTGTCTTAGATATTTTTTTATGGCTTGTCACATAGCTTTGATTGTAATTGTTTGATATTACGGACGTCACCGCCGTAAATTTTGTAATTAATTGGTAGGACTTAGCTAGATGAATTAATATTAAATGTAAATGTGGAAATGGTATCATCCTAATTCAGATTTGTTTTGCTGCCCTGTTAAATGTAAATTCCGATATAAGCTTGATCTTGTAACTTGGCCTAGGGTTTTTTGCCGTACCATTTTTCCTAATGTTGCTTTTGTTGCTTTAATTATTGTGAGATAGATCTTTCGCGAGGGTATACTGTAACTTCTCAGGTAGGGATCAGCTCTTTATTTTTGATTATTTATTAGCTTGCGGATTAGCCGATGGAAACCCTCCGAACTAGGATAGGGGTTTGTTGATTTTAAATAAATCTTTACGGTGTTTTACATAAGTCTGGATGTTTCTTTTCTCAGTCTAGCTTTTAAGGTGAACCTTTCCTTAGGCAGTCTATGACCTTCGTCACCATGTACCACGATCCCCGTGGATGATGGATTCTCCTGCCGCTTTGGCCTGTTTGGAAGTTCACCTGATCCTCTCGGCAATTAGGTCCGGCGGATGAGATGTTAGGGAAGTCATTTCGGTTGTTGGCTGTCTTGGCAGCTCCTCTGACGGGCACATATAACTCTAGTTATTTAAGTGGCACCCAACTCATATGCCGACGTTGACGTGGTGACCGTCAGTTCCATGTTATTTAAGAGGATCTTAATGTTGATCAATGGTAAATTGACCGGACTGGGGCGAACTTAGAAAGTCGTACTGCAGATCAATTAACCACATGGCGTTCATGTTTGATACAAGTCCATGGGAGTGATGCTTTTGGGTTAGATAAATGATGGATAGGATTTTCTTTGATGATGCCCCATCCTGAGTAAATGTAGTACTTTGCTTTGCTCGCTGTTGTCATTGTAAATGTAGAAGCACTTAGTTTGCATACTCCAGCTGTACTCGTAATGTTTATTTAAATGAAACAAGCTTTATACCACCACGTAACTAATCATAGCTGTAAGTTCCATAAGAGCTTGCTCCCTCTCTTTCTCAATAATTTCTTGTCAAGGATGAGGAAACAATTCGTCGTGTATTTGGGGAGATGTTGACAGCTGTCAATGCCAATCTCCAGCAGATTACTGCTGGCTTGGGTGAGAATACCCAAGCTGTCAATAATGTTAGACAGGATCTTGAGGTTAACACACAGTCAATTAATAATATAAGTGGTCATGTGGACCAGGTAAGAGATGAAATTAATAATGTTAAGGCTGATCTAACGCAGGTCAGGGCCGACATGGATGCTCATAGAATAGAGGCCAGAAATGATCTTACGGCAGGTTTAGCAGCTGTTAGGGTTGACGTAATACGACACCATCAGGAGGCTAACCAGCGTATGGATAATTTAACAGACCAAATGAATAGAGCTAGGGAGGACGTGCATGCCCGTTTAGAGGAGCACACTGCTCAGATTCAAACTACGATTAATAGAGTTCAGGTTGATATGAGGGCTGACTTAGACCATACTCGAGAGGAATTTGGAACTCGATTAACTCACGTCGAGGGATTCATGAACAACGTCAAGAAGGACATGGCTACCATGAACATAGGACTCGTACTGATGAGAGGTGCAGTGAACCCCGTCAACAATAATGTCAAGACGATCGTCGATGGTATGATCCAGGTCAAGGACGAGTTGCGTACGAACCAAAAGAATATTACAGAATTGACCGAGACCGTAACAGGGCTACGAGAGACAGTAGACATTCATCGAGAAGAAAATAAGGTCGATGTAATGCTGTTGAGGGGTGACCTTAATGAGCATAAAATTATTATGGAAGCGAAGGTAGCCGAGGTCAAGGATGACGTAGGTCGGATCAAGGACAACATGTCCAAAGTCGAGGGGGAAATCGACTCGTTACAGAAAAGATTTGAAGAAGTCGCAATAACCGAGAGGTTAGACGTCAGTTACAACTTGAGGACAGCTATTCGTGAAGTCGACACCAACCTCAAAGGTAAAGTCGAGAGAATTGAGTTGCAGCTCAACGATTTGGGAAACAAGGTCGCAGCTAAGACTATCCCAGGGCTCGAAATTATCGAGAGACGTCTCGACCGACTTGAGACTCAACCAAGGGAGATACCTTTACCTCCACAGAAGGGAGACTCTCAGGCAACGCCAGGACCGCAATCCGCAGGGATAATGCCTACACTCTTTTAACCTAGCGCACCCATGGAATCACAACCGTTCCAAGTTACCGGTTCAGCGCAGAGTCAAGCGTTAAATTATAACGCGAATCCTTCCCAACCCGTACATAATCAACAAAGTCAGGACACAAGTACGCCAACGCATAATTATACGCCGAGTTCATTCAGACCCGCGCACACGCAGGGGAACGTGACAATCATCCGTTCGCGAGAAGAGCAACCAGCTCGATTCTCAGGCACTGGAAGTGGCATCACTCCTGTAGAATTCTTAGCAAATGTGGAGAGATACTTAAGGGACACAATGGTAACTCCGGAGAGAGAGAACTCCGAGTCATTGAGCGTTTGCTTGAGGGACAAGCTAGCACTTGGTTCAGGGCCATCCGCTACTCATTCGTAGGCTATCAAGACTTCAGAGAAGCCTTACTGAGAACTTACTGGTCGAGCGACATCCAGCAGAGTATCAGAGCTGAGATGTACACTCGCCGATACAGCTCGAACACTCCGACGCGCTATGCGAACTACTTCGCGACCCAGCTTGCGAAACTTCGTTGTTTGCAACCCCCACTGTCAGAGCAAGACCTAGTAAATACCATCGCCTGGCAATACCCTGCAGACGTGCAACGAGTATTGATCGCTGCAGGAGCATCTACATTTCAGCAGTGCGATCAGATATTACGGCGATTGGACGCCAATACTGAACATTTTCCAACACACCGTCAACAGAAGACTGATAGGCGTGATGAGCGACACATTAACTTGACGACTGTGGACAAAGTGTACCAGACGCCACAGCAAACACAGATTCAAGAGAGCCTTGACCAGCGTGATGAATACGATCGTGGCCGGAGAAATTGAAATAACACTCCGTACGCTAGAGACCGGAAAGATGACCGTCGTGGTTATTGGAACCGACGCTTTGATCGAGGAACGAACGACAACCGTCGCTACGATGACGACCGCCGAGGGAATAATAACCGGAACCCACAGCAGGGAGGTGTCCGTAGAGATTACCGCTACAGCAGAGGACACAGTCGAGATCGGGACCCCAGATACCAGGTCGATCCAGACTGGAGAGGAAGAGCACGGGAGAGTCGTGAATACCTTCAGCAACACTGAGGACTCCAAGAAATCCAAGAAGGGGGAGATCAGAACCCGACTTCGCGGGAAACACGAAATGTCACGGCGGAAGAAACGGAGCGAAGCCAGCCCGGTACTTCCCGCCAAGAGAAAAAAAACGCCAAAAACCCAGTAGATTCTTACCCGATTGAGCACAGAGTAACTGCCACTATCTTAATCTGGGAGCCGATTCAGGAAGATCTATTAGACGAACGACGAACGACGAACCACAACTACGAATTGACGCGTCTACCGAAGATTGTAGCTACCCTGAATGGATGTGACGTAGTCATTCTCATCGATACAGGGGCAATGATAAGTGTCATTTCCGCCGATCGCCATGCCAGACTGAAAGCAAACTCTGAGGTGACAGAGCTGCCAGTTTCTGCAGTAAGAGTCAGAGGAGTTATACCTGACCGTGTCGTAACGTGCAAAGTTCAGATTTTATGCACTTTAAAAATTTCGAGCCACGTGTATTTGCACGAATTTCTAGTGATGAAAGGCTTGCATCATGATGCCATATTGGGTGCAGACTTCATTCGGATGTACGATGGAATCATTGATATGGGACGTAATACGGTGGAGTTTAAGCCGAATGAACCCATCCAAATGAATTTAGTAGAGGAAGAACCGGAATTTGAATCCGAAGTCAACGTTGTTGAGAATTTAAATGGCAAGGAAATTGAGGAGACACGAGATGCCGACGGAGAGGCAGAACAATTATCAGCACCCGTACGAGAGAAACTAGATGTAATATTAAACGAATACGAGGATATATTCGACACCACACCTGGTGAGATATTGGACTACGAGTACGATCTTATACTATTGGATGATTCCCCGTTCCAGAAGAAGATTTATCCTATCGCAGAGAAACACCGAGAGGAAGCTGCTAAGAAGATCCATGAAATGGAAGCAGCAGTTACAATTAAGAAGTCACCAACTCCTTTCTTGAATCCTATAACACCTGTGGTTAAGGTGGATGGAAGCCTGAGACTTTGTCTCGATGCCAGGGCCTTAAACGAACGCCTAGCTCCTGAGCATGACCGACCGCCCAAGATTAGGGACATCCTCAGAAAATTTAAGGGGAAGAAGGTATTTTCGTCATTGAACTTAGTACAATCCTACTGCCATATAAGATTGTCTGAGCATACTCAGAAGTATACAGGGTTTCTGTTCGATCAGACCATCTATGTCTTTCAAAAACTACCCTTTGGAGTGAAAAATGCAGGAGCTGCATTAATTAGAGCACTTGATGCGAAGCTGACTCCTGAAGTAAAACAGAAGGTGATATGTTACGTGGATGACATCATCATAGCCTCGGAAACGCAGGAAGAACACTGGCGTTGGACCGAAGTCCTAGTTATCATGGCAAAATGTATTAACTCAACAGTCCATGAGAGCACTGGTCAGATACCCATGGTTTTGCATTTGGACCAGATGCCGATGAGAATGTGGAATCGTGTGATTGTAAATCCACCTTGTTTACAACCATCACACGCCAGCAGACTTTAAGCTGCAAGGGACACTTTGGACAGACAAGCTGCGAAACGTTTGAGAAGAACCAGACGCCAGAGATTCAGAGAACCACTAGTCGCGGGAGACCTTGTTTTTATAAGGGGACCCGGAATTTCAAGTCCTATAGACCGCATATATGGGAAATTTCTGTCTTTATATTATGGCCCCAGTCGTATCCGACAACCTCTAAACAATGGAAGTTACGTGATTGAAGACATTCAAACAGGAGAGCGTATTGGAACCTTCAACGCAGCTAATTTAAAAAAATATCACTCATGAATGAACTTTGAGTCAAATAAAAATGTCTTTCCTACATTTTATTTGAAACGACGGAGAGGCAGATGAACCCGTTGAGCTAAGGTTCATGTGATATTTTTCATGACAACACATTTATGATGGGATGTATTACCTTTGAACACACCCAGAAAGCAACCAGAAGCTGAGAGCTTATACTATTCTCTTTGGAGTAGCGAAGGATCGCTCTTTTGACTGTGATGAAGTCGGCTAATTATTTATCTGAGGTCTTATTAATCAACTTTACCTTACTACGAGACTCAGAATATTCCAATTCGTCATTCAGTATTTTTGAAACATTTTGTAGAATGTTTTTTCACTTTAAGGTACGGTAATATCATTGCAGATACGCAAGAAGGGATGTAAATAGTCGCTCAACGACTTAGTTTGACGACTTGATTCCACGAGGAACGCAGTTCCGTGCACTACGTCTTGAGAATCCGCCCGGTGGAGGCGTGTTGAAATACCCGTCGTGTAAGACGTGGGAAAAGTCCGCTTTATAGCGAGGAATTTTTATCAAGTGTCATCGAGCACCATCGTACTGTGCATCACGATTTGTAAAGTGTAGTGATCAGCACAAATAGCATTGTGAACTTATTTGAAACATATTGTGAATTTTCTACGATTCTGTAGCACCACATTTTTTGTACCCACGTGATTTGTGGAGGGCTGAAGCCTAGTGTTAAATATACATGTAATCGTGGTAACGTTGCATTAAACGAGTGTTACACTGAATACGCGTCGTATATAAATTACTGCAGTGGATTTATCCGCATGAATTCGACGCCAATTTCACGGATGCCACGTGATTGCAAAAGTAGAGTCTGTGCACGTGTGAACCAGCAGATCAGTGCATGGCCATTTATTAATGATATCTGCAAAGTGTAGAGGCTGTGTTGCTAGATATATGTGTAACGCCTGTGATAGCTACAAAGCACACCGCAATTTTCAAGTACTAATGAAATAGATGATGTCTAATATTACCGACCACGTGTTCGACATTTATAACACCATGTTCGAGTCGGAGACAATGGGCTAAGTACCGTTATGGTATGAGGGAGATGTCTCGGATAGAACGAGCATGATTTGGAACTTCAAGAACGTCGAACGAGAAGGAAGGAATCGAGGATGCCTTTCCTAGGCATGTCCAACCCATTCACGATGTCAACTACAGGGACAGACCGAACCCTGGTCTTTAGGAGAGCCAAGATGGAAGTTCTGATACGGACGATGCCAATCCTGAAAGCCAGAGGTGCTTTTGTTCAACCCTTGTCGTTGGACAGAGAGCTAAGTGTGGGCTCCTTCATATCGTGAGTTTGTACAACCCTTCTTTGTTCTAGTCATTGGTGGTATATTTAGATTAGTGTAGATTGTAAATCAGCCGAACTTAGTGACAGCCATTTCATAGGTAGGGAATGTAATTAGTATAATTAGATGTTATATATCCACAGTGATTGTGAGCCACCCTTGGGTTTGATATTTTTTTCAACCCTGGTGCAACCTGATGGACGTCATAGGACGCCAATTCCTGTTTATTGCTAAACGTGACCGTAGTCATTCCAAGGCTACTTTGTTTAACTCTATCTGGGGTGATTTTCGAGTCTTAGCAGACTCCTGTTACGGCAAACTGATGCCATGATCATAATTCTTTAACTGCACTCATAGCAGACAGTCAATGTTAAGCCCCTGACTTCATTAGAGAAGTCGTATCATTTAGGTAATCGACTGTAATTACCAGTTTTGTAACTGCATTTATATTTCATTCAGGATGTGCTCAGAAGCCATCCAGGTCAAGTGTAGACCTTGCAAGTAAAAGGGATGTTTCGTTGTAGCCTAGCATCGAACCCAGTTCCCAACGTATCATTAAGCAAATCCAGCAGAGTGGAGTTTGCGCCATAATATTATTTTGTTTGTGTCAAGTGTGATGACACGTGATTATTTGAATGTTTGACACAAGAAACTACTGAAGTATTTTATCTTTGTGAGCAAAGATCTCCAGCAATGAGTGACATTGCTATCTTTTAAACGGCTTTGCTATGAAAGACAGAGTTATATGTTTGTATTCAGCTTTATAGCGTGCTCTTAATGCACACATTCTTTGATGTTTATAACCTATGGTAAAGGTATTATTATGAGGCCAGTTTCATAGTTATTTTCTTGCCTGAATTGCCGGCCCAGTCAACGTGTTGTGTCTAATAGTGCAGGGAGCCTGCAACTTTCTGTGACTCAGACAGGTTTGTGAATATTTCCCAGCGCACGAGTACTTATGTTAACACAGGACAGAATGCTTGTAGCATTCATTTATTTTTCATTGCATTGATAGCTCATGGAACCCAGAGTCCATTTCTGTATCTGCTCACATGTTCTTTAGATTGTCATCTGTTAGTTAAACGCCTTTTGCGTGTACCGTTGTTTCGACGAGTACAGTTATGTCAGGATTCTTATTTTATGTTGGTGGCTAGCCCCGTGATGAGGGTTTTTCATGTGTGAAGGTATTTTGTGTACCATGTCCGGGACTGTTCCCGTCGACCAGATATTTAGGGAGGGTAACTGATGTGTCCAGGCCCGTCCCAGAGTTATTGAACGCGAGCTGTGCGCCGCTGGTAACTTGTGTTATTGTGTGTCCGAGTTGTTATTGCTCGTTGATAGTACTCCGACTTTTGAGTCGAGGCTCTATGGCAGAGATGATCTCTCAGAGACGCTCCGTGCCAGGCTAGTCAGTTGTTATTCGCCATAAACCAACGATAATTTAAACCGACATCTTAATAATAAAACGCATAATTTTGATAAACAAAAATATAACTAACGAATCCTTTCTATTTAACCTTGTTCATTTGCATTTGGAACCTGCTGACTTAGCCGTGCCAATGAAAGTATTTCCTGGAGGAAATGACTTTAGGACAGCTGGCACTTTTTGTAGCGACAGAGGCTTGCTCGAACCTTTAGTTCGTAGCTGGTGGAGCGCAGGCCATACGATGTTAGACGTAGTCTTCACTACGCAGTCGTCACCGTAATTACACACGTTAAATGACTATGGCTTACAAACAGTAAACCAAGGTGTAGGTAGGCTTTGAATAAAACCGTGGTCTTGTATTTATTGATTTACTGATGTAAAAGTGTACAAATCCTCTATGTCACCTTTTGTGTGCTGATTAGCACCCAGTTTGTAACAGTGTCTTAGATATTTTTTTTATGGCTTGTCACATAGCTTTGATTGTAATTGTTTGATATTACGGACGTAACCGCCGTAAATTTTGTAATTAATTCGTAGGACTTAGCTAGATGAATTAATATTAAGTGTAAATGTGGAAATGGTATCATCCTAATTCAGATTTGTTTTGCTGCCCTGTTAAATGTAAATTCCGATATTAGCTTGATCTTGTAACTTGACCTAGGGTTTTTTGCCGTACCATTTTTCCTAGTGTTGCTGTTGTTGCTTTAATTATTGTGAGATAGTTCTTTCGCAAGGGTTTACTGTACCTTCTCAGGTAGGGATCAGCTCTTTATTTTTGATTATTTATTAGCTTGCGGATTAGCCGATGGAAACCCTCCGAACTAGGATAGGGGTTTGTTGATTTTAAATAAATCTTTACGGTGTTTTACATAAGTCTGGATGTTTCATTTCTAAGTCTAGCTTTTAAGGTGAACCTTTCCTTAGGCAGTCTATGACCTTCGTCACCATGTACCACGATCAGTGGGTGATGGATTCTCGTGCCGCTTTGGCCTGTTTAGAAGTTCACCTATCCTCTCGGCAATTTGGTCCGGCGGATGAGATGTTAGGGAAGTCATTTCGGTTGTTGGCTGTCCTGGCAGCTCCTCTGACGGGCACAATAGAGAGGTTGGTAGAGTGATTTGGCGAAAATATAAATATTTTGACAGCGCACGCCGTTTAAAGCAGTAATGAGGTTAAGCAAAAGATTTGTCTTTCCACATCCTGGGGGTCCAACAATGAGACAGCGAATAGTAGATGGTAGGAGTGAGCCGTGACGTTGTTCAGACGATGTTGAAAAGAGATGTAAAACCAAGTCTCCCACTGGGAGGGAGTGTTGTTGCTTAATAAACTTCATAGCGACTAATGATTAAAAAAAGACTAGTAGGCTGTCTATATACATGGAACCAAGCCTAATGATAGGTAAAGTCTAACCATGGATGTGTTTTGACGAGCATTAGTAACTAAGGCCACGGTCACCTCATTAAATGATCCAAAACAGAATACAGATCTTGCTAATAAACACTATGTGGATATGTCAGTGGTGCCACGCACTGAAGAGGGTGATAAGACTTTGAAGGAATGCGGTTAAGGCGACACTCCGGAGATAAAAGTCGATATTTGGTTCATTTTGGTGATTTTTTTTTGTGACTGAAATTGAAAGGATTGGGTTTCTTATTTCTTGTCACAAAGTTATTCCGTTGAATTCAAACAATTTATCACCTTAATAATGCTTTGTTTGTCAGTCTGCACACAGCAGAAATTGGCGTGGAATCTGCTGAACTGCTTGTTAGATTATTTACGATGTCATTGTCATGTTTACATTCAATCAAATCAATTAAATATCCCTGTTCCTTGCAATTTGGCCAACAGCCCCCCCCCCGCATATATTTCTACAGAATCGAGCTGTAAGATCTACCATGTTTCTGAATGTATGTATAAAGCCTGCAAAGGACTAATGTTTAAGTACTTGACTCTACTGTCATTGAGCAACATTGTATGCTTGTACTGGTATTCCTGATGTCACTACAATGATGCCGACAACTAGAAGTTTTGTTATTCTTGTATGTTTCTTCTTTCATGCGAGTTCTGTGGCGGTAGCCAGTCTGTTTACTTTTGTGATGTACGTGCGCAAGTAACCTCTTGTAGTTGTGCATCAAGATACTAGACAAGCTTCCAGAATTACCAATATTCGTACAGAAGCTGCTAAGAAACAAAAGGAAGGAAAAACATATGGTTCTGGTGACTTCTAGGTAATGGATCAGGAAGATAACGTCACTTGAACTTTGCTCTAATTTTCCCGTCAATTGTAATTTTACATTTAAATCCCATTTTTCTCCCATAATATTCTGCCAAATGTAACAAAATTTGTATGGTATATGTATCACAGCTATATTAGGAAACCTGAGTATGGAATTCTTGATTGCAGAATTCTTCCAAGTAGTAGGGATTTAAAAGTCCAAAATTTTTAGACCAAAAAATTACACAATTTTAGTACTATAATAATTCATTATATAAATTATTTACAGAAAAATCGATACGTAGTGTTTTTAAAGAAGTATTATCTACTTAATTCCAAATTTCCATTAACATGTCATTTCAAATT
The DNA here is from genome assembly GCA_946902985.2 of Meconema thalassinum. NCBI lineage: Eukaryota > Metazoa > Arthropoda > Insecta > Orthoptera > Tettigoniidae > Meconema > Meconema thalassinum. The sequence continues at coordinate 349,470,244 of OX336389.2, forward strand.
TATGAAAAAAATGGAATAAAAAAATCCAAAAAAATATTTTTTTGGAAAAACTATTAATTGTATTTGAAACAAATGTTTGTGATACCTCTACGTTTGTTTGGGTGACATTCCCACAAATTTTCGTGAAAATCCATGCATTAGGTAGGAAGATAACGTCACTTGAACTTTGCTTTAATTTTCCCGCCAATTGAAATTTGACATTTAAATCCCATTTTTCTCCCATAATATTCTGCCAAATGTAACAAAATTTGTATGGTATATGTATCACAGCTATATTAGGAAACCTGCGTATGGAATTCTTGATTGCAGAATTCTTCCCAGTAGTAGGGATTTAAAAGTCCAAAATTTTTAGACAAAAAAATTACACAATTTTAGTACTATAATATCTCATTATATAAATTATTTAGAGAAAAATCGATACGTAGTGTTTTAAAGAAGTATTATCTACTTAATTCCAAATTTCCATTAACATGTGATTTCAAATTTATGAAAAAATGCAATTAAAAATTTCCAAAAAAAAATATATATATATATTTGGAAAAACTATTAATTGTATATGAAACAAATGTTTGTGATATCTCTACGTTTGTTTGGGTGACATTCCCACAAAGTTTCGTGAAAATCCTTGCATGAGGTAAAAAGATGTGTTTATCTCAGGAGTGTCGCCTTAACCCATGTGAAACATCCACACGTCTCTACAGATGCATGTACTAAAAAGTATGTTGATACATGCAGCTTACGACGTATCAAAGGAGATTATGACATGCAAAATAAACGAATAATTAACGTGGCTAACCCCGTGAATAATCAATATGTCTGCACTAAATCCTACATGTCTGTTTACACTCTAATGGAGAACAAGATTAATGAGTTTGATGTACAGCAGCGTCCACTAACACAGCTTCCTCTTCCCATGGCTAATACAGATGCTGCTAGAAAGGACTATGTTGATAATAAAGTTAAGGTTTATATGACAGGGTTCCAAACCTGACTGTCAATGGCTATACGGCTGGCCGATCCGAAAGATAATCAAATTGTTGGCAGAAAACGGGTTTTAACCTCTAAAATGGGAAAAGTGTGTGAAATCGGGGAAAACGCTCTACAGATGAAGGGAACCCAACTAGTCGACGTTTCAGTCCCCATACAACCTCATGATGTAACAACCAAACAATTTGTGGAACAATATATAGAGAGATGATCCAATGACCTCAGCAACATAACGGAAGCTGCGGCCATCCTCCACCAATGCAACTGCCTGTGCAGCTTCTTCACGGCTAAGAGGCATGTTTTAGTGTGAACTGCAAATGGATAACTAGCTAAAATGTGTGACAATGGTTCACACGTGTTCAACAAGTGCCAGTTTTTATCCCTAGAACGACAATAAGCGAGCGGCAACACTCATAAACCGTAAACGCTTACAAAGCGCTTCCTGCCATTAAACCATTAAGTAGGCTCATCGAAGATCGGGGGCAATTGGTCATATTATCAATTTGTATTCACGGATGTTTCAGATGTTTGTTCTAATGCGTGAAAAGCTTTTAAAATGTGATTAAATCTTTTTCATGGCTAATACTATTTATATTACTATTTTTAACTGTCACTATTTTTAACGATCACGTGGCGTTAGGAAGGGAATCCGACCTTATATCCCCGGCCAAAACAATTGGCTAGTGACCTCAATATATTGGGATAACCTATCCAAAATTATAGCTATAAAGTGAGTAGAAGCATTATTTCATTTTGGTTTGGGATTGGTATTTATTTTGACTAGTGATGTTAAAGTTTAGGGGCAGATGACCTCGTAGTTCTGCCCCTTAAAACAACAATAACTAATTAACTAATGTTAAAGTTTAAATTGCTGGCTGTATTGCAAGGTACAGAATTTCAAAGCCTGGAAATTGACACACCCGGAAAAGTTAATCAGTAATTCAACTTGTTATTCAGAGGTATTTACAGTGCAAGTTTTAGGTGAATCACCCTGTATAAACACTTCGTTTAGAGTTTTTCTTGATAAAAACTTTTAAATTTGTCAGTACTGTTGTGGTCCTATTGCACTATATTTTTAGACATACTGATTGACATCGGTTGCACTCCTTCATATTGGTCGATGTTTGCCTTAGTTGTGATTTCCATAGGTTATGTATAAAATAAACTTACGTAATGTCTTTAATTTATAATGTCTACTTTGAGGTTTTGTGGGTATCTACCGACCTACCTAGAAATCTCTGGATCGAATCCGGGACGGGGTAGATACTTTTGCTACCAGATTATCATTTTAAATTTTGTAAATATTGTCAATTCAAATTACAGTACAGTAAGTATGTAGTTAGTTTTAGTTGTAAGTATGAATTAATTTGTTTATTAGATATATGTCATTGTTCTATTAGACTGTGGTGTGTGAGTGTGCTGGTGAGGGTGCATGTGAGTGGACCTGGTGACAGACCGTTTTAGTGGTAGTATTTGTTGTTGGTGAAACTTAAGTATTTTTTTCGTTAGTAGAATTTTGGTATTTAATTGTTAGTAGAAGGTTAGTATTTTGTAGTAGAATTGCTCTTTACTTACTCTGAAAGGGAGTAGCAGCCTTTCAGAATAAATCAATTCTTTACTAGACTAATAGACGGTTAAGATATTGAAAATATAAGCCAACTAATGGCTACACTGCGTTCTGCTGCACGGCTGAAAGCAACGGGAAACTACAGCCGTAATGCTATTCCCGAGGATATGCACCTCTCTATGCATAATTACATGTGATGATGGCCTCCACCCTTGTAAAATTTCAATCCGGAGGTAAACTAGTCCCCCGTTCGGATCTCCGGGTGGGGACTACTCGAGAGGGGGTTAACATCACAGAAGTAACAAAGAGGAAATCTGACATTCTACGGATCTGAGCGTGGAATGTTAGAAGTCTGCTAGGAAGTGGAAAGTTAGAAAACTTAGAAAGGGAAATGGATAGGTTGAGGTTGGATTTGTTTGGGATTAGTGAAATGCGCTGGCAGGAAGAACAGGACTTTTGGTCAGGAGACTATAGGGTCATTAGCACTAAATCAAATAATGGCCAAGCAGGGGTTGGTCTCATATTGAGTAGGAAACTTGGACAGCGGGTGGAATATTATGAGCAATACAGTGAACGGATTATTGTAGCAAAAATCAATACTAAACCTACGTGCACCACAGTGGTACAAGTCTATATGCCTACCAGTCAAGCTGATGATGAGGATGTTGAAAAGGTCTACGAAGAAATAGATGACATTCTGAGGTATATCAAAGGTGATGAAAATGTTATAGTAATGGGAGATTGGAATGCTGTGGTAGGAAAAGGGAGGGAAGGGAAGATAGTAGGAGATTTCGGATTAGGTGAAAGGAATGATCGAGGAAGCAGGCTGATGGAATTCTGCACCGAACATGAGTTGGTCATAGCTAACACCTTATTCAGTAACCACAATAGAAGAATATACACATGGATGAGACCAGGAGATACAGGGCGTTACCAAATCGACTTCATTATGGTCAAGCAGAGGTTTCGAAACCAGATTTTGGATTGTAAAACATATCCTGGTGCTGACATAAACTCTGACCACAATCTGGTTGTAATGAAATGCAGATTAAAGTTGAAGAAACTGAAGAAAAGTCAAAAGCCAAAAAGGTGGGCATTAGACAGACTGAAAGTAAAAGATGTGAACGAAAGATTCAAGAAGAGTATAAAAGAAGGACTAATCAAAACCCCTAAACAAACTTCAATTGCAGACGAATGGGCACTTTTGAAGAATGAAATAACAAAATCCGCAGAAGAAAACATTGGTAGGAAAGAAAGAATAGGTAGAAAACCGTGGATCACTCAGGATATACTAGAATTGATGGATGAAAGGCGGAGACACAAGAATCTAAGAGATGAAGAGGGGAAAGCAGAATACAGACGTCTGAGAAATGAGGTTAACAAGAAGTGCAAGGAAGCGAAAGAAGAATGGTTGAAAGTGAAATGTACAGGTATAGAAAAATGTCTGAAATTAGGAAAAGTAGACACAGCTTATCGAAGGATTAAGAATACTTTTGGGGAAAAGAAGACTAAGTGCTGTAATATTAGGGACACAAATGGAAAGCCTCTAACAGTTAGGGAAGAAAAGGTTGAGAGATGGAAAGCTTACATAGAGTGCTTGTATAAGGGAAAGGAGATTGAGAATCATGTAATGGAAAGGGAGGAGGAAATTGATGAGGATGCAAAAGGAGATTTAATATTGAGATCAGAATTTGACAGAGCATTAGAGGACTTAGGCAGGAACAAAGCACCAGGCATAGATGATATACCGATTGAGTTGCTACGCTGCATAGGAGATGAAGGTCTGATCAGGTTATTTCACTTGGTGTGTAGGATTTATGAGACAGGTGAGGTACCCCCTGATTTCAAGAAGAATGTTATCATCCCTATACCAAAGAAAGTGGGAGCTGACAGATGTGAAGATTACCGTACAATCAGCTTGATTACTCATGCTTCAAAGATCCTGTCTAGAATAATTTACAAGAGGATTGAAAGCCAGATAGAAACGGAGTTGGGTGAAGACCAGTTTGGTTTCAGGAGAAATGTAGGAACAAGGGAAGCTGTACTAAGTCTTAGGCTGATTTTGGAAGGTAGAATAAGGAAAGATAAGAGAACGTTCATGGCATTTGTAGACTTAGAAAAGGCTTTTGATAACGTTGATTGGACTAAATTGTTTGACATTTTGAAATCTATTGGAATAAAGTACAGGGATAGGAGGGTGATATACAATCTATACAGAAACCAGACAGCAGTCATTCGAGCTGAAGGATATGAGAGAGAAGCTGGTATTATGAAAGGTGTAAGGCAAGGCTGCAACTTATCACCCATCCTTTTCAATCTTTACATTGAACAAGCAATGAAGGAAATTGGAGAAAAATTTAAAGTGGGAGTGAAGATTCAAGGAGAAATAATTTCAACTCTGAGATTTGCTGATGACATCGTCATCTTGGCCGACAAGCCTGAGGATTTGAATGAGTTTTTGAATGGTATGGATTCCGTCTTACGGAAGGACTTCATGATGAAAATTAATAAAAGTAAAACAAAAATACTGGAATGCAGCCGAAATAAATCTGAAACCTCTATGGAGATCAAATTGGCAGGTGAAAAGCTGAAGGAAGTAGGAGACTTCTGTTACTTAGGAAGCAGAATAACCAGTGATGGACGAAGCAAAGAGGATATAAAAAGTAGGTTGGCTCAGGCAAGGAAAGCCTTTCTACAAAAAAGGAATCTGTTGACATAGAATATAGATTTAGGTATTAGGAAGTCATTTTTGAAAGCCTTTGTCTGGAGCGTGGCGCTCTATGGAAGTGAAACTTGGACTATTGGTGCAGCAGAAAAGAGGAGAATTGAGGCATTTGAAATGTGGTGTTACAGGAGAATGATGAAGATCAGATGGGTAGATAGGGTTACAAACGAAGAGGTATTAAGGCGAGTGGGAGAGGAGAGATGTTTCTGGCGACTGCTAATGAAGAGAAGAGATAGGTTGGTAGGACACATACTAAGACACCCAGGAATAGCAAGCTTAGTTATGGAAGGAAGGGTCGAGGACAAGAACTGTAGGGGTAGACCAAGATTAGAATATGTTAAACAGATTGCCTCGGATGTAGGGTGTGGTAGCTATGTAGAGATGAAACGATTAGCTCAGGTCAGGGAGGCATGGAGCGCTGCATCAAACCAGTCAAAAGACTGAAGACTCAAACAACAACATTTATTAAATCACGACCCCACCTATTCCTAGTTTACATTACAAATCGATTGCCAGTGAAAGACAATAAAGAACTTACCTATGTTTTACCTTCAGGATCTACCACCTACCGCTTGCTATATGATGGAACCATTCATATTATGAAATATATGCTAGATATAAGACATTTATCGATACGATTAAACGGTAGTGTTATACCATTACATATACATCAGACAGTTAAAGCTGATGATAAGTGGAGACAGAAGTGGTTTCTTTCTAATCCTGACATCAAAGTGGGGGACCTGGTTCTGGTTAGGGATGCTCCCCCCCCCCCCCCTTAGTTTGGACCTCCGGAAGGGTGATCGAGAGTTACCCGGGAAGGGATGGAAGAGTCTGGGTGGTTAGGATCATGACTACAAATGGGCATATTACAAGACCCCTATCTTTAATTGCCCCCCTTCCTCTCAACATTTAACATTGTTTTTCTGCTCTCTGTTGGTGTTTGACCCCCAGTATGGTGTATTTTTTGGAATACACGGTCAGGCAGAGTTAGCTTTTGCTGCTCTTTGCTCAAACCTTTTATTGAATTTCTTTCCTTGCAGACAACAACAGTGATCTATTTGTATTTCTTTTCTTTTGTACAGGTATTAATGTATCCCTTGAGTCTGTTCTAGATATATATCTTCCATGGACAACCTAGCGGCATCAGGCAGCTATCCTCTGAAGTTCCTCAATATCTCCATGCTCAGGAGGACTTCCTTACCAATCAAACCACCAGGTTTCGTCGTTGTCGCCAGCTAACATCTCCTTGAAGACACCGCTCTAAGAAGAATTCTATGTTCTATATAAGAATTTTGTTTTTCTCATGTTTTATGCCCTGATGCATCCTCCCTTGTCTCTTACCCCAACCCTTACTCCTCCTTGGTCCCTTCGTGCGTCGTTGAGCCGTTCTCACTTCTTCGTTAGACGTCAAACGTACAGTTGGGGCTCTCTCACGAGCTTGTCTCCTGTGCTCGAGAGACATTTTAAATCAGACGCCATGTCTGTATTTTAGACCAACCGTCAACAGGAACCATCGTCAGCTCTACATGCACAGAAAGCTAAGTACCAAACTTCAATGTTTTTAAAAGGATTTTAATGGTTTTAAATAGCTAAATGCTTTTAATCCAATTTTATAGACAGTGTGTGGAATTGCGAAATGTTATGCAATAACCGTCTTCGAGGGATCTTTCTTTGGCAGGCTATGTCTACCAAAGCTGACTTTCTAAAATGAAATTTAGTGCTTCTCTTACCAAATAACTGAGAATATTTTCTCACAACGAGGGATTTAATTCAAATTATCCACTGTCTATAAAAACTTAGCTTTTTCCTCCTTGGGACCTCTCTTGCCCATTTAACTGTCATCATGGTTCCGAAACATTCCACATGAACCAATATTTTTACAAGTAAAGCAATCTAGGATTTTCCACTTGTTTATGGGAATACTTTTCCTCACTGAGGAATTTACGTTACATTAACTGCTGGTAACTTCCTAATTTGCTTGCCAACGTGGGAAATTTACCTCATCATTCAACTGCAATACATAAACTTTCTAACGCAATAAACCTGTTCAAGTTAAAATTCAACCTGTGATCTCCATAACTACAATAACTTTTCTCTTTAAAAACTTTCTGTGCTGCAGTAGTGAACTTTTCAAATCCATCAATAGACTATAGTGCAAAACAGTGCCCGTTCAACTACCAACCGCGTCGCGTTCGAATGGGAGCAATATATCTGGCCAAGACTTTTTCCTAAATCTCCTATTTTCCTTCTCACAAATACCTTTACTAACATTAATTAAATTAAGATTTCATCTATCTAACTTACTACGAGGCCTCGCTTGCGAGCAAGCGCCCTCTCAAAGTTGTTATACTTATAATATCGTAATTCTGTATAAATTGTGGCTAGCACTCATTTTAATCTCTCATCCCTTCTGAAATTAGGGAATTGTACTTTTTATAATAATGAAAGAGTTGTCTAATCTTTTCTCTCCAGGTTTCGTGAATACGACCTGTACTTTCTTGTATTTCAAATAATGTTAAATTCTGCTTAAAATAGCAGTAATCTCCGCTTTCCAATTTTTCTGTTCTCCTTTTCTTTAACCAGTTATGATCAGGGTTTAATCCATTTGTCTGAAGCTTGTTACCTTGCTGAAAGTGCAGTCAAATAACGCTTGTAACTTACCTAATTTGAAAAGGTTACAATCGCTGTACAATTTATTGTTTCTAAAAATTTTAAAACCCAATTTTACGTACATTTAAAACCTTTTTATAGGTTTAGTGCCTGTATTAAGTTTTAAACTTGTAATTACTTCATTATTGTTAACTAGAAACTTTTATTTTATTAGGTCTGAGACCTTTAAATATTTGTAAAATCAACCAAAGGAAAAGTTCTTCTAACTTTAAAGATATAATTCTAATTCTATCAATTGTTAATTGTCTAAATTTTATATTCTTTGTTCAAATAAATCGTTGTTTTCCTTTGTTCTTTATCTTTACCGTTAGAATTACGAGTAGGCAGGACCTTCACTTTCCTGATTCTTCCTTTAAGCTTAAACTCTTTTTTCGAATTTCCAAAACAACAAAGTTCGTAATACATGTTGCATTTAACTTAAAACTGCAAGTAACAACATTTTCAAAGTTTTTCTTGGTTTTCTTAGCCAATCCTATCAAGCCATTAATGCAAGTACAGCTAGCTCTGCAAGCTTCCTAGTTGTTGAGATTTTTTCTCTTACTTATGGTTTGTTTCCAAAAATGTCAGTTTTATTTCAGTTAGGTTCGAGGTTCTTCCTCTTTTATAAACTTTTAGTCGTTCACATGGCCGATCCGAAAGATAATCAAGATGTTTGCACAAAACGGGTTTTAACCTCTAAAATGGGAAAAGTGTGTGAAATCGGGTAAAACGCTCTACAGATGAAGGGAATCCGACTAGTCGACGTTTCAGACCCCATACAACCTCATGATGTAACAACCAAACAATTTGTGGAACAATATATATCCAAATTTATTAAATCACGACCCCACCTATTCCTAGTTCACATTACAAATCGATTGCCAGTGAAAGACAATAAAGAACTTACCTATGTTTTACTTTCGGGATCTACCAGCTACCTATTATGTATCTAGTTTATGTCCTCTATGGAACTTGGTCGGAGAGTAAATATGCTTTTACTCTGTGACAATGTTAGTTGTAATTTGTTCATTGTGTTAAGATGTAGATTCAGATGTGTGTGCATATTAAAGTGCTATAATATCCTTTAATCAAAACATAATAGCTATAATGTGCTTTATTCAAAACATAATAGTTGGCGACGAGGAATTGGGACTTGATTCTCCGGTTCAGATATAGCCTACATCAATGAAGTACGGTATTTACGTCGTCTGTTTCAACGGCCACGTGTTAAAATCAAGAATCAGGCAAATCGACATGAAATGTACACAGAGTACTTGTAAACGATCCTAAGCAACTCATCGTATATTCAGCTACGTGTGTCTGCATGCCACATATTCAAAATAATATGTATCGCAGTTCGAACTTTGAGGTTGTGCAATGTTGTTTTTTTTTCTCAAGCCGAGGACAATATTCGGTCATCGAACACTACCCAGTGTGTTTTAAATCTGTTATCTTGAAACATTTTATTATATTTGAACTGTGATTTTTAAAACTATTTCGAAGTTCCGTCAAGATGGACGCAAATCAATTTCAACAATTACTGAACATTTTTACTAATTCTCAAGAGAAGTTACTTGAAACGTATCAAGCTCACCAGCCCGTCACAACCCCACAAGCCACTAACATCACACCTTTTGAAAATTTTGATTCTGAAAAGGAAAAATTTGTGTCGTATTTAGAACGATTTGAAAATTACGCAAACTTCAACAATGCCACCGATCCAACAAAGAAAGCTCAACTCTTGTGTACATCAATAGGGGCAATTCGTTATAACAATCTCTCTGCATTTTAGGCCCTGATAAACCAATCAAGTCTCTCGGTTATAATGACCTAGTAAAGCATTTCAAGCAAATACTGTCACCTTAAGTCTCAACCGTAGTTTCCCAACACTATTTCTTGAACGTCAATCAAAAAGAAAGTCAAAATATTGCAGGATTTGTTGCCACTCTTAGAAGCCACTTACTAGACTGTGACTTTTATATTCAGTGTACATGTGACGCCAGAATTTCAATTGCGGATGTTTTTCTTCGTGCACAATTTATACGTGGCTTGCGAGATAATTGGATCAGAGAGAAACTTCTCCAGTCTAATGACACGAAATTTGATGATCTCCTGAAGAAGGCTATAGCCTTGGAAGCATCGCGGTATGAGAGTAATCAGCTGTCAAAACAGCTCACTGCACCGTCAGACTCTATAGAGGACACAAACAAAGTAACAAAAGCCACAAGTTCATATAATGACCGAAGTATGAATCAATATAGCAGTGATACTCAGTCACGTTTTGTTCAACAGCCTAACCCAGGTTCTCACTCACGTTCACAGTCCAGGGGCCGCCGTAGTTCTGTCAATTATAGAGCACTAGTTATTGATGGATTATGCCTGAATTGTGGAAATTCAAACCACAGGTCAAGAGATTGTCGCACAAACAGAAACTCTCTTAAATGTAGGTCATGTAGGAAAGTAGGACATGTTGCAAAAGTTTGTATCACTACACTTCTTCAACAGTCAAATACACACAACATTGCAACTGAGAACATAGATGACAACTTGCATGACCACCCTGAAACCAATTTCGGGATAGGACAACTGGAATGCATCGAAGATCTCTTTGAAGTAGGACAAGAATCAGACAAATATTTTATCACTGTTAAACTCAACAATAAATCACAAAGATTTGAAGTCGACACGGGAGCAAAATATTCACTCATCCCAGAGAACGAATGTTCAACCTTGGGTCTTGGTTTGCCATTGCAGCCAACAAATGTCTGTTTTCGATCATATTCTGATCATGTTATCAAACCCAGAGGAAAAATTCTTGTCACAGTATCATACAAAGGAACAGAAATTGTTGCAGATCTTTTTGTAGTTCCGCAAGGTCATGCCGCATTGTTTGGTCGTGTTTGGATCAGGGGCCTCGGCCTTGATCTGAAGGAAATTGACAAGGGCACAAATCAATCACTTCACACTGAATCTGTCAACTCAGTGCAGTCAATTCAGGATATTTTACATCAGTATAGTACAATCTTTGAAGAAAAAATTGGATGCGTTCCCAATATTGAAGTAAAACTGCAACTCAGAGAGGGGGTGAAACCTGTCTTCAATCGTGAACGTGATGTCCCTTTTGCTCTTCGGGAACGCGTTGAAAAGGAACTCGCTTCATTGGAATCAGAAGGAGTTATTTCTCCCACAGCTTTAAGTGATTGGGGATCGCCTCTTGTTGTTATCCCAAAACCGGATGGGGGAGTTAGGTTATGTGTTGACTACAAATGTGGAGTAAATTCAAGGTTGATTTCTGCAAACCATCCCATAAGACCAGTTAATGATGTTCTACATAGTCTTAGAAACTCAAAATTTTTCTGCAAGTTAGACTTATACAAGGCATATCTACATCTGAAGGTTGATGAAGAAGGTAGTATGATTCAAACTATATCCACTCACAAAGGAACCTTCAGGATGCACCGGCTGAGTTTTGGCATCAAAACTGCCCCCTCAGAATTTAATAGGATATTATCACAGATCCTTCATGGTCTTCCATAAGCTGAAGCTTATTTTGACGACATCATAATACATGGTACAACGAAGGAGGAGTGCACCAAGAACTTAATAGCCTGTCTAGAACGGCTTTCAAAAAATAATCTGCATTTGAACAAAAGCAAATGCTCATTTTTCAAGGAAAACATAGACTACCTAGGGCATATTGTATCATATAATGAGATCCCCAAGTCACCAGAGAAAGTTCAAGCTGTGTCACAAATGCCACGCCCTAAAAACAATGAAGAAGTGAGACGCTTCCTTGGTATGGTGACTTATTATGCAAAGTTCATTCCTAATTTTTCAACGAAGTCCCACCCATTACGGCAGTTATTGCGGAAAGGTGTACGGTTTTTCTGGTCTGCAGCCTGTGAAGCAGCTTTCTTGAATCTCAAGTCCGAGTTATGTAGTGAACGTGTCCTTACCCCATTCAACCCATCACTGCCTATCATCTTGTCAACCGATGCCAGTCCTACTGGTGTTGGAGCAGTATTAAGTCATGAGATGGATGGCCAAGAAAGACCCATCGCCTATGCATCTCGTGCCCTAACACCAGCAGAATGTAATTACAGTCAGCTTGACCGGGAAGCGCTGGCAAAAAATTTCGCCACAACACACTTCTACAACTATATTTTTGCAAGAAATTTCATTCTTGTGACAGACAATGAACCTCTGTCTCGTATTTTTCATCAGAACAAGGGCCTGCCACAAATGACATCCGCAAGGCTCCTAATATGTGCATCGTTTCTCTCCGGGTTTGACTACACGGTAAGAGTGAAAAAAGGGAAAGATAACGAAAATGTTGATTGCCTATCCCGAGCCCCTGTTGCATCTACCTCGCCAAGCATTGAAACATCAATAAATGCAGAAGTTTCACAACTCTGTGCTGAAACGATTCTTCAAGTGTCAAGTGAAGCCATTACGTACGAAACTATCCGTGATGAGACTATGTTAGACCCAGAACTTAGTGCCACCCTGCAACGTCTTCAAACTCAATCCTTGGATGAACCATATACAGTTGAAAATGGTATTCTATTCCGTCAAGACCGAATTGTTATCCCAAAGAAACTACAAAGAAAAATTTTGGAAGAGTTACATTTAACACACCTCGGCATTGTGAAAACAAAACAGTTAGCAAGACGATATGTCTACTGGCCGCAATTAGACAAAGACATTGAGAAGCTTATCAAATCTTGTGAAGAGTGCGCGCAGACTCGTTCAAATCCACCAAAAGCTCCAATATACCCCTGGGATGAACCAGAAGAAAATTGGGAACGCATACACATTGACCATGCGGGGCCATTTGATAACCACCATTTCTTGATGTGTGTTGACGCGAAATCCAAGTGGGTCGAAGTACGAATGGTGAAAGACGCTCCATCCACTGCAACTACTATCAGTCTGCTTGACAATATCTTTACCGTACATGGGTACCCGAATGTCCTTGTGTCAGATAATGCCACTATCTTCACGAGTGATGTATTCAGATCCTATTGCAAGGAGAGAGGGATTTTTCAGAAATATATTGCACCAGGGCACCCAGCAACCAATGGGCTAGCCGAGAGAAACATCCAAACTTTGAAGAGGCGACTTCTTGCTGCTGTAAATGACCCGGCACCATTATCGACTAAGTTACAGAACATCTTGTTTCAATACAGAGCAACGCCATTGGCATGTGGACAGTCTCCAGCTGAACTATATTTGAAACGTCGGCTACGTATCCGGTTGGATGCTCTACTTCCAAACCAAAAGAGCTTGACCACATCCAGTTTCTCACCCCCTGTTCGCTCTTTCAAAGTGGGAGAGAGAGTGCAAGTCCGGATTCACCAGAAAAACCGTGATATTTGGCAGTTTGGTGTTATACAAACTAAACTCGGCCAGCGTCACTATGATGTGAAATTGGATTCGGGACGAATTTTAAAGCGGCATGTTGACCAGTTATTATCGACTCTCGTGCCAAAGAAAGATAAGCATGTCACTTTTGCTCCAACAAATCCTCCAGTGCGTGGTGTTCCAAACATACCAACACCAACCCAGTCAAGACTAGAAAATGAGGATATTCCTCCTGCAACCCACATTTGAGATGATACAAGGCAGACCATCCTGCAACCAGATGAACGCCCTGATCGAAACAGCCTTCCACCACCTGCTGATAATTATTTAAGAAGATCAGCCAGAGACAGGCGACCTCCTCAGTATCTGCAAGACTATGTGCCCAAATGAATATGAATAGTTCCTTTTATTTGTTTTTATATACGTGGGGGAGACTATTATGTATCTAGTTTATGTCCTCTATGGAACTTGGTCGGAGTGTAAATATGCTTTTACTCTGTGACAATGTTAGTTGTCATTTGTTCATTGTGTTAAGATGTAGATTCAGATGTGTGTGCATATTAAAGTGCTATAATATCCTTTATTCAAAACATAATAGCTATAATGTGCTTTATTCAAAACATAATACTACCGCTTGCTATATGATGGAACCATTCATATTATAGAATATATGCCAGATATAAGACATTTATCGATACGATTAAACGTTAGTGCTATACCATTACATATACATCAGACAGTTAAAGCTGATGATAAGTGGAGACAGAAGTGGTTTCTTTCTAATCCTTACATCAAAGTGGGGGACCTGGTTCTGGTTAGGGATGCTCCCCCTGCCCTCAGTTTGGACCTCCGGAAGGGTGATCGAGTGTTACCCGGGAAGGGATGGAAGAGTCTGGGTGGTTAGGATCATGACTACAAATGGGCATATTACAAGACCCCTATCTTTAATTGCCCCCCTTCCTCTCAACATTTAACATTGTTTTTCTGCTCTCTGTTGGTGTTTGGCCCCCAGTATGGTGTATTCTTGGGAATACACGGTCAGGCAGAGTTAGCTTTTGCTGCTCCTTGCTCAAATCTTTTATTTAATTTATTTACTTGCAGACAACAACAGTGATCTATTTGTATTTCTTTTCTCTTGTACAGGTATTAATGTATCCCTTGAGTCTGTTCTTGATATATATCTTCCATGGACAACCTAGCGGCATCTGGCAGCTAACCTCTGAAGTTCCTCAATATTTCCATGCTCAAGAGGACTTCCTTACCAATCAAACCACCAGGTTTCGTCGTTGTCGCCAGCTAACATCTCCTTGAAGACACCGCTCTAAGAAGAATTCTATGTTCTATATAAGAATTTTGTTTTTCTCATGTTTTATACCCTGATGCATCCTCTCTTGTCTCTTACTCCAACCCCTTCTCCTCCTTGGTCCCTTCGTGCGTCGTTGAGCCGTTCTCACTTCTTCGTTAGACGTCAAACGTACAGTTGGGGCTCTCTCACGAGCTTGTCTCCTGTGCTCGAGAGACATTTTAAATCAGACGCCATGTCTGTATTTTAGACCAACCGTCAACAGGAACCATCGCCAGCTCTACATGCACAGAAAGCTAAGTACCAAACATCAATGTTTTTAAAAGGATTTTAATGGTTTTAAATAGCTAAATGCTTTTAATCCAATTTAATAGACAGTGTGTGGAATTGCGAAATGTTATGCAATAACCGTCTTCGAGGGATCTTTCTTTGTCAGGCTATGTCTACCAAAGCTTACTTTCTAAAATGAAATTTAGTGCTTCTCTTACCAAATAACTAGGAATATTTTCTCACAACGAGGGATTTAATTCAAATTATCCACTGTCTATAAAACTTAGCTTTTTCCTCCGTGGGACCTCTCTTGCCCATTAACTGTCATCATGGTTCTGGAACAATCCACATGAACCAATATTTCTACAAGTAAAGCAATCTAGTATTTTCCACTTGATTATGGGAATACTTTTCCTCACTGAGGCATTTACGTTACATTAACTGCTGGTAACTTCCTAATTTGCTTTCCAACGTGGGAAATTTACCTCATCATTCAACTGCAATACATAAACTTTCTAACGCAATAAACCTGTTCAAGTTAAAATTCAACCTGTGATCTCCATAACTACAATAACTTTTCTCTTTACAAACTTTCTGTGCTGCAGTAGTGAACTTTTCAAATCCATCAATAGACTATAGTGCAAAACAGTGCCCGTTCAACTACCAACCGCGTCGCGTTCGAATGAGAGCAATATATCTGGCCAAGACTTTTTCCTAAATCTCCTTTCTTCCTTCTCACAAATACCTTTACTAACATTAATTAAATTAAGATTTCTTCTATCTAAATTACTACGAGGCCTCGCTTGCGAGCAAGCGCCCTCTCAAAGTTGTTATACTTATAATATCGTAATCCTGTATAAATTGTGGCTAGCACATATTTTAATCTCTCATCCCTTCTGAAATTAGGGAATTGTACTTTTTATAATAATGAAAGAGTTGTCTAATCTTTTCTCTCCAGGTTTCGTGAATACGAACTGTACATCCTTGTATTTCAAATAATGTTAAATTCTGCTTAAAATAGCGGTAATCTCCGCTTTCCAATTTTTCTGTTCTTCTTTTCTTTATCCTGTTATGATCAGGGTTTAATCCATTTGTCTGAAGCTTGTTACCTTGCTGAATGTGCAGTCAAATAACGCTTGTAACTTACCTAATTTGAAAAGGTTACAATCGCTGTACAATTTATTGTTTCTAAAATATTTAAAACCCAATTTTACGCACATTTGAAAACCTTTTTATAGGTTTAGTGCTTGTATTAAGTTTTAAACTTGTAATTACTTCATTATTGTTAACTATAAACTTTAATTTATTAGGTCTGAGACCTTTAAATATTTGTAAAATCAACCAAAGGAAAAGTTCTTCTAACTTTAAAGATAAGATTCTAATTCTATCAATTGTAAATTGTCTAAATTTTATATTCTTTGTTCAAATAAATCGTGGTTTTCCTTTGTTCTTTATCTTTACCGTTAGAATTACGAGTAGGCAGGACCTTCACTTTACTGATTCTTCCTTTAAGCTTAAACACTTTTTTCGAATTTCCAAAACAACAAAGTTCGTAATACATGTTGCATTTAACTTAAAACTGCAAGTAACAGCATTTTCAAAATTTTTCTTGGTTTTCTTAGCCAATCCTATCAAGCCATTAATGCAAGTACAGCTAGCTCTGCAAGCTTCCTAGTTGTTGAGATTTTTTTTTCTCTTACTTATGGTTTGTTTCCAAAAATGTCAGTTTTATTTGAGTTAGGTTTGAGGTTCTTCCACTTTTCTAAACTTTTAGTCGTTCACATGGCCGATCCGAAAGATAATCAAGATGTTTGCACAAAACGGGTTTTAACCTCTAAAATGGGAAAAGTGTGTGAAATCGGGTAAAACGCTCTACAGATGAAGGGAACCCGACTAGTCGACGTTTCAGACCCCATACAACCTCATGATATAACAACCAAACAATTTGTGGAACAATATATATCCAAATTTATTAAATCACGACCCCACCTATTCCTAGTTCATATTACAAATCGATTGCCAGTGAAAGACAATAAAGAACTTACCAATTTTTACTTTCGGGATCTACCACCTACCGCTTGCTATATGATGGAACCATTCATATTATGGAATATATGCCAGATATAAGACATTTATCGATACGATTAAACGGTAGTGTTATACCATTACATATACATCAGACAGTTAAAGCTGATGATAAGTGGAGACAGAAGTGGTTACTTTCTAATCCCGACATCAAAGTGGGGGACCTGGTTCTGGTTAGGGATGGTCCCCCACCCCCTTAGTTTGGACCTCCGGAAGGGTGATCGAGTGTTACCCGGGAAGGGATGGAAGAGTCTGGGTGGTTAAGATCATGACTACAAATGGGCATATTACAAGACCCCTATCTTTAATTGCCCCCCTTCCTCTCAACATTTAACATTCGGGGCAAAATTCCGGCACTCCGGCGTCTCTAAAAGCACCAGTACTTAAAAGGGACGTAAAACCAATAACATAATATGATACATTTTTAAAATCACTGCAAGGGATGATGATTTTTTTGAGGAGTAAACGCTTCTTCATCCTCATCCTCAACATCGCGAACACTAGTCAATTCCTCTTCTTCCTCTTCCTCTTCCACAGGGTTCTCGTGTCGAGTATGCGTGGCTTGTGAAACAGTTTGTAACGTTTCAGACGGCTTGAAAGAGGGTTTAAACATGGCTTTTAGAGGAGGTGCTAAATGTTGTTGAATAAACAAAGCATTATCCGAACGTAATCGTTTCAATTGACGAAAGTTTCGGCGAATATTACTTTTGGTCTAATAATATGCTTTTTCAATTGACTCTCTGCTAACGCCATGGTGTCTTGATAAATGGCTTAAGAGGGAATGAGACAGTCCCTTAAATAGTAATAAAATGATCAAACGCTAATCGATAACGTCCTTGGTTGAGTTCATTTTGTTTGTTTGTTTGTCAATGAACGAACAGGCATGGCGTTGGGTATTCCAGAAACTTGGCACACAATTCAGTAAACGTTTGAAAAATCATATCGGAATTGACATGTTCATTATAAATGTAGGGACTATTCCGCTCATCCTGGCGAAATAAAACAATGACATAGGCATTGTCACGAATACGTTGTTTGGACATTTTAGAATACGTGTGTCCAAGATAGAAGCAATCAATATGTTTGTGACGACCCATGTTGATATAGCTTTGAATGATGGCTTGTCGTTCAGTGGATACATAATCGATAATCATGAGTGAATCAGGCCTCACCGGATCTGGAGCAATAACATTTTCTTGCATGGAAAACCTAAAATAACCCATGTTCCCGCTATGTAATTCAGACATGACTTGATCCGGGAACACGTAGAGGTGTTTTGCAAAAATATAAATATTTTGAAAATGCAGAACATTTGGCCCTGTGATGAACGTAAGAAAAATATTGGTTTTTCCACATCCCTAAGGCCCCACAATGATGCAGCGAATGAAAGACGGAAACAGTGAACCGTGGCGTTGTTCACGTGATGTGGGATAGAGATGGGATGCCATGTCCCCCACGGGGAGTGATTCTTGCTGCTTAATAATCATCATATCAACTCAGGGTCAGGCCATCAGGCTGTCTATATACATGGACCGGCCCTTGTTATAGAAACAGTAGACCAGTACAACAGGTTGACGATGGATGTCTTTGGACGTGCGTTAATGGCCAAAGTTAGGTCTGTCCCAATACATGATCGTAAACAAGAAACAGATCCTGCTAATAAACACTATGTAGATAGGTCCGTGGTGCCACGCACTAAACGGGGAGATTATGACTTTAAGGGAAAGTGGTTAACCCATGTGAAACATCCCGAAGTGTCTGCGGATGTCACTACAAAAATCATGTGGATAACAAGGGTCATTTTTGACGGTTCCCTGTGGACGGGTCCCTGTTGACAGGTCCTTTTGACTAATCCCTTTGGACCCGTCCCTTTGACATAATTTGGATAAATGCATGGCCAACCCATAGGGATCAGTCCAAAATGACCGGTCCAAAGGGATTAGTCAAAAGGACCTGTCAACAGGGACCCGTCAACATGGATCCGTCCACAGTGATCCGTCAGCAGGGACCCGTCAAAATTGACTCCCTTCAAAAAGGACCCGTCCAAAGAGGCTAGTAAACAGGGACCAGTCCAAAGGGTCAAATCAACAGGGATCAATCAAAAGGGGTTATCGCCTCAAGGTCTGTCATACCCCTCTTTGATTATTGGTTTGCCTATCGACAAGCGCCGCTTGGAATACTTTTAATCACCCCTCGTGGGTCCGCCGCCATCTTTAAAAAGATCGTAGGAACATAGGTGTTTACCAGCAGTCTTCGGCAAAAAGTCCAACAATACCTCATACAATGCCCTAGTCTTATTGGTTCGCGAGATATTAACAAAAGTGCACTTAGGCCCTTTGTCAAAATTTCAAAAATAGATTTAGTTTTGTGCAATCAATAATAGCCACCTCTTTAACTATATACTTGTTTTTGTTGACCCTAAAGCCATGAGTATCCTTTATCAGTGTATGAGACATGTTTACGCTTGCATAGATCAAAACCAACTGACTACTCACTACTTGGGTTTACAAATTACATTTACCCAAATCACATTCTAGTAAAAATCGTGCCTACTATAAACTGCACCCTCTTTTGCACCCACTTTTACATTCACTTTTGCACTCACTTTGCACCCACTTTTGTACCCACTATTACACCCACTTTTACACTCACTTTTGCACCCACTTTTACACCCACTTTTGCACCCACTTTAAACTATTATTTCTATTACTGAGCGAAATTTATTGGAGATTATTTCATGCTTGACAATTGACATGGAAGTATCAACGAGTAGTTATGGTAAGCCATATGCATACTATAAAGGTTATACGTATATTGTAAAACTAACCAATAAAAATGGAACTGTTATTTGACGTTGTTCAAAACATCGTTCAAAACAGTGTCAAAGTGAGCTAAAAAGGAAAAATAGTGAGGTCTTAAGTGTGAGTGATCATCAATGTAGTGTGACAGATAAAACATCGTTGCTGTTTAAAAAAACTCGTAAAATGTTAAAACACTAGTCCGAAAAAAAGATATGGTAACCCTCGTGTTGTGCAATCAATAATAGCCACCTCTTTAAATATATAATGTACTTGTTTTCGTTGACCTTAAAGCCTTGAGTATCCATCACCAGTGTATGTGACATGTTTAAGCTTGCATAGATCAAAACCAACTGACTATTCACTACATGGGTTTAGAAATTACATTTACTCAAATCACATTCTAGTAAAATTCATGCCTACTATAAATGGCACCCACTTTTGCACCCACACTTACATCCAATTTTGCACTCACTTTTGCACTCCCTTTTGCACTCCCTTTTGCACCCACGTTTGCACCCACGTTTGCACCCACCTTTGCACCCACTGTTGCACCCACTGTTGCACCCACTTTTGCACCCACTCTTGCACCCACTCTTGCACCCACTTTAAACTATTATTTATGTTATCGAGTGGACTTTGCTAGAGATTAGTTCATGATTGACAATTGACATGGAAGTATCAACAAATAGCTACGGTATGTCATATGCATTCTATAAAGGAAATACATATATTGTAAAACGAACCAATAAAAATGGAACTGTTATTTGGCGTTGTTCAAAACATCGTTCAAAACAGTGTCGAGGTGAGCTGAAAAGTAAAAATAGTGATGTCTTAAGTGTGAGTGATCATCAATGTAGTGTACCAGATAAAACATCGTTGGTGTTTAAAAAAACTCTTCAGATTGCTAAAACACTACTCCCAGAAAAAGATATTGCAGCTCAAGATAGTGCATTGTTTGTTAAAAAGCATGTATCATCTCCTCAGAAAGTCGTGTTAGGACAGTTGTCAATGTCTGAAAAACTCCCAACATTATCAAAGGCAACACAGACAGTGAAAAATGTGGTATTGCAAAAGGATCATAAAGGACTATATAGTAATAGTGATGAGGATTATAATGATGATGATGATGATAATAATAACGGTTATGATTATGATGATGATGATGATGATGATGATGATGATGATGATAATGATAATGGTAATGCATTGTTTACACCAAAAAAACTCATTTTGTTGAATTTGTCTACTGGAACCATCGAAATAGGCTAATCTGGCGGCTTCAGCAACTGCATGTCTATAAACAGGCTGGTTATACTGAATATGAGGAAGAACTATTGGATATAGAAAATGAGCTTCGTCGAGCCAAAATTATTATGTAATGAATCCACATAACCGCTTAAACTATTTATTAACAATACATGTAATATTTTCTACCACTCTGCTACCATATTGCTCTCACTTTTGCTATCACTACAAACTGTACATATTAAATATAAAAGCCAACGCTAAATGATTTTATTATCAGAACAGTTATAACCTTTGTAGTGAGCAAATCATACTAACAGGTTAGTTGCTACTATGGAACTTACTACAACTAACAAAGATAAACAACGTGTACTCTATAAAGGCTACACTTATAACTATAATCGTCAAAATGTAAAAGGAATAATATTTCGGCGATGCTCAAAAGAGAGGTCAAAAAGATGTCGAGGCAATCTAAAAAGTAGAAATGGTAAGGTTTTAAGTGTGAGTGATCATCAATGTGGTGTACCAGATGAAACACTGTTGGTGTCAACAAATAATCATGACAATGCTAAAAAGCTAGTACAAGAAAAAATGTTCCTACTCAAAATAGTGCAATGTTTATTGAGCAACATTTAACCCCTGTTGTAAAAGTTATGATTAATCCATCTTCCACATCTCAAGAGTCATCAACATCACAGACTATGCAAAAGGTTGTGTTGTTGTTGTTTTAAGGGGCTGAACTACAAGGTTATCTACCCTTCATATGCAAGAGAATCAAAAAGGACTAAATAGTAATAGAGAAAAAAGAAATGTACTTTGAATGTAACTATTGTACAAGTGTATGTATGTCTACCCCTTATTATTCCCGTTTTCCAACGGGGTCGGGGATGAGATGCGATGGAAGTCTTTGTGCGATGGTTTTTACGGCCGGATGCCCTTCCTGACGCCAACCTCATGAGAGGAGTTAATGAGAGATGAAATGAATGATGGTGAATGAAACTGGGCAAGGATGTGGAAGGAAGCGGCCGTGGCCTGTCAGAAGGTACCGTTCCAGCATTTGCCTGGTGTAGAAAATGGGAAACCACGGAAAACCATTTCAAGGACGGCCGACGGTGTGGCTCGAACCCACGCGTCTACCGAGTCAGCAGAGAGCTTGGCCCCATGACCTAATGCTGCGCGTTAGCCAGCGTAGCCACGACTGTCGGTAACTATTGTACAAGTACTTATATTAAATAAATAAAAATATTGTATGGGTATTGTCTGTTTTTTCTTAATTGCTATACCCACGTCCTACTATATTAATGCCATTGTTAACCATCAACAGTCTCCACCTATATTCAGAAAGAATGTGATCTTAAACAATACACTCTATCTATGGTTTGTGTACTGAGTATCATAATAATACAGTGTCGTCAAGCCATGTTCAGGCAATAGTAATGTTAGGTAAGGGGTTCGAACCCTTGTTTCCATGTACAGGATTAGTTTTTACTCAACAGCAACCCATAATACTGTACTTTGAAACATGTCACATCTCATTACAAAATGTAAACTGTATCGTTTTCTAAGACCCCAGCTGCTGGCTAGTGGCTAGCAGGCTGTGCAACAGAAACAGTGTCACCATGTTCATCCTTAAAAAAAACTCAACATTTATTATTCTTTTTCTTATTATTGTTCATTAAGAGTAGTGTAAAGTTGTCTTTGTGACGTAACGGTTAGCATAGTTAGCTGGCACTCTAAAGCTCTTGAGTCCAATTCGAGCTTTAACATAAAGTTTTAAGAGTATATTAGGACTAAAACAGGTCTACTCAGTCTCGGGTGATCCAAATAAGTAGATGTGGTTTGATTCACACTTAAACGATAGAACACGACGGTTTTTTATTTTTTTTAAATAATGTTAGCCATTTGTTCAGTTTTTCTTCATTTTCACATTTCACACATTACCATTTGTCAATTTTCCATGCACACGTTTTGAAAATGTCAGTTTAAAGTTTTTGGATTTCATGATATGGAAAGAAGAATTTTCCATTTTGTTGTTTACACATTTTTTATTTATTTTGTGTATGTTGAAAAACGATATTTCAAAACAAGATTTTTTATTTTTCATTCTATGTTTTTGTAAATGATCTTAATGTGAGTGCTTGACCATGGCAATAGTACAGTCTGTCTATGTGTGTTAGCGGAACCGTAGAGGCATATTACTACTGCAAGTAAGAATGTTTTACAAAATAACGGCTATCTACCACTGCATTTGAAAAACAAAACTATTGAAAAAAACAAAAATACTATTTACCATTCATATATAAGTGTTAATTCTCCCTCTCCCCACCCTACCTCACCGTATTTACTCTGATCAAACAATCAATGCTACCCATACATACACAAGCTTTCTATCTCTCTCTCTCTCTCTCTCTCTCTCTCTCTATATATATATATATGTTTTCTCTGTTCCACAAGATAAAAATTATGGTTGCTGGATTGTATCCTGCACTGTTTATGCGACATACCTTTGCCAGTTCATAAAACCGTTAGGTAGTTCTCTACACATAGCGATTTTACCACTGATCAACCTACGCCTTTTGCTTCTTTGGCTTTCTTACAGGCTAGTATGCGATAGGCTGCATTAACTGTATATCAAACCCAGTCCACCTTTGTATTTGTGATTCAAGTAATAATTTTAAAAGAGACAAGTGTAATCAGTTTTAAACATTATCTCTGCTTTTTTTGTTTGTTTATGACATGCATATTAACCCAAAATCAAACCCTAGTCTACCTTAGTGAAAGGCTAACAGTTTAGCCACTGCGTCACCATACCCTTCTTTCTTAGTTTGATTCGTTCTAGGCCTTAGAGCTAGAAATCGAGTTACGATCTCCAGTGCAAGAGGCACATGTGCTCACCACTATAGCACGTAATGGTTAGCTGGTAACATTAGACAACCGAAAATGATTGTATATCTGTTAGCCAAGCATTTCTGTCATTTGCCTACTGTGTGAGCACTGCCAGCAAGACAGTTTAGTTTTGAACAAGCGAGTGTGTGTGCATCGATTATTAGCTTCAAGTATTTAAAGCTTGTTGTGTGTAGCGACCATCTTGTCCCAGTAACCACTGAGCAACTGCATAGGATAGTTGTGTGTGGTTCATGTACTTGGGTGTGTGCATTAGCACCATGCACTAGCTTTACCTTACCCTCTATAGGTAGAGCGTTATCCATTTCATTTTTGACATTACCAATGACCACATCCACCCACAAGTTTTACACTTAAACCCTTGGCTTGTTTTCGATTAGGTTTAGTTCGGTTTGGTTGGGTTTGATTCAGCTTGGTTCAGTTTAGTTCAAAGTAGTCATCATTTTGTTTCTTTAGCTATCCTCTTTAACCAATCAATTAAAGATAGTCTACTCATAATCCTTGAATCAATAAATCAGATTTTGTGTACACCGTTCGTCATTTATTAACCCATGCCTGCAACCTATACTCTCTCTGTAGTACAGTCTGATCTGAAAACAAGTTCTAATAGTGAAAGACTTGTCAGTCACCATACATGTAGCCTACACTAATTCTTTCTCTACCTAGCTATGTTTCATCACTCACGGTAAACATCTCACATGTCCGTATCCAATTATTAATTTATAAAATCTCAAGCCAATGACCTTAATGTTTTGGATGTTTTAGGTAAATTCAATGGCCATGGGAAAGGGTTGACCATTATAAGTCCTATGACACCTCACATGTCGATATCCGATTATTAGTTTTTATAATCTCAGGTCAATGACCCTGTTGTTTAGAATATTTGGGGTAAATTCGTTGGTCATGGGAAAGGGTTGGCCATTCTAAGTATTATAACACCTCACTTGACTCTCTCCCATTATTAGTTATCGAGATATTAACAACAGTGCAGGTAGGCCCTTTTGACAAACATTAAATATATATTCAAAAACAGAGCGTCACCCCGAGTGCTAGGACCCCACATACAATTCCCTAGCCTTATTGGTTCGCGAGATATTAACAAAGGTGTAATTAGGCCCTTTGTTAAAATGTCAAAAATACATTCAAGAAGAGAGTGTCTGCCCAAGTCCAACGACACCTCACAGGTCAAAATCCCATCATGGGTTCAGAAAATATCAACAACAGTGTAGTTAGGCCCCTTGTCAAAATTTCAAAAATTACATTTAAAAAGGGAATGTCATCTCAAGTGCTACGACCCCTCATACAAGTCCCTAGCCTTACTGGTTCGCCAAATATTAACCAATGTGTACTTAGGCCCTTTTGACAAAAATCAAAAATACATTCAAAAACGGGGCGTCATCCCAAGTCCAACGGCCCTTCATACAATTCCCTAGCCTTATTGGTTCATGAGATATTAAAAAGCCAATGACCTATTAGTTTTGGATCGTTTTTTTAATAACTCATCTATAAATCATTATTTGAAAAGTCCGCCCTCTTACGAAAACCCCAAGTGCGCATGGGTACAAACAGAAAACAAACATGTTAATTCATAGTAGCAATCGGCTCTTCACATGCGTTTCATGTGGAACATCGTTTAATTTCATCATAGCATTAGGGACCAGTCCAAAGGGACCGGTCCAAAGGGATCAGTCAAAAGGACACGTCAACAGGGACCCGTCAACAAGGACCCGTCCACTGGGACTCATCAACAGGGACTCGTCAACAGGGACCCGTCCACAGGGAATCGTCAACAATGACCCGTCCAAAGGGACTCGTCAGCAATGACCCGTCAACAGGGACCAGTCCAAAGGGACAAATCAACAGGGATCAATCAAAAGGGGTTATCGCATCAAGGCCTTATATGTCCTCATTGATTATTGGTATGCCTATCGACGAGCGCCGCTTGGAATACTTTTTGTTCACCCCTCGTGGGTTGGGTAAGGTTAGGTTACACTACAGTCGCCATCTTTAAAAAGCCCGCCCTCTTAAAAAAGCAATGAGTGGGCATGCGTAAAAACAAAAAACAAGCATGTTAATTCACAGTGGCTTTCCACCGAACACATGTCTCTTGTGTGGAACAACGTTTAATTTCATATTGGCATTCAAACTCCCACATTTCGCAATTGGAAAGCGAGATTTTCTAAAAAATTACCATTTCACCCCCTAGTAGGGGTAGGTTTTATTTTGGGGTGGAAATAAGTTGTCCATTGGAAAGGGGTGTCAGCCCGAGTTCAACAACACCTCATTCGTCAAAATCCGACCATGCGTTAGAGAGATATCGCGCCGCCGCCATCTTGGGGGTGGAGCGGTGGCGGTGGCATTAGAACCATCCAAAAACCGCTACTCCAAACAACTCAAGCTTTCTCATTTTCGAGGTGTGTTTATGCGGAACAAATTACCGCCACGACTATGGAAACAGGAATGTGCTGTCCTAAATCTAGATGATCACCGAGGACCAGGAAACCATTATGTAGCCTATGTGAAAGAGGGGCCCACGGTATGGTACTTTGACAGTTTCGGGAAACTGCCCCCGCCCATGGGACTAGTCACGTATTTTGGAAACAGGACCAAGATATATTATAATGCGAAACGTCAGCAAAAGTTTAAGAACCAAGAGTGTGGGCGTTTGTGTTTAATTTTTTATATAAGACACAGAACAAGCAAAAACGTTAACAGTATGTTGGCAGAAAGTAAGACGTTTACACTGCATGGACGTGGACCTGAATTCAGCCTAGACTTTTACCCTCCTATTCAATTGAGTGAAAGACCTTATGATTTGGGACTTGTTTCTCTTGAAACGTATAATAGAATATATAACATACGTATGAATGTGAACAACAAGTTTTACTATGATGATTCTGTGCTAACCCTGAACCCTGGTGTATATATATACGATCGATAGATGATATTCATGAACACATTTATGTGTTGCTGGTCATCCAATATGGTTTAAAGTCATTTTTTAATGGAACAGGGAAGCAAGAAGGGGTGTGGTAAGAATTGATCCACATTCCCTATCAAGCTCAAACACCTGAACTAAATAACAATGATGAAATTCATTTTGTTATCAACAACCAAGATATTTACACCCTTCCTCATGAAAGTGTCATTCAGGTAGAAGGTCGGCTCACAAAAGCCGATGGTTTTACACCCACAACATTCTAGCTAGCCAACCGTGCTTTCGCCTTTCTCTTTTCTGAGGTGCGCTATGTGGTTAACGACATTCTAGTGGATAGCACTCGGAATGTGGGTATTTCAAGTGTCATGAAACTATGCCCCTCTTATAGTGAGGAAGAAGGAAAAACACTATGTATGGCAAGTTCGTCCCCTGATTCAACTAATGACTGGATGGTTCACACCGATGGCACCTTTACTGGATTTTTACCTCTTAAACTCATTTTAGGCTTTGCCGAAGATCAACCCACCCATTTGGTGTTTAAACCACCCTATGCTTTTGATTTGTTGTGTGAAAAAGACCGTAAACAAACCCAATGGTTTGAAAATCATTTGCAGCTAGACTGGAATCAAGGAACCATTTCGTATAAATATTTAGACATGGTGATGACAGCCCATTTGTCCTCAGCCAACGTGGTATTTGTAAAAGGTAATGAAAAACGCCAATGGCTACAAACGATTTTTGCTCCTTACTGTCAATGTATTGATTTAACGGACTTGGGGTGCCCCTCGCTGCAAACACTGATGGACCGCTGCCCCTGTGGCAACATTACCAATAAAGCTCTAGCACATGTGTGGCATCACTTTCATTGGTTAACCACCAATGCCTGCTGGGAGTTGTTAAATAAAATTAAAACTCAAGGTTTACCGGTGAGATTCCTACAAGCAACGTGCAAAAATTTACAATGGTGAGAGGGCATGCTACCGATAAATCCATTGGCAAATTCTTTGTGTGCAAAAAGAAACTAGACAGTTTTACCAAAGAGTAATTATTGGCGCTTACAAAATCGTTCATTTATTATGTGGCAGCAAATGCAGTGATATAAATCTGGCAACATGTTCACAAATCATGGACTTAAGACCCTGTGTTAAGTGAATTGCAACCATGTACGGATTACGATCACCATAAGCAAGTGGCCAAGGCAAAAATACCATATATGCGACAGTGTGCTACTTGCCAGCTGGTAAAAGTGTATCACGGTCATAAAAGTCAGTTTAAAGACTTGGTTTCCTCATTCCACGGGTGTGATGGCAAAAAAGCAACAACAAACATCGTCCACAGAGTAAGATGAAGATCAAACCTTTTCGCAATCGATGGAAAAGGATATGTCAATTTTGTACTGTTGATAGAGTCATTCAATACTTACCTTTTCAAATCCATCTACCTGGTTACCGTTTTTGTGGTCCTGGAACTCGCCTTGAAGAACGTTTGCAGCGTGGCGATGTACCTATTATTCCTTTGGATCAAACATGCAAAGAACATGACCTTTCTTATCGCCATAGTCATCCTGCATTAAGACATGTGGCTGATAAAATGTTGTTTAAAAAGCTAAACGACGTTTGGCATCCTGTGATGCCTCAGTGGGGGAGGGATAGGCAGTCCTGATTGTGATTAGTGCTATGAAAGGAAATTTAATGATGCGTGGACATGAACATTGAAAAAAAAAAAGGACTGAAGAATTTGTATTTCTTTGTATTCAATTTTTTGTAAAGCTCTATTTGCTATGAAATAAAAACAAGGTTTACCAGAGCATGGTGTTTTTTAATTTAAAAATGATTTTTTCATTTTCATATATCACATATTGCAACTTGCCATTTCCAATTTACACTTTTAAAAAATTTCAGTTTTATGTTTTGGAATTTTCATGATATGGAAACATTAATGTCCAATTTGTTGTTTACACATTTTTCATTTTGTGTATGTCGAAGGTTCATATTTGTGAAACACAATTTTTCATTTTAAATTTTTGTAAATGGTTTTAATGCGAGTGTTTGACCAAGGCGATGGTGCAGTCTGTCTATGTGTTTGCAGAAACGTAGAGGCCTACTACTACCACTACTGAAGGTAAGACTGTTTTACAAAATAACGCCTATCTACCGCTGCATTTCAAATATACGAAAATATTGAAAAACAAAATTACTATTTACCATTAATATATAAGCATTGATTTATTTTACCCTACCTCACCGTGCATGCTCTGGTCGAACGATAAATGCTACCAACACACAAGCTTTCTGTCTCTCTCTCTCTCTCACTTTCTCTCTATAGTCATACATTCACACAACCATGCCTGTCTTTGGAAACAAACACAACCATGACATCTTTGTCATGTACACTCATCCCAATGAACCTTTAGTTAAAAATTAACCATTTACCATTACAAAAAAAACCTATTACTTATTTATGTTACTAAAAAAAACAAATAGCACCTTTGTACAGCCTTAAAACAAATATTTACCATTTACCATTTTTAAATTCCCAACCCAGTCAAAATTTAAAAAATAGAAAAATACGGTTGCACAGGGCCTTAAAGAGCGAAGAGCCTAAGTGTTTTCGACTATTTACAAAAAATTCACAATTTACAATTACAATTACAAAAACGAATATTTACAAAATACAAAATTTACAAAATCTACTAGTTACAAAAAGCTATGTCTCTAAACGATAAAACACAAAAATCACACCGCCTCCTCGTGGTCATAACCCCATGGCAGGCTGGTGCGCAGGTCATCTGTCCACACATGTGTGTTATCCATCGAGGCGAGAGTGTGTTTTCTCTGTTCCGCAAGATACAAATTATGGTTGCTGGATTTTATCCTGCACTGATTAGGCGACATAGCTTTGCCAGTTCGTAAAACCGCTAGGTATTCGTTCACACGTAGCGATTCTACAACTGCCCTACATACGCCTTTTGCTCTTTTGGTTTCCTTACAGTCTAGTGTGCGATAGGCATACATTTTGGCACCCAAACCAACGAATCCCGTCATGATGGAATCACCGCATTCATCTTTTAAAACACCTATTTCTTTCTTGTTTTTGTGGGCAGCTGAAACACGTTTTCAGCGCTATACGAAGAGATGTCGAACCAGTGACTATGTTCCCTGATCACGGCATAGGGGTTGCAGTGGCGAATGTGATAAATAAACGAGTCCGTATCCATATACAAAAGAGAGAGTATTCGAAATGCTGTTTAGCAAACTCGTAGTGGAATCGATACATGACCGATTTGGAAAGTCTAAAATGACTTGGCCCAAGTAAATAGGCTTATTCATGGTCACACTGGTCTTACTCATTTCAATGGTGGCCAAATTCTCATCGATAATTTTGATCGACTTGAAATTTGGCTTGGCACTGTACCACCGGGCACCGTAACGTCCCTCCCAGTCATTGACTAATCTAATGTCGTGGTATTTTCGGACATTTTCCAATGACTTTCCATAGATGCAGTTGTTCATCAATTTTAAAAAAATGATTTCAAACTGCTGTGTTGCCATTTGTCGGTGCTTAGTGTTCCGTTGCATGTATCTCTTCAGCCATGCTTTTTGGGCAAAGGAAATACCCCCTGTGAATTTTATTTAACACTAAGCCTTGGGCTAGGCATTGCACCAACATTTGGATATGTAGCACATACCGATTTTTGTTGTAAAGTGTATCCATTAATTTTTCAATTTTCATTTTACTGTTTACCATTCGCTCTAGGCGGAATGGAAAATCAGCATGTTCATCATACAAGGATTAGGGATATTCAACACCCACTTCTAAAACATATCCGCGGCATGTTTCTTGGCTGGCTGTGTTCACATTAAATTGTGACATTTGTTTCTCTGTAAGCCAAGCCAAATCCCCATAGGGTAAAGGCTGGCTCATGGCATAGCCATACAAATTATTCACTTCGTAGTACATTAAGTACGATTTTGCTTTGTCTTGTGAATAAGAGGGCATGAATGGAGTATTCGCTTCGGCATGCTGCTGGTTAAGCGACACAAACCCACCGCGAATGCCGTTTTCAAAGAATAAGACCAAATTTTCATCCGTGAGTAAATCCAAATCCACTTGAGTGTATTTCAAAGCTGCATCGAAAGGCAGCCCGGGACTCGTAAAAAAGTGATCCGGGTCAAGTCCGTAGATGTGTTGACAAAACTCACGGAATTTTTCAAACACACCTGTCAGCAGCAATACATCGAGTTTTAAGTAATGCATAGCATATTCACCTAGCGTCTTTATATTAAACTCTCGCCAAACTTGCCTGGCATGTGCATAGCCTTCATCGGAAACGGTAGCGTGTATCAGCTATGAGTAAAATTTATCTTGTGGTGGGAGAGTTTTCTGCTTTAGCACGTCCCAACTTGCACAGAAATCGTAGGGGAAAATACATGCACAATTTAAAATGCTCAGGTTTTTCAAAATGCGTTTTGGTGTATTTTAATTCCTTCTCATCCAAACCGTTTACTAGACTGTCTAGGGAGGATGCCATAAACTTAAAGGAATCTAGAAATCGAGGGCAAAATTTGCCCAACCGCCATGTCAAGGCTGTAAAACGCTCATGGTTTTGAGGAATTATGGAAATTGACCCCTTGCCGACATGTCCCAATTCACAAATCAGAAACTGAATATCGTAATTGGCCAGATTGTGGAATAACTGGGTAACTCTCATTACACTTTCTGTGGGCGGATCCTCGAAACAGTCCCGTAAAGTGTGAGTGGTCACGAACTGTGTCTTCAGCACTGACCAGCGGCTTTTCACAAATATGACATGTGGTTGCATGCTCTTACTGCTGCTGCTGTTTTTGAGTTAGGCTCATGGGTACTGGGTAGTCCAGTAACCTTTGTACATCATCAGCCAAATCGACAAGTTGGTTCAAAAACCATTTCGCACAATCTGGTTCCTCACAGGATTTGTAATAGGATTTTGTGGAGTCATAGGGCACACACCACGTTAAATCCCAAAGAAAAGGGTTCATGTTTTTGAGCTGATGGCGGGATCTTGTTCACATCCTGCCATGGGTGCAGTGAGAGCTTCAAAATCTGCGTAAACCACAAAAGGCACTGTGTCACGCTTATGGATATTCTCAAATTTCAACACAGCATCGTCCCTTTGTGGCAATACTAGTCTCACCTCTTCCTGAGATACACAATCTGCCCTATGTCATACCAAAATCGTAGGGTTTGAAAATATTGCAAACAACGATCACAAATATGTTTTACACCCTGGTACTTTGATACTTTTCTGCCTACCAATCTACCAAATTCTTAATGAGGCAATAGTGATTCACCTCTCCGTGAGACAGATATAAAAGATAAATGTGGTGTCCTTTCGGTTCTTTTGTGGCATAAAGAGGCCCCACAATTTCATCACCATCAAGGCCATAAACCATAAACGAATAATCTAAATGATCTTGTTCATACATATGGATGTCAGTTAAGTTCCTAGGGAACGGCATGCGAGTTAAATTTAAATATTGTTTTAATTGCTCAAACTTGGCCTGTTACATTCCTGGTCTGTTAACATTACGTTGTACTGGCTGAAAATACGCGGCCACCGACTAAAGGAAATTTTCAATGTTAACCAAAGCACTTTTCGATGCTATTGCCTGTGTTGTTCGAATAAAGCTAGACCCAGCATTGAACGGGTTGAATTGACAAATGTTGATTTGCAGGTGATGAATTTTGTCTAAGGCAAGGCCACTGGGTCCTTCTTGTAGTTTATCAAATTTAGTCAGCAAGGCATTGACCACATGGGATTCATACCACTCTTTCAAATGATGGGCTATGAAAAGCTCTTGCATTTTACTGCAAATATAAAATGTATCTTTATTCTAATCGTCCTACTTTTTTTGTATCAAATCACCCACGAGTTCTGTATTCTCCTTTAAAGCCGTATGCGAGCCTTGCGCTGTACAAATTTGATTTTTAAAAATGCCAAAGCATGATTCCAAAAATAATTTGAGAATCACACTTTTTGTAACAATGACCACGCGACCAGAACATACACGCGATTTAAAAGACCGATCAAGGGGTTGCCAAATTAAACTATCGGCAGAAGTAAATTCAGCCATTATTATAAAACACTCTCACCTGAATTTATCAGCCGTTGACAGACCAGCAATGGTCCCACACACACAAACACCTCCTGGTTATTAGTAGCGGATGAGGTTTTTAGAAGCTGCAGTTGTAATGGTCAAACGTTTTTTCCCCAATACTCTAAAACGAAATAAAATAAACCACCATAAGTATATCAATTCCAAATAGTTGATGCATTTCATATATAAAATATATTGAAAAAATCAAACAGGTTATATATATATATAAACAAATCTCACCTTGCTTTTGCCTTCTCGTGGGCTAGGTTTGAATGGTTTCCGTCTCTCTCTCTTTCTTTCTCCCCCCTCTTTGTCTCTACAACAACAGGTATGCAGGTTATCTCAAACAAAAAAAATAAACAATCCATCCATTAATTAATACATCAATCAATCATTGCAAGTAAATATATAAATAAATAAATACGTACCTTACAGCGAGTTTACGTATTTTCCACCGCACATAACAACACTGTTAAATCCAGAGCTTATGTTTACACTGCAGAGGTCAACACAGTAATTATATACCAAGCGATACGACATACGCCACACTGTCTCTCTCTCTCTCCACTCCCCTCCCCTCCCCCACCCTCCCCTACCCTCCCTCCCCACCGCAGCTGTTGACAAAACACTAACTAGGCTATGTGCGGTCAAGGGATCCAGTGTTCTCTCTGGGGTTCCCTCTACCCATCCCCGCTCCTCCCCTTCCACCAGGGTTGCCAGCTCGTTTGACCTTGATGTGTCCTCTGCCAGCAGCCAGCGGTGTTGCTAAGTCAGGTCCACACATTCCATAAGCTTTGATAAGATTCACATCCTCCCAGCCAGTCCCAGCAGGTTTGTTTTCTGTTCTGACTTCAAGCGACACACACCCATGTTCTGTTGTCATATACCCATAAAGCCAGCTTCGTCTGCATCATAAAATTATAATTTGTCAAGTCACTCATAACCTTTTACACGTTAAAAATCCCCATCAGGGGTAAACAAATCTTAGCACGCTTCACACATTTTGGGATATTAAAATCCATCCGACCGCTATAGGCAAAATCGGAAAACGAACCGTCACCCTGCTGTTCTGCCGTCCTGCCAAAATATCGATTGCTCTATTGGGATACCACCACCGTGGCCGGCAACAGGCTCGTTGAAACACACGCCAGCGCTACCGTCTCTCTGTCTACTACCACTTTAATTAAATTTTTGAACGGGTAAAACAAAATATTTTTCAACATGTTTAACGTTAGGCCCTTTGTGAATTTGTTTTTGGAAAACTCATTACCACATTCAAAAGCGGACGTCACTCCAAGTTCTTGGACACTTCGTACACGTCTCTAGCCTTCTTGGTTTGCCAAATATAACAAAAAAAAGTCTAAAAATCGCGTTTTTACCCCCAAATAACATTTTTACACCTAGTCACCACTGGCATCATCGTCAAGAGTGCAATGCAACGAAAAACATGACACGTCAAACTTTGTTCTAGCCATATGGGTTCGCTAGATATCGACAAAAATCATAAAAAACTCGTGTTAACCCCAAAATACGTTTCCAATAATCCACCGATTAACACAATAACCTCACCATCAGATAGAGCGGGAAAACTACCATTCAAACGATACCAAGCAGGCCTCTGTAGGACGATTCATTCCCCAACATCATTATGCCTTCCTTCACATTGTTGCCAGGGGCTCACAACTTCCTAAGTGTAGTAGCTATCACTGCTTCAGTACTACACAGTTTTTGTCCTAGAGACTTGAAACTTGGTTTGTGGGTAGAGGGTTTAAAGACCATTCATTTAAGTCGAACGTTTTTGCAAAAATCTTAGTTTCAGAAATATAGCACACTTTCAAAATTAAACGTTTTTGGAAAAAATGTAAAAAATATAAAGTCTTGTTCTAACAATAAAGGACATAGTGAACCCTTTATCCTCAGGCTATATAAAGGATTCTAATATTTATTCATCATCTTTTGATACATTTCTACAGACAACAGATATGAGAGCCAGACGGTGTTGGGATATATTGAGAAATCAGTGGCCGAGAGGACACAATGGTTTAAGCTCCTGTGGTATTTTAGGAGGATGCGTATATATTCTTGAGACATAGAACAGGTGCAACTTTTAGCGCGAATGTTGGCTTGGGGACGCACACTATGGCTTGTTGCTATGAAGATTGGCGCCAAGGAAGAAATCGAATGCTACAAGGTAATTGGTCTATCATCATGTGAACCACTCCCTACGGCAGAAATGTTTGTAAAAACGCGCAAAGACATACAAGAGTCTAGGCCAATAGTATCAAGACGCCATGTGTTAGCGGGAACTCGGCTTGGGAACGCGCACGGGTAGATTAACGCGGGAGTTATCTACAGATTAATTCCACGATCGATTCAAGCCGGCTACAGCAAAATCGTAACCTCCACACTGCTACGAACTCAATGATACCGATCGCATGCTAGTCTGATAGTTATTATGGAATATTTTTAATAGATCCCCTTCCACACCTACCCTAGTCTGTGTCATTTATAAGGATCCAAGATGCTTCGAGGAGGACCACTTATTTTGTACGTCTGAGGGCGTAACGTCGACCTCTAATTTTTGTTCGTCTGAGGACGGAACTCATTACTTATTTATTATAGTATAACTTCAGTGATTTATTTGTAGTCCCAGTACTACCAGATAGGACCAGTTCATCGAAGTAATTCACCAAATAGACTGTCAAGGAATATAGTACTTGATAGGTGAATATAGTAGGAATTATATCGTGTGTGTATCTGACAAAACTTTATTTTATTCAGCACGTGATGACGTCCAAGAACGAGGATGGATCTGGGAACCAGCAGGACATTTGCCTGAAGATGTCAATGACCAGATAAACATCTTAAAGGAGATGGCTGCAGACGTAATTCCTGGCGCTGTTTTAAAGGATTGAGTACCAAATAAATTTTATTTATTTATTAAGTCAGCTACGATATTATGGGATATTTTTGTAAATATTTGTTTGCTTGCTTGGTAATGTAGATTATTAGTTTTTGTTTTACTGACACATTAAATATGGGACTAGCCGAGCGTTGCGTAATTTTTATATTTTGTGATTGTATTTGGTATAACTGTACGGGGCGAGACGCGCAGCCGATGCCCGATCTCGCTTGCGTAAATCGCGGTCAAACATTAGGCTATTATTCGGAGATATGCCTTACAACAAAAATGGAACTGAATTAATTTTGAGATTAAAAAATAGAATTTGGAGGGTAAAAGATTATTTGTGAGTAGAATCTTATAACGGATCAGGATTGTTTTCGATAGTTGCTTTCCAGCAGATTTGAACGGGATGGCACTTTGCACCCGAGTTTCTGTTGTGTGTTCTTGTTAATGTGTCAATGGACGCAGTAGTATTGTTGATCTGTTTGAGCCGACCCAGAGAGTGAGTGTGTATGAGATTTTGTCCAAGCTATGGGCGCGTATGTGATTTAAGATGTGCTAGCGAGAATATATCATGGTGATTATTCTGACTTGCTCCATGTCAACCCAGTTCATGACCTCGCGGGGCTGAACTCGTGGTATATATTTGTTTCTCGCCATCCAGGGGATGCGTGAGTTATGTTGATGTTTCCAGACGGAACTGCACTTAGCTTGCCAGACAGAGAGAGATATTTGTAGGACAGCGTGACTCATACAAGTTGGGGGGAGCTCAATCAGATAACGTCTTGTCATTAGTAACAGATCTGCTTTCTGTACTGCATTTATGATGTTGTTTTAAATTCACAAAACTGATCGGTTATAATGAGTATTGCTTGATTAATTGGGAGCTGTCCATACTGTAAAGTAGCCACCGAAATTCGTGTTTGTCTGGCGTTTCATATAAATGTAAACATTGTTTTTTTTCAGCCGTTAGGCATGTATTTTGTTGTTGTTGGTTCAATATTTTGGTGTGTTTATTTTGATGCGTTCTTGACCCGTGTCAAGTTAGGGTGCGCGGAGCTATGTCCCCAAGTTGATGAGAGTGGTTTTTGGCCTACTTCTGGCATGCTCTTTTTATTCCGTGTGCTCCTGCACCAGTAAGAATCTCAGGGAGATTCTTCAGTTTGTTTAGATGATTAGATCTTGCATGTGTCAGTAGTAGTTGTAGTGTATTAATTAATGATGGGTCCCATAGCCGTAGTGTGATTTAAAAGATGCACTCCGTAAGCAACATGTCTGTTTCAGTTGTAAACGGATCCGCATCAGTACTCAGTTTCTTATTACCGAACAGTACACCACACATTATATAACTTCTTGACCAGAGAAAAATGGACTTGTATCCATATGTTGTGACGAGTGGGTTCTTACCGCTCAAATGCTTATGATATGATTTTATCATTTATGTGAAGCTGCTTTCACATTGTCTTGTTGTGACGAGCGAGTTCCTACCGCTCAGTGTTATTATTATTATTTATTAAGGGGGTAAAAGTCAGGGAGGATTTGTTTTTATTATTATTATTATTACTATGCACATATTTTCAGTCATTAAATTTATTTTATTCTACTTGTTATTCATTTTATTTCTAGTATAGCCTCTGTCATGAAACTTTCTATTCATTAGAGCATGTTGTTTTAAGCGAACTTTGCAGTGTAGCGCAGTCAGGACTGAACACGACCCCGTAGACGACTCTCGACAAAACCATGCTTTATTGAAGGGTGCAATAGATACCTTCCGTTTGAACCATTGCATAACGTTCTATAAATGATTAGTTTTTTAAATATCGCCTACTTTCAAAAACAAAAATTTTGAATTTTTTGAAAATATTATGTTCCATAGCAAAGGGGGTGTTACTCCAAGTCCTATGACATGTCGCATGTCCAAATCCGACCATGGGTTAGCGAGATATAGAGAAGCGCAGCGCGGAAACTTACTTGTTGAGCACCCGGTGAGTTAGAACCCGCCTCACTCCCCTTCTTACGTCTGTAAGAATCGTGTTTCGCACACTTCCTTACTGTAACGCTGACCTTGCATCCGGTTGTAACACCTGAATCGCGTGACGTCATAAAATGCGAGAGTTGGCTTTTTTTTAATCATATATCGCAGGCTTACCTCATCCTCCATAAGAACAGCATGGGATAGTTGCGTGTGCCCCATGTACTTTGGTGTATGCATTAGCCCCTGCTCTAGACTAAATCCATCCACCCGTTCGGTTCGGTTTAGTTCGGATGGTTTGATTTGGTTCGGTTCCGGTTGGGTTTGGTTCCGGTTTGGTTCGGTTCCGGTTTGGTTTGGTTCGATTCCGGTTTGGTTCGGTACCGGTTTGGTTGGTTCGGTTCCGGTTCGGTTCGGTTCCGGTTTGGTTCTGTTCCGGCTAAATAGACTAGGTTAGGTTAGCTAGACTAGGTTATGTGAAGCTACGACCACCATCTTTATTTGAAAAGCGCGCCATTCATGTACGTGGTTGCGCGCAGCCTTCATCTTGTGGGGGGAAAGGAGGGTAGGAGGGGCCAGAACACACCTAAAACCACTACCTACCTCTAACCAATTAGAATGAGCATCTACAATTATTAGGTACATTTTTCCTTTGAATGGCCCCAAATAATCAAGCTGTAGTCTTTCCCACGGTTTGTCATGATAATGCCAATGATCTAGTTCACTCTTGGGTGGATTACATCTCTCCAATAGGCCGGAAGAACAGCTGCTCTCAAGGTTTTATATTCCCTGATCAATATTAGGCCACCAAAACAAGCTCTCGCTACAGATTTCATTTTAACCATGCCTAAATGACTAGCATGTAGTTCTCTCAGAACAAATCTACGTAAACTACTAGGAATTATTACTTTATAACTCAACATTAAGATACCTTATTCAACAGCTATTTCCTCTCTCCTTTGAAAAAATGGTGATAAATCATGGTTATCATTAGACAAATATGGAGGCCAACAATACATTACATAAAACTCAGCAATTCTTCTAGGTTAGTGCCTAGTTTTAATTCACCAGCCGTGAAAGCCAATACACTATACATTACATAGCCATAAACTCGCTTCAAAAGTGGATCGTTCTGAGATTCCACTCGGACTTGCTCACAAGAAATAGGCACTGAACCTTCATTAATAAAATTTAAATAAGTACCTACTGTTGACAGATCTGAAGTAGATTCCACATTAGGTATTTTCAAAGGCATTCTAGATAGTGCATCTGCTACATTATCATTAGAATTTACATACTTAATGTCAAAATCATAACCAGATAAAAATAATGCATACCTCTGCAGTCTGCTTGTTGCAAACACAGATAACCCCTTTTTGGGTCAAAAATACTCAATAATGGCTTATGATCACTTTTCAGGGTAAAGTGTCTACCGTACAGATATTGGTGAAACTTCTTAAATCCATAAACAATCGCTTTTGCTTCCTTGTCAAATTGAGAGTAATGAGATCCTGCTGAGTTAAGTGTCCATGAGACATAGCTCACTGGCCATTCCATACCTTCTTTAGTAATTATGCTAAGAACACAGCCTGGCCCATAACTAGACGCATCAACAGTTAACACTATTGGAGCAACTGGGTAGCATTGGGGATAAAGACAAACGTTTCTTAATCTCATTAAGCGCTTGCATACATGTGTGATCAAATACAAAGTCAGAATCTTTTTAACAGGTTATACAAAGGTGTCAACACCGTAGACAGATTGGGTGCATACCTTCCGTAATAATTTACTAAACCCAAAAATGATTTAGTTTCAGTCACATTTTTAGGAACAGGCGCATCGACAATGGCTTTTACCTTAGCTTCCAAAGTGTGAAGACCATTCTTGTCCATAGTGAAACCCAAAAATTCTAACTTAGGTCCGAAAAACTGACACTTATTCTGCTCAACTGTAAAACCATACTGTTTTAGTCTGTCAAACACTCCCTCAAGCCTGCTTAAGTGAGTTTTAGTATCAGGTCCATTTACAATGATGTCATCAAGAAAAACCTTCTCACCAGGTACACCTTGTAAAGCCCCTGAAAGATACCCACAGCACTAGAAACACCATAAGGCATACGCTTAAAAGCAAAACAACCCGTATGCCTTCTGATTGCACACAATTTTTTTGAGGTCTCGTCCAGTCTTAACTGCATGTAAGCATGGTTCAAATCAATTTCACTAAAAGATTCGCCTTTCTGTCGTTCAGCAAAGTGATCCTCAACTCTTGGTATTGGGTAACGATCTACAACTAACTGCGGGTTAATAGTAACCTTAAAGTCACCACAAATTCGAATACTTCCAACTTTCTTCAGAACAGGTACTATAGGCGACCCGTACTCTGAACTTTCAACTGGATACAATACATCGGATTCAACCAACAGTTCAAGTTCCTTTTGAACCTTAGCTTTCAAAGTATAAGGTAATGGTCCGGGCTTAAAGTACTTAGGAACAACACAGGAAAAACAAAGTACATTTACTCAAGACTAGATCGGCTGCAAAATCAAATCCTCGAATTAATATCACTAACAAATGCCACCTAGCCTCATGGTCTTAAATCTGAAATGATAGGCATGCAGCTTTCGAATCACCAGTACGAAATCTCAGCTCGTCACTGACCTGTTGGAGTGCTATCAAGGCTCAAAAAGCCTCACAAAAGAAATCGAATCATGGTTGGTCGAACTCTCAAGTCGATGATTACCACGTTCGGCGCCAGAAAACAACTAACATATGTGCCCGTAAGACAAGGATTTCTGAGAGCCACCGGTTTCAAATGGCCCTTCCAAGATCCTTCTCCAACCAACACACACATTTGGGGAAACGACACTTTCTTAGACTGGTTCAGCACGAAAAACTGCAATCGGGGGTGTCGGAAATAGGTGAGGTTCTATTCTAACCAGCCCAGAGGAATGCATCGACACAAAACTAATCAAGAAAGAGGCCAGACTTAAGTTAAAACCCAAATAAATGTATTCAAGAAAGAACAGATCCCTAGCCTAGTTATGAGAGGTACCAATCGGCTAGTCCGAATTAATCTGCCCTGAAAGAAATAGAAGAAAACGTCCTGTCCAAGAAATCTAACTTAAGCCGCTCATAATCCTGAACACAAAAACGATAACACGCAAACTAAGAGTATGACACGTAAAATCAGCCCTAAGCAATACATCAAGAATGACTACTAGTAATTAATGACATCTGAGGATTTACAACAAAGCAAGACATTTACTTGTTTACAAGGCTAGCGTTCATTTACATTTACAAGCACAATAAAAATAGCTATGTTATGACGGTGGCATCTCCAACATTTACATTTAACGTTAATCATCCAAGCGAATCCTATCTGATGTTAAGTAAAAAAAACGAGAAGCGTTTATTGCAAAGAAAAATTAAGTCTATGCACAATCTTTTCCTAATGTTAATATTTGAAAGAAAAATAGCACAGTAGCGCCACCTGGTGAAATAGACATGTACAATAAAGAAAAGAACAAAAGACGAGTCAGTGCAAAGTCTGTGCGTGTTCGCGTGACATGTGACAAGCATCTCAAAAGATGATTTGTATTTTGTATTGTATTTCTCACTTGATAAATAAAGATTTACATGAAAACTAACAGGATATGGACCCAGGCCACGTGTAAATGGTATTATCTCTTGAGTGGATCCGAAGCTGAGCGCCTGTGGAACACCTGCTGTTTTTTTTTTGTGAGTAAGGATAACCTCAAAATGGCAACCGGCAGTGACTACAAAGTTCAAGTGGATAAACTTGAAGGACCTGAAGACTGGGCAAAGTGGAAATGGCATGTGTTGATGGTTTTGCGGTCGTATGAACTGGAAAATATTGTTGATGGTTCGAAAAAGTGTCCTGTGTTGCCGGCAGATGCAACTGCGCAACAACAAGCGGCATATAAGCAGTGGTTGAAAGAAGACGCGAAAGCGGCCAGTTTGCTAGCAGGTGCGCTAGGAAAATCTCTTGCCGAGCTCGTGTTGACGTGCACCAATGCCAGTGAAATTTGGACAAAATTGAGCGCACGGTTCGAACGAAGCAGTACGCAGCAACTGAACATGTTGATCGAGTCATTCTTCCGAGTGACACGTGACGACAAGGAGGACATCAGCACCCATGTCGCGAAGTTACAGAAGCTTTATCAGGATCTGAACGACGAACTACAAAAGCACAACGAAAACACGTTATTTGAAAGGATTTTGAACGGTCGAATTGTATCCACGCTGGGAAAAGAATATGATAATTTCAAGGATGTGTGGGACACGATTCCGACGGAAAATCAAACTGTGAACTTGTTGATTGAAAAATTGTGCACGATTGAACTGCGTGACCAAGGAAACGTGGAATCGACTGCGTTTGTGGTACGTAGTGCTCCCAAGAAGCATTCCCAGTATGGCAGTGGCAAAGGCAGCGCTGATGACAAGTCGATGAAAAATGTTCAACGAGTAAAGCAGAAGTTTCCATGTTTCAAATGTAAGGAATTGGGCCATTGGGCAAGTGAATGTCCAGTGAAGAAGAAAGAGGGTGACACTAGAAACAAAAATAAGGAGAACAATGCTTCGTTTCTGACACATGCGATGAGTGCGTTAGACGGCGACTTTGTTCAAGCCGACGAGTGGTACTGCGACAGTGGCGCCACAAATCACATCACCGCGAACAAACAGTATTTTACAACATACGTCAAGTTTGCTGCTCCAGAGAAGATTTTGCTAGGAAAACGAGGTGTGAGCATGCTAGCTCACGGCAAAGGAACTGTAAACATTCAAGTGCGCCTGAACAACGCTTGGTTGAGTGCTGAGATGACTGACGTTTTGTATGTTCCCGATGCAATGGCTCATCTGTTTTCTGTGAAAGCTGCTGCAAGGAAAGGTTTCTGTGCAAGACTTGGCGACCAAACTGTTAGAATTGAAGACAAGGTTACTGGAAAGGCGATGATGGCTGGTCGTGTGAGTCATGGTCTGTATGTACTTGACATGCGCGTCGTGAAACCGGCGCAAGCCATTCAAGTGAATTTAGCTACATCGTCGGACAAACTGCAGATCTACCATGAACGATTTGGTCATCAACACAAAGCGCATGCCAAGAATGTACTGAAGCAGATGAACATCAATGCAGACATGTGTAAAGAGAATTTCTGCGATGAATGTGCAATGGGAAAAATGCATCGACTGTCATTCAAGACACGAATGAATCGACCAACAGCCACTGGTGAACAAATCCACGCCGATGTGAATGGACCAATGTCTACTGAATCCCTTGGAAAGGCACGCTACTACGTATGTTACAAGGATGATTTCAGCAAGTTTCGACGAATTTTCTTTTTAAAGCACAAAAGTGAAGTGTACACCGTTCTGGAACAGTTCCTGAATGAAGCCAAAACAAATGGACACGTCGTGAAGCTGTTCAGGTGTGATGGAGGAAAAGAATTTGATAACAAGAAGGTTTCTGAACTACTCGCAAGCAGAGGCATAGAACACAGCATTACTACACCCTACACACCACAACAAAGCGGAGTTGCGGAACGTGAAAATCGGACGATTGTGGAGTGCGCAAAATCTATGCTGAATCCCAGCAAGTTAACGAAACAACTTTGGGCTGAAGCCTGCAACACTGCGGTGTACCTCCTGAATCGCACTGTGAAGTCATCCATTGAAAACAAATCTCCTATGAATTGTGGTATGGACGAACAGTGGGAAGTCTCAGTCATCTGAAGATCTTCGGAACAGAATGCTACGTGCATATCGACAAGAATTTTCGCTCAAAGTTCGACGACAAAGCTGTTTTTGGACATCTGGTTGGGTACGTGAACGACAGGTATGGATTTAGAGTCTGGATTCCAACTCAGGGAAAGGTTGTTCTAAGCCATGATGTGAAATTCAAAACTGAAGTTGTCTGCAATCTGCGCGCCAACGCCGGAAATGTTGAAGTCACGCTTGAAGAACGTGTGGAGAGGAATCAGTCTAATTCATCGTCTGATGTAGGCCTACAGAGGAGGTCAGAGTCAGATGAGAACTTAAGCGAAATTGAAGATCTTGCTTCGGCATCCAGTTCCGGAGGAAGCGAAGATGAGGAAGAAGGAGAGACTGAAGAAAGAAGGAAAAGCAAACGTGAAAGTAAGAAGCCATCGTGGATGATCAGTGGAAATTACATGTACTTGGCTGGACCATCCATCGTTGAAATGAATCCTGACTCTTACTCTGAAGCGCTGCAGTCTAGTGATAAAAATCAGTGGCTGAAAGCAATTAATGAAGAATTGGAGTCCTTAAAGGAAAATGATACCTGGAAATTGGTTGAGCGTCCAAATGGTGCACGGGTCATGAAAAATCGGTGGGTTCTACGACAGAAGACAACAGACAGTGGAGAAGTTCGCTTCAAGGCACGATTGGTAGCCAAAGGCTATGTGCAACAGCAAGGAATCGATTATGAAGAAACATTCAGCCCTGTTGCACGGTATGATACCATTCGAGCTCTGTTGGCAGTAGCTGTTGAAAAGGAGATGAAACTTGGTCAATTTGATGTCAAGACGGCCTTCTTGAACGGCGAGCTTGAAGAAGATGTGTTCATGGAACAGCCAGAAGGTCATCAGGACGGTACTGGCCGAGTGTGTCATCTAAAGAGAAGCTTATATGGTTTAAAACAGGCTCCACGCTGCTGGAACAAGCGTTTCAAGAAATTCATGGAGAAAGCTGGATTCAAAAACAGCAAAGCTGATCCTTGTCTCTTTTACAGCAACAAAAATGGAAAGTGGTTGGCTGTTGTAATCTTTGTGGATGATGGTCTGGTAATTGGCTACGAAGAAGACATCGAGCAGTTCATGGAAAAACTTCAGCAGGAATTTCACACGACCAGAGGATTTCTCAACATTTTCCTGGGCATGAAGATACAACAAAACCATGATGGATCAATTGCAATCAGTCAAGAGGATTACACGAGGAAAATCCTAGAAAAATTTGGGATGGCCGAGTCAAATGGGGTGTCTACCCCAGTTGGACGCGAAAAAAGCGAAGACGGAGAAAAGGTTTCGGCCAGGGTTCCTAATCGTGA
Source organism: Meconema thalassinum (assembly GCA_946902985.2). Lineage (NCBI taxonomy): Eukaryota > Metazoa > Arthropoda > Insecta > Orthoptera > Tettigoniidae > Meconema > Meconema thalassinum. The sequence goes on from OX336389.2 coordinate 349,515,182, forward strand.
GGCGGTGGGATCCTTGATGTACCTGACTGCAGCTACTCGTCCAGATATCGCATTCGCGGTCAACAAAGCTGCTCGAGCCATGGAGAATCCTACAGTTCAAGACTGGAGTCAAGTGAAACGGATATTTCGATATTTAAAGAGCACAGTGAACCATGGAATCGTCTATAGGAAAGAGGACGTTTTGAAGGTCTACAGTGATGCTGACTACGCCGGTGACAAGAGGACGAGACGTTCAACGACGGGTGTCATTTCGACCTACAATCATGGAGCAGTATCGTGGAGAAGTCAGTTACAGAAGTCTGTGTCAACATCGACAACTGAAGCTGAAATTGTGTCTGCAAGTGAAGGAGCAAAGAGTTGATTTGGCTGAAAAGACTGTTTTCTGAATTACTGGGAACTGCTGACAAACCTCCTACGCTTTACATCGACAATGCTGGTGCAGTTAAATTGGCTAAAAATCCGGAGTACCATCGAAAATCCAAGCATATTGAGGTACGTCATTTCTATGTGTGGGAAAGATTTTTGAACGGAGACCTTGAGCTGGAGCACATCGACGGGACCAATCAATTAGCTGATCTTCTAACTAAACCTCTGGAGAGGGTCAGATTCGAGATGCTGCGTGAGAGGATTGGCGTGCAGAAGATGACATCTTAGATGCTGAAAAGTGTTCAATAGTTCATCTTGTTTATTTTTTTTATTTGTATTTGATTTTTCTTTGGAGGAAGTGTTAATATTTGAAAGAAAAATAGCACAGTAGCGCCACCTGGTGAAATAGACATGTACAATAAAGAAAAGAACAAAAGACGAGTCAGTGCAAAGTCTGTGCGTGTTCGCGTGACATGTGACAAGCATCTCAAAAGATGATTTGTATTTTGAATTGTATTTCTCACTTGATAAATGAAGATTTACATTAAAACTAACACCTAACAAACAAAAACAATTAATCTGATACAACACAAATATTCACAAGTCAAAACACTCCTCTCATGTGTGCAAATGGCACGCCTACCTCCACGATTTATCACTCTTTGTGAGAAATGGTCATAAGTGTACTCAAAGAAAGAAGAAAGAAAGCCTGCAACTGCTATGGCAAGATGCAACGACTCACGTACTTTCAATATAATGCGTGTATTTACATTATCACGACATTAATTGAACGTCTTCTCAAGATCAGGAATAACAGTTAAGAATGTATCAAAATAAACGAAGATCAGCAGGTTCTATTGTTGGTCCATCAAAAACACATTTAAGTTTAGAATTCAACTCATATTTAAGGTCCAAGAATTGTTTAAGGACTGTTTATAATTTCAAAATCCTATCACATGATTATTAATTCTCAATGTATTTATTTTTATACCTAAAAGTGTATTTGTAAATTTTATAGACCATTAAACTCGTACAGTGTTACTATGTGTAGGGGATGGATCCATCTAAAGATCTCGTCAATCATCAGTGACTGTACACCAACTTCTTATACACCCTGTGTCTCATACAATAACACGGATTCGTCAATCCTTCAATCATCGGTCAACACGACATGAAGAGTCCATTGTTGCCGACAAAAACATCAGGTCTAAAAATCTGAGCAATACATCATAATAAAGTCTGCTACAAGACAACACATAGAATAGATCCCTAATTTATACATAATTTCTGCCTTCATGGGCAACTAAATCCATTGTATCAGCAATCAGCTGTTTCTCAGCTTAGTATTACCGTAAAATAAACGTTGCAACCAGTGCCTTCACAATAGCATGTCTCATACATGACCTAATCTTTAATAATTTGTTTTGTAAGACCTCAATAAATGACCCGTATCGAACTGGCGATACTTCGCTTCCAAGTTCATTCACTGTTTTTATGTTAGACGCCCACTAAAAGTCTAAATAACAAAAGAAAAACTCTACACTTTGTGTTCATTTGTTTCTGCATGCTAGCAGCCGGCTCTCCGGTCTGCTGCGATGAAAATAAACAATGTCACAGCCTTCTGAATATACAATTTACAGTTACATAAGGGAGTTAATGTGGCAGTTGGCCTATCAATACCTTCAAGATTCCTGCCATTGATCTTGGCAAACATCTGACAACCTGTTTAGCTTTGATAACATGTAGGCCGCAAGCAATTCACTGCCAGCTCGCAGAAATGATACGTCTTATAAAATATCGCCTCCCTTGCGTGTATTAAACATTTACGAAACAACTTAAATTCAACACTTCTTAAAATAAATCCTACCTATGATTGTGCAACACGTGAAACCATTTAAACTAGTCTACATTTTCCAACCCTCAACAATATTTATACTTAAAACATGTCTTCTCTTACGGATCGATGCTTTGCATGGTTCGAGCCTCGCTTTAAGATGGGTTAGCGAGCTCTGGCTTCGATTCATGTCACCTCCTCATTGGATCATGCGTGTATTAGCGTCGTTAGTTGCCCCAATGCATGGTAATTTAGTACATCATCCTTCCTTCTATATTGGCATCATAGTCATCCATGGTGGGTCCAGTTTTATAAGGGGTAGCCGCCATGTTATGGGATGTGTTTGTAGTACGATGATTTGGAGCACAGATTATACTGTTATACTCCAATATTAGCTCACTGAATTTACAGTGCGGATTACAAATTGACGTTATACACTCCGCCACTTCTTCTATAATACCACATGTGTGATATGCTCACTCAAAACTGATGCACTGAAATATGTAGAACACGTGGTCTAAATAAATCGTACAAGTCACTGTTTCAGTTCAATATAAAAATGCAAATTTTGCGTAGCACATGTTATGACATTTAAACATATAATAGTTCACCAATGTTCTCACGATTATCGTTCCAAATAAATTACTTCTAGCATAATTGAATTGTGGCCAAGTGGTCAGCCAACAATTTCAACCACGTTATTACCAGTTTCATAAAATAAGCCAAATACGGCGTTCAACTCACTTGTATTTTCACTCCACGCTATTCCTGCTGTAAATCAAACAGGGATGCTTAATTATGTCTCGACGTAAGTCGGATTCACCGTTATAATCGGTACATTTGCCACTCTCACAACATACACGTCAATCTCCACGAGACGTACGACAAGAAGTGCTTCTGGGTAACGTAAGGAACTGGAGTCGTGCCTCATGTGTCTTATTAAATTCATGTTTCACATTTCTGCAATGTTATATACGAATAAAATATTGCCAAAAATTCCAAAATATCTCAGGATAATTTTCAAAATATTCTAAACGTTTACAAATTATCCACAAGTTGAATTCCACATAATTATAACTTTCCAACCAGGTCCAAAGAGTTTATAACATAGTCAAGTACGTTCAGTGCTGTTCCAGTGCAGCTCCAACTCATATCGATCATCCTGGTGTTCAATTGCCTCATCGAACATGCACTATCGGATGCAATATAGTTCATTGTTTCATTAGCCTGTGGTGTGAGAGGGTCCATGTGAGTGTGCGTACTGACAGTTACATTGTTTATTAGATATCGCTCATTGTTTCATTGGACTGTGGTGTGTGAGGGTTGATATGAGTGTTCCTGGTGACAGACCGCATTAATGGTACTATTATGTTGTTGGTAAAACTTAAGTATTTTTCGTTAGTAGAATTTTAGTATTTAGTTGTTAGTAGAAGGTTAGTATTTTTGTTAGTAGAATTGCTCTATTACTTTGTTCTGAAAGGGAGTAGCAGTCTTTCAGAATAAATAAATTCTGTAGTTGACTTTCAGATGGTTAAGATATTGATAACATTAGCCAACTAATGGCTACACTGCGATCTGCTGCACGGCTGAACGCAACGGGAAACTACAGCCGTAATGCTAATCACGAGGATATGCACCTCTCTATGCATAATTACACGTGATGATGGCCTCCCCTCTTGTAAATTTCCAGTCCGGAGGTAAACTAGTCCCCCGTTCGGATCTCCGGGTGGAGACAACTAAAGAGGGGGTTAACATCACAGAAGTGACAGAGAGGAAATCTGACATTCTACGGATCTGAGCGTGGAATATTACAAGTCTGCTAGGCAGTGGAAGGTTAGAAAACTTAGAAAGCGAAATGGATAGGTTGAGGTCAGATTTGGTCGGGATTAGTGAAATGCGCTGGCAGGAAGAACAGGACTTTTGGTCAGGAGACTATAGGGTCAATAGCACTAATTCAAACAACGGCTATATGGGGGTAGGTCTCATATTAAGTAAGAAACTTGGACAGCGGGTGGAATATTATGAGCAATATAGTGAACGAATTATTGTAGCAAAAATCAGTACAAAACCTACGAGCACCAAAGTGGTATAAGTCTATATGCCTACGACTCAAGCTGATTTTGAAGATGTTGAAATGGTCTACGAAGAAATAGATGAAATTCTGAGGTACCGTACAGTGTGTCAAGGGTGATCAAAATGCTATAGTAATGGGAGATTGGAATGCTGTGGTAGGAAAAGGAAGAGAAAGGAAGCTAGAGGGAGGTTTCGGATTAGGTGAAAGGAATTATCGAGGAAGCAGGCTGATGGAATTCTACACCGAGCATGTGTTGGTCATAGCTAACAACTTATTCAATAACCACAATAGAAGAATATACACATGGATGAGACCAGGAGATACAGGGCGTTACCAAATCGACTTCATTATGGTCAAGAAGAGATTCCGAAACCTGATTTTGGATTTCAAAATATATCCCGGTGCTGACATAAACTTTGACGACAATCTGGTTGTAATTAAATGCAGATTAAAGTTGAAGAAACTAAAGATAAGTCAAAAGCCAAAAAGGTGGGCAATAGAGAGGCTTAAAGACAAGGATGTAAACGAAAGAGCCATGATGAGTATAAAGGAAAGACTAATGAAATATCCTTAACAAATGTCTATTGCAGATGAATGGGCACTTTTGAAGAATGAAATAACAAAATCCGCAGAGGAAAACATTGGTAGGAAAAAAAGAATAGGTAGAAAATCGTGGATCACTCAGGATATACTAGAATTAATGGATGAAGGGCGGAAACACAAGCATGTAAGAGATGAAAAGGGGAAAGCAGAATACAGAAATCTGAGAAATGAGGTTAATAAGAAATGCAATAAAGCGAAAGAAGAATGGTTGAAAGAGAAATGTGCAGGTATAGAAAATGATCTGAAATTAGGAAAAGTAGATACAGCTTATCGAAGGATTAAGAATACATTTGGGTAAAAGAAGACTAAGTGCTGTAATATTAAGGACACAGATGGAACGTCTCAAACCATCGCCGTCTATAATTCTCAAGCCGTGCTGTTGATAGAATTGGCAACGTTTAGTAGAGTCCATAAGTTCTATAAACACGTAAGACACTATGCTAAGTTTTATTCAAAATTATCGTTTATTTTGATATGACAGCATCTAAAAGCAGTTCATACTAACTATTTCAACGCCCGTGAAATTCCTTGTGGTAAATCAGACCTGCTAAAAGTTGTAGATGTGAGTATTTCCCGTATTAAGTTGCATGTGTAACCAATACCTACTAATGAATTTAACCAACAAATTCCTCACCAATATTCCATTAAACTATTTCAGATGCCTAGGGAGTGTTGTGTGCCTGACTTTAAGTCAAATTATGGCAGCACTATTAAACTAACTGGTTATATCACTACGTTTTGATCACTACAGCGAGGTGGACTTTCAGTGCCTAGTAATTTAGTTTTGGTATATATCTTCATGTGGCCTCTATATTCCAGTACATTATGAACTGTACTCAGTTGGCAAGTGCCTTTTGGTAGATTTCATTAGAAAGCTAACTATTTTTTAATTAAGTGACCAGTGGAGCATTATTGCTAGACTGTCAGCATTAAGCTTAGAGGCCTATTGTGACTACGATGAGTGAATGTGTGGACAAGAAGTGAAGAATGTTTTATCAAAGGCAGTCTCTAAGTTCGTAAGAATAGTCATAAAAATTTTTTTGGGGGCGTGTCAATGACGGCAGTGAGCATAGCAGCAATAAAAGGGAACTTCAGACACTAGGATATTGAGGTACAGTACAGCCTTTTATTATTACCTTATCGGTAATCGACAGTACCGTACATATGATAATATGTATCCTTTATTTGTGATATTTGTGTGTAGATTTAGCGGACGTTATGTTCTGTTGTATTTTCGGAAACATTGGCGTCAAAATCTATGTGTTGACGCAGTGTTAGCAGTGTTTGCTTGCGCTAGGCCTCCCAGATGACAGATGGGCCCAACCTTATGGCACGGCTTGAGAATTGTAGACGGCGATGCTCTAACAGATACGGAAGAGAAGGTTGAGAGATGGAAAGCTCACACAGAGTGTTTGTATAAGTGAAAGGAGATTGAGAATCATGTAATGGAAAGGGAAGAGGAAATTGATGGGGCTGCGAAAGGAGATTTAATATTGAGATCAGAATTTCTCAGAGCATTGGAAGACTTAAGCAGGAACAAGGCACCAGGCATAGATGATATACCGATTGAGTTGCTACGCTCCATAGGTGATGATTGTCTGGTCAGCTTATTTCACTTGGTGTGTAGGATTTATGAGACATGAGAGGTACCCTCTGATTTCAAGAAGAATGTTATCATCCCTATACCAAACAAAGTGGGAGCTGACAGATGGGAAGATTACCGTACAATCAGCTTGATTACTTGTGCTTCAAAGATCCTGTCTAGAATAATTTGCAATAGGATGGAAATCCAGATATAAAACAGAGTTGGGTGAAGACCAGTTTGGTTTCAAGAGAAATGTAGGAACAAGGGAAGCTATACTAAGTCTTAGGCTGATTTTGGAAAGTAGAATAAGGAAAGATAAGAGAACGTTCATGGCATTTGTACACTTAGAAAAGGCTTTTGATATTGTTGATTGGGCTAAATTTTTGACATTTTGAAAACGAATGGAATAATGTACAGGGATAGGAGGATGCTCTACAATCTATGTAGAAACCATACAGCAGTCATTTGAGCTGAAGGACATGAGAGCGAAGCTGGTATTCAGAAAGTTGTAAGGCAAGGCTGCAACTTATTACCTATACTTTGCAATGTTTACATTGAACAATCAATGAAGGAAATTGGAGAAAAATTTAATGTGGGAGTGACGATTCAAGGAGAAATAATTTCAACTCTGAGATTTCCTGATGACATAGTCATCTTAGCCGACACGCCAGAGGATTTGATTGAGTTTTTGAAAGGTATGGACTCCGTCTTGAGGAAAGAATTCATGATGAAAATCAATAAATTTAAAACACAAATATTGGAATGCAGCCGAAATAAATCAGAAACCTCTATGGACATCAAATAGGCAGGTGAAGAGCTAAAGGAAGTAGGAGACTTCTGTTACTTAGGAAGCAAAATAACCAGTGTTGGAACAAGCAAAGAGGATATAAAAAGTAGGTTGACTCAGCCAATGAAAGCATTTCTTCAAAAAGGAATCTGTTGACATCGATTATAGATTTAGGTATTAGGAAGTAATTTTTGAAAGCCTTTGTCTGGAGCGTGACACTATATGCAAGTGAAACTTGGACTATTGGTGCAGCAGAAAAAGAGGAGAATTGAAGCGTTTGAAATGTGGTGTTACAGGAGAATGATGAAGATCAGGTGGGTAGATAGGGTAGCAAATAGGTATTAAGACAAGTGGGAGAGGATAGATGTTTCTGGCGACTGCTTATGAAGAGAAGAGATAGGTTGGTAGGACACATACTAAGACACCCAGGAATAACAAGCTTACAAGGAGTGGTCGCCATGTGGTTTTCTAGAAAAGTGTTCAACTTTGATGGGTTTGCTCTTCATAAAAAATATTTTGCGCCTGTTTGAGTGTTTTTGCCAATGGGCCTTAGTGTGCTCAAAATTGAACGTTTAAAATCAATCCTCAAACTTTTGTAGTATTATTCCCACACACGTTCCCGGCTTGTCTCCGTGGCGTAGTCGCTAGCGTGTTGGCGTTGGGAATGGAAGCTACCGTGATCGAAATCTACTTTAATATTTTTAAATTATTTTCTGTTTCTCTCTTTGACATTTTTTCTTTTATTTAAGCTTGTGGTACAATATTTAAGTTGGCTGATTACATCTCGTTTACCCTCCAGGTTGGTGGAACCCACGGACTCAGCAAGGGAACTCACAACTACCGCCTCTACGGGCAGTGTCCTAGAGCTGGGAACATCGAATCGGAAGGGATAAAACTGGTGAGGTGGGATTGGCACCTCGCCCAGGCGGCCTCACCTGCAAAGCGAACAGGGGCCTCATGAGGGAAGGTAAGGGATGGTTAGGATGGATAGGCAAGGAAGAGGGAAGGAGGCGGCCATGGCCTTGAAGAAGGTACCATCACGGCATTTGCCCGAAGACGAAGTGGGAAACCACGGAAAACCACTTCGAGGATGGCTGAGGGGGAATCGAACCCCCTCTACCCATTTGGGCCACCCGAGGCTGAGTAGACCCCGTTCCAGTCCTCGTACCACTTTTCAAATTTCGTGGCAGAGCCGGGAATCGAACCCAGGACCTCCGGGGTGGCAGCTAACTATGCTGACCGCTACGCTACGGAGGCTACATTACATCAAGTACTTTACTATTTGTTGTTGCTTTTTCTACTTACAATATCATTAAATTAATATTTACGGTATTGTATACGTTATCTACAATATTTGTCACATTTTCACTGTTCGTCTGGCAATGAATCGCTTGAACTTGACCCATTTTTACACTTATTTGGGTAGTATTTTTTCATAAAAACATTGGAAGCAAAAGATTTCGCGACAACGAGCACATTTAATAAATGCAGGTGAAGAGCAAGAATAGCACGTTTATCCCATTACTTCACGCGGAAAACAGATGATTTCACATTTCCGAACACTGTTCTTTCTTTGCTGCCAAGAAAGCATATTTTATCATGTCTACGAAAGCATTAGATGAAAGTTGGTGATGAATCAGTGAATGGATTCTGATAGCATCTCCTCTCATAGACATATCTTTGTCCCCGTGTACAGCATGGACCGTGTTTTGTAGCTTCTTAATGAAACCTTTGACATGCAAACACAAAACAGAGTATGCTTAAACCTTTATTTCATATGATAAGCAAAGTATTCAATAGACGCATTTATTTGTTATTGCTTGTCGTAAAAAGTAGATATCGCATGGTTGGCAGAACGGAGTGCAATGTGGTGGGGTGATTTCTAAATAGCTCCAAAACCGAAGAGACCACAGCAAATACATTATAGAAAACCCAAAAGGCAATAAGGGCTGTATCAGTATAACAAAAAAAATAGTGCAAGGTCTGACTCGAACTCGAAACCTTCAATTCCCCACGCCAACGCACTAGCGACTACGCCACGGTGACGATCCGGGAACGTGTGCGGGAATAGGACAATAAAAGTGTGAGGATTGATTTTAAACGTTCTATTTTGGACACACTAAGGCCCATTGGCAAAAACGCTCGAACGGGGGCAATTTTTTTTTATGAAGAGCAAACCCTCCGAATTTGAACGCCTTTTTAGTAAACCACATGGCGACCTGTCCTTGTTAGTTGTAATGATGATGACGATAATTGTTGTCTTAAGGGGCCTGACATCTATGTTTCCCCTAATGGTCTGGGTGAGAGCGAAAATGACAATGAAATGGAAACCAGACCGAAAATTAAGTGAGACTAAAAATACGAAGTACGTCCAGAAAGTAAGTTCCGTTTGGTAATAACATTAAATTGTGTACAGATACAGAAAAATTATTTATTGCACAAAATTCTACAACCCTTAAACTACTTTTCCACATACCTGCCGAAATGTTGCAGGCATTTGTCGTAGCGTGGCACGAGTTTTTGTATACCTTCTTCATCGACGTGTGCCGCCTGTGTCTTCAACTAGTTGTACGTTCCGCTGCAGCGCAGTTCCGCATATGCGCGGTAGACGCTCTGTATCAAGGAGAAGGAACGTGCGCCATTTGGAGAGCGCTGTCAGCCACGTACGCGTTGTTGTGCATGTTTACTCGTACAATGTCGGTGTTGATTGAAAATCCCGCCGCTTGTGAAATCAGATCTGTGATTCGTTTTCTGAATGCTAGGAAAGTGAAACCAATTGAAATTTATCGGCAAATTTGCGAAGTGTATGGACAAAATGCGATGAGTGATTCAATGGTGAGAAGATGGGTCTGGCAGTTCAATGAAGGACGTAGTGAAGTGCACGATGAAGAACGAAGTGGGCGTCCATCTTTGGTTACAGAACAACTGGTTCACGCGATTGATGACTAGATCCGGGAAAACCGCAGGTTTACAATTAGTGCTCTCGCCATGGAATTCCCCCAAATATCACGATCACTAATTCATGAAATTGTTACCGAAAAACTGAACTTTCGTAAACTTTGCCGACGTTGGGTACCAAAGATTCTTACGGAGCAACACAAAACAAAACGGATGGGTAGTGCACTTCAGTTTTTGACCCGTTACAATGAAGGCGGCGAAGAATTTCTGACACAGATAGTCACAGGAGATGAAACTTGGGTTTCTTACGACACCCCTGAAAGTAAGCGGCAATCAATTGAATGGAGGCACACTTCATCCTCAGCAAAGGTTAAGCCGAAACAAATCTTGACACCTCGGAAAATGATGTGCACAGTGTTCTGGGACTGGAAAGGCATCTTACTCATTGATTTCTTACCGCGTGGTCAAACAATCAACGCAGATGCTTACTGCGAGACACTTAGGAAATTGCGCCGCGCAATACAGAATAAGCGCCAAGGGTTGCTGTCAAAAGGTGTTGTTTTTTTTACGACAACGCCCGACCACACACTGCAAATTTGATGAAAAACCTCCTACAGGGATTTGGCTGGGACGTGTTTGATCATCCTCCGTACAGCCCTGACCTCGCTCCTAGCGACTTTCATCTGTTCACACATCTCAAGTCTTTCCTTGGCGGTCAACACTTCAACAATGACGACGAGCTGAAAGAAGATGTTACCAACTGGTTGAAGACACAGGCGGCAAACTTCTATGAAGAAGGTATCCAAAAACTTGTGCCACGCTATGACAAATGCCTGCAAAAGTTCGGCAGTTACGTGGAAATGTAGTTTAAGGGGAGGTATGACTGAATTTTTCGGATTTTCAAGCAAAAACTCGTTCTTTTGTTTTATTTATATAAAAAATACCCTAATTCTTCCTCTTTCAGAAAATCATCTCAGTTTAGTAATTCCGGCTATTTTGAAGCTTGTAGAGGCCATTTAATGTGAGCGCGCATGGCATTTAATAGCCCACTACCACGCCCACTTTTCCTGTAATAGCATAATGATAGTTTTCTGTATGTTTTTTGTCGATTATTCAAGTATTCCGCGGCGTATGTGTCGTAGAGGCACACCTGTGCAAGCTGACAGTCGTTTGTTTACTACGTAGTCCATATAACTACGTTATGTCATTTAATAGTTAAATTTTAACTAATTTAGAGAACAATTTCTCTCTTCTAAATTGCATTCCATTTTTTTCACACTACTATACTATGATAGTTAATATTATATATATATATATGTTTGTATTATTTACATTCTGAATTTCGTATTTGTGTTGACTGTAGTAGTACAAGCATGGCTTCCCTGTTTGTTTATGTTATTGTAATGCAAAAGTAACGTGTGGTTTCAGTACAGCGAATTACATATCCAAACTAGTGTTTATTCAGTGATGTGTTTCGTCTTATTTCCTTTGTAGTTGTGTAATTTATAGTGTAGAGGTCTTAGTGCGTCGTTTTAGTGTATAGATAAGTAGTGATTATAGTTTTTAGGTTAGGCCTATAGCAATAGTGATTATTATTATTAGTGAGAAACCATGGAAATTCAAAAGAGTCCTAGGTGTAGCTATAGACCAGTGAAAAAACGTCCCTCAAAGAAAAGCAAGGCTGCCAAATTAGCTATAGCTAAAAGAAAGAGTCAGAAACCAGGACAAGAAGTCAGTTCAGTTAGGCCTAATGAAGAAGTGAATAACGTTTCTAGTAGCTCACTAGATGCAGATATGTCTGCATCTGAGAGGAAAATAAATTTATTTTCTGTTTCTGCCAGTGCAGAACAAAGTGTTGGGTCTGTGATCTATATCTTGGTGCATAAGGATGTTTGGCAAGAACTAGTGAAGGAGCTACTGTGTGGTGAGTGTAAGAACAAATCTATTTTTATTGAATTTAGGGAAACTCATGGGTTCTCCTCTAAAATTATAATTAAATGCAGAACATGTGGTTATGTTTCTGCTAACACCTACACTTCACCAAGAATTAAAGATGATAATTCTCAAAGACCTGGTTTCCATGTGAACAATGCTATGGTTGAAACATTTAGTAGTTTAGGTAAAGGCCAGCGTGGGCTGGAGACATTTTCTATAGGTATGGGTATGAACACTTTAGGTCGAAGGCCTTTTGCAAAACACCTTAGAATTCTCATAGATGAGGGAAAATTAATGAGAAGAGAAGTACTTTCTATGGCTGCACAAGTAGTACACAATGCTCATGGGGCTAGTGATGAACAGACCATTGACATAGGTGTTTCATATGATGCAACATGGCAGAAACGTGGCCATACATCGAATTATGGTGCAGGATTCGTAATTGACATTCTGACTGGAGTTGTGTCAGACTACCATGTTCTGTCAAAGTATTGCCATCAGTGTGTTATTGCAGAAAGGGACCTGGGAAAAAATAGTGCAGAATATAATATTTGGTGGGAGGGTCATAAGAGCTCAGATGAATGCCAGAAAAAATATGATGGGTCCTCCAATGCAATGGAAAAAGACATTGGAGAGATCCTGTGGAAGAGATCCATTGACAATGGTTTTCGATACACATCGGTGTTGTCAGATGGGGATGCCAAGACCTACGCCCACTTGAATGAGATTGAGGTGTACGATCCAGAACAAAGGATTGAGAAAGAAGAATGCATAAACCATATTTCTAAGCGACTTGGTACTGCTCTTCGTAACACTGTAAAGGAATGGAGGGCGAAGGGTGTGACACTGGGTGGGCATAAAGAGGGCAACTTGAAAGACAGCACTATAACTAAATTGACCCATTATTATAGGCATGCCATTGTCAATAATATTCCAGATGTAGGAAAAATGAAGAGGGCAGTTTTTGCAACTCTTAGACACTGTATGTCAACTGACCGCAAGCCTCAGCATTTGACTTGTCCTAAGGGTATCAACTCCTGGTGCTTCTATAACCGACAACAGGCAGAAGGAAAACCAAATGATAGCCACAGTAGAATGAGTTGCAAGCTGAATCCTTCTGTTGTTGAGAAGATAGCACCTGTGTATCTGAGACTAGCATCAGATCAGATATTGCAGCGTTGTACAGCGGGGAATACTCAGAATGCTAACGAGTCCCTCCATAATGTAGTGTGGAGTAAATGCCCTAAGGAGATATTTGTTTCCAAGACAAAACTGGAACTTGGTATCCTCAGGGCTGTCTCAGAATTCAATATGGGGCACTACAAAACTCTGGAAACCCTTCATTCCATCAGAAATTCGACCATCCCTATAAAGTCAAGTTCTCTATGCAAACTACAAGATGTTAGACGTGTTACTCAGGCACAAAAGAGGGGCTGTGATCGGGAGAAAATGACTAGGAGGCATGTAAAATGGCAGAAGATATCTAAGGAAGAAAGAACGAGGAGATGTGAAGGGGAAACATATGGGGCAGGGCAGTTTTGAGTGAGTAAATATTAACTTGCCTTTTTCTCGCATTGCTCTTTTCCAATGTTTTTCTGTGTACAAAATGCTCCTTGCGATGCAATTCTTTTCAGATGTTGTTGAAACTTGGTAAAGTAGTTGCAAAAGGTACACTAATGTAAACTTGTTTCTGGTTTTGAACTTCTCTGAGTTTTAGTATGAATTTTGATTGATAACTTTAAACTATTAATGCTGAAATTTTAAAAATATATAAAATGAAAGTTTAAACTTTTCTGGAAAGAACAGTATTCATCTAACACAAAAACCCAAAGCAATTATTGTTTCTATACATCATAACAACATTTTTAAAAAAAATCAGCTTGGTCGAACAAAAACTTTGTCGAAAGGGACTTTTTTTTATGTGACCACTTTTTGAATACAAAAAAGTGCAATATCTCAAAACCTAACAAAGCTATTTAATTACAAATTAGAACATTAGATGCCAGCAACTGTTTATACAAGTGGTTTAAATTTGGTAATGATATGATAAAAACTGTGGAAGTTGAAAAACTCAGTCATACCTCCCCTTAAGAGGTGTAGAATGTTGTGCAATAAATATTTTTTCTGAATCTGTACACAATTTAATTTTATTACCAAACGGAACTTACTTTCTGGACGTGCCTCGTACTTACAAAATGGAACTCAGATTGAAACGACGTATACAATGGAGAGTGGTAATACAAATACAAATGGGAATTTAGAAGGAAAATACTGTCTAAAGGAAGAGATTAAAAAATATGCACAAAATATATTTTAGGTTCAAAATACGTTCAAAATGCAATGTTGAGTCGAAATACTTACAAAATGCCAGTGAAATTCAAAATAGTTACAAAACGCAAATGAGGTTGAAAATACGCACAAAATGCAATTGAGCTTTAAATTACTTAAAAACTTCAATTGAAATTGAAAATACACAATGCAATTTAGATTGAAAACCCACATTTCAGATTCCAAATACTCACATAGTGCAATAAAATTTAAATTCAAAATACTTATAAAATGCAATTGAAATATAAAATACCTACAAAATGTAATTTTGATTCAAAATACCCATAAAATGCAATTGAGAATCAAAATCTTACAAAATGCCCATCATACAAAATGCAATTTAGTTTGAAAATATATGCACAATGTGGTTTAGGTTGAAAATATTTACAAAATGCAATTGAAATTAAAAATACTCACCAATACTCACCACTCCTGCATTGAAAGAGATACTAAAAAGCACTTTAGATTGTCAATCCTTACAATATGCAATTGAGAAGGCTGATGCATTTAATAAGGTGTATGGTAAGGTGGTGGGGATTGTTGGGGAGGGAAATGTAGAGCAGGGTATTGAGGACGGGTAGAAATTTAGACATGTAAATAAGGATATCTAATGCAATATGGGAATTGGGGTCAAGAAAAGCAGCTGGGGTAGATGGGATAGATGGGGAATTGTTAAAGATTATGGGATGGATCATTGTGCCTTATTTAAGGTTTCTGTTTGATTTTAGTATAAATAATGGGGTAGTGCCTGATGACTGGAAACAGGCTCTGGTAGTTCCGGTATATAAAGGGAGAGGGGAAGGGGGGATAGTGATAACTACAGACCTGTCAGCCTAACATGTATTATGTGCAAAATTTTTGAAGGTATTATGAATGTTTACATAAGGGAATGCTTAGGGAATAGTAAGTGGTTGGCAAATGAACAGCATGGTTTCAGAGAGGGATTTTCCAGTGAATCACAACTATCAGGCTTTCAGCAAGATATCAGTGAGGCCTTGGGTAATAGAGGTCAAGTTCACTGTATCGCAATTGATCTTTCAAAGGATTTCGATAGGGTCAATCATGATATCCTATTTAGGAAAATGGAGGCTGTGGGCTTGGACAGGAGAGTAGTACAATGGATGAGATCATTCTTGGAGGGGAGAAGTCAAATGGTAAGAGTTGGAGGGTCAGTGTCAGAACAGTTAAGGGTGGGAAGGGGGGTACCTCAAGGAAGTAAATTGGGACCTTTGCTATTTCTCATGTATGTAAATGACATAGAAATTGAAATGTCATCCCAGATAAGATTATTTGCTGATATAGTAGTATACAGGGGAATAAATCATCTGGACGACTGCGGCAGTTTGCTGATACAAAGCTGGGCAGATGGAAGTGATATGATGATAAATTCAAAGAAATGTCAGGCAGTGAGATTTGTTAACAAAAGGAATCATATTGGTTTTGGATATTCAGTAGGGGAAAATAAAGTTGTATTTGGGGACGAATGTAGGTATTTAGGTGTAACTGTGGGGGTGGGAATTTTCACTGGGGTAAGCACGTAGGGGAAATAGTGAAGAAAGCATACTAGTCACTACATATGGTTATGCGAGAGTTTAAAGGTGCTGGCAGAGAGATTGGGGAAAGGGCATACATGTCCCTAGTCCGTCCTCTGCTGGAATATGCTGGGGGAGTGCGGGATCCATACCAAATGTATTTAATAAAGGAATTGGAAAGAGTACAAAGGTAGGCCGCCAGGTATGTATTGGAGGACCACAGATCGACGAGTAGTGTGAGTAGGTTGATTCCGGATTTGGGATGGGAAAGTCTGGCTGGTAGACGTTCAAGAGAAAGACTAGGGGGTATTTTCTTAGCTTACAAGGGGGAAATTGCATGGGAAGACATTCATGAGGGATCGGGAAAGGAAGGTTCATATATGGGCAGATACAGTCATTCTTGTAAATTAAAATTAAGCCAGTGGAATAGTAACTGGGACAAATATTCTTTCATTGGGAGGGGGAAAGTGGAATGGAACAGTTTGCCAGGGGACATTATCAGCCCTTTAACTTCTAATGTTGGAAAATTTAAGGAATTGGTGAGAAAGCACCAGATCAGGAGCCAGTGACATGACATGGATGAAAAATAGTGTAAATTATCCTTATTCTTATTCTTATTTTATAATTGTTTCTATTTTATTATATTATAAATCCTTGTATCTAAAATGTATTTTTGCAGTTGTATGAATGATTATTGTGCTTAGTTCTTTTTTGTAATTTGCCACCATGGACAGTGTCCACATCTGCAAATAAATACATATATATATGTATGTATGTATTTATGTATGTATGTATGTATGTATGTATTGTACTCGTTTGGAGAGACAAGACAGAAAATCATACATTTAGTTGAAAGTTTTGTAAATTGGCCCATGTTAAAATTTATCGATGCTGCAAGTTGACACAAAACAGGTTTGTTGAGCGAAGGAATTAACTGAGTTAATTCGGCCAGCCAATAGCAGATTAGTAGCCGCTAGGGGACTCGGAACTTGCTTTGCCGAGACGACGGAGAGCCCGAGCAGCGACGAATACTCCCGAGTAAGATCCCCGACAGAGAAACGAAGCGTGTGGCTAGAAGGAGGAGTAGGGGAAGTGGCGCGAGCTTGACACGCGACTGGAACCAATGAGAAGCTGCCTTATTAAAATTAACACCAACAGAGTAATTAACATACATAATTAATAGGACAAAGTTATTATATTAAACCATCATGAAGAGTGTTGAATGATAACTAAGAATGATTGACTACAATTACAGCCGAATATTTAAGTAATTAATGAAGAGTTTGATCAATCATTATAAGCAACCAATCAGAGCCATGGATTGAGAAAAGACGCGGTATTGGAAATTAGACGCGGGGGAAAGAGAAGAGGCAGCGAGACTCTTATCAATCACGACTTCGAAGCAGAAGGACGTTCGAACAAACTACTGTACAAGTTGAACAAAGCAAATAGAAAATATACATCGAAGTCACTTAGTAATGTGCAAATAACATTAAAGTCGACATTCAGCGAAGAAATAATTACATTATTAACGACAAATCTACAGCATCAAGAATGGTAAAATTCCAAAAGTTGAGGGAGTCATTTACTAACGATTCTACAAGCGTCGCGATGAACGCCTAAACAATTAAGGGAACGACGCTATGATGGCATCAAGAACATCCGAAATGACTTAACATCAACATTTCTGGGGAGATTAACATCTCATCTCTCCCGTATTAGAAATTCTACAATTTTCAGTCATTTTACCATCTCAAATGACGATCTACAGGGAACTTTGGGGAAAGAAGACCAGAAGAATTCATGGACGAGGGCGGCTAGGGAATTACCCGGCGCCGAAGCGAGAAAAGGCTATCCCATCTCACCCAGAAGAGTCATCGGCGGAAGGAGGCGACAGCACGATGATGATCGAGTTCGTATCCCGAGACCTGACCACACGAGATATTCGGAGGGAGAATTGGACAAGAATGCTGAACATCACGCAGTCTTAAGCCGCTAGAAACATTCCGTTTCTAATGGGTAACCAAAGGAAGTCCGCTTCATGTCAACTTTAACCCAGCACAAGGTAGTCCACGGACCAACATTGAACATCCCACTTTGTAGAATTGTATATATCTTGAATATCCGACAACTATTGTTGAATGCCATTTTTCTATACTGTTTATTAGATTATTGCAGTTTTCATACTTATATTCGTAAAAACATCATGCGGATGTTTGGTCGTATTTTTCGACGAGTTTGGAATTTTAGGGATTTTTCATATCGATTTTTCGATTTTTGCGATATTCAAAATTTGAAGGGAGATTTTATAGTTTAGTTCAGAATAGTTATAGTAAAATTCAAACGAATTTTAAATCGCACGATATCCATGTTTTATTAATGATTGTGGTGAGTTAGCCGTGGTCGTTACGGCATGTCTGTTGGCAGTCGCTCACATCCGGGAGGCCAGGAGGTTCGAATCCCCCCGCCGGCAACCTTGAAGTTGGTCTTCTGTGGTTTCCCATCTTCCTTCCAGGCAAATGCCGGGGTTGGTCCCTAACTATAGGCCACAGCCGCAACCTTCCAACTCCTTGACCTTCCCTTCCAACTTTCCTCCCCCACGGTATTTGTAGCTCACCCATTGGGTGTCCGTCTCGAAGCAGCTACAAAACTGGCGAGCCGAACTTGTCCTCGGACACTCCCGGCACTAAAAGCCATACGCTAAAAAAATAACGATTGTAATGATGGAAATGTTTTCCAAGTATGTGATAGGAAATATATGTCGAAGAATGCGATTCAGAAAGATCTATTGTAGAGATCTATATAAAATCACGATCTGAGAAATAATGAAACAGATTTAGTGAAGAAAATTTGTGAGTAATGTTTTTAAAGTAATGGAATTTGTTGAAAAGACAGTAAAGAAAGAATCTGTAAAGAATTGTAATGTGGAATTAACAAATACGAACGATAGCGTATTTTGAAGTAAGAAATAATGTAACGAAGGAATTGAAGGAATGTTACAGTTTGTTGAAAGGTTTTTAAGAAATGTGAGTGAGGCAAAGAACTAAGATTTTTATGTGAAGATTATTATTTTATCGCATTACCTATTAAATTGATTCATGGATAGAACCAGTATTTTTTATTATATGGTTATTAAGATTGTGATAACTGAAAGATGAGTTTATTATTGTAAAGTATAGAGAAAGGAATTGTATGGAAGGAACTGCGAAGTATCTCGATGGATGAGATTTATTATTCCCGTTGTAGTCGGAGGTATTTGTTGTGAGACAATGAGCCAGTGTGTAGCCATTGATCTATTTTTGTAGAAATGTCTGTAGTGACAGACGCGTGTATTTCATGGAAGTAAGAAGTTATGAGAGAAATGTTATGGAAGTTTATTAAATATGGATGTTATTGAAATAGTCTCAATATAGTTGAAACTCCTTGAAATTCACAGGACAGCGGACCCTGGATGAAGTTAAATCTGATAGAAATTATAGGATTTAATGGATCTTTGTTGAAGCTGAGAGTAAACTGAGGTCAATTAAATGGTTCTTTCCCTAATGTTTTCATTTATGGTAAATATTCGACGAGTGGAAATGTGTATTTTTATTAAGTATATTTATTTCATAAACAGATAAGCCTCCGTGGCTTAGGCGGCAGCACGCCGGCCTCTCACCGCTGGGTCCGTGGTTCAAATCCCGGTCACTCCATGTGAGATCTGTGCTGGACAGAACGGAGGCAGACAGGTTTTTCTCCGGGTACTCCGGTTTTCCCTGTCAAAATTTCATTCCAGCAACACTCTCCACTATCATTTCATTTCATCTGTCATTCATTTAATCATTGCCCCAGAGGAGTAAGTCAGGCCTCGGCAGCCGGCACAGTTCATATCCTCGCCGCTAGATGGGGGCTTCATTCATTCCATTCCTGACCCGGTCGGAGACTGGAAGCAGGCTGTGGATTTTTTTCATTTCATGAACAGATAAGTTGTAGGAGGTTTTTGAGATAGTCTCTACTTAATTGTATGGATTATAGAATCCCAGATTGTAACGCAAACCACGAACGAGACATAGTAGAGTGAAGTCATATTTTTCTGAAGCCCGTTGAGAGGCAGGAGTGAAGTAGAAGGACAGTTACATGTTGTATTGTCAGGAAAAAGGAAGGAACGCGTTGTATATATTTTGGTTTAAGTAAGTAGTTGATGAACTACGACGTGATTATCTTCATTGTATAGAATGTTGTATTAAATGTATTTCAGATAGATTCGTAAGTAGATTTAGGAGTGTTTTATATTTTAAATTTAAACTTTAGAGTTGTGTAGAGATTTTGCGCTTCCTAGAGGAAGAAATCTTAATGTTAGGGTGCGGGAGATAAATTGTATAGAGTAATGAATAGTATTTGTAATGACGGAGATCTACGTCAGGCGTAACGTCATTTACTTTTGGGATTATTTAAATTTTTAGCTTATAACAATTTTCTTGGTATAAACTCCCGTCACCTAGGGCGCAGCAGTTGTTTACTGTATAGAAACTTATTGAAGCTTTCACGTAACAGTTTTTTACGGTTTCTTAAGGAAACGATTTGTATTTATTATGTGGATTAATGACACTTGGTCATTCTTATTTATTTCATTGTTTCCTTGAGAGCGTTTAATCGAAGCTCGACGACAGGAGAAGTGTATTGCTTTTAATAATAAATAGTCGGATTCGTGCTGACGATTTCCTGATTGCTTTATAGGAATCTGGCATTATATTTGTAGTTAGATGGTAGAGGAATGTGCTGTAGGGTGGAAGTTCCTGAGGGACCTAATCCGCGTCCTTACGCATCTTTAGTTAGATACTGCAGCACATTCCATCTGAGAAAATCCTGTCCCTTATTCTGAGTGTTTTCGCCAAGTGGCACCATGTCGTTTTTAGCCGGGACTTCAAGATGCTATAATCCCAGATTAATTTCAGCCGGAGGATATTGGTGGTTCATCCAGTTATAAGGGTACAGAATTTTAATGGCGCTCCAACGTGTTCGCTCGAGATTTGAGGTCCCGTGGTTGTCAGCGTAGAATTTTAATGGCGCTCCAACATGTTCGTTAGTGATTTTGGCCCCTGGTTTAGTGCCTAGAATTTTAATAGCACTGTGATTATGTTGGTTCGTGATTTTGACCCAAGTTCAGTGTCTAGTTTTTTATATAGAATTACCCATATGTTAGTTACTGGTAAGTCCAATAGTTGTTGGCAAGCAACTCGTTTGGATAATTAGGGGAAGGGAGACGCATTATGTATCCTTGACATGATGTGATCGCCTTAGGAACATTGTTGATTATACACGAGAGTATGAGATAAACGGAGGAAGACTTAAAATTTGTAATGAAAGTGAACCAATATTTATCGAGGTAAGAAATGAATTTCTGAAAGAAATCTAACCTGAATAATTAACCACGTATTGTGTTTTAAAGTAGACTAGTCCGAAGGAATAACCTTAGAGAGGTCATGGCTATGTCTTATTTATTGAATTTACCGGTTTTATGGTTATTTTGAAGCCATAAGTCATGTTAGATTAATATTGCCATTTAGGAGTGTTGTTAGTTTTTTAATTTTCGTAGACCGTTGACTACAAATGATAATTTGTCCGACAGGGAGTAAGATATTATTAAAATAGATTAAGTATCTGATAAACGGTAAAATCTCCTTCATTTTATTATAGTGGTATAAATGGTAGTTGTTTCGGATATTCTTGATTGTTGTCATAGTATATGTTCCCTATTTCTCAAGAAAGAAGATGCCAGGAGACCTGGATGCTATCAGGGCAATGTTTGCTACGTTGCAGGAGACCCAGGGCAAATTAGACAAGGACTTAGAAGCCCTACACCAAGCCACCCACCGAAACCAGAAAAGAGTAGAATTAGAAATTAAGAAACATGCAGAAGAAAGTAGGAGAGAATCGAAAGCTGACGCAGATAGGATAGCTAGGGAATGTCAAACTAATGCTATCGAGATCCAAAGAAAGTTAGCTGAGACCCAAGCTACAGTAAATACTTCCCAAGCCAAATTAGCTAACACCCAAATAATGTTAGCTACCCTAGATACTAGAGCTACAGAAACCCAAGCTACATTAGTCACCACCCAAGCTACTTTAGCTACCTTGCAAACCCAGTCCACTGAAACCCAGACTACTTTAGCTAGGACCCAAACCCCTTTGGCAGCCTTAGAAATTCAATAAGAAGATAACAGTAAAAGATTAAATGAATTTCAGGATTACATAACCCTCCAGTTAGGCAAGCTCCAATCCAAGAACACAAGCATCAACTCTAACCTGGATGAGTTGAAAACAACTGCGGCAATGCTACAAATACAGGTGAATCAGAAAGCTGATCTTGTAAGGGCCGACATTGAGATTGATATTAAACATGTTGTAAGTGAAAGTGTTGATAAACTCAAAACTTAGTTATTTGAAGCCTCAGGCATAACTGTTCAAAGATTAGAAGATGATTTATCTAAAAAACTTGTAATGACAGAGTATCGTAGTACTAAAAACGTTGAGGAAATTAGGAAAGATTTTATTGAGAGAATTCATAGTTTACAGAACATATTGTCAGTAGATTTAGAACCAGATCTGAGTGATCGGATCAAAGAATGCATAGATGATGGACTAATAGATAAAATCTCCGATTTAAATAACGAAATCGAATCGATGAAAAGTAAAATGCAGGAGTTAGAAGTAGGCAATTCTCGCATCGTGGAGGATTTTATTAAAGGTCGGACTATTGAGTAAATTAACGAAAATACGTCAATGCCAGAACGGACAGAAAATAGTAGCATCGGAGGAGAACGGAGAATTTTGCAAGAAAGAATCGGTAAATTAGAGGAGGAATTACTCCAAGCTAGGAGGTTAAATACACCGCTAGCTAGGGAGAACCAATTACGATTTTCGACACCCATGGAAAACATGTCACATGGAAACACATCGTCGAATGTTCCAAACGTAATGATAATTAGGAATATTGACCAGAAACCACGCACTTTTCCAGGAAATGATGGAATAACACCAATAGAGTTTATTAATGATATAAAAGAGTACTTTTTGGAGAATAATGTTCCCGAAGAAAGAAAGTTACGACTGGTAGAGCTTTACTTAAGTAATATCGCACTTCAGTGGTTCAGAGCATTCCGGTGGACTTTCCTATGTTTTGAGGAATTTGCTAATGCCCTCATAAAATGATTTTGGTTGGTAGATGAACAGCACAATGTTAGAGCAGAGGCATACTCACGAAAGTACGCGGGTTCGCATAACACACGCTATGCTAGCTACTTCACGACACAATTAGCACGTCTTCAATATTTGCAACCGGCACCGTCAGACATAGAAATGATACAAACTATCTCACGGCAATTTCCAGCAGATGCTAGGAGAAACATAATTGCATCTAGAGTATCAAGTCTCCAATAAATGGATGATCTACTGAAACAGCTTGATTACACTTCTAGTGTAACGAACTCTAATTTTCGTACCCCAAGAACAGACATTCGAGAAGTCAACACTATAATGATTGACGAAGTACAGCAAACGGAAGATAATGTTGCCGATAATAGGAGAGGTGGACCTGTAAGGAACGCTTATACCCAGAATCAGAGAAACGAGTATCAGAACTGAAGGCAACAGGATAACAGGCCATATCAGAGGTACGCCAGAAACAAGACTCAAACCAGAAGATCGGGTTATCAGTATAATAATATTTATCGCCAAAATAATTATTACCAGAGAGGTAATAATAACGAAAATAACAATAATCGCCAAGGATATTCCCGGTATAAGAACTGGAATGACGACAATTTCCAGCAGAGGAGAAACCAAGAGGTTAGAAACTATACCCGAGGTCAACAGGAGGAAAATCAGAGAAGTAGAGAAGAGAGACCGAGAGAGGACGAACCGAAACCAGGCTCGAGTAGGCAAGAGAATAGAGGTAATAATGATGATACCTCTAGGCAAAGAAAAACTTCAAATGGGAAACAACAATGAACGGCAGAAAATTTTCACCAAGTAATGAAATCACGGTAAATGAGATATATCAGACGACGCATGACGATTTGTTATTCGAGGAAGAGATCCCAGAGAGAGAGAGAGAGAACGGCTGAGTTGCCTATCAAAAATTGTGAACATCCATGACAATCAAGTTGTTGGAAATTAGAATACTAAGAATTTAAAACGCTACTACAGGAAGGTAGAATAGTGAGTTAACTATGGTCCAATTTAGTGATGAAGAAGATATTTCAAAAGCTTTGTTCCACGCTTTTGCAATGAAAAGTTGAGTGATGATTGTACTCGTTTGGAGAGACGAGACAGAAAATCATACATTTAGTTGAAAGTTTTGTAAATTGGCCCATGTTAAAATTTATCGATGCTGCAAGCTGACACAAAACAGGTTTGTTGAGCGAAGGAATTAACTGAGTTAATTCGCCAGCCAATAGCAGATTAGTAGCCGCTAGGGGACTCGGAACTTCCTTTGCCGAGACGACAGAGAGCCCGAGCAGCGACGAAGACTCCCGAGTAAGATCCCCGACAGAGAAACGAAGCGTGTGGCTAGAAGGAGGAGTAGGGGAAAGTGGCGCGAGCTTGAAACGCGACTGGAACCAATGAGAAGCCGCCTTATTAAAATTAACACCAACAGAGTAATTAACATATATAATTAATATGACAAAGTTATTATATTAAACCATCATGAAGTGTGTTGAATGATAATTAAGAATGATTGACTACAATTACAGCCGAATATATAAGTAATTAATGAAGAGTTTGATCAATCATTATAATCACCCAATCACAGCCATTTATTGAGAAAAGACGCGGTATTGGAAATTAGACGCGGGGGAAAGAGAAGAGGCAGCGAGACTCTTATCAACCACGACTTCGAAGCAGAAGGACGTTCGAACAAACTACTGTACAAGTTGAACAAAGCAAGTAGAAAATATTCATCGAAGGCACTTAGTAATGTGCAAATAATATTAAAGTCGACATTCAGCGAAGAAATAATTACATTATTAACGACAAATCTACAGCTTCAAGAATGGTAAAATTCCAAAAGTTGAGGGAGGAATTTCCTAACGATTTTACAAGCGTCGCGATGAACGCCTAATCAATTAAGGGAACGACGCTATGATGGCATCAAGAACATCCGAAATGACTTAACATAACATTTCTGGGGAGATTAACATCTCATCTCTCCCGTAATAGAAATTCTACAATTATCAGCCATTTTACCATCTCAAGTGACGATCTACAGGGAACTTTGGGGAAAGAAGACCAGAAGAATCCATGGACGAGGACGGCCAGGGAATTACCCGGCGCCGAAGCGAGAAAGGGCTATCCCATCTCACCCAGAAGAGTCATCGGCGGAAGGAGGCGACAGCACGATGATGATCGAGTTCGTATCCCGAGACCTGACCACACGAGATATTTGGAGGGAGAATTGGACAAGAATGCTGAACATCACGCAGTCTTAAGCCGCTAGAAACATTCCGTTTCTAATGGGTAACCAAAGGAAGTCCGCTTCATGTCAACTTTAACCCAGCACAAGGTAGTCCACGGACCAACATTGAACGTCCCACTTTGTAGAATTGTATATATCTTGAATATCCGACAACTATTGTTGAATGCCATTTTTCTATATTGCTTATTAGATTATTGCAGTTGTCATTCTTATATTCGTAAAAACATCATGCGGATGTTTGGTCATATTTTTCGACGATTTCGGAATTTTAGGGATTTTTCATTTCGATTTTTCGATTTTTGCGATATTCGAAATTTGAAGGGAGATTTTATAGTTTAGTTCAGAATAGTTATAGTAAAATTCAAACGAGTTTTAAATCGCACGATATCCATGTTTTATTAATGATTGTAATGATGGAAATGTTTTCCTAGTATGTGATAGGAAATATATGTCAAAGAATGCGATTCAGAAAGATCTATTGTAGAGATCTATATAAAGTCACGATCTGAGAAATATTGAAACAGATTTAGTGAAGAAAATTTGTGAGTAATGTTTTTTTTAAGTAATTGAATTTGTTGAAAAGACAGTAAAGAAAGAATCTGTAAAGAATTGTAATGTGGAATTAACAAATACGAACGATAGCGTATTTTGAAGTAAGAAATAATGTAACGAAGGAATTGAAGGAATGTTACAGTTTGTTGAAAGGTTTTTAAGAAATGTAAGTGAGGCAAAGAAATAAGACTCTTATTTGAAGATTATCATTTTATCGCATTACCTATTAAATTGATTCATGGAGAGAACCAGTATTTTTTATTATATCGTTATTAAGATTGTGGTAACTGAAAGATGAGTTTATTATTGGAAAGTATAGAGAAAGGAATTGTATGGAAGGAACTGCGAAGTATCTCGATGGATGAGATTTATTATTCCCGATGTAGATGGAGGTATTTGTTGTGAGACACTGAGCCAGTGTGTAACCATTGATCTATTTTTGTAGAAATGTCTGTAGTGACAGACGCGTGTATTTCATGGAAGTAAGAAGTTATGAGAGAAATGTTATGGAAGTTAATTAATTATGGATGTTATTGAAATAGTCTCAATATAGTTGAAACTCCTTGAAATTCACAGGACAGCGGATCCTGGATGAAGTTAAATCTGATAGAAATTATAGGATTTAATGGATCTTTGTTGAAGCTGAGAGTAAACTGAGGCCTATTAAATGGTTCTTTTCCTAATGTTTTCATT
This sequence comes from Meconema thalassinum, assembly GCA_946902985.2. Lineage (NCBI taxonomy): Eukaryota > Metazoa > Arthropoda > Insecta > Orthoptera > Tettigoniidae > Meconema > Meconema thalassinum. The sequence continues at coordinate 349,541,826 of OX336389.2, forward strand.
TATGGTAATTATTCGACGAGTGGAAATGTGTATTTTTATTAAGTATATTTATTTCATGAACAGATAAGTTGTAGGAGGTTTTTGAGATAGTCTCTACTTAATTGTATGGATTATAGAATCCCAGATTGTAACGCAAACCACGAACGAGACATAGTAGAGTGAAGTCATATTTTTCTGAAGCCCGTTGAGAGGCAGGAGTGAAGTAGAAGGACAGTTACATGTTGTATTGTCGGGAAAAAGGAAGGAACGCGTTGTATATATTTTGGTTTAAGTAAGTAGTTGATGAACTACGACGTGATTATCTTCATTGTATAGAATGTTGTATTAAATGCATTTCAGATAGATTCGTAAGTAGATTTAGGAGTGTTTTATGTTTTAAATTTAAACTTTAGAGTTGTGTAGAGATTTTGCGCTTCCTAGAGGAAGAAATCTTAATGTTAGGGTGCGGGAGATAAATTGTATAGAGTAATGAATAGTATTTGTAATGACGGAGATCTACGCCAGGCGTAACGTCATTTACTTTTGGGATTATTTAAATTTTTAGCTTATAACTTTTTTCTTGGTATAAACTCCCGTCACCTAGGGCACAGCAGTTGTTTACTGTATAGAAACTTATTGAAGCTTTCACGTAACAGTTTTTACGGTTTCTTAAGGAAACGATTTGTATTTATTATGTGGATTAATGACACTTGGTCATTCTTATTTATTTCATTGTTTCCTTGAGAGCGTTTAATCGAAGCTCGACGACACGAGAAGTGTATTGCTTTTAATAATAAATAGACGGATTCGTGTTGACGATTTCCTGATTGTTTTATAGGAATCTGGCATTATATTTGTAGTTAGATGTTAGAGGAATGTGCTGTAGGGTGGAAGTTCCCGAGGGACCTAATCCGCATCCTTACGCCCGAGATTTTTTGAGACTCTCTTTATCCTAAGTAGTTAGATGACCCTACTGTTCTTTACTTAGATACTGCAGCACATTCCGTCTGAGAAAATCCTGTCCCTTATTCTGAGTGTTTTCGTCAAGTGGCACCATGTCGTTTTTAGCCGGGACTTCAAGATGCTACAATCCCAGATTATTTCCAGCCGGAGGATATTGGTGGATCATCCAGTTATAAGGGTACAGTATGAGGTTGAAAATAGTCGCAAAATGCAATTTAGATCGAAAATAATTACAAAATGCAACTTAGACTGAAAATACCTACAAAATGTGGCGTAGAGTCAAAATATTTACAAAATGGAATTTACATTATGGGGTTTGAATTTAGATACACGGGGAACCAATTCTCATATACAGTGTGGGAATCTTAAAGAGAAAAGGAAATATAATGAAAAGAAAAGGAAGGCTGATCTAGACGAATGAGGGGTCAGGAAAGATGGAAAAGGGCCAATTAAGGCGGGAAAGTGAAAGACTCCCTAGGCCTCGGATACCCTAATACCGTCGGTGTCGGAAGAGAACAAGAGTTGGTAAAGGGAGGCCGATAGGAAAGAAGACGGAGAGGAGCACGGCACAAGTAAGAGGAAGCAATGTCGGACTCAGCAGGGGTCCCTTGGTGGCCAACCCACGTCCCTCCAGATGTCAGCCCCTGGGAGAAAGCTTAGTTATGGAAGGAAGGATCAAAGACAAGATCTGTAGAAGTAGACCAGGTTAGAATACGTTAAACAGATTGTCTCGGATGTAGGGTGTGGTAGCTATGTAGATATGAAACGATTAGCTCAGGACAGGGAGGCATGAAGGGCTGCATCAAACTAGTCAAAGGACTAAAGACTCAACAACAGCATTGCCCACCTTTTTGGGTTTTGACTTTTCTTCAATTTCTTCAACTTATGTCTGCATTTCATAACATCCAGATTGCGGCCAGAGTTTATGTCTGCACAGGGATATGTTTGCAATCCAAAAATCTGGTTTCGAAATCTCTGCTTGACCATAATCAAGTCGATTTGGTAACGCCGTGTATCTCATGGTCTCATCCGTGTGTATTATCTTCAATTGTGGTTTTTGAATAAGGTGCGAGCTATGACCAACTCTTGCTCGGTGCAAAATTCCCTCAGCCTGGTTCCTCGATCATTCCTTTCACCTAATCCGAATTTTCCAACTATTTTCCCTTCTCTTCCTTTTCCAACTACAGTATTCCAATCTCCCATTACTATAACATTTACATCACCCCTGACATACCTCAGAACTTCATCTCTTTCTTCGTATACCATTATTTTCAACATCTTCATCCTCAGCTTGACTGGTGGGCATATAGACCTGTACCACTGTGGTGCACTTTGGTTTTGTATTGCATTTTGCTACAATAATCCGTTCACTATATTGCTCATAATATTCTACCCGCTGTCCAAGTTTCCTAGTCAATATGAGACCAACCTCTGCTTGGCTGTTGTTTATTTAGTGCTAATGATCCTATAGTCTCCTGACCAAAAGTCCTGATCTTCCTGCCAGCGCATTTCACTAATCCCAACCAAATCCAACCTCAACCTATCCATTTCTCTTTCTAAGTTTTCTAACCTTCCACTGTCTATCAGACTTCTAGCATTCCACGCTCCGATCCTTAGAATGTCAGATTTCCCCTGATACTTCTGTGATTTTAACCCCCCCGAGTAGTCCCAACCCGAAAATCCGAACGGGGGACTAATGTACCTCCGGATTTAAATTTTACAAGGAAGGAGGCCATCATCACATGTAACTATACATAGAGAGTTGCATATCCTCGGGAAGAGCAATATGGCTGTAGTTTCCCGTTGCTTTCAGCCGTGCAGCAGTGTAGCATTGTAGCCACTAGTTGGCTAATATTATCAATAACTTTACCGTCTATAAGACTAGTAAAGTATTGATTTATTTTGAAAGGCTGCTACTCACATTCAGACTAAAGTAATAAAGCAATTCTACAAACAAAAATACTATCATTCTACTAGCAAACTAGTCCTAACATTTGAATAACGATAAAATACTAAAATTTTGGTACTACAAAATATTAATATTCAACTAACGATAAAATAGTAAAATCACCACCGTATGACACCGCACTACTGTGTGTTACACCACTGTATGACACCGTACTACTGTGTGTTACACCACTCTATGACCCCGAACTACTGTGTTATACCACTGTATGACCCCACACTACTGTGTGTAACACCACTGTCAGATCCGGCACTACTGTGTGTTGCACCACTGTATGAACCCACACTACTGTGTGTTGCACCACTGTATGACCCCGCATTACTGTGTGTTACACCACTGTATGACCCTGGACTACCGTGTGTTGATTATATTAGATTAGATTTAATTGATCAATTAAATGTAGGCCTATACAGTACATTTTTTTATATACGACACGTCAGAAATTACATCTATAAAATAAAAGAACATACAGATATATATTACAAATACAATAACTATTTATAACATTATTATATTAATAGATCTTAAGACATACAATCTTACTGGACAACTATTTACACCTTACTCTATTGTCACAATATGAAAACTTAATTCTATAAATACAACAACTTACAGCTATGAATTACTATTAAAATAGAAAAGTAAAATATAATTATAGATTTCATCGCTCCTATACGCTAAGATATTCAACTACAGAGTAAAAACAAGCACTACAGATAAGCTCCAAAATTCTTTCAAAGGTTCTTTATTTTGGGGCCAATTTTATATACTGGGGTAGTTTATTGTATAATTTAACTCCTGTGTGAATAGTTCCTTCATGATATATATGCCTGTGTGTGTGTGTGTGTGTGAAATATGAATGTTTTTATGTTGTCTTGTATTATGCCTATGAACATCATTGTTTGTTTTAAGAAAAACGTCTTTATTCATTAAATTATTTTTAAAAAACATAATACTTTCAAAGATATGAATGCAGGGCAGTGGGAGGAGGTTCAAATCTTTAAACAGAGGTCTACATAATTCTCTAGTGTTTACATTTGCCATAATTCTAATCGCCCTCCTTTGTATCCTAAACGTGCTTAGTACATCTGGTGACATACTCCAAAATATGACCTCTTATCTTAAGTATGAATGGAAATATGCAAAATATGTATTTCTTAATGTGTGCATGCTTGTGCAAGTTATCAAAATACGTAACGCAAAGCTCATCGAGTTCAGTTTAGTATTCAGATATTGTAACTTATAAATGATTATTCCATTTCAAGTCATGTTGTATCCATAGTCCTAAAAACTTTGTTTCTGATTTACTTTCTATTTGATGACCATTTAATGTTATATTGGGCGTCGCAGGATTCCTATTCTATTCTGTATAGTGCTTTTTATAGTTTATTATGAGGTGATTATCTTGTGACCATTTGGTTAACTCTTCTGTAACAGACGTCGGCCTCTCACCGCTGGGTCCGTGGTTCAAATCCCGGTCACTCCATGTGAGATCTGTGCTGGACAAAGCGGAGGCCGACAGGTTTTTCTCCGGGTACTCCGGTTTTCCCTGTCACAATTTCATTCCAGCAACACTCTCCACTCTCATTTCATTCATCAGTCATTCATTTAATCATTGCCCCAGGGGAGTGTGACAGGCTTCGGCAGCCGGCACAGATAATATCCTCGCCGCTAGATGGGGGCTTCATTCATTCCATTCCTGACCCGGTCGGTCGACTGGAAGCAGGCTGTGGATTTTTTTTCTGTAACAGAGTCAGCACACTGCTGTAAGACCTGTTTAGTTTCACCTTTTGTTACGAGTGTTGTATCATCCTTAAACAAACTTTATATATGAGAATCAAAGTTCTGTGTTATATCATTGATATATAGAAGAAAGAGTAGTGGGCCCAAAACCGATCCTTGGGGTACTCCAAATTTAATAATACCCCCATTGGACAATGTGTATCTCAAGCTTTCTATTTGTTTACGCCTTGTTAAGTAAGACTCTATCCATTTATTAGATAGACCTCTAATACTATATTGATTTAGTTTTGTAAGAAGGATTTTATGGTCAACAACATCAAACGCTTTCGATAAATCCAAGAATAGGCCAGTGACAGGTTCCTTATTGTCAATTAATTTCAGTATACTATTACTACATTCATAAATTGCTGTCTGTGTCGATTTAATCGTTCTGAATCCATGCTGTGATTTTGATAGTATTTCATTTTTTCTATAAAACTTATCAGTCTCTTATACATGATTATTTCCACCATTTTTGCAATACCAGTTGGTAAGGTAATAGGACGATAGTTATCTAATTCATCTTTTGAGCCCTTTTTTGTGCACTGGAATTACTTTGATAACTTCAAATTATCCGGGTAAGTTCCTGAGAGAGTTGAACTGTTTATTGAGTGCCTAAGTGGATTTATTATATTTTCGGCCCATTTCTTTAAAATTGAATCAGGGATGCCATCAATGCCAGCACAGAATTTATTTTAGCTCGTTTATAACTATTCATACCTCATCACTTGTGACATGATTTATAAATAAAGAATCACTGCATATATTTATTTTATTATTAGAATTTAGTGTATTTACCTGTGATTTTTAAATATATTTTTTGTGGAATTTCCAGAAAATAGTCATTAAAAGTGTTTGCTATTTCCTCTGGATTATTAATCACTTTATTATTCCAGGTCAGTGTAATGTTCCTTTGTATTTTCGCAGATTTTCCAGTTTCTTTCTTTATCACGGTCCACATAGCCCTGTTTTTATTAGATGATTGGGAAATAAAATTATCATTATGCATTTACTTTGCTTGTCTTATTACCTTACTTAATATGCTAGTGTATTTCTTGTAGTATAAATTGAATTCGGGTGTTGTGAGGTATTGTTTATATATTTTGTGTAGAAATTTCTTTCTTTGACATGAATTTATAATCCCTGTTGTTATCCAATTGCTAGTTTTGTTATTTTAAATAGCTCTTTGTTCAATGAGGAATGCTGTTTCAAAATAGTGTTTTAGGGTACTGTTAAATGCATTAAATTTATCATTTAAATTTTCTAGTTTATAAACTTCTGACCATGTTTCCTTTTTAATAAGTCTTTGAAATATGTAACATTTGTTTCAGTGCTGCACTTTGATTTTATTACATTATCATTATTATTGAATTTTCGGGTACTTCAAAGCTCAGTTTTTGTCCATTGTGGTCACTAAACCCCGGGCAATAGACTTCTATTGAATGGTGATATTTATATTTATTTATAAAAATTTGACCAGGAGTGGTTTTCTAAGAAATAATTATGTTGGTAACAACAAAATCGTTATTTTAATACTCAATTCACATGTTGGCATAACTGAACAATGTATATTGTAATTTCTTTATCAATAGATTCTCTACTCATTGCAATATGGCGTTCCAGCTGATTGTCCCATATCAGCTGATCTGTACAAACAAAAAATTTTAACAGGTTATAGGCCCAGGTGACTTTAAAATACAAGTAAAAGTGAAAACAGGTGACAGGAAAACATTCAAAGTAAACCCAGTGAAGTGAAGTAAGTGGAGTCCAAAAATGACTACAAGACCCGAGGACATAGCTCATGTCGAGAAACTCAAGGGAGTCGACTCATATCCTATGTGGGTGTATGAGTTAAAAATTCTGCTAGCAGCAAAATAACTGATCAAGATTGTCGACGAGACAGACGTGTTGGTGACCATTCCACCCAGAAATCAAGCTTCAATAGACCAGTGGTAGACTCGAGATGCAAGAGCCCAATACTATATTGTCACATCCACTGACAAGCAAGTTAGGCCTCATATCCTAACCTGCACATTTTCTAAAGAAATGTTTGATACTCTTCGAAACATATACCAGAGAGACTCGAGCCAACACAAATGTTTCCAGCTACGAGACTTTTACAACTTCCAATTTGATGCGAAGAAGGACATGATGAGCAACATTAGTGATCTCCAAAACATCTCCTTCAAACTGAACAAACTCGACCAGAACGTTGATGAGATGATGTTAATTACCAAAATCCTATCTGTGCTGCCTGAAGAATATACCCATTTTAGCACAGAATGGGACTCGACTCCAGAGGCGTCCAGGACCATAGAGAACCTGTGTTCGAGGTTACAGATGGAAGAAAGCAAGTTGAGGCGCTCTTCGATAGAAGAGCAAAATGAATCCTTTAAAGCAGAGTTAAAAAACAAACAAGGTAGTGTCTCCGATATGTCATTTGTCAAGAAGTCAGAACGCACCACGTGATCTAAAGGGCGGACAGATGACGTACATGATTGCTTGAGACGTCACTGCCATGGCCATATTGATTCCAAGATGTCCAGAAACCTTGAATTATGAAAGGATATAAGGCTCATAATTTTAAAATTATTATCTGAGGATTTGTGAAAGTGTCTCGAATGACGTAGTAACGTATGGGACCAGTAACGGAAGAAGAAGACCACGTGATCAAGAAGGACTCTGTAGAGGGCTCCGTACGCAGAAAGCGAGCTTTGGAGGGGAGCAGATGACTTGAGGTCAGCCACTTGCTTTCTATACGCTGACTAGTCAAGACAGTACCGCGAGCGCGCATAGTCATACTCAACTACAGTCTAGTGGCGAAGGACTGACCGCATCGCTGTGCCAGCATGGCAAAATACGGTATTCGAAGTGATTTATACAATCAGCCAGAACAAGTTATAGCACAGACAGTTTACGCAGTACAATGAGGCTTCATGTTTCAAAAGTGTGGACAATACGTGTGCGGTAACAGCTTATATTTTTTCACGAGGTTACAATACCGTAGGAAATGCTGTTAGAGCTAGGCTGGACATTGAAAGTCAATGATATCAGTGAATCTGTAAGCTGCTTGAAGCGAGACTCTGTTTACGGAAAGGCGAGGTCAATGTGTCAAGCGACAGTATGCGAGCCAAGGCCAACCGCTTGTGACGTGCTCGACACACAGGTGTTTCGTGGCCACGTTTGCGACTGCAATCTCACGGGATATTACGTATGAATTTTACGTTTTGGAAACAGCTCTAGTTCGAGAACCAAAAGGTTTGTCAAAGTGCGGTTTGCGCGATTGTATCCAGAAACTTATAAACTGTCATATTAGATGGGCGGAAATTTTGTGAAATTTTGGACATGATGGTCATCAGACCAGGCATCTATTCGTATCTTGCGAAGAACTTCCAATAACAAAGGATGGCGCACTAAGAAAAACGTGACATGGGAGATTTAGGAGGCGGCTGACGTTCCTGGAGACGAGCATGGAGGCCCACAATCAAACGCAAGTCGACCACGAGGCTTGGAGATGGGTCAAGACCAAATGGCGAGAACGATGGGAGTCGCCATTGGTCCTACAAGAATTCCATACTTCTTCAAGAATAATCCTAAGGAACAGAGGGCATCACCATGAATCTTAATGGCTAGAATTTTAAGTGAAGTAGATTTTAGTGGTTTGGACAGCACTCATCAAATTCTATTGCGATATTTTAAGGGGATCTATAGTCATTAATTAGGCGGTGACATTGAAACATTTTTTTCTTACGTTTTCTAGAGAAGCAACTGGTTCTTTCAGATATAGTGGATATAATTCTAGTTAAGTAGTAGATAATCTTAGACATGAAACATTAAATTAGTGAGATATTGAGAAGATACTGTTAATAAACTTGATCACAGTTACACCATAACATCAGTAAATTTGTAAGGAATGTTTGATGGATAATAATCATTTAAAATAAATAGTCAATGAAATTTAAATAATGCTGCACAATTTGAACATTTATATAAGGTAATCAAATCTTTCTTTAAACACACTGATATCTTAGAATGGTAAATCTAGACACGACATGATGTCATAACTTCTATGATTCAGTTAATGAGAATGAATGGCAGGTAATAGTAACGCTGCAATGCTGTAATTAAGATGATAAAGTGTAACGCAGGTAAAACGTGGCGATGTAAGGATGTGATTCAAAGATTATAAATATGCGAAGATATGAGAAATAATACTGTGATAAAAAGGTCACTGTGATATAAATATGCAAGTAATTAAGTGATAATAGGCAAAGTATGTTAGCTTTGGCCGATAATAAGCCTGTGAAATGTGTAGCACGAAGCCATGAGGGCCATTTAAAATATGTGTGTGAATTTAGTGTAAGGTCACTATGTAAAAGTTGTAGCCTATATTTTGCCTGATGAATATTTTTATAATTATTTCTGAAGTAAAATTACTCAGCATCAATGAGATTTACACCAGTCAAAGATACCAGTGGAAAGTTTAATTATAACGAATCAAAATGTGAATCAAGACAGTATTAAATAATTGTGAGAAGTTTCAGAATTTGAATAATGACTAAACATTTGTAAAGGCAAAGGCATTTTGGATCCATTACGAGTTAAGAGAAATGTTGCTATGATGTGATGTGTACATTCACATGTGTATATAGGTTGTAAATTTGTTGATAGAATAAGCATTAATATCCACTATGCACCAGTCGTGATTTAGTTAGAAGGAGAACTAATAGAATAATCCCAATGATATTTTTTTTGTGTTTTCTTTTTAATGCTGTGAGTTTTCTAGAACATCCAAATATGAACTCTATATTAAGCTATGGATGAAAAATTAAAATTGTAACTAAAACGTATTCCATAGGAGTCAATGTGAGGGATCTCCGTACGTTTAATTATACCCAAAGGCAGGACACAAGGAGATTTTGTCCCAATTAAACATGCATTTCATTTAATTTTTTTTGTTTGCACATCAAGACTTAACTTAGTCAATCTCCAAGTGCAGGGAATAGGAATGATTAATTTTTATTTGATGTATTAGTGCTACGGTGAATAAAAATGTGGAAGTTTTATCTTATCTGTGCATATTCTTTCTGTGGCTTCGCAGCGTAACGTGGATGGTTGGAGATGACGTTAGATGGTAATATATGAACCCCAGTCCATGTTCACACCCCCGAGGTCACTTGAGGTCTCACTTTTTCGTATCTCATCTTTATGCCGAAGTATATCTAATCATCCACGATTTTTTTTGTAAAATTTTCCACTACTGTTGTATCGAATTTCAACCTGGGATCGTGATGAGTCGGGCCACGCAATCCAGGGCTGGAATATCGGGAACAGTAGATCAAAATCTAAAAAAAATGTATAAACAGTAAAAAGTGTAATATATGTAAAAAGACAAACCATGAAAACAAAAATTGGTTTCTCAAAGACAAGTAACAAAGCTCAATGTGTTCAATCATTAAGAGAAATACTGCTATTTTAGGGATAAAAATAATTCTAAGGTGGAAATAATGTGCCATTTCTTGCAGCTGATTGCAAGGGCTCATATACTAAAAAGAACCAGGCATCTATTAGTCTACGGTGGATGTTCATGTCACATGGTAAGTGATGAAAATTTGCAAACAGGTGTTGTGAGCTCTAATGAACACATATTAATGGCTAAGAAAAATCATGCTATGTCTGTAGTTGGTAAAGGAACTTTTACCTCTGAGCCGTGTGTTCTCAATGATGTTCACTGTGTGCCTGACTTGTCTAAGAACTTGATATCAGTAAGTAAGATAACAGAAAATAATGGCATTGTTGTGTTCTCAAAAGATATTGTTAAAATATACCAAGACAACAAAGTGGTACTAATAGGTAAGAAAAATGCAGTAGGACGGTATACTGTTGACCTTGATGTTAATATGCAAAATGAGGCGCTGTGGGCACAAGGTAGTGATGTAGGTAAAGAGTGGCACAGAAAACTGGATCATTTAAGTTACAGCTACCTAATAAACTGCCTAATATTTGTGATGGTGTGTCCCCCATTGTCGCACATACTAAAATAGATGAAGTGTGTCAGAAATGTGTAACAGCAAAACAGATCAGGTTACCATTTAATACAGAAAGGACTAGGGCAACAAGACTGTTAGAAATAATACACACAGATATTTGTGGACCCCTAGATCCACCCACCAATGATGGCTACAAGTACATTCTGTGCTGTATAGATGTCTACTCAAATTTTAGTGTTATCTATCTGTTGTTAAATAAAAGTCATGTTCCCATGTACTTAAAACTGTATGTGACAATGACCGAAACCAAATTTGATCTGTGAGTAACCAAGGAGAGTATTCCTCACATGATCTGAAACATTGGTATAAAAACAAAGGTATTATGCAGGAAAATGCAATTTCATATACACCCCAATTGAATGGAACAGCAGAACGGTTCAATCGTACTCTTATGGAAAGAACAGAGCTATGCTTTGTGATTCTATCCTAGATAAAAGATGTGGGGGAAGCAACACAAACAGCTACATAACTCAGGAACAGAAGCCCCACTAGTACTGCTGACACAACCCTAGCTGAAAAATAGACATACAAGAAACCAAATCTGTCTAACCTACAAATTTTGGTTGTGTTGCCTATGCCAAAAATTTGGGTTATCTCAAGAAGCTTGACAGCCGAAGCAAGAAGTGCATTTTTGTAGGCTATGCACCAAACGGATAGCGACTTCGGGATGAAGAAAACAGAAAGATATTCATCTCAAGAAATGTTGTATTTGAGAGAAATATAATAAAATTAGATCAACATAACCCTAAAACTGAAATCTACCACGCAAATGTTGAAGAAACAGAAGAAAACCAAGATGAAAGAAATGAAAGTCCAGATGACAGAGATGAAAATCAAGATAGAAGAGATGAAAAAAATAGTGTGCTTGAGACAGATGAAGAAACAGATCATGAACAAGAAGAAGAAGAAGATGTTGACTTCGTAGATTCAGATCAAGGCAGAGAGAAGAAAGATGTCATGAACTTGGTTTACGACCAAGAAGAACATTAAAGTGGTCTAATAAATATAATGACTATCAACTAGATAGCGGAGAAGATGAAGAAGCAATGATGACATACAGGGAGTCGCAAACAAATTATGACAAAGAAATATGGAAAATAGCCATTAAAAAGAAAAAGTATCTTCGAAGAAAAAAAACTTGGAAATTAGTAAGCCCTGAAGCAGCAAGAGGAAAAGAAGTTTTGTCAAGGCGGTGGGTGTTCAAAGTTAAGGAAGACGGTAGATATAACGCTAGATTTGTAGTACGAGGATGAGAACAAAGAGTGGAAATATAAATTACGAAGAAATCTTCAGTCCAGTTGAAGACACAACTTCACTTAAGAGTTCCTTTTGCTATCACAGCACACTATAACCTGCACATTAAAACATTTTATTATTTAATCAGTTTGAAGCTTTCCACCGAATCAATACAAATTATGTTTGCGCTATTAGTGCGATAAGTAAGGTACATGTTTCGAACCATACAAGATCGGTCCTTCATCAGCCTCTCACATGAATGGCAAACACATCAAAAAACACTGAACAATATCAAAAAAATGCATGCACACTAAGACATTCATAAAACACATATTAAAACGTTCCATTAAAACTGTACAAACATATTAAAAAACACATTAAAAGTTCTGAAAGTCCATTTGACTTGTTCAATCGCCAACATTTAAACACGTGCCGTTATGATTGGAGAGCTTGTCCTGTTCTATTATCTGCTTCTTGGTTTCTTGTCTGTATGTGCAATAATGTCTTTCATTTAGTGAAGGGAGTCCTATTGTCATGTACAGGGAACGGAAATGGAGTAGTAGTCCCATTTGAGTAGTTCCAATATGAAAAACTTTTAGGTTGCTTCCAGAACTGCACCAAATAGTCCTCTGTTGAATGAAAAAATTAAATTTATTTAGTGAATGGACTTCAGCGATGATACTCCAATTTGATCAAACAGAAACGACTGCTAGAAAATCCTTACCTCCCAGTGCATGCAGTGAACATGCACGCTTGAAACAGCTGTAGCAACTGAGGTGCTGAATCTAGGCGAGGCGAGGTGAGGTCACGTGAGACATGTAGGGGTGGAGAATTCCATTGGTGGAAGCAATGAGCGGAGGGGCGGGGCGGTACTTGGAGAGGGAGGGGCAAAGGAGGTTGGGTGGTACTACGAACCTAGATCTGTTTATTTATGGAGGTTTTTTATGTTTGTTGTTGGTGACAAAGTTTGTCAATGTTTCATATAAAACATTGCTATCGAAATTGATTTCATTCAGATTGTGTAACGGGTTGTTTCTCAAGGCCTGGTCTATCTCAAGCTGTTCCAAAATATTAAGCATAATGCCTTTGCTGCAATAATGTAATATTTCTAAGTCTTCCTCAATTTTCGAAAAGTTGTGGTTGTATTCCTGCATGTGATTATTAATGGCTGAGATTTTTTTGTGCCTCGCAGAATTGAAATGCTCATTATATCTTATTTTAAAACTACGCCCCGTTTGACCTATGTAATCTGCATCACAGTCCTTGCAATTTATTCTGTAAATACCGGATTTCTGGAATTTGTCTTGATTGTTGATCGATTGGGAGTTAAATAAGTGTTTCATAGTGGTGTTGTCTGTTCTGTGTGCTATTCTAACCTCTTGTTTCTTGAAAACGTTCGTGATGTTATGTGTTAGCTGATTTGCGTATGTGAAAACTGCAAAAGACTTCTTCATTTCTATTGGTTGCAAACTTGTGACTGGTTTATTTTTAATTTTGCTTAAAAGGGAATCGACGTACATTTTGCTAAAACCATTGGCTTTGGCGATCTGGTATATGGTGGAAAGCTCTACAGGCAGACAGGCAGACAGAAGGATTGGACATGGGTTCCCCATTATCAGGCATAATGGCCAATATTTACATTGACCATTTGGAGAACATTAGTATCAGTAAAATAAAAGGCATCAGCTATTGGACAAGATACGTCGACGAAGTTTTTCTGATAGTAGATAATGAAATCAGCAGCATCAATCACATCACAACAGAGCTAAACCAAATTGATAATAACATCAAATTTACCACAACATCCGAAATAAAACAGTCTATAAACTACCTGGATCTAACTGTCATTAGGGACACCATGGGCCTACGATTTAAAATATACAGGAAACCAACCCAAACGCACACCACTATTAGGAAAGATTCAAATCACCCGGCCAGCCATAAAAAAGCTGCTTTCAGGGCATATATCAGCAGAGCTATTAACGTACCCCTCTCAGAACAAGATTGGAATAAAGAGCTTTCCACCATATACCAGATCGCCAAAGCCAATGGTATTAGCAAAATGTACGTCGATTCCCTTTTAAGCAAAATTAAAAATAAACCAGTCACAAGTTTGCAACCAATAGAAAAGAAGAAATCTTTTGCAGTTTTCACATACGCAAATCAGCTAACACATAACATCACGAACGTTTTCAAGAAACAATAGGTTAGAATAGCATACAGAACAGACAACACCACTATGAAACACTTATTTAACTCCAAATCGATCAACAAACAAGACAAATTCCAGAAATCCGGTATTTACAGAATAAAGTGCAAGGTCTGTGATGCAGATTACATAGGTCTATTGGTTGCAAACTTGTGACTGGTTTATTTTTAATTTTGCTTAAAAATTAAGCAAAATTTTAAAATAAGATATAATGAGCATTTCAACGCTGCGAGGCACAAAAAATTCTCAGCCATTAATAATCACATGCAGGAATACAACCACAACTTTTCGAAAATTGAGGAAGACTTAGAAATTTTACATTATTGCAGCAAAGGCATTATGCTTAATATTTTGGAACAGCTTGAGATAGGCCAGGCCTTGAGAAACAACCCGTTACACAATCTGAATGAAATCAATTTCGATAGCAATGTTTTATATGAAACATTGACAAACTTTGTCACCAACAACAAACATAAAAAACCTCCATAAATAAACAGATCTTGGTTCGTAGTACCACCCAACCTCCTTTGCCCCTCCCTCTCCAAGTACCGCCCCGCCCTCCGCCCATTGCTTCCACCAATGGTATTTTCCACCCCTACATGTCTCACGTGACCTCACCTCGCCTCACCTAGATTCAGCACCTCAGTTGCTACAGCTGTTTCAAGCGTGCATGTTCACTGCATGCACTGGGAGGTAAGGATTTTCTAGCAGTCGTTTCTGTTTGATCAAATTGGAGTATCATCGCTTAAGTTCATTCACTAAATAAATTTATTTTTTTCATTCAACAGAGGACTATTTGGTGCAGCTCTGGAAGCAACCTAAAAGTTTTTTCATATTGGAACTACTCAAATGGGACTACTACTCAATTTCCGTTCCCTATACATGACAATAGGACTCCCTTCACTAAATGAAAGACATTATTGCACATACAGACAAGAAACCAAGAAGCAGATAATAGAACAGGACAAGCTCTCCAATCATAACGGCACGTGTTTAAATGTTGGCGATTGAACAAGTCAAATGGACTTTCAGAACTTTTAATATGTTTTTTTTTTAAATATGTTTGTACAGTTTTAATGGAACGTTTTAATATGTGTTTTATGAATGTCTTAGTGTGCATGCATTTTTTTTTGATATTGTTCAGTGTTTTTTTGATGTGTTTGCCTTTCATGTGAGAGGCTGATGAAGGACCGATCTTGTATAGTTCGAAACATGTACCTTACTTAGCGCACTAATAGCGCAAACAGAATTTGTATTGATTCGGCGGAAAGCTTCAAACTGATTAAATAATTCATATACGTCAATACGGACCGGAAATGGCAACTAGTATTCCCATTGCTAAAACGGCTAGTCAGGCTAAAAGGTATACATTTAAACATCTGCGAATAAAATTGGCCAGCGTCATTAAAGACATTGATTTCTTAAAGAAAAGCAGAACGCACAAACTAGTTCCTCGACACATAGGCGCGTTTCAGAAAAAAAGATTTTATAACAACTTTGAACGAAAAACACAGCTAATGATCAACCAGAAAATCCTGCAACGTGAATTGAAATTTTTATACATAAAGAAAAATCAAATAAATAACTTTTTATATGAAGTTCACTTAGAGGCCGCCAACATTACGGATAAGGACGAATGGGACTTCTTCCTTCTCCATGTAGAGGAAGTTATCGCATTCCACGCCAACAAAACGGTCGGCACTTTAAACAGGAAGTTAGACCAACTAATGCAGCAGGCATGCACGGTGAGCAACGAGGAACCAGACGCTCCATCCCATGAATTCCAAAAACCGTTTGAAAACTTATCCAATGTTGATTTTAACCAGGAAGAAATCGAATTAATGGAAAAGGGCTATAAACATAACTGGCACTCCTCCTACAATAATAAAACTAATTTAACAGTACTAATAGCAGAATCGGAAGCGGCAATCCAAAAACTCCCAATAGAAAAAGGAATGAAATCCGACATGTCATCAACAAGAAAATCAACAAAATAATAAAACAGGATAATAAACAACCCCACACAAAAAATGTCACCAACCTAAAAAACAAAATCGCTCAAGAGAATTTAATAATAACAAAGGCCGATAAAGGTAATAGCATCGTTATTTTAAATAAAGGCGATTACATTAAAAAAAACGGAATCTTTTTTGAGCAACAAAAATTTCAACATCATCATCATAAATCCCACAGGGCCCACACAACGAAAGCTTAAGCAGCTATTAAAGAACACCAACATGATTTTAGATGAATATCAAATCAGTAAACTGATCAATATGAACCCAGGCATACCAACCCTCAGGGCATTACCTAAAACTCATAAGGATAACGTACCGATCACACCTATTGTAAACTTCAGAGGTAGTCCTGTTTACAAGCTGTCACAATTCCTCCAATTTTTTGTTGTTGAAAAAAAAACACCATAAATTTTCGACTAATAATGCAATTAGAAATTCCATTGATTTCTGTGAACGCACTAAAGTCTTAAATCTAAAAGGCTCAGAAACTTTGCACACTGCTGACATCAGCGATATGTACACGAACATCCCAGTAGGTCCCACTGTAGACATAATAGAGGAAAATTTAAAAATGCACAGTAGGATGTCACGTGATGAAATCAAGGTGTTCATTAACCTGTTAAAATTTACCGTACAAAACAATTATTTCACGTTCAATCAAAAGATCTACAGGCAGACAGAAGGATTGGCCATGGGTTCCCCATTATCAGGCATAATGGCCAATATTTACATTGACCATTTGGAGAACATTAGTATCAGTAAAATAAAAGGCATCAGCTATTGGACAAGATACGTCGACGACGTTTTTCTGATAGTAGATAATGAAATCAGCAGCATCAATCACATCACAACAGAGCTAAACCAAATTGATAATAGCATCAAATTTACCACAACATCCGAAATAAAACAGTCTATAAACTACCTGGATCTAACTGTCATTAGGGACACCATGGGCCTACGATTTAAAATATACAGGAAACCAACCCAAACGCACACCACCATTAGGAAAGATTCAAATCACCCGGCCAGCCATAAAAAAGCTGCTTTCAGGGCATATATCAGTAGAGCTATTAACGTACCCCTCTCAGAACAAGATTAGAATAAAGAGCTTTCCACCATATACCAGATCGCCAAAGCCAATGGTTTTAGCAAAATGTACGTCGATTCCCTTTTAAGCAAAATTAAAAATAAACCAGTCACAAGTTTGCAACCAATAGAAAAGAAGAAGTCTTTTGCAGTTTTCACATACGCAAATCAGCTAACACATAGCATCACGAACGTTTTCAAGAAACAAGAGGTTAGAATAGCATACAGAACAGACAACACCACTATGAAACACTTATTTAACTCCAAATCGATCAACAAACAAGACAAATTCCAGAAATCCGGTATTTACAGAATAAAGTGCAAGGACTGTGATGCAGTTTACATAGGTCAAACGGGGCGTAGTTTTAAAATAAGATATAATGAGCATTTCAACGCTGCGAGGCACAAAAAATTCTCAGCCATTAATAATCACATGCAGGAATACAACCACAACTTTTCGAAAATTGAGGACGACTTAGAAATTTTACATTATTGCAGCAAAGGCATTATGCTTAAAATTTTGGAACAGCTTTAGATAGACCAGGCCTTGAGAAACAACCCGTTACACAATCTGAATGAAATCAATTTCGATAGCAATGTTTTATATGAAACATTGACAAACTTTGTCACCAACAACAAACATAAAAAACCTCCATAAATAAACAGATCTAGGTTCGTAGTACCACCCAACCTCCTTTGCCCCTCCCTCTCCAAGTACCGCCCCGCCCCTCCGCTCATTGCTTCCACCAATGGTATTCTCCACCCCTACATGTCCCACGTGACCTCACCTCGCCTCGCCTAGATTCAGCACCTCAGTTGCTACAGCTGTTTCAAGCGTGCATGTTCACTGCATGCACTGGGAGGTAAGGATTTTCTAGCAGTCGTTTCTGTTTGATCAAATTGGATCATCGCTTAAGTCCATTCACTAAATAAATTTAATTTTTCATTCAACAGAGGACTATTTGGTGCAGTTCTGGAAGCTACCTAAAAGTTTTTTCATATTGGAACTACTCAAATGGGACTACTACTCCATTTCCGTTCCCTATACATGACAATAGGACTCCCTTCACTAAATGAAAGGCATTATTGCACATACAGACAAGAAACCAAGAAGCAGATAATAGAACAGGACAAGATCTCCAATCATAACGGCACGTGTTTAAATGTTGGCGATTGAACAAGTCAAATGGACTTTCAGAACTTTTAATATGTGTTTTTAATATGTTTGTACAGTTTTAATGGAACGTTTTAATATGTGTTTTATGAATGTCTTAGTGTGCATGCATTTTTTTTATATTGTTCAGTGTTTTTTTATGTGTTTGCCATTCATGTGAGAGGCTGATGAAGGACCGATCTTGTATGGTTCGAAACATGTACCTTACTTAGCGCACTAATAGCACAAACATAATTTGTATTGATTCGGCGGAAAGCTTCAAACTGATTAAATAATTCATATACTTCAAGACGGACCAGAAATGGCAACTAGTAATCCCATTGCTAAATCATTTTATGTCAAGACGGCCTATTTGTATGGAACCCTAGATGAGGACATCTACATGAAAATACCAGAAGGTTACAAAGAAGAAAGGAAAATATGCAAACTGCTGAAAGCCTTATACGGACTGAAGCAAGCCCCTGTAGTTGGACTAAAACTCTCACAGAGTTCCTGAAACAAGAAGGCATGACGCAAACTAAGTCAGACCCCTGCATCTTCAAGAATGCTGAGAACAGTTTGTTTCTAGCAATTCATGTAGACGATGGCATCATGATGGGCAAAGACATTCAGAAAATTGACACAGCTACTCTGTAAACTTGGGAGAAATTTTGAAATGAAGACAACTCATTATCCCAAAATTTATTTGGGGATGGATATAAACAGAACAGAAGATGGTATCTTCATTTCTCAAGAGAAATATGTTTATAATGTACAGCAACATTACAACATGCAAGAATGCAAAGAAGTTAAAACCCCTTTCATTCTATCTTTCTTTCTTTCTTTCTTTCTTTCTTTCTTTCTTTCTTTGGCATTTCCCAATTAATTGGTGTCTCCGGAGCCAAGCAGGCTCATTTTGGTTTTGGCCGGGGATTTAAGGCCGGATGGCCTTCCTGACGCCACGTGATTTTTCAGGTGAAAATTCCACCCCGCTGTCACCGGGATTCGAACCCCAGCCGTCCGGGTGAAAGACGAGCAGCTAAGCCACTGCGCCATCACGCTCCCCAAAGAAGTTAAAACCTCAATAAACCAATATGAAGAAGAGGTGCAACAGAGGACAGCGTGAAGACAGAGTACCATATAGACAAGCTGTTGGGAGTCTGTTATACACTGTATAACAAAAAAAACGGCGTTGTCCGATTGTAAGGAAATTACGTATGTAAAGACATTCGGACCGAACATGCAACTGATCAAAACTTCGTGTCCATTGAATGAATAGCGGGAGCTGCCGCGCGTCCGAACTGCGAATGCATCAGGTGTATATAAGGCGCGATACTGAAGCGTTTGCTCGAAGTAGCTGTTGCATTTTACTGCGATATCTGAACATCGGCTGTAAGAATGCCACGCCGAAGGATTCGTGGTCATTACGAGCAGATGTCAGAGTTTGAAAGAGGTCGTGCGATCGGATTGAAAGAAGCTGGTTGGTCGAATCGAACTGTCGTTGGACATTTGGGTCGAAGTGATGCGGCGATCAGACGATGCTGGCAAGCGTGGGTCAGCAATTGCAGGCATCAGCGTCAGGACGGCAGTGGTCGACCGGGGGCCACAACAGCACGGGCAGACAGAGCGATTGTCAGAACAGCTGTCACAGCACCGGAGTCGTCGTTATTGAGACATGAGAATCTCATTGTCTCAAACTGAATTTATCGTCTGTTACATATTGGTCCTATTTCAAATTGAAGAGCGGCGCGGCATTCGAGTTTCCTCCGTGGCCGTCAGAGTTCACCACTCTTCAGTGACAAATCGGTCAGTACTTATGAAATTGCCGCTAGAGAATGCGCCATGCGCGTTTCTCGCTTCTTCAATATGTGGCACCCAAAGATTCGTAACGTAAGCCAAATTAACTCCTGAAAGACAAATAATATATATATATCCCTAACCGCCAAATTAATATGATTGGTGTCGTGTGTATCCGGCATTAAATGTGACTTTGTCGTATTCGAAACTACTGCTCTAATTGGCTATCCAAAAAATTGGTGCCGGGTGAATTATGAACTGGCGTTGTTGTTTCCGCCATATTTGCAACAAGACTCTACTCGAGGGCTTGAAGACGACTTGACGTATATGTGTCTAAGGGGGAAAGGGAATTTTACCTTCCCTTCCTAAAATAAAAGGATTTTTGTTGAAGAGAATGAATATTTCTCGTACTTTCTAATCTCGCATGAAAATATCGTTTGTCTTTTGTCAAATGTATATTCTTTGACTTCATGGTTTTTTTTTCCTTTTGTCTGTATCCTGTATCCTGTGTCTTGTTCAATACGATCTAAGTCAACATGTGTTCATGTATTTTAATCCGTTCATCCCGAGTAAAACTGATAAAATAGAAACTCATGCATAGCACAAGTAGTTTCAATAAGTTATGAGCCCAGACATTACGGTGTTCTGTGACCATTTTCTTCAGTGAAATTTAAATAAAATTGAGAAGGCAAAATGAGTGAACATGCTTCGAGTCCTTGTGCCTATGGGTTTCCGAAATTGAGTGGTCGGGAGGATTATTCGAAACGGTCTTTTGGGATGTCAAATTATCTCAAAAAGCATGGATTGTGGGCCAGTGTCCGAGGCACAGATGTGTCGGAGGGACATGATCGGCGTGACGAGAGAGCGCTGGTGGATATATGTCTCATGGTGGTTGTTCACAATTATCCCCATGTTCGAGACTGTTCAAAAGCTGAGGATGCCTGGAATGTCATTGAAAAGGAAGTGGAGGTATATCACGCTGATACGAAATCTGTGCTCGCTCAAGTTATCAGATTTCGATTCCATGGACAGGTATATTGGTGAGGTTATGTCAGTTACACAGAAGATAGCAGCTGTTGATGAGACTGTCGCTGATAAGTTTGTTGCTGCTATGATACTTCGAGGTCTTCCTGATGAATACGACAACTTAGTTATGACCGTAACCTCAACATCGAAGGAACTACCGTTGGACCGCATCATGTCTATCCTGTTGGACGAAAGCTTTCGCCGAAATCATGGTGAGAAGTCAGCTGATGGGGCAGCCCTGTACAGCAACACCAAGAAGAAAGTCAGGTATGTCAAGAAACCAAAGAGCTCTAGTGAAAAAGCAGTTGACAAGAGTCGTTGGAAGTGTTGGATTTGTGGTGAAAAGGGTCACGGAAGAGATAATTGTCCACAGAAAGAAAGAGTTCAAAGTGCACCGAAGTGTCCAAAATCCAATAAAAGTCTGTTTTGTGCTTTAACTGCTCGGGTACCAAAGAATTGTTTCGTCATTGATTCTGGCTGTAGTGCTCACATGTCTCCTAATGTTAAACTTATGTCAAATTATAAATACAATGATGATCCTGATATAAACATTGTAATTGGTAATAATGATAAGTTGCCTGTTCAAGGAGTTGGTGACATTGCACTGAATGTAAGCGACAGTATTAATAATCTGTGAGACGTGATACATGTTCCAGGACTGAGTGTTAACGTGCTGTCGGTAAGTCAGATGATTGCAAGGGGTGCTGTTGTTGTGTTCAACAAAAATTGATGTGAAATCTTGGATTCGGAGAATTGCTCAGTGAATGGTAGCGTGCTAGCTACTGGTTCAGTTATGAATGGTTTGTATTACCTGAATGGTAACCAAGATATGTCTGCCCTTGTTGCTGATGTGTTGGATTACAATTTGTGGCATCAACGATTGGGCCACGTTGGACAACAGAAGATACAGGTCTTAAGTCAAATGCCTGATGTTGTTAAATTTAAGGAAATACCAAAGGAATTGTGTGAACCATGTGTTCTCGGGAAGCAGCAAAGGCAGTAATTTCCACAGGTAAGTCAGTCGAGGAGTGAAAGTTTCTTTGGACTTGGTGCAATCTAATCTGTGTGGGCCGCTTCCTGAGAGCTGGAATGGTGTTAAATACATGATGACAATAATTAACGATTTTTTTCAGGAAGATTTTTGTTTATTTTTTGAAACAAAAATCTGAAACCAAGGAGAAAGTCGAGGATTTTGTTGCATATTGTGAAACTCAGAAAGGTAAGACACCAAAGATATTTTGATCTGATAATGGTAAGTGTTGTGTATTTACTTGAGTTAGCATGAACATTCTAAAAAGTGTTGTGTATTTACTTGAGATAACGCAAACATTCTAGTTGCTATTCCTAGAACATTCCAATCTGGAACATTCGAATCTGGAACATTCCATCTACTATGTATATATGCACCCGCAGACGGTAGACGACAGTTCCACGCTAGTTCCGCTTTGGACCGCTCAAGTTAGTCCACCTTGTGTATCGTTGTGTATCAACTAGTGTTAAATAAATCGTTGTTTTATATTAACAAGTGTGTGTTATTCATCTTGTATCTCCCACGATATAACAGTGGTGTCAGAAGTGATATAAGATAAATAGCCTAACGTTGTGAAACCGAGTGAACTTTCTAATCTCAACGCAAGTGTTTGCCCCGAACGAAGTTCATCGCAGTGCGTGTTGGAAATACCAAACCGAGTGAACTTTCTAACCTCAACGCAAGTGTGCGCATCGAACTAAGTTCATCCCAGTGCGTGTAATAAATACTGATCTCCACTCATCTTCACCATGCCGGTGATAACCTCTGAGCAACTCCAACAATACTCGGCAATGATCGCCGACGCTATCCGACAGACAACAAGTTCAACAACGTCATCATCACAGACTCGACCGCCACAATTCAAAATACAACCGTATCGTGCAACTGATGGGACGACTGTAGCCGACTATTTCACTCGCTTCACCTGGGCGCTCAAACTGAGCAAGGTACCCGCGAATCAACACGCACATTTTGCACGGGTGTACATGGGTTCTGAACTCAATAATGCCCTGAAGATCTTGGTGAGTCCTAATGATCCGAAAACTCTGTCATACAATGAGATTCAATCTAAGCTGAAAGGCCACTTCGACGCCACACGCAACAAGTTTGCTGAGAGCATCAAATTTTGGAGT
Organism: Meconema thalassinum; assembly: GCA_946902985.2. NCBI lineage: Eukaryota > Metazoa > Arthropoda > Insecta > Orthoptera > Tettigoniidae > Meconema > Meconema thalassinum. The sequence continues at coordinate 349,565,254 of OX336389.2, forward strand.
GTAATGCAGAAGCAGGGAGAAACTATCGCTAGCTTCACCTTAAGACTGCGGCAGGCTGCAACGTTTTGTGAGTATGGCACATTCCTTGATCGCATGTTAATTGAACAATTGCTCGCAGGGTTGGAATCACGAGAAATGTGCGACGAGATTATTGCAAAACAGCCAGAGAACTTCACCGTGGCATATGAAATCGCGCATGCGCTCGAAGCTACTCGCATCACCACCAACGAGGTCAAAACGGCTTCCGCTAAGTCTGAATCAACCAATCGGATTGGATACGAGAAGCCTTTGTCCAGGAAGAACAGCAACCAACAGTCGCCACGCAGTAAGTCAGCTCATCAAAATCTGGGGTCTTACAACCTACCCAGACAGCACCAAGGGCCACATCAGGCAAACCGAAGTGCATCCCAGGACAACCAATCAACATGTGCAGTGTGCGGTGAAGCTCTCCCTCGCAGTCAGTGCAGGTTCCAGAACGCCGAGTGCTTGAAGTGTGGCAAGAAAGGTCACATCGGAAAAGTTTGCCGATCAAAATCGAGGAAACATCGAACAACAAACCATGTGACCGAAGAAGAGCTTCCAGCAGAGAACCTCGACGTCGTGGAGAATCTCAGCATAATCGAGGTCATCGGATCGGCCAACGCAGCACCTAAGCCACTGGTTGATGTCAGCATAGAGGGAACCACCGTCAAAATGGGACTCGACACCGGTGCCCCCTGCACAACCATGAGCAAATCAAAGCTAAATATGATCAAACCAGGTTTTGGGTTGCAGAAAAACGATCGTAACTTTGTCAGTTACACCGGTCATCCGATCAAATGTATTGGTAAAACGTCAGTGTGCACCACCATCGGAACCACAACCAGGAACCTGAATCTCAACGTGGTTGACGATGAAGTCGAATCGCTCTTTGGCCGAGAGTGGATTTCGGAGTTTGTACGGGAGATCGACTTTGGTCACCTCTTCAGAAAATCCGTCCCAATCCACAAGCTCTCAGACAAGCAGGCTCTGACCTTGGAACAACAGAAGCAGCTCGAAAACGCTCTATCTCGCTACAAGGATGTGTTCAGCGACACCCCAGGAAAGTCTCAGGTCCCCCAGCAAAGATGCACCTGAAGGCTGGAGCTACACCTGTCTTCGCTGAGGTGGAGACGTACCAGTTGCCCTCCGCGATGCCTACGCCAAGGAAATCGACAAGCAAATTGCATCTGGCTTCTACAAAAGACTGGACTATTCTGAGTGGGCTTCGACAACGCACGTCGTCGCAAAGAAGAACGGCAAACTGAGGATCACAAGCAACTACAAGCCTACTCTCAACCCGCGGATCATCATCGATGAACAACTGATTCCCAAGGTGGAACATCTGATCAACCGAATGCGCGGCGCCACTCTCTTCTGCCACCTGGACATCACCGACGTGTACACTCATCTCGCGATCGAAGATGAGTTCAGCCATGCTCTCACGCTTAACACCCCAACTCACGGTCTGATCCGCCCAACGCGAACAGTATATGGAGCAGCTAACATCCCCGCTATCTGGCAGTGGCAAATGGACACAGTCCTGCAAGGTCTCCCAAACCTCGTAAGTTTTTTCGATGACAGTATAGTTTTTGCTGATAGCTCGGAAAATCTGATGCAGGCCCTCAGCAGCACTCTGGAACGGTTTCGGCAACACAACCTCAATCTCAACCAAGCCAAATGCGCTTTCGCTCAAACATCCCTGGAAGCCCTTGGCCACAAAATCGATGCGTCAGGCATCCACAAGTCTGTTGCACATATCCGAGCTGTATGATATGCACCGAAACCGACTACACCAGAAGAACTCCAACTGTTTCTTGGTAAAGCAACCTACTACAGCTCGTTCATCCCTGATTTGTCCACCAGAGACCGACCACTCAGGGACATGCTGCTCAAGGACCCTCTCATCTGGACACCAGAAGGCCACAGAGCATACAAAGACATCAAGAACGCCCTAACATCACCCCAGGTATGAACCAGCGTTACCACTCCTGTTGGCCACGGACGCCAGCAAGACCAACCTGGGCGCAGTACTGTCACACCGGCTTAGCAACGGCCAAGAACGTCCAATCGCTTACGCCAGTAGAACGATGACAGCAACGGAACAAAGGTACTCTCAGATCGATAAGGAAGCACTGGCCATTGTGTGGGCTGTACAGAAGTTTTTAATTATCTATATGCTCGCCACTTTACTCTCATCACCGATCACAAGCCTCTCACACAGAGAGAAGTTTTTACCGGTCCTGTGCATCAGTCGCATGGCCAATTATGCCGACTACCTAGCAGACTTCGACTACGACGTCATCTTCAAGACATCCAAAGCCAACGCCAACGCTGACTACTGCTCCCGAGCTTACCTACCAACAACAGTTAACCTTATCAGAAACTTCTTTCCTCCACAGCAAGAGACGAACAGTTTTGATTATTTTGACTTTTTTGCAGTCTATCAGATCCAACAGCTACCAGTTAGGGCAGAAGCAATCGCACGCGAGACCAGGAAAGATCCACATCTGGGCAAAATTGTCCAGATCATCGAAGCAGGGCAAGACCTCACCCGCCAGCTTTACAAGGCACCAGAAGCGAAGTACACCCTCGCCGCAAACTGTCTGATGTTCGAACATCGAGTTGTTGTCCCTCCTTCACTGCGAGACGCTATCCTCAACTACCTGCACGCAGCTCACCTGGGGATAGCCAATATGAAAGGTATGGCACGTTCCTTTGTGTTCTGGCCTGGAATCGACAACGACATTAAGTCTCTCGCCAATGCTTGCGCCGCGAGTGTAGCTCATGTGCATGCGCCACCCAAGTTCCGAGATCACCACTGGGAATACCCGAAGACAACTAAGGGAACGCTCCGTGCCGATCTGAACTAGTTCCTCCGTCAATTCCGCAAGGCTCCACACTCCACCACTGGCCAATCTCCAGCCCAGCTTTTCTTGGGACGAGATCTCCGCACCAGACTCAACTTGACCAGACCTGATGACGTCCACGCGAAGGTTACATAAAAACAACGAGCTGAAATGAGCTCAACATTCCGCACTCTGGAACCTGGACAGAATGTCTACTTCCTGTCTGGCAATATCAAGCTGGGCAAGTGGCTCCCTGGAACAATTGTGAAACGCACTGCTGACCTTCACTATGAGATCAACTACCAGGGAAAACGATTCAAGCGCTACATTGATCAGATTAGATCGTTTGCTGGCAACAACAAAGGCAAAACCAACTTGGACAACGATCGAGAGTCAACCAACGATCAAGAACCAGCCATCGAGCAACAGAGCCTGAGATGATATCGCTTCACCGACACACCAGCAAGAGCCCAAACACCACCAGCCACACCAGCTACACCTGTAGACAGGGCAACTCCCAATTCGCAAACCCCTTTTATTCCTCGCCGGAGTAGTGGTCAGCGCCGACCACTATTGAGATTCTCTCCTGATTAAGTTTCTTAAATCATCCATTTAAAAGAGGCAGGAAATGTTGTGCATTTACTTGAGTTAACATGAACATTCTAGAAAGTGTTGTGTATTTACTTGAGATAACGCGAACATTCTAGTTGCTATGCCCAGAACATTCCAGTCTGGAACTTTCGAATCTGAAACCTTCCATCTACTATGTATATATGCACCCGCAGACTGTGGACGACAGTTCCGCGCTAGTTCCGATCTGGACCGCTCAAGTTAGTCCACCTTGTGTATCGTTATGTATCAACTAGTGTTAAATAAATCTTTGTTTTATATTAACAGGTGTGCGTTATTTATCTTGTATCTCCCACGATATAACAGTAAGGAATTTGTCAATTCTGACCTGAACAAATATTTCAAGGTGAAGAGGATTGTGCAACAGAAAACTGTAAAGTATACAGCTGAACAAAATGGCGTAGCTGAACGTCACAATAGTACCATTATGGAAAGGGTTAGATGCATGTTGTTTACAGCAGGATGTTCTGGAAAACTGTGGGCAGAAGCAGCAAATAGCGCAGTGTATATTTTGAACAGAAGTCTTCATAGTAAAGTTGATAATGCCATACCAGAGGAATTGTGGACTGGTAAAGCTGTAAGCCATGAGAATATGAAAATATTCGGTTGCGATGCTTATGCCCATGTTCCAAAACAGGTGCGTACTGGCAACTTGGAACCCAGAAGCAAATGTTTTGTGTTTGTTGGGTATGATGGGGAAAAGAATGCTTACCCTCTGTTTGATCCCAGTAAACTTAAAGATAGTTTTGTAGAGCACAGTGTTAAATTTGTAGAACATTAATTCACCAGGTGTGCTGAGAAAAATGTTAAAATGAGCGATGTAATGTATTGTCCGTTGCATAACATTATAAATAATGATGAAAACAGAATTGGACAGGATAATAACCTGCCAATCATTGAAGTTTCAGTTGCTGGTCAGGTTAGTTAGTTTCAGGTATTGCTCAGGTTAATGAAGACATTGTTGTAATTCATGACGATGAAAATGATGATATTGACCAGATTGATGTTCCAGAAAATGCAGGTAGGAGGTATCCTTTAAGGGAGAGACGTCCAAAACAATTTCCTGATTATGAGGTCTATTTTGCTGAAAGTGGTGGTTATATGGAACCTACCGCTGTGTCTGAAGCACTTAGCGGTACGGATGATATGCAATAAAAAAAAAGGCGATGGAGGAAGAACTCAATTCATTTCATGATATTGATGTATGGACATTAGTTGAGAAACCTGATGGAACAATTATTGTAAGATGCAAATGGGTGTCAACGTGAAACGTAATACTGAAGGTAATGTGTCTAAATTTAAAGCACGCTTAGTGGCTAAAGGTTGTTCTCAGTGGTACGCAGTTGATTATCTGGAAGCTTTTGCACCTGTAGTGCGGTATAGTACATTGAGATTATTCTTTGCTCTTGCTGTAAATATGGATCTGGAAGTTCATCACCTTGATGTTTCAACAGCTTTTTTAAATGGCGTTCATAAAAATTATATTTATATGTACCTCCCAGAAGGCTATGAGTGTGACAGTTCTAAAGTTTGTAAGCTTCGAAAAGCTGTTTATGGCTTGAAGCAAGCATCTCGCACTTGGTATGAGAGGGTTCATGAAATTCTTACTGAAATCGGTTATAAGAAGTCTCTGTATGAACCATCTGTATATTACTGTAAAGATGCATCATCTTTTGTTGTTATTGTCCTCTATGTTGATGATTTTTTTTGTACTTTTTAATGATCATGTCCAAGTGGAGAAACTGAAGTCTGTGTTGCATTCTCATTTTAAGATCAAAGATTTGGGATAAGTCTATGAATGTCTTGAGATGAGAGTTCAAAGAAGCAAAGATTGTATTAGATTGGAGCAGAAGTGTTATCTGTTAGATATGGTGGATAGGTTTAACATGTCAGATGGTACTCATGTGAAAACTCCAATTGAAACAGGTTTGTTGTTGGAGAAATCCACATCCTGTGACAAATCCTATCCCTATCAACAGGCTATTGGTGCTTTGTTATACCTTTCCATTTGTACCAGGGTAGATATTGTATATGTAACTGATTATTTGAGTCAGTTCAATAATTTCTATGGTAAAGAACATTGGACATGTGTTCAGAGAGTGTTCAGGTACTTGAAGGGTACGGTGGATGTTGGTATCATGTATAAAAATCAGAATGAGATGTCAAGGGTTGTGTTGATGCTTCTTTTGGAAATAATTTAACTGACAGGAAATCTGTGAGTGGTTATGTATTTAAATATGCAGAAGGCCCACCAAGTTGGGAAAGTAAGAAACAGCCAGTTGTGGCACTGTCTAGCACTATAGCAGAATACATAGGTCTGACTTTAGCATCTAAAGAAGCTCTGTTCTTTAGAGGTTTTTTCTTTGAGTAGTGTAAGAAAGGAGGTCCAATTCAGTTGTGTAATAACAGTCAGAGTGCTCAGAGGTTGGCTGAGAAAGAAGATTTTCATCAGAGAACAAAACTTCTTAAAGAAATGCAAAGTAAATTTGTCCTATATGCCTACTGCTTAAATGATTGCTGATGTATTGACAAAAGGTATGCCAATTCATGATCATATGAACTGTGTTACTGGCATTGGTTTGTCCTAAAGTGCAGCATAATGCAGCATTGCTCGATTAAGGGAGAGAGTTGTAGACAATGAATATTTCTCGTACTTTCTAATCTCGCAGGTAAATATCGTTTGTTTTTTGTCAAATGTATATTCTTTGACTTTATGTTTTCCCCCGTTTGGCTGTATCCTGTGTCCTGTTCAATACAATCTAAGTCAACATGTGTTCGTGTATTTTAATCCGTTCATCCCGTGTTTAACTGATACAATAGAAACCCATGCATAGAACAAGTGGTTTCAATAATTTTGAAAGCAAATTAATTTCAAGAAATTATAAGGGATAGGAAGAAGTTGAAGAATTTATTTTCTACGTTAACGCAAAATGCATAAAATGGAAAAGTTGAAGTACGAAGATTAGTGTTCAGTGGCCGCCATTAGGACATAAATGTGTTTTTACTGTAATTTAATTATGTTTTAAAAAGGTAATTATTTTTGGCGAGGGGCCCGTAAAAACTAAGGTACTGTACCAGTATTTTCCTGGGCCTATTGGTACAACTTTTGTCTGAAGTAATTTTACGAGATGTTACGACACTTCCAACGTTCAGCAGAGAGCTGTGATCTACATGCCGCACGCTTAGGAGAAATTATGATACTACTCCGCCTTACTCTGACGTATCTCGCCTCAATCCAGTCCAATAACCTCACCCCACATGTTTATCAAGGATACATTTGAGCAGTGAAGACAGCAATCTCTCGCAATGGACGTATAAAATTACATCAAATTACTAATTTTGGAGATTACAGAGGGGAGCAACTATACGTATTCACTCTGAATACTATTTCGACGCATTTTGATGATATTTTGAGAAAGTTTTTAAGCCGCAGAAGTATTTAAAATGTATTTATCGCCATTGTCGGTGATTGACTTCGATAAATATCGACTAAGCCATCATGCGTAGCCAGCAGAGCAGATGTGTGCACTCACTAGAGCGATTACTCTGATTTGAATTTTGAAACAGTGCGCTTCGCAGTTCCCTGGAGTGAAGCGAAAGTGTGATAACAACTTCTGCTGCGCGGTGTTAAACATACACTCACGCTAACCTCTTACTATGTTCTTAGACTGCTGAAAGCAACATTTCTCCACGTTATACAAGTATCTTAATTGAACATAGAATATTAACGAGGCACATATAAACCGATTCATGGAACAATTGATACATAGTTCGGCAGTGATATTTCTTTATTTTACCACCATGATATACAGACTTGAGTCGTGGTGAATAGCCAAGCAATTCTTCGAACGTGCCAATATGCATTGCTAACCAAATGACTGGAACGCAACAGTGACGCAGAACCGAGTATCAGGAGTAATCCCATGCTAGAAAATGTATATAATGAGCATGAAAGCAAACTACAAAAGGCGACGTAAGGAATCTACTCATACCATTCTGAGATGAAATACTATCACGTGATGACGATGATTCAGCAGATAAGGGATTTGGCGTTTACAATCCCAGTGCTTCGAAGCCCAATCCAGGGTGGTCGAGTGAGAGAGGTCCGGGGTTCTTGGAGTGGTGTTCGAGCAGGCGAGGAGACGGGTTCGATCTCTGGTTCAGGGCTGGGACAGATCTTTTCACAGTCTGTAACTGATGTTCGATCCAAACAGGAATGATGTGTTCCTATACACATTTTCGACCCGAAGCCATCTCAAGGTAGCTGGAAGATCTTATATTATGTAGATGTTAGAATTAGAAGTATTTTTAGATGACCCTTTTTTCACCATGTTTAATTATTATGTTGAAAGTAAGCTGGTGGATTAATTCCGTCATTTTTGTCTATCAACGGATGCACCTTCAGTCAATCTTTGCAGGTTGTAATATTTTGTATTTCATATTTTGAACATCGTTATTTAAATTTTTGGCTATAATTATGGAAACTTTCCATCAGTTGAGAAGATTTGCGTTAGGAGAAGACTACGATGCATATAAGATTACATATAAAGGGAAGAATATATTTTGATCGTATTAATGAACATTCAACAACATAATTATGTAATTATGTGAATTTGCAGAACAGTATAAATTTCGTTGATATATACAGCAGAATACTTTGAATGATTGAATTATAATGCGTTAATTAGAACTTGGAATTGAATGAACTGAATTTTATGAAGTTAATACTTATTTATGGCATTTTGATAGATGTGCAATGATAATCAATTTTGAGTAATATTTGTAGGAATGATTTGTTGGATTGGAGGCACTTCAGTTTCCAGTTTTATTTAATTCGAGATTTTCGCTTAGTTTTTTTCCGATTTCGTTCTTATTCTAATGGTCTTTATTGAATCCAATTAATATTTGGCATATTTTCCATGGCGTAGGATCGAACGACATTCTCTAGAGGCTGACATATTTCGAATTTCTGTTACGGAACTGATTCGAATCTTAACAACAAATTAAATATAATATTGTAATGGACAATATTGTTAAATGCATTTCATTTGTGAAATCAATAATGATAATTATAACACAGAGGCAATATTTCAAGAAATGTTAAGCGCTACAAATAATCATGTTTATATTGAGTAGAGACGGGAATTTGCCTAATTTGCCTATTTCATTCCTGTGTTTAGAAACGTAGGCTTTCGAGATATAAATCCGTTTTAGGTTCTTTTAGGCTAGATTTCGTTGGTTTTATTGTGCCTATAAATGCCTATTTCAAGGGTTTGTGCCTATTTGGAGTATAATTGCCTATTTGATGCCTTTTGACTGAATTTTAAAGTGCATTATATTGCAGCTGGTGTGCTCGACAGAATTATATTCTCATTTCTCAAGAAGTGTTTACCCCACGAACAAGAATGGGAATTCTCGGAAGTCACCAAAAATAGCGCCTGGGATCTCGATATTAAGCCTCCATACTTAACAACCCTTCGTTTTGTATTTCGCTTTTCTTTATATTGAAAATTTACCCGTTAGTATGTGTGTGAATTAATATCATAAATTTTATGCTGATTGAATAAAAAAAGAACTAACTTAGTGCCATGTTTTCGCGTTTTTTCAATCTCGATATTAAGCCCCCACAGTTAAAAACCCTTCGTTTCAGATATCGACCCCTTCAAAAGCCGCGTTAGGTTGGCGCTGCAACCTAACTGTGAATTAATATACAGTATATCTTGTACGCGTCTGAGAGTTGAATGGGCAGGCAGTTAAAAGCAGCCAGGAGCGATGCGGTCCAGCTGGGAGTGAAAATGCAGCGGCGATCAGTGCGTTGGTGCTGTAACCTATCTTGTGTTGAATGGGCAGGCAGTTTAAAGCAGCCAGGAGCGATGCGGTCCAGCTGGGAGTGAAAATGCAGCGGCGATCAGTGCGTTGGTGCTGTAACCTATCTTGTGTTGAATGGAGGCAGTTTAAAGCAGCTTGGTGGGATGCGATCTAGCTGGCAGTGAGTGTAGCATGGCCTCTCACCAAGATAGATGGAAACATGGTGGTCCCGTCTCGAACTACTGTTGCTATGGAGATGGCCGGCCTTGCTATTACTTCATCAGTTTATTTTCTGCTTTTATTAGCCTTTGCTTGAGTGCAAAAAGGCCGAAATCAGAAGAATGGGAAAGACTGTCGAAAATGCATTTAGCCAGCCGTTTCTTCTGGGTCCTAAACTATGTGTAGGCAAAATTTGGTTGAGATTGGTGGAACGGTGTAGATTTGTATACGGAACAAATCCACCCACTCACTCATCCACATACATACATACATACATACATACTTACATACATACATACATACATACATACATACATACATACAGACTTTCACTTTTATATATAAGATAAGTATGTTATTAAATTATAAGTTGCTTCTTGTTAATTCTTTTTATAGTAATTAAATATGTTATTAAATTACAAGAAATTTTTTCATGCCTATTTTGTTGCCTATTTTACACGTTAGTGCCTATTTACATGCCTATTTTGGCTATTTTAAGAGCCTATATGCCTGCCTATTTTAACTGTTTTTCGTGCCTATAATTCTCGTCTCTAATAATGAGGCATGATAATCCAGAATGTTAGATTGAAATTCAAGAAATTTTAAAATGGCGTGGAAGATTAAAGTTACAGTTCTTTAAAGCTATTGGTGTATTGAAATTGGTCATACATGGTTGATTGTAAACATATTGAAATATTAGGATATCACTGGATATCTTGAAACATTGTGGAAGTATGTATAAATGAATCTCAAGTACAGTGAGAGTAGTAAGTTGTAATGAATGTATTGAATGTTATGCGAGCTGATTGACAGTCGCTTAGTTAATTAGTGGTTGAATTTATTCGTGAAAGTGTACGACTATTAATGCAATAATGCCGATGTTTAAAAACTTACCCACCATTGAAATGTAAAAAGGAATATTTATAATAATGGCTTTGATTGTTAAATATAAATTATATTATAGGTGTGAGACGTAAATTGAAACTTGAATAGTGTTGATAGAAATGAATGATATTACGAATTAAATAACCAAACATGAAAAACACATTTGAATAACTTGACCGTTCGTCAAATAAGACAGATCCTGATGTGATTATAAAATAATTGAAATGAAGATAGTTCAAATGGTTGACATGAATCTTGACTAGATTCTTATATGAATAACATTGTAAATAGGTGTACATAATAATTTCCTTGAACTTAACCCATGTTTATATGTAGTCGAGCACGATAGTGTTCCATCGTCACTAATGATTTTAGGTGACGGAAATTTATGCAACAGATGCAATATGGACATCAGCACCATTAATAAGAAGACATAAATTAATTGATTTTCATTTCTTTGTTGTTTGACCATCGTCATTCAGTATATCCACGATGTCTTCGATCAATAAATTGATAAATGTATTTCAAATTCTGCACTGATCTAGTGATTTATATTAATAACAGGATGTGTTAGGAGGACCAGTGGGTAACTTTTCCCATCGTAAGCCTTCATGCACGAGATCTATCTTGGATTCTCGAGTTCTTCTCTGAGCTAGTTCATTTTGTTCTTTTCCACTGGTGTTTTCTTAACGCATTCTTTTTAACTTTGTATGTTCCTATCCCTGGTTGATCCACGTTGGTAGAATTTTGGGGGTTTTACTTAGCAGGGTTCTTCCAGATTCTGCGATCCAGCCGTGTCTTCAGATTTCAACAGGTAAGACCACATAGTACGTTGGTTATTTTATGTTTTATTTTTATTTAGATGTGATGCTGATGGCATTACCTGAAAAGTGTTATATGTCGTTAAATTATCGGAAGCTTCCAAGTCTTATTTTTGGTTTTTCTCTTTGTAATTATTGATTTTCGTTAATAGAATACTCTTCTGTTGTAATTACGGGCACTTCGCGTTTTAAGTTTGGTTGGTATACACGAAGTATTAGCATAACTTAGGGCGTTAGCTATCTTTTCTGTGACAATCCATAGCATCCATCTCATATAAATTTTGTACTGTTATAAAGTAGGTTCCTGATTTTATTTAATTATATATCTCACTGAGGATTTTCTAAACGTAATCAATTTTTGTAATCTATTCTTTAAAAACCGGGCTGTGAAGTAATTCAACTGTTCGCTGCCATTGTTGTTTGCTTAACACCATTGCATTGTGGTACTTGCCTTTTGTTTTCGCTTTTTGTGTCGGTTGCAGACAGACCTGTGTGTTATTGTTGGTAATTAAATATTTTGTTTTTCATGTTTAATATCCTTGTGATTCTTTCGTGTATTGTAAAGCTTGTAAGTACTTAATTTAAACCGACAGTCATATTATTTTGTTTTCTGCAATTTTATTTTATTGTTTTTGCGTCCTAGTTTTGCGCACGTAGACTTGTTAACTTTATGTCCAGTCTGTAAGAGGAAGTTGTCGTTCTCTTTATTCTTTTCTTATTTTAGTTATTTCAAAACTAACTTCATATTATACCTTATGGTATTTGTACATTTTCGCTCATATAGCTTCCCGTGTAAATTACTTGTAAATTTGTCTTGGCCTTAAGCTATTCGATGTTCCTCAGTGAGACCAGGTAGGTTTATTCAGGGCTATTTCTTGATTTTTGAGTAGATGCATTCCTTATAGTATGTGTTTTATTCCATAGGTTTTTCTAATTAAATGTATTTTCTTTTTAACTAACACAAGTGTTACCATTTCATTGGTCATAGCTTCGGTAGGTTACAGGGGGGCAGCTATAAATAACCCAGTGGGACTACCTCTTTTCCTTCTTAAACCTATATATTCTTCTGTCGGAGTGTGTTCCTGGGTGATTTGCAGTACGGTATGCGGACTCTGAAGACAGATAAGCCGTCCAACGCGCTTTCCGCACAACATCTTACTCGCTCCTAGCGTAATAGCGTTATCAGTGGTAGCAGAGCGTGGTTATCGATTAACGCTTCTGCACTCACCTTGACCCCTACTCACAGACATTTCTATTGTGGTTCCTAGTGCTTGCGGGGAGAAGGCCAGTGTGATGAACCGTGTGCATATGTTAAATCTTTTCTTTTGCTACTCCTTGTCATTTTCTGTTATATGAGTGCTTCTTCGTGGGTGAGGTGATATCTTGCAATGTCCTGTTGAAGTAAGAATATTCTGATTGTGAATGATCCTTCCATTATTATACAACATACCTAACGGAAGAAGCAGTTGGTGAGTGTTTCGCATTGATTCTTGGCATGGGGAATATGTATTTCATGATGCAGATGGCCTACGTGTAGTGAATGACACCATCATCGTGGAGCTTGCCAGGTGCTGTTTATCCTGTGAAACTGTAGCGTTCTATGTTGTAGTGAAAATTTAGTTGTATTTTGCATTATGTCCTGGAGCGACGTGAATGAGTGATGGTCCGCAGACCCGCACAATATTGTACATTGTATTTGTAAGTGGAATTTTCAGGTATCGAGGCAGTGTTGGAGTTTCAAAAGAGTCTATTTTGGTGTTAATTTGTGTTTTATTGTATTGTTTTTAATTGTAGGCTGTCCTCGTAATCCCTGAATTTTAGTTTTTGCCTTATAGTCTGCCTGCGTTTCTGTGTTTGTCAAGATGGCTAACAATAATAGTGTCTTTAATTTTCTAGGGTTTAATGATAATATTGTGAATTCTGAGGCTTCTTCTAGGGTTTAACGTGAGTCATATCTTATAACTAGATCTGAAATAATTGGAACGAGGCCAAATATTGGTTTGTCTACCTCTCTGTTACCTGGTTCTAGTAATTCTAGGCCAGCTACCGTTAGTGGTAGTAACGCGGCCAATGTTAGGTCAAATAACGACATCCTAGATGTGAGCGACCAGTTGAATCCCAGACTTTCCACTGGTAATTTAAATGTGTTTTCCCCTATAGAGGGTATGCGAGGAAGCTCCTCTCGTGCAGATATCTTGTTCAAACAAGTCTCGTGTATGCCTACCGTGAATTATGGGTCGATTCCACGCCTTATTTCCAGTTACTTAGCAAAGTTGAGGAGTTTAAATTTGGATGATGTGACCCAGGTGGTCGTATTTTTAAAACAAGTGGTCGAATTAGGCAACCATACCATTATTTTTGGAATGTCTGAAACTCAAATCTTTCAAATCATGTAGCCTGTTTCCTCTGGAATGCTTCGTGAAAAGCAAATCGAAGAAATTCAAACTCGTATGTCTTTAGCCATGTTCATGAGGGACGTGCTGTTTTCATATATCCCTGCGCGTACCATTAGTGCCCTCGAGCAAAGATTCATGTATCGTGTCCAAGGTTGGACGAGTCGCTTAGCGACTATGTCAGTGACATTAAGGGGTATGCTAAGGTGTTCGCATCTCCCTTGTCTGAACGACAATTAGTGTTGTCCATTGTAGATAGCAATTTGCCAGAATTCAGATCATACATGATGTTGTGTACCAGGCCTACCTCATTTGTCGAGCTAAATCAAGTTATTGTAAGGGCTATAGGCGTGAAACATGTGGACTCCCTTCGTGTCGAAAACATGCCACCCCCTTCGTTGATCGTCCGTCCCCCTTTTAAGGTCATGTTTCGCCCTAGATCTAACGTAACGTGCCATACTTGTGGTGGCGTTGGACATATTAGGCGAATGTGTCCTAACAATAAAGTAGGGTATCGCCAATGACGGGGCACTAAGGAGACCAAGTCGGGTGTTACTTCAAGGGATAATTCTGTGCATGAGAATTTGGGTAAATGGTGTGACGTTTTTGGTCTCCCTGCTAGTGAAATTAGTGATAAAGTTGTGGAAACTAAGTCATCGTGTACTAGGTCTGCCAACGTCTCTTATAAACCTAACCTGTCTGTGACCAATGATGTAGCAAGTCATCTCAACACTAAACAAAATGTGAAAGCCTTTGATGCTACTGCCCTCGTCCTCGAATGGTAATCGATTTAGAGTGGATAAGAATTTAAGAATTTCACCTGTGGCTAAGGGAATCTTTCCAAATATAGAAATTTGTATTAATTACGAGCCCGTTTCTGCCTTGCTAGATTCTGGTAGTGTTGCCTCTTTTATAAGCGAGGCCTGGTTTATATCCATGAAAGGTGTTTGCAACCTACCTAATTTAGAGCCTATTTCGGCTAATTGATCAAGTTTCAATATTCTAGGTAGCATCAAAGTTAAAATCCATATCCTAAATGTTTCATGGAAATTCAAATTTATTGTCGTCAGGAATCTTTCGTATTCTGTGGTAATTGGAGCCAATTTCATGTGTCCCCACGTTGGTATGCTCCTAGATTTAGTGCACGGAACTTACGGTTTAAATTAATTCCACAAGTTAAGTTGCCATTTAACACTATTCTTTCAACTCCTGCTGTAATTCAGTTAGTTAACCTGTGATTATTGAAAATCTTGATTTAGAAAACTTAACGGATCCTCAAAAGGATGCCATAAAGAGGTTATGTCAGGAGTATGGTGATGTCCTTACCGACAAGTTGGGCGTAACACATTTGATGGAATACAAAATTGAATTAACCGATTCTGTGCCAGTACGTTCCAGCCCTTATCGCCTTTCTCCGCCCAAGATGGCCGAGCTTCGGAAAATTGTTGATAATATGTTAGAAGATATCACGCCTTACTCGTCCCCTGTTTTTCTTGTGCCAAAACTAACGGTGGGTTTACACCTGTTATCGATTATAGGGTACTAAATCAAAATATTGTTTTGTAGTCCATCCCTTTGCCTGACCTGCACACTTGCTTTGCATGGTTCCGCAATGCTAACTTTTTCACGATCCTTGACGTAACTTCTGCGTACTTCCAGATTCCCCTCTCTCCAGAATCCAGACATGTTACTGCTTTCTCCAACGATTGGAATTTTTACGAGTATGCCCGAGTACCTTTCGGCCTTTCCACCGGAGCTGCGGTGTTAAGCCGACTCCGTGACAATGTGTTCACGGAAATAAATGTAAATTCGTTTACCACTATCTGGATGATGTGGTTATTTATTCAGAGTCATTTGAAGAGCATGTCTTGCATCTGAAGGAGATGTTAGATCGTCTACGTAACGCTGGTTTAACTGTTTAATTATCCAAGATTTCTTTGGCTAATTCCAAAATTTACTTCTTGGGACATACAGTATCTGAATCTGGTATCTCGAAGAAACAGTCTCGTACTCAGGCCATCAGAGATTTCAAGCCGCCCAAAAATGCCAAGGGTGTTGCCTGTTTTATAGGAATGGTGAACTTCTTTCGCAAGTTCACCAACAACTTTGCAGACCGTGCTGCTCTTCTAAATCAGTTGCGTAAAAAGGCTGTGAAGTTTGAGTGGGGTCCCTGTCAGCAAACAGCCTTCGAAGATCTAAAGCTTGCGCTCTCTAACACCCCTGTGTTAGCAATACCTGATTTCGGGAAGCAGTTCATCGTCCAAACTGATGCGTCTGGTCGTGGTGTTGGTTGTGTCCAACTGCAAGAGACCGAACATGGTAGGCAACCCATTGCGTACACTTCTCGAATCTTAACTGACGCTGACAGGAATTATTCAATTTATGAGCTGAAAGGCTTAGCAGTGTTATTCGTTCTTGAAAAATTCAGATCGTATATTGAGCACACTCCGCTTCTGCTCGAAATTGAAAATCAGGCGTTAAGGTGGGTACTAGGGAAACCCCGCAGAACTGGTAGGATTGCTAGGTGGGCAACTAAGATCCTATCATTCCAGTTCTCGGTCAGTCATATTCGTGGGACTGAAAATGCTATCGCCGATTCGTTAAGTCTTATGTACGAAGAATCCTTGGTAGATGACATTCTAAGTTGTGAACCTGTCAATGTTGTATCATCTGGAAATGATGTCAATGCTATTCTCAGCAATGCCCCTGTGCTATTTAAAGATGTGAGCAGATACCAGAAAGTAGATCGCACCTTGTCTAGTTTAATTGATCGAAGCAATTCTGGGGAAGTCATCAAGCCCTTCTCTGTAAGGGATGGTGTATTGTGCTGTTCATCTCGTCATGACCGTCTACCTAAAATTGCATTGCCTTCCGTTCTTATTCCGGAAATCTTTCGATACTATCATGAGTCTCCCATTGGTGGCCATCTAGGGGTATTCAAGATCCGGGCTAAGATCAGACAGTTTTTCATCTGGCGAAGCATGGATAGTGACATCAGGAGATTAATCAGAAATTGCGCCTCGTGTAACATCAGCAAGCCCCCAATTTCTACAAGGGTCGGCTTTTTGTCTTCAAAAACCGGCATCAAGACCCATTGAGAGGCTATTTGTCGATTATATTGGCCCGTTCCCTCGTTCTGGGCGGGGAAACCAGTTTGCGCCTGTTTGCACCAACAGGTTCTCCTGATTTAATTGGATTTTCCCCCATCAGACTGGCTACGACCAGTACCGTCATAAGGTGCGTTACTTCCATCTTCTCATCCTTTGGCCCCTGTCAATTCCTTGTATCGGACAACGCTAAATGCTTTGTGTCGAATCAGTTCAGTCAGTTCTTGTTTGATTATGCTATTTTGCACGTAACCACTACTCCCTATTTCCCTAATCCGTCCCTCGCAGAGAGAGTTAACCGCAATCTCCGTTTTGCTCTGATCGCCTTCTACCTTGAAGACTATTCCAAGTGGGATTCAAACTTGCATTGGCTCACATACGCCTTCAACACGGCCGTGCATGAGAGCACGCAAGCCACCCCCTTTTCGTTAATGGTTTCTTTTTTTTTGCAAATTCTCCGTTGTCTAATCTTTGGAACCTGCACGATCTCCTGCCAGACAATTTCACGCCCGAGGATATGAGGGCGAAATCCGACAAAGCTAGAGAGGGTATTAAGATTTCGCATGACCAACTTGCCAAGCGATATAGTGCGACTCGCAAGCCAGCGGATTTGGAAATTGGGGATGTTGTATTCGTCCGCAATTTCAAGCCGAAAGGAGTTGGTAATAAAGTGTCTAGTAAGCCGACACCCCGCTTTAAAGGTCCTTGCTATGTAGAGGCGTTCTTGACTCCAGTAACTCTATTAATCCGTAATCCTAAAGCTCAAAAGATTTCCAGGGTGCATCTATCTCATATCAAACATGGTGGAGATATTTCTTACGAAGAAATTTGCTAAAAGAAATTGTAAACGGTTTAATTGTATAAAAGTAGAGTAACTATCCCAAACTATCCTTGATGCCTATGTGCATCTGTTTATCAAATCATGATTGAACTTGAACACTCTACTGGGATACAGCTGAAACTTTGTTTGGTTGAGTGATTATAATTTGGTTAAACCTTATTAGAAGGTTAATTTTGTCATCGAATAAAACATTTTGTAAAATTGTAACTTGTTAATGAGGGTTCACGTAAGTGATGCTTATATGTAAGTAAGACTCGGTGGGAGACCTAACTCAGGGTTAACTAGTGTTCCTGTTTCTTTTGAAAATTGAGTGGTCATTCCTCTACTGTAGTTCTGAAAAGATGTTTTGCTGAACTCGTGTACTTTAGAAAGGTCTATTAATAATGTAACATTGATGTAAGATGATAAATGTTGTAAAACAAGAACTATGTAAATTTAATGAAAACGGTAAGCTCGGATCTAGGTTAGCGTTAGGATTTCTTCTAGATGGAATTTAACTTTGTTTCACTGAAGTAATTAAAGATTAATAATTAATGTAATTTTTCTAAAATAATCAAGTAAACTAACTAATGTAAATGGCTGACCACACTTCGTATGGTATCTAGCTACGTTGCGTCCAACGACATTTTCCGAAGAAACCCTTAAATTGGACGTATTAAACTTATCTAACGTGTCTTGGACTATGAAAGCACTGGTGGTGCTGAAGTAAATTTGTTACTGAAGGATTATGGACACAAGGGAAGCGGTTAGCTGAGGGGACTGCGAGGCGATCAATTACCACTTCTCTGGTAATCTGACCCTGCACTCCTCCCAACCAAGACGACGCGTGCTTAACCATCATTTGGAGTTAACTGGTGCACATTTTCTACATGTAAGTCAGGACTATCTTCTACATTTTGAAACGACAAGTAATGGTGTACAACTATACTCAGGCATGTTCGTGAACGGTGTTCACGATTGAGGGCTGGAGACTGAGACATGGGAATCTCATTGTCTCAAACTTAATTTATCGTCTATTACATATTGGTCCTATTTCATTTAAATTGGAGAGTGGCGCGGCATTTGAGTTTACTCCGTGGCCGTCAGAATTCACCACTCTTCAGTGACCATCGGTCAGTACTTATGAAATTGCCGCTAGATCGTGCGCCATGCGCGTTTCTCGCTTCTTCAATATGCGGCACCCAGAGATTCCTTACGTAAGTCAAATTAACTCCTGAAAGACAAATAAAATATATATCCGTAACCGCCAAATTAATATGATTGGTGTCGTGTGTATCCAGCATTAAATTTGACATTGTCGTCCTCGAAACTACTGTTCTAATTGGCTATCCAAAAAAATGGTGCCGGGTGAATTATGAACTGGCGTTTTTGTTTCCGCCATGTTTGCAACAAGATTCTATTCGAGGGTTTGAAGACGACTTGACGTATATGTGTCTAAGGGGGAAGGGAATTTTCCCTTCCCTTCCGAAAATGAAAGCATTTTGAAAGCAAATTAATTTCAAGAAATTATAAGGGATAGGAAGAAGTTGGAGAAGCTATTTTCTACGTTATCGGAAAATGCTTAAAATGGAAAAGTTGAATTATGAAGATTAGTGTTCAGTGACCGCCATTAGGGCATAAATGTGTTTTGTTTTCACCATAATTTAATTATGTTTTAAAGAGGTAATTATTTTTTGTGAAGGGCCCGTTAAAACTAAGGTACTGAACTCAAATTTTAAGTTGCTCAGGATGGAGAGAATGTTATTTCGTATGTTTTGTTGAAATTTGGAGAAGAATGTAGTATTTTTGAAGGATTATGAAATGATAAATTGTTATTGTACAAGGGGAAGCTTCAGATTGCAAACGACGACAGCAAAATGGCCACCAAAGCCATTATTAGACAGTCCCGTGTCGTATTTTTGCTAGTCCGCTCATAGCAACATGGAGCTATGAAGAAGAAATGCGCTGATTGGCTAATTGAATTACTGAAGGCACGAGACGAGAAACTGATCGCGCCTAATGAGAAGCTTGATTGGAGATTAATACTGCTATTTTGCTAAAGAAGAGAGAAACCGCATAATTAAAACTATGGAAATGAATCTAAATTTATGAAATCCATGATAGTCATGCTCGGAAGGAAGCTTGAAGACTTTGGAGAAAGATATAAGTTAAGATGCAATCTCGTGGAATACCGCGTGAATTGATGAGGCGCCATAGTCAGAGTTCTGATTTGCGTGGTGTCGTCGCAGGAATCATGGTCTTTTGTTACGAGCAGTGGTTGAGTGTGGACCTGCGACAAGTTGGTCCAGGAAAGTAGTGCGTGATTAATAGCGGGGAAGTGAGAGAAGCCCTTGACCGTGACCAGGCGAGGAGTATGGGCCAAGCACTTAGAGAAATGTCCGTTGATAGAACGAGAATATAAACTTGGTTATATTTCAGTCTACGTTCGAGATAACGCTACTAAAGTTAAACAATATTAAGGAGAAACATTATTTACGCATTCTATATAAGTATTGTGGTGGAATTGTGAATATTTCTAGTCGTTTTCGAAGTGGAAGCAACGTCGAAGAAAACCGTTTCTTTTAAACAGAACAGACACTTTAGCGAAGCGTAGAAAGCCAGTACAGTGCGCGTTAGCAGCCAAGGCTACAAGCGAGACGGAGCGTGTGCACTCGGACAATATTGAAGGCAAACTATGTATAGTTATCATTCTTGTTACAAGTTCTTTGTCAAGATGATTTATACTTTGATGTTAATGGGAACATATGTCTACGTATTTGAAGTGATTGCTATGGCAGCTTAAACCAGTATGCGTAAGGAATCTCATGTGCATTGATAGGCTAGATTATCGAGCAATCCTATGTGTAATTTAACCATCACTACGAAGCATAATTACGGCAAGGCTAGTATCCACATTTGCGATTCGGAACATCATGAGAACTATTTAAACAGTGTGGAGCGGAAGTGTAGCTGATGATTTTTTACTTCTAAATACACACATTTTCTTATATAATACAGGTGGGTTACTAACTATACAGTTTTTATAATCACTTATATCTAACTCTTTACTAACAACATTCTTTTTCTTTTCCTTTTAATTTTTTTACTACTACATCATCAGTTGTCATATAGCTGTATGATTTAGATTTTGTGCCTACAAAGGTGTCTATAATAACAGCAGCACATTCATCCTTAAATTTCCCAAGAACCTTTTTGTTTACTAGAGGCAAATGGTAAATATTATCCTCGGGGTAGTCACTTGTATCAAACCTATTTAGCTCAGTTTTGATATCCTCATAAAAATCATCAGTTTTAAACTCATAAATAAAAGAATCTGTGTCTGTGTAGAGTAATTTAGCATTATCAAGATAGTTTTTCTTTACATAATCATAGCGAAATTCATACATAAGTGTTTTTGACAATTCTAGAATGGTGTAACCCACATATATGGGTTTGTTGTAAGTTACTTTAAGACGATTCATTTGTATTACAACTATATCCTCATGAATAATTGAACAGCTATGAAAGTTAGGCTTGCTTATTAAGTTGCTTGCACCATACCTTTTACCATCATTCTCCCACTTTGTTATCAGCTTTACATCAACTCGTTTATCAACATTCTCCATAGTCTTTCCAAAAACACTATTATTCATGAGTTTATAAAAATCTTTTTCATACGCGTTTGTTGACTGTGTTCTTAAATTATTGTTTAGACCAACATACGGTTTGAGCCATGCTGACTGATGAAATTGTAATACGCGATGAATTTTAGTTAATTTCAATCCATGCTGTAAACACTGTTTCAAGTTTTGATAATGTATTACATATTTACATTTATCATTTACATTAGCAATTAACATTTTTGTTCGTGATGTGATGTATGGAGATTTCATATTCTCAGGACAAAATGGTAAATCATTATGATCATCATGTAACTCTTTATGGTACTCAAGATTTACCTCTAAAATATATCCTTTATCATCGTTATCATTAAGAGTGTTAACATGTAAGACATGAATTTCAGGTTGTGTCAGCCAGCGAAAATCTTTCAGTGGCAGATATTGGCTCATAGCCCAACCATATTGGTTATTTGCATCGAGGTAGACAATATACTTTGACTCTTCACAAGGGTTGTAGCTAGGCATGTATTTATTATTCGCTTTAGAATATCGCCCAATACATTGGCTTAATCCACTTCGAATTGATGATTTTATAAAATTGATCATGTCTATATCAGTCATCAATTCTAAATTTACTTTCGTTTTTTTTTTCAACATTGAACTGAAACTTAACCGAGGAGCAGTGAAATACTGACAAGGATCAAGGTCATAAGTTTTCATACAAAAATTCCGAAAATTTTCAAAAACATCTGCTAATAATAACACATCTGTCTTCAAATATATGTCTGAAAAATCACCTCAAGTTTGAATGTCAAACTGTGTCCATACACGTTGTGCATGTAAATATTCCTGATCACTAATATGACTTGTGTTTAAGGAACTGTAAAATGCATCTTTCGGTGGTAAAGAACACTCCTCAAGACGTTCCACACAGTTAATATATTCATAAGGGAATATACCCTTTTGACGAATCAAATTAAAATCATTTTCTTTAGGAAAGATACGTTGAATTTCATGAAACTGGTCTGATTTTAAAATTACTAGCCAGCTTATCAAGACTACTTGGCATAAAGCGGAATGAATCTAAAAATCGCAGTTTTATAGTTTATTTTATTGACAGTTTTGATGTATTTTGTGAGCGATATGTATTGTTCCTTATTATTTGCAATCACATCAATTTTCACATCTGAAGCTCCAAATTCTTTAACGATAAAGTGGTTATCGTATTTGCTACCGTTATGTAGAATGACTGGAATGAATTTACCTACTCTATAATTTAAATTACATTCTTGGTGAGCAGCACCACGATATTTTCCTGTTAAATGGTCATGATCGCGAACCCTGTCTGTATATAAACATTCACCACATATAAAACAATTAGTTTCAGTTTCAAAATTCATTTGCTCTGATGAAGTTAGTGGCTCCATTGGAATGATCGTATTTAAAATAGAGGATATACGGATGGCATCTTTCTCAAGCCTTTCCATAAAAACTTTAGGTGCATCAGGTCCTCTATACAGCTCAAACTTATTTAACGAGTCATCGTAACTACATTTAATATAATATGCAAAGCTGAAAGGTTCATGAATGTGAGTAGTGTTGGTGAAAGGCTGGGCTGGATTCGATGAACATTTATTAAATGGTTTTTGCAAAGCCTCGAAGTCAGCATATATAACAAATGGTACTCGAAGCTGTTTCTCATAATCCTTAAATTTTAGAATGTTATTTTTAGGAGTCGGTAATACCGTACACACATGATTACATCCCCATTTTTGGTGTTGAATTAGTTGGTCCTCTTTCTGGAAATGTAGCAAACAACCATCACACAACCACTTCTTATGTTCTCTTTTTGTTATCTGACTACCAACAAGTCTACATAAATGTTTTATGCAACAATAGTGGGCATTTTCACCTTCGGTTATGTAAAGTAAATTTACATGAGCATCCTTTTTTTTTCCTGAGTATAATATAGAGGACCTACTTACTATACTCTTATTTTCAATTCCATAAACATTAATACTTACATTGTTCAACTCTTCAAAACGTTGAATGTCTTTTATCGCCATAGGAAATTCCATTTCTTTTAAATCTAACACTGAAGAATAGTGAGGATAAGATGATGTTCTATCCATATTCTCCACTGCTGGATGGAGAGCTGAGGTTACAGCCCACGCAAAACATGCATGGTCACTATACATAACGTTTACACAAGCATGCTTACGTTTGATCCATGCTGGAAAATCAATATATGATGATGCTCGAAGGGGGTTATATTTATTCAGGTTGGTTTCTAAATAAAGTACTTCAACCAACGCCCAGCCTGACTCCCTTTCCTGGAACTCTTCACTCTTCACAATGATAGTACTTGAAATATTTTGATATATATCACTAATATTAGTTGATTCGCTAACAATTATGTTTTTTGTATTAAAAGATTTGATATCTGTAATTTCACCTTCGCTCCCAGTTTTTACGTAGAGTCCAAAAAGTTCAAAATTTATTTTAATTGTTTTATGCTCTAATAAAACATTACCTACCAAGCCAAACACAGTAGGTTGAACATTTTTTAAAAAAGATTCAATACTTTGAGTTTTTTCTTTACTATAAAGTCTATAACTAGCAATTCGACTTTTAAATGCACTAACAATTTGTTGAATATTTCCAGAATTTCTTTCATGGCAAGCGTTATTTTTATGTTGAATACTGCGTAAATGTCCATGAATGATTGAAGAAGGTATATCAATATTACATACATCACAATGTGTTATCGAAGGTTCACCATTCTTCTTTCTTTTTGTTGCACAACTATTTTCACAATCTTCAGAACGTTTACGCTTTTGAGCATCACATTCGTTTAAAGGTTCCGTGCTAGTTGATGGTCTTACAGATTTCAATTCCTGTTGTTCTCCATGCACTTCAACCATGTGGGATTGACATCGCTTTACAGCAGAAAAACCAAGTTCGCAAACTGAACACGAAAATGGTGCTGAACTAACATGCATTAAATTTACATGACGTGCAAGATTATCTTGTCTGTTAAATGTGGTAGCACAATGACTGCACACAAACATTTTAATGTCATGTTTAGCATTTGCGTGTCGTTGAAGGTTGTCAGGTCTTGAGAACTGTTTCTTACATTCACCACACTTGAACATAATGATCACTTTCGAAATTACCTATAAAAGAAAGAAATCATAAATGTTAATAAAAAGATAAAACAAAAAATATATAAATAGTTTAATTACATTCCGGTCAATGGTTATAGCAGGGTATTTAAATCGATCATCTGTGAACTCCTAGCGAGTCTAACTTCATGTAGTTCTATCTGGGGGTTACTATATACCACTGTCACTGACACCTAGCGGTGAACATTGGAACTTAATAGAGTGGTAGAAACCAGCGGTCGCCAGTTAAGTGAGCTAAGTGTGACGTCATAGCCAGTCTTAAAACAAGTCTAAACTTGTAGAACATGTCACGTGATAGAAACCAGCGATCGCCAGTTAAGTGAGGTAAGTGTGACGTCGTAGCCAGTCTTAAAACAAGTCTAAACTTGTAGAACATGTCAGTGATAGAAACCAGCGATCGCCAGTTAAGTGAGCTAAGTGTGACGTCATAGGCAGTCTTAAAACAAGTCTAAACTTGTAGAACATGTCACGTGATAGAAACCAGCAGCTACCAGTTAAGTGAGCTAAGTGTGACGTCATAGTCAGTCATAAAGCAAGTCTGATCTTGTAAAACATGTCACGTGACAAGGTTAAGTTAGGTAAAGTTAGGTTATGTCAGGTGAACTGAGGTTAAGTCTTCAAATATTCCCTCTGTCACTGACACCTAGCAATCAACATTCGGACTTAATAGAGCGGTAATCAAAATCTAACCTACAAATTTAGCTTTACACACCATGGTCAAGTAGTTCCAACTTTTGACTGTCAAATATACCATTTTCACTGACATGTAGTGGTGAACATAGGAAAATATCACTCTAGCTGTTTAAAAGTTATTAGAGGGACACTTACCTTTTTATAATTTATCAACTGCTGCCACTGAATGAACAGATTATAGGAATCTGGTAACCTACAGGTGCCCAATTATCTGTAAACAAATCAATCAATCAATACATTCCAATCAATAACTTCAACATCGATTAGTAATAAAAGACTACAATCCATTAATAATAAGTACTTACCATGCAAAATAATTTAATGATTTTCTACCAAAAAGGCTTTTTACAACTCTTGAGCAGTAATAGAGCACTGTTCACTCAAAGCGAGTAATAAAGACTGACAGTACGGAAATATATGACACCTCTATTATATAAACTCTCATCGCTCGTGTCAGCAGTTTTTTGCAGATCATTACAATTCCTTTCCCAATACAGCTGAGAGTCCAAAGTACACTAGGAACACCTGTGTGGTATCCAATAACTGCTAACTTTGCATGATCATCACCCATTGTCTTCATGAACACTTGCGGTTTCAAATTACTGCAGCGTCAGTCATAGCAACCACAGTGTGCGCTCTCTGGCATGTCAGCAACATGACACCGGCAGGAACACTTGTGTAATATCCAATAACTGCTAACTTTGCATGATAATCACCCATTGTCTTCATGAACACTTGCGGTTTCAAATTACTGCAGCGTTAGTCATAGCAACAGATCTGCGCGCTCTCTGCCATGTCTGCAATATGACACAGGAAATATAACAAGACGTCTCACTGCACGTGCCATCTCCACAGTTTTAACATCTTAAGAACATGTATTATTCTCTTTCAACTACAAATGACTCGTTGGAACACATCCATCCCCCAAGTTAGATCCCTTGTATGTTCACATGTATTTCGTCACTTTCCTTTCAAATTGTTATCACATTATAGTAGTGGAGGACTGGTGAACAACGTCAGTTCAACACACTGCTTTACACGCAAATGTAGTTAGGCCCTTTGACATAATTTAAATAAATACATGGGCTAGTCCGTAAGGACCAGTCAAAAGGGACTCATCCACAAGGACTCGTCCACAAGGACCTGTCCACAATGACCTGTCAACAATAACTCGTCCACGGGGACTCGTCAACAATTACCTACCAACAATGACCCGTCCACAGGGACCTGTCCACAAGGACTCGTCCACAAGGACCTGTCAACAAGGACTCGTCCACAAGGACACGTTAGGTTGGGTTAGGTTAGGTTACACTACAGCTGCCATCTTTAAAAAGCCCGCCCTCTCACAAAAGCCATGAGTGGACATGCGTAAAATCAAAAAACAAGCATGTTAATTTATATTGGCTTTCCACCGAACACATGCACTTTATGTAGAACAACGTTTCATTCCATATTGGCATTCAAACTCTCACATGTTGCACTTGGAAAGAGAGATTCTCTAAAAAAATACAATTTCACCCCCTATTAGGGGTAGGTTTTATTTTTGGGGTTGAAATATGTTGTCCATTGGAAAGGGGGTGTCCGCCCGAGTTCAATGACACCTCATTTGTCAAAATCCGACCATGCGTTCGAGAGTTATCGCACCGCCGCCATCTTGTGAGGAGGTCGAGGAGGAGGAGGATTTAGAACCGGCACAAACACACTACTGCCATACATTTTTCTTTTTAACGTGAGTTACATTATTTTTACCCGCCCACCCTCCCTATACAGAGTTTAGAAGATACACCCCTTGCAAAACAGTCAAGCGACCAAGAAATTTTTTTTGTTCAATAGAGGAGCAATAATTGAAGAGATTTTTAGTGAAAGGACGGGCGCGGTAAGGTATATTTCCATACCCGCCCTATTACATTAACCGTCCCACACTCGATATGGCCCCATTGTACCGCCTGACCATGCTGAAACACATCGCAGGGTATCAGGATTTAATTGCGTGGCACAAGAGGATCCCTGCAAAGCAGGACTACCTCAGGAGGTACCAGAAGCTCCTGCAGGCTCAGTATATGCGGATCCTCAGGGCACTTGTCCGGCCACGGGGAACACAGCCAAAGTTAACAAAATTAGGGCAAAAATCCCCACAATTAGGAGGCAACTCAACCGCACACACTGGCGATTGCACCTACAGCATGATGCCATGTTTTAGGAGTACCATATGCTTAGGGAGCAACACGTCCATATAGGCACATACGGCACAAAGGTAGCCGAGCAGGCAAGGGCGCTTACCCAGGAACACGCGGAAATCTGGGAAGCCTATATAGAATAACAGTCCAATAATATAGTGTTTGAGTTGGAGGCAGGAAGACCCGCAAAACACAGTGAGGACATCGACACATTGACAGAGAAATTTTCACAGATGTCCATCTCCACACATCACAACACAAGGGGGAAGGAGTACGCCGTGGCCCCAAAACGGGAACCTGGCACTCCAAACTCCAGCACACGGAAGATACAAACATTTACACGATCCACAGCGCCAGTTCAAAGGGCGATTATGCCAGAACGTAGGCAGAGACTGGTACCAACCCCCTCAGGCCAGATACACAGAAGGGTGTTTAGTTCAACACCTCAGAACGCAGGCCACACTCCTCACCGCACGGCGCCCGTTCATAGACACAGTACACGGGGGAGTAGGAAAACTTTGGTTCCTACCCCCACGGGCTATCCAAACGGAGGGATGTACACCCCACCAGATACTCACAGTACACCGCAGAACGCGAGAACACCCCCAATTACGAGGACACATCACTCAACAAGGGGGGAAAACAGCACACGAAAGCCCAAATTTACCTTGTTGAGAACGCCCACAGGGGGCAGCAAAGAAGCGCCTAAGTGGTTGCCTGAGGCTTACGCCTTCATCACAGGGCGAACAGAATCACCCCCGGGTAGCGATAGCACTTAGACGCTAAAGGAGGGTGGTTACCCAGCGAAGTAGAGGGCACATATAGCTTTAAATGTCCCGAGCAGCAAGTTAAAACAGTAAATTACGGCCTGTCGTTAATCAAAAGATCCACAGCACTCATACAGACATATACAGTTGAATAACTAAATTCATACAGTTAAGGGCTAGGCCCACAGTTACCCTATTAAAGACACCCCTGGCAGAGTAGAGACACCATTTAGGAGTAATGCCAGAGTTTACGCGCGAGCATAGGCATCTCCAGCTCAAAGCCATATAAATGTACGCGGCCTAAGATCTAAGTGGGCAAACGCTACAGACTCAAACCTAGGACCAGCTAGGGAAACCGACACTGACACAGCCGGCAAACTATGGCCAACACACACAAAACTTTTTCACGAAAACCCCTGAAACACTCGCAAACCCTCACATGGGTCCGCAGTGTACATATACATACATTGAAAAAGGCAGGGGTAGTAAGCCGTAAAGGGTTCGGATAAAGGATTCAGAAGCCCACAGGTTATATTTTACAGGGTTGCGCACACCACAGTTTATTGATACGAGAAGGTCCTTATACAGTAAAATGTAAATATACGAACAGTAAATGCATTTAAATAAACACGATACCTTAGGGCCAAGCAAATTGAGCGGCCTGGAAATATAGTATCACAGCCCTACACCTGCATACAGCATGTATAACACTTAGAATATATTGCCAGTCAAGCATAAGGATTGACATGGGCAAAAACAGAAATACATACGCCTATAGACTATACATTTCACAACTGTACAGGGTGCATGCATATTATTTGTTCCATATGTGTATTATTTCCACACTGCCCGAATTATGGTGTGAAACAGTGGTATCTGTTATAGAGCAAAACTTAGGTATGTCACATTACTAGTGTCATACGAGAGGGAGAATAAAACATTGACTGAATAGTAACAAAGAAACAGGGGACAGGGATAGCAAAGATTAAGCTATTCAATGGCACTTTGCTATGAAATACACTTCTGGAATGTCCGGAGATATACATGCACAATTACACGGGGTAACACAAGCAAATATGATAGAGACAAATATATATTTTGAGCCAACCTACAAAGAGCGGAAAATGGGAACACCACATCTCTACGGAGGCACAGTAACGGAAAACACCGGGCATTACTCATAGGAATCGGGACAAACCGATACATACACGCAAAGGGAAGCAGGGCCAGATGATAGGAATATCAAGGACACGAACATAATCTCTCAAAACCACGGCAGACTCCTGCCATACGAAAGCCCACGGGCTCGAAATGACAAGGAGGCCGCACGCCTACAAAACACTTAGAAAACATATCCACGATCCCCGCAGGACGATGGGAAAATTTACCGCACATATAGACAGGTACACGGTCCCCGGATTGACACACATACTGCAACAAGCGAATGGTCGAACCAAGGTACGTCTGGGAACAAGGAACATGGAAGACCCAACCTTGCAGGCACCTTGGGACACTAAATAGTTATATAGGATCCATAATTACACTTGGCACGATAATTTGCCAGGCCATATAACACAGCGATATTTTTTTTCCTACACACATAATGAAAACGCGAATATGGATGCAATGAGCAAGTTGCTATCAGACTGCACGCTACAGACAGGAAGTAGCACGGTCATCGGAAACTTTTAATGTGTCAGCACCAGCCTTGCAAGACCGACCTCGACCGAATAGCACTAGCGAGGGACGGGAATAACTGTCACATATGTACTTCACACACAATTCAATAACCCCAGTTTATTCTTAAGGGTTGAAACCATCACGCCAGGAGGAATAACATGGGCAAATACGGGACATGACTACGAAAGGCACCAGGTGCTTGCCAGCGAGCCACTACACCACGATGGCAGTAAAACCATTAAAAGCGTAAAATCCACCCCATTACGGCTCCAAATATCTTATAGATTAGAGCGACAAAGTAATCCCCAAAACAACACACATAATCACGGGGCACATTTACATATATCACCCGACATAAGCCCAAAATATAAGTACGAACGGTCACAGAAGCCACTATGGAAAACCAGGTGACCGACTGAAACCCAACGAGCCTGACGGACCAACGTAAGGCCAAAGGAACCACATACTAGCATACAAGGATTTAAGGACGAGAGCCAGAGCGGACAAACACACGGGATATCAGAAAAACACAAATTACAGACACGCTGGGCAGTAGACACCGCGAATAACACCGGTTAACAGTGGACACACATTAACACGCGGCAACAGACACGCAGCAATACCAGACGTTGCGTATAACCAGCAAACCGCAGAACGAAAGATTCGCCCACAAAATGCACAAATTTACACTCTAGCAAAGTATGGCCAGAAGAAAGTGCAACAATATTCGCACACAGATAACTTTAAGAGCAGTACCGTAGATTTAAACAATTATAGGTAACAAATAAATTATACGACGAGTCCACAAACTACCTAGGAGTAGATAGCATGGACAACATTGTAGGAAAACGCTCGAGGACATAAGTACAGCCACAACAATTACACGGTTTAGCTGAAAATTTACACGTACAGAAAAGGACCGTTATAATCCTCGCCAAAGGGCAGAAATACACGCACGATTGAATATGTACACAGATGGGGGAATTATGTTTGTATCATTGCCACAGCTATTGACACAGTGGCGCAGACATGCCATGGTAAGAAAACATTATATTCATATGCAATCCCAAACACATTCTAGAATTCACCAGGCATACCGACAGGCAGTCTAGGAACGCAGCGTAGGCAAAATATTGCCACATATCAACACGGCAGGCGAAAGGCCATACAAACATACACAATCATAAATAATGAAATACTTACATCATTACAGAGTGACTGACTGTTATCATTATAATATCCACAATAGGACAGATACTACAATTAACACAATATAACACAATACAGATACTCAATACAGCGGATCGCCATCGCTCACAGCGACAACGGTACTCACTCATAGCGGCCATTATAAATCCGACCACAGGATTGGCTGATAAGACTACTCGTACATGGACACGCCTACAGACATGCAGATAGCAACGAGGCGAGGCAGTTCATTCAGGCAAGTTGACTCACTTAGACGGGTCAGAACAGTGCACCTAGCAAGGCCGCAGGCAGCGACAATACGCGCTGCAGGCCACGGCCATCTCCTGCCCATGTAAGCTCAACACCTAATACGCTCATTATGCCGACAAATAAAACACCCCCTAGAATAGGGATGTACACAATTGGATAAACGCTCATACATACTTACCGGCAAGGGCAGGTAGGGACAGCACTCCCCAATAAATAAAACACCCCCTGATATAGGGATGTACACAATTGGATAAACGCCCATAGATACTTACCGGCAAGGGCAGGTAGCGATAGCACTCCCTATCAGATAAAACACCCCCTAGTATAGGGATGTCCATAATTATAGAATAATTATAGGGAGATTCGCCCCCAGCACAGCGATGATAAAAGGCTCTAGTAAACAGTAAAGATAATTGCCACACGTGATAGCGCGGAAGCATATATATATATATATATATATATATATACGCGCGGAGGCCATGATTGCCCGTAGCGTAGCACGTATATCTCATATAATTACTAGGACAGCCATATTTTGAAGGGCGCACAGCGCATCCCCAATATGTCCATATTTAATAGGAACGACCGTGAGCGGTAAAGCCGACACATTGTAGAGATAAGGGTGAGAAAGCGCGGCGACGCTACCCATTATTATGATTGATTCCAATGATATAAGGGATAGTAGACCCACAGTTGCAGTAAGCAGTGAATTATGATAGATATTATGTGCCATAAGGCATCCACAGAAAGCACAGATGCCCAGTGAGCGCGTATTTGAATAGCGCCAAGGAGCGGAGGAAAGTCACATTATGGCCAAGTGAGAACGGTCAACCAAAGAAAGGCACAAAGAAATAATATACCCACAGTTTCCCATAGACAATATACAGGCAGAGATCCATACACCATTTCCTAACATCTCCCACCATTTTCCACCAATTTACACACACACACACTACACTACCTTTCCAAAAAGGGGTGGTAGGCATTCATGCTTCTAAACAGAGGGTTAACTGCACCCCGTACCATACCGCTCTCACCTGAGTATTAGAGGTGTTCGGACGCCAAATATTGAACGCTGGATATATCTAGTTACAAAGATAAAGGCCATAAGAATATACTAACAAATATTTTAATTAATATTCCCGCATGTTACAATTATAGACTTATTTATCCTACACAAACCCATTCCCTTACTTGAGCGGCAAATACACGCGCTCAAATCCATCGATACGCATGTACATCCTACTCACACACCCAGGGTTATTAATATTATACCCGCATGCGATATTTAAATGTTAACTACCAGGGAAAACTTAACCCACCCTGCATGTGATCCATTAATTTAAAAGACATCCTTACAGCATTAGGGGCTCGAGGCCGAACAAAATAACCAGCCGACAATACTGCGCCCCTTCCAAGCCCACGCGCAATACCTTTTAACAAATAACACCCCATCGGACCTCGCTAATGATACCTTGCAAAATCCACAAATCCCATTAACATGTCTATATTATATATACAAAATATCTGCGAGGGAGATCCGACTGAGCGAATAAGGGCGAAAGCAGGCACTGCGTTTCGAATGCCCTACAACCCCAGACGTACACAAAATATTACATTATACACATATACACAGATTATCACAAGTTACATTATACACCAAAGTTACACATTCTACAAAGTATTATCCACATATGGATAATAAAGGATCTGAGTTCACACAAGGTGAAAGACAAAAATGGCGCAGGAGGACGGAGGCGGAGAGGGCAGTCACAGATCATGACAAATTGGACAGAGAGACGACAGGTCAGACAACGGTGACGTAGCGCGGGCAAACGTCGAGATCTTTTTGGGAATAGCTCGCCCTCAATGTCGGAGATGGTTACACCCACTATGCGCTACAGTCAACGAAGCCAGCTTTGTAGGGGAGGTTTTCACCGTCCGATAGGGGACGTAGCATCTCAATGTCGGACATAGAGAACTCACCCAAGGACGACCATATTGACTACGACTCCTAGTTAGTTGTATGTTAAGTCCACCCCTGCTCGCAAAGGAGTGAAGACCAAAAAGTCCTGGACTTAGCGGACCCCCAGGTGAAAAAAAAGCCCTTGCCTGGAAGTAAGGTGAAGATTTTTGAATATATAAATGATAAATGAATTAATGCGTAAGACGATAACTGGATGCCCATCCGCCAAAAGCGTGACGATCGGCCAAGGTCCATCCGCCAAGAGCGTGAATACAGGATCATATCCAGCTCCGCCAAGGGCGTTAACATCGCAGCCTAAGTAATATATATTCCGCAGCCCACAAATGTTGAGTAGCGACTCTTTAGCTCAAATGTCGGTTAAATGCGCACCGTGAGCTGTAAATGATGGTGGCGACCATCAGAGGGGGATGGGCTCCCGAGAAATGAAATAATATACGAGGTGA
This sequence comes from Meconema thalassinum, assembly GCA_946902985.2. Taxonomy (NCBI): domain Eukaryota; kingdom Metazoa; phylum Arthropoda; class Insecta; order Orthoptera; family Tettigoniidae; genus Meconema; species Meconema thalassinum. Next base: position 349,598,814 of record OX336389.2, read on the forward strand.
TCCCACCAGAGCGAACGTCTGCTTTTATAGCATTACTCATATATGCTTTCACAGCATCGAATATGCGCAAAAGGCCTATACACTACAAACACATACACACTTAGTTATTAAGGGGGGATATAGTATATAAGGAGAAAAGTGTACAGGGACTTCGGTCTGGCTATTCTGGAGGCTTCCGGTGCCACAAAGATTTGCACGCACGGAACCCCCGAAAGTGAGATATTCTTCGTTTGAAATTTAGCATGTAAGATATAGTTGCATATTTCGGGAGCAACTTAGATGATAAGCAAATTTAGCAAGTCAGTTGCTGTTCCAAAGCAGTAACTGACAAGTCGTATTTCGGCAATAGAATAAGGAACTATCTCGGCAAACTTTTTGTTTCTAGATATAGACTAGTATGTAATTAGACGTAATGCACACTTACACGGCACATAAAGGCGAAGGCCACGTCCCGCAGAAGACAGTGCCACACATGTGCCACTATACATATTAGCGATCTACACGCAAAGGCGGTAGATGGAAGTTCGGCATTGTGAGTACAAATTGGCGTCGTAAGACTGACAAAGCGTTGATAAACGTCGACAAAGCGTCGATAAGCGTCGACAAAACGGCGTCGACTCAATTATTCCGCGACGTAATATTCCGCGAGTAACTAAATTATATGAGTTTCCTGGAATTAAGACCAGACGAATATTAATACTATGGCCTATTTTAAATAGCGGGTAGCGACCCCTAGAGTTTTAAATGTTCGGTAATCGACCGTCTAGATAAAGGCTCAATAAAGCGTATTCCGCGAGGTAGTATTCCGCGATGAACCACGATAAATAACTTTTGCGGCACCATGTAGGGCGAGACCGATCATGATAATGAAAATGCGATGCGAACGCCACATAGAGCGTTCGGCACCATGTAGGGTAAGACCGATAATGATACTGAAAATACATACGACACGAACGCGACATAGAGCATTCGGCACCTGGCAACCATTCGTTGACAGGGTAAGCCCGAAAAATCGATAGATAAGCGAGGAAAGCGATAAGCGCACCAAGGGCGGTGGCACTGAAGCCAGCCGATCCATAAAATAGCGATGTACGATGCGCGCAATACATGCGACAGTACGGTACAGCAACCGAAGCTGACCGACCACAGCGTTGCGCGATATTTATATATATATATATATATATAAGATATTTGGCCAAGGGCATTTCATTAAATATGTATTTATATTTCAGACATGAGCTCCACCACAGCTGCAGAAACCAGCAAAAAATGATCATATGGTAAATAAGGTAAGGTGGACCACCGACGACGTCACACACATAGACTACACATTTATACACACTGTATACACTGATGGTACACACATATATACACAAGGACACAAGGATTATAGACGTACGTAGCGCGATAGAGTACAGGCCACCTAGAATTAAGTAGACTTAAATGGCGCCATAATAGGATTATGTACTGTGCGCAGCGTTGAAACGCTATATCTGTGTTGTACTAACAATAAAATAATCTATTTCAGGAAGGCAAGGAAGCGACAGCATGTAGGCCTACATGTCTACAGATAAATGGCCAATAATGAATTTTGTTTTACAGATGAGAGGACTTAACACATATCTATTGTAAATATATTTCCAACACCAAATTACACTACACCCCTGTATCTCACACACAAATACACTGCTCCTCATCGATTTCATTTGCACCCCTAAAGGCGACGACGCCAGTGGCCAGCGACGTAAGGTGACCGTGGGGCGATGAACGCCGCTGACGCAAATATATATATGGGACGCGTGAATAATGAGCGACATGCGATAGCCAGGGGCGACGAATGTTTGTAAGCGCCTACCCTCGCTATCAAGGTGAATTTTTTCCACCCACGGAGGGAAATTCACTAAGTGTAAAGAGAATTAGCGGCCTAGCCACTAAACCACAATGAAAACGGCCGTTTAGGAAATAGCCATAGATGAAAGTTACGTACGATATAGAGGAATCAGCGAATAGCATAAGAAGGTATAATAATGGCCATATTAGAGTGCTATGGAATGGTTATACAATGAGGAAAGGTACCAGACTCATGAATAACGCGGATTATTATTATTATTATTATTGTTATTATTATTATTACTATTATTATGTCATTGTAAAATTGTCATTGTAAGGAGTATTATGAACACGATTGGTATCACAAAGTATTAGGTGACCAACACATCCTGAACACGGATGTATTAATGCTACAAGCTACAAGCACATCTGCTATAAATTGTTACACCTACGCATATAACCTTGTACTATTGTCACACTGTCAAACACTGCCACACTATAAACATTGTACACATCTATACACATGCATTTTCTTTCTTTTCCATCCTTTTAACGATATATTGTAAAGGTGTCCTATTTCTCCCAACATAATAAACTATTTTTATACATACCCCTAAATTTACACCCCAGGGCACCTGTATATCTTTCATATTCACTCTTTTATACATGTACACTTTATAGCTATAACAGATGCATACAGGAAGCAATTTTTCAGCCAGCTGCACCGAAAGCACAACCACCCGCCAAACCGATGTTTTTTCCTTCCTGTATGGAACACCAAGGTACATATGATTTTATAACCTTAACATTGAGATCGAATGGTCTAAGACCTATATATTTTACTTATGTACAGCAATTCATGTGACCTATATATATATATATATATCAAACTATGTTCCACCCCTAATACCCACCCCTTCTGAGAGCACACTATACCCATACACAACCAACGATGACACAGCAGCACGCCGACACGACAATGAACGAGGGATGAAGAAGTAGAAGAAGAAGAAGAGAGAAGAGGAACAAGGACAAAGCAACCCTTACACTAAATACCAGTTCGTGGGGACACGAACTAAACATCGACGAGGTGTTGTTCAGGCACTAGGGTCCCTACACCCTTAGGACCTTATGCACCCCTAAGGGATACATAGCCCCACGCTACTGGACCTACACTCATCTACAAGAGTCTGCAACCACACATCTACAAGCCACAACTACCCTTAATACATCTACGATTCGACCCAACACACAACACCCTCTTCTACCCAAAACTACCCCAGGCTGGAAATACAGCAAATCCAATACATTTTCTAAACACCGCAAACAGGCTGCCACTTACTACAGTTGGTTAGCAAACAAATTGCATCACGCACGTACACATAAACTGGAGGTACCTGGGACATCAACACATGAAGAAACACCTACTTAGCAGTTCCCAAACGCATAAGAGAGAGGCCCCGACTGGACTAATTATCTGTTGCGGCCCTAGGCTCTACTCGACTGTGTCCAGACGTCTCACCTGTCGGTAAGTGTGATCTCAGAATCCTAATACATCTACAAAGTGTACTCCTTCCACATTGCACCCAAATTGTGTACATTATAACAAATTGCGTTGTGTTTACACAGTCTCAAAGTAAAAGAGTCCCCAACATCACATTTCTGGTCTAATAAACCATTGACCAGTACTACTACACTTTTGTTGTCACTGTCATTATTGCACTTATCTTTACGTCCTGACTTCCTACCTGACACCTTAATCTGCCAGAGTCATTAGCCCTAGAACCGCTGGGTAAGCAACACAGTCCTTTTTCAGTGTCAGAGCTGTGTTATACTTGATCGCGTGCCAGCCGAGCGCCGCACTGCCCGATCAGCAAATAGTTGACTTGCACTCCCGTTGATCGTGCACCGCAAGCTAGGAGATCACTGCATCTCATGAACCAGTAAGGCTAGGGACTTGTATGAGGGGTCGTTGGACTTGGGATGACGCCCGTTTTTGAATGTAATTTTGATTTTTGTCAAAAGGGCCTAAGTACACTTTTGTTAATATCTCGTGAACCAATAAGGTTAGGGACTTGTATGAGGGGTCGTAGCACTTGGGATGGCATTCCCTTTTTAAATGTTTTTTTTAAATTTTGACAAGGGGCCTAACTACACTTTGTTGATATTTCCTGAACCCATGATGGGATTTTGATCTGTGAGGTGTCGTTGGACTTGGGCAGACACTCTCTTTTTGAATGTATTTTTAACATTTTAACAAAGGGCCTAACTACACTTTTGTTAATATCTCGCTAACCTATAAGGCTAGGGACTTGTATGTGGGGTCCTAGCACTCGGGGTGACACTCTGTTTTTGAATATATATTTAATGTTTGTCAAAAGGGCCTAACTGCACTGTTGTTAATATCTCGATAACTAATAATGGGAGAGAGTCAAGTGAGGTGTTATAATACTTAGGATGGCCAACCCTTTCCCATGACTAACGAATTTACCCCAAATACTCAAAACAACAAGGTCATTGACCTGAGATTATATAAACTAATACTCGGATATCGATATGTTAGGTGTCATAGGACTTAGAATGGTCAACTCTTTCCCATGACTAATGAATTTCCCTAAAATATCCAATATATTAAGGTCATTGACCTGAGATTTTATAAATTAATAATTGGATACGGACATGTGAGTTGTTTACCGTGAGTGATGAAACATAGCTAGGTAGAGAAAGAATTAGTGTAGGCTACATGTATGGTGACTGACAAGTCTTTCACTATTGGAACTGGTTTTCAGATCAGACTGTAGTACAGAGAGAGTATAGGTTGCAGGCATGGGTTAATAAATGACAAACGGTGTACACAAAATCGGATTTATTGATTCAAGAATTAAGAGTAGACTATCTTTAATTGATTGGTTAAAGAGGATAGCTAAAGAAACAAAATGGTGACTACGTTGAACTAAACTGAACCAAGCACGAGCGGCTAGGTACAGAGCTGATCCACTGTTTGATTGGCTAGGGGCTGCTGGGTTCTTATTGGTTGTTGGTGGAACATATCTATATTTCTTGGATTTTAAGCTGCTCCTTGCTTTTTTGTTCCGAAGCGGTGCAGCGCTCGACGGCGCTTTATGCAGCCAGCAACCAGAAAGAAAGGCGCCTTGGATTATTGGTCAAAATGGCGTCGCATTCGCTTGCTTTGAAGCTGCGGGCGTGCCGATTAAAATCCTAGGAAGGCAGATTTTGAGTTTGTGGTTGTAGTTATATGTGTACATGTGATTTTATATTGATTGATAAAGTGATTACCTTTAGCCAGAACATTACATCTAGGAGATTGTGTGTGAGAATGTTTTGGGGAGTTTTGATGAGGTTATGGCATTACGTGGGTAGATTTTTACTTGACATTTTTAACTTTTTTCGGTTGGATATAATATGTAACACGCGGAAGTTGCCTTCATTTACAGAAGTAGTTGCTACCTTGTGTTATTGCGTATCAAAATGCATAGTTCGTAATATCATTGGGTATATGAAAATGTGCTACCGTACCTCTAGCGGCCTACGGTATGCATGCTTTAGATACCGTAATTATCATGTGAAATTCCGCAGTAGAAAACTTCAAAAACGTTCGTTGGTTTCCGTAGAAAATCATTCTTACTGGTCTAGGGCTCTCTCCTATAATATTAAAACACGTGGTATATCACAATTACTACGTTTACAAGAAGAACTCAAATCGATTTGAATACGATCCTGTTTTCAGTACGCTGCCCGTTTACATGAGCAGTTTCAGTTCGTATTGAAATCTATTCCAAAAATCTATTTCTATTTCAATACGGTATATAATTTATGGTGGCCAACCTGCAGTTATGTTGGTTAACTCGTATTTAACAGCAAAATAAAAGACCCGTACCGTAATTATCATATTACTAGTGCATGAGACAGGACCCTGACTTTCACAGGACGTGTTAGGCTGTAACCACTGATCTGGAAGCGTTAGGCTGTAACCATTGGATTGGACAAAACGAAGGTTAGAATTGTCGAGTTTAGGTGCAACCTGTGGCCGCAGGAAGCTAGCCGTGCGCTCACAGTTTCACTGGACGCGTTAGGCTGTAACCATTGTCAAAACCATTCATCTGGACACGTTGGGCTGTAACCATTGTCAAAAACCATTGGATTGGACAAAACGAAGGTCAGAATGGTCGGGTGAAGGTGCGTCGTATGGCCGCCGGAAGCTAGCGGGGCACTCACAGTTTCACTGGACGTGTTAGGCTGTAACCATTGTCAAAAAACATTGGATTGGTCAAAACGAAGGTTAGAATGGTGGGGGTAGGTGTGGGGAGCTAGCAGGGCTTGATTGACAAAAAGGACATTGATCTAGTACTGGACGAATTTATTGTTCACTTTGGACCATCCTCCCTTTTCATCACTTTTAACAACTTTTAACACCTTAGCTTTTTGAAAATATATAATTTATGATATGCATACCTTTCGGGGAGTTGTTGGGAGTCGTTTCACAATCTCTTCATACTCAATAGCCACTGCTGCACCGCAATAATTGTTATTTCACGAAAAGAATGCAATTTTTCATCACTTTCTTCACTTACGGACGCCATCTTTGACAGTCATGTGACACACGAAAGTCGATCATGTGACTACGTTACCAACTTGAATAAAGAAATTCACCACACGCCTTCGCTACAAAGTTAGGCACTGTCTTGTGGAAAATTGTATAAATATTGGCAATACTGTACTGTTGTAACGCCGATAATGGCAGACACAGCTAAGTCATGTTATAATTTGGGATGGCGGGTGGGTTATAGACAGCTGAGGAGTGAACTACATCATTCCCAGATCAATTTTGAATCATTTGAAAAGATATTTATTGCAAATTTAAGAAGTTTTTTTTTCCCCTGGGTTCGTGTCTCCTGCACTGTTACCATTGTCATCCGATGTTTCTTTGACGGGTTGTTTGTAAACATGAAAAATGGATGCGCCGAAGATTTTGATGTTGTTTGTTCTTACGAAGTTTATGGGTAACAGTCGTCCCTTTTAATTACTGAAGCTTTTAGAGACGCCGGGCTGCCAGAATGTTGCCCCGAATGGGATCTGTAACGTGCCAGTAAATCTACTGACACGGCTCCCTCGCATTTAGGCCTAAGCACCCGGACTGCGCCAGGATTCGATCCTGCTACCTTGGTAAAAGCAGGTGAGAAAGTTACCGCTGTGCCACTCGGCCAGTCTGTGTTGAATTTATTCAAATGGAAAAAGGAACGGATTAATCGGCAAAGAAAGACGGTGTATTTTCACTGTTTCTGTTGAGCACATTTTACCTACGGATACACCAGACATTAAAAGTAAAACAGACAAAAATACATTAACGCTAAAAACGCGTGCAAACAAACTACGCTTATCAACCACGAAAAGAACACAGACAGTAACGAAGAATATGGGCAGGAAGTAAAACAAGCGATTCGAAAAAGGAACGGATTAATCGGCAAAGAAAGACGGTGTATTTTCACTGTTTCTGTTGAGCACATTTTACCTACGGATACACCAGACATTAAAAGTAAAACAGACAAAAATACATTAACGCTAAAAACGCGTGCAAACAAACTACGCTTATCAACCACGAAAAGAACACAGACAGTAACGAAGAATATGGGCAGGAAGTAAAACAAGCGATTCGAGTCAGGCGACAGACGAAAGTAGGCCTAAATTAGTTTATCATTGTAACTCAAGAGCGTGCAGAATCGCTTTCTTTCAGTACGATCCACGTTTACATGTTCCTGAATAACTGTTTGGATAAGATCCGATCCCACAATTTTACCGTATCGAGCTTGAAAATCAATACGAACTGTGTCCCGGTTACATGACCGTATTCAATATGGTAAGTGTACTCAAATCGATTTGAGTTCGCTATGTAAACTCGGTAAATATCGTGGTGTATACAATAATATAAAATATTCTCAGCGTTACAAGTAGCCTACCGGTAAATCTGAACAAAATGTGTTGTAGGTTAGGTAGAGTATTTCGCCGTGGGTGGGGGTTAGGGAAATGCTTTACTCAAAACGTTCGAGCAATACATCATGTTAGCAAGGCATATTACGCATACCGTAAGCTATAGTGAAATCCAGAAAGTTTGCCTACAAATTTGTTAATGTATGAGGAAAATTGCCATAACCTTCCTGATTAATGCAGTTATCAAAATTCTTTTAGGAGGGCTATGGGTACTACCTAGACGTGATGTTCTGCTATATAATTGAGTACCGTAATCAAGTTCCATACTCATAATGCTCCTTGAGAATAAGGTTCATTGTAACCAAAATCTTTCCCCATGTCAAGACACAGAATCAAACTCTGTAGAGGGTTTGTTTGAGTTTAAGTGGTTTGAAATGGGGCAAATACCAATCAAGGTGATTCTTGTTCATATTGTTGGATATTAGAGTTTTGAAATTGAACAGCTCATGGTAAATAAATGGAATCACATGTCACTATTAATACAGTCCTGCAACAATTGTGTATATATAGATATTAATATATGATTTACAATGATTAAAAAAGGATGCCCCAATAAAGAAGAATTATGTTCCTAACATTGTCCAGATATCCTTCTGTTCCCTATTTCCCGTTTTAGGCCGGTATAAATTATGTTCACAATGGAATATCCATCTCATTTGGGTACAATCGTGTTGACAGACTGAAAAGCATCAAACTATTGCTTTAAGAAACTGCTGTACTCTGGAGGATTGGTATTGAAATTCTGACTTTATTCTCTATTACCGGTACATCAAATAACTACTAACACAGCTTGCCACGGTGAGTGGATAGTGTGTCGGTCTACTAACCCCAAGGTTGCAGGTTCGCTCCTGGCCATGGTAAGTGATTTTTGAAAGGCGGCAAAAATACGACACGCATGTCGAAGAACCCATTTGAATTCAGTATGCCGTGTTCATAATGGCAAAATTATTCTCGGGAGTTTCCGCCAACACGAAGTTCCTAATTTCTCTACTAGAAAGCGCTATAGTGTTCAAGGACCTTAGGTATCTAAGCTCCTTGACTTTCATAGTGATTCAAGGAACAACGAAATTCGACATGCAAGCTACCCTCTGGGTGTGAAATTACAAAGCTTACACTCGGCACCCGAGGCCATATGATATTATTATTATTACTACTAACATTTGCTATCCTATAAGGGAAAAACAAAAAAAAATTTTGGACTTTCCACTTTTGCACTAAACCACTCATATTAAAGCACCACTTTGCTGTGGGAACTAGAGCTCCCTAGGTTTTATCTAAAAACCAAATAAATTGTAAATACAATTTTAAAACATCCAGTACATTCATTTTTATATGAGACTGTTTCGAAACATGTACCTGTAATGTAATAAAAACATGAAACGAAAGGTTTTGACTAGGCAGACTGTTAAGTTAAAACCCTCATGATAAATGAATAAGGACCATGGTGGTCGAGAGCGCTAACGCCCTACCTTGTGCCTCGTTGGCATTGGGAGAGCGTAGGTTCAAATCCCACCTCAGCCGTCCTGAAAATAGTTTTCATGGTTTCCCATATTCTCCACCTGGCAAATGCCGGGACGGTTCCTTTCGATAGGTCCACTGCCAATTTCCTTCCAATATCCCTTCCCTGACCCATCCTGAAAAATAAAGTTCATGGCCATTGGCTGCGTTAATAAAGAAATAATAAGGAAAGATAATGACTTGTAGACTTAGAAAAGATTTTTGATAGTGTTGATTGGAGTAAATTGTACGACATTTTGAAAAGCATTGGAATAAAGTACAGCGATAGGAGGGTGATCTACAATCCATACAGAAACCAGACGGCAGCTATGCAAGTTGAAGGGCATGATAGAGTCAGTAATGTCAACTCAAGCGAATGAATTATTGTTAACGGTCATCACTGTTGAAAGCTGGCCAAACCTTTTACTAAATTCTGCGACTAGCATTTCAAGGCAGTATTCAGAAAGATGTAAGGTAAGGCTGCAACTTATCACCCATACTTTTCAATGAAGGAATTGAGAGAAAAATTTTAAGTAGGAGTAAAGATTCGAGGAGAAAATTTCAACTTTGAGATTTGCTGATGATATTGTCATATTAGCCGATTCACCAGAGGATTTGAATGAGATTTTAAATGGAATGCACTCCATCTTGAGGAAAGAATTCATGATGAAAATCAACAAATGTGATATATGATACAAGAATAGCAGCCAATGGCCATAAGCTGGGCATGTTTGATTGAACGCCCGAGAGCTCCCAACAAGTTCAATTTCAAGTAGTTCCAACTTTCGCTACCAGATGCTACTGTCACTAACACTAGCGGCGAACGTTGGAACTTGATAGACCGTTTCCTAACCAGCCAAATATAGCCTACATATTTTGCTACAGACCACTAATTGCAGTGATAGGTTCTTTCAAATGGCATGGGCCCGCCGGCTTTACATCCCCTCCGAAGAAAGGCATAGTTCTAAAAGAACAATTTGTGTGTTCCTGGAATTAAGAAAGGCTTTTGACACCGTAGACCACAATATACTCATTAGAAAACTTGAAAAGGAAGGCATTCGTGGTACTCCTCAAGAACTAATAAAAAGCTTCCTTTTTAACAGAATACAAAAGGTCCGAATCAAAGATACTCTAAGTAGAAGTGCTGAAGTAAAAATTGGAATACACCAAGGAACAGTTTTAGGACCTATTCTTTTTCTGTTATATATTAACGATTTGTGTGAGCTGAACTGTAATGTGATGATTACCTCATATGCTGATGACACTGTCGTCACAGTCACAGGAACAACTTGGGAGGACACTTTTAATAGAACTCAAGAAACCCTTGCTACAGACCAAAAATCACCTCCTTACCAAAACACAATACCTAAACTTCTCACACAACAAAACATTACAACCCACAGACAATTTAACACTCAAGATCCACACACCAATTTGTAACAATGGTGAAAGATGCAACTGCTATACCTTACAGAAGTCAATGAATGCTACATATTTCGGGATTATTATACATACTGTAGTCATTTAAAATGGAACATGCATGCATCAAAATTGGCCAATAAACTTCAAAAGTTAATTTACATATTTTACTGAATCAGAAATATCCTTTCAGCAAAAGTCTTGAGAACATTATATTTTGCCTTAGTCCAGTCATAACTACAATATTGAATAAATGGTTGGGATGGAATACTTGATTCACATTTGGCTCAGAATCTCATTCTAAAAGTTATGTACAAAAAGCCATCAACTTTTCCAACATGTGAACTGTATCAACAAAGCATGGTGCTTAACATACGACAGTTATTTGTTCAGTCATCAATCATATCTATACTTAAAAATATGAAGCTCTTCCCAAATGGACAGGAACTTAAAATGTGCACTAGACTTCAAGACAGAACTGGAATAAATAAACACCCTTAATATACTGAAGAAAAGGCTTTTTACATGGCTCCTTAATAACTTTGATAAAGTAAATGAACTTTTAAATTTTCACCAACATATTTAAACCAACTCAGTCACAAATAAGTAATGTATCTTCTTTTATTTTTAGTGTCCTCATAATAAACTTTTCTTACTATTATCAGTCAAATACTATGTTGCAAATAAATTAAGAAACTGTATTCATGAAGCCTACGCTCAAGTTTATCTTATGTGGGATTCACGCTGTATTTTGATGCATCTGTATATGTACATGTTTTCTGTCAGTGAATAAAAAAGTTTTCTCGTAAAGAAAAAAAGTTCTTAATGCCCTTAAATAATCGGACGACTGTAGGCCGGGTTTGAACCCGCCATCTTGGGCATAGCAGTTCAGCATGCTACCGACTGTGCCACCAAAGCCACAAAATGTAAAACAAAAGGAATGGAATGCAGCCGTAAGAAATCAGAAACACCTATTGACATCAAATAAAGGCAGATGGAAAAGCTAAAGGAAGTAGGGAGCAAAATAATCAGCGATGGACGAAGCAACGAGTGTATAGAAAGTAGGCTGGCACAGGTAAGGGAAGAATTTCTGCAGAAAAGCAATGTGTTGTCATCAAATATAGATTTAGATATTTGAAATACATTTTTAAAGCCTTTTTCTGGAGTGTGGTGCTGTGTGGACTGTTGATGCAGGAGAACAGAAGCATTTCAAATGCGGTAGTGCAGGAAAATGATTAAACTCAAATGAGTAGATGGAGTAAGAAGACGAGCGGAAGAGCGCTAATGAAGATAAGAGATCGGTTGATAGGGCACATACAGTACAGTACTAAGACAACCAGGATTGGCAATTTTTTTATGGAAGGAAGGGTAGAGGACAAGAATTGTAGAGGTAGACCAAGGTTACAATACAAGTCATAGTATTGCATCACATGTGGTATGGTAGCTATGTGGAGATGAAACGATTAGCTGCATCAAACCAGTCTAAGGACTGAAGACTCAAACAGTAACATGGAAATACTCACAGTATTAGCCTTTCAAGATGGGAGTGCTGCTGCGCCAGCATTTGTTGGTCATAGCAGCAGGAGCCTTGCGGGATGAGGAGAGTGAAAGAGGGATGATGGAGTACAGTCCCCACATAAGTCAAGTAGCATTACATGTGCTGCTTGTGTTACTCAGAACTTATAATGTGATTTGTGAACAAAAAGCAAAGCCAACTCCGTACAGGGCATGGAGGCCCTGGGAGCAGTGGAAGGTAGAGGCCTCCACTCTTTGGGACATCGGCACTAGATGGGATGGGGTTGTCAGCTCCATGCCCGGCCGTCTTTGCTCCCAGGAATTACCCTGGTACTCATTTCTGACCTAGGCTGAGTGAACTCCAGGGCTATTTGCGTTTCCGAAAGTGGTAGTTAAGTTTCTAAAATCCATTACCTGGATGGGGATCAAACCCACTCCCTTTCAATTAGAAGCTCAGAAAATAAAAATTTTAAAAAGGTTGGTTTGTAATTATTTTGCAACAGCACAGCTAAGTGTAACAGGAGCTCATGTCACCACGGAGAGTAAAACGATGTTTGAGGTTGCTGAGTCATATCCTACTTGCATGACTGTACCTGTCAAACAAGCAGGTGCTTCATGACTCGAACAGTGTGTGAACATTAAGATGACATGGGAAAAGAGTCTGTATATCTAATACAAGTTATATGTGCTATTCTCCAGGAGTAATCACATTCATAATTGATCTGTATTAAATTATACAGGGTTAGCACAAAATATTTAAGTAATGTCAAGCACATTCATTATTGAAAGTATATAGCTTACAGCATTGTCACATAGGCCTCTACCAATTTAAAGAGAAACTCATCAAGTTTTTTGAGTCTGCTCGCTACAAATTCTCAATGTGCCCTCCTTGTTCCAGACGGCAAGTATTGATACGGTAGTCCAACTCCGACTACACACACTGGAGCATGCCCTGGTCAATTTCAGGCAAAACTGATAGCGTTGATTATTGTCATCTTGTGACAGATGCAGATTGGTGTCTTATAAACTGGCCTTCCCGGTCGCCTGATCTGATCCCGTGTGATTTCTTCTTATGGGGGTTTACCAAAGATGAAGTTTATGTATCACCCATGCCAGTTAATCATGTTGAACTGAGGAAACAGATCCATGCGGCTGTAGCTAAAATTGACCAGGACATGCTCCAGCGTGTGTAGTCGGAGTTGAACTACCTTATCGATAATTTCCGTGTGACGCGAGGAGGGCACATCGAGAATTTGTAGCAAGCAGACTCAAGAAACTTGACGAGTTTCACTTTTAATTGGTATATGCGTCAATGCTGTAAGCCATATACCACTTTCGATAATACATGTGCATGAAATCGCTTAAATCATTCGTTCTAACCCTGTACGTGCTATGGAAAAAAGTCAATATTGAATACATGTTACATACACCAATAACCTTTTAGCACCACTGGGGTGTGGCAGAATTAAGGATTAGGAAAAGCAGGTAGACAAAACTAATGAAATGTACATCACATATATTTCATAATGGCAGATTTGTTGTTTTCAATCAAACATTGCGTATGGTAAGAAACAAACTGTACAACAGTGCAACGGTTATTAAGTCATGGTACTGTTGGAAAATGCTACTGCATAGAAAAGGAGCCTACTATGCCCTACCTCTGGTCCACTTTTGCTTCTTCAAAAATCTTGAAACATTGAGAGCAGGGTGCCATATAGTGGGCAGACAGGGGGATTTTCCTCTAAACCAATTATTTTATGTTTAAAATAAAAGAAGTATATACGGTTGCTAAAATTCTTCTTAGAAACAGAGGGCACCTCACATGTTTCATAAATCCTGAATACTAAGTGAAATAACCTGATCAGACCTTCATCCCCCGATGCAACGCTACAACTCAGTTGGTAAATCATTTTATGCCTGGTGCTTTCTTCCTACTATGTCTCCTCTATCAAATTCTGATCTCAATATTAAATCTCCTTTCTGATCCTCATCAATTTCCTCTTCCCTCTCCACAACATGATTCTCAATGTCCTTACACCTATAGAACGCTCTATGTAAGCTTTCCATCTCTCAACCTTTTCTTCTGTATCTGTTAGAGCAGGCTTTCTCAACCTGGTTTTCTCGTCATATGAGCCAGCAAGCGCTCTTGAGCACAAACTCTCCTGAGATCCATTCTACAATTCAAATTCTGTTGGACGAACCAGAATAATAGTGTTTTCACAGTCATTTTGTAAAATATAAATAACATAAATAATAGGATATGCCTATTTTGTGAATAATATGAAAGATGCTGATTCCACATGTAAATGTATCTTACCCGCATGAGTCTGTTGCAGCATTCAACCACTATTCTTTCACTTCCTTGCACCTCTAGTTTACTTCATTTTTCAGACATCCGTATTCTGCTTTCCCACTTCCATCTCTTGCATTCTTGTGCTTCCATATTTCATCCATTAATTCTGGTACTTTTAATCATTGCCCCAGAGGAGTGCGTCAGGCCTCGGCAGCCGGCACAGTTCATATCCTCGCCGCTAGATGGGGGCTTCATTCATTCCATTCCTGACCCGGTTGGAGACTGGAAGCAGGCTGTGGATTTTCATTTTCAATTCTGGTACTGTACTGTATATCCTGAGTGATTCAAGGTTCTCTACCTATTCTTTCCTTTCTTTCAATGCTTTCTATGGTGGATTTCATTATTTCTTTCTTCAAAGTGGGAATTATAGGAATATATGGAAATATTTGAGAAAGTAATAGATTACACTCATAAAAACAATAATGACATGGTAATAATTGGGGGGGATTTAAACTTGCCAAAAGTTGATTGGAATGGAGCTGCAACAGAAGCCCATGAACAGAAACTTGCAAATAAATTACTTTGGGAGAGAGGATTTACACAAGTAGTGCAAGCGCCAACTAGGCTCAGAAACTTGCTGGATGTATTCCTGATAAAACCAGGGGAACTTGTTGAAAAGAACCACGTAATTGAAGGAATAGGTGACCATAAAGCTGCAATAATGGATGTTGGTCTGGTACCAAAAAGGCTTAATAGGAGGGTCACACAGGACAAGAAATTATACAGAAAAACTAAATTCGATGAATTTGGAGCTTACCTGAAATCAAAATTTAATTCTTGGATAAGTGAAGGGAGTAATGTGGATACACTCTGGGCAAATTTTAAGGAAATCATTTGGGAGGGTGAGAAGAGATTTGTACCTGTTAAGAAGGGAAAAACAACCTCAGACCCTGTTTACTATACAAAGGACATACGAAAATTAAAAAGGAAATGTAGAATGGTAAACAGTCAAATCAAAGAGGGCAGGGGAAACAGAGAAACCAGAAAGCAGCTAATAAAGGAGTTCATTAGGTTGAAAAAGGAAGCAAAGGAAAATTACATGAATGGCATACTTCATGAGGGTAAAGACCATATAGGGAAATGGAAAAAGCTGTATTCATATATTAAAAATCAAAAGGGAAAAGGAATCCACATTCCCACAATGGAGGGAGAAGGGGGTGAGCATTTATTTGCAGATAATGAGAAAGCAAACCTATTTAGTAGGGAATTCATAGATTCAGTGGAAAATTGTCAGGAGTTGGAAACCGTTAATGAGGCTGGAGAGGGTGAAACACATAAAGACACAAGTATTTTCACCTTTACAAATGAGGATATTTTTAGAGAAATCAAACTGCTTCAGGAAGGAAAAGCAGCCGGGTGTGATCAAATTACTGGGGAATTAATAAAGGCGATGGGGTGGTACATAGTGCCTTATTTCAAGTTTATTTACGACTACATCATGAACAATAGTAGAATACCAAAGGAATGGAAGGAATCTATAATAATACCAATTTATAAAGGAAAGGGAGATAGAAGTAAACCTGAGAACTACAGACCAGTAAGTCTAACCAGTGTAGTTTGTAAAATCTTGGAGAGTTTAATAGTAAAATATATATATTGGTTCCTGAGGAGCCAGTATGGATTTAGAAAGAAATTTTCTTGTGAGGCACAACTGGTGGGATTTCAGCAGGACATATCAGATCGGTTGGATCTAGGGGGACAGTTGGACTGCATAGCTATAGACCTTTCCAAAACTTTTGACAGAGTGGAACATGGAGTATTATTAAAGAAACGGGAGAGAATGGGATTGGACTCAAGGGTTGTACGTTGGATAGGAACATTCCTAAATTCAAGGGTTCAGAGAGTCAGAGTAGGGAATTACATATCACAGGAAGAGAAAGTTAAGAAGGGAATTCCAGAGGGTAGTAAAATTGGTCCATTGCTTTTCTTAATATACGCAAGTGATTTAGGGAACAATATAGCATCAAAAATAAGA
This sequence comes from Meconema thalassinum, assembly GCA_946902985.2. NCBI lineage: Eukaryota > Metazoa > Arthropoda > Insecta > Orthoptera > Tettigoniidae > Meconema > Meconema thalassinum. The sequence continues at coordinate 349,615,409 of OX336389.2, forward strand.
TTGTATGCAGATGACATTATCGTCTATAGGGAAATAAATAACATAGAGGATTGTAAAATATTACAAAGGGACCTCAATAGTATCCAACATTGGGTTGAAGAGAACCACATGAAGGTTAACAGAGGTAAATCAACTGTCACAATATTCACAAACAAGAGATTAAAAACTGAATTTCAATATACATTGGATGGGGTAATCGTACCAAAAGATGACAAGTGCAAATACTTAAGTACTTAAGTGTGAGATTTGAATGTAAATTGCACTGGAAGGGTCATGTTGGAGACATTGTAGGGAAAGCATACAGATCGTTGCATGTCATTATGAGACTTCTTAAAGGATCCAACAAAGAAATAGAAGAGAAAAGTTACCTAAGTTTGGTTTGTCCAATATTGGAATATGCAAGCAGTGTATGGGATCCGCACCAGGAATACCTAATAAAAGAAATTGAGTGTGTGCAAAGGAAAGCAGCAAGATTTGTGATAGGGGATTTTAGGAGAAGAAGCAGCATATCAGATATGTTAAAGCAGCTTGGGTGCGAAACATTAAGTAAGAGATGGGAGAGAAACAGACTTGTAGGGTTATATAGAGCGTATACAGGAGAGGAAGCATGGGGGGGAAATCCGTGAGAGGCTACAATTGGAAAGAAATTATATTGGCAGGGCAGACCACAAATTCAAAATTGGATGGCACTTTAGAAGAAGCGATTGGGGTAAATTTTCATTCATTGGGAAGGGTGTGAAGGAATGGAACAGTTTACCAAGGGCGGTGTTTGATCCCTTTCCAAAATCAGTCCAACCAGTCCAGATATTCAAGAGCAAAGTAGACAAAATCAGGTAAAAGAAAGAAGTGGTATAACTTAGTGCTGTATTCCTAGAAACATTAAACGTGCTATGAAATTCCTACAGCAGTTGTATGAGGGGAGTTCAATCAATGTGTGAATAGTACATTAAGTTACTGTATTCTTTTAATATTGAGTAGGCTAGTGTTTGTAAATTATGTACCTCATTTGGCACCGAGGTTGACACCTCATTGCAAATGAAGTTTTTTTGATTTGATTTGAAGTGTCCATTCCTCTACATTAGATGTTTGTTCAGGGTTCTTCATATTAGTCCTTCCTGAATAATCCCTCTGAGTCTTTTGTTCACGTCCTCTTTCTGTTTGTCTACTGCCCACCTTTATGGTTTTTTACTTTTCATAAAGTCGATTTGGAAATGTCTTATATCTCCTAATTTCCCCTCATCCACGTGTATATCTTCCAGTTGTGGTTGTTGAATAATGTGATAGCTATAACTAACTTGTGCTCACTGCAGAATTCTATCAGCCTGCTCCCTCAATCATTCTTTTCACCCAATCCGAATTCTCCTTCTATCTTCCCTTCTCAACTTTTTATTTTATTTTTATTTTACCATAGCATTACAATCTCCCATTGAAAATGAAAATCCACAGCCTGCTTCCAATCGACCGGGTCAGGGAATGGAATGAATGAAGCCCCCATCTAGCGGTGAGGATATGAACTGTGCCGGCTGCCGAAGCCTGTCGCACTCCCCCGGGGCAATGATTAAATGAATGACAGATGAATTAAATGATAGTGGAGAGTGTTGCTGGAATGAAATTTGTGACAGGGAAAACCGGAGTACCCGGAGAAAAACCTGTCTGCCTCCGCTTTGTCCAGCACAAATCTCACATGGAGTACCCGGGATTTGAACCACGGACCCAGCGATGAAAGGCTGGCGTGCTGCCGCCTAAGCCATGGAGGCTTACAATCTCCTATTATTATTACATTTTCATCAACCTTGACATACCTCAGAATTCCATCTGATTTTTCATAAAACTTTTCAACTTTTTCATCATCTGCTTCACTGGTAGGCATATAGACTTGCACTACTGTGGGGCAAGTAGATGTATCGATTTCAGCTACAATAAGCAATTCACTGCATTGCTCATATTATTCCACCCACTGACCAAGTTTCCTAGTCAGTATGAGACCTACCCCTGCATAACCATTGTTTGATTTAGTGCTAATGATCCTATAGTCTCCTGACCAAAAGTCCTGTTCTTCTTGCCAGCGCATTTCCCTATTCCAACCTCAATCTCTCTATTTCCCTTTGAAACCTTCCATTGTCCATCAGGCTTAGAACTTTCCACATTCCCATCCATAGAATGTTAGATTCCCTCTTTGTCACTACCCTGTCGAGTAGTCCCCACCCGGTGATCTAGTTTACCTCCAGGATGGAATTTTTAGCCTACTTTTCACATTTTGCAAAAATGAGGAAAAAGTAGACTTATGAGATCGATCCGGAAAAATGTGTGTCTGTCTGTCTGTGTGTGTGTGTGTCCCCCCTATCAACTCCTAAACGGCTGCAGCAATCGAAACCAAATTTAGTATGAGTAAAGATGTATACCGAAATATCTCACGTCCATATTTGAAAATGATGTCAGTGCTACCAACTGCTGAAAACAAAACGCACTAGAAATTTGAGCTCCATGTTGTATATCTTGGAAGGTATGCATGGGATCAATTCCAAAATTTGCACACATGTAGATAATACTATTTTAGTTTAATTTCCAGGATGCCATACATGACAGTGTTGCCAAAATAATTTTAAGCCTTCTGATAGGTCCAATTTTTAAATGCATATAACTTTTACACTATCAATTGGATTTAAACCAAATTTTGTGTGTAATATGTTCACATAAACAAATATGACTGAGCGTATTCTTAAGAGCCAACAGGGCTGCCAACTGTTAATAATTGCTCCCTCTATTTTTTTAAATCCAAATACCAATATATCAGAAAGTATGCAAGCCGACAGCTTTTAAACTATGCATACGTATAGTACCTGACATTTTAGATTAATTTGGAGTAACTTATATACGTCAGTTCTACCAACATGATTATAAGTTTGCTGATAGTATAGAAGTTACATGTATTTGAAAATTGGTACTATCAGTTGGATTTCAACCAAATTTCGTATGTGCTATGTATAACTTAACACATATGACTATAAGTATTGTTAAGAGCAATCAGGGCTGCCAACTGTTAATAAATACTGTCTATTTTTTTTACCCTAATATCAATATATCAGAAAGTATGCAAGCCAACAGCTCTATACTTTGCACACGCATATCACCTGACATTCTAGATTAATTTGGAGTAATTACTATAAGTCAGTGCTGCCAACATGATTCTATGCCTGCTGATAGGCCCAATTTTAAAATACATGTAATTTCTTTACTAACAAATGGATTTCATCCAAAATTGGCACAACAAGATATAATAATATTTCAGATTATTTCTGACCAGCACACGCATGACATTGCTGCCAACATGCTTTTACGCGTGCTGATAAATTCAATGTCTAACTGCAATTCACGTCCATTGGACTTCAACCAAATTTTGTATTCTGTACCTTAAGAGATGGAACTAAGAATATATTCAGTCACCAGGGCTGCCAACTGTAGTTCTCTATTAGTCTACATTATACCAGGTATATTTCGAACTAATTAGACATTTCGATATTGCCAACTTAATTTTGTCATTATTCTGGATAGGTTCATATACTGTAGATTATGCATTGGCATGAAACTTAATTTTAAGAAAAGTAGGCTCTTTAGTTAGTCACGGAACTTCTTGTTTATTGTTAATTTTTGGGAATCAAAGAGTGGAAAATATTTTATTGGAGCAGGTGGACATAGGCAAAATTATTAAGGAGTTTTTGATTGTGGAGAATATTTTTCCACCACAATCATGTTATAGTATTATCTCCATTGTGAGGTTTGAAGCCATTTTTCAGTGTTGCCTAAGTAAACAAAAGTTTGGTGTCTTTCAGTTGGTGAACACGAATGTACCCAAAAAGAGCTGGGTTATGCCCTAACCCTGAAATAAATTACATGAGATTAATAAATACACGAGGATGACCAGTTTCGATCGTCAAGCTATCATCATCAGAGCCATTACACTTAGGCTATAACATCTATGTTTGAGAATACAGGTGAAAAATATTTACAATATGAACAATTATTTAGTTGCAGTATTGATAATGCAACTGTCAGTGTATGCTAATGCAACTGGATCTGATGATGATCGCTTGACGATCGAAACTGGTCATCCTAGTGTATTTATTAATCTCATGAAATTTATTTCAGGATTAGGGCATAACCCAGCTCTTTTTGGGTACAATCGTGTTGCCCGACTGAAAAGCACCAAACTTTTGTTTTGTATTATCTCCACGTTCCACATCAAAGGCTGTTAAACATATCAAACCTTGACCGATCTGTACAGTTCTTGTCCTCCAGCCTTTCATTTTCTGATGGATTTTCCATGGCAGCAATCCGTTCATACTGAAGTTCGCATTCTCCCATGGCTGCAAAAATCCTACATTGTGGTTCTTTCAATTAGGGGCTTGAAGATCATGGTCATTTCAACCCCATATACTTGAGTGTGTGTATTGTAAACTGTATATCTACCTGTACACATCGTGCTTAGGCTCTTTGGCACAAGTCTAAACTGTTTCACCGAACTGAACCAAATTTTACATACTTACCTTTTGGAACTCTGCCGGTAACACTGTCAACATGAAATTTGGATATCTCCCTCCATTTCCTAGATTTAGCCCCTCTGGAACAAGTCCATATCGTTTCAATGACCTAAATAAAATTTTATGTACTTACCTTTTGGACCCGTATCTACTTGAAATTTGGACAGCCCTCTCCATTCCCTAAATATTGAATTGTCATAGAAGGACCAACCTAGGGTCATTTTGAGCCTCATAAATCAAGAAACAAAACTCAGGATGTACACTTTCGTCCAGTTTGGTGAAACTGTGTTAATTTGTATAAATAACAGACTAAGGGGACTGAAAACCACTTTTTAAGGCCCTAGAACCAATCATGTCGGAAGTATTTTAGTGTTGTACTACTGAAGGGGTCCTCAAAAGCTGGTAATTGGGGTGTAACTGTAAGAATATTTAAATAAGTCTATTGTTGGCTGTCAAACCGAGCCTACACCAGAAATGAGTACCAGGGTAATTCCTGGGAGCAAAGACGGCCGGGCATGGAGCTGACAACTCCATCCCATCTAGTGCCGATGTCCCAAAGAGTGGAGGCCTCTACCTTCCACTGCTCCCAGGACCTCCATGGCCTGTACGGAGTTGGCTTTGCTTTTTGTTCACAAATCACATTATAAGTTCTGAGTAACACAAGCAGCACATGTAATGCTACTTGACTTATGTAGGGACTGTACTCCATCATCCCTCTTTCACTCTCCTCATCCCGCAAGGCTCCTGCTGCTATGACCAACAAATGCTGGCGCAGCAGCACTCCCATCTTGAAAGGCTAATACTGTGAGTATTTCCATGTTACTGTTTGAGTCTTCAGTCCTTAGACTGGTTTGATGCAGCTAATCGTTTCATCTCCACATAGCTACCATACCACATGTGATGCAATACTATGACTTGTATTGTAACCTTGGTCTACCTCTACAATTCTTGTCCTCTACCCTTCCTTCCATAAAAAAATTGCCAATCCTGGTTGTCTTAGTACTGTACTGTATGTGCCCTATCAACCGATCTCTTATCTTCATTAGCGCTCTTCCGCTCGTCTTCTTACTCCATCTACTCATTTGAGTTTAATCATTTTCCTGCACTACCGCATTTGAAATGCTTCTGTTCTCCTGCATCAACAGTCCACACAGCACCACACTCCAGAAAAAGGCTTTAAAAATGTATTTCAAATATCTAAATCTATATTTGATGACAACACATTGCTTTTCTGCAGAAATTCTTCCCTTACCTGTGCCAGCCAACTTTCTATACACTCGTTGCTTCGTCCATCGCTGATTATTTTGCTCCCTACTTCCTTTAGCTTTTCCATCTGCCTTTATTTGATGTCAATAGGTGTTTCTGATTTCTTACGGCTGCATTCCATTCCTTTTGTTTTGCATTTTGTGGCTTTGGTGGCACAGTCGGTAGCATGCTGAACTGCTATGCCCAAGATGGCGGGTTCAAACCCGGCCTACAGTCGTCCGATTATTTAAGGGCATTAAGAACTTCTTTTCTTTAAGAGAAAACTTTTTTATTCACTGACAGAAAACATGTACATATACAGATGCATCAAAATACAGCGTGAATCCCACATAAGATAAACTTGAGCGTAGGCTTCATGAATACAGTTTCTTAATTTATTTGCAACATAGTATTTGACTGATAATAGTAAGAAAAGTTTATTATGAGGACACTAAAAATAAAAGAAGATACATTACTTATTTGTGACCGAGTTGGTTTAAATATGTTGGTGAAAATTTAAAAGTTCATTTACTTTATCAAAGTTATTAAGGAGCCATGTAAAAAGCCTTTTCTTCAGTATATTAAGGGTGTTTATTTATTCCAGTTCTGTCTTGAAGTCTAGTGCACATTTTAAGTTCCTGTCCATTTGGGAAGAGCTTCATATTTTTAAGTATAGATATGATTGATGACTGAACAAATAACTGTCGTATGTTAAGCACCATACTTTGTTGATACAGTTCACATGTTGGAAAAGTTGATGGCTTTTTGTACATAACTTTTAGAATGAGATTCTGAGCCAAATGTGAATCAAGCATTCCATCCCAACCATTTATTCAATATTGTAGTTATGACTGGACTAAGGCAAAATATAATGTTCTCAAGACTTTTGCTGAAAGGATATTTCTGATTCAGTAAAATATGTAAATTAACTTTTGAAGTTTATTGGCCAATTTTGATGCATGCATGTTCCATTTTAAATGACTACAGTATGTATAATAATCCCTAAATATGTAGCATTCATTGACTTCTGTAAGGTATAGCAGTTGCATCTTTCACCATTGTTACAAATTGGTGTGTGGATCTTGAGTGTTAAATTGTCTGTGGGTTGTAATGTTTTGTTGTGTGAGAAGTTTAGGTATTGTGTTTTGGTAAGGAGGTGATTTTTGGTCTGTAGCAAGGGTTTCTTGAGTTCTATTAAAAGTGTCCTCCCAAGTTGTTCCTGTGACTGTGACGACAGTGTCATCAGCATATGAGGTAATCATCACATTACAGTTCAGCTCACACAAATCGTTAATATATAACAGTACCACGAATACCTTCCTTTTCAAGTTTTCTAATGAGTATATTGTGGTCTACGGTGTCAAAAGCCTTTCTTAAATCCAGGAATACACAAATTGTTCTTTTAGAACTATGCCTTTCTTCGGAGGGGAAGTAAAGCCGGCAGGCCCATGCCATTTGAAAGAACCTATCACTGCAATTAGTGGTCTGTAGCAAAATTTGTAGGCTATATTTGGCTGGTTAGGAAACGGTCTATCAAGTTCCAACGTTCGCCGCTAGTGTTAGTGACAGTAGCATCTGGTAGCAAAAGTTGGAACTACTTGAAATCGAACTTGTTGGGAGCTCTCGGGCGTTCAATCAAACATGCCCAGCTTATGACCATTGGCTGCTATTCTTGTATCATATATCACATTTGTTGATTTTCATCATGAATTCTTTCCTCAAGATGGAGTGCATTCCATTTAAAATCTCATTCAAATCCTCTGGTGAATCGGCTAATATGACAATGTCATCAGCAAATCTCAAAGTTGAAATTTTCTCCTCGAATCTTTACTCCTACTTAAAAATTTTCTCTCAATTCCTTCATTGAAAAGTATGGGTGGTAAGTTGCAGCCTTACCTTACATCTTTCTGAATACTGCCTTGAAATGCTAGTCGCAGAATTTAGTAAAAGGTTTAGCCAGCTTTCAACAGTGATGACCGTTAACAATAATTCATTCGCTTGAGTTGACATTACTGACTATCATGCCCTTCAACTTGCATAGCTGCCGTCTGGTTTCTGTATGGATTGTAGATCATCCTCCTATCCCTATACTTTATTCCAATGCTTTTCAAAATGTCGTACAATTTACTCCAATCAACACTATCAAAAATCTTTTCTAAGTCTACAAGTCATTATCTTTCCTTATTATTTCTTTATTAATGCAGCCAATGGCCATGAACTTTTCTTTTGAGGACGGGTCAGGGAAGGGATATTGGAAGGAAATTGGCCGTGGACCTATCGAAAGGAACCATCCCGGCATTTGCCTGGTGGTGAAAATGGGAAACCACAAAAACTATTTTCAGGACGGCTGAGGTGGGATTTGAACCTACGCTCTCCCGATGCCAGCGAGGCACAAGGTAGGGCGTTAGCGCTCTCGACCACCATGGTCCTTATTCATTTAACATGAGGGTTTTAAATTAACAGTCTGCCTAGTCAAAACCTTTCGTTTCATGTTTTTATTACATTACAGGTACATGTACAGGTACATGTGAAAGGCAAGGATATGAAAATGTATTGGGAGCAGAAGGATGGGGTAGCAGGAATGAAGAAGGGAGAAAGATGCTGGATTTTTGCAAGAGAAACGGTTTAGTGGTAGGCAACTCCTGGTTCCGGAAGAAAGAAAGCCACAAGGTAACGTGGTACAGCAGTGATTTAACAAAGAAATCTTTGGTAGATTACATGCTGTACGACTGGAAAATGAAGAGAAGTGTCAGAGATATAAAGGTAATACCATCAGAGGCCTTAGATAGCGACCACAGAATACTTGTAATGAACCTGGGAGTTGTTAAGGATAGCAAGAGGACAGAGTACCAGGAAAGGAGAATCAAAGTATGGAAACTCAAGGAAAAGGAAGTCAAGGAAGAATTTCAGAAGATAATAAGGGAAAGAATGCCAACAGACAATCCTAAAACAGGGGAAGAGGAATGGAAGCAATTCAAAAACACAATGATGGAAGCTGCAGTGGCAGTATGTGGAAGAACAAGCAACAGATAGCGGTGTAAAGAGACACCATGGTGGAATGAGAGAGTAAAAGAAGCTGTGGGAAGGAAGAACAAGGCTTTCAGAGTGTGGTTCCAGGAAAGAACTGATCTGGCAAGGGAAGATTATAAGATAAAGAAGAAAGAAGCAAACAAGATTGTCGCAGAGGAGAGGAAGAAGTGGATGATAAAGTGGACAGAGATGATGGAGGAAGACAGCAGAGGAAATAAGAAAGTACTTTATGGGATGGTCAAAAGTAAGAGAAGAGGTCTGCGAGAGGATGTGGTAATGATGGACAAAAACGCAAATGAGGTACACAACAAAGAGACACTCAAGACAGTGTGGAAAGAGTACTTTGAGGATTTGCTGAATCCAAATGGTCATAGGGAGGAAGACAATGTATTGGAAGATGGAGAAGACAACACAGGAATGGAAAAGGACCTGACTTGGAGAGAACTGGAAATGGCTATAGACAAGATGAAAGGAGGAAGGGCACCAGGTGTGGATGGAGTGAGTGTTGAAATGGTGAAGGCAGCAGGGGAGGTTGGGAAACAGTGGCTGTACCGTGTGATGAGGGTGATATGGAAGGAGAAAAAGACCCCAGAAGATTGGAAGAAAGGATTAATTGTCCCAATATTTAAGAAAGGAAGCAGAAAGGAGTGCAGAAATTACAGGGGAGTCACACTCATACCTCACTGTGCCAAGATATATGAAAAGATATTAGAAAGTAGAATACGAGCCAAAGTGGAGAGAAAATTGAGAGAAGAGCAGTATGGATTCAGACCTGGGAGATCAACAGTGGATCTCATATTTTCAGTGAGACAGCTCCAGGAACACCACTACGAATTTGGAGAGAATCTGTTGATGGCCTTCCTGGACATCGAAAAGGCCTATGATAGTGTGTGTAGGGAGAAGGTTTGGAAAGCAATGGAAAACATGGGAATGAAAAAAGAGACTGTAGGCAGAGTGAAGGAGATGTATTGTGGAAGTGTGAGTTGTGTGAAAGTTGGAGGGGAAAGAACAGACTGGTTCAGACAAATGAGTGGCCTGAAACAGGGTAGTGCACTGTCACCCCTTCTCTTTATTGTGGTTATGGACGAGGTAATGACACGGGTAGCAGGAAAGATAGGAGAAGATAAGATGAAAGCAATGGTGTTTGCAGGTGATCTCATGGTCTGGGGAAACAAGGAGGAGGAAATTCAGGAGCAACTGAAGGCTTGGGAAGAAACCGTGGGAGAGTACGGATGGAAGTTCAACATCAGTAAATGTGAGATCCTGTTAACGACCAGGAAAAAGGGCAGACCAATGAGTGGGATAACACTTGGAGGTGGACAGCTGAAGAAGGTGGAAAGTCTCAAGTAATTGGGAAGTATAGTGGAGGAAAATGGGAGAAATGACAAAGAGATTACGGAACGTGGCAGACAGAAGCATTTCTGAGAAGCATTAGGAGCTTAGTGTGGAATAAGGATGACCCACAAAAAAGCAAGGAAGTGTTATACAGAAGCTACTATATCCCGATACTGACCTATGCTTCAGAAACGTGGACTATGAAGAAAAGAGACATGAGCAGAATACAGGCAGGTGAAATGAAGTTCCTGCGAAGTAGGATCGGAGTAACAAGAAGAGACAGGGTGAGGAATGAAAAGGTCAGGGAAATGGTGAAAGAGGAGCCCTTGCAAGGTAGGATTGAGACATCAAGACTGAGGTGGTATGGACACTTAAAGAGAATGGATGAGAAGAAGATTCCCAAGAGGATACATGAGATGCAGATGCAGAAGAAACGACCAAGGGGAAGACCAAGAGATAGATGGCTGAAAGGATTGGAGGAATGTGTCAAGAAGAGAGGCAAGGACTGGACCAGAGTGACAGCGGAGAGGTGGTGGGAAGAAAGAACTAAGTGGCGAGGCTTATGTTGCAAACAGACCCAGCCTGGGGCTGGAAACTGTACAAGATGATGATGACAGGGACATGTTTCGAAACAGTCTCAAATGAAAATGTATGTATGTTTTAAAATTGTATTTACAACTTATTTGGTTTTTAGATATAACCTAGGGAGCTCTAGTTCCCACAGCAAAGTGGTGCTTTAATATGAGTGGTTTAGTGTAAAAGTTTTTTTTTTGTTTTCCCTTTTAGGACAGCAAATGTTAGTACAGTTGAACCTGACCTAACGGACACCCTTATTCAGCAGACACCTGCCTATACGGACATTTTTCCTTGGAACCGATTTTATTTTACATAAGACAAGTGTTAAATTAGCCTAATTTCAGAAGACACCTTGAAGTCCGGACAGCGGACATCGCCATCTGTCCCATCCACTTGACTTAAGCGGACACTTCAGACGCTGCAGGACATTTTTTACACCGGACCATTCTTTTAAAACCATTCTGCAGACATACGGAAATCCCTCTTGAATATCTGTACTACACCTATTTCGAGTCAAAGAAGAGAGAGAGAGTGAAATGCAGGCTACATGGCAACGCTGTAGTAGCGGTCAAGTTAATTCTTCTATACATTCCTCTTTCCAAACCTTTTGTTATGGTGTTCTACCTACTGGTGTACATTCCGAGAATTCTAATTGTCCAGGATTGCTGCCAGTGACTACCGTTTACTCAAGAGTTACCTGGTGATTTTCTTTCCTGCTTGCATCATTCGATTCATAACTCAGATAGCCACAGATAAGGTCGAGCTCAGGTAGTCAACATGAGAAGGAAAAGACTTGCAGTACATGAGCTAATTAGTGAGACAGAAATATCGTAGCATTTCAGTCGTCGAGTAAACATGAGTAACAAGGGACGAACGTGTTTAAACCTCAAAAGAAGAAGAAATGTGATTGTAGAAAGTGAGAAGGGACTTTCAGTGAGAAAGCTTGCTGAAAAATTCAAATGCGGGAAAACTCAAATAAACAAATAATCAAAATAAAGATGTGTATGTTTAGGTGGATGAAGCCTCCGTGGCTTAGGCGGCAGCACGCCGGCCTCTCACCGCTGGGTCCGTGGTTCAAATCCCGGTCACTCCATGTGAGATCTGTGCTGGACAAAACGGAGGCAGACAGGTTTTTCTCCGGGTACTCCGGTTTTCCCTGTCAAAATTTCATTCCAGCAACACTCTCCTCTATCATTTCATTTCATCTGTCATTCATTTCATCATTGCCCCAGAGGAGTGCGTCAGGCCTCGGCAGCCGGCACAGTTCATATCCTCGCCGCTAGATGGGGGCTTCATTCATTCCATTCCTGACCCGGTCGGAGACTGGAAGCAGGCTGTGGATTTTCATTTCATGTTTAGGTGGATGTACTTTGCCGTTAAAATGTTCGATTATTTTTACAAACTTGTTTCAGCGGACAACTCTCATAACGGACATTTTCACTCGGAACCGACGGTGTCCGCCGAAGGGAGGTTCGACTGTAGTTATTTGTAGTACCGTAATAGAGAATAAAGTCAGAATTTCAATACCAATCCCCCCGAGTACAGTAGTTTCTTAATGCAATAGTTTGATGCTTTTCAGTCTGTCAACACGATTGTACGCAAATGAGATGGATATTCCATTGTGAACGTAATTTATACCGGCCTAAAACGGGAAATAGGGAACAGAAGGATATCTGGACAATGTTAGGAACATAATTCTTCTTTATTGGGGCATCCTTCTTTAATCATTGTAAATCATATATTAATATCTATATATACACAATTGTTGCAGGACTGTATTAATAGTGACATGTGATTCCATTTATTTACCATGAGCTGTTCAATTTCAAAACTCTTAATATCCAACAATATGAACAAGAATCACCTTGATTGGTATTTGCCCTATTTCAAACCACTTAAACTCAAACAAACCCTCTACAGAGTTTGATTCTGTGTCTTGACATGGGGAAAGATTTTGGTTACAATGAACCTTATTCTCAAGGAGCATTATGAGTATGGAACTTTATTACGGTACTCAATTATATAGCAGAACATCACGTCTAGGTAGTACCCATAGCCCTCCTAAAATAATTTTGATAACTGCATTAATCAGGAAGATTATGGCAATTTTCCTCATGCATTAACAAATTTGTAGGCAAACTTTATGGACTTCACTATAGCTTACGGTATGCGTAACATGCCTTGCTAACATGATGTATTGCTCGAACGTTTTGAGTAATGCATTTCCCTCAACCCCCACCCTCGGCGAAATACTCTACCTAACCTACAACACATTTTGTTCAGATTTACCGGTAGGCTACTTGTAACGCTGAGAATATTTTATATTATTGTATACACCACGATATTTACAGAGTTTACATAGCGAACTCAAATCGATTTGAGTACACTTACCGTATTGAACACGGTCATGTAAACGGGACTCAGTTCGTATTGATTTTCAAGCTCGATACGGTAAAATTGTGGGATCGGATCTTATCCAAACAGTTATTCAGGAACATGTAAACGCGGATCGTACTGAAAGCGATTCTGCACGCTCTTGAGTTACAATGATAAACTAATTTAGGCCTACTTTCGTCTGTCGCCTGACTCGAATCACAATGTTTTACTTCATGCCCATATTCTTCGTTACTGTCTGTGTTCTTTTCGTGGTTGATAAGCATAGTTTGTTTGCACGCGTTTTTAGCGTTAATGTATTTTTGTCTGTTTTACTTTCAATGTCTGGTGTATCCGACTGGTTGGAACAAAGAAACGGCCTGAAACAAGGAAGTGCACTGTCACCGTTACTTTTCATTGTGGTGATGGATGACATAATGACCCAAGTGGCACAAGTAATTGGGGACGGAAAGATGAAAGGACGGAAAGATGAAAGCAATGGTGTTTGCAGATGATTTGATGATTTGGGGAAACAAGGAGGAGGAGGTACAGGAACAGTTGGACGTGTGGGAAGGAATAATACAAGGATATGGGATGAAATTTAGCATAAATAAGAGTGAGATGGTGATCACAATAAGGAAGAAGGAAAGAACCACAACGGGAATAACAATTGGTGGGGAACAGCTGAAGAAAGTGGAGAGTTTCAAGTATCTGGGAAGCCTGATACAAGATAATGGAAGAAACGATAGAGAAATAAATGAGCGGGGGAGGCAGGCAGAAGCATTTCGGAGGAGTGTGAGAAGCATGTTATGGAGCAAGGATGTCCCTCAGAACAGCAAAAAGATCATATATCGGGCGTACTATGTCCCTATCCTGACGTATGCCTCGGAGACCTGGGTTATGAAAGGAAGGGAGAAGAGCAAAATACAGGCCAGTGAGATGAGGTTCTTGAGAAGCAGTATTGGAGCTACAAAGATGGACAGAATAAGAAATGAGAGGACCAGAGAATTAATGAAGGAGGAACCATTACAGGATGGTATAGAGAAATCTAGACTTAGATGGTATGGACATGTAAAACGAATGGAGGAGAAGAGGATACCCAGGAGAGTACATGAGACGAAGTGGGAAGGAAAGAGACCGAGGGGAAGACCGAGAGACAGGTGGCTGAAGGGGGTGGAAGAAAGCGTGAAGAAGAGAGGAGAAGACTGGACAAGGGTGGAGGCTGAGAGATGGTGGGAAGACAGAAGACTTTGGAGAGGCTTGTGTTCCAAACAGACCCGGCCAGTGGCTGGAAACTGTGCAAGATGATGATGATGATGATGATGATGATGTCTGGTGTATCCGTAGGTAAAATGTGGTCAACAGAAAAAGTGAAAATACACCGTCTTTCTTTGACGATTAATCCGTTCCTTTTTCCATTTGAATAAATTCAACACAGACTGGCCGAGTGGCGCAGCAGTAACTTTCTCACCTGCTTTTACCAAGGTAGCAGGATCGAATCCTGGCGCAGTCCGGGTGCTTAGGCCTAAATGCGAGGGAGCCGTGTCAGTAGATTTACTGGCATGTTACAGATCCCATTCGGAGCAACATTCTGGCAGCCCGGCGTCTCTAAAAGATTCAGTAATTAAAAGGGACGACTGTTACCCATAAACTTTGTAAGAACAAACAACATCAAAATCTTCGGCGTATCCATTTTTCAAGTTTACAAACAACCCGTCAAAGAAACGTCAGATGACAATGGTAACAGTGCAGGAGACACGAACCCAGGGGGAAAAAACTTCTTAAATTTGCAATAAATATCTTTTCAAATGATTCAAAATTGATCTGGGAATGATGTAGTTCACTCCTCAGCTGTCTATAACCCACCCGCCATCCCAAATTATAACACGACTTAGCTGTGTCTGCCATTATCGGCGTTACAAGGAAAAGGAAGGAAGCTTTTAGTTTAACGTGACCGTTAATCTTGAGATCATGAGCCACGGGACCTCCTTTTTACGTGGAATCCGAACCACAGGACATGGCATTTCACTTCGAAAATCTCACATGCATTCACCGGGAATCGAACCCGGACCGCCTTGGTGAGAGGCATACATATCGGCGTTACAACAGTACAGTATTGCCAACCCCACGCATACGGTACTAATTGTATATGTGGTCTTTTGTCCAGTACCAGATCAATGTTCTTTTTGTCAATCATGCCCTGCTAGCTGCCCACACCTACCCCCACCATTCTAATCTTCGTTTTGACCAATCCAATGTTTTTTTGACAATGGTTACAGCCTAGCACGTCCAGTGAAACTGTGAGTGCCCCGCTAGCTTCCGGTGGCCATAGGACGCACCTACACCCGACCATTCTGACCTTCGTTTTGTCCAATCCAATGGTTTTTGACAATGGTTACAGCCCAACGTGTCCAGATGAATGGTTTTGGCAATGGTTACAGCCTAACGCGTCCAGTGAAACTGTGAGCACCCCGCTAACTTCCGGCGGCCACAGGCTGCACCTACACTCGACAATTCTAACCTTCGTTTTGTCCAATCCAATGGTTACAGCCTAACGCGTCCAGATCAATGGTTACAGCCTAACACGTCCAGTGAAACTGTGAAAGTCAGGGTCCTGTCTCATGCACTAGTGTAACGTGTTTTTCGTGGGGTTTTATGCAACTGGCATAAGTCAGTAGGAAGCCATTCTATATTTATTTACGCGGCAAATTGTTCAGCCAAGAGAATTTTTCATGGTAATTTATTATTATTATTCATTTTGCTATAATTATTATTAAGGTATTTTCGGAGCATTTTATAAAAATTATTAGCATTCAGATAGGTTTTCTATGTCTTAGAAAACGCTATCAAGCAAATTATTACGAACGACAATATTATAGAAAATTATGTGATTACGGAATTTTACGGAGTTTTGTCAGTTAGGGTATTTGAGAGACATGACTCACTGGGAATTCGAATACAAGCTGATTCCTGTCGAGAAGTATTACGCAAGGCTGGGTCGCAAGGTCTAGAAAAGGCGAATTGTTGGAACGGAAAACGACTTCTCCCTCTCGCGCGCCGAGTGTAATGAGGCAGAGGAGGGGAACTGGCGGCGTGCTCAGCCAATCAGGGGAGACAACGTAAGCTGGAAGACGGTACCATGGTGGGGGAGCCAACGTGTGGATATATCGTTCGACGCGCCGTGAAACGAGGACTATCTGTGTAGAACTTGCGGAGTACGGTTGCAAGTGCGTGTCGCTCCGATGTTCAGTGGAGTTGAAGACTAACTTTTGCAAAACTTAACCAGTGCGGTTGTACGAGTGTTTGGGTCCGAGATACGGACCATAGAATTATCTAATCTACCAGAATATAATCAAATTCCGACGGAGATGACGACGTCCAGGAGACTGTGGGAAGCTCACAGCATCAACAAGTACGAGGGAAATGCCTTGGCAATTTCCAATGGTAAGCGCAAATGACGCAGAAATACGCAATCTCTCATTTTTCTTTGTTTTACATTTCATATTCCAGTAACTTCATAGCTTGGAAATAAGAGTAAAATCAATTTATCAGACTCCGTTTTCACGTAATTTTCTATCGGTAATATTCAAATCACAACGCTCCAATTTAAATTTTGTACTTATTATTATTATTAATTTTGCTATACTTGTTTTATATATAAATTCATTTCTTTTACAATGCAATCTTTGCTTTCAGTAGGTAGCATTAGATATAGACCAATTCCTTCTCCTGATACAATTGTTTGTTGGGTTAATGATCAAATCATACCACGATCTGAGTGAATAGTGTCTTGAAGGTGTTCTGCCAGAGCTAGACGTTGTTAAATACAAATTTAGATTTCAACATTGCATTGAGGTCTTGGCGCCCATTAAAACAACATAGCTTAGGCAAAGGTAAACAGTTACATTTATCTCCCAACAGTGTGGGCTAGCAAAACTGCTACATTTGTACGCTCAACGTGGAGCAAAGTAAATACCGTTTCACTTGTCATCCCAGCCAAAGCAAAACCATTACACTAGTAATATGATAATTACGGTACGGGTCTTTTATTTTGCTGTTTAATACGAGTTAGCCAACATAACTGCAGGTTGGCCACCATAAATTATATACCGTATTGAAATAGATTTCAATACGAACTGAAACTGCTCATGTAAACGGGCAGCGTACTGAAAACAGGATCGTATTCAAATCGATTTGAGTTCGTCATGTAAACGTAGTAATTGTGATATACCACGTGTTTTAATATTATAGGAGAGAGCCCTAGACCAGTAAGAACGATTTTCTACAGAAACCAACGAACGCTTTTGAAGTTTTCTACTGCGGAATTTCACATGATAATTACGGTATCTAAAGGATGCAGTACCGTAGGCCGCTCGAGGTACGGTAGCACATTTCCATATACCCAATGATATTATGAACTATGCATTTTAATATGCAATAACACAAGGTAGCAACTACTTCTGTAAATGAAGGCAACTTCCGCGAGTTACATATTATATCCAACCGCAAGAAGTTAAAAATGTCAAGAAAAAATCTACCCACGTAATGCCATAACCTCATCAAAACTCCCCAAAACATTCTCACACAAATCTCCTAGATGTAATGTTCTGGCTAAAGGTAATCACTTTATCAATCAATATAAAATCACATGTACACATATAACCACACCCACAAACTCAAAATCTGCCTTCCTAGGATTTTAAACGGCACGCCCGCAGCTTCAAAGCAAGCGAATGAGACGCCATTTTGACCAATAATCCAAGGCGCCTTTCTTTCTGGTTGCTGGCTGCATAAAGCGCCGTCGAGCGCTGCACCGCTTCGGAACAAAAAAGCAAGAAGCAGCTTAAAATCCAAGGAATATAGATATGTTCCACCAACAACCAATAAGAACCCAGCAGCCCCTAGCCAATCAAACAGTGGATCAGCTCTGTACCTAGCCGCTCGTAACCAAGCTGAATCAAAGCCAACCAAACCGAACCAAACCTAATCGAAAACAAGCCAAGGGTTTAAGTATAAAACTTGTGGGTGGATGTGGTCACTGGTAATGTCAAAAAGGAAAGGGATAACGCTCTACCTATAGAGGGTAAGGTAAAGCTAGTGCATGGTGCTAATGCACACACCCAAGTACATGAACCACACACAACTATCCTATGCAGTTTTTATGGGTTGACTGTTAAAACTTGCTCAGTGGTTACTGGGACAAGATGGTCGCTACACACAACAAGCTTTAGGACAGTCGTTAACATCTAAGAAACCCCTAACACTATCAAAGGCATCACAAACTATGAAAAAGGTTGTTGCATTGCAAAATGAACAAAAAGGATTAGATAGTAATAGTGATGATGATAAAGATGATAATTATATTGATGATGGTAACCATGATGATGATGATGATGATGATGATAATGGTTTACTCCCAAAAAAATCATTTGTTAAATTTGTTTACTGGAACAATCCCAGTAAGCTAATCCAACGGCTTCAGTACTTGCATGCCTACGAACAGGCTGGTCATACTAAATATGAGGAAGAACTATTGGATATAGAGAATGAGCTTCGTCATGCTAAAATTATTGTGTAATGAATCCATGTAACCGCTTAAACTATTTCTTAACAATACATGTAATATTTTCTACCACTTTTCTACCACTTTTCTACTACTTTTCTGCCACTTTGCTACCACTTTGCTACCTATTGTCTACCACTTTGCTACCAATTGTCTACCACTTTGCTACCAATTGTCTACCACTTGTCTACCACTTGTCTATCACTTTAAACTGTACATATTAAATATAAAAGCCAACGCTAAATAATTCTATTACCAGAACAGATATAACCTTTGTAGTGTGCAAATCATACTAACAGGTTAGTTGCTACTATGGAACTTACTACAACTAACCGAGGTAAACAACGTGTACTCTATAAAGGTTACTCTTATAACTATAGACGACAAAATGTAAAAGGAATAATATTCTGGCGATGCTCAAAACAGAGGTCAACCAGATGTCAAGGCAATATGAAAAGTAGAAATGGTGTGGTTTAAAGTGTGAGTAATCATCAATGTAGTACTCCAGACAAAACACTGATGGTGTTGACAAAAAATCATCAGAATGCTAAAAAGTTAGTACAAGTGAAAGATGTTGCTACTCAAAATAGTGCATTGTGTGTTGAGCAACGTTTACCCCTGTTGTAAAAGTTATGTTGTATCCATCTTCCACGTCTCAAGAGTCATCAACATCACAGACTATGCAAGAGGTAGTGCTGTTGATGTTGTTTTAAGGGGCTGAACTACAAAGCCATCTGCCCTTGATATGCAAGTGGATCGAAAAGGACTAGATAGTAATAGACAAAAGAGAGTTGTAGTTTGTATATAACTATTGTACAAGTACTTACATTAAATAAATAAAAATAGTGTATGGGTATTGTCTGTTTTTCTTAATTGCTATCCCCATGTCCCAATATTAATGCAATTGATAACCATCAACAGTCTCCGACTATGTTCGGAAAGAGAGTGACCTTAAACAATACACTGTATCTATGGTTTGCGTACCGAGTATCACAATAATACAGTGTGGTCAAGCCATGTTGAGGCAATAGTTATATCAGGTAAGGGATTCAAACCCTTGATTTCTTGTACAGAAAATTTGAACTTAAGTCAAACACCATAACCACTCTGTCAACCTGACAGTTACTAATTTAATTATTTTTGTGGACTTGAGTGTTTATAAAACTTTTTCCAGTATACATTGACTAAACCACTTGTTTGTTTTGAAATATAGATTTTGTTTTGTTTGACCATAACATTGCAGTTATGAGTCTTGTGAACTGGCTGTTTAATATAGGGTTAAAGGCATTTTAAAATAATTTTAGAAAAGCTCTTAGGTATCGTGTCATGGGTTTTAGTAATGCATTACTGTTCGTTGACTAACATTTACCGTTACACAACATTATTTTGGTGAACTCTACATGTTGTTGTTGTTGTTGTTGTTTGAGTCGTCAGTCTTTTGACTGGTTTGATGCAGATCTCCATACCTCCCTGTCCCGAGATAAACGTTTCATCTCTATATAGCTACCCTACATTCTACACCCTACATCCAAGGCTATCTATTTAACATATTATAACTTTTGATCTTCCCTACAAGCTCTTAGGTTCAATTCCTAGATTTAACACAAACTTTTAAAAGTGGTATGACAACTAAAACTAGTCTACTCAGTCTCGGGTGGTCCAAATAAGTAGAGAGGGTTTGATTCACACCTCAACCATAGAGCACCATGTTTTTTAAATTTTTTTAAAATAATGATAGTCATTTGTTCAATTTCACATTTCACACATTGCAATTAGTCAATTTTCCATTTGCATTTTTTTTAATGACAGTTTGATGTTTTTGAATTTCATGATATGGAAACATGCATTTTCCATTTTCATATTTACACATTTGTCAATTTCCCATTTACATATATTTTCTTAAATGTCCGTTTAAGGTTTTTAAATTTTGTCTATATGGAAACATGGATTTTCCATTTTGCTGTTTACACATTTTTTATTTATTTTGTGTATGTTGAAAAACGATATTTCCAAAACAAGATTTTTTATTTTTCATTTTATGATTTTGTAAATGATCTTAATGTGAGTGCTTGACCATGGCAATAGTACAGTCTATCTATGTGTGTTAGCGGAACCGTAGAGGCTTATTACTACTGCAAGTAAGAATGTTTTACAAAATAACGACTATCTAGCACTGCATTTGAAAAACGAAACAAAAAAACAAAAAAATCTATTTTCCATTCATATATAAGTGCTAATTCTCCCTCTCGCCACCCTTCCTCAACGTATTTTCTCTGGTCAAACAATCAATGCTACCCACACACATACACAAGCTTTCTATATCTCTCTCTCTGTATATATATATATATATAAATATATATATATATATATATATATATATGTTTTCTCTTGTCTACAAGATAAAAATTATGGTTGGTGGATTGTATCCTGCACTGTTTATGCGAAATACCCTTGCCAGTTCATAAAACCGTTAGGTAGTTCTCTACACATAGCGATTTTACCACTGCTCTACAAACGCCTTTTGCTTGTTTGGCTTCCTTACAGTCTAGTATGCGATAGGAAGCATTAACTGTATATCAAACCCAGTCCACCTTTGTATTTGTAATCTAAGTAATAATTTGAAAAGAGACAAGTGTAATCAGTTTTTAAACATTATCTCTGCTTTTTTTTGTTTGTTTATGACATGCATATTAACCTAAAATCAAACCCTAGTCTACCTTTGTGAAAGGCTAACAGTTTAACCACTGCGTCACCATACCCTTCTTTCTTAGTTTGATTCATTCTAGGCCTTAGAGCTAGAAATCAAGTTACGATCTCCAGTGCAAGAGGCACATGTGCTCACCACTATAGCACGTAATGGTTAGCTGGTAACATTAGACAAACGAAAATGATTGTATTTCTGTTAGCCAAGCATTTCTGTCATTTGCCTACTGTGTGAGCACTGCCAGCAGTGCAGTTTAGTTTAGAACAAGCGTGTGTGTGTGTCCTCAGGTATTTAAAGCTTGTTGTGTGTAGCGACCATCTTGTCCCAGTAACCACTGAGCAAGTTTTAACAGTCAACCCATAAAAACTGCATAGGATAGTTGTGTGTGGTTCATGTACTTGGGTGTGTGCATTAGCACCATGCACTAGCTTTACCTTACCCTCTATAGGTAGAGCGTTATCCCTTTCCTTTTTGACGTTATCAGTGACCACATCCACCCACAAGTTTTACACTTAAACCCTTGGCTTGTTTTCGATTAGGTTTGGTTCGATTTGGTTGGGTTTGATTCAGCTTGGTTCAGTTTAGTTCAATGTAGTCACCATTTTGTTTCTTTAGCTATCCTCTTTAACCAATCAATTAAAGATAGTCTACTCTTAATTCTTGAATCAATAAATCCGATTTTGTGTACACCGTTTGTCATTTATTAACCCATGCCTGCAACCTATACTCTCTCTGTACTACAGTCTGATCTGAAAACCAGTTCCAATAGTGAAAGACTTGTCAGTCACCATACATGTAGCCTACACTAATTCTTTCTCTACCTAGCTATGTTTCATCACTCACGGTAAACAACTCACATGTCCATATCCAATTATTAATTTATAAAATCTCAGGTCAATGACCTTAATATTTTGGATATTTTAGGTAAATTCATTAGTCATGGGAAAGAGTTGACCATTCTAAGTCCTATGACACCTAACATGTCGATATCCGAGTATTAGTTTATATAATCTCAGGTCAATGACCTTGTTGTTTTGAGTATTTGGGGTAAATTCGTTAGTCATGGGAAAGGGTTGGCCATCCTAAGTATTATAACACCTCACTTGACTCTCTCCCATTATTAGTTATCGAGATATTAACAACAGTGCAGTTAGGCCCTTTTGACAAACATTAAATATATATTCAAAAACAGAGTGTCACCCCGAGTGCTAGGACCCCACATAAAAGTCCCTAGCCTTATAGGTTCGCGAGATATTAACAAAAGTGTAGTTAGGCCCTTTGTTAAAATGTCAAAAACACATTCAAAAAGAGAGTGTCTGCCCAAGTCCAACGACACCTCACAGGTCAAAATCCCATCATGGGTTCAGGAAATATCAACAAAAGTGTAGTTAGGCCCCTTTTCAAATTTTCAAAAAAAAAAAAAACATTTAAAAAGGGAATGCCATCCCAAGTGCTACGACCCCTCATACAAGTCCCTAACCTTATTGGTTCACGAGATATTAACATAAGTGTACTTAGGCCCGTTTGACAAAAATCAAAAATACATTCAAAAACGGGTGTCATCCCAAGTCCAACGACCCCTCATACAAGTCCCTAGCCTTATTGGTTCATGAGATATTAAAAAGCCAATGACCTATTAGTTTTGGATCTTTCGGTTATTTTTTATAAATAACTCTTCTATAAATCATTATTTAAAAAGTCCGCCCTCTTATGAAAACCCCAAGTGCGCATGCGTAAAAACAGAAATCAAAAAAAGTCCGCCCTCTTATGAAAACCCCAAGTGCGCATGCGTAAAAACAGAAATCAAACATGTTAATTCATAGTAGCAATCGGCTCTTCACATGCGTTTCATGTGGAACAACGTTTAATTTCATCATATCATTAGGAACCAGTCCAAAGGGACCGGTCCAAAGGGATTAGTCAAAAGGTACTCGTCCACAAGAACTCGTCCACAAGGACCTGTCAACAATGACCAGTCCAAAGGGGCCCGCCCGTCCACAGGGACTTGTCAACAATGACCAGTCAACAGGGACCCGTCAACAAGGACCCGTCAGCAAGGACCCGTCCACAGGGACCCGTCCACAGGGACCCGTCATAAAGGACCCCCTTCAAAAGGACCCGTCCAAAGGGGCTAGTCAACAGGGACCGATTCCCGGTCAATGCATGTGAGATTTTCGAAGCGAAATGCCATGTCCTGTGGTTCGGATTCCACGTAAAAAGGAGGTCCCGTGGCTCATAATCACAAGATTCATGGTCACGTAAAACTACAATCTTCCTTCCTTCCTTCCTTCAACAGGGACCAGTCCAAAGAAACAAATCAACAGAGATCAATCAAAAGGGACCAGTCAACTGGGATCAATCAAAAGGGACCAGTCAACTGGGATCAATCAAAAGGGGTTATCGCCTCAAGGTCTGACATACCCCTCTTTGATTATTGGTTTGCCTATTGACAAGCACCGCTTGAAATATTTTATGATCACCCCTCGTGGAATGGGTTAGGTTAGGCTCCACTACAGCCACCATCTTTAAAAAGCCTGTCCTCTTACAAAAGCTATGAGTGGGCATGCGTAAAAACAAAAAACAAGCATGTTAATTATTAGTGGCTTTCCACCGTACACATGTCTCTTGTGTAGAACAACGTTTAATTCCATATTGGCATTCAAACTCTCACATGTTGCACTGGGAAAGCGAGATTCTCTAAAAAAATACAATTTCACCCCCTAGTAGGGGTAGGTTTTATTTTGGGGTGGAAATATGTTGTCCAATGGAAAGGGGGTGTCCGCCCGAGTTCAATGACACCTCATTCGTCAAAATCCGTCCATGCTTTGGACAGATATCGCGCCGCCGCCATCTTGTGAGGTGGGGAGGGGGAGGTGGATTTAGAACCATCCAAAAACCACTACTAGGGAATACAAAAAAAAGGTCGCAACCGCTTGCAAGTACAATTTGCTACTTCGGCCATGGCCAACTCTTTTTTGACACGCACCCCCCCCCCTCTAATTGAACGAAATGTATCCGCATTTATGCCATCCGCTAATGTGCAACGTGTAGGTCTTATACGTGGAGTCGATCTGTCACTTACCCACGAGGAAATCATACGTTCTATGAACTCCCCCGCCCCTGTGGCAAGGGTCCAACGCCTTATCAGAAAAAAAAAAAGATTTATGATAAGCTAAAAACGTTACCTACAGGTACGGTGAAAATCTTTTTTGATACCCAAGATTTGCCAAACTATGTATGCATTTTTAATGTCATGTTGGAAGTAAATTTATTTATATTTAATCCCATCCGTTGCCAAAAAGTCCAACGGTATGGTCATGTTCAATTACATTGTCGTGCAAGGGAACCTAGATTTGGCAAATGCGCCCTGGGCCATCTTACATCTGACTGCAAGGCAGTTATATTCAAATGCGCCAACTGTCAAGACCACCCGGCAGGGGCAGCGAGCTGCGAAACACACATTCAGCAAGTAGCCATCAATCGTGAAATGTGCATTGACAACAAATCATATAGTGAAATCGTCAACCAACAGCAGAAAGCGTTTAATCCGTTAACGCTACCGAATCAATTCCCCCCCACTAACGCCCCAAACTGAACCACGACCAATTGATCCCCCGCGAAAAAGGAAATTCACCGAAACGGTTCACGAATCACCCAGGTCTATCACACCCCTTGGGTATGATCGACAGGGGTACCTTAATATTGTTGCCACACCCTCCACTTCCAGCATGAGTTTTCCCCATCGGCCCCAATTGAAGAAGTGGCTGGTAGCGTATCGCACCCTCCAGCTGCTCCGAACTCAAATGACACCACCCGCATCATCCTCGCCGAATTCCGGCAATTAATGGACCTTTTAGGTCACAATGTACAATGGAGCCATTGTGTAAAAAATTTATTCGAAAAAATAATCCCGTTGTTACCCCCTCTTGCCCCAGATGATCCTCCATCGTCTGATACTCGTTAACATGGTGCTTTGTTTTTGTTCTGTATGAGGGTACTCCGGTGGAATTGCCAGAGTATTGTCAACAAACGTCATGAATTATTGCTTTTAATAGAAGAATTTCATCCTGACTTAATTTTCCTCCAGGAAACGTGGCTATATTCCCATACGCGTTTTAACATTCCTGACTATCATGCCATACATCACGATGGCCCAGGTTATCGTGGCATATGTACTTTAATTAAACAACATCTCCCCTTCGCGCAGCTACAATGTGATTTTATTCTGCCTTCTATGGATATTCAAATGTTGCAAATAAACAATCTTCTATTCACACACTTATATTGCCCACCGAATATTCAAGGTAATCAACGACAATGGTATTTTTTTTTTCACTATGCCTGCCAGTTACAACACCACACTATTCGAGGAGATTTTTATGCACATCACCCAGCCTGGGGCAGTGGAAGAGTAAATCTAAAAGGCCGCCATGTCAATCACGCAGTCACTTCACATCAACTCCTACTTTTAAATGATGGTTCTCCAACCCACTTGACCCCGCCGAATAGTCCATCTAGTGCGGTTGATTTAACAATCACCACCAGGGGCGGATTTACGTATAGGCTGTATAGGCGGCAGATTTTAGGGGGCGGCAAATTCTGGCTAAATGTTTTTTAATTAAAAAGAAAAAGAAAAATATATTTATTTAAAAAATAAAAATTTGAAATCTGAATATGTTCATGCATCTGCAAGAGTAATGAACGCCCCTTAGACACAATCCAATACCACCCATGTGACATATTATAAGATTGAGAAATAGTGGGTCTTCTGTTTCCGTCTCTGTGTTCTGCGCGTTGGTGGTCGAAGCCTCGTTTAGATGGAGACTGGTCTGATTATCTTGGGGGGCGCTCTGGTTGTTTTGCATGGCTGGTACCTCTACCATGTTTTGTGTGGCTGGTGACTTTATCGTGGTAGCTTTGCTAATTTCTTTTGTTGCGTCTGCATGGAGGGCTCCTGTTTTCTATGGTCGTCCGGCTTATTATGGCTGCTGTTTATGGTTCTTGCCGGGAGGAGAGAGGTTTTTCCCATCTACCTGGCTACGGGTACCGCTTCTTGTACTCTTTCTATGAGGGTGGTTTCCATGTTCTGTTTCATTTGCTCTATGGATGATTGCATGGATTCTATAGAGCTTAATAGGCTGCTTACCGCAGCATTGGTTTGCATTCTTTGCATATCCACGTGAGTCTTCAGTTAGCCCTCGTAAGCGTGTCTAGTTCGCCTTGCGTCAGACAAGCACATTTCTTATGTTCTCTTCATTCGCATGCCACGCATGTAGCCGAGTGCCCATCTTCTTCTGTTCTACGTTTGCATTTTCTGCAGAGCTCTGTAGGGTATTTTCCTGCATTCTCGGTGACAGAGGAGGGGCAGAATTTTTGATGAAACAGGTGATTGGTCTCAGTCCAGTGTCGATTTACTTCGTGTGAGGCTTAGAAAAGTCTTGTTACGTTTGTAACAGAAGACTGGGTTCGGTTCAGTCCGGTTATGTTTCATACAAAGCTAGACTGCTATGTATGCATCTTTTGTGAGATGGCGTTCACATAAATTGTTCTCCGGTATGGTTATGTTTCATACCTGGACTGCTATGTGTGCGTCTTGTGTGCGAGGGCATTCACAGAAACTGTTCTGCAAGTGTTCGAATTGTTAATTGCTGGAGTTTAGTCTATCTAACCTCACCAAATTCTTTATGAAGACTGGTCTTTGTTTCCTGCTTATAAACTCTTATTCACCTTCTTTGTTGCGAGTCTCTTGACGTCTTTCTGATGTTGATCTTGTAACGTGTTTTTCGAGGGGTTTTATGCAACTGGCATAAGTCAGTAGGAAGCCATTCTATACTTATTTACGCGGCAAATTGTTCAGCCACGAGAATTTTTCATGTTAATTTATTATTATTATTAATTTATTATAATTATTATTAAGGTATTTTCGGAGCATTTTATAAAAATTATAAGCATACAGATAGGTTTTCTATGTCTTAGAAAACGCTATCCAGCAAATTATTACGAACGACGATATCATAGAAAATTATCTGATTACGGAATTTTACGGAGTTTTCGTCAGTTAGGGTATATCGAGAGACGTGACTCACTGGGATTTCAAGTACAAGCTGATTCCTGTTGAGAAGCATGACGCAATCTTGGGTCGCAAGGTCTAGAAAAGGCGAATTGTTGGGACGGAAATCGACTTCTCCCTCTCGCCCGCGGAGTGTAATGAACCGGAGGAGGGGAAGTGGCGGCGTGCTCAGCCAATCAGCGGAGACAACGTAAGCTAGAAGTCTGGACTGGAGTGGGGAGCCAACGTGTGCATATATCGTTCGACGCGCCGTGGAACGGGGACTATCTGTGTAGAACTTGTAGAGTACGGTCGCAAGTGCGTGTCGCTCCGATGTTCAGTGGAGTTAGCGACGAACTTTTGTAAAACTCGGTTGTACGAGTGTTTGGGTCCGATGTACGGACCATAGAATTATCTAATCTACCAGAATATCATCAAATTTCGACGGAGATGACGACGTCCAGGAGACTGTGGGAAGCACACAGCATCATCAAGAACGAGGGAAATGCTTTGGCAATTTCCAGGGGTAAGCGCTAATGACGCAGAAATACGCAATCTCTCATTTTTCTTTGTTTTATATTTCATAATTCAGTAACTTCATAGCTTGGAAATAAGAGTAAAATCAATTTATCAGACTCCGTTTTCACGTAATTTTCTATCGGTAATATTCAAATCACAACGCTCCAATTTAAATGTTAAACTTATTATTATTAATTTTGCTATACCTGTTTTATATAATAAATTCATTTCTTTTACAATGCAATCTTTGCTTTCAGTAGGTAGCATTAGATATAGACCAATTCCTTCTCCTGATACAATTGTTTGTTGGGTTAATGATCAAATCATACCACGATCTGAGTGAATAGATTCTTGACGGTGTTCTACCAGAGCTAGACGTTGTTAAATACAAATTTAGATTTCAGCATTGCGTTGAAGTCTTGGCACCCATTAAAACAACATAGCTTAGGCAAAGGTAAACAATTACATTTTCTCCCAACAGTGTGGGCTAGCGAAACTGTTACAATCTCTTTTGTCAATTTATCTAATAGATTGCTCTTCATTGAACTACAGTTAACTGTCTATAATTCGAATAATAAGGGAGCTAAAATTTGGCGCGTCACAACACATTCATTTTTCATTTAAAAATTGCAAATGGATGGGCGTAAAAGATTAAGTGGTGCTCAATGTAGAAAGCAAGCATCTGAAAAGGCGCAAAAACAAGAAAACGTCTTGGCTAAAACGCCAAAAATTGATACTTTTTTTTAACCTTCGACAAGTAAGTTGCTCAAAATAATAATTGAATACGGTAATGAAAGAAATCAGTTTTCCAAATGCATTGAACTGACGTTTTTATGTGCAAATGTATAGGTCAACAACCATCTTCCTTCTTGCCCTTCCTCTACTTCTGCCATCCTGACTGCTACTGACTCTGTACCTGAGAATATTGCTGTTGAAGAAAATGTACCAGATACAGCTCACTCAGATTTACCTACATTTTCTGATGAGAGCGCAGAAGCGAGTGAAATTGAGAAAGATGTGTTTGTATTCAACAGTGATCCGGCTACTTGGATTGCGAATGAATTTTACCAAGAGTACCGGTACGTTGCCTTGAATGGTTACAATCAAAATAAAGATTCTGATTTCAAAGAATCCAAACGAGTGTACCCTGAATATAATAGGTAGGCCTACTTGAACCACTCAGTGTTAAAAAGAAAACTTCAGAACGGGGAAATAGGAGATCGTAAGTGGCTTGTTTATTTCGAGAGTAAAGGTTCTGATTTTTGTGCACCGTGTTTATCTCTTTGGAGACACATCTGACGAATTTGCGTTCAGACGGATTCAATGATTGGAAAAATATCCATGACGTGGCTTCTACCCACGAAAGTTCAGATCATCATAAACAATCCTTCCTAAACTTGTCTGAAAGAGCTAATATACAAGGAAGAGTAGATCATGGTTAGTACAACAATTTCAAGAACAAATTTCGTACTGGAACGAAGTTCTTAAAAGAGTTGTTGCTACTGTCAAAACCTTGGCAAGTCGTGGACTCTCATTTAGGGGCACAGACAGAAATGAGCATGTCGGCGTTCCTAACAATGGAAATTTTCTGATGTTAATAGAATATTTAAGACAATTCGATCCATTTATAGATGAGCATATTCGTAATTATGGAGATAAAGACAGTGGTAGTACAAGCTACCTATCCAAAACAATTTATAAAGAAGTCATCGAAATTATGGCTAAAATAAGTGATGTCTAGAATGGTTGAAGAAATCAAAACTGCGAAGTACTATTCTATCATTGTGGATTCGACTCGAGACATCTCTCGTATTGACCAACTTTCATTCATTTTACTATATGTAAAACCAGACGGCACTGTTACTGAACGTTTTTTAACTTTACTAGAGAATCCAGGTCACAAAGGTGAAGACTTATATGATGCAGTCACATCTACTTTGAAATCTCATGCCATAGAAATTCTTGATATGAGAGGGAAATCTTACGATAACGCTGCTCACACGAAGGGCATATATCCAGGACTTCAAACTAGAATAAGAAACTCTCGCAGAGTACACACTATGAACTGCACATTCGTAGAATTTGGTTGGTACACATGCTGCAGAAAGTTGTACAGAAGCGAGTAAGTTTTTTGAATTGGTCCAAGAGTTGTATAATTTCTTTTCAGATTAGACAGAAAGATGGTCTGTTTTGCAGCATTTTGCTGATTCAAAATTTGCGAAACTAAAATCATTGCCTACAACTCGTTGTTCTGCACGTGCTGATGCGGTTTCTGTTCTGGTTGAATTTTGGAACGAAATAATAAATGCTTTATCAGCTTTTGAAGAAAAAACCAACGAAAAAGCAATAGTTCGAAATAAATCTACAGGCCTTCGGAATAATATGGAACGACTAGAAAGTGCATTTATGCTAAGTATTTGGTCTGTTTTACTTGAACGATTCGATGCTACAAGTCAGAAATTGCAAGCCATGGATACTAGCATTTCAGATATTTTGGATTTGTACAAATCGTTGGTTGGTTTTGTAGAAGATGCTCAGAAAAATATTGAACTATATGAAGAAATAGCACGGAAAATTTCTGCCACCCAGGAGTTTGAAAAAGACGTTCGTAGGAAGAAACGAAGAAAATTAATGTCTGATGAATTGTATGAAGATGATGTTGAGCTAGGTGGAAGAGAGAATTTCAGAGTAAATACTTTCAATATAATTTTGGATAGACTCTATACAGATTTGAAGGACAAATGCGCCGATTATGGAAGAATTTTTAAAAATATATCTCGCTTATCGAATTTGGTACGTTGAATGAACCTGAATTAAGGAAACATGCGGCAACATTACACGAATATTTTCCAAATGATATAGAACAAATATTTATAAACAAGTTTTGCCACTTTCAAAAATATTGCCAAGTAAAAGAAAATTGAAAATAACCTGCCTTTAGAAATATTAAAATTTATTCGACAGGATATGAACTGTGCCGGCTGCCGAGGCCTGACGCACTCCTCTGGGGCAATGATTAAATGAATGACAGATGAAATGAAATGATAGTGGAGAGTGCTGCTGGAATGAAATGTTGACAGGGAAAACCGGAGTACCCGGAGAAAAACCTGTCTGCCTCCGTTTTGTCCAGCAAAGATCTCACATGGAGTGACCGGGATTTGAACCACGGACCCAGCGGTGAGAGGCCGGCGTGCTGCCGCCTAAGCCACGGAGGCTTCGGGTTTGTCAAATGATATTGGCAATTGAAGCAGAATTAATGCCAGATATTGAATTTGACGATATTATCAAAACTTTTTGCTGAAAGCACGGAGAAAGATTTTTGTTAGCACACCTAGACCTTAAGTTATACCTACATATAAAATTTAATTATACGTGTAAAAAAATAATCTCGAATTTTTAATAGGTTGCCTTACTAACTACCACTCAATTTACACACAAACCTAAAAAATGGGGAGAGGGGCGGCAATTTTGATTTTGCCTATGGGCGCCAAAAAGTTAAATCCGCCCCTGATCACCACGTTAGATCAGGCACACCTCCTGACATGGCAAACGATTCCCGATTTGCATCAAAGTGACCATTATCCCATTCTGATACATTACGGCTCGAGTACCTCCATCCCACACACACCCACAACATTCTCACTCAAACGACCGACCCATTGTTTTGATTCTGTCTTATTTTCTAATTATTTACAAGATCATCTCACGCTGAAACATCGTACTCCTTTGTCTGCTTATGCCATCTTGACCAATGTCATTGATGCATATATAACTATCATTCTCGGGCGACACCCACCCCTCATACTAACAAACGCACCCATCGCCCGCCTTGGTGGGATCAGGAATGTTTCCTGTGGGTTAAGAAACGCAACGCAGCACTCAAACGGCTTCGAAAGAATTTTAATCCCTCTAATTACTTCATTTATAAACAAATATGTGAGTCCATTCAACAAAATTTTAATCTCAAACGACGTGCTGCATGGCGTACTTTTATTTCTACTTTTAGCAGTCATACCACGCTCCGTACTCTATGGTCAACGATAAAAAAATGTCGAATGTAGTCACGGGGTCCCCAATGCGATTCCTTAACACGCAGGGTTATGAAACCTTTTATCGGAACCTTACCCCTGTTTCTCAGCATTATCCATAATTTCCTAATACGCAGACATATATATTTATGCACAGGTTAATGCCGTACTTAACAGTAGATATACGTCTCAGGGTCTTCCCCAGGGCGATATTTTAATTGGTCTGTTATATTCCATTTATACCGGATCCCTCGAAACTGTCATACCTCCGCATGCCAGATTGATTCAATTTGCCGATGACATATTAATATATGCTACTAGATCCAATCTCAACACTTGCAGGGAAGATTTACATTCGACCCTATCGCAGGCACATCAGTGGTTCACAGACCATGGCTTAGTAACGTCACCAACGAAAAACGCGGCTATGATTTTTACTCATAAACGCCTATATGACACGTCGCCGGTGGTATATCAACAAGGCCAAATTGAAGTTGTTCGGGTCGTCAAATATTTAGGTCTGTACATTGACGAAAAACTTAATTGGCAACGTCATCTAAATCACATTACGCAAAAATTAGAACCTAAGTTCCCAGTGTTCAAGGCTCTTACACAACGCTCATGGGGCGCCGCGCCGTCGGTGTTATTGACGGTATATAAAAATATTTTCCGCTCGGTATTAGACTATGGGAGCGCCTTTTTTTGATATTATGACACCCACTCGCTTAATCCAGATGGACCGGTTACAATACAGAGCCCTGCGCATCATCATCTGAGCTCTCCCATCCACACCCACACAGGCTTTATTGGTGGAAACTGGCGAAATACCACTCGCTTTACGACGTCAGTATTCGTGTGCTAAATATATATTACAGAAAATGGCACTGTCCCATACACCTCTATTAAACAAATTACGCTTATTAGATGAATACTACGCCATTTCTGTTCGTATCGACAGATGATCGTACAAACACGTCTCAACCCAGTGTATACAATCGCATATCAGGTTCAAAGCCATCGCCCACACATCCTCCAGACTAGTCTCCCCCAACTAACGAAAACGTTTAAATCGCACCCCCATATCATTTCCCGTACATTCCATGATATTATTAGTCATTATCCTCACCATACCCTGTTTTATACAGATGGTTCAAAACTTGCTCACCCACCTCGCGTGGGTGCAGCTTTTTACGCCCCGGCATTACATGTTGAGCGCAAATATGTATTACCCTCTCACACTACAATCTTTACGGCTGAAATCTTTGCCCTTCGTCAGGCTTGTATTTATATCAAACAACAGGGTCTGTCTCATGTACTGATTCGCAAAGTGTCCTCCTCACCCTACAAAACATTATCGTAATCCGATAATTGGTTTTTACTTAATTTAGCCCAACAATTATATGAAATTGAAATGGCAGGAACTAACGTCATCTTAACTTGGGTACCAGGACATTCACATATCTATGGCAATGTTCAGGTTGATTTTTTAGCTAAAGAAGCTGCAATGGGTCAGGGGACAAGTATTGATATGGCTATCCCATATCCTGAACTTCTGCCACATGTATATGTAACATTAAATGGTCATAAAATAGAAAATAAATCAGAAACAAAGTTTTTAGGACTATGGATACAACATGACTTGAAATGGAACAAACATACAATATCTGAATACTAAACTGAACTCGATGTGCTTTGCGTTACGTATTTTGAAAACCTGCACTAGCATGCACACATTAAGGAATACTTATTTTGCTTATTTCCATTCATACTGAAGATATGGGGTCATATTTTGGGGTATGTCGCCAGATGTACTAAGCACGTTTAGGATACAAAAGAGGGCGATTAGAATTTGGGCAAATGTAAACACTGGAGTATCATGTAGACCTCTGTTTAAAGATTTAAACATTCTCCCTCTGCCGGGCATATATATCTTTGAAAGTATTATGTTTTGTAAAAAGAATTTAATGAATAAGGATGTTTTTCTTAAAACAAACAATAATGTTCATAGGCATAACACAAGACAAAACCAAAACATTCATATTTCTCACACACAAGCATATATCAAAAAGGAACTTATCACACAGGAGTTAAATTATACAATTAACTACCCCAGTATATAAAACTTGCCCCAAAAATAAAAACCTTTGATAGAGTGTTGAAAGCTTATCTGCAGTGCCATTGTTTTTACTCTGTAGTTGAATATCTTAGTGTATAGGAACGATGAAATCTATAATTATATTTTACTTTTCTATTTTAATTGTAATACCTAGCTGTAAGTTGTATTTATAGAATTAAGTTTTCATATTATGATAATAGAATAAGGTGTAAATAGTTGTCCAATAAGATTGTATCTCTTAAGATCTGTTATTATAATAAGTTATAAATAGTTATAGTATTACTGTATATACCTATTAGTACTTTTATTTTATAGATGTAAATTCTGACGTGTCCTATATCAAAAATACATGTATTTGATCAAATGGAAATAATAAATCTATCTATCTTTGAACTCGTCATCCAAGAATGGCGCCAGCAGTGGAGGGAATATGTACGTAAACACTCAACACCATATACATATATTCAATCTTCGATACCGGTTCGGCCGTGGTTTATGCAAGGATCCTATACTCGACGTCACATCACTACTATAATTAGAATGCGATTCAATCATGCTGTCACCCCTGCTTATCTCCATAACATCAATGCTAGTGCTTCTCCTGTTTGTGATGCCTGCGGTCACTACCAAGGAGATCTCCCTCGTATACTTTTTCAATGTACACAGTATGATACACAACGCTTTAAAATGTACGCTTCTCTTTTCTCCCTGGGTTTTCAATTACCGCTTAATTTGACGACTTTGTTGCATACTCCAGCGGTCCCGCTGGTTGATATCCTCACAAAGTTTTTATGTGACATTCGAGTTATTTTATAAATTTCACCTTTTTTGTGATCCGGTTTTGTTTGTGTAAATGTAATTGTCAGTCACCAAGATGGATCACTTCGGTGTGAAGATTAGTACCTTTGTGTCCCCTGTGTTTCCTGGTATTTTTGTAGTTTGATATTGTCAGATGATGTTAGGGCCTACCCCGTGTTTTCCTCACTCTCATAGATCTTCAATCTCTCCTTGATGTTTGTACTTGGTTTTTGGTCTTTGACTGCCCAACACACGGGCAGTACCCGTCTTGCCATTGGGCGAAGCTCATGTGTGCCCAGTAAAAAGAATAAACAAAATATTGTTTAACAATAAATTCTCTAATCATTGCAATATGGCGTCCCAGCCAATTGTCCCATATCACCTGAACTATACAAACATTTTAACATGGTTTTACTAAATTTTGATATTCTTGTCGGGGTATTATCATTTTAAATGATCTTGTCGACTTCGGCGTTACGCTGGGTTGCGTTACGGTGACGGGACGAAATGTACCCAGATGCACTGAGGTGTGTGACGTCATAGTACCGCTTGGTGCATGTGTTCCCCGACAAACTCTACTTCGTTAGTATAAGACAAAAATCCCCGATTCTTGATGTCACGGATAATCTCGAGAACCACTGGATGGCTTTTGATGCAGTTTTCACCATTCTGTAAAGGATATCTCGAGGTAAGATTCTGTAGAAAATAATTTATGTATGATCAAAGAAAACCAAGCAGTAACGATTTCAGTGAAAAGGTCGAAAACAAACTTGGCGTCCGTGCGCTTCTTAAGCTTACGCTGGGCAAACCGCTAAAAATATCAATATACTATGAGCGTAAGAATTGGTCAGCATGAAAAGTTCTACAAAAAAGTCCGTGAGAGCATATCTCTAATCTTCAATACATCGCCCACTATAAGTGTTTTTAGACTGGATGGAAGGGGCACATCCCCACGCGCTCTGGTGAGCGTGATGGCATCCCGCGCGCTTGACTTTGCTTTGCCCTTGGTTTGCACTTGCCGTTCACGAGTAATTTGAAACAAGGTAAAGTATTATAAAGCAAGATAAGTATTATGCAGATAATTTTCTAACATGTGAAGAGTCTTTGGCTTCGAGCGAAGCGAGAAGCCTCCAGCCTTTCTAGCATTTTTCAGCATTTGTAGCATTTAAAATGATACAAAGTCTAGTCTTTCAGACCGACTGTCACTTTTTATTGTAGGTTTCAGTCCATAGGAAATTAGTAACTGGCTTAATAATTCAAAATTTCTATCACATTTTAAGAAATCCACATTTATATCCCCATAAATTATTATATCGAAATTTACTTTGCTCATGTTATTGAGTACCACAATTCTAATTTATCTATAAATAAGCGAAAATATCCTGACGGAGAACGGTATACGCATACAATTATTAACTTAAGCTGCTGTATTTTTACGGCGGACAATTCAAAATCCTGTTCCATAATTAGATTATCATAAGCTGTTAACTGTTCATGATCTACATTATTTCTTAAGAAGATACAAGTACCGCCATGGCTAATATTAGATCTAGAGTATTTACTTGCTAGTATAAACCCTGGGAATTGAATTAATTCGAGTTGTTCCTCTTTCAGCTAATGTTCTGAAATACATAATGCTGTGCTGAGATGTGATGTGTCGTAAGTTCAGCATGAGCTGATCTGCTGGTGTGCCGGACGACCTGGCCTCTTGTGAGGTGCGAGTTCCCCCTCCCCGCCAGTTGCACGCGCAGGCAAGAACAGCGGTATTTTGAAGCAAAGATGTCCCGAGGCAGGGACAGCACAGCCGACCAGAGCCTGCAGAACACAGGCGGGGAGCAGGTGGCCGCAGCAGCCAATTAACTAGTGTCCTCGTAGTTCAGGCGATGATGTACTCATCCAGCCAGCAGGCATTTGAGATTTAAATGCTCATGAATTATACTCTTGAATCATATACAGT